>OY728139.1:661380915-663880915 GCA_963277665.1 Viscum album | reverse complement strand
TAAACTGTTCAATTTATGTTAGGTGTTTTACAAGTTTGGAATTATGTATTTCGATTCATAAACTAATCTAGTGTATGCCATTTTTTTTAAAATAGTGACTATTGGAAGGAATGAAAATTGTATCAATGCATGTAATCCATGTAGGGATTTCCCACCTACTCAAGATAATTATAGTGGAGGGGGTGATGTAACTGGGGCTGATCGGTTTATCACCGTACTAGGAAAACTCACTCAGGTTATGAATAATAACCTTACCCATATGAAGCACCCTGATCCACAAAGTGGATAATCAATGTTAGAACCCTTATTTAGGAAAAACCACCAACATTCAATGGGACTACCAATCCTTTTTTTCTGAGAAATGGATATGTTCCTTAGAGAAAATATTTCTCACATTGGGCAGTAGCGAAAAAGAAAAAGTTAAAAGGCCATTTATTGCCTCATAGGATATGCAGATCAATGATGGTCATTGATTAAAAACACAAAGGAAAATGATTTAGTATAAATTATGTAGTGGAGGGATTTTAAAGATATTTTCATAGAAAAATACTTTCCTTGTGTCCATCGAGCATATATCGAAAGACAATTTCTATGTCTGAGGCAAAAATAGGATGAGAATGTCACAAAGTCTAAGGATAACATTACAATGTAAACAGGGCATGTTGTAAATTATATAGGTAACCGAAGGAGTATTATTGATTGATTATTCTATTGGTTAAAACCATTTATTCATCGAGCATTAGTCCCACAATCCATCTCATCATATGAAGATATTGTCTCATGTTCTATCAAGATAAGAAATAGTGTTTTCTATGTCTTAAGACGTTATTGCAAAGAAGGAGAAGAAGAGACTTGATGAACACTCTAGAAATGGAAATAAGGGGAAGACATGAAAAATTGAATATCCATCCTATTGAAAATGTGGGAAGAAGCACCCGGGTACTTTCCAGAAGGGAATGGGAGTCTGTTACAACTATAGTGAAAAAGGCCACCAAGCTCGTGATAGCGAAGGAAATAAAGAGGCTGTCAATGTTGAATGCTACAATTGTAGATAAAGGGGGCATTATTCAAATGAATTTCCCAAGAATTAGAGAAACATACCTTAGAAATGGTCATGGAATCAAGGCCCAGCTTATGCGATCACTATTGCTGAGGTTGAATCTCTTAAAGACATGGTGTCACGTTATTTAATTGTTTCTTCAAGTTTAGCCAATGCATTATTTAATTATGGATCATCGCATTATTTCATATATTCAAAGTTTTCTATGAAAAATAGATATTTATAATTTTATTTTACAATGGAGTTGTTGGTAAAAACACCTAAGGGAAGTATCATTACAACAATGTTTTTTGAATTAGTCCCCATCATGGAATTTAAACGATATTTAACTGCTAATCAAATCATCATACATATGATTGAATTTGATATAATCCTCAGTATGTATTGTCTTTCAGACCATGATGTGAAAATTTATTGTAAGAAGAAGGAAGTTAAAATTCTCGATGATGATAAGGAGTACCTTATCTTTAGAGAAGAAACATCATCATCTGATTCTTATCTAAATCCACCCATAATAGCTTACTAAATTCAATTATTGGGGAGGAAGAGAATGAAATAATTGTGGGTGAGGAAAGGAATGCTCAAAATAAGTATGTACCTATTGTACAATAATTTGTTGATGTATTTCGAGAGGGTTTACCTGGACATCATGTCGTACCAGAAATTAGATTTCCATTTAATTAATTCTTGGTTTAGGGCCCACGTCGAAGACCCCTTATAGAATGGACTCTATGGAATTAGTGGAACTAAATAAATAAGAAGAGGAATTGAGTAATAGGGGATTTATTTCCCTAATGTTTCTCCATGAGGATCCCCTATTATTTTTTATAAGAATAAAGATGGATCTGTGAGGTTGTGCATTGACTACAGGGAGATCAATGCTATAACAATAAATCAAAATTATCCTTACCTCACATTGATGATTTATTTGACTAACTTCATGGAGAAAAATATTTTTCAAAGATTTTACTTCAATATGGATATCATCAGCTGTGTGTGAATGTAAAGACCCATAAATTTCAAGGAAATTTTTTTCTTAATTTGATTTGGAATTTTACAAGAACGTAGTTTCTAACGGCGCCTTATTCCGAGGCCCGGTGTGCCCCGAATCATTTTCTTAAGTTTAGCTCGGGTACGTTCAGTGAATGAACGAGCAGGAATTATTATCTTTTGAATAGGTGCTCGGAATTGAATTCTGAGGGCACCGATGGAACCGCAACGCCTGTAATTTCTTAGGAACACCTGTTGCGGAGTAGCATTTTCACGAGAGTTGATGATAAAAATTGTGGAAGTTTATTTTATAATTATTCTACAATTTTTATTTTACTCTAAGTGTTTAATCCTTTGGAAGGATGTTGGGTAACTACCCAACCTCCATTGGGAGGATATGAGGGTGGTGGGGCTCAGACGCACCCCTACGTCGTCTTCAAATCCACTTTCCGTGACTCCTCACTTGGAACCGAGGTATGGGGTTTACCTGTTTTCTATACGTGATTCTATTCCGTATTTTATCCGCATCTATTTGGACCGCATGATATCAGTTAACGGGAGGAGGTCGGACCGCACAAACACAACCGTCCCCCTCCCTTTTGTTTTTCATGTTGTTGCGGATCGAAATAAATTAACGCGACATCGTCACGCCGCGCGGGATCGAGCGGCAAGGATGCGCGACATCGTCACACCGCGCGAGATCGAGCGGCAAGTATGCGCGACATCGTCACGCCGCGCATTCAAGTTTCAAACTCTTGTGTGTGGGTTCTTGATTGAAAGGTGTTCGTATAATTTATTTTGGATAAATTATACCCTCTTCAATGATTAAAATCATGTGTTTATTATTTGCCAATTGAAAACACCTAAAGCGGAGGACGTGGGCCGAACAAACACGCCCCAACAACCCTCTGCAGCTTGTTTATCGATGTGTGGATCAACGGACGACGAAGAAGCAGAACGCAATGCTATTTGAATCCCTTCTCAGTGAAGGTCGTGTCCCGAGAGGACCGGTGGCTAAGACGGAAGGAGAAACGGACCACCGGAGCGCGTCCGGTGGTCCGCAAAAGGCGGGGGTGGCGCGCCGCCGGAGGGCCGGTGGTGGCGGTTACCGCCGGCCTCAATTAGAGGCGAGGGTGAGGGAGCCGCGCACCTTGCCCGCGCCGGCCGAGCCGCGGTCGGGCGGTCGGGCCGGACCAAGCCGGACGGGCTGGGCCGGGCCCATCCGGGTCGGGTCGATCCGGTTCGGGCCGACCCAGGGGGGTCGGGCCGGGTCGGCTCGGGCCTGGACCCCCCGTTTTCGGACCCCACACGGTCTTTCGCCCATATCATGAGCTAAAGACCTCTGATCGATGCACCGTCAGTTTCATAGCGATCCTTGGAATGAGACGGGAGTTTCAGTATATTTCACTTAAGGTTTCGGAATATATTGGGTTCGTCCGGGTTGGTTCGGAAACGAAACCAACCGGGCCCTCGGAGCGGAAACACTTATATCTTGAGCTCTGGACGTCCGAATGACATCTCGTCAACTTTATTGGATTCTTCTAAGTGATACGGATCATTTGGCTTACTCTGATCGAGGATTGGATGCCTTCGGAGTGCAGTCGGGTTGGTTCGCTCACAAAACAAACCGGGCCCATCAAACCAAAAAAGCCAATAACTCACAGACCGGGCGTCCGATTGACGCGCCATCTGTCTCGTTGATTTCCTATTGATGAGACGGAACTTTTGGAATACTTAGCCCGAGTTTTGGATGCAGTTGGATAGTGACCGGGTTGGATTGTACCTGAAATCCAACCGGGCCCCTGGAACGGAAAAGCTGTTATCTTTCAAACTGGACATCCGTTTGACGAACTGTCAGCGGTGTTCGTGATCACGTGGAGAAAAGGTCCCTTTGAGTATACCCTATGTGAGTTCGGGGTACAGCTGAGATACAACCGGGTTGGTTCGCACTCGAAACCAACCGGGCCTCTGGGACAGAAAGACTAATAACTCATAGACCAGGCGTCCGTTTGACACACCGTTTGTTGCGATGAGAACCCTATGACGAGGCGGACCTTTGAGATACTTCTTCATGGGACTTTTTGATACATGGAGTATCGAACTGTAGCTCGTGGAGTGGACCCTCCCGGAGATGAGCGTACAGAGTATGGAGACCGTGTATCTGGCTGAGACCTAACGACTACTTGACCGACTCGACTTGGAGTGAGTCGACTAGCCCAGTGGACGGAGCGCCTGGTATTTTACAGCAGACCCATGGCGGACGGAGCACCCGGTAGTTAGCCGCAGACCCGGGATACTCGGCTGGAGGAGTACCTCTGTAGGCTATTAGGGGGAGCGCCCTGTATTTGGCGACATACCCACAGCGGATGGAGCACCCGGTAGTTGGCCGCAGACCCGCGGTAGTAGACAGGAGGAGTACCTCAATAGTCTTAGGTTAGTGAGCAGTACCTCGGAGTCGTGACAGGACCACTGGACACTTCAGAGATGGAGCTCTTCATCAGTTATGGTTTCGAAAATGAAAATCCTGGTTTGAGCTGAGTCTTTGACCTTTGTGTTTCCTCATGATTGAGATGGGTTACTTGATAACTTTGGTATATGTATGGGAATATACCTGGGTAGTGGTTATCCATTGATTTCATAATCCATGTGTTTCCTCATGATTGAGATGGGTTACTTGATAGCTTAGGTATATTTATGGGCATTTACCTAAGTAGAGGTTATCTATGGAGGTATTCTTTGTGGTTATCCTTATTGGTTTTAGTGAGACCTTGAGGGTATCGGGGTCCCTACTGAGTATCGTTATACACACCCCTGCACGGGCTATGCCCGCACCTCGTTGTGTTGGTTGCAGACGACAGACAGTGCTGACGGAGGCAGAGTGTTCGAGGACTGGATGGTACCCAGAGGTGGACTGCACGACGAGTCAGTACCCGGAGGTGGACTTCACGGTGAGACGACACTCGGAGGAGGTTGTAGGGCGAGAGATTTGTGGAAGCTATCTGTACCTACCCTTCAAGTAGGATCTGTGGTGGACGATCCAGGAGTTGCGCCATCTGTACCTACCCTTCATGTAGGATCTGAGGAGGACGAACCAGGAGCCGTTTCCGTTCATCCAGATGTTGTACTTTGTTCGGTTGTAGTTGTAATTTCATTTGGGTTTGTATTCTAGCCCACTTACCTTTCATCACTTCACTTTGTACTTAGTGTTTTGCTTCTGCTTGAACTCTGTGGTGTTTTGTTTACTTTTATAAAATCAATGCCTTCCCAGTTATCGGGATTTACGCCTTTGGTGCTAGTCGCCAGCCCCTGGCCTATGGAAGGTGGGCTTGGGGTAGTCACGGCACGGGCCCCGAGGACGGGTCGTGTCAAATTGGTATCAGTGGAGCCGGTTCTACCGAAAAACTTATAACTCTGATATTTTCTTTCTGTGAAGAAATAGTGTTAAGGGTAGCAAGTGTGGTTTTCAGTTCAGGGAGTCCAGTGTTGGTGCGGGCGGCCGACGTATCCATACACCAGGACCCTGAAAACTGAATTCCGACTTTGTGCACGAAAACATTGATTGCATGTGTGTTTCCAGAAGTTTTATTTAAATATCAGCTCAAACCAGGACAACTCACTAGGTATAATCGTTTGAACATGTCATGTTGTTTCTTTCAGGATGCCTCCCCACGGACGACCAGCTAGAGCCCCGAGAGTTGTTTGTACTGATAGCCCGCCCTGCGACGTGGCCTCAATACAGGGCTCTATTCCATTTGAGGCACCAGCGGAGGCACCATCAGTACTACTACCCGTTGGGACACTGATGCCACCAGCCCCAGCAACATAGGGTGCACGTAGCTTGAGCGCACTGCATGAGTTCCAGCGCCAGAGGCCACCCAGGTTCCGGGGAGAGACGGACCCGCAGGCGGATGAAGATTGGCTGGAGGTTGTGGTGAGAGTCTTCAGGATAGTGGGGAAGACGGCAGACTTCATGGTGATCCTTGCTGCCATCCATATTTAGGAATCAACAAGAAGATGGTGGAGCCTGATGCTCCAGATGCATGACGAGGCAACACTTCTTTGGGCAGACATCGAGAGCCTGTTCCGAGAAGAGTTTGTACCAGCCACCCTTCGAGCAGTGCGTATACAGGAGCTACTTCAGCTGTGGCAGGGAAGCATGACAGTTGCACAGTATTCAGTGAGGTTCACAGACCTCTCGCACTACTCCACAGATATGGTACAAGACCCGTTCTTCAGGGCCTGAACCTTCGAGCAGGGGCTCAGGAGAGAGATTAGAGCTTCTGTTGTTTCTCACATCATTCCGACGCAGACAGGGGTGTTGGAGAGAGCCCTCTTAGTGGAGAGTTTCCTTGCTGAGCAGTCTCCAGCAGTAGGACCCACCACTAGTCGGCTTGCGGCAGAGTCTTCTGCAGCAGGCAGTAGACAGATGACGCATATGTCAAAGAGAACCTGACCTACCGGTGACCGACTGCATGACTCAGGTTCAGTTGTGCGGGTAAACCGGGGTGGAGTCAGAGCCAGACATGCCGAGAGTGGACAGTGTTACTCCTGCGGCGGAATTGGTCACATGGCATGTGACTATCCGACCCGCCATGCAGATGGACAACAGTTAAATGAAGAACCTCCCAGCCAGAGGTAGAGGTTCGATCAGGGCAGACTGCAGGGGATAGAAGGACATGGGTGAGCTCAGCTTTAGGCAGCTGAGGCCTACGGTCATGGAGCTCTGGAAGCAGATGGACAGGAGCAGGACTACCTCCAGACCTGGAATCTATTGATCATGTTGCTTCTAGTTTTGTTGATGTTTGTTTTTAGTTGCTTCGTGTATTTGTACTATGAGATAAAATAATAAAAACACACATACCTTTGTGATGTTTGCTTTCCTGTCCTTTTGTTTTGTTGATACTGAGTGGTCCCAGTTAAAATTGTTTACTTGACCCTCACTTTCAAGATTTATACTGGGGGTGACCTGGTGACCTCAAACTGATGCTGAAAATGTGACTCGACCCTTGGATGTGAGAGTGATAGTTGGATCTCTTGGTAGTTATGTTGAGGCCTTACGACACCATCCATGGCATGAATGCATCATTCATGTCAAGATTGACTGTATTAGGCAATGAATGTGGTTCATCCAGGGGATGAGACCAGATTTCTCTTATCGACAAAGAAGAAATCATAGCAGCTCTTGTGAGACTAGAGAAGGTCCAGGTCATCCAAGAGCGGATGAGGACAGCACAGGGCCGACAGAAGCCTTATGCTGACAGGACTTGGAGGCCTCTAGAGTTCGAGGATGACGATCATGTCCTTATACGGGTCTCACCTCGAGAAGGTTTATGGAGATGTGGCCAAGGCAACAAGTTATCTCCGAGGTTCAACGGACCTTTCTAGGTCCTCAGCTGGGTAGGCGGGGTGGTTTACCGCTTGACCCATCCACCGCAGTTGCACCAGGTGGACGACATCTTCCACGTATCTCAACTGAGGAGATACATGCTCGACCCTTCACATATCATCAACCATGAGGAGCTAAACGATGGCGATGGGTTGTCTTTCACGGAGGTTCCAGTGGGGATCGATTACCGACAGGAGCGGATCCTACGAGGACGATCGATTCCTCGGGTGCACTTTCTCTGGCAGTACGGGAACCTCCAGGTGAGCACATGGGAGCGGAAGGCTCAGGTGCATGCTCAATACCACTTTTGTAACCCTAGTTTGTGTTGAAGCATTACGGGGACGTAAAGCCCTGATGTGGGAGTAATGTAGAGACTTGGAAATTTCAAGGAATAGTTTTTCTAAATTTTCATTGGAATTTTAGAATAACGCAGTTTCTAACGGCACCTGATTCCGAGGCCCGGTGTGCCCGGAATCATTTTACAAAATTTAGCTCGGGTATGTTAAGTGAACAAATGACCGTGAATTCTTATATTTTGAACCGGCGCTCGGAATCGAATTATGAGGGCACCGATGGAACCACAACGCTGGTAATTTCTTAGGAACACCTGTTCCGGAGTTGCATTTTCAAGAGAGTTGATGATAAAAATTGTGGAAGATTATTTTATAATTATTCTACAATTTTTATTTTACTCTAAGTGTTTAATCCTTTGGAAGGAAGTTGGGTAACTACCCAACCTCCCTTGGGAGGTTATGAGGGTGGTGGGGCCCACACGAACCCCGACCCTTCATATCCTCTAACCCCCTCAACTCACCATTAATATTGTTAACTTAAGTTAATAACTTAAGACATTAATGGATTGAGTTTAATGTGAGTCTCTGAAATTCAACCACTTGAATTTCAAAAGCCATGTTGAGTTAATAAATTATGTGTGGCTTAATTTATTTTGGGTTAGTTCCTTTTTAGCATGGGAGGATTTGGGGAGGCTTGAAGAACATCTTCTTCAACGACGAAGAACGTGAGGAACGAATCGGTCTCCGACGAAGAACACCATCCTTCCACGAAGAACGACAATGTGCCTTCCTTCCTCTTCACTGCAACACGTGAGAGACGCTGCTTCCTCCTCAGACACACCCTGACATCGTCTTCAAATCCCCTTTCCATGACTCCGATCTTGGAACCGAGGTAGGGGGTTTACGTGTTTTCTATACGTGATTCTCTTCCGTCTTTTATCCGCGCCAATTTGGACCTCA
This sequence comes from Viscum album, assembly GCA_963277665.1. Taxonomy (NCBI): domain Eukaryota; kingdom Viridiplantae; phylum Streptophyta; class Magnoliopsida; order Santalales; family Viscaceae; genus Viscum; species Viscum album. The sequence continues at coordinate 663,872,226 of OY728139.1, read as the reverse complement.
TGATATCAGTTAACGGGAGGAAGCCGGACCACACAAACACGACCATCCCCCTCCCTTTTGTTTTTCTTGTTGTTGAGGATCGAAAGAAATTGACGCGACATCGTCACGCCACGCGGGATCGAGTGGCAAGGATGCGCGACAATGTCACGCCGCGCGGGATCGAGCGACAAGTATGCGCGACATCGTCACGCCGCGCATTCAAGTTTTAAACTCCCATGCGTGGGTTTTTGATTTCCAGGTGTTTGTATAATTTATTTTGGATAAATTATACCCTTTTCAATGATTAAAATCATGTGTTTATTATTTTCCAATGGAAAACACCTAACGTGGAGGACGCAGGCCGAACAAACACGGCTCGACAACCCTCCACAGCTTGTTTATCGATGTGCGGATCAATGGACGATGACGAAGCAGGCCACAATGGCGTTTGAATCCATTCACAGTGAAGGTCTGGTCCCGGGAGGACCGTTGGCGAAGACGACAGGTGAAACGGACCACCGGAGCGCGTCTGGTGGTCCGTGGAAGGCGGTGCCGGCACGCCACGCCGGCGCGGCGGCGCCGGCGACCGGCGGCGAGGGCACGCCGCCGGAGGGCGGGTGGTGGCGGTTGCCACCGGCCTCAATTATTAGAGAGGGTGGGGGAGCAGCGCACCCCTCCCGCGGCTTTCGCTCGGCCGCACTGGCCGAGCCGGGCCCAGCCGGGTCGGTCCGGGCCCAGACCCCCCGTTTTCGGGCACCTCACGATCTTTCACCCATATCTTGAGCTACAGACCTCCGATCGACGCACCGTCAGTTGCGTAGCGATCCTTGGAACGAGGTGTTTGTTTCTAAATATCGCACTCAAGGTTTCGGAATACTTTGGGTTCGGCCGGGTTGGTTCGGATACGAAACCAACCAGGCCCTCTGAGTGGAAACGCTTATATCTTGAGCTCCGGATGTCCGAATGATGTACCGTCGACTTTGTTGGATTCCTCTAAATGAGACGGATCATTTGTCTTACTCCGCTCGAGGTTTGGATGCCGTCGGAGTGTGGTTGGGTTGGTTCACTCACGAAACCAACCAGGGCCCTGGAATGAAAAAACCAATAACTCATAGACCGGGCGTCCGATTGACGCGCCGTCTGTCTCGTTGATTTCCTATTGGTGAGACGAAACATTTGGAATACTTATCCTGAGTTTTGGATTCCGTTGGATAGTGGCCAAGTTGTATTGTACCTGAAATCCAACCGGGCCCATGGAACGGAAAAGATGTTATCTTTCAAACTGGACGTCTGTTTGACGAACCGTCAGCGGTGTTGGTAATCGCGTGACGAACCGGTCCCTTTGAGTATACCCTATGTGAGTTCTGGGTATAGTTGAGATACGGCCGGGTTGGTTCGCACTTGAAACCAACCGGGCCCCTAGGACGGAAAGGCTAGTAACTCACAGACAGGGTGTCCGTTTGACACGCCGTCTGTTGCGTTGAGACCCCTATTATGAGGCGGACCATTGGGATACTTATTCATGGGACTTTGTGATACTTGGAGTTTCGACTTGTAGTTCATGGAGCGGACCCTCCCGGAGATGAGCGTACGGAGTACGGAGACCGTGTAGCCCGCTGAGACCTGACAACTGCTTGACTGACTCGACGTGGAGTGAGTCGACAAGCCCAGTGGACGGAGCGCCCGGTATTTGGCGACAGACCCACGGCGGATGGAGCTCCCGGTAGTTGGCCACAGACCCACGGTACTCGACAGGAGGAGTACCTCTGTAGGCTATTTGGGGGAGCACCCGGTATTTGGGGACAGACCCACAACGGATGGAGAGCCTGGTAGTTGGCCTCAGACCCGCAGTACTCGATAGGAGGAGTACCTCAGCAGTCTTAGGTCAGTGAGCAGTACCTCGGAGTCATGACAGGACCACTGCACACTTCAGAGATGGAGCTCTTCAGCAGTTACAGTTTCGATAATGAAAATACTGGTTTGAGCTGAGTCTATGACCTTTGTGTTACCTCGTGATTGAGATGGGTTATTTGATAACTTAGGTATATGTATGGGCATATACCTAGGTATTGGTTATCCGTTGATTTCATAATCCTTGTGTTTCCTTATGATTGAGATGGGTTACTTGATAACTGAGGTATATGTATGGGCATATACCTAAGTAGATGTTATCTGTGGAGATCGTCTTTGTGGTTATAAATGTTGGTTTTAGTGAGAATTTGAGGGTCTCGGGGTCCCTAATGAGTATCATTATACTCACCCTTGCACGGGCTATGCTCGCACCTTGTTGTGTTGGTTGCAAACGACGGACAGTGCTGACGGAGGCCGAGTGTTCGAGGACTGGACAGTACCTGGAGGTGGACTACATGGCGAGTCAGTACCCGGAGGTGGACTTCACGGCGAGACGACACTCGGAGGAGGTTGACGAGCGAGAGCATTGTGGAGGCTATCTGTACCTACCCTTTAGGTAGGATCCGTGGTGGACGATCCAGGAGCTGCGCCATTTGTACCTACCCTTCAGGTAGGATCCAAGGTGGAAGTACCAGGAGCCATTTCCGTTCATCCAACTATTGTACTTTTTTGAGTTGTAGTTGTAATTTTATTTGGGTTTGTATTCTGGCCTAGTTACCTTTCATCACTTCTCTTTGTACTTAGTGTTTTTCTTCCACTTGTACTCTATGGGGTTTTGTTTACTTTTATAAAGGCAATGCCTTCCCAGTTATCGGGATTTATGCCTTTGGTGCTAGTCGCCAGCCCCTGGCTTATGGAAGGCGGGCTTGGGGTAGTCACGACACAGGCCACGAGGACGGGTCGTGACAGTGAAGAAGGAAGACAATTCGAAAATAGCATTTCGAACCAGGTATGAGAATTAAAATTTTACAGTAATTCCTTTTGGGCTAACTAATTCACCCTCTATTTTAATAGATCTAATGAACTGAGTTTTTAAATTATAACATGAAGACATTATAGTGGTATTTATTGGTGATATCTTGGTATATTACAAAAGCAATGATGATCCTGAAAATCATTTTATCATTATCATAAGGACTCTTAGATAAAATGAATTATATGGGTGGTTTAGCATGTGTGAATTCAAGCTTGAGGAGATTTCTTTTCTTGGTCATATTGTCTCTAAGGATGGAATCTATATTGATCTTTCTAAGACCAAGTCAATCGAAGAATTGCTAGAACCAACGAGTATAACTGAGGTACGCAGTTTTATTGGTTTAGTAGGTTATTACCAGCTTTTTGTCCAGAATGTTTCCTAATTGACTAACCCATTAACCATGATCACTCGTAAAGGGGTTAAATTTGTTTGGACAAAATAGTGTAAAGAATGTTTTGACGAGCTGATGATAATATTATTCAATGATCCAATCTTGACTTTACCATCGGGGAATGATGGGATTGTTAATTATACTGATGCTTCAAAGAATGTACTTGGTTATGTCTTTATACAGAATGGTAGGGTTAATGCATATGCATCATGAGAGATAAAAATTTATGAACAAAACTATCCTACTCATGATCTTGAGTAAGTAGATGTAATATTTTCTCTGAAGATATGGACACACTATATATATGGTGAAAATTGTGAGATTTATACTGATCACAAGTGTTTGATGTATATTTTCTCATAGAAGGAATGAAACATGAGGCAATGGTGATGGATTGAACTACTCAAGTATTATGATTGCACTATAAACTACAACTCGGGGAGGGAAAATAAGTTGGAAGATGCTTTGATAATAAAGGTTCATGGGGTTCTGAAAAAGACGACAGTAGAAAAGGATCCTATATACATAGATCTAGTAAATATGGATATGGGAATAACTATGGAAGGTGAAACGTCAATGCTTTTTCAAATTGTTTCAAAACCATCTTTACTAGAAAGGATAAAAAAGTTCTCAGACTGATGATAAGGGATTTTAGAAGAAAAATAAAGCAATGAAGGATGGGTGATTGATCGACATTGAATATGAAGATGGGATTTTGATATTTGGGAAGAGACTTTGTGTTTTTGATATACCAGATCTGAAACTGGAATTGTTGCATATAGCCTATGGCTCTGATTTCACTATACAACCTACTAGAACTAAGATGTATAGATACATGAAAGAACATTTTTGGTGGGACAGCATGAAGTCTGAGATTTCTAATTTTGGGAAGATATGTATTGTTTGTCAACAAGTGAATGTTGGAAGACAATATCTTGATCACATGACTTCCATGGTATGTGGGATAAATATTTACCTCTAGTAGAATTTTTCTATAATCATAGCTTATATTCAAGTATTTAGATGGAACCATATGAAGCATTATTTGGAAAGATATTTCGTCCACTAACATGTTGGGATGATATTGGTGAAAGAAAACTTGTAGGCACAAAACATGTTGAGGAATCGATGGAAAGGTGAAGGTTATCCAAACCCACATCAAAGCAGCTAAATGTAGGCAAAAGAGCTATGCTTAAAACTGAAGGAAGTATTTGAATTTCAGGTAGGTGATCATGTTTTAATGAAGGTATCTACATGGAATGGAGATATAAGATTCAGTAAGAAGGGTACATTAAGTCCCAGGTATATTTTACCTTTCAATTTTTTTGAACGAATTGGGGTTATAGCTTACCATTTGACAATGTCTCCATGTCTCTCCAAAGTTAATGATTTGTTCCATGTCTCACTAATGAGAAAATACTTTCCTGACACAACGCATGTAAACACCTATGAATAAATGGATATGTAACATGATCTGTATTGTTGTGAAGAGTCTATCAAGATTCAGGTAACCAAATAACAAGTATTGAGAAATCATATTACTTTTCTGGTAAAAGTTCTATGGAGAAATCATAAGACAGAAGAGGCAACGTGTGAACCATTGGAACATATGATGAAGAACCACTCGAGTATTTTTATGTAGTGATATTCAAATTTTTTTGTGGAAGATATTATTTGAAGGAGGGAATAATGTAACACCCCAAGCATCCACAATATGTTTCCCTTTGAATAATGCATTAGCTTGCATTGTATATAACTTGGTGTTTTAACACACCACAACCAATCTAACTGGCCATTATGAATAGTAATACCCACTTTCTGAAATTTTATAAATTTTATCATTCAAAATGGACATCATTTTTGGATTTGGAATATAGAAATTAGTTTAGGGTGATATTTAGGTATTTTTCTGAAAACTTTCAATTTTTGATGAATAGTAAAAACACTGCGTTATTGTTTAAAACCAAATTTTTATTTAAAAAATTATTTTTTACATTTAAATTTATTTTAGGTCAAAATAGATATATAATACCTATTTAAGTTCAATGTAATTCATTGGAGTAATTTTATAATAGATTTAGATATATAAAAATTTTATTGAACCTTTTATCGTCTTTTACCCAACTCCTAGGAGCATTTGAAATTTTGCATAAAACATAATTGTTCCAATTATGTGAACTGAAATTCAAAAATACGAGATACAAGGTTGATATCAGTAGGTAAAATGTGGTTCAATAAGATAAAAATAATTTTTGGTGAATAGTAACTTTTAACTTTTATTTACCACAGTTAAAAGTAAAGAGGGTAGTTAAATGTAAAAATGATGTTATAATTACCCTATCACATGTCATAATTCAATTAGATAATTTTTATTCGACCAAAAAAACCTTAGGAATAGAATATTATCCATTAGGTCCACCATGATTAGATTAGGACATTTATTATTATTTAATTCAAAGAAGAGTTAAAAGTGTTAAATTAATGTTTCCATAACAAAATCATTTTTAATATAGGGTTATACATAAGATAAATTCAACTATACATATTCATTAGAAATATATTAATATTTCCTTATAATGGTATTTTATTTATATTTTTTAGACATTAAATAATAAAATTTATTTATGACTCAATGATGATGTTGTAATTACCTTTTTAATGAATGATTAAAATAATTAATATTATAAATATCCAAATAAATCTAATTTTAGACTTTTTATTAATTCCACTGATTTTATATGTTAATATGACAAGTAAGTGTTGATTAAATGAATTTTCCTCAAAGTAATAATGATATTATTCCTTTAACAAAAACAAAATACCAAATAGTGTCAAAATTGACATTAATGAGTTTTTAAAAAATATATTATATTATTAATTGATATAATAATCTTAAAAATCAATGGTTTGGAAAATAGAATTATATAAATATAGGTATATCATTTTAGTTTCTCTTGGAATTTTTAGTAATATTATAAACCAATTATTATAATAATACAAGAATACATGGTAAATGTCAAACAATTTAACAAATAGTTAAATCTAGAAGATAAGGTTATTATAGTGACCCAAACAAGGATAAAACCAATTGGTTGAAATTTTTTCGACCCATCCCTATATTATCCTTGAAATTAATCATTTTATCCATTATAAAACGAAAATAATTTTATTATAAAATAATATTTCAATATTTCCCTAAGGTGCCCTTCACATCTCTTATAAAAAGGCACTTCCCCTTCTCTTAATTTCACACCTCCAAATGCATTTGGATCAGCCAAAACCTGTCTAAATATCCTCCCAACTGTCCTCCCTTCACCCTAGAGCCCTTCCTTTGGTCATGAAGGCATCCTACGGACCCCATTTGATAAAATCAAAAGGAAGAACATGAATAAGAAGAAAATATTTTATTATCTCTTTCAAGTTAATTCTCTTCTTCCACTTCTTCTTTCTTTGTTGTTTCCACTGTAAAATAATAAATCCAGTATCCTCTATAAACTGTGATGTTATTATAAAAATGGTACAACCATATACATTATTCTATCCATACTATGAATGATATGGCACTATAGGTGCGTGCGTACAGCTTACCGTCTCTACTTCATGGAGGAGTTTTTATTCAATACATTATTAGTTGGATGGGTAAAATAATGATATATAATTGATTTAAATAATAAGAATAACTTTTTAATGATTCTATATATATGATATTCCATCATTTTACATACGATTTTAAACCAAAAGAAAGATATTGTCGCTCGTGCGTACGTACAGATTACTGCCTCCACGAATGCGATGAGATTAATTTTCACATCGTAACAATTCAACAATAATATTAATTTAATGATTAAAAGTGATGATTAAAAAATAAAATATAATTCTGTATATGAATCAAATACATCCTATCTATAACAAACATGACTTACATAACAGAACATTTAAAGGAAAAAGAAACAGTTATCACCCGGAACGACGATAATACTGAAATATTATTAACAAAGCAATATTAGAAGATCATATAAGATAAAATATTTCTGTATATGGTTATTTTATAATATTATAAAAATTAGTTAATTGTTATATAAGATTTTAACATACCCTGACCAAGGAAAAGTACAAGGTAAGGGTTAATTCAATAATCTCTTCATTATCTGAGGTTGTTTATAAATAATTATCTACCTGGACATCTTTATCATCCACATCCTTATTTTGTTAAAAATAAATTTAAAAACATTTTTTCTATTTACAAGAATTTGGGTTAAATTCATTTATACCCTCATTTTACTTTTTATGAAATGTTTTTAAAGGAATCATTCCATCGTTTTCCAAACAATATACTTTATGACCTTTTCTACAAAATTAATAAAAGAATGTTTTTTATCTTATACGGTGGGAGCGTCTATTTTCTACAGTTATAACACCTTAAAAACTTCCTTTATAATCTTATAAGAATATTTCAAAAAATAAAATTTTTCTTTTAAATGGTTACAAAATATAAAGAGGTATTTCTTTCAAATAGATTTCATTTCTTCTATGTCAACATCCTTTGATGGATTTTAAACATGTTTGAAGTTGATTTAATATGATACAAATAATACATATTGTATTGAAGGATTTGTTATATGTTTGATACTGGATGTATTATTTTTTACCATTCATGTTTTATGGATAAATTATTGATATTCCATATGGTAGTTTTAATGTAAATGTTTATGTTATGTTTAAACCTTTTAATATGAGGAATGCATTGGACTTATTAAGCGATGGGTGGAGATCGTTATAGCTCCTCGATACATCGGTAGGTCTCATGAGACAAACTATTATCTTGAGAAAAGTCCTTGAAAAAATATTATTTTTAGTCTTACCACAAGGCCTTGAATTTGGTGTTTTGATGTCAGACATTATGCATTCTATCATTATGAAATTGGATATTGATATAGAATTCGATTATTTGACTTGTAGAATATTTCTGTGAATAAGTAAATGGAATTATTTGGATTTATGTTTTCCATAATATGTTGAAGTTTATGTTTAAATGGATTTTGTCTTAGTCAAATTCATTTCCATATATTTTTATGCTTATTTTTGAATGTTTCCTCTATATTGTTATCCTTTCTAAGAATTTGAGCTCACCCCTATCTATGTTTTATTTTTCCTTGGATACGAAGAAGTATATTATGACTGACCTCCACGGATAGTCTATAAGATATGAGTGTGGTCTATGGATGCAATGATGTTGTAGTTTTTTATTTTATTATGTAATGTAAAACCTATGAATGTATCTAGTACTTAAAAGGATGCTAAACTAATCGGCCTTTCTAAACTTTATCTCTTGTGATCATGAAAATGTTTTTTAATAATGCACCAACTCTGGGTAAGTGGGGTCAGGTCATTACACTTATTTGTATGCAAAAATTAAATTATTCCATTTTTATTTTATCATGGATAATATTTATTGGTTCCCTTATGATTCATGTCTTATGAACTTATTAAAATTTTTTCCGGAACCATTATTTCGATATTTTATATATAGAGTATGGTTTTTATATTTTATTATCAAATTCTCATACCACTATACTCATGTTATGTTTATGTAGTTTCATTATTTACCAATACTGATCATCCATGATAGCTATTTATTATATTTACATTCCCCAAGATATGAAGAATTTTTTTTATGTTGTGTCTATGAACTTTACTAAATGGGATGATCATTGTAGAAAAAACTGATGATCCTTCAACAAATTAGAAGATTGCGTTCCATGTTTCCTACGAAACTTTATTATTTGGTCCTCGGGAATGTGTTTCTCTAATTTATTAAATAATAATCTAAAAATATTTATTATACATGTATCATAATCCTAGGTTTCTATTTATCCATTATCAATCTATGAGTTTCGGGTCTGTTTAGTTAAATTAGCATGTTCTTTCTTTCTCAGAGCACTGGCCACCATAATAATATTTCGTGGGAAGTAATTTATTAAGCAGTAATAGTCATTGATCAACTAAAATAGTATACATTATTATATTATCAAATAAATACATGTGAATATATATTATAATACTATTTAATTAGTATGTATATCATATTATTCAACATATATATAATTAATCTATATATTTAATGAATGTATTATTGTTTTTATCTATAAAACATTTTGTGGTGTTTTTTTGTCATAGAACATTAATTAATATTGGGAATAAGCTACCAACATATACTCTGAGTGATATTATATTGAAAAACAAATCTCTTAAGATCCTTGAAACTATTTTCACATTCATCTATCCGGTGGAATTTGAATCCATTCTCGGTTTCAATGGTTAGTAGATTTGAAAATCATAATAAATTTCTCAAGAATAATTGAATGTGTCTAAAGAATCCTTGAAAACTATAGATATCTATTATAGTTTCCAATGAGGTACATTATTAAATTACTATTATATTTTACGGATTCATATATAAACTTCTCTAATGATTAAATTACCCATGGTTGATACTTTTTGTTCATATAATTCAAACATTCCAAATATCGGATAAAATTTATCATTCCAAAATTCGTTTAGAAAAATTATAAAATGATCTTAATGTTATGAATTTATCTTTGAATATATAATAATATCATGTACAAATACTTACAAAAAAACTCTAGGTTACATCTAAAGACTATATTCATCAAATCTATAGGGATAATAAGGTCTTGTGTATGTTTGAAAGGAATCAATATGAATTCATAGTGTCTATATCATGTATAAATGGATGTATTGGGTGTATATACTATTTTCAACCTTTATTGAATAAATATATATTCAAATTAATTGTTTAATAAGTATTTATCACATTATGGTTGATCAATAAAGTCATCAATATAGTGAATATGATAATTTTTCTTGATAATTATTTTCTTATGTCCATAGTAATCAGTGAAACACAATTATTCATTCATAAATGTACTTTGTAAATATGATTTGTGATCGAAAATCCTATGAAATTAAGAAGATAATTTTAACCCAAATCCCAAGATACATTTTATTACATGATTTTAAAAAAAACTCATAATTCTCGAACCATGGATCTAGATGCGTTGAATCTTTGGAATATTACATTAAAAAGAATAAAATCATTAAATGAAAAGGTCAGCATATTTATTAAAACTCCGTAACATTATCCTATATTACATTGATCATTTAAAAGTAAATTCAATAAATTTTTCAAAAATAATTATAATGTTTTAGTTATTAATCATAGTAAGGGAACAATCTGTGTAAGCATGACACATTTGAGACAAAAACCATATCATGATAATATAGAATATTATAATAACAATTATGAATGGAATAAAAGATCTGACTACATAAGATAATGTAATTAAAATAATATTGTAAAAAATCATAACATGAAACCATAACCAAAATTCAAAGATATCTCCCATGACAATGTAACATAATTTTAAAGGCTAACTGCTTATGAACTATACATTCTGTATCATAAGATAAAAATATTATCCAATGCATTGGCAAACTATCAGGTCAGAATCTTAAAATATATATGTTTATGTGTTAATTTTAGATCACCTATAATATGAAATAATCTCATTCATAACCAATATACATTGATAATGGGTTTCATATAAAAATCATTCAGTATATAATAGCTTAAAAGTATTGGATTTTCATCATTATAAACTCACGAGAAGGGAATTTTTGTTTCATACAAGTAAATAAATGATCATTGATGTAACTATATATTTATATGAATAACATTTCATGAAAATAGTATTGGGTATTTAGAAAGAAGGCTGAATAAAAAACGGAAAGATTTCTACAATATAACACATAAACAAAATGGTTAATATTATGGTGTTAATGAGAGAAAAGAACAGTTTCTCATCATTAGAACAAAATTTGGCACATTATTGAATGATTGTATGTGTTTTAAAACATTGAGTAACATAAATTCATAATCTTACTACAAAATAATTACTTGAATGAAATATAATAAGAATAAAATCATTTTCTTAAATTTATCTATATATATATAAGAGTGATTACATGAGTTCTTGGGGGTTATATGATGTAAATAATGAGTGTATAATAGAGTGTGGGATGTTATAATTAGATTGGGAGTGAATAAAATTGAGGTGTATTTGTGGGTACTGTTAGTAAAATAATGAATCTTTTTCATTAATTTATAAATATATTACTTGGAAATCATGGTTATGAAAATTAAACTCAAATATATTACAAATGATTTTAGTTAATAGTTTTAAACATTTAAAGATATTTTATGAATTTATACATGGAAGAACATAAATCCAAATTTATATATTACTTTGGGAATGTGATTGTTTTTTCCCATTAATTTTATTTTTAAAACCATATTTTCTTTTTTGGACACTTGAAAGTATTTTTTGTTTTGAAAAAATCATTTTAATTAATAAAAATAAATTATATTAATATGAGGAGTACTATTTCATTGAATATTATCTCATAATAATTATTAAATCATTATTACATATTTAGGAATTCGTAAATAATTCCACAATAAAAAAATTATATTTTACTATTGACTAGAAATAAAGATTTTTCATATATCAAAATATCACCCTAATATAATTTCGATGTGATGATTAGAAGTATAACTTTTATTTTGTAAAATTAAATTACTAAATATAAAAAATAAAAAATATAATTAAAAATTTATTATTTTTTATGAAATTTTATCTTTAATGGGTAGTATATTATACATTCACTTTAAATAATTTTGAATTTTATAATATCATAATTATTTATCCATAAAGATTATATAGAAAAAATTATAATTTAATTATAATTAAATCATGTACTATTACTATTTTGTATTATTACACTCCTAATGGTCATATAAGAGTAATAAAAATAGTGTTAGGTAAGGTTTATGTAATGACTAGATCCTAATTACCACATTTCCCTTTATACCCTATATATACTCCACCATTCTCATATATCATTATTAAATGCTTCTCTTATGTAGGTTGCATACTTCCCTTGATAAATTCTATCATATTTCTAACTCTAATCATTATTTTTGTAGTCATTATTACTAGAGTGACCTTCATAGGATAATTTGATCCTCTAGAGCTTATGTTTGTGTGTGTACTGTTATTTTTCACTTATATCACAAAACAATTTTTAAATTTTGGTTTCAAAATTATACCCCGATTGTAATGTTACAATGAAATTTAATAGTCATTTATTATTCTTTTATTATAAAAACAATACAGTCATTGCGAAACATGTGTTCTTTATCTAAAATAAGGAATTTTTAGGCTATTACTTTCATTCCAATTATAAAATTTCAACCATAAAATTTAATTTCATACATAAAACTGAAATAATTTAGGGTAATCCTATTTCTTCATATCTTTGGGTTCCCATTATTCTTCCTTGTCATTTTTTTCTGTATAGAACACTGACTTGGAGTGTTGTCCTATTCTGTAGAACATTTTCACTATGGTCCAAGATCATCACTTCCAGGAATTTATGTGGTAGATCATTCTCCAATTGTACCACTTATGGATTCAGTATATGTAATGGATCTGGTATATACATCCTTCGTATGGATACATTGAACACATCATGTACTTGAGAAATATTTTTTTGTGAGTTCTAGTCAATAGGACACGACTCTGATATGATCATTAATCTTATAGGGCCTAATTTACAGAGGACATAACTGACCCTTATTCAAAAACCTCAAAATCCCTTCCAAAAAGATACATGAAAGAATTATTTGTATCCAAACAAAAACACAAGATAATATTTTTGGTTACTATAAAATATATTATATTTAGTTTTGCTCTAATTTTTTATTGAACAGTCCGGATCTTCTGATTCATTTATTCCACTAGTTCATGTCGAAATTTATTCCATTCTCCAACTTCATCCAAAAAAGTGAGAGTTATATATTTCTTTCAAATGTGGTATTCATAATTATCAATCTAAATGTTTATGTGTTATATTTTATTATATATAATCACAAAAATATAGATACATTAATATCAACCTCCTTCAAAGTCCATTTATGATGATCTCTACATATCCCCATATTTTTTATTTTCCACTTTGATTATCCATAAGTATGATGGTGATAGGCCATATTAAAATTCGTGAATTTTTTTTAAAACAATATTGGGGAATATTCCTAATTTTGTTTGTGAATCCTATATCATTATTCGGAAAAAATAAATAGTATTGTTCCAAACATCCTATTAGTTTATCTATTTTATATCCCATTATGTTGATTAAGTGATACATCTCCCAAAATAGAAAAAATGATAAATATTTATGAGATGTTCTACCACAACCCATATAAAACTTAATCCATTGGGTGTCTTCACAAAACTGATGAAAAAAATAAACTAAGATGTTTTAAAATTTCCATGAAGGCATAGAGAGTAGTGTTTTCCTCTCCATGTAATTTTTCCTTTCTCCCCTCACATGGTTACATACCGGGAACCTTGATGTATATTTTGAAATCAAATTATTTATATTGTCCCAACAATAGTGATTTCATATATCTCTATAAATCCTTTTTCTATCTAGGTGGATAAAGAACATTAAGATATTGGAATCAATCAATAGATCTTTAGTTTTATATAGGTATGATGGTACATATAGGCATGATTATTTTTGCAAATCCATTTAAAAAAATATTCAACTGTATGACTTTCCCCTTTCATATATCTTCCTCCTTCATCTACGTCTCCACAGAATCCCTTTAATCATCCTTAATGTTCTCCAGAATGGATTTTTGAGAAATCATTTATATAATATATGTTGGTGTTCCTTCCATTTTGATTCTCTTTTCCATCGTTATAATTTCTAAGAATATATTATACTTATTAATCCTTATCAAAGATAATATTATAGGATCCTTTTTAAATAGATCATATTATGAATTATTCTCATTTCCCATTATCGTATGGTATTGAAAAATCATAATCCTTTATAATTTGTTACCATATTTAAGGGAATGTGTTGAGATCATTATTTGTGAATATGTACACGAGGATATTGTAATTATTGTGTATGTAATTGTTCTCTCTTCATATATAATTCTATTAAATTTGTAATGTAATTATTAATATATATGACTCTATAACATCCATTATATAAATATAATCAATTGCAATAAACTGTCAAGAGTCATAAAGAATAATTTTATAGTTTTTAAAGTAGACACATCCAATTCCATTTTTGGAGCATCACTATTTATTAATAATCCTTTCCCACATGATGTTAGTTTGAGTACAGGTGTGGTGACATGACCATTATTAAAATAATCAAATATATCATTATATTAATTATTCTATACAAAAAATAAACCCTTTTGAGTATTCTTGGTTATCAGGTTTTACAATCCTGGAAATGATCTGAACAATCATCAATATTACATTGCTAATTCAAAAAAATTAATCTCTATTATATATTGTGTACTATGATATTTCTCAAATACCTTTATCTTTGAAGGATTCCCTGATACCCCCTTTAAAATAATAAAATTCTTAAATAATGATACTCGATCTATCTAGAACTCTCATCTTTTGTAATTTTTGTATAATTTCCCTTTTCTCGTGGTTCATAATATAAAACTTTAATGCTCCTTGTGTTCCTCTTGGAATTTAGAGTATATAAGAATACCATACTACCAAAAAAATTTCAAGGTAACATCTGAAGAATATTTTTGTTAATCCCATGAAGATTACTAGATCCTGAGGGATTCTGAAGTTAAATACTAAACAATCATAGTGTCCATACTTTGTATGAAAAGCATCAATGGTTGTATACACCACCATCACCATTAATTGATATTTCCTGGGATAAAAGTTAACTTTAGAAAAGGACTAGGATCAATGTAGTTGATTAAAAAAATAATCATTTTTTGGTTAGTGATACTTATTATTTATCATTTTCTTATTGAGTTCACTCTAATAAAAACAGAGACATATCAATAGATCCTTCTTTATGATGAAGATAACCAATACTCCCTTTGGAGAAGAACCCAGATGTTTGAAAGCCTTGTGTACATTATCTAGTAAATGAATCTTTAGTTATTTATATTCAATGGTGTTCATTTTATAGGTATTAATAGATACTGTAATGGGTCTATGTATATTATAAATTCATAACTCATCCTCATTTTTATGAGGAATACAACTAAAATCTTTATAAAAAACATCATCATATTCCATTATACTGAGAATTTCTTCAAAAGTGACCCTCTCTATTTTCTTAATCACATGATTTGGATATGATACCTCATAATGAATCAATATCCATGTCTAAGAATAAGTTTCTATTAAAGATTCATACTCATCCTTACACTTCGATGAACTCATAAGATGATTTAAGATATGTAATGTTATTTCCTTTTCATTTAATTTGACAGGGCCTCTATATAAGTACAAAAAATTCATTCCCAAAGTAGAATTTAATTATACTAAAGAGAGTATGATAATTTATTCTTGGATATTCATCCCAAAAATACTTACTAGGGTTGATTTATGTGTTTTATATATAATAATTTCCCCATTTTCTATTTGCAATGATCACTCAACCTCAGTGTTTTGAGGTGTTGTATAAATAGCTATACTAAAAATGCATGATATGAAATATTTCTTCATACCATAATCATATAGTTCATTCCCTATTTTTTAATGAATAAGTTGAGTATTTTTCATAAATCCATTAATAGTACACACATCATTATTTGTGTTGAAATAATCGCATCCCTACTCTCTTGGCCTTAAAGGTCATTTTTATCTGTTAATGTCAAAAACCATTATTTTAATGAAATAGTTTCATAGTTTCTATGTAACATATGGTTGAAAAATTTGACCATGGGATGAGGATTGATTGTATTCATATTTTAATCTATAAAATTAGTGGGGTACTTTATATCCTTCTAACATTCATTTTATTAATTTCATTCCCTTCCATGTTTGATACTCTAATTTTCCCCTTAAGATAGTCTCTAGGATGATTCTTCACACACTTATGCAAAGTGGGTTGTTAGAATCTCTTTACACATTGAGGATTATCTAATTATCCTATAAAGATAAACATCATAATATTTTTATTATATCAATCCCCATGGGACAACTGGAAATTTATAATATGCATATAAATTTTTTGAAAATAAAATAAAATTTCCATATAGTTTTCAATGTTTTCAATCTCTAATGAATTTCAATGAGTCAGAAACATTTCACAGAAGAATTGTTCAACAAAACCATTGATATCCAGGAAAAAATAAGAGGATCATTATAAAACCCCTTCGATGTTTTCTTAATTATACCTAAGATATATATCCTCCTTATTATTGAGGTCAAGTAATTCCCTCCATATTTTTAAAGAGAGAGCCTATGGAAAGTATTTTTTTAAACACACCATTATTAATTTTCACCATTTAATAGATTCCATTTCTACGTTGGTATTTTTATTAATGATTTATCTCCACCACTCATGTACTTATACCTTTAGTAAGTAAAAGAACGGATAGAGTTTATCATAATCAGAAGATTAGATTTCATATAATATTGTATCGCCGGTGTTAATCGATTTTTTTCAATTAGGAGATCATAATATCCTCTAAAAGTATGAGGCCATTTCACATAAAAGATTCAATTAAAAAGTGTACTATATTTGGAGGGGGAGGTTGTTAGACATGATTCATGTTCTTACATAGAACATGAGTATGTTTTTCTAGTACTTACATAGCTTTATCAAATCATGATCCTATAATATTATGTATTTTATTAGGTTAAACACTATATTTTTCAAAACGTATGTTGTGGACATAATTCATACCATTTCCATGTATTTTATAAAATAATAAAATATTTCGAATGAGAATATGGGATTAATTAAAAATATAAAAAGGAAATCTTATTAATATATAAGTAATGACATTTATACCATAACTTTTTATTCTCTATGTTTTATTCTAGGTAATACATGGTAATTATTTAATTTGTATTTATAACTATGCATTATAAAAATAGGTAAAAATTCCTTTAAATCATTATTAATGATTTTTGATGTAAATAATAATTAACTAAAGTATATCCCCTTGGTGTGTAACACTAGGTGTGCATTTAGGGATCTATGTTGTGAACTTTTTCAATATTTAGTTAATTCACAACCTAGTATTTTAGGGTTATTACCCCTAAGTCCATCTATGAGAGAGCATAAATCAATTTTTAGTATCCAAAAAGAGATTTCATTTCATGGAATGAATACACTCTATAATTTACCTTACTTTAGAAGGTATTAGAATATTTAGAATTATTCAAAGGTCTCTCAATAATATATTTTAATCCCAATAATAAAATATAACATGGATTGGATATGATACCACAAATAACAAAGGAAATGTTGTTACCTATTTTATTGCATGGTTTTTAACGAAACGATCCATTAAAATCAAAACCAAGGATCCATATGTCTTGTACAACAAAATAAAACAATAATGACATCAAATTTACTTAAAATCCACCACTTTCTCTTATATATCATTATTCTTAAAATACTAAGTTGGATATCCTAACAAATGCATAATGAAAAGGGGTGATATATAACTCTCGATATGGGAACAGTCAAGTAAGAATGATATATATGAAAAAAGTAATATCATGATAACATAAAAGAGAATAAAAATATGAAAACCTATAATGTTTACCATATCATAATTATGTGAATTAAATAGAATATTTCTTTATAATACATTTCCACAATATTTTTGACATAGATATTTATAGAATTAAAATAAAAAAATAATTATCATAACTCATATCTTTTTAATCTAATATATATTATACCAAACATATAAGAAATTTTCTAATAAAATAATAGTCATTAACATATCCCACCATTTATAACATAAGTATAATCTTATATTCACAATATATTTATTAATCTTCATTATAACATCAGTAAATTAAAATAGAAGAATGTTGTAAGCTGATATACTCAATAAGTGTAATTATAAAAATTAAGTACCATAGATAATAAGTGATAATAACATGAGAATAAGTTTATAATTAGGATATATAAGAGATTTATAATAAAAAAATATAGATAATAAATCATGGAATAAGACATATAATAACATTAAACCATATCATGAAACTTCCAGATATTAAAGAATCAAAGAGTAATTGAGAAAAATTGAACACCCATAGGTATATGGATACACAAATATTGTGAGTCACAAACTTGTGCCCATGATTTTGAGATAATATAATCGTACCTACTTATATATCACCTTCATCAGTCAAAAACTTTCACACACTCCTGCGATAAATTTATTTTTCCCATGTATACATATATCTTGATATTGATCTAATGAATTGAAGGTAAGTATATTACCCCATATGTTATTCATCCTTACATAAAAATGCCCGTTGAAATCAGTTCTTCATAATATCATGAAGAAACCATATAAAATCAACGGGTCTCCTATAATTTTCTAAATAAAACATTTATGGAAGAAATACATAATTCCATCAATATACAAGAGAAACCCAATAAATATTATTATTTTTTCCAATGACACTGAATAATATTATAGATAGATACCATTCAAGGATGTACATGTTATTTACATTGTATAGATATACAATATAGTTATGGTCAGTAATTTTAGAACATAATAATATTATAGTATTTCTACACCCTGATATTTTAATGAAATATTTATCTATAAATTAATTAATTTCTTTGATAGTATTTGTTTCATGAAACAAAAAATTTACACAAACCAAGATATACTATTAAAATATTATTACATTAACATGACTATTATAACCTAGCGATTAAATTGGAATATAATAATCTAAAAAACATATTATTAAATAAAATAATGATTATGAAATAAACACTTAGTTTTAATAATGGAATTTTGTTCTTCAAAAATATGTTTTCATTGAAAAATAATTTTATTACTTTACCTGAGAAAATTATTATAAGAAATTTTGATATTTGTTAAAAAATTTATTTGAAATGATAAACATCATTTTAAAATTTATCCTGTCAAAATTTTCATAGGAGTATTTTTTTGGTATTTTCTAAAAGATAGAGACAATAATAAATAGTGAAAAATATTAATTCACATTTAAAACTAAATAATAATTTTAATTATTTAAAAAGAATAATTCTATTTTGTATTATTTGTAATCTAACACGATATTTTTCATTTAAATTAAATTTATACATTAAATTAGTAAAAAAAGAATTTATGCATTAAAATGGAAATTTTCAAGAACATGTTTTCATTGCATTGTATTGGTTTAATAATAAATTATAATAAATTATTAAACTTATATTTTTTTTAATTTTGAAAAGTGTATTCCATATTTTTAACTGGGAGTTCCAAATTTATAAAGTGTATAGCTTTTATTTTTTGTTAATATGAATAGTAATCATGGTAAATTTTATGATCTCATTAAAGCGTAAATTGGGATAATCAAGATTAAATATAAGTGACTAGGCCAATAATTTTCTCCTAAATTCTTATTAGATGAATTAAATTCTACCCTTATCAATTACGTTATGAAGTTGAATTATTTTAATGACAATGTTTTGGGACAATGGCATATAAATTATTAAAATAAAATGAATTAACAAAATGTCACTCTCTTATTTTTAATAAATATAATATTTAAAATACGGTGATAACCCAAAGATATTATCAATTGAATATATAATATTTAACTATATTAGATTTACATTTATCGTGTTAATTTATTTAAAAATATAGTAATTAAGAATTTACCATAAATTCTTACACAACATTAATGCTGTAATTGTTCAATTAATAGAAAAATCAAATAAGGGAAATAAAAAATATTAAAATTAAATTTATTTGAGATATTTATGGAGATCCAAAATTTTAATTTTGAACGCGACATTATTAAGATATAAAAATATATTTTTTCAAATTGTACCTATTTTAATTTTTTTGGTTTTTAAATGTGAAAGTAGTGAATAGTCTAGGAATTGAAAATAATAATATTTCTATTTAGTGAAATTAATTAAAAATCATAAACATATTTATAAAAAATAAAATGTAATTGTAATATTATCAAGAAAATTATAGATTATAAATATACGGTTCAATGTTCACCATATTAGACAAAAATACTATATTTTAAAATTTAAAATGTTGTTACAATAGTTAAAATTATAATATGTTAAATAATAGTTAATCAAAATGAGAAGGCTTAAAATAAAACTAAAAAATGTATATGATTTATTGGTTATGATAATAAAACCATATCTATTATTAGATTCTAATCCATATACATTTTATGGTATTTGGATAAAAAATGAAATTATTATTATTTAAACATTAGAGAAATCTGAAAAACACCCCTCTCCTCCCTTATAAATATCACGCTTCACAATGACTTATCCTCACACTATACAAGACCTTAATCTTTTAAAATATTAAAAAACTCTCTACTTCCCACTCGCACTAAATATATGATCTACAACTCTCACCAAAAGTTCAATTTCATGTTCAGAAAGGGATCCTTCAAGGAGGTGATATTCCTCAAAAAAAATTCTTCTACCTTCTGCTCACACCATTCATACATCAAAGAATAAGAAAATATAGTATGGTGTACATATTGTAATTTTATATTTGCAATGGAATATTTTCTATCCATACCTTTTTTCTCTTCT
This sequence comes from Viscum album, assembly GCA_963277665.1. Classification (NCBI taxonomy): domain Eukaryota; kingdom Viridiplantae; phylum Streptophyta; class Magnoliopsida; order Santalales; family Viscaceae; genus Viscum; species Viscum album. Next base: position 663,851,248 of record OY728139.1, on the reverse strand, counting down.
CATCTTATTTAAATGAAAAAAACCATTTTCTAAATTTTAGTGATTAACCGTTTTCATGGTTAATGATTTTTTGTTTTTCATTATACCCTTCAAGGATAGACATAAAATAATAATTTTAGTTAAATAGATTTTATATAATTATATTAGTATGTATTCCATGTTTTTAACTAATTTATAGACATAATATTAAATAAAACAGGACTAATTAATATTGGAAGGATAACCCACCAAAATAAACATAGCATTTATCATCAATGTTTTATCAAATGAATCATCATCATGAAAGAAGTTAAAATTATATGGAACCATTTAAAAATATTGAAGTATATTAATTCCAATTAATTTCACTTTATAATAGTATTCCAATTTTATGAGAACTTCTATAATTATGAACAGGTAAAAAGACCATGAAACCATGAAACGAACACTACCCTAATGATGAAATAGAACAATATAACTAATTTCAATGAACATAATTAGTCTTTTATAAAATTATAACAAATGGAATACATGTGGATGAGTCTATTAATTATATAATTAATGATTCCAATTACATTTTCCAAGAAATTAAGTGCATTTATGAAAATATTTGGACATAAGGTGAGGGATTTCTCTAAACTCCAATTTTTCCTTTATATTATTCTATCTTCCACATTGACCTAATTTATCCCTTAATTATTCTTATATTATTATCTTATGTTATTTTTCATTTTACCCCACATATATACGTATCTCAATTTATCTTTATTTTATAGATAGTTTCATTTTTTATAAGGTTATCTTCTTAATTCCACTTGATAAGAAAAACCGATTTAAGGGAACTTCCCTTTTTTATTAATCATTTTCAAGTACACTCCATAAAATAGTTTAAAACTCAAATGTTTTTATAAAATATCTGAATTTATCATAAATTTTTTTTAGTACAATTTGGTTTTTATTAAAACAATTATGCCTTTACCATGTTTAAAAAATATTTATTCTTTTCCTTACAACCGCAATTAACTGTAACATGTCTAATGTTCCCTAACCACACTTTTAATGTTTTCACTTTAGTTGGACTTTATTATTCATGATCAATTCATATAATTTATTTATGAAAGTATAGTAATAATTTAAATACCTTCTTCCATTTTCACCATTGTTATAAGCCCTTTGGTTATGCCTTATGACATGATTACAATACCCATTTCCCTTTATGGATAACCATTATATATATTATATACGTTTGATTATTTATGTGTCACAAATATTCAAGAACATATCATGTTGGGTGTTCCCATATTGAGTTACAACTCATTGGGTTATTTTTTAGTCACAAATATGATATGTTTGGGATTGGGGAGTAAACCCAATCTGTTATAGGAATTTGTCCTATATGTGATATACCCAAGGCAATTACCCATTAATCATGATTTTGTCATGTTATATGTCTCTAAACAATTGCTAAAATTCCATGATCATATGATAAAATTTTATATATAATATGATTCTAAATGTTTATTCCTGATCCATGCCTTTTATTTTATTATGTGATTCCATCTAATTCATGTTCTTTGTTTTATTCCCATGATTATTCCTTGACTAGGATTTTTAGATCATCCTTTTTGTCCAAAAATTACCTATGTTAACCTATAATGTTTTAGGATCACAATGGGAGTTAGGAGGTCATTGGGATGAATAATAAAATGAAGTTTCATTCTAGTTTCATGTTTATTAATTCTGAACCAAGTCTTTCGAAGTCACTATACATACTGATCATTGGTGTGTATTTTAAGGATAATTATGATTATAATAATTTAATAATATATGTAAAATTATTAGATCACTATATCTTGTTTCCTATTCATTTTCTAGTTAGACGCAAGGAATATGACTCAAAACAATAGTAAGACCCCTAGTGATAATTCTATCTCTATGGATAACATATATTGAAGCTTAGGGAATCACATGTTAGGATATAGTTTTTCTTTATAATTTTATCCATCAATGTTCAAAATTTCATTTTTATGTTTTCATTGGAAAACTATTTGATCCAACCTTATTATATTTTATTTATTTCTCAGTTAATGGAATGAAATAGGAGAAACATTTCTCACAACAAACATAATTGGAAATATAATTTCCTTCCCTAATGATATTAAAAACCAGGTGGGGATGTGATCTTATAACATCATGAATTTATTTGCTCAATTTGGTCATGTAATGAATAATAACATGACATGTGTGGAATACCCTCCTTTCCTTAATAAAGATAAACATTCATTTTAATAATTTATGTGAAAAAAGGACTCTAATAATTAATGGAACATATGGTTTCCTCATCACCTAAAAATGGAGTAAATACATTGATAAAATATTCTCTATCATCCACTGCTCTGAAGAATAGAAATTTGTGGTGGAATTATATCATTTTGATAAAGAAGAAGATAAATATTAGACATTGATAAAACAACATGGAGACTAAATATGATATTGAATCCGAAGAATGTGAAGAATTCATGAAAATATTTTTCAATAAATAATTTCCCCATAATATCTATGTTATGATGGAGAGGGAGTTCATAGGAATGAAGAAAAAGTAGATGAGTCTGTGGGAGCATATGAAGCAATATTTACAATGCCTTCACTACACGACTCTGGTTTTTTCATGAACACTAAAACTATAGTGGATGAATTATTTAGTGGATTAAATAAGAGTATATTAAAAAAAATTAAATGATAATTAAACCATTACCTATGACTGCATGTAAATGGGAAAACATAACCATGGAATTTTTCACTGGAATTCAGAACACATCATAAGAAATAATGCTATGTAGGTTGTAATGGATAATCCTAAATAGATGCACACTTAATTGAAATTAAGGTGGGATTCTCAATCTATAATTATTCATTAATATACTATATTTAATTTGTGAGGATACATGAATTACAATTATCTATTATATCTCATTGAGATTATTGATTAATCTCCATGTTTTGTAAAAGTATTCAACATGATCAAAATCAGAGTTGAACACCAGTATGGTCTATCAACGTAAAAATAAAGGCAAGTACCATTTTAAAAATAAACCTTTGGAATCCATGTTGAGATCATTATCAATGGAATTCAAATGAGGATTGGATCAACATCATCACTAGTTGATTTCTCTATAATAATATTATCCAAGGAAGCACCAAAATGACCCCATATGGAGATCTTTATGGGAAGAGATGTTGAACACATGAATGTTGGGATGAATTAATGAAATGTAACCTTCTGTAACATAAAATGGTTGAGGAAATGGTAGAAGAGTTGGAGAACATTCATCAGCATATCATGGCTACCATATGTTGACAGAAAAGCTATACAGAAAATTTTCAATGGGATGAAGAGTTTGAAGATGGAGATAGGGTATTCCTTCACATATCCTTGTATAAGAGAGTGATAATATTTCATAATATGGGAAATATAATTATCAGGTATATTGACCACATTTAAATTCATGATCTCATCAGTTCTGGGGCATATCAACTAACACTTCCACCAACCATGCCTTAAATACGTGATGTATTCCATGTATCAATCCAGAGGAAGTACCTACTAGATCCATCACATGTAATGGATTTATATGTGGTAGAGATAAAAATGATCACTTTTATGAGGATTATCAAGTTAAAATATTAGAAAATAGAGATATATTTCTTTTCCATAAGGATACTCACCTATTAATTAAACTATAGAGGAACCACATGTATTAAGAGGAAACATAGGATCCATAGTAAGTGATGTAGTAAAATTACCATCACTAGTTTATACCTTAGCATGTAAAAAATATTTTTTGAAAGAAATTTATAATAGGTGAGAATGTGATACCTTGATATTTTTTTTTGAAAATATTTCTCTATAAATAATTTAACTTCATTAGTATCTTAGGTTGCACACAACATAATAATTTAAACGAATCACGATATTCTATTAAAATATTATTATTTTAACAAAAAAGGTAAAAAATGCCATTGATTAAGTGGGTAAGAATAAGAATAATCATATTGTGAAATATATTTATTCTCAGAATAGAATAACTTAATTTCAAATAAAATAATCTTATTATTCAAAAATATATTTTCTTCAAAAAAATTATTTCATTGATTTTTATGTGAAAATGAATATTATTGATTGTAAAAAAATTATTATTAATAATGAAATAAAATTTAATTCTGAATTTAGCATGAAAATGTTTTCTTAGGATTAATTTTAATGATTTTTTAAAAAGTATGAAATTTTCATGAATGTTGAAAAATGTTGATTTATACTAAAAGTTGTATATTCTTTTATAACATTTAAAAAAAATTCAATTTTGGATTAGTTTCAAACATTATTTTGAAAATTTTGATTATAAGTAATATAATTTTGAACTTTTAACTAATTTTTATACATACACATAACAAGAAACATTTTATAGTTTAAAAAGGAATATTTTAGAAAAATTATGTTTTGTTGTTTATTTACAAGTTAATATAAAATTAAATTCTTCCACTTATAGGTTATTAATTTTAAAAAATGGATTCAATATTGTAATCATGCGTTTAAAATTTAGTAAATAGACCACTTTATTTTTTTCAATATGAATAGTAATTGTTTTAAAATTTATCATCATATTAAATGGTAAATTTGGTAAATCTAGATTAAAAATAAGTGTTAAGGACATACTTTATCATAAAAATCCTTATATGAAGAATTAAATTCATCCCTTAACATTTATGGTTTTAAATTGAGTTATTTAATATGAAATGTTCCACGAAAAATACATAGACATAATTTAAATAACAAATAGTGACAACATGTCAAACCCTTATTTTTAAACAGTATAATAATTTTAATATGAGGGTTATCCTAATATTATTATCAGCTAAAAATTTTATTTTTCTAAAATATATATATTCATCAAGGTTATTTATTTATAATTTATATGAATTAAATAATTAACATCAATTCTTGAAAAATGTTGATCCAGTAATTATTCAATAAATTGAAATATAAAATAAATGAGTTTAAATATATTATATTTAATATATTTTTAGATAATTAAGGTGATCTATAATATTCCTAAATTAACATGATATTTTAAGGATAATATAATATTTTTTTTTAAAATTTCCATTAATTTATTTATCTTTTTAAACATCAAATTCTGGAATTGTATAAAAATTTACATTAATCTTCCTTTTAATTTATTAAATTATTTAAAAATCATAAAAATCAAAAATAAATACTTTTTATATGACCTAAAATTTTATATATTTTAAATTTATGGTAAAAATGACACCATATATGAAAAATAGACAAACTATTAATATTGAATAAATTATTACTAGCAATAAAATTAAATTTTTTTTAAGATGGTTTAATCAAAATGGTAAGGTTTAAAATTATTCCAAAAAACTTATGAATTTTCTTTTTTGATGAGATTTAAACATTATTTTATCTTATCTTGTAATCCATTCCCATTTTTTAAATTTTGGATAGAAAATTAATTTATTATAACTTAATCATTTGAGAACAGTCCAAAACAGTCATCTCCTCCCTTATTAGTACTACCCCTAAAAACTCATTTGTATCTAGACCATCAAAGCCTTTGAGCATTAAAAATCACTAAAAACAGTCTTCTAACAAATATCCCCATGCCCAAGTGCTACTGGATTCACGCTAAGATAAATTCCTCATTCCTAAAAGGATACTTCAAGGAGGTGATATTCAAGAGGTAGTTTTCATTAACAATATTTCGTAATTTATTTTTTTTCTTCTACCTTATCCTCACATCATTCATTCATAAAAGCATAATATATTATTATCATATATATACTATAAGATTATATTTGTAATAGAATATTTTCTATAAATCCCTTTTTTCTCATCTCTTTATATTCAGTGAAATGAAACCATTTACCAAATTATGGTGATTAACCATCTCTATGGATAATGAGTTTCTATTTTTCATTACCACCTTCAAGTTTTTTAATAAAACTACTATTATAGTTATGTAATATTTTATTAAGTATATTATTATTCATTCCCTATAATATAAATATTTTATATACATAATATTATATGAAAAAAAAATTTCATGACGGATCAAAAAATAGATAAAAAAAGAAATATTTATCATTAATGTTTTATAAAATGAATCATTTTCATGTAAAAAATGTAAAAGATATATGTGGGACCATTATAAAATTTACAAGTGTATGAACAAAATTTCATTTTTCTTTTTTAATATTATTCCCATTATAAAATATTTTTTATAATTATTTATAAGTTAAACAACCATGAAACCATGAAATGATAACCTCCAGAATGACAAAAGTGTATTGTATAACTCATAAAAATGATCATAAATGAACATAATAACTTTAAAATAAATCAAATAAATTCTGAATATATTATTAAATAATTAAATAATTAATATAATTTTATTATCTATGACATTATATATAAGTGAATAATGAATTTATTCATAAGGAAAGCATTTTCTCTTAACCATAACATTTCCATTATGTAATGAATGTTATTTATTTTCCTCCATTTATCCCTTCTTTATTATTATATCATTCTCTTTTGTTCTATTTATATGTATCTTACAAATGTTATTGTCCCAATTCATCTTTATTTGATGGGGAATTACATGTTTTATATGTTTACCTTCTCAATTTCAATCATTTGGTAAACTAGATTAACGAAAACTTCACTTTTATTAAAAAATTTCAAGTTTAATACATAGAATATTTCATAATACAAAATTTTCAAGAATAACTCAATTTATCATGAAGAAGAATTTTTGTTCTTTTTCTGTTTTTTTCAAAACATTATTCATTTATCATCTTTAAAGACTATTTTCTTTTCCATTAAACCACACTTAAGTGGTACATTCCTAGAGTTACCGAATGACTCTTTTAAATTGTTTCACTTAATTTCGACATCATTATTTGGGATAAATAATTATATTTCCTTAATATAGTCCAAGAATGGTTCAAATACTTTTTTTCTAGGATATCAACGTTATACACCCATTGGTTATGACTTATGACCTGATCAAAATACCCATTTACTTCCACGGGTAAACCTTATGTTTATTTCTTATTTTTGATTCATTAAGTGGAACAGATATGAATGAACATGTCATGATGGGTGATCCTAGATAGTAGTTCATTGAATTGGGTAAATCTTTTGTCTCACGAGACAATATTCATCAAGGTAGAGAGTAAACCAAATCCATTATGGGAAATTTTCCCCCCGAAGTGATATAGTCATCCCAATTAGCCTCAACTTATGTTTATGTCATGTTAAATATTTTTGTATATTTATTATGTTTCTAGGATCATATTATTCCATTCTATATATGTTATTTTTATATATTTTTAATTACAGTTCATGCATTTTATGTTATCATGTGATTCATTAAAATAAATTTTTTAAGTTTCATTTCAATGTTTATACTCTTACTATTATTATTAGCTCATATATTTTGTACATTTATTCTCCTAGTTATCCCCTACAGTTGTAGGATCTAAAAACGAGTTACGATATCATTATGAATATTATTAAATATATGTTTTTTCTACATTAAAATTTCCACCTTTTTTAAATAGATTTCCAAATAAACAATACCTTCGATCGTTGATTTGTTATTTTGTAGATAATTGTGATTAAAATCAGGTAATATTATGTGTAAAAGGATTGGGTTAATATAGTTTGTATCAGAGGAATGATATTTTTATTTCTTTGGTTTTAGATTAGAAAAATTTAATAATAACTATAGGGATAATACAATCACAACGGATAACCTTGAATGAATCTTATGGAATCACGTGTTAGGATATACTTTTCATCTAAATTTTATCTTTCTATATTTATAATATCCTTTTTATGTTCTCATTATCCAACTATTAGAATCCCCCTCCCCCAAATTTTTTAAATATATTCATAGTTAATGGCTATAAATAGGTTAAACCTTGCTATCCATACTCATAATTGTAAATGTGATGATTTCCCAAATGATAATACAAACCTGATGAGAATAAGAGCTCAGAACATCGTGAATGTACTAGCTCAACTAGCTCATGATATGAAAAATAACATGAATCATGTGGAATTCCCTTATTATCCTAAGAAAGATAAAATTTCAATTTAACCCTTAATGTAATATATGCCTCATATCTTTAGTTTATATGGTGATCCCCTCATCATGGAATAATGCATTAACTCCATTGAAAAAATATTATTTTTCCTCCAATGCCCAAAAGAAGATAAAGTCATGCTAAAATTTTATTACTTTTATGGGAATGCTAATCATTGGTGGATAGTAATAATTATCAATGGGACTATATATGAAATTGATTTCATGGATTGGGAGGCATTCAATAAAATATTTTTCAACAAATATTTTTCATGAACTATCCATCTTCAGATGGATAGAAAGTTCCCCAGTTAGAAGAAAAATAAAGATGGGACTAAAATAGTGTGTGATGAAAATTTTAAAATGATTTCACAATACCACACAAAATTTTACAAAATAATAGAATGGTGGTGGACCATGTATTCAGTGGATTAAATCAATGTATACAAAAATGTGATTGAAAATTCAAAACATAGGATGATAAGAGGAGATTTTTTGTTTTAATACTATGGTTGAGATAGAGATTGGAGACCCCCATTGGTCTCATGGGATAAAATATAAAAATATTAATATTTATCTTAATATTAAAGGAAGAAGAGTTATATATATTTTAGGAAATAAAATCCATCATCCCACAAGTCAATAGTGTGGGAAAGAAGCATCCTAAGAACTTTGTAAAGGGAACCGAGTGATTCTTCAAATCTAGAAAAGAGGGGAGGTACACTATTCATTTTTAAAGGGACATAAATAATACCATTAACATGGAATACTAATAGAAGGTTTAAATTAATAGTCAGCCTTTATTGTAGTATTTCAAATCAATGTATCCTGAGAATTATACGATCCAATTTCCTATGGTAAGGGATATTTGAGAAAATATATGATAACAATCTCTAAGAAAGAATGGAATGAAATATTCTCTCACTAATATTGAGTTGGAGCCGGAAAACGAAGTAGTAATTTGTACAAAATTTATTTATTCCTGAATTCAAAATGCACTATTTGATTATGGTTCCACAATTTTTTCATATCTTTTAATTTTAATATTAATATTCAAACGCCAGACCAAAATACAGAAGTTGAATTATATGTTAAAATTGTAAATGGAGAAAGTATTGCATCTAAAGTATATAACTCATCGACAATCAATTTTTTTAGACTAAAAATCCTATTAAATATCATATTACATCATTTTTGGAGCTTGATACTATATTGGGTATGTATTTTCTATCTAAATACAAATCAAACGTCATCTATGAGGAGAGGGAGATTACACATCACATCCCAAGACGTCCTATAGTTCTGAACAAGTGTATGTAGGAGAAGGAATATCTATTTGAATCATTAATTTAATTGTGTATATTTTTTACTTATTATTAGGTATATATTAATAAAGGTATTGAGACAAAGGATAATATAATGATGTACAACATGCCCATTTTGAGGGATTATACTGATGTGTTTGCTAAAGAATATCAAATTCTTACTCTTAACCAAGAGGTTGATTTATCCATTATATTATACCTGGATATCTTCCTATACAAAACACACATTATTTAGTTAATACCATTGATTGGGAAAAATTCTAGAAGAATTTACAAGAGAATCTGGACAATTGTTTCACATGTGTTATTGGTTCACCATGGGGTGTGTTAGTCCTCTTCATCATGAAGAAGGGTGGATCAATGATCCTATGAATTGATTATCATGAGGTCAACAGAATCATAATAACAAACAATTATCCCATTCCATGGATATATAACTTTTTTAATCATCTACATGGGGATAATTATTTCTTAAATTTCGAACAATGGTTAGGGAATCAGCAATTAAAGGTGAAGAAGGAAGATATTCTCTACACTGCCTTTGGGACAAGCTATATACACTTTGAGTTTATAGTAATTCCCCTTAGAATCACTAATTCTAAATAAATATTCATATATAGAATGAACATATTCTTTGTTTATTACCTAGAAAATTTTGTGCTTGTTTTTTAGATGATATTCTGATATACACCAATAGAAAGGATGAGAGTGAGTAGTATTTTAGTACTATGAAATAGGAATTGAGAAGGGAGAAATTATATGAAATTTATAATAATTATGAGTTCTATATGGAGGAAGAATCATTCTTGGTACATGTTATCACCAAGAAATAGATATATTTGGAGCCATATAAGACAAAATATATTGAGGAGTGGATCAAACCTACTTCTATAATGGAGATCTATAGATTCTTTGGTCTAGTTTGGTATTAACGACGATTCATGAAGACATCATTTGATTGTAAAACCCACTAAAAAATATCATTTTGATGGTAATACTGTTTTTATTTACTAATGAATATGACGACTACTTGAAATATTTAAAAAAGAGGCTTATCGCAACACCATTAGTCACCCCAACCACAAGTGGATAAATATTTAGGCTATACAATGATGCATCAAAAAGGGATTAGGCTATGCAATGATGTAAAATGATAAAATAATATAATATGTCATAAGGCAACTAAAATAACATGAGAAAATATTTCCCATAGATGATCTAGAGTTTGAGGTTGTGAACTTCCCAATGAAAATCAAGAAATGTAATCTCTATAGGGAGAATTGTGAGATATATACTGATCACAAGAACCTTAAATATATATTTAAACAAAACTATATTAATGTGTACAAACAAATAAAATTGGATATAATCATGTATAATGACCTCTTAATCTACTACCAACATTGTAAATAAAATAAAGTGGAAGATTACCTAAGTTGAAAGTATCCTACAACTTTATCAATGATGGGAATTTATAAGGATTAAATTATAGAGTTATAAGTCTCACTTCTTACTTTTCCATTCCATTAGTTTCAAAAATAAAAAACATCTTCTTAAAGATATGTTTACAAAAATTTTATAACCTAATACTTTAGTATGTTTTAGTTGAAGGCATTAAATTTTACCACACATTGAAACATTCATATTTTCTAATTAATATAAACATCGTTTTATTCAATATAATATATCTAATTAAATAAGATTCTGATTCATCTGAATGAATTTATTATACAAATAGAGGTTAATCAATTGCCTTCTTTATTGTACTAACAAAATTCATGACCATCTAGATAATACTAGTACTGATACATCATTCTAATCCTTATATTTATTATCATAATGAAAAATGATAAAGAAGTACAATATACGAACGTATGTTTATAATAAGAATATATCGAAAATTTTCTATTATAAAAAATACTTGTTTTCATTGTAATGAAAATAAAGAAAATGACATCTGGAATTCAGTTAAATATGATTTTTAATTGAACGTTGTCTAATTTCATTCCAAATAAGTCAAAAATATGACAGTCGAGACAAATCTTATAAATAGATGGTCATTTCTAGATTTTAGAGATGATAAATATGCATAAATCAGTTCTTATTATAATTTTGTAGCATGAAATTCTCATTTAGAGACATTGTAACACTTTATAGATTTTTCATTATATGGAATCCTTGTCATGGTTGTTTTCTTTTGAACATTTCCTTTTGTATTATTTGTACAATAAATGGAAAAAATATGGGATTTAGAGCATTGGAAGATGGTGAATTTGATCCATTGTGGTTACCTTTAGTCAGGTTTACTGACTACCATTACACTTAATATTAATTGAGTGAATACTTCAATATATCTTGTAAGTAATTATTATTTTTACTAGTTATTGTACTAATTTCTGTTACAAGTCTTTATTCCATTGTGCATATGATGATACAATGTATTTACTACCAATATTTCTTTTCAATTATTTTTATCAGTGTATTTTTTAAAATGATTAAAACATACGCTGATATAATCATATGCTTTCTAAAACTGATTCCAACACTCTGATCATCAAAAAATTGTGTGTCTAATAATTTTACATTAAGATGTATTTTGTTTTTTGTTTAGTTTAATTTTGAAAAACTATAATTAACCACCCCACATGTAATTATATCCATCATTGTTAATCTAGTGATCCAATAATTGTTTTTAGATTTGATTCTGCTATTAATACTTACCGAGTTTTTAATTTTCTTATATAATGAATGTTTATTAATTTCTTATTATAAAATATGGGTCTATAAAAAAACTTATAGTAATGTGTTTTAGTTAAAAATGAATTTATTTTCTATAATATGGATGTTATGAATTTTTTATATCTTTTTAATATAAATCCTATTCACATACCAATTTTTTATGACAATGACTATAATTATTTAAGATATAGAATGATAACCTTTATGATCAACATTGGATTTGATAATTTCTTAATGATTACTGGGGATTATAAGGTTCTTAATAGTGTGTCTTCTATTTTTAAAAATGATGAGAAGTCAGAATAGAAGTTTAACTACAAAGTTATAAATAGTGTATTGTATTATATGATTTAGAATATTTATATTAAGATATAATCTTGGGAAGATTCCAATAGAATTTAGAGTAAATGAGATGTAACACATTTTGGTGCTTCCAATGTTATTGAAACCCGATGATCTATGCTTATATGTGATCACCATGATTTATATTTTATACATGGTGAGAAAATTACCAAGATACAAAAATTATTTATGATTATTATCCATCGATTGCATTCACATGGATAAAATTGTGTTAATGAAAATATTATAGTTTAAAAGATTATAGATATAATTCTTCATTATTTGTAATCCAAAAGAACAATTGTGGATTATATAATGAAAATTACCCATATAAACCTCGATGATCTTATTGGTACCCACATAAAATATTAAGTAAGGTTAAAAACATATGATTAAATGGACAAAAATAAAAATATTATTCTAGATTTTTCTATTACTTCAACTATTCCTACTCATGTTCAATCCATAGAAAATTTATTGAAGTGTACAAAGAAAAAGAATGTCACTATTGAATCTGATTAAAGTTCATTAGCACCATCTAAAAATGATATTGCAAATATTTCTTGATGAAAGAAAAATATTTGGGGGAAAGAAGCATTTAAAATTAATGTACAAGAAAAATCACACAGATAATGATAAAAAGAAGGGTTCTAAGTGTACTTTTTATAGATCTATGATTATAATAAACATATGATCTTATTTTCCATTTTTGAAGAGAAAAGTAAGGAAATAAATAAATTAACATAAAAATGAAAATAATTAAAAAATTCAAAACAAAATAATGTATTGAAAGCATCTAAAACGAGGATTTATAGTGGGGGAGATAGTTCATCTAAAAATTTTCCTAATAATGAACGTTCTAGATGGAAGAACATTGATCATTTTGATAAAGTACCCATGGTAAATAAATTTCTCCTAGAAAAAGTTATTAACAACATAATCCTTAACAGTTAACCCATAAATGATAATTATATGGTATGTGATAATCAGAATATTCATAATGTTATAAAAAATAATCCTCCTTTGGAAATGAGATTAATAATTTACCTAGTTATGAAGATGTTTCTATGTTTTCTAAACTATTGGTAAATGGGAATTTTAATGTTTAAAAAAACATGATACATCCAAAGAAAAAGATTCTAAGGATGATTCAAAAGTAAATCTTTTAACTAATGAAATATTATATCTTTATAGGGACCTTGATAAAATAAATTTTAAAAAATATAAAATTTAAAAATATAACTAAAAATTTATTTATGTAAAAAATAAATTCATAATTGATTTTCTAAAACATAAAACTAACACTATTAAAAATAGGGAAAATATCGCTATTAAAATAAAGTATGAAATATCTAATTTGAAAAAAATATTATCCATGTTCACCTCTTAGAAAGAATAATTTGATAATATGTACCAATAAATTAGATCTCAATATAATATTTCTAAAATGAGTTATAAAAACCAAAACCTTATTTTATGTAACAACTAAATTCATCCTAAAACTGAACCATTTTTCTCAAATTTTCAATGTGGTGGAAATTGTAAAAATTGATTTTCATTAGACATAGATCAATCTTTAGGATTTATTAAATAATTTTTTATAATGAATTTTTTCCCCAATATAATAAATTTGAACAAATATATTTACCAAAAATACTATTTTATAATAATAACAGACCAAGTATGGTTCATGTTCGAAGATAACTAATCATTTTAATTTCATGAAAAGATATAATGTACAAAAAACAAAAAATAATTGGTACATAGATATTTTATGATCCAGGTAAATGAATGGAAATAAATATTTGTTTAAGGGTATTATTTAAATGAAATGTGGAAAAGTCACATTCATAGAGAATGCTCATAGATAAATTATCGAAAAAGGTAACATTGTCCATCCTGAGAAATCATTAATTTCAAATGTATTATTTTTTATAGAATATAATGATAACATTACATGAATAGTTAAATTATTTTACTAGGGTTATCTTGTGAAATATAGAAATGATAAATGTAAATGACATTATTTAGAAGAAAATTTTATTCCTTCTTCTAATCGGTATGAAAATGTTAGCACACTAAAAATTCATGGGATTATGAGACAAGACATAACTTGTCTTAGTGGAATTGAAGATAATTATTGGTTATTTCATAGAAGTATAGGAAAATGTATCCTTATAAACCTCGGTAAGGTCACTAATAAAGGACTTTTATTTCACTTAGCAGAACTCAATACTGATACATATAAATTTTTTGATCCTTTTCATATTTGGTAACCAATATAAGTTAGGTTTTAAATATATTAGTGAAGTATCAACATCTAGTGCTTTATATTTTTTGTACATTTACTTATTTGGTCTAACAAAAATGGAGTTATTGGTGGAAAATAATTTATGTATGATTTAATTAAATCATAAAATAGATTAACATGGGTATATTTAAAATAATGAAAACCCAAATCATTATTCAATTTAAAAGGGTTTTTAGAAAAGTTAATATTGATAAAACCATATACATAAAAAATATTCATACTTATCATTGTGAAAAATTTTAAAATTATGGCTTTGAATAATTTTTTTGTTAGAAATCTGTTAAACATCACTTTTCCGCACCTAGAACTCCATTGAAAATGGTGTAGTTGAAAAATGAAATAGAATTATTTTAGAAATAATTATAACCATACTGATTTAATAGTTAATTGAAAAATATATTATTTCTAATGCAGTTAGTACTACCAGTTGTACTCAAAATCATGTTTTAATTAAACCATTTTTCACGAAACTATTTATGAGTTGTTGATGGGAATAAACCCAAAAGTTTATAAATTCAAAATTTATTGTTTGAAACTATTAATTATAAATTTCAAAGATAACTTATTTAAATATACTACAAAATATAGATAAATATTTTGGGGTACTTTTACTAATTATAGGGCTTATATTTTTTTAATAAAAACACATGTACTATTGAGGAGAAAGTGCATGTAAAATTTGATGAAATATATCCCTTTATTTTAAAACAACCCCATCCATAATCTTCACATGTTATTTATAATACAAATTTTCAACATATGTTATACTTTCATTCTCATTAAGATATAACTAAAAAAATATTTTACTGTTTCTTATTCCTCTGTAATATTTTCTTACTATTGTTGAAGAATTTTTTTAAACCCAAGAAACTGGATGTTTATATGGAATCATCTTTGTGAAAGTATCATTGGTGATATAGATCAATAATTCGGGATTATAAGTTATATAACAAATAAAATTGATCAAATTTTATTTTTCTCTCAATTTGATCCAAAGAATATGGATGAGGATTTAGTTGATTAGGACTGGATAACATCTATGAAATATGAGATCAATGATTTTGAAAGGAACCTTATGTAGAATTTAGTTGAACGACCTAAAGAAACTACTATAATTGGAGTAAAATAGGGTTTTAGAAAAAATGTGATAAAAATTTATTAAAATTTAGAAATTAATCTATACTTGTTTATAAGGGTTATAAAAAAAATAAGGAATTAACTACTAAGAAAATTATTCTCTAGTAGATAGAATTTAGCTATTCAAGGACATGTAAATTTTTTTCTATTATTTAATTTCAAACTATTTAAATGGAATTATATGAAAAACCTGTCACCTCAGATTTATTTTATCAAAACCATTGATCAATTACAAAATCTATAATCCCTTTACATAATGTTTAAAATTATATAGATGAATTTTTATATCATTTTCCTTTGAATCAAACTGAACCCCTATTAATGTTCCTAAAATCACCAAGAACACATGATAAAATTAACACATGTATAATCAGGCTTTATTAATTTAAAAAATAATACATCCCCAATCATTAAGTCATTTTATCTGATAGATCTCTCATTGCATATACTCGTTGGAACTTCTCATGTTTCCGTACATCCCGTGAATTAATTTATGAAAACAAAATACCTTCATGGTGAAAAAAATTGAAAGATAATATAAATGAAAAAATAAAAGAGAGATATACATAGAAAAATATGAGATCTTACAACTACCCCACTTTATAATAGATCATCCCCGATCTAATTCAAGCATTTATTTGATGTCATAGTGAATAATTTTGTCCATAATGTTCTTATATATGACTCCATATCCTATATCATCTCATGAACTCACCCATTCATCCCTTGATCCTAAAATAATGGTAAAATCCAATCCCAAATATAATACTCACTATGATCCACAACTCGTATCAGATTCTCCTCAAAGGATTCATCAACACAAGGATCAAATTATTATATGTATATCACATGGGAAAGGTATGGACGGTATAGCCCTATCTTTGACAGGTGGAACCTGTTTTTCATGGAAATATAGCATTATAGAAGTGCTAAATTGTATTCCACTAGACCGACCCTTGAAGCTATATAAAATGACCAGATAAACCTAGTAATTAGATTTCCCTGTTTCATAAAATTTAACTACCCTATTCTTGGAGGAACTTGACGGAAAACAAGAAGAATAACCTATAATTAAAGTGTTCATCTCTAATGGTAAGCATATTATTTATTCATTATCTACGTGTTCACCACCATATGTCTAATCAACAAAACCTATTCAGATGTATCCAATAAGAGACAAGTCCCAACAAGTGCCGACTCACCTACCTATATCCAAAAATGATAAAAACGTCATGGACTTCCATACTAATCCTCAAATGGTTCCATTTGGATCAATATATGGAAGATATTATTAGATTAAAACATGAAAAGTTCCATATGCCCCTCCCAAAAACCACCCATATCTAAAAACATAGGCTCATAAAATATCACCTTGAACCTGAATAGTCTCCTAAGATTGACCATCAGTCTGTGGTTGATGGGATGTTCTTAAAATAAATCACAATTTTAGGGATTTTGAAATACCCTTCTAGAAATGTTATGTGAAACTATGATCTCTATCTAAAAGGATACTCCATGGAACACCATGAAACTATACCACATCTCACACATAATTATTTTATCAATCATCAAATGTGACGGTTTCCCTAATTGGTAAGATGTAGACTATCATATTCATCTAATCCAACAAAAACCCATACATAATTATTCATACAGTTCATCATTGGTAATCCTATCTAATGATCCATTATGAGATCCTTCCATTTCCTCTCTAGTATGGGAAATGGCTACCAAATCCCATCTAGGCTATAATGCTCTACATCCAGCTACTAACAAGTTGATCATCTAGACATGAATCCTTTCACATCCTTCATCATTTCTCTCCACCATTAATATCTTTGGATACCAGAAAAAATATTTATTAAAAAAGGATTCAACTCCAATATTTAAGTTAGAAACACCCGCATCAGCACCTCACACAATATCATCGGAACCCACACTCAGAAATGATAAAGAATATAATTTATACTATTGAGAGTCCACTGTGATGGTGTCTCCCCATGATAAAAATTTTATCTCTAAACTAAACCCTCTATTTAAGAAAATCTCTCTATCATGATCCAATCCAAAATCAAGGGTATAATAGATGTTGATGTCGGAACTAATTTACCTTGATATTCTTGAACATCTTGATGTATGTCTTCAAAGAGGGACATTATCTCCCAATAATCAAAATACTCTCATTATTACTCAATATTTATAATTTCACTCAAAGAATCAGAAATAATATTTTCCTTCCTAGGTGTGTAACCTAATTACAAATTGAAGGACTTCAAATACTTGACACACCTCTTCTACTGAAGGTTCAGGTCTCGCTGAGAAAACATTTACTTGAGGCTCCTATGATCCATGTATACACTAAAAATATCTCCCATGAAAAAGTTTCTCCAACATCACAAGCTATGTACCACTTCCAAAAACTCTAAATCATGAGTAGGGTAATTATTCACATCTGGTCACACCTGCTTAGATCCATAAGCAACTACTTGATCATCCTATATTGGAACATCTCTAATTATAACTCAGGATGAATAATAGTTTCAGTTATATGCTTCACCCATCATAGGTAAAGTGAGGATAGGTGTTGAGGATATAATTAATTTCATCTCCTAAAAATATCTCTCATAAGAATTACATAAATAAATACTTTACACATTTCTTTTTCATCGCAGTTAGTGGTTCATCCAAATCAGAAAAATCATTGAAAAAACGCTGGTATTAACCTACTAAACCGAAAAAAGATATGATTTTCAAAGAGGTTATTGGGATTTTCCAATGATATAATGGATATGAATTTATATAGGTCAACTAGAATTCCAAACAATTAGAATACATTTCCCGTGAAGTGGACTTCATTAATCCAAAAACTATATTTGGTTAAATAACTGTAATGTTGATTCTCTATTAATGTACTGATGATGATGTCATGAATTTTTACATGATCATCTATTATATGGTATTACGATGAGATATAATTGAAAAAAATCACTATAAACTGATCCAGAAAAAGATAAAATATCCTATTCCTTATGTCCATGAATACTTCAGGTTTATTAGTCGACACAAACGACATCGCATTGAAAGAATTTAATCAATACCTACTCCAAAAATCAGTGTGAGGTACATCTGATGGCATCCCCAAAAACTAATGATACCCTGATCTTATGTCAGACATTGAAATGTTCTTTTTATCTCTCAACTGATTGAAATAATTATCTATGTGTGGATGAGGATACCCAATCTTGTTTTTCATCTAGTTCAACCTACGATAATCCACACATAACCACAAAAACACGTCTATCTTTTTGGTGAATTGAATAGCATAACCATAAGGATATGAGCTCTACCATAAAAATCCTTTAGTTTCCAGAACTCCCAACTAAAATTTTATCTCCCGTTATCTATTCAGGATTCATTAAATAAGTTGAAATGGAAAATGGGTCTTCTCCCAACACCAAATCACTCATGAACTCGATCTCTCACTCGGGTGGTAAGGCATATAAAAGGTCATGGAAGACAACCTAAAAATATTCTACTATTGGAGGAAAATAATCCTTATGCATTCCACAATTATGCAGATAAATACTATCAATATGAGCTATGAGATGATCCAGTCTACACTAAATTGAAATTGCATGACTAGCCTAGAATATCCCACTTGCACTAGAGAGAATAGCTACTTCTTTTCTAAGGAGGTTTAGGTAACTGTCCTCCTGTATTAATTGATATGATCTTGGTATAAAACTAACCAATGTATAATAAGGATCACGTAGAAGCTAGTAACATACATCACAAAGGGTTCTAAAAATAATTAGTACCCACCAATTTCTAGATAACAAGCCATACAACATTTGAAATTCTATGACTGCACTCCCAAAAATGTCTAAATATTTAAAACATCATCTCTGATGTCCACATCCAATCCAAACCAATTATCAAACATTTGATAGAAGATAATTTGATTCTTTATTATAAAAAACTCAATCTAAGGTAGATGAGATAAGTATCATACTTCTGAAGGTATATGGTCATGCATCCACATTTTCCGGAGTAGTCGACATAACATGCATCTAACATGTCTCTCTGATAAAGGATTTTGTATTAATACCCTATATTTCATCCCCTAATTCGTATTTTTTATCATACTCTACAGCTCCACAATTCCTACCTTGGCCTGAACGTCCTACATAACTCCATATACTAGTCGTCTATAGGGTATCAGAGCCCTATCCTGAATTTGGGGGCCTGTCCTGTTCCTATACCACATGTATGGTGTGGAAAGATCACATAAAACCTCTAAATATGACCCAGTATTCCACATGTATGAAACCAAACTATGTATTGAGGACACTATTGTTGTTTGTTGACAAAATTTTCACACTGAAATTAGTAGAACATGACATGATCTTGAGAAGGTTGTGCACTACCCTGACGACTCTTCCAAATAATACATTGAACAAAATCGTATAACTTCAATTTGTAAAACTCTAAGGAGAACTCATATATTTCCCTACAGAAATATCTTGTCCACTACTCGGGGCCTCTCTCATATTCTCTTCCACCATGAATACCAACATAATGATGTCATCAATGCATTTAAAAAAAATATATTCACCTGTTAGTAGATCTCATAATAGAGACCGTCATGGAAATGTATCACCCATAATTTATCATTAGATTCCAAATATGGCACAATGTACTATAGGTTAGTAAAATGTATAGAATAGACTAGTATTGAAAAAACCACATGCATCGGATGCATAAAATCACAATATTTTTTATCCTTCAAGTTATCTGTATAAAAATATCATAGGAACATCATCTCTATGTCCTTCAAGATAACTCATCCTACTACCCATCATCCTCCTTAATATTCCACCGAAATATGAAAATTCTATAAAGCATATACACAAAAAGATTAAATCTCCTATATATTTTTGTTTTGATATTCATGAGGACTCTATGGATTTAATCAATCAGGAGATCAACTACATGGGGTAAACCTTTAGTAGAAAAAATAGGTTTATTAAATTCTTGAAACTCTCATATAAGCTCATAAATTCAATGAACTATACAAACAGTCTCCCTTTCAATGGATTTGATGACCCTTAGGAAGTTTTCATGAAGCAACAAACCCATATTCTAATTGGTAACTATATAAATATATTATTTATCCACATAAGGAGTGTGTTGCTCTCCAAAATCGCGAAACATGATTCAAGACAGTGAAGTAGAATTTTCTTTATAAGAAAGACACACACCTTAAAAAATGCTTCGAAAAAGGTCCTCCACAACAAGCAACTACAACTGAGAACCACTAACTCATGTACTATCTAGACATGTCTAATAACTATTTTAGCATGTGACAACAACAAATTTAATTTATCCAACGAGACAAAATTCCATATTAAATTTCAATAAGAATGTATACATTACTAGAAAATATAGATATATACATATCATGAACAATTATTTTCAATATATCCCTACATTCCTATTATGATTCATGTATCCTTATCTCACGCCATATCGGGACAAGAGGAGAATTCTAAAAAAATAATAACATCAAAAATTATCCTCACACAACATGTTAATAACCCATGGTGAAATAACATCAACTATAACAAGAACACATCAAAAACTGAATCATATCCCTACGAACTCGAATTTTACCCCATACATGTGTTAGATACTCTCATGCACAAGCTCATTATGATGACCTGACATATATTAGTATCCTTTTGACCATTCCAAAATAGAAAATAAGAATAAAAGAAAAACATATACTCTTATACCAATTTGATGCATCCCCTAATTCGTCACTCTCTCGTGTGGATAGAAACGGTTGGTTATGAGACCTCAACGGTGACTCCCAATACATCATAGGTTTCTGACTAGCAGCGATTGTTTGAAATTTATAATGAGTAAACTATACCCCCATGTGTGATGTTTTATAGAAGTAGAATGAAATAAAATTAGATCATAAATATTCAAACTAAATATATAACTGAAGAAAAAAATAAAATATAAATAAATGATGCAATAGATAAATAAGGAATAATGTAATAATGAGCGTGAATGTAACTAAATTCCACACTGGAACAATACATGAATAGACTAGAATTATAAAATAAAAGACTTAAATTCCTGTGTCCCAAATCCCATATAAGTCTTATCTCTAATCTCTATCCCATCTATAAAAAATAAATCAACAAAAAAAATCTTATTTTCTAAAAGTGAATCCATGAAATATGCTCGGGTACCAAACAACAACACAAATAGGGTGTGAGTATAACTCAGAATTTTGAAACTGTCATTTCTAAAAAAACTACTCTGATGAAATTTTTATTCAATAAAGTGATAAAAATTGTATTAATTAATTCAAAAAAATACAACAAAAGCATTCTTAGGCTCCATTCTGAAATATCTCTTAGAATTTCATAAAACCATTCCCACCACAATCATATAAACATGTTAGAATAACCTACTTTAGTTCCATGCCATGATATCTATGATAATGTGTTAAAACCATTCCAACCACAACCATATAACCATTATATAGTCCCAAAAATCTAGGTCAAACCCATATAATAATTCCAGGATTCGTTGAAAATTCATATAATCATTATCAAATGGAATAGGGAATTGCCCTCTCTATTTATGAATTAATCCATGGGACTTGGCTGAGCATGCTCAATGTCAGCATTAAAAAAAATATAATTGTGCAAGTTATAATGTTTTTTTGGATACCTAATCATTATATAATCATATAATATCACTATTATACATCATGGATATCACAATATCACATCACAATTATCAATGGTTAATTGTGTGAATTACTATTCATTATTCTTATTACAAATTAAATTTAATAATGAATTTATTAACAATTATATCAATATGTATGAATAATTTTTGATTTCTATAACAACGAATCACCTAAGGAATCATGTCATGGAAAACAAACTTTAATCCATTACCAATTCAATTATAATAATGGTTTTCCTACCCAATGGGTATCCATAATCCAAGTTATAATACAATTGGAAACAAAGGAACCCGTCGAATAATTAATTCACTTATTTAATAAATTTGTTCTCATAAAACAATGATTTTATCCTAAAATTTCATAAACATGGAAATTATCAAACCATAGGGTTATGGTTTTGAACCCTACCTTTAACATTCTTTCCAACAAGGATTCTTGTGTACAACACCCATGAGTAAGATGGTGTGGATGATTAAAATGGGGTCCCTATATTACAACAGATCTATATCAAATCCAACCATTCTATTATTCAATTGATTTCACTACAAAGGTCGGAGAAGAAGGAAGATAATGAAGAAACCTAACAAAATATACCTACCATGGATTTCTCACACACTCAGGATGTCCAAAAGGGATGATGGAACACCAAAATCAATTGGATAAATCCCTAGGGTAGATTGGAGAAGTGATATAGGGTATTTGTACATAAATTATTTTCATAGAATTTTTAGAATTGGATGTCAGAAATTTGCATGATGTTTAATGTGATTACAAATTTTGTATATGCTTTTAATGGAATTTTCTGAAAAAAATATCACCTCATACTTATTTTATTAAAATAATCAAAAAATTATATGATGTGAAATCCCATTACAAGGATTGAAAAAATTTTAATGTTGATTTTTTAGATAATTTTTCTTTTAACAAATGAACCCATTTTAATATTCCTCACCTCACCATGAACCTGTCAAACATTTAGCCCATGTACACCCAAAATGAAATAATTTAAAAACCAATAAATCCTTGAACATTAGGTCATTTACCAATCAAATATCTCATCGTGGATACTCTATCATCCTTCTCAAGAATCCTGGGAACCCATGATTACATTTATTCAAAAAACATACTTTTGTGATGAAAAAACTGAAAGGAATGATTAATGAACAACTCAGAGATTTATATATATGGTAAAAAATAAAATTTTACAGTGTTAATAAATAAAAAAATATATTTATGGACTTAAAAAATATCATAGTGCTTGGTATTTTAGTTCAACATGATTTTTATTAAGGAAATGTTTTTGTTAAGGGAGCTTCAGATCCTACACATTTTATAATATAGGTAAATAAAAATAATATGATTTTATAAATAAACATTGATTACATTATATTTAGTTCCACAAAAAATTATTTAACTGTTTATTTTTTAAAATCTTATTAAGTCTGAGACTACAATGAGTATGATTTGTTAGCTACCATGTTTTATTGGTTTTAAAATATCATAAAACCATTGGGTACTTTTATACCTCAGCATAAGTATAAAAAATATCTACTTAAAAAATTTGCATATGAAAATAGTAAAAGTATTAGTACTCTCATTCATACCTCAAAATACATTAGATCATGATAAGGTTAGGAAAACAATTGTTAAGAAATCATTTAGTGTTATGATTGGATGCTTAATTTACTTAATAGTTAGTTATATGGATTTAATGGTTTCAGTATGATTGTTTGATAGATATATTGAAAATAAAAAAAATCCCATATTAAATCTATGAAATGAATCATTTCTTATCTTAATGGAACTATATTTTTAGGCCTATTCTATTTTTCTGGATGTGTTTTTGAATTAAAATATATCTTAGATGCTGCCATTAGGGGATATAGAATGGATAGAAAAAGTACTTCCAAAACATTTCGTCTCTTCAAAGATTATTTATTTTATGGATAATTTAAAAAACAAACCTCATTATCACTTTCCACTATTGAAGCTATATTTGTGGAAGTTCGAAGTTTTTTTATCAACTATTGTGCATGAAACACACATTCACTGACTATGGGATGAGTTTTACTGTAACATTAATACCTTTTGATGTCACAAGTTCTATTTACCTAAGTAGAAAACCTATAAAACCACTCATGTTCTAATAAAATAGATGTAAGACACCATTTCCTTCAGGATTACACACATAAATGATATATAATATTACAATTAATTGTAACACAAGAACAACTTTCTGGTATTTTTACAAAACCCATCAGCTCTGATAGATTTGAATATATTAAACAAAATCTAGGAATGATCAATCATAAGTAATTCTTAATAACTTATTACTTTTTACCCAATATCATAACTTAATATATGTATTTTCAATTGGGGGGTATTTCTTATGTTTTTTATTTTCATAAACCATTAATTTGTCTTAAAAAGTTTATTTTCATAAAATAATTTGTTTTCTAATAATTTTAAGTTTCTTAATTTTTTATCATAATTACTTTTTCAAACTCTAAATTTAATATTAAGTTGTCCAACTCTAATTTTGTTATAAAATTTTAGGTAAAATATTTCTATTTAAAAATATTGTAATATATTAATATTATATAACAATCATAATCTCTTTTAGTTTCAAAAACTAGGCTGAATAGGTTATCATACTAATCAGACTTTCTACTATGAAATGTATTCTATTTTTTCTCATATAATTTACATTAGTTTATATTTTTATATTATTACATTTTTTATTTTCAAAACATTTGTTATTGTTTATTACATAAATGTTTTTCTAACTAGACTAGTATATCTTAAGGATTAGAAATTTTCCTAATTATTTGGGATTTTAGAAATTAATTTGAAAAATTTATTCGATTAAATATTGGATGTCAGATTAGGTGAGGATTTAATCTCCGCCATTGGTGGTATTTGGAATTTAATCATCACCCCTAAGTTCATATATAAAGGTAGGTCACCCCATTTTCCCACATAGTTTCTCACATAACTTTCTCTTTATAACATTATCTCATCAAATCCATCAGCCATACAATTTTTTTGTTTATCTGATATTCGATGCTAGTTTCATTATGAAGAAAAAAAAGGAGAAAATGAAAAAGGAATGTTTTCTAAGAATTTATTATTGAGTTAAAATTGTTTAAATAGTAAGATTAAATTATAAATAGAATAATACATTCACAATAATAGGAAAATTTTTGTTTGGAAACACATGATATATATTTAGACTTATATTATCAAGAGTTATCTGGATATTTCTTGCCCCTATAGTGTTTGTTATAGAAAATGTTAAGGAAATACTGTATTTATATAAGTTTGAAAATAAATACAGTCCCTCGTAATAAAGTGTAGCTAACATTGTAGGTGGTCCTTTGGGTCTTGAAGCATATCAACCATTTCAAAAATTACCAGAAAAATATGGATATGTTGAGAGAATGATGTTAGAAGCATCATGGATTTAATGTTACTAGAAGTCAAGTAAAATATCACATTTATCACCAGATACAAGGGTGGTAGCTTTGTGGATCCATGGTTACCTAATTACACGAAAATGTGGTATAGAAAACCATAAGGTTTTAGACACTTTGTTGTTGGACATTTTGATGAATATAAGGAAAATAAACATTTATTGGTTTGTTTCAATTATGTTGCAAGCTATTAAGATTTCCTAACATAAGTTAATGATTATTATATTTCCATATTTCATTAATAAATTTATTTTGAAATTTATTCCGTTGTTTAAAGATGATAATGTGTCTTACCCAGTGAGGGGAAGTTTTTTTTCATTAGTGAAGATATAGTTTTAATGAT
Organism: Viscum album; assembly: GCA_963277665.1. Lineage (NCBI taxonomy): Eukaryota > Viridiplantae > Streptophyta > Magnoliopsida > Santalales > Viscaceae > Viscum > Viscum album. Next base: position 663,824,650 of record OY728139.1, on the reverse strand, counting down.
TAAATTTGGGTTTAATACAATGTAAAATAAGTTTATTATGAATTTTGGTGATACTGTATCAGAGGTACATAAATCTATGAATGTGTAATATTTAATTAATAATGTAAAGGAGTATTTTTAAACTTTATAGAAGAAACAAAAAAAATAAATGATGTTGACCAGTGATGTGTTCTAAATGATAATAAATCATATGGGGAAAATAAATCAGGGGATCTGTTTTTTGGTATTGATACTAGTGATGAAATATAATTGGAAAATTAGCTAGGATATCAGTTGATATAAGAGTGTAAATTAAAGAAATAGAATAATATAATAGAAGAGGATAGATTTTGTGAAATCTTTCTAAGAGGTGTTTTAAGGGCCTATGAGAATCCAATACTTTCAAAATCTCATACCAATTAATTTATTCTTGATGATTGTTTCATTATTTTTTAAACATAAATTCTACCAACAGTTCTCCCCACTATTTCATATAAGGGAAAATATAAGGTATTTATCTAAAGAATCAGTTACAGTTCACAGTAACAAAGAAGAAGAACTAGTACTTATTATACTTATATAGAGTGTCCTTAGTACTTCAAATAAGCTATAAAATAAACTTGAGGAAGCTAGAGAATAGAAAAAGAATATGAATAAAAATAAGGATAAGTTACAATAGAGGTATATGAAAAATAAGAAGAGGAAAGATAATAATAAAAATGAATTTTTAGAAGAATAATAAGAAGCATTAAGAGGAAATAGAGAATGAAGAAGCGGATAGAGAATAAATATAAGACGAATAAAATGATAAAATAGCGATTGATTAAATCTCAAGAACCTCAGAATAGCCATTATATATTCTACCGTATTATAAATATGATTATTATCACTTAGAAGGATCATATGTTCCTAAATCATCCTCAGATAAAGAAAATTATTCATTAGAGAAGGAATACAATCTATCCTTATAAGACTCTAAACAACCAAATCAATATTCTCAATCAATGTTTTTGAAAAATATGAATAAAAAATGAACCTGGTAAGTTTTTAAGTATCAGATGATAAGAAAATTTACAACAAAGGGGAATATAAATTTTAGGAGAAACCTGATGTCGAACCATCCATACCCAAGCCTCCCAAGCCATCATCAATTTTATCTTATTCAAAAATAATTATTTTATAGAAATGTTCCTCTTCTATTTCTTAATATTTGAAGTAGATAAGTTATAAAATTACTTATTTTCAAAATATATAATCATGATCTAAACATTTTCAAAATATATTCATTGATAAATCTATTTCATTGAGGATTTAATCTAAATTAGTTATGAATACTGAGGTAGTGTTTACACAATTTAATAAAATGTCACATACTCGAAAAAAGATCATATAATCATATTGTTAAGATTTCTAATAAAGTGGACACCAATATTTGAGATCATGACAATAAATATTTTGATGTAGAACTATGTTATTTATAAATGGATGACTCCATTATGAATTTATCATCGGATTTATCCTTTTGGGTTACGATCGTGGAAGAATTCATTGACACAACTGATGATCAGACTGTGGAAGTAAATTTTTTGATTGAAAAGTTTCATGATTTGGATTTAGAGAATAATATGTTGAGATCCTTCCTAAATGATTTGATCTTTATGAGTTATTAGAATAATGATATTTTTTTGGATATTATATGATGAAATACTTAATAATAAAATAGTAGAGTATTGGATGGAAAGAATTTCAATCTTATGAATTATAGGTGAAGTTAAAAAATTAGATGTCTTTTATGAGAAAAAAATAATGATGAAATAATGAAAACCTCTTAATTCTTAAATTTTTTATGTATACTTTCATCATACATTTTAATGGTTGATGAATGAGATTATCTTTTAATCCAATATTTTGTGTTTTAATGTCCTCCAATAATTTTGGATGTATATTCTTTTTATTATTTCTTATATTAGTAGGTAGTCAAAAATAGTTATTTCACATAACATTACACTTCTAACATTTCATGAAATAATGGTTAATTTTTCACTCTTTTTGAAAAACAAAAAACAGGGATAATTGTTTTTGGGATAAACCTTTGGGAGAATCTTTTGGGGGAAACATCTTGGAGAAATATTTAAAAAATTTAAGTAGTCTTTTTAAGGAGTAGTATTCTAAAAAAGAGGAGATACTATATTATGTTTTATAATTATTAATAATTTCTATCATATAATAAAGGAGATATAAAAATAGGGGTGTTATGAAATATTTCGTCCAAGTTATTAATGGGTAAAAGGGTTGTATGTATTTCAGGTTAAAATATTTTATTTATTGGTTCTTATTCATGCTTTCTATAAAGGGAGGTATTGATGAATTAGAAATCATGCATAATACTTTTCTATTCATTTAGATTTTGGAAATAAAAAAAACCTATTCAAACTATGTTCACTAACTATTAATGTCGCAAAAAGTTTAGTATGTTTTAATAGAAAAAATTAATTTTTACCACCCCTGGAAATAGTCTCATGTATTACAAATATAAACTCATTATTCTTCAATATGATCCATAATCTTAATGACCTGAATAATTCATCAAACTAGCTATATTTAATAAATAGTGGTTAGAAATTTATCTTGTGCATTGTACCGAAAACGTTAGGACCATCAAAATGATACTGGTACCATCACATCAGACTGATTCTTATGAGGTTTAATATAATGAAAAATGATAAGGAATTATAGATTACTATCCTATTTTTAATATCCATATATATATATATATATATCTCCTATAAAATGGAAGACGAGGTATAATTGTATTGTTGTTCAACAAATTGACATTAGTAATCCTATAATATATGAGCTTTCAACTACAAGATGTTTGAGGCTGTTGTAACTAACATAGAAATATGCTTCATGGTTCTTCAAATATAAATAGATGAAAATTTTAAGAGTTGGGAATAATAAATTTTCATAACTAAAGCCTTATAAATATTTCTAAACATGTACTAGTAATTATTAGTCTTTTTAATAAATTAGAGAGTTATAATTCTAATAAATCCATGACATGGTTGTTTTATTTTTATCATTTTATTTTCTATTATGCATCCAATCGTTATAAAAATCGACGGATTCTTCTGTTAGGAATATTGTGAATCTAATCAATTTCATATAGCGATTTTCAGACAATAAGATAGATATTGATCATCATATTGAGGTAATTTGGGGATTTTAAGAAAGAGTTATTTTGATTATCATATCATGGGCTTTTGAGTATTGGAAGATAGAGTTGTTGTGGTTATCATATCAAGGGATTCTCTGCTATAGAAAGTGATGCATTATAGTATGTATTAAAATTTGGATACCTTTATGTAGGCTTGATTACTACATTTACACTTAATGGTTAATGTGTGAACTCTTTTAATGCAACTTATATGTCATTATTATTATTTTATCTATTTTATTGCATTTATTACAAGTCATTATTCTGCTATACATATTAATATAGAATGTTTTTTCTACAAATATTTCTTATCAATTATTTTGTTGGTGTATTTATGATAATTTTAAAAAGATACCATGAATATTAAAATGAATTCTACTTATGATCATCACACTCTGATCATTATATGGTATGTGAGTCTAACCATTTTAAATTAAGAGGTATTGTGGTTTGTGTTTTGATTAATTTTATTGAACTAAAATTCACCCCCTCTTATAAGTATAACCATCATTGTTACTCTTACGATCTTGACACTCTAATAAATTCACCTTTTTAATTTATTATTTATATTATGGATATAGATGACACATGAACATATTTTGTTTATTATAAACATTAGGATTTAAATGACTGTTAAGAATCATTACCATTGATAATATAACCATTGAATATTTATCACATGACTACTACAAATAAAGGGTTTTAATAAATCCTTTTGGAATAGAAAAAGGATTTATTAGACTCTACTACTATTATCATTCCTTATAAATCCCATTTATCAACGCTTCTAATGGAGATATAATTTATGTGATTTTATCTAGACCAAGCCCAATCTATGATCCAATAACTTAAGCATGAGAGAAACTGTTTATGGGATATGTTCATGCTCTTCCAGATCATGAAAAAAATATGTTAACTGAATTCCCCATGAATGCCCCATATCGCACACCTTACTCTTAGGGTGTATGCTGGTGTAATAAAGGGAAATGTAAAAACCCCTAGAATTATGATAATATACATTATTTTCTATATAATAATGAATAAATTTTCCTTCTATTATTGTTACTTTGTAAATGATTTTTGAATCATAAATAGTATTTTTGGTTAATATTCAACTCCAATTAAGAAATATATTTTCAATGAATTAATGGATTTTTAATATACATAATTTTATAATAAAATTTTATTATTAAATAAAATTTATTATATATAAATAATCATATAAATTTTAGGAATTCAGAAATAATATCTATCATGGTTTAAAATTTTTTTTTAAAAAAACTTGTTAATTTTCAATAATTGGCAGTTTATATTTTAAAGTGATAATTCAGATATATAAAAAATTATTTATATAAAATTCATATATTTTTTTGGAATCAGGATGTCAAAATTATCTAATGGTGAATTTTTAAAATATATCTATGACAACCAAATTTTTAGGTAAAAATTAAATATTGTATAAATATACATTGTGTTTTATAAATACTATAAAAAGTATATTCGGCCAAATATATGTTATCAATTTAAAATAATGTAATTTAATGTTTATTTTATTTTTTTATAAAGGGTTAGTGAATCATCCAAAGCATATAAATTATTTTTAGATTTTAAAATCATTTCCATGAATGTGTGAATCATTTCAACATAAGAATTAAAAAGATTTTAAAATTAGTAGACAATGAACTTATAACATAATTTATTATAGTACCCTTTTCCATAAACAATGGGAAAAGAACATGGGATGGTTTTTGCTTTGAATATTTTATTGTTTAGTGTCCAAAGAGAAAAAAATAATGAAACCCCCCTCCTTCTATATATAACCCCAACCAAGTTTCTGTTTTTCTTCACTAAAACTCTTTGAAGCTCGACTACCCTCTGCCCTAATGCTCCATAGAGTCCCCCCAAAGCTTCCAAATATCCCATTAAGCCTGTCCTAATCCTTTGGAGACACCCAACCATGTAATGGATCCTCCACTCTACTATTTTATCAAGCACTTTATTTTTGGTATGTCTTTAATTTTAATGCACATATGTTAGTATATGTTAATAAATACTCCCACTAATATAAAATAGGTTTATAAATAATGATAACTTCCTTTCTCTCTCGTTAATTATTCCATGACCCTTTTTATACACTCCTTATAATGCCGAAATTTTATAAGGGATCTTCACATTTCCCTCTTCCTTTCAATTCAAGAGACATCTGTGAAATTTGTCATTTAAATTTCAATTTGATATAATTTAATAATTTTTTTATCAATTCCATAGGTTCCATTTTTTTATATCAATTATAGAACATTTATTCCCCCTCATTTGGACCCTTACCTATGCTATTTGCATGACAAAATGTTATAAGGGATTTCTCTATTTTCAATTCCTTTGAAGAACTTATTTTATATTATGTATCTTAAATTCCATTTCTTGTGTTGGTATATAATGTTTCTTGATTACCGTAATAATCATTTTATGTATACATTATGAGAAACCACTTTCTCTCTCATGAAAACATTTTATGAATTTCCATATGATGATGTTATGCTGCCGAAATTGCACTGGGATTTTCCATGCCAAAATCATTATATAGTGAAATCCATACCCATTATACTATAAAGGGTATTCAACTTGAAGATAATTTAATTTTTTATTGAGGATATACATGTATTTGTTCTATATTAATTGATTATGGAATGAATGATGATTTCGAATGAGTCCATGTTATAAAATCTATGTGGCATGCTTATGAATGATATTGAATGGATTAAGAAAGGTGTATCCTGATATTTCACCAATGCATTGGGTAATGCTTAGTATCATGATATGTCATGTTGGGATAGGGATTTACCAAATAACATTTTGGTACTATTTCCACCATGTTTGAACATGGTTTCAACTGATTACTTTTTATTTATTATGTAGTGTTATAAGGTGTTTCCATATTTCCTTATCATTATTATCACACTAAATCAAATAATTATGTTCATGTATCTTTTTTTCTCCATTGATATGCCTATTTACTGAAATTTATTTTATTCCTCATTTTATTCCATGTTTATTATTTATTGGTCTTTATAGCTCACCCTTTTCTTTTGTATATCCTCAGGACATCCCTTACAGTGTTAAGCATGAAGGAATGTGGATGTAATGTAAATGAGGATTTCAATAAAGATGTTGTATTTTATTTTTTAAGTGGTTAGCTAATTTTCCTAATACCCAGATACACTAGACCTCTCAATATTTTGAGTTATATTAAGTTAATATTATTTAATAAATCATGATTAAATTTGTAATAACGAGAAGGATTGTTTTAGTTGGTATCTGAGTAATGATTTAGTTTTTTTGGGGATTATTATTAGAAAACCGTAGTGAAAAGTCTAATGGATAAGGCCTAGTACAAGAAAAACATACCTAAATTTTGGTTAGAATAGATTAAGTGGTTTATCATAAAAATACAACTATTTCTAGATATGAACAATTTAATGTCGTAATGGAACATATGCATCTTCTGGTAAATCCTGAGAAACCCTCATTGAGTAAGACTCAAATAGGAACTGTTGTACGGCAATGGGCCTTACTGCACCCCTATTTTTACTCTCTTAAAGAAATTCTATAGTAAATTCCTAAGCTCATTATGAATCATTATTAAGAGGAAAAAAATCCCATAAGAATATAAATTATTATATATATCAATGATAACTTTGACTAAAGAATAAAAACTCATAAGTTAAGGATATAATAACAATATTCATGTTTTCCCTTAATGTCATTAGTTTACCCCTTATGTGTTATATTGTTTAAGTATACTATTTTGTAAGTCTATATTTGATAGAGTAGAACAAGAATAAAAAATTTAAAGGTATGGTTATCATCCATGTTTCTATGATATCCCTTTTATCAATAATGTTTAGTTGAAAAATAAAAACACCGCTACAAATAATGGATATAGAGATGTCGATAAATAAATAAAATGGGTAATTTATTTCATCCCATGAATATAACTCCTCCCACATCACAATTTTTGTATTAAAAATCCTATATAACCTTATTATACTTCGCTTGGGGGAATTTTATGCAATTATGGGCATGTATTAGATTTACATACATAGATACAATAAAATTTACGGTGAGAGGGAAGTAACAATCCATATGATGAATCAACAACAGATTTTATACAAGTGCAAGGAGGAGGATGCTTATTCATCATAACCATCATCCCAAGAATGAATATTAATTACCTATGTAAACATGTGTCTTTCTTAGATGATTGTGTCTAATGAAGGAACGATTCTCTATGAAATGCTTTTCGTGAGGGAATTCAGTGATGGGTTTCCCGAGGAATTTCCTGGTCTTCCTCTCAGCAGAGATATTGAATTCTATATTGATCTTATACCTAGGGAATTTCCTTTATAAATACCTAACAATAGTTTCCTAGAGATGATGCCTTAATAAATCACATTTTCATGATTACAATAAAGTCGTATTTTTATGAATAGGATATTTTTGATGATTTGGAAAACCATATACATACATAAGTTTACCATTACAACTTGAAATGAAAAATAACATAAAAGTTCCATTGGGAACATGAACCACTCTAATATTTTTACATCAAGTCAATCATATTATTCTTTTTCATGATTGGGAAATAATGAAAAACAAGAAGGGGTGAGCTCAGATGCTCAGTTGGGGTAAATAATACAGCGTAATGTATCATGAATATAAATATTTTGGCATGGTGAATAATTGAAAACAAATGACTTAAAAATTATAAAAATGAACATAATGTGGGAGGAATATGATTTGAGTAAATGTTTCCATAATAAAAGTTGTATAATGGATATTTTACTAAGTGAATAACCATATTTACTATTATTTTTTAGCTTCATAATGATGTTAATGAATATGTCGGATATTTTGGAACATATCGTCAGGGCATCATCAAATATATCTAAAAATTATTAATGCAATAGCCAAAACCATATCTAAAATGTGAAAGGCCCCAAGAACGTCCATATCTATTTGTATCATGAGATATAACAATACATATAGGGGATATATTAGGCCCCACCCATCATATAAGAAGTCTAATTAATTCCTCTTATTAATGAGGATAAACATAAACAACATAGACAATCATATTGAAACTAACATATGAAATGTAAATAACTTTCCCGGTCATTAAAAAAAATCACTAACCATTAAGACTAATATGGTGAATTGAATCAAAATATACTATCCACACACTAACTAATAAAAAACCCTTAAAAACATACTATAGATGAAATAATGGATTCTAAATCTCTATGAAATACAAGATTCATTAAAGGATGTTGATATAAATAAATATAATTTTAAATGAGACCGTGCAATTTTTTTAGGAAATAATCATTAAACATTATAAAGTGTCGCATACCAGATTAAAGAATTCAAATAATAATCACTTAGAATATCATGAGAATAAGGAGACTCTGGAAATGAGATACCAAAGGGAAGTACAAACACTACATTCCATGAATCAGTGGTGAATAAGGAATATATCTCATAAAAGATAATGTTTGGTGAAGAAAATACATTTTACTTTGGAATGAATAGATATTCTGGAAATTCATTTGTATTTTTCATATATATGGGTTTAAACAAGAATATATTAGAAAAAAAATTAATGGAAATTTAAATCTTGTAAAAATAATTTTTAAAGATTCTTTAGAATTTAAACATTGCAATGCAATTTAATGAAAATATTAAAGAGGTTTTAAAGAAAAAAAGGTTTGTTTTGCTTTAATAAAACTAGAGATGGACAAGTTATTTTTTCATGTTATAATTTTATATTTTATAAGGATAATTATGGATGAAATAATTTTATATAGTTCACTTAAATTAGGTATGAATTTGAGAAATTCCCTTGAATCGGGCTTGAATTTTGGGACGAATTTTGGAACGATCATTTTAAAACATGTGAATAAACATAAAATAAAGAATGATTCTAGTTTGTAAAGATAAATAGAAAATTTTAAAAATAATTTATTAGGAGTAAATAAGAATAAATAATAATTTAATTGAGTTAAGTAGAGAAAATGAGTAACCTGAATGAAAATAGAGGTTAGGGTAGAAATCCCTTACCACACTATAGTCAACAAATTCATATGCCCCAGAAATAATAATAATCAGATGATAAATTTCATATAATGAAATTAAATAGATTCATGATATGAAACAACAATGGGTTGTATACATACACCATGCATAGGTAATATTAGTGAATAAGTATTTTCTCACAAAAATGGAAGTGAGACGAGGAGACCCCTTTCCTTATGTCTGAAGGTGTTATCCAGTTGATCATAATGACGTGAATAATAACATTTATGTTCATTAATTAATAATTATGGAGGCTCATCTTCATGTAATATATTTATTATAACTTTATTAATTTCATTCATTGACTTTTTGATGGGTTAAGGGGTTCAATTTCATTGTCCGAGTCAGTTTGTTTACTAATTTGTATACTTATATACATGAACGACGAATCATGTAAAATGATGATGGTTGTAAATAATTGAAGTAATATGTTATTAGTGAAAATCCATAGGGTTACACTATAATATATTTCATTTGGTTAGATGGAGTAAAGATGAATCACTGTATAAATTATTTTTTGATAACTGTTTGGGTTAATTGGCAGTTTTATAATACAGCAAACAAATTTTTATTTATAAATCAAAACCATGTATAAAAAAATATTCTAGAAACCTAAATGAGATATGATAGATATATTATATTCTGGTTCAACCATAGTAAGAGTTTCATGACCAAAAATGAAAACGATAAACGAAATTAAAAACTGATCATCCTAGAATGTGTTAAATTTGCACATCTCAGATGGTGTTTTTTTACTATGAGCATAAAAGAAGGGTAAAATAGATATGATAATAGATTATTAAATAATCATAAAAAAGTTTCAGTTAATTTAATGTTCTAGATTTTTCATAACAATTGGATGAGGGTAGGTGAGGATAGAAAAGAAAAAAAGGAACTTGAAAAAAATGTAAAAGAATTGAAAAGGGGAATTTAACACTTGAATTAATCTACCTTAAGACCCTATTTAGGGTACCTGTTTTAGTATTTTCAGGAGAAAAAGGGATGATGGGTGTGGAGGAGGATCATGGGAGAATATTTTATTAGAATTTAGACAAGGTTCAATGATTAAGGGAAATGAAGAGAAGAGGGATTGAGGGGGAGTTTTTATAATGAAGGAGAGGAGTTATTTCAGATTATCTTATCCATTATTTCATTATTTTTCTCAAGAAAATCAATAGTGTTGATAACTGTGACCATGAATTGTAATAAGTGAATGTTTTTTCTAAAAAAGAGTTCTTACATCAACCATGATGCATGAAATAGTGAATTTAACTGATAATGTATATATACCTTAAATTACAATATTTCACTATTCACAAAAATTTCGAATATTTTAGAAAAATACAAAAAAATACCTTTTAAAAATTTTCAATGTATACAATAAAAAATTGACTCCATTTTATTAAAATAATTTTAAAAATATGATATAATTAATATATAAATTGAAATTATTATTTACTCAAAAAATATAGTTTTAAAAGCAAATCTGATTTTATAATACCATAAATAATAAACTATGGTCTTCTAAAATTATTATAAAATCATATGAAAAATAAAATATTTATTTAGTAACCAATTTTATGAAAATTAATTTATTTATTAATTTAATGTAAAATTAAAATATCAATCACTTATAAAAATACGAATACTTAATTAATAATTTATATAATATTCAACTTCATTTATAGGGTTAAAAATTTTATTTATACAATCATGGGTGATGTTTCTATTCATAAGGGTACATTACTATTCATAAGGATAAAATTACTATTAATTAGAGAAAATTACTATTCTTGAGGGTAAGTTATTATTCATAAAAATTTATGTTGATTCTATCATACTCCAAATCACCCCAAAAATGTAACTGTCTAAGTCAGTTTTTTTGAAACTCAAATCATAGAAGAGGGAGAATTATGTGTAATGGATAAGTTATAGAATAGTTAGTTTAATAGTGAATAGGATATTTATGCATTCTATATTAAATTCATTTTCAAAATCTCATGGTGTAACATTCTCTTCCCCTTACAAAACATTCTTCCTCAGAATTTGAAATTTAACATTGAAGGTTAATTGTTGATAATAGAAAATTCCATTGTGGGAAACCCACATCATGAATATTCATAAAATATACTCTTAATAAGAGAGAAATGGAAATTAATTAGTTACTAAAAAACTACATTTTAAAATTGGACAACAAGATCATGGATGAATAATCATACCATCATGTTTTGATGGAAAGTGATAGAGAATATGCTCATATGAAAGGACATTTACACAAAACCATAAACTAATTTTATAAAAAATATCAGTAATATCATGAAAAAAATCATAAGAGGACAAAATGATTACTTAAGACACTTCTTATATTTGATGAATTATTACACACTATAAGAGTATAAATATATATTTTAAATAAACACAATATTATAATTTATTTGTTATTTGAACTATCAATACATCATCTCTTGGAAAATGTTGCATCATGTGGTGACATTAAACTCTAATACCTCATACAATAATCAATATAAACCATTTCACAGATGGTTTAAATTTCTTATATATCATGATCCAATTCATTAGAATTATTTCCATAGCAATCCTTACATGGACTATCTACATGGGGTCCTTAGAAATCTTCATTTTGTTTGAAACTCTATGATCTATCTGGCTCAATGAATGTGATACCTTATTTTCTATTAGTCCATATGGAGAATCCCTAAATTTTATCATTCTAAACATGTAAATATCTTCATCATGTTTCCTCTTAAAATGTGGTAATAATTCAAATTACTATAAAACATTATTGGAAATATGCGTCCATCCTTAAAAATGCTATTGGATATATTCTTCATGTCAAAAAATGATTCAAATTCCATAAAAATTGGCATAAAAAACTTTTCAACAAGTCAATAATCAGTTTTGAGGTAGTCAGTACATATCCAAATGAATCACCACTTCATCATTTTATTAATCAATTGGAATATATATAGGGTTCTCTTTCCACTGCCCCTAAACCATCCCAATATTTTAACATTATACTGAGTCACTTATCCTTTTTACAATTCATGATACGACATCAAATACTTAATGAAATAGTACTCTAGTACAATCCACACATATTACACAATTCTTATAACTAGTACACTGCTGATAAAATGTTGAAATGAAATGATTTTTTATGATGAATATTAATCAATCCAATTCATATGTGGCAGTATCATGACTTGATCATTATCTAGTAACAAAATGTGGGTCATATTCCTTTGATTATTGGGAAATTAATTCACATAATTTCCAACATCCTTGTAATTGAACAATTGTACGTTAGTAACCTTTTAATTTCCCTTATAATAAGGAAATTGGTGACCATTTTTTCTACACATATAAAAAACTCCCATTACCTTTAAGAATTTAAAAGGGAGATTCATTCCATAGTTATCATATGTGGGGAAACCCCTATTTTCATTCATCCATTTATATATATTTTTATCAGTCATCCCTTTCGTTTCTTGAATCCCTTCCGAGCCATAGGACATATAAAATTCACTACATATCATGTTAAAAAATGATATTATTTCTTCATATGATGACACTACATGGGATACTATCTTTCTTTGAAATTATGATCCTTCTTACTCATTCCATCGCATGCATTTGTGAAGTATTCATTCATTCTACTAGGTACAATTTCTAGTCAATTCCATGTACTATATAATTTTAAAAAATTATGAATACTGTATAACTCTAAACACGGAATAGCTCATAACATAAATGTATGAATCAAAAATCCTAGAAACATATAATTTGGTAACTTAGGGGAATAAATACTTCATTATGGCTTGTAACGAAAATGTGAATTATCACAAGTGCTTCCCCTGGGAGTATCAAACTAGGTGTGCAGTAAGGCACATTATTATGTACCAGCATACTATAGGTCAATCCAAAAACTCCGTGTTGGATATTTCAGTCCGAGTTACATCTATTCCAGAACCACATTCACTTATAGTATCCATAATGGGATGTAGTTTCTAGAAAGACCCAAACACAATTTTCCTTACCAAAATTCTGGGATATTATTGTATACTTATCTTCAAAGACTATCTTATTGTTTTTTCTCTAATATACATTTTCTAAATCTAGTTTTCATGTTTTCTACTAAACTTCCCCTGATACCAACTGTAAAGTCCCAAACCTAGTTTGTTGGAGCTTGTTCCATAATACATTGCATTTTCATGATTATAGGAAATTCATATCCTAAAGGAACAAATAGTTTATTATATTTGGAAAACCAGATAAATACAAAACATCAAAATTACAACATGAAATGAAAATCAACATAAAAGTTACATTAGGAATGTCCACAAATCTTATATTATCCCTCCAAGTCAGTCATAATATACCACTTCATGTACTAGGAAAAATGAAACATAAAAATGGGTGAGCTCAGATGCTCAATACGGATAAACACACAATAAAATATATCTTAAACGGAAACTCTATATATAGTGAATAATTTAAAATAGATGCATTTTAAAAATAATAAACCTGAACATAATATTTAAGGAATATGTGCTGAGTAAATATTTCCAAAATAAAAAAAATAATGGGTATTATAATAGTTTTATAACCACATGAACTATGAATTTATATATTCATAATGAGTTAAAATCATATTCAAGACATTCTAATAAATATTGTCAAGGTCTCGTCTATGACATATAAAAATGATTAAGGCCTTGGCCAAAATCATAACTAAAAATTGTCACAGGATCTTCCTATCCATATCTATTTGTCTAATGTGTCCTAGTGATGCATCTACAGGATATAGATGGCCCCAACCATCAGATAGTTAGTCTAATTCTCTCCTATTATTGACAAGGATAATGATAAACAACATATATAGTCTTATTGAAACAAACATATGAAGTGTAAATAACATTACCCATTCATTAACCATAAACACTAACTATTCAGATTAATATGGTGAATGGTATAAAAAGAGAATATCCACATTCAAACTAATCAGAAACCAAACAACAAAATATTTTATATGATATCATAGGTGAAAAACGTCTACAAAATACAAGATTAATCAATGGATATTGACATAAATAAAGATACATTTAAATGTGAATATTTAAAAATTAATAAGGAAGTAATACATAAACATTCCAAAGTGTCACATACCTCAATGATACATTCAAATCATAAACCCTTAGAAAATACTGAGAATAATGATACTCTAGATATGAAAAATAGAAGGATAGTAAATACATCACATAAAAGAAATAAATGTTGAACCAGTCATATATCTCAAAAAAGTTAAAGTGTGTTGAGAATAACAGAATTTACTTTGGAAATAAGAAATCATTTAGAAAATCATTTGTATTTGTCATATATATGGTTTTAAACATGTATATCCCAAAAAATAAATTTAAGGATAATACAATTTTATTTTAGGCATAATAGATGTACCAATGAATTGAAATCATGTAAAAAGAGTATTTAATGTATCTTTAGAATTTAATCATTTTAATGTTGTTTAATGAAAATATTAATGATATTTTAAAGAAAATGGCATGTTTTTCTTTAATAAAACCGGAGATGAAGCAAGATATATTTTCATGTCATTTTTTTTAATTTTAGTACGATAATCATTACATAAAAATTATTATATTGTGAACTTCAAAATAAGTAATAATTTGAGAAATTCTGTGGAATCGAGCTTGTATTCCAAGAAGAATTTTTGAAATATTATTTTAAAACATGTAAATCCCTAAAAAATAAATAAGTATTATTGTAACAACACAGGTAAATAAATAATAATACACTTTTCATATTTATTAATATTTGTGAATTAAATAGAAATTTTACTTTAATAGGGTTTCTATGTTTGATGGCGTACCTGATACACAACAAAGGGTTTCCTTGAAATCATATGTTGCATACTAACAATATAATATTTTTATTTTAAATGGTATTTAATGCATAGTAATTTTATTGGAGGGGATGTACATAACTAACTAAGATATAATTATACATGTTTGATAAATGTTTTCACATTAATCGAATAAATTTTGGAGGCTTAAAATAAAAAAGAGCCTGATTTTAAGCATAAATACTCTAATATTCTTTTAAAGGTATATTTACTACCTTTTGATGGTTAACCCCCTTTAATTCATGTTTTGGTCACTTTCATATGTTATATCTGACCAAATAAAATTCTTCTTTGTAATCGGGGCACCAAAATTTACTTTGGGTAATTTTTTGGTATGTTTCTGATAAAATTCATTTTCTAATGAATAATGAAAAATATTGTATTTCAATTCAAATATTTTTTTAATATAATTTATTTATATGGATATAATATCTTATTAATTGGTTTTAATGTGTATTTATATTATATTTTTTCCATTTAATATAATGGTGGTCATTGATATTTATTTCACTTTGAAATTGGACATACACAATTGTCAATCTTTTGATAGATATTATTTCTTAAAAACACGCTATTTGTTTTTACAATCGTAATTAATTTTAAATTAAATAATTCACCTTCTATGTTTTTAATTTTTTAAAATAGACATCATTTCTGATTTTAGAATATCACATTTTTTTTAGGGTGAATTTTTGGAATTTTTCTAAAATCCATCAATTTTTGATGAATTGTGAAATATTCTACTTAGTAATTAAAAACAAATGTTTTCCTTCAAATGAAATTTTACCGATTTTATGAATTGAATTTCAAAAATCCTACTTTCATGGTTGTCATTATTAAGTAAAATGTGGTTCAATGGCATGAAAATAATTTTTTTGTGAATAGTAACTTATGACATTCATTTACCACACTTAAAGGTAATTAGGGTAATTTAAGTTAAAAATAATGTTATAACAATATAAAATTGCAATGAAACATTTATTAACCTTATTTTTTGAGTCATAGACGACCAATAAAATCCATGTGTCAATTTCAGGACCCCATGGAGCCACTTTGGTAAGATAATGACATTAATAACTTTTTATTTAAAGTAAAAATAAAAATTCCATAAACATGTATTGTTTTACTAAAAAAAATTAATGTGGTCTTATATAATTAATTTATTTTAATAAAAATATTTCTTATAAATCTAAAACTATTTCTTATATCATGGTAATTGTATTATAATTTTTAGACATCAAATAAATAAAATTATTTATGACACAATGATGATGCACTGTTTACGTCATTAATGAATGATTTAAATAAATAAGAAGATAAGAATTAAAAAAATTTACAAAACATGTACAATTCTAATTGGATGATTTTATTTATAACATGGGACACCTTAAATTCTACTTTAATGATTTTTGGACCTTTAGAAACCGAAAATCTTTATATAATAAAATAAAATTTTCAAAATTCTTGAAGAGCCCCTCCTGTCCCTTATAATAGGACACCATTTCTAAACAATTACTTAAACAACTAAATCCATTTGGATCATCCAACGTCTTCCTAATTAATATCCCTGCTCCACTATTCTCCTCATATTATCCTTACCTTAGGTATAAGGAACTTCAAGAAAATATTTTGGTTCAAACAAAAGGGAGTTACCCGATTTAATTGTTACACCTTCTCTTAAGTTATTTTGTTTTATTTTACTTCTGCAACCCCCTAAAATCTATTTATTCCATTCTTTTATAACAACACCATTATACATAGTAAACTAGGATGTTGTTATGGGAAGTATTATAGCTACACTTACACAAAACTCCATCTAATGGGTAAAGAACATACTGTTTCTGTGGACGGAGAACTACTCCCTCACGAAACGATGATTGTGAAATTATCTTCTACTACCTCTCATTATGGTCATTATGATGGAACTGTATTTATATATCATATATATTATGTTTATTTTTTATTTTTTCTTCTTTATTTTCCCTTTATATCATACCATTATGGTTTCCATAATGGGTAAACGTGATAATATCATTTGAGGAAGTGCGGACTACCACCCCCTCAAATTGATATGACTTTTTAATGCCTTATGTGGGATGTATAAATGATGGAGTTAATGATAATAAATATGATATTATACTGGAATTATAATATAACTTTATATCATTATGTTTTCATTCCATTATATACAAAATTGAAAATGAAAGTAGCATTCATGCATACGTACAACTTACCATCTCCATGAGCGGTACATTTCATTTCTTACCTCCAAAAGTTATGTGTTGTTATAAATACATATATATACTAGATGTATAAGTTATATATGCTATCTAAATCATTAATATAATTCTGGAGATAATGTACTCTCAACCAAATGGATAACATGTAATTATAAGGTGTTCATTTTTTACTCAAGTACCAAATATCGACATAATGACTATTATTAACATAAAGGATTATAGGATGTCGATAACATGGAAATAAGTGATATAAAAGGAATAATAAACATGAAAAATTTTCTTAATAAAGTAGAAATTATCTTTAGTTTTTTATTCACGAGATTAAATAATGAATGGGTCAAGTTGGACACGAGGTAAGAGAACTTCTTAACCCAATTTCAGTTCATTGGGTTAATCTTATACTTATTGATTATGCAATTCTATGATTATGTTCTATATTATACTTATACTTTATTTATATGTACATATAGTGAATAGACATTATCAATCTATTTTATTTACAAAATGATATTTGTAAGGGACTTAATCTCAATCTCCTATCATTGAGGAAAATTTTTTTTTATACCTGACTTTATTTTATACAGTATATAAACACCTTTGACTTTTAATTTCATTGAAAGAGAGACTTTTTCTATGAGGTGTTTTACTAAATGACAAAAGGAATGTTTTTAACATTTTTGATGTCAATGACCTCTCTACCACTGTAATCATTATTCGGCTTCCTCTATTAGACATAATGTTTTATTAAATGAAAAAAGAAATCCCTTATTCAGTTTTTGGGAGTTTTTGTATTGGAAATGGTTATTGAAATAGATTTATTATTTAAATTTCATGAAATTATTTCTTGTAATTTCAAATGAAATGTTATTAGTGAAATGTTTATATTTGAAATATTTTATGTTTTCTGATTTTATTATGGTCCTTGGACATTTGACGGGTGGTTACATGATAAACCAAATGGAGGGTGGTGCCATGATAAACTAGGTGGTTGGTGCCATGATAAACCAGGATGGGTGGTAATGTTATAACCGCCAATGCATTGAGTGTGGAAGTTAGTCTTATGGATATTTTATTTAGTGATATGTTTTTATGTTGACCGTATGATTATTCCATTTAAGTATGTTTATTTTCCATGTTACCATTATATGATATGTGTTCTTTATAGGGGTTTTATGGTAATAAATTTATTACAAAAGGGTAAGAAAAGTCATTTTATTTAGTGAAGTGTTTTTGCTACTTCATAAAGGTGAAAAGTATTAGTTATGATAGATTATTCATGGATTACTTGTTATTTTGAAAAACTAACAATTTTCCTTCTTTGTGTATACCTTACTGAGCTTTTTATGCTCATTCCATGTTTTTGAAATGTTTTTCACATGACATAAATTTGAGTGGGGTCAAGGATGGGATCAGGGAAAATTCATGCTGTCTAAAACATGGAACTAAACAAGACACTTTTTTTAAGAGTTTTTATTTTGTGAAAAAATGGAAACTGATTAGAAGTTCCTAAATTGTAATTTCTGAAATTTAATTTAATAGTTTTTTCATAATTCTCAAAAAATATAATCCTAAAAAGATCCACAATGTGAATTCTTCATTTAATTCAAGATTATGTAATGTTTAAGGTTGGGTTCTTTTATTTGGCATCAAAGTTCAGTTTAAAAAACATTATAAGTTATGGTATTGTGAAATTAATATCCCTAAATTAAATTATGTTCAAATTGAAATAATATAGCATTTAAGGAATCACATGTTGCTTAAGATAATATATTTATGTGTTCAGAATGGTTTTCTGTAGAGGAAATAGGGAATCTTTTTTTGGATGATATCAGGAGGAAGACAATATTCCAAATCAGCAACCTAAGATGGTCAGAATCGAAACCGAATAGTTTGTTGCAGTGATGGAATATTTGAATCATGCTATAAATAGTGGTGGTATCCATGCACAAGATCAGCTAAATCAGCCACAATAAAAGATGTCAGCATTAGAGCATTTTATAAGGCAGCAACCCCCATCATTCATAGGATCATCTGAACCTATGCTAGTTGAATGGTGGATTGAAGAACATGAGAAAAATTTCAATATTACAGGGTGTTCAGACCATCATAAGGTTAGTCTTGTTGTTTATTATTTTGAAGGTGAAACTGATTAGTGTTGGTCGATGGTGAAACATTTCAGGGATAGTGAGGAGATTAATGCTCTTGATTGGGACGAATACAAAGGTATGTTTCTTGAGAAGTATTTTCCTAAGGTTGTTCATCTTAGGATGGAAAACAAATTAGAGGAATTGAGGCAGGAGGACGACTGAGTGGCTGCTTATGAAGGAATGTTCACTCGACTGGCAAGGTATGCTCCAAATTTCATCTGATATTTTTATAGTAAGATAACTGGATTTTACTCTGGATTAAAGCCAATGTATCAAATTGATTTAGATTCTCCTAATTTCAAAAGTTATGAAAAACTTGTTTGTTGTGTGGAGTAGTTGGAAATGGAGTTTGACAATGATCAGGTTTTCTTTGAAAAACAACATAATAAGAGGTCTAGATGTTATGAAAAGGGAATGAATTCATCAAATAATCATGGATGTATGAAAACTAAATATCCATCTTGTGAGAAGTGTGGTAAAAGGAAACCTAGAGAATGTTTATCAAATTCTGTAAATTACTTCTGGTGTGGTATGTCTGGTCATATTGCTCATAATTGTAAGGAAGATGATAAAGCATGCAATAAAAATCCAGAGGAAATATGTTTTAAGTGCAACAAAATGGGTCATTATGCAAATACGTGTCCAAAGAAGAACTCAAATGAGTAAAAGTAGATTGACTACAATAAGAAAGGGGTGGTAAAATAATTTTAAAATACATTATTAGATGTTGGTCCATCGAATGATGTAGTATCATGTACACTATTTGTTGGTTCATATTATGCTTATGTGTTGTTTGATTTAGGGTCTACACACTCTTTAATTTCAGAGAAGGTTTCTAGTAAATTGGTAATTTCATTTCATGATATAAATCCTGAATTTATGGTAAAAACACCGGGAGGAGATGTTGATAAAAAAAATTATATGAACCTTCATGTCCTTGTGTGAGGAAATAATATACCTGAAAACATTATTGTTTTGCCTCTAGTAGAGTTTGATTTTATTTTGGGTATGGATTTGATTTTTGTTTATCAAGATACGATTGACTGCATTCCTAAAGAGGTTTCTTTTTAGAAATATTTTTTGTTTGTGTACAAGAATGAACCCTTACTTTTGATAACATATCATGAAGATGAGAAGCTGGTAAAATATGGAAATGAATGTTACCTTGCACATATTGTTGAAAGCAAATGAACTATTCAGAATAATGACGTGTTAGTGGTTAATGAGTACCTTGATGTTTTTAATGACCAGTTTCCTGGTATTATACCTGATCAAGAAGTTAAATTTACTATTGACTTATTTCCTAATGATAAGGAAATTTCAAATCCACCTTATCGAATGGCTAAAATTGAACTTTTAGAATTAAAGAAGCAATTGCAGGAGTTATTATATAATGGTTTCATTCGACCTAGAACATCACCATGGGGTGATCCTGTCTTGATTTTTAAAAATAAAGAGTGTTCAATGAGACTTTTCTTTGATTATAGAGAATTGAATAATATTACGGTAAATAATAAGTATCCTTTGCCTCATCTTGATGATTTGTTTGATTAGCTTCAGGAAGCTCAATATTTTTCGAAGATTTACTTGAGGTCGGGGTACCATCAATTGAAAGTAAAAGAAGTATAAATTTGGAAGACTATGTTTAGTACTAGATATGGCCATTATGAATTTTTCGTAATGCCTTTTAGGTTAACCAATGCACCTACTATATTTATGGATCTTATGAATATAATTTTCCATGAGTTCTTGGATAAGTTTGTGGTTGTATTCATTGATGATATTTTGGTTTTTTTCAAAATTAATGTGGAAAATGAAAGTCATTTAAGGGTTCTCATGGATTTATTAAAGGAAAAGAATCTCTTTGGAAAATTCAGAAAATGTGAGTTTTGGATACTGGAAATTTCTTTCCTTGGTCACATTGTTTCAAAAAATGTCATAGTTGTTGGTCTCGCTAAAATAAATGTTGTTTAATAATGGCCAAGACCCACAAATATAACATAGATCTGTATTTTTCTTGGTTTGGAAGGTTATTACCAGAGGTTTGTTGAGTATTTTTTATGGTTATCTATTCCAATGACTAAATTAACTCTAAAAGGTGATAATTTCATTTGGACAAAAGAATGTGATGATTGTTTTCAGGAATTGAAAAAAAGATTAGTGAATACTCCATTTTTGGCACCACCTTCCAGAGATAGTGAATTTTTTATCTACAATGATGCTTCATTGAAAGGACTTGGTCGTGTTCTTATGCAGAATGATCAGGTTATTGGTTATGCTTCACATCAATTGAAACCTCATGAGTTAAATGACCCTACACATGATTTGTAATTAGATTCTGTTGTCTTTTCTTTAAAATTTTGTAGGCATCATTTGTATGGAGTAAAATGTTAAATATATACTAACCAAAAAAAATATAAATTATATATTCACTCAAAAAAAATTGAACATGAGATAGAGAAGATGGATGGAATTATTCGAGGATTATGATAGAATGATCCTTTGCCATCCGAGAAAAGAAAATAATGTGGCGGTTTCTTTGAATTTAAAAACTAATTATTCAGTAACCTTGCTATGTTTGGAGTCAGATACGTTGTTTTTTTATTTGTTTAACCTTGGCATAAAATTTTTTGGTGCTGGAAGTTCTTCTGTTTTTAGGTGTCAGTGAGATCATCTCTATCAGACATAATTAAGCCAGCGCAGAAGGAAGATAGTGAGTTGAAAAAAATGGTAGAGTTGTTTCAGAAGGGTATGTTGCCTAAAATTAACAATGAAAATAATTGTGTTTTGAGGTTCGAAAATAGATTATATGGGCCTTGTGATTCCCAGTTGAAGAATGAGTTGTTATGTGAAGATCACAGTTTACCCTTTTCAGTTCATCTATGTAGTACTATGATATAAAGAAATCTTCAAGAGTATTACTGGTGGGTCGGAATGAAATGAGATATTGTTGACATTACTCTGAAGTGTTTCACTTGTCAACATGTTAAAACAGAGTGGATGTTACCAAAAGGGATGCTTCAGTCTTTACCAGAGCTAGAGTGGAAATGTGAAAATATATCCATTGAATTTTTTGTGGGATTATCAATGACATATCGAGGTAATAATGGAATCTGGGTTATTGTTGATCGATTGAATAAATATTCTTATTTCCTTACCATTTGAGATACTTTTCTCTAGATCTACTTTCTCAGTTGTATATTAACGAGGTAGTCAGGTTGAATGGAGTTCCCCTCTACATTGTATCTGATCGTGATCCCAGGATTACTTATAAATTTTGGAAAACCCTTCAGAAGTCATTGGGTAGTGATTTAAATTTTAGTACATCTTTTCATCCACAATTAGATGGGAAGTCAGAACAAACAATTCATAACATGGAATATATGATACGTTCTTACTCGATGTATTATCAGGGAATTTGGGACCAACATCTTTCATTGGTGGAATTATCTTATAATAACAGTTTTCATTCGAACATAAAAATGGCTCCATTGAGGCGTCATATGGAAAGCGGTGTTGAACACCAACATTCTTGGATGAAGTATAGTAAAGGAAGATGATGGGACTAGAATTGGTGGAATATATGGTAGTGAAAGTTCAGTTGATTCAGAAGCACAATAGAGTAGCTTAGAGTCGGAAAAAATTTTATGTGGATAACTGGAGGAAGGATCTTTATTTTGAGGTAGGTGATCATGTTTTTCTCAAAGCATCTCCATGGAAAAGTGTGATTTGTTTTGGTAAGAGTGGAATGTAGAGTCTGGGGTTCATTGGACCTTATGAAATCCTGATGATAGTTGGATCAGTTGCGTACAATGTGGATTTACTTATATGTTTATCCTAGGTACACAATGTTTTTCATGTTTCAATGTTGAGAAAGTATATGTCAGATCCATCTCATGTTTTGAGCTCATAGGTAGTTTAGTTGGAAGAGAATCTCTATTATGAAGAACAACCAATCTAGATTATTGACTGTAGAGAAAAAGTGTTGCGGAATAAGGTAATTCATTATGTGAAGGTTTTGTGGGAAACCATATGGTAAAAGAGGGAACGTGGGGATCTGAAAATGCTATGAGGGATAAATACCCCCATTTATTTTATAAGTGAATAAAATTGCGAGGACGCTATTTCCAAATGCGGGGAAGGATGTAACATCCCAGGTAAATAAAGAACAATACATTGTTAATATTTATTAATATTTTTGAATTAAATGTTAATTTTACTTTAAAAGGGTTTCTTTTTTCGATGGCGTACCTGATATGAAACAACAAGTTTCTTGGAAATCTTACATTGCACACTAACAATATAATATTAATATTTCAAATGATAGTTGACTCCTAGCCATTGTATTGGCTGTAATGGATATAAATAACTAAAATATGATTATACATGTTTTATAAATGTTTTTACATTTATCCAATAAATTTTATGGGCTTAAAATAAGAAAGAATCGGATTTTAAGCATAAATACTCTAATATTCCATAAAAGGTCGATTTAACACCTT
This sequence comes from Viscum album, assembly GCA_963277665.1. Lineage (NCBI taxonomy): Eukaryota > Viridiplantae > Streptophyta > Magnoliopsida > Santalales > Viscaceae > Viscum > Viscum album. The sequence goes on along the minus strand of OY728139.1, from coordinate 663,800,495 downwards.
TTGATAGAGAACCCTCCTTAAATCACGTTTTGGTCACTTTCATATTTATTATTTGACCAAATATAATTTTTCTTTAGAATCGGGGAACGAAAATTTACTTTGGGTAATTATTTGGTATTAATCTGATAAAATTCATTTTTTTAATAGTGAAAAATATTGTATTTCAATTCAAATCAGCTTTCTAATATAATTTATTTATATGGATAGATTATAATTTTAAATGGTTTTAAAGTTTAACTATATTATATTTTTACCATTTAAAATAAATTTTGTCATTCTAATTAATTTCACTTTTAAATTGGACAAAAACAAGTGTCAACCTTTAGATAGATAATCTTTCATAAAAACACGATATTTGTTTTGTCAATGGGAATTAATTTTAAATTAATTATCTCATCTTATATGTTTTGAATTTTTTAATATGTACATCATTTTTGAATTTAGAATATCAAATTTAGCTTAGGGTGAATTTTTGGAATTTTTCTGAAAACATTCAATTTTTGATGAATAGTGAAATATACTACTTACTAGTTAAAAACCGACATTCTCATTTAAATTAAATTTTACCACTTCTATGAATTGAATTTCAAAAATATGACAATAATGGTTATCATTAGTAAGTAAAATTTGGTTCGATGGAATGAAAATAATTTTTGGTGAATAATAACTTTTAACTTTTATTAACTGCGATTAAAGGTAATTAGGATAATTTAAGGTAAAAATAATGTTAGAATAATATAAAATTTCCGTGAAACATGTCCTATACATATTGTTTGAGTCACTTCTGACCAATAAAATCCATGGGTCAATTTTGTAACCCCATGGAGCCTCTTGGGTAAGATAATTACATTAATAACCTTTTATTTAAAGTAAAAATAAAAATGTCATAAACATGTATTATTTTACTAAAACAATTCTAATGTGGGTTTATATTATTGATATGTTTGACTATAAATATTGATTATGAAGATAAAAATATTTCCTATATCATGGAAATTTTTTTATAATTTTTTGACATCAATTAAATAAAATTATTTATGACACATTGGTGATGTAGTGTTTACACCATTAATGTATTATTTAAATAAACAAGAAGATAATAATTAAAACAATATCCAAAACTTGTCTAATTATAATTGGATGATTTTATTTCGAACATGGGACACCTTATCTTTGACTTTAATGATTTTTGGACCTTTATAAACTGAAAAACATTATATAATAAAATAATATTTTCAAACATTACTAAAGAGCCCCTCCTCACTCTTATAAAAGGACACCACTTCTAACCAATTCTTCACACCTCTCCAGCATTCTGTCTCATCCAACATCTGAAAAATTGGGCTTCCAACATCCCTATCCTCCTAGAAACCTTATATTATGCATAAGGCCCTTTAAGAAATCTTTTTTGGTTCTAACCAATGGAAGTTACCTGATTTAAAGGTAACATCTTTTGTTAAGTTATTTTGTTTTATTTTAATTCTCCAAACCACTAAACTCTTTTTATTACATTATTTTATAACAACAAAATTATCCTAAAAATAATATGATGTTTTTATGATAAGTATGTGATCCTCACTTACACACACCTCTATCGAATCGGTAAATAACATATTGATTCTATGGACGACAAACTACTACCTCATGAGTCTGTTATTGTTCAATTATATCCTACCTCATCTCATGGTTGAAATTATGATGGAAATGTATTTTTATATGATATATATTATAATTATCTTTTATTCATTCTTCTCTATTTTCCTTTTATTTCATACCTTTATGGTTTCCATAATGGGTAAATGTGATAATTTAATATGAGGAAGTGTGGACTACCTCCCCCTCAAAGTTATATGAATCATTAATGCCTTATGTGGGACGTATAAAGTATGGTGTTAATGATATTATATATTATATTATACTAGAATTATAATATACCATTGTATAATTATTTTTTCATTCCATTAAATACAAATTTCAAAATGAAAATAGCGTTCATGCATACGTACGACTTACCGTCTCTATGAACAATGCATTTCATTTCATACCTCCAAAATCTATGTACTGTTACAAATGAATAAATATACTGAATATATAAGCTACATATGTTATCCAAATCATTAATATAATTCTCTACATAATTTAATCTCGACCAAATGGACAACAGTAATTATAAGGTGTTCATTTTTCACTCAAGTTGCAAATATCGACAAAACAACTATTATTAACTTAAATGATTACCTAATGTTTATAACATGGAAATAAGTGATATAAAAGGATCAATAAACATTAAAAATGTTCTTAATCAAGTATAAATTATCTTTAGTTAATTATTCAAGAGATTGAACAATGAAAATGAAAAAAAATGATTAACAGGAAATGCGTCAAGTTGGACACGAGGTAAGGGAACTTCTTAACCCAATTTTCTTTCATTGGGTTAATATTAAACTTCTTGATTATTCCTTGCTATGATTATGTACTTTCTTATAATTATACTTTCTATATTTTTACTTATGCTGAGTAAAAATTATCGATCTATTTTATTTACAAAATTATCTTCGTAAGGGACCTCATCTCAATCTCATTTAATTAGGGCATATTTTTTTTATAGACGCCTTTATTTTATATGGTATATAAACTCCTTTAACTTATCATTTCATTCAAAAAGAATATTTTTCTACGAGGCATGTTAATAAATTAACAAATTAATGTTTTTAACATTTGAGGTTACAATGACCTCACCACCGCCGTAATCATTATTTGGATTTCTCTATAAGCCTTAATGTTTTCTATAATGAAAAACGAAATCCCTAATTCAGTTTTTGGGGGTTTTAGTATAGAAAATTGTTTTTTAAATGGATTGATTATTAAAATATCATTAAATGATTTCTTGTAATTGAAAATGAAATTTTATTAGTGAAATGATTAAATTTGCAATATTTTATGTGTTGTGATTTTATTATGGTTCTATGACATTTGACGGGAGGTTAAGGGATAAACAAAATGACGGGTGGCATCGTGATAAACTAGGACGGGTGGTTACATTATTACCTCTAATGCATTGGGTATGGAAGTCGGTCGTATGGCTATTCGATTTAGTGATATGTGTGGAAGTTGACCGTATGGTAAATCCATTTATTTATGATTATGTTTCAAGTTACCTTTATATGCTATGTGTTATTTATATGGGTTTTATGGTAATATTTTGTTACAAAAGGGTAAGCAATGATCATTTATTCAGTAAAGATTATTTGATACTTCATAAAGGTGAAATTTATTACTAATGATAATGTATTCAGGGATTACTTGTTGTTTTGAAAAAACTAACTATTTTCCTTCTTTGTTTATCCCTTATTGAGCTTTTTATTCTCATCACAAGTTTTTGAAGTGTTTTTTACAGGACATAAAGTGGAATAGGGTCAAAGATGGGATCGAGGAAACATCATACTGTCTAAAACATGGAACTAGACATGACACTTTTTTTCAAGATTTTTTTTTTGTGAAAAAATGGAAACTGCGTAGAAGTGTCTACTTTGTAATTTTTGAAATGTTATGTAATAGTTATGGCCTAATTATCTGAAACTATAACCCTCAAAAGATACCCCATGTGAATTATTTATTTAAATCAAGATTAAATATTTTTTAAGGATGGGTCCTTATAATTATGGTTAGTATAAATATATATAACATTTAGAGATAATTTAACTGTATTAAAAAAGAATAAATAAGAATTTATGTGAATAATTTATAGAATAATAGTAACATGAATGAAAACAGAGATTCGAGTAGAAATATGTTACCAGTTTATAATCAATCGATTTTTATGCTCCAAAAATAATAATATTCCAATGATACATTGAATATCATGAAAATAAAGTTATTAATTATATGAAACATAAATGGGTGGTATACATACACCATACACAAGTAATAGTGCCGATTAAGGAATATCTCACAAAAATGGATGTTAGATGAGGAAACTTAGTCCCATAAGTCTAAAGGGGTTATCCACTTGATTTCAATGACCTAAATAATAAAATTAAGGTTCGTTAATTAAAAATTCTATAACATTTTATTCATTTAAATAATTTATTGTATCCTTATTATGTTTAGTAATGGTTTTTTTATGGGTTAAGATTTTCAATTTCATTGTTAAATGCATAGAGAATCATGTAAAATGAGGTTGGTTTTCCATAATTTAAGGTATATGTTATTAGTGGAAATACATAATTTTACATGATTGTAAATATCATTTTGTTACTTTTAATGAACAGGAATAATTATATAAATTATTTAATGATAATTGTTTGAGTTAATTGGTGGGTTTTGAACACAAAAAAATCATTTTTATTTTATAAATCAAAACCATGTAAACCAAAAAATTCTTGAAACAGTGATGAGACATAGTAGATATATTACAATCTGGTTAAACCATAATAATGGTTTCATGTGCATAATTGTTTATCGTAATATAAATTGAAATCCCATAGTACTTGAATGATGTTTTTTAACCACTGGCATAAAATAAGGGGAAATGAGAGATGATGATAACTTATTCCATTATCATAAAAATATTACAGTACATGTAAGGTAATATATATTTCAGACATTTGGATGAGGAGTGGTGAGGATAGAAAAAAAAACTGGGATCTTGAAAAGAAAGTAAAAGAATTGAAAAGAAGAAATTACCTCTTGAATTAATCTTCCTTAAGAGCCTCTTTAGGGTAGAGGTTGTGGACTTTTGAGGATACCAAGGGCTTATATAAGTGGAGTAGGATATTGGGAGGAGATTTGGGCAGAATTTGACAAGGAAATAAGGCTTTAGAGGAGTAAAGAATGATGGAGTGAGGGGGAGGGGGGTTATAGTGGATGAGAGGAGTAATTTTTAATTATCATATTCATTATTTTATTATTATGTTCAATATAAAAATAAGTATTTATTATTATGACCAATAATATTAATAACCGAATTTTATTACCAACAAAGTGTTTTTACATCATCGATTATGCAATTAATAGTGAATTTAACCGATAATGTATATATAGGATAAATTACCGCATTTCATTATTCATTAAAATTTCTAATATTTCTGTAAAATACCAAAAATTTACCATATATATTTTTAAATTCATTGAATCCAAAAATGGTCTCCATTTTATAAAAATAATTTTCTAAATATTTGTTATTTAATTTTTTAATTAAAATCCTTATTGACTCAAAAAATATTTCTTTAAAACAAAAACTGGTATTATAATACTATGAAAATATAACTACGATCTTAAAAAATTATTATAAAATCATAGGAACAAATATTTATTTAGGAACCCATTTTATGATAATAAATTAATGTATTAATTTAAAATTGAAATTAAATATTTAACACATCAAAAAATACAAATACTTATTTAATAATTTGTAAAATATTCTACTTCATTACTAAGGTACCTAAATTTTATTTATACAATCATGGGTTGTGTTGCTATTCGTAAGGGTACATTACTATTCATAAGGATCAAGATACTATTAATAAGGGTAATGTAATATTTATGAGGGTTTATTATTACTCACTGAAATTTATGTTGATTCTATTATACTCTGAATATCACATGGAATGTAACTGTAAATTTTAGTTTCGAAAAATTCAAATCACAGAAGTGGCATAATTATGTAGATTGTATAGGTTATAGAAAAGTTCTGTTTTATAGAGATTTACTATTTAATGCATTCAATATTAAATTTATTTGTAAAATCGTGGGGTGTTACAACCAATATCCAAGACTCCGTATAGAATGGATGTGGTGGAACATAAGGAACTAAAGAAAAAAGGGGAATCAGGATAAATGGTTTATACACCCAAGTGCATCACCAACGGGTGGACCAGTCCTCCTCATCAAGAAGATTTATTATTCAATGGTCCATTTCATTGACTATCGCGGCCTCAAAAAAATCATGATAATGACCACATTTCCCTTACCCAGAATTGAATAATTATTCGATCAACTATATGGATCACAATACTTATCCACGGTGCATCTACTATTGGGATATTATCATGTAGAGGTAAAGATAAAGGATATCCCCAAGACTTCATTTCTTACAAGGTATGGGAGTTGTGATTTCATAGTGATTTTATTAGGAATCACAAATTCTCCAGAAATCATCAGTGATATGGTGGATAAATTCTTTATTGATTACTTTCACAAATATGTTATAGTCACTATAGACAATATTTTCATATACTCCCAAACTGAGGATGAGCATGGGTAGAATATGAGAACTATGCTAAAAACCGTGTGAAATGATAATCTCTATGAAAAGAACAACATGTGTGGGTTCTTATTGAATGAATTATCATTTATGGGGTATATAATCATAAGAATGGGATATTTTTGTATCCTTCCAAGACATAGGAAATTGACAGATGGTCAAGGATTCTATACATGACAGATATCCATAGCCTTCTTTGGTTAACTAGATATTATCACCAATTTGAGAAAAACATCTCAATATTTTCAAACCCTCATACCAATATAACAGAAAAGGGATTCATGTTTTCTTAGAAGGAATAATGCGAAGAAAGCATCATGTAGTTTAAAAAGAGTCTTATCACTACCCCTACGCTCACACTACCCACAAGATGGAATCTTTTATAAATATTTAGTGTTTCTTAAAATAAGTTATTGTGATGTGTGTTGATGGAAAATGAAAAATCCATTGCCTATGCCTCAACGCTGTTGAAAAATCTTGATCAATACTATCCCACAATTTCTCTTAAGCTAGAATCTCTGATCATTGTGTTGAAAATATATAGGCATTATCTATATGTGAATAATATTGAAATATATATGGATCAAAAAGCCTCAAATATATATTCACACAAAAAGAGATGAATATACACCAATGAAGATGGTTAGAGCTCATCAGGTATTATGACTGCTCAATTCACTATAATCTAGGGAAATAATAGAATATGGTGGATGCTCTAAGTAGAAAGTACCTTAAAATTAAATCATTTATGAGAAATTAAAAGGATACAATCTTCATATATTTCCTGAAGATGTAAATGGGAATAAAAAATAAGCGAACATCATCAATACATTCACAAATGATTTCTCAATCGTCTCTTTCAGAAATATTAAAGGAAGCTAAAAAAGATGATGATGTAATTAAGAAGAATGTGGAAACTATCATAAAAGGGAAATCCATAGATATTTGTGTTAATGAAGAATTAATTTCAATATTTGGGTTGAGAATATATGTTCCATCAAATCCTGAGTTAAAGAAAAAAATTTTGGATGATTCATATAGTTCAAATTTCTACATTCACCCAAGAAACCAAAAGATTTATCGAGATATTTCAGAGCACGATTGGTGGGAAAACAAGAATAAGGATATTTCTAAATATACATCAATGTTCTTGGTATGTTAGAATGTGAAGGCTGATAGGAATAAGTCTAATGGGATGATGCATCAGTTACCCATAACAATGTGGAAATGGGAAAACATCACTATGGAATTTTTCACCAGACTTTGGAAGACATGCCACAGAAATAATGCTATCTGGGTTATTTTGGATCATCTTAAAAATAACAAAACCTTCATTAAAATTCAAGAGGATTCCTCACTGGATCAACTATCATAGATATGCATCATATAAGTGGTAAGGTTTCATGAATTACCACTATCAATTGTGTCCGATCGAGATTTAAGGTTCACCTATATGTTTTGGAAATGTATCCATTATTATCTAAAAACTGAGATGAATTTTATTATGACATGTCACCTCAAACTAATGGTCAATCTCAGTTGACTTCCCACAAACATTAGGAAAGGTTGAGATCCTACTCAATGGGATTAAAAGTAAGATGGGACTAACTTATTCCTTTGGTGGAGTTATCTTATAATAATAGTTTCCATTCAAGAATCCAAATGGACCCATATGAAGCCCTTTATGGGAAGACGTGTAGAACATCAGAATGTTGGGATGTTGTTTGGGAATGAAAAAATATAGGTCCTAAAATGGTAGATGAAATGGTAGATAATGATAATACCATCCAATAACACATCAAAGATACTTAGAGCTGAAAAAAGAGCTTTACAGAAAATCATCAATGTGACCTACAGTTTGATTTTGGAGACATGTTAGTCCTCCGAATATCACCATGGAAGTGTGTGATGATATTTTCAAATAAGAGAAATATTAGTCCAAGGAACATCAAGACTTTTTAGATCCTTGATCACATAAGAGTAGTGGCCTATCGAATAGGACTCCAACTGAATCTTTCTCATGTACATGATGTATTCCATGTAACCCATAGAGGGAATTACATATTAGACCCATAACATGTACTCAATCAAGATATGGTACCATTGGAGAATGACCACTCCTATAAGAATTAGTTGGTGAAGATCTTATATAAGGAACTAAGATAAGGCCCCTCGTCAAAGTATTGTGGAGAAACCACATGTTTGAAGAAGAAATGTGGGAACCAGATAAGGTGATGAAGGAGAGTTACCCCCATTTATTTTAGTGTTGGAAAACTAAATTCTGAGAGGCAAAATTTTTAAAATGGGAAGGATTTAATGAACCAAACTGTTAGGAATAAAATTACACTTATGGACTTAACTAAATGCATTATGGATATTGATCACACATGAACATAGTTTATTATTATAACTATTTGTATTTAAGTTACTATTAAGTATCATTATCATTTATAATTTAACATTTGAATTGTGATCACATTACATGTATAAATACAGAATTTAAAAAAAATCATTTAGTCACCGACATTGGATGTTATGGCCTCAACTAGTAGGATCATTCCATATGATGCCCAATTATCAGAGCTTTCGAGGTAGATATCAGTTTAATGATTTTACCTATACCAATAACAAGTAAATATCCAACAACATAAGAATGATAAAAACTATTTATGGGGAAGTTAATGCTCATCAAGATCAAAAACCACACCAGGTTCACCGAACGACCCCATGAAATCCCCACAATCCTGTACGTTACTCTTAGGGAATATGTCAGTGTAATATTGTGATATGTAACAAGACCCTATAATTAATATTATGTACATTATTATTATATATAATAATGAATATACATTCATTCTATTATTATTACTTTTTAAATGATTTTTAATGGAAAAATAATTTTTTTAATATTCAAATTCAATTAAGAAATCTATTTTTAATGAATTATTGGATTTTTAAGATAATTAATATTATAATAAATTTTTATTATTAAATAAAATATATTAAATTAAAATGATCATATAACTTTTATTATGTAAAATAATATTTTATTATGTTTTAAAAACTATTTTTGTCAAAACCCATCAATTTTTAATAAATGTTGGTTTTTATTTTATGATTGAAAATTAAAATATCTGCAAAATTATTTAATTAAAATTAATATTATTTTTGGAATTATGATTTCAAAATTATCCAATGGTATATTTTTTTAAAATTTTCGGAGACAGCTGATTTTTTGGGTAAAAATTAATTATCGTATAAATAAACCATGTGTTTTATGACATCATAATTAACCAAAAATGAAATAATAAATACTATAAATAGTAAATTCATCCAAATTTATTTTTTATTTTTAAAATAATTTAATTTTATATATATATTATTTATATCATAAATCCTTAGTGAATCCTCCAAAACATATAAAAGATTTTAAAATTTTAAAATCATTTCCTTCAAAGTGTGACTAACCTCCAATTAATAAAGGGTAATATTTTAATATCTTCGGCCATTTCCCTTAAAAAATAATGTATTCCAATTCCCTTTTCTGAATACCATTGTCAAAACCATGGGATGGGTGTTTGTTTTGAAAAGTTTATTGTGTGGTGTAAAAAACCAAAATAATAATGAAATCACCATTTTATCCAATATAAACCCACCCATGCATCCATTTCTCATCACTAAAATTATTTTAAGCTCAACCAACCTATATCCCTTTCTTATAGAGTCCACAAAATGTGCCCAAAGCTCCCAATAATCCCGTCTATAGCCTTTGGATTCAAACGTCCATGTTAGGGATCTTAAACCCTCCTCTTTTATAAAGCACTACTTCTATGGTATGTATTTTAATTTCAATTATCATGTTTTGATATATGCTCATAAATTTTACCCATAATATATTTTTTATATATAAATAATTATATCTTCCTTTTAGTCACCTTATTTCATCCATGACCCTTTATATACACTAGTTACAATGTTGAAATTTCACAAGGGATTCTCACCCTCCTTTCACCATTTCAATTCAAGATCCTAGTCAGAAATTTTTCCATTTAATTTCTATTTATTATATTTTAATTTTTTAATAAATTACCTACTATCCATTTGATTTTATGAGAATTTTGGATCATTTATTACCCCTTATATGGACCCTTAGCTAAGCCTTTACTATAGAGAAATTCTGTAAGGGATTTCTCTCTTCTCAAATCCATTCATGCACTTGTTTTATATTATGAATCTAAAATTCCATTTCATATTTTGGGATATTATGTTAAATTATCCCCTAACATCAAATTTGATGTGTAAATGATGAGGTACCCCCTTCTCTCTCATCAACCGATTTTATGAATTTCTATATGATGTTGTTATGCTATCAAAAATAGCACATCAATTTTCTATGCCAAAATCACTATTTAGTGAATACCATACCCATTCCATTATCAAGGGTATTCATCATTCCACAGATATGCATATTTATTAAGAACATAAATATATTTATTTCACATTCCATTATTTTGTAATAAATTATGATGTTGAATGAGTCCATCTTATATGATCTAGGTGGCATACATGATCATGAGATTAAAATGATTATTAATGGTGTGCCCTGATAGCACATCAATGCATCGAGTAATGTTTAATATCATGATACATCATGTTTGGATAGGGATTCTCCTGATTCCTTTTTGTGTATTTTCCCACCATTTTGTGATATGGTTTTACATGATTCCTTTTCTATTTATGATTCATGTTTTATGTTGTTTTATTATTTGCATTTATGATTATCACGCTATGTCTTTTCTTTAACTTCATGTTTATTTTGTGATATATTGATATTTCTATCAACTAACATGTATTGTAATACACATGTTTTTCAATGTTTATTCCCTTACTGGGGCTTATTTCTCACCTTTTTCACATTAAGTTCCTTGGGTTATCCCATGCGGTGTTGGTTACAAAGGTGTCCAAACCATATTTTCTATTATGTGATTTGTTTGAAGTCAAATTTTGGTTATTATCTTTCTCTTGGTTTTTGGGGGTTTTGGGTTTAATTTTTTGAGGCCTCTTGTGTTATTGATCTTTGAACATAGTCTTGGGGGTATTTTATTGTACTTGGAATCGAATTTTTTCAATGGGATGGTATGAGGTTGATGTAGTTTGGATATGGATGTGTGAAACTCCTTGTGGAACCACTTGTGGGGCCTGTTTGTTGAGGTTTTTTTCCCATGACTTGTATGAGTTTTGCGGTGAAAATAGTGATTTGTTTCGGGAATTGTTATCCCTTATTCATGGCCTAACTTCCCCTATGTTTACCCCTTAGAAACCCCTAATATTTTTAGATAATAGAAGGTTTTTCGGTTGCCAGAATAGGCCACATGGTTTGGCCGCACAGTTTACAAAACCATGTGGCCAAACCATGCACAATGTCTAACACATTACATTTTTATGTGTTTTGACCCTTTTCCCTTCATGAAATAAACCAAAGCCTCCCCTTTCTTCTCTATTTCATTACCTACCACCATGGATAGCCCCCAATCGCTCTCACCCTCCCTTGGGAACTAAATTTTGAAGAGAGATTTGATTGGGAAAACATCAAAATCATGAAAGTAAGTCTTTATATTATTTATTTCATTTTTATAGATAGGGTTTCTTAGACTATTTAATCATGTTCATGAGTTTCATGCATCTTGGGTTCATACATAGGGTTTAACCTCGTGTCTGTTTCGTGTAATCTAGTGGATTAGGGATTGATTAACATAGAATTTTTGATGATTAAAACATTAACTATTATATGTTGATTATGATGATTTTTTTGACCACTAGGTTATGGGTATAATCCTTACTAATGGCTCGTGTGTAGGAGAATGGATATTTGTGTGGTTATTTTCAACGAGATTTGTTGTACCCAGGACCCACAATGAGCTAGTTCCTAATGGTTATTTCTCATTTCTTATGCTCATTAGATAATTTATGCTTACTATGGACATATGGTATTTTTGGTTTGAAAATTTAGTATCTTTGGCATTCTCTTTAAAGATGTTAATACTATAAAGTAGCCCAATTAAAAATAGTTTTTATTAAAATGTTTATCTCCTTAAAATTATTATAATCATTTCATGTTTATGAAAACAAGAATTAATTTCATCTTTGACTATTTATCACATGAAATATTTTAGTGGTGGAATCCTACAATGAATTTTCTCACACCCTACTTAAACCATTGGGTTTAAGTATATTTAGTTATTTTGTTGCAGGTTAGGGTAATGCATTTAGTGCCAATGGTTTGGGTCTCTATCTATCCTTATTTGTGAGTGTTGTGGAGATGGCTTGAGGGAGGTGCTTCTTACCATGAGTAGGTTCTTGGGGTGTCCACTTTGGTTTTTGTAATTTGTTGTAGTCTTGGAGAATTGTTTGAAATTACGTAATTCATTTCTTAATTTTTGTAAAAGATGGTTTGTTTTTAAAAATATAGAGTCGTCATATTAGATTTTTTGGATATTTTATGTATATAAACTCAGGTAAATCATTCCCAAATTTTATTTTATGATACTTGGGCACTTTTTCCATCCCATTGGTATATGGAATGCCCTTTGGGTATTTTCATGGGCTAGGTTTGTTGCCGGTTTTTATGGAGACCAGATTCGGTTTGTGACCAAATGGTACCTGAATAGGTTCGGTTCATTATTTGTGTCATTTTTATTGTCAAAGATTCCGGATAGTCTATAGTTATGATTTTTGGGGAATTACATTCCTATTATGAGTATAGTGCCTAGGAATCACACATTGTGATGTGATTCAAGTCACCTGGAGAAGTCAGGTTTTATACGAGTCCTTTGGTTTTCTTAGTTTGATGATTATTATGGGAAATGAAATGAGAGTTGGGTTAATGGTCTCATTGAGCTCATCGGGCCAGGCATGCCATGTGAATCTAGAGTTATTTACCTAGATCACTATATGTGGTGGTGAATTGATTGGTTTTTGGCTGAAAACTATACGTCTATGTCAGCCACCGAAATTAGTTTCCACTCACATTGTCTTTTGTTGTCTAGTTTTGGAATCATGGAATTTTAGATTTAAGGCAAAAATGATTTGGTTTTATGAAGCGTAATGTTTTTGTGAAATGATATTATAATAAATAGTGAATTGTTATATTTTTAAATGGTGGAACTAAATTTTTAGAATTGTTCTGAAATGGTTAATTTTGGATTTAAACTCTTTTGAAAGTATAAATTATGTCAATGTGGATTTTTAAAATCAGTTTCAAATGGATCTTTCTGAATTATTAAAAAATTGTTTTGAATGGAATAAGGTGGTTTCGATTTCCAGTGTGGAGTTTCGAAATGGATTCTTAATTTCATAACTTGTGATAATTATAAAATCATTATAAATCATTTTAATTTTGTTTTAATTAAAAAGATATGAGACTTCAATGGAATGGGGGTTAATGAAAGGGAGTTTTCATAAAACAAGAGTGTTTTAAAATCGTCTCTGATGTTTTAAAATTAATGTGTATGACTTGAAATTGAGTTCCTATATAAATAATTGGTCATCTCTATTTTTTAATATGTAAATTTCGATATTGATTTTGTGGTTAGTGGTCTTGAAAAAAATAATATATTGTTTGAATTATTTTTGTTTAGAAAAGTAGAAGGAATTTTTGTTCTAACCATTGGTATTTCTATGAGTGACAAAATGAATGGGTTTATGTGGGATGATGGATGGTTGATGGAATTACTGGATGTTTGATGGGATTGATATGAGGAGGGTTCCTGGTGTGGAGTGTAAACATGCATGTGTGGGGGCTATTGGGTACCATTGGTTGATACACTAACCACAAAACCATTTATTTTCAAGGATATGATTTTAAAAGAAAACATGAAGTCTTGATGACTTGTTTGGTATGGTGTGACTTATGTGTATTTTTGGGAAATTCTGTATTTATGGGATGTTTGAGTCCAAGAACCCATCTGTTTCAATGGTGTTTTGTGTTTTTTTGGTGGAACGTTGGGTTTAAGGGTTGGGTAGTGGTATCCTTGTGGGAAGTGCTTCAGGAAGCCTTTACTGCCATTCCCCTCATGGGATTAGTTCTGGTTTGTGGCACGTTTTAACCAATTGACCATCTTGGTTGGGTAATTGGGTTCTCTATTATGATAAGGTACACCCTATTAAAAGTTGATGCATGACTTATGTGCAGCCCATATTGTTTCCCCCTTGGAAAGGCCTCTAGTGGATTAAAATAATGAAACTTTTTCATGAAGCATTGGAGAATGATTCTACCCCCTTATTTTCATGTTTTTGTGGATACTCTTGTAGCGACACACTGCACATGAAAGGTTTAAATACACCTCATTTTCTTATGCTACCTGATTTGTTGATGGTGAAAATGGTCTGGTGTTGTTACTGTGGATGGTGTCTAGGAGGGCCTATGGGTCCTTTGTAGTCTCTTTGAAGCATGGGTTCATGTTAAACAACCATCATAGGAAATCTGGTTATGAGAAGCTATTATGGACACTTTCTAGAGTTGTGTGTTTTTTGGGGACTTGGCTTGGGGTCCCTTTCATGTATTTTTTTCTATCAGTCGCAATGGTCACATTTAGTGATGTCTTGTGATGTCATCTGATCGTTTGACTCTAAGGGTGAAGTTGTACAATCTATTGTGAGTCATTTTTTTCAGAAGTGTGTATCCTTTTGGGAAATCTCTACATCTTTTTTTAGTGGATGGTGATTCCATATATACTTTCCTCTATCTGTTTCTCATCCGAGGAAACATTGGGCGATGTGTGTTCCCCTTAAAATAAATTTTATTATTGAAATTTCAGGTTATGGAAAAGTAAGATTGGAAGATAACATGTCCTTGTGAACCCATCAGGTATCATGTTATATTTTTCATTTCTCCAAAAGGATAAGTCCCATTTATGGGGTTTCCAATGCCTAACTACGAGGCTGAAGATACTTCAATCATTTGAGATCGAGCCATAGGTCTCAGATTGAATCTAGCGCATAGTCAGGAGAAATACCAGGGTCGTTCAACCCCTTGTACAATGTCCTATCATCAATATGAAATATTGTAATAGTTTAAACCTCTAGTTTATTCTTCTTTATTTTGTTTTTCCCATTCGGTGGAAAGAGGTGGGAGGACCTAATGTCCATTTTATCAACCGATGTCATTCCTTCCCCCTTTGGTTTCCATTGATATTTTGGAGGAAGTTTTTTAAACAATTTAGATAGGTTGAGCACATGGCTTTAAAAAATTTAGTAGTATGCATTCCCTAGACAACTATATAGATATAAGTATCCACACAGTTATAGCAATGATTCCCAAACTATGTGGCCTAACCACGTGGCCATCCCATCTCATTAAATGTTGTGGTCTATTTGTGTTTTCGTGTGATGGTCGGTTAAGATGGTTAGTTCTTATGGTGGGGAGACACACTAAGAGTCTCATGTATGTTCATTTGGAAATTTCTAATGTAAGTCTACCCCTGGCACAGAGGTGTCTATTCGGGCCTCCCCTGTTAGTGTCATGATTATGTCTCAGGAAAATTTACGTTGCCTCTTCTTGTGGGGAGCCCATTTGTGTCTTCTTTTACTAGTATATTGAATTATTCCGTGGTCTTGGCTGGGTGATAGGTATATTCATTCATAGCTATCTCACTACCAACATATTCCTTGTGTAAATGTTGGGATTGCAGAGTAACCACCAGTTCAATTAATTAAATGTAGTCGTAAACCTGTTCGATGTTATTGTTCAATCATGTAAATTTCATTAGTCTTGATTTCAGGGGGTTTGAGGTGTTTTTTTGGGATGAATTCAAAATGTGCTTGATCGTTCTAGTAATGTGGTTCATGTTTTGGTTGGTGAGAGTATTCATTCCTCAATTGACCACTAGAGTTGTTTTGGCCTTTGGGGTGAATCATGGAAAAGGGTTACATCTTGGTCTACTGGTTGGGTTTTGATTTTGTCCTTCGGCCTTGATATGGGTTTCCGAGGGTGGAATGTTTTATGCTGGGGTGAACTTTCAAACCCGAATTTTCAATTCAATGCTATTTTGATGTCCTTTTTTGGTTCATAGATTTCTCATGGTTTTCAAGTGTTCTGGGTTTAAATTTTTTAGGCCTCTTGTATTCTTGATCTATGACCTTAGTCTTTGGGGTCTTGTATGGTACTTGGCCTCCCATTTTTTCCATGTAATGGAATGATTAATACGTGTTTTGATGTTGGATTTGTGACACTCCTAGTGGTACCACTTTTGGGGTATGTTGTTGAGGTGGTTTTTAACCATGAGTTGGATGAGTTTGGGGAGGGGGGAAGAGTTCATTGTTTTGGGATTGTTTCTCCCCTATCCATGCCATATAATTCCCCCTAGGATTTCTGCTCTAACCCCCCCCCCCCCCCAAAAGTGGATGTTAATGGATGAATTTTGGGAGGTCATAACTGGCTGCATGGTTTCGCCGCACAGTTAACTAAATCGTGCATCCAAACCATGAACAATGTCACACACACTAAATATTTTGGTGTTTGGAACCTTTTCCTATGTAATAAATAAACTAAATCCTCCCCTTTCTTCACCATTTTCTGACCTAACTACATGTACAGCCTCCAAGCTCCCTCACCCTCCCTTGGAACTAAATTTTTAAGGGATATTTAATGGGGTAACTTCAAAATCATGAAATTAAGTATTTCTTTCATTGATTTCATCCTTCTTATTAGGGTTTCTCCCACACTTTCATGAAGTTCAAGACTGTCCAGAAGAAACAATTCATAACTAGGGTTTAACATTGTGTCATTTTGGTGAAATCTTGTGGATTATGGACTGTTTCCACTTCATTATTGTGCTATGGTGGTGCGGTTCAAGTTTCACACCATGAATTGGAGTATTTGGCACAAATGGTAAGTGGTAACAAGTGTAAGAATACTAATATTAGTTTTATTTTCTTCATTTATAATTTTACCATGTTCCTATTGCATTATGTTTGGTTCATAAACCATTTTTGGTAGTATTTATTAAGTGTTTATCTTCAGAGATTCATATTTTTTAAAAAATGTTTGTTTTTTATTTGTATCTTTTGGGGAATTATTTGAGATGATTATATAACTTATGTGAGTGGTTTAATAAAAATATCTAGGGATTCCAAATCTATTTTGGATTGGTATTGGTATGATTTATTCCATGAAATAGGATTTTGAAAAAAAAATTATGTCCAAAACATGGTTTTACCACATGGGATAAATTTATTGAAATTGTAAATGATTTATTTAGATATTAAATTGTGAAAAGATGTAAAAGTACAGCTTCAGTGAGTGTGTTCACGTAAGATGGGGTTTTGAAAGGTAAATTGGTGATTTAAGGTTTACGATATGTTTATAATGTTTTAGAATTTTATTATATGTTTAACCAAATTGCAAGAAAGGCATGAAACATGTTTGTGGATTGTTTTGTGTTAGTGTGACGTGGAAATTAATTTTTTTTGTGAAAGGAGTTTTATGTGACATTTTTGTGGGATTTTAGAATGATTGTGATATTTGGAAATGGTTTTTGAACATGAAAATGGTATTTCATGGCTTGTGGAACTTGTTTGAGAATAAAAGGGAAACCCCAACAATCTAGTTGGGTGAAGGTGTATTAGTATGCTACTGATCTTGTGGGGTATGGCCCCTATTTCAACTAGAATGTTTATCGATGACAACACTAACTAAATTATGATTATGATTATGATGTTGGGGTACCACTCGGTAATGGGTATGATCCCTACAAGTGGCTAGTGTTCAAAATAAAGGATATTTCTATGGTTACTTTCACATAGATACAAGGTACATGGGACCCATAGCGAGCAAGTTCCTTGGGGATATTTTCTGTTGATTGTAAACATTAGAGGCATTATGCTTACCTTCATCATATGGTATATTTGGCTGAAAAATTCAGTATCTTTGGAATTTGATTTAATGATGTTTATTCTTTAAAGTATCCAACTTGAAAACTGTTGTTATTTAAAGTATTATCTCTCAAAAATTCTTGTTATCTTTTCATGTATATGAAACGTGAAATATTTTCGACATTGAATGTTTATCTCCTGGAATATTTTTGTAGTAAAATACTATTATTCTTTGACTCACACCCTATATACACCTTTGGTTGTATGTAGATTTGGATATTTTTCATAGGTTTGGGTAACTCTCTTAGTGACAATGGTTCAGGTTTCTATCAGTCCTTCATGAAGTGTCACAGATATTGTTTGAGGGCAGTGCCTCTAACCATAATATGGTTCTTGGGATTTCCCTTTTCGTTTCCTTAATTTTAATTAGTCTGTGATAATTTTTTTAAATTATTTAATTAAATTCTGATTATTTTTAAAAATATGGCTTGTTTTGAAAAATCCTGATTCGTTATATTGGATTTGTTTGTTGTTTTATGTTTATAAACTTAAGTAAATCATTCCCAAATTTTATTTTATAGTACCCGGGAACTAGTTACAGTGCATGGGGATCATGAATTCACAACAGGTATTTCCATTGGTGAGGTTTTCTCCTGGTTTTGATGGCGACCAGATTCAGTTCATGATAGAAGGAGTGTCGTGGTCATCTAAAAGAAGGATTCAATAAATATGTAGTATATTTTGTTTTATATTGTTATTTAATGTTTTTAAATACCAAATACAGTAGACCTATCAATCTTATGAGTTTTATTAAGTGAAAATTATTTAATAAATCATGCTAAATATTTATTAAGGAGAATGGATGTTATACATTAATATAGAATGATAATATTTTGGTTATGACATTTCCATTACATAATGAGATATATAAGGAGGTCTTTAATGATGATCATAGCCCGAAATTCATCATCATGTTGGGGAGCCCAATGATGTATCGAGATCTCAGATAGAAATATTGGTTGTAGAATTTGAGGAAAGAGATTGTTGAATAATAACCAAAGTTCCAAGTTTTTCAGAAAGAGAAGGATGAATGGAAAGATTCTAAAGGGAATATGTAACCATTCCCAATACCTACATGGAAAAGGGTACACATCACAATAAAATTTTTCATGGGTCTTCTAAAGGAAAACATAGGAAATAATGACAAATTGGTTGTTATGGATCTTATTACAAGGAAAACACTAATAATTTCAATTCAAGTGTACTTCTCACTGAATCATATTTAAAATTCATACATCAAAGAAGTTGCAATGCATCATGCTATACCATTATCGATTATATCGAAATGAGATTCTATATTAACATCAATTTTATGAAAAATTATCTCATAGGATCTAATTTTTTTTTGAACATCAGTATTGACTATCACCCTCAGACTAATTTCGAGTTTGAGTGGACCATTGTGACACTAGAATACATTTTGATAGCATGGTCAATGGACTTCAAATGAGGATAGTATCAACGTATTCCACTGTATGAGTTCCCTTACAAAAATAGTTTCCACTGAAGTATTCAAATGGACCCATATGAACACATTTAAGGAAAAGTATATAAAATACCATCATGTTGAGATGACGCCAATGAACATAAGTTTTTGGGAACTAAAATGGTTATGGAAATGGTAGAAAGGTTGAAGACCATTCTACATCACATTAGGGGTGTCCAATGTCGCCAAAAAAACTATGAAAAAAATTGTCAACAAGACATAAATATTCAAGTTAGTGATAAGGTATTCATATAGATATCTCCCTGGTATATTGTAATGATATTTGAGATCTAGGTAAATCTATGTCCCTATTACATCGACCCCTTTGACATACTTGATCACATTAGAGTTGTGGTATATCTACCATAACTTCTTCTAACCATGTCTCAAATACAAATTTTATACCACATATCCTTCCATAAGAAGTTTATACCAGATCCATCATATGTAGTGAATCTATAGGTTCTAAAACTGGAAAATAATCTCACGTATAATGAAACTCGAGTGATGATCTCAGACCATATATTTAATTTTCTATTCAATTAAATCACTCAGCTAGTTAAAGTTCTATAAAGAAACCATAAATATGAAGATATGGAATGGGAATCTATGGATGTGATGAAAGAGAATAACCCTCCCTATTTTCACCATATCATGTAAAATGAAACATTGAGTGAAAAAATTAATATGGGGGAAAGAATGTAACAACCCTATATTTTATTGAAATATTTATCTTCCAATATTTTAATTTTTCAGTAGCATCAATTACATGAAACACTGAATTTATACGGACCAAGATATACTATTGAAATTATATTATTTTGATGTTATCACTATACCCAAGTCTATTAATTAATGGGTAAAATAGGAATAACTATATTGTGAAATATTGTAACTCTTACATAAGTAGAACTTAATATTTAATAAACATGTTTTAGTCTTAAAAAATATGTTTCCTTAAAAAAAGGTTTTACTAATTTATATGAGCAAATAAATATAACTTATTTTGACAGTGGTAGAATGTTTTTTGTAAAAAAATAACTTAAATTTTAAATTTATCAAGTCAAAATTAACTTACTATAAATTTTTTATAATTTTTAAAAAGGTTGATATTTTAATGAATAGTGAGAAATAGTGACATACATTGAAAACTATATATTTTTTTAAACATTGACCAAGTAAAATTATATTTTCAATCAGTTTTAAAAAATATTATTTCATTTTGATTATGATTATTATAATTCTGATCTTTGAAATTAAATTTACTCATTAATTTTTTATTAATTATCTTTTTTCATTGAAAAGGGAATTTTATAGAAAAATATTTTTTGGCATTTATCTGTAGTATTTTTAAATTAAATTTATCATATCATTGTTTTTAAATTTAAAATATGGATTCCATAATTTTAATTATAATTAAGAAATTTATTAAATATAACATGTTGGTCAGAGTAGAGTTCTCAAGAGGGGGGGTGAATTGAGTATCTATTCAATATTTCTGTTTAAAAAGTATTCCTAAAAGGTTTCTCTAATAAAGTTAACTACAAACCAGTTAATCGAGTTTATACCATTATGAATGTTTGACTGTTCAAATAACTTCATAGAAGATTGATTAATTCTTAGTAATCTTAATATTAGTTATTATCATTACTTTTGAAGCTATTCTATTAAGGAAATGCAATTATAACTTTTTTCTAAGATTAACTATAAAAGTAAATTTAGTGATTTATAGATTATACACTAAATAGAGAAAACTAAATAAATTAGAATAGTAGATATAAAAAAGTGATTCAGTCTAAAGAGAAGACCTAATCCACTCCACTTGTTGATTAACTTCCACCAAGAAGTTTCTATAGATAATCTTTATCCACACCCTGGATCGGGGTTAACAACAGTACATAGGACTGTCCAGGTCGCACGACGTCTTCCACAGTTCTCCATGGGCATAAACTACCAAGACACACAAGGACCTATTCCACACTTATCCTTTGGTATACATAGATGTAAAAATATGAATGTGAAAGGATATCTTTTATCATTTAGTTTAATGTAGGAGACAGAGTGAGTTTTTATACAGATACAAACACTACTCAAAAGCTAATAAAATTATACACAAGAGAGAAGAAATGTTTAGACAATGTTAGAAGTTCTCTATGTGATTGTCTATTCATCTATAGACATCTAGGATGAAGAATATGCAAAAATAAATATCTCTTGTAGAAAACAGAGTATCGCAAGTTAGCTAGATTTGGGGTGTGTTCTTCAGTGATTGACAATGCGAAGATGTCCTCGACACTGGGGTTCGAGTATGATTTGTGTGTTCTTCAGAAATGTTGAGTTACATGTGTCTGTTATTTTCTTAGGTAACATGGTGTGTTCTTCTTAGTATTACACTCTCTGTATGAATTACTTCTCAGCCCCTCTTCTATTTTATTTTAGAAGTTCATGTGTTGGTGCTGACATGATGACTTTATTCTGGACCTCGTACCTCATACTATTAGGAGACATGTAGTTCGTCAATAAACGATATGTCCATAAAGAGGTGTCTCATGGTCACGATGTCTCATGGTCATGGTGTCATGTTCATAGGTTCTGGTTCACAGTGTCTGGTAACGGTGTCTGTTTCACAGTGTCTTGTTCGCGGTGTCTGGTTCACAGTGTCGGGTCACAGTGTCTGGTTCATAGGGTTTGGTTTATGGTGTATGGTTAACAGTGTCGTAGACATTACCAAATATCTATATTCAGACATAAGTAGTGATATTCATAGAATGGATTAGGCTTAATCATTTATCAAAGAAATCATTATAATTTAAATCAAATATAGTGTATAGTAATCAAACTAAATGTATAGTGATTGAGATATTGGATAGATTTACATAAAGAATAAGGATACTAATATATGTATATGATTTGAGACAGATTACATGATTTCTAGGATTTTCTGAATATATATTATTTTTTATTATTAAAATAGGATTAATACCAGAGGATTCCAAAAATCTCCCCCTCTTTGATGATCACTAATCATGTGTATTTAGATTGTATTTTTTCCAATACAAACTACATATTTCACTAATCTTACTTTTAGGGTTAATATTTCTCTATATTTATCCCCCTTTTGGGATTATCACAAAGATTGAATAAAAAGTAGAAAATAAATGTTAACAATGAATTAGATAAAAATAGTTTCATTACGAAGAATAAAAAAAATGCAACAAATCCCTATCAAAAAAATTGTACTCACTCTACTTGATCACTGGCTGGTCTTCTCCTTTCCATTAGCAGTAGCATTCGAAGAAGAGGCCATAGGTGCAGAGGTTGAAGTGGAAGAAGGGAGTTAACTCGTTGACAGAGAAGGTAAAGGATGACCTTACAAGACATAATGGGCTAAGGTAGGGGTAGTGGAAGACCGAGGCTAATGTTGTTCAAGGATTAAATTCCTAATGTAACTCATGACCTGAACAATAGACATAGATGTGGAGGCTAGTGCACAAGTGAAGGCAGGTAAACCCAATATCAAAGGTGTAGCTGCAGGAGCAACAATGGCAACACTCTGAACAGGAATATAAGGCTGCAAAATCATGATGAAGTCTGAAATGATTTCACCACCATACTACATGTCTTTTTCAAAGTCATCTTCGTTCTCCATAAACTAGTCCATCAAAATATTGAACTCAGTGATCTTTTTTACTTGAGACTTGAAGTCTTGAGTAACAGGAGGAATCCTCAGATTTTCAACAAGGTACATGAAGTGATTTTTCATGACATTCATAGAGAAGATTTGGTTGAACTAGTAGTCCACTTTCATGGCAATCTATTACTGTGCATCATTAGAAATATTGGAATGGATTCTTACCAAATAAATAACTCTATCACTGTTCTTGATATCTTTGGATATAGATTCTTTATTAAAAGCTCTAAGCATAGCCTGAAGTTCTTCTCTGACCACTTTTCGAAACATATCACTATCTAATGAATTTTGAGAAGATTTTCCAGAATCATGAGACGTAGTGAAAGACGAGTTAATAGATTTCAGTTGATTAAGAACATTCTGATCTCACCCCTTATACTCATCAGTTAACTTCTTAAGTTCAATAATAAGTTCACGCATATCATGAACAATCTGTTTGTTTATTTCAACTACATTTTCAGATAATGAGGTTAGATGAGGCTGAATCATTGAGGCTACTTCCTGTGGGGTTTGAGTAAAAATATTCTCAACAAGTTGAGAAGAGGCTATGGTCTTGAGTTCAACACTTTTGGCATGTAGTCAACCATACACCTTAGAGTCATTACTTGACCACTAAGATATTTTTTCTCAATTATCGTTTCTTGAATCTAATGGGGAATCTTTGGTTGAATCATCCAAATAATTTTCTCCAGCAATAGCGAAGCATCTATTTCACTCAAATTTGTTAAAGGAGTTGGTTGGGTATTCAAGATCTTTTCAATTGCAGCCAAAAGTGTAGATCTAAATTATTTCGGGTCATTTTTTTTCACCAATGTTGTAATTTCTTGTCAAGTCTCAGAGATAGAAGCTAATACAAGATCACCATCTATGGAAGAAATAGCTTTAGTATAAGATTCCATTTTTAAATGAATCATAGTTGTTAGATCATAACCTTTGAAAAAAACTGATTGTGAATCATTATCATCAAAATAACTGGGGAATTTATACCATATTTCCACTGATCAAGGATTAATCAGATTTGGTACATCAACAGATTCCAGACTGGGGGGTTTCTCCCCCTCCCCAGGTGCATCTTCATCATGATTGAGAGATATAGATCCTTGATCAATATACACAATGTCATCCTCTATTTCCAATACCATTTCCCTTCAATCCAATTTAATGGCTTGCTCTATTCTCTCTACAGACGGAAGAATGTATTCAGAAATAGCTTGTTCCAATGGGAGTTCCTCAAGTGAATCTTCTTGCATGACATGGTGATCTTCTTCTATATATTCTCCCACATCATCCTTTTTGGTTACCTTAGAAACATATTCTTCTTCTATATGTTCCTCACCAGTAGTTTCCTGTACAAGAGATAGATTTTTTCATATGTTCTCTTCTACAATTTACTTTTCTCTTTCAACAGCAAAAAAATCTTCTTCCTTATTGGGTTATTATTTCAAATCAACAACCTTTTCAATAACAAGTATTTCCTTATCAATTAAGACTTGAGGGGAATTTTTACTGTCTTCCTCATCAGGAATTATTTCCCTTAGAGGTACAACAACCTCTCCTTCTTATTCCTCATCAGAATATTAAAAAAAATTCATCTAGCTCCAATACTAGATCAGAAATGCCATTAGTTCTTGAAGGGTGTTCCACTGGATTAAAATTTTCATAGAATCTATCATTATTTTCCACCCATTCCATTTTCCAAGGATTCCAATTGATTTTCATTATCTTTATGATAACATTTGGAAGAAAGAACTCATAATCATTGATAACTTTTTTATTTTGTTAGAACAATCCTTTGGCGTGAATCATGGATGAGATAAGTCGAGAATAAAATATTGAAGTTGACTTAGAGGTGGTATTGATCAACTATCACATTTGGTGTATGATATACTTGAAAAGATATATCTTATGTCAATTTTTCTTGAGACGTATCAAAAATACATCCTGATATTTGAGTATAGAAAAATCACCTCTTAGGGATAATTATGTTCTGAATATACTTGAACAGATGTCTAGATTCTCCATCTGTCTCAGCAGTGATGTCTCTCCTCTTAGTACCATTTCCATTTAAACACCTCAACGAATCTTCCAAAACAATGAATTAACATGGAGGTGGAACACCTCTTTGGAAGTACTCACAAATACCTTTTTGAGGTATCTGAAGTCATGTAGTCAATAACCTAAAAAAATGTGCATATATGGAAATTTATCCAACTTTTTACAACATAACCATCTTCAAAATCTAAAGAAAACAGTATATACTGATAAAATTGTGTGACTAGCATTGGGTAGATAGGCCTATCCTCCTAAGTAAACTAATCTAGGCAACCATGATCTATTATAAATTTCAACAGCAACTATTTAATCATCAGAATCCTTTTAGGGAATATCTCTTTATCAGGTACTACTATTTGGTTTTCCAGATTTGGATTCAGAAGAACCTCAGGTGAAAACATAGGCGTGATCTTCCTCTTCTTTTCTAGACTGTGTTTCTTAGGAGTTGATGATGAAGGACATTTCAACATAGGCATTCACAGAAGGATAGAGAGTGAGAAGGGTTAAAGTGGGGTGATAGTATGAGAGAATATAAGAGGGATCAATTGAAGAGCAAGTGAAACTTATTTTACTTTATCATTTAGGAATACCAATCATCGCAAAAAAAACAATCATGGGAAAGTAAAATGCTAAAATAGTGAAATATAGTAATACAGAATCTAATTTACAAACAAACCAATGAGAAATCATTACGGTGATACAATAACCGACTCTCACGATGAGAAATAAACTCACTCTCATGGTGAGACCATAACTAGAGTTCATGGTGTAACCATAACAAATTTTTATGGTGGGACGGTAACAGTGTGATTTCTAGACTGTACGAACGTATTATTTGAGATAGTGAGTGTCAAATAGTATGTCTTAGGACAGTAAGATATAAAGCAGTAGGATATGAAACAGTAAGATATGAAATAGTAAGATATCCGATTCATGTTTATCATTCCCAATTCATGTATGATGAAATTTATTCTTTCAGAATTTAATGTTTTGGTGAATATATCAGCAAGATGATATTCAGTTCTAATGAATTCCAATGTGATATTGTCTTTTTGATAAGGATATCTCAAAAAGTGATGCTTTACATCAATATTCTTTGTCCTTGAGTGTGAAATGTGAATTTTTTAGATTTTAATATCACTTGTATTATCAAAATCTATAGTTACATGACTGAATTTATATCCGTAATCTAGTATTGTGTGTTTCATCGACAACATTTGAGTACAAAAAATACCAGAAGCTATGTGTTCAGCCACTATAGTGGATAATGCAACATAATTGTTTTCTTATTACACCATGATACTAGTGACTTGCCTAAAAATTTACATGTTACAAAGGTTTTTTTTCTAGATAACATATAGCCACAAAATTCAGCATCTAAATAGCTAACTAATTATTATTATTTCCCTCTAGGATAGAACAATACTAGATTGGGTGTATGCTTGAGATATTTGAAAATTCATTCAAGAAAATTTAAATGAGATTCCTATGGATTTACTTGAAAATGAGCACACATACACAGACTAAACATAATTTGAGGTCGGGTAGTTGTTATGTAGAGTAAGCTTCCGATCATTCCTCTTTAAATTTTTTGATCAACATATTTTAAATCATCATCAAGATCCAACTTACATGTGGTACTCATTACAGTTTCACTACATTTAGTTCTATTCAAAACAAAATATTTTATATGATCTGTAGTATATTTTATTTGATTTAAAATAATAACATCATTGCATTGACTGATCAGAAATCCAAGAAATAATTTTAGTTCACCCATTAAACTCATTTAAAATTCATTTCACATTATTATAGAAAAATCAATACATAATTAATTTCTTGAAAATCCATATATAACTTCATCTACATAAATTTTAACTACTAAAAAATAATTGGAAATTCATTTTATAGAAAGCATAGGATCAACTATTCCATTTTTAAAACCTTTGGAAATATGAAAGGTACTTAGTATATGATACCAAGGTCTTGGAGTTTGTTTTAAACGATATAATGCTTTTGATAATTTAAAAATATGATATGTAAAATGAGGGTTTGTAAAACCTATGGTTTCTCAAGAAAGACATCCTCAGCTATATACCAGTTTAGGAATGCAATCTTAAAATCCATTTGATATAGTTTGAAATTTCGATGTGCAGTATAAGAAAGCATAATTGTGATGGCATCAAGTCTAGTTAATGGTGAAAAGGACTTTTCACAGTCAATTCCTTCTTCTTGAATATATCCTTGTACAACCAACATAGCTTTGTTTCTATGTATTTTACCATCTTCATCTACATTATTTCTAAACACCCACTTAGTCCCGATGGTGAATGTGTCTTTGGGTCTTTCAAAACAATTCTGATATTTATTCCTTTCAAACTGATTGAGTATATATTGCATAGTCAATACCCATAATTCATCAATGATAGCATCAATAATGTTTTTAGGTTAATGCTGTGACAATAATAATTGATGTTCAACATGATTTCTAATATAAGCTCTAGTTGTAGTTCCTTTGTCTAATTATCCTACAACAGCATCTAAGGGATGGTTTTTAAGAGTTCTGGAAGATCTTGAGAATGTAAAACTAGTAATTTAAGTTTCTTTAGTAGGGTTTGGTTCATTGTGACAAGTGTCTAAGGAATTTCCAAAGATGGAAGTTTTCACAAATTCCTTCACAGGATGGTTAAAGGATTTTGAATTATTATTTAGATTCGATACATCATCATCCATGTCCTCTAGAGTGGTCTTAGGCTCATGTGGAGCTATTTTATCAAATTTAATATTAATATATTCTTCCACAAATTTATTTCTTCTATTAAACACTCAATAGGATTTACTAGAGATGGAATATCCTAAAAAGATTCATTTTCCTATAAAGCATGAAAATTTTTCATGATTGTATTTAGTATTATCGATATATAATTTACAACCAAAGACATAGAAGTAGCTAACATTGGATTTTCAATTGTTCCATAACTAATAAAGGGTTTTCATAAGAACATATAAAATCATTACTATATTGATTATATATAATTTTTAATTTACCGCTTTAACTAAAAAAACATGCATGTCATACTCATTATCCTTGGTTCTAGAAATCTCTTGCAGGGTTCTATTTCTTCTTTTTACAACTCCATTTTGTTCATGAGTTCTAGGGGAAGAGAAGTTATGACTATAGCCATTTTTTGAGAAAAAGGATTCAAACTCTTGGTTTTCAAACTCACGACCAAGATCACTTCTCAATGTCATAATTCTAAGCCCACTATTATTTTCTGTAGACATGGAGTATTTAATGGAGAAAGAATATGACTCATTTTTTTGAGCTAGAAAGTATAGAAAAGTGTATCTAGAAAAATAATATACAATAACATAAAAATAGTTCATCCCATTTAAACTGGAAACTCTTTATGGTCTAAATAAATCCATGTGAACCAGTTCGAGAGGTTGAAATGCTGACATTTCTTTCTTTGATTTGAAGAAAATATTGTGTTTCTTTCCCTTTTGAAATGGATTACACACATTATCATTTGGAAACTCAAGTTTTGGTATGTCTTTGAATAAGATTTTTATAGTTATCTTTCTAAGTAACTGAATATTATAGTTCCCTAGTCTCCTATGCCAAATCCAAGACTCTTTATGAAATTCATTTAGACATGAAGCATTTTGAGAAGCTAAAGAATTTATGTTAACATATTAAACATTTTCATTTCTTAATGCAGAAAATACTAATTAATCATTATAATTAAAACCATTGGGAGCATAATTTTAAATTTAACATGAAATACTTCATCAAATAGTTGTGATATACTAAGAAGATTATATTTCAAACCATAAAAAACAGTACTTTGGAAATTAAAATTGAGTTAGAGTTACCAATTTGAAAAAGGACAATTATTTTCCCTTGGGGATTTTCACTGAAGGTGAAATGTCATCCACAAATCATTATTAGTTTCTCGAAGAATGAGTAGTCTCATGTTATGTTTCTTGAACTCCCACTGTCCATGTACCAAAGACATTTTTAGTAACTCTTTATGAAGCCTTCCTATAAAATGATCAGGTAAAAACAAATTTTGGTACCTATACTTGTTTGGGCCCAGTAACATTAGTGATAAGTGCTTCGGGAACCCATATCTGCCTCATAGGTTTCCAATAAGAATTATGTAAATTATTTGAAAAATAAACTCTATTTGGTCAAGAAAAACATGAAATAGTAGAGAGTTTATCGTAACTTGAACTAGTTTATTTGTTTCCAGAACTGGGAGAAAAGTTGTATGACCTAGATTTAGAAAAAATGATTATTCATCCAGAATTTCATTTTCAAGGTTGATAGCCAATTCATGTAGTATATTTAGGAGAATTTTTTTACCTATAATTTGAGTAAGAGTATCTTTCCCATTACTAAACGCTTCTATGTATTTCTTTAATTTCTTATTTTTCATTTTGAATTCATTGTTCTCCTTGAACAGTTGCACATTTTTCTATTTTTCAGTTATGAGTTTAGATTTAATAGTCATAGTAAGAATATGATGTTTCTTTAAATATTTATATGTATCATATTTTTAATACAATGTCTCTTCAAGAATATTGTAGTATTAAAACATTACTTCATTAGAAATATTTTCAGGGTCATTCTCAACATCAAAATAGTATGAATTTTGTACAGGGCAGTCTAGTGTTACCTCATATGTGTTTTTAATAAAACACATATTGGATTTGATATCTTGTTCATCATGTGAAGATTCCGAGTCACTTGAAAAATCCTCAGAAGTGCTCCATGATTCTTTCAATGCTTTTTCAAACATTCTATCACTGTCCTCATATTTCTTTTTGTACATTAGCTTTGGAAAGTTAGCCATGATATGGTCTTTTCACTTACATTCATAGCAGACAATCTATCCAGTCTTGTAACTTCTTTTCCAATATTTATTCCAACTTTCCTTTTGATCATATTTTCCCTTGAAGTGAGGCTTTCTAGAAAAGATCTTCTTATAAAATATATTGAATATTCTGCCTAATTGAGCCATGTCCTCATCACTAATAGGTGATTATTGTTCATTGTTGGAACCCTCTATAGAAGCTTCAAATTTCCCGTTTTCGTAGTGTTTAGAGGCGGTGGTTTTGAATAAAAATGATTTTCCTTTGGGTTCATCCACCTCCTCCTTGTTGACTTTCTTCTCCTCTTTCTACATCATCAGTTTTCATGTGAGTTCTTTTACAAGTATCTTGCTGATGTCGCATGATTATCTAATAGAAACAGAGGTTCCTCTCCAACTATTAGGTAGACATATGAGATTTCTCATAATCCGTTCGATGGGAGTGGCTTCTTGTTCAAGAGAAATCATTGAGTTGACAATTTTTTGGAAGCTAAGAAACATGTTAGTAATAGGTTAATCAGGTTTCACTATAAATATATCATATTTATTAGTATAATTATAAAGTCTCGTCTCTTTCATAGTAGAATTTTCTTCATGTGAAACAGACAAGGTATCCCAAATTTCATTGGTAGTTTTTCAAGAAGAAATTCAATTAAATTTATTATATCATAAGGATCAGAATAAATCATTCATAGCTTTGTAATTTTTATTGTAGGAAGTTTTGGTCGGTTTATCCCATGTGATTCTACCAGCATTAGGAATCTTATATTCATATATAATGGGAGACCAAATTTCAAAACCCATACTTTATAAATGATTTTTTTTATTTTCCATTGATAATAATTGGTTCCATTAAAGAATGGTGGTATATTGGTTGCATCACCTTCTAATATATTATCCATAATAAAAAATACTTTGAAAGACCTAGAAATTATGAATTAACAAAAATTTACAAATCGTTAAAATACAACTACAATCACAGTTTAATAAGGTTAAAAAAATAGTCTTAATAGGATTAACAAACAACCCACTGATACCAAATGTTGGTCGGAGTAGAGTACTCAAGAGTGGGAGGGTGAATTGAGTATCTATTCAAAATTTCTGTACAGAAATTATTCTTAAAAGGTTTACCCTATATATTTAACTACAACCTAGTTAATCAAGGATATAATGTTATGAATATTTGTCTGTTTAAATAACTTCTTTGATAATTGATTAATTCTAGTAATCTTAATATTGATTATTAACATTACTATTGAAGCTATTATAATAAGGAAATACAATTAATACTTATTTCTGAGATAAACAATCAGAGTAAATTTAGTAATTTCTGGATTTTACTATAAAAAAGTGAAAACTAAATTAAGCCACACAACGGATATAAAACAAGTGGTTTAGTCTCAAGCTCAGACCTAATACACTCAACATGGTGATCACCTGCCACCAAGAATTTTTTATAGATAAACATGATCCTCACCCTACATCAGGGTAAACAACAGTACACATAACTGGCCAGGTCACATGACCTCTTCAATAGTTCTTTGTGGGTACAAACTACCATGCCACCAAGGGACCTCTTCCAAAATTAAATATGGGTACAAAAAAATTTAAAAATATGTTTGAGAAAAGATATCTTGTTTCTTTCAGTTTAATGTAGGAGAAAGATTGTGTTTTTATATATGTATACACAATGTTCGAAAGCTAATAAAATGATACACAATGGAGTAGAAATGATGAGACAAGGTTATAAGTGTTATGAGTGATTTTCTATTCATCTCTGGATATCTAGGATGAAGAAGATACAGAAATCGAGTCCTCATTTAGAAAATAGAGTATCACAAGTCAGCTAGATCTGGCAGGTGTTCTTTGGTGTTGGATAATGCGAAGAGGTCCTCGACTGTGGGATTTGATTTTGATTCGTGTGTTCTTTAAGAATGATGAGTTTCATGTGTCAATTCTTTTCTCAAGTAAGCTCGTGTGTTCTTCTTGGTATTACACTCTCTCTATGTATTATTTTTGCGTCACTCTTCTCTTTTATTCATGGAGTTCATGTTTTTGAGCCGACATGATGCACGTATTGTACACCTCGTAACTCGTATTTTCTGGTGACATGAAGTTAGTCAGGAGACAGTGTCTCTGTAAAGAAGTGTCTCATGGTTAGGGTGATTGGTCACAATGTATGGTTCACTGGGTCTGGTTCACAGTGTCTGGTTCAAAGTGTCTGGTCACAGTGTCTGGTTCACGGTGTCTGCTTCACGGTGTCTGGTTCACGGTGTTTGGTCACTGTGTCTGGTTCACAGTGTCTGGTTCACGATGTCTGGTTCACAATGTCTCAGACCTTGCCAAATATCTATATTAAAACTTAAGATTTGATATTCATATAGTGGATTAGACTTAACCATTTATCAATGAAATCATACTAAAGTAAATCAAATATAGTGTATAGTAGTCAGACTGAATGTATAGCAATTGAGATCGTGGATTGCTTTAGTTATCTCATAAGGAAACTAATCATTTGTATATGTTTTAAGATAGATTACAAGATTACCAGGATTTACAAAATATATATGATTTTTGATTATTAAAACAATATTAACACCTAAGGATTCCAACATAACCTTTTTATTTTTAGTCTATATGAAGATTAACCATGGTAAAGGTTATCATCTTAGAAAAGGGTAAATCGGGTTTGTCTAGATTAGAAATAAGTTATAAGTACATAAGTTTTCTTAAAATATTTCATTTTAGTAATTTAATTTTACCCTTAAGATTTATGGTTTGATATTGGGTTATTTAATGGAAACTCTTCCATGAAAAAGATGTAAAAATTGTCAAAAAATAAGGAATTTCATAAAATATCACACTTTTATTTTTAATAAGTATAATATTTTTAATATGTGTGGTGCCAGAAATATTAATAACTATAGAAATTATTTTGAAATCAAAAATATTTATTTTCTATATTTATATATATTAAAAAATTAGGAATTAAATAATTTCCATAACTGCATTACAAATGTTTATGTAGTAATTATTCAGTTAACAAAAAAACCAATAAATAAAAATATAAATATTAAAATTAATATATTTTTGAGATATTTATAGTTATAAATAAATTTTATATATGAATATGATAGTTTTAAGATGTAATAAAACAATTTATTAGATTTATACTTATTTTCATGATGTTTTTATATTTCAAAGTATTGAATAGTA
This sequence comes from Viscum album, assembly GCA_963277665.1. Classification (NCBI taxonomy): domain Eukaryota; kingdom Viridiplantae; phylum Streptophyta; class Magnoliopsida; order Santalales; family Viscaceae; genus Viscum; species Viscum album. Next base: position 663,766,977 of record OY728139.1, on the reverse strand, counting down.
TCAAAATTGACAATAATGATATTTTTCATTATATTAAATTGTATAATAATAATAATAATAACTAAAATATAAAATGTATAATTATATGAAATAAAACATCATGTATTTTTCATTTATGGTTCAATTTAAACTGTATTAGTAAAAATTACAACCTTTTAATATTTAATAACTTTTTATAGCTGTTAAGATTAATATTTGTTAACTAACAGATAATAAAAAGGATATAGAAAAATATAAAACCAAAAAAGTCTAAATTTTATCAGATTATGATATTTCAACCTTATATTATCTTTTAATCTATATACATTTGGTGTTATTTGGATATAAAGTGAATTTTTTATAATATAATATTTTTAGAAATTTCAAAAACACCCCTCACCTCCCTTATAAATACCACCCCTCAAAAGCCCTTTGCCTGACACCTTGTAAGAATTGAAGCATTCTAAATCACTATAATACACCATCATCCAAACTCTATTGACCTATAAGTGAATCTGGTCCCACTAAATGGAAACTTTTAATTTCATAAATGGATTATTCAAGTAGGTGATATTCAAGAAGTACCTTTCTTAAACCACCCATCTTAATTTGTTTTCATCTTCTACATTATCCTAACCTCATTCATCTGTAAAATCTTAATAGCTAAATATCATGTGTATACTATAATTTTAAATTTATAATGGAAATTCTTTTGCCCAGACATTTTTTCTTATCTCCTCATATTCAAATAAATGAAATAATTTTCCAAATTATAGCGATTAATCAAACCCTTGGATAATGAGTTTTTTCAATAATGCCTTCAATGTTAGTCAAAAAAAACTATTATAATGGTTAAATAATATTCTAAAAAGTATTTTCTGACCCATTAAATGTTTTGAAACTAATTTATATGAAAATTATTAAATAATTCAAAACTAGTTCATGATAGACAGAATATCTGTCAAAATAAACTAAACATTTATCCAAAATATTTTATCAAATGAATAATCCTCATGGTTGAAAATATAATGGTTTATGGGACAATTTAATCTAATAAAAATTCATGAATATATTCTCATTTCACTTATTGAATTGTTTTCCTATTCAACAATAAATTCTAATATTATACACAAGTGAAACTACCATGAAATCATGAAACTAACACTCCCTAAACTATACAATTGAACCTTACAAATTAAGGAAATGACCCTAACTAAAATTTATTAAATTATAATAAATAAAATAAATGTGTTATTGGTTTTTAAGTAATTAATTTATTAATATATTTTATTATCTAGGTCATTATGTGAAAGTAATGAACACATTCAGACATAAGGTAAGGGATTTATTTAAGCCTCCACATATCCCTTGGGTAACACATTCTCTCTCTGTACCAAAATAATCCATTGGTTAATATTTTGTAATTATATTTTTTTATATTTATATTTACAAACAATTTTATTTATCTCAATTCATCTTTAATTTATGTTTAATCACATGTTTTATAAGTTTCCCTTCTCAATTCATCTAATAATAAATTCCTATTAAAGGGAACTTATCTTTTACTAACCTATTTTCATTCATACTCCATAAATATCTTGAGACTATAATATTATTCTATAATCATACAATTGATCATTGAAAACTATTTTAGTACATTTTATAGTCACATTTAAACAATTATTACTTTATCCTCTTTAAAGACACATTATTATATTCCTTAAAACTGTGATTAAGTGGCACATTTCTAATTTTACATAACCACACATTTAATGATTTCACTTCAATTGGAATTAATTATTCATGCTAAATTCTAATATTTCTTTAGAAATTTCCATTAATTATTTAAATATTTTCTTTCATGGATACCATTGTGACATGCCCTATGATTGTGCCTTAGGATATGCTTACAATAACCATTTCATTCTACGGTTAACCCTTATGTTTATTCCTTATTCTTGATTCTTTATGATTAACACATATTCAAGAACATGTTGTAATGGGTTCACCCATATAGTGCTCCATTTCATTAGGAAATTTTTTAGTCTACATCAACGTTTTGTATCATATTAGGGAGGAAACCTAATCCATTTTGGACCTTTTTACACAATAGGATATTGTCTTGGAAGCTATCATTCACTTATGTTTATGTAACAGCATATATTGATTCCACTTTACTATATTTTCAGTATCCTATTATTTAATGTTCTATATGTTATCCTTCCTTATGTTTATTAATTAGACATTCCTTTTATATTATTATTTTATTCCTTCCAAATCATGTCATATTTTTCATTACCATACTTATTCCCTTACTTGGATTTTTTGATCATCTGTTTTGTCCATTTATTCCACTAGTTATCCAATGAAGTTGTAGGAGCTCAAAATGAGTTAAGATCTCCGTATAAATATTTATAAAAATATTTTATTTTTATTGTTTCATGATTCCTTATTATGTACCTAGTATTCCAAAGACACTACACTTTTGGATATTTGGTTTTTATTTTATGGATAATTTTTATTTAAATCATTTAATAATATGTGTAAAAGTAATGGGTCTCTGTAATTACCTAGGTGAACAACCTTTAATCAATGACATGAAAATGAGGGTACTCACAATGGAAATATATTGGAAGAAAACTTATTTTTATTCATAATGGATGGTTTGGAAAGACTTCAGTTGTGATGGATAAATTCTCTAATAGAAATTATCATTTCATAAGTCATATAGAGAAATAATTTATATGGTATCATTTTATTAATATGAATGAACCATCCTAAAATAATCAAAAATATATTGGTATAGGTGATACCACCCTTTATCACCATAATAAAAATTACATTGCAAAAAACTAATTTCCTTGAAATTTTACATTTATTTAATTGTAAAATAAATAGTTTTTAAAAAACATGGATGATAATAATTTAATTTTGAATTAATTAATGTGTATAAATTATGTTTCTTTGAAAAATATAAAATGTATAAACATGTGTTCAAAAAATGACACAAGGAGAACTTTTTTCAAACATTATTGAAGAAAAGATATAAAAATATGTGAAAAGTTTCATTAAAACTTTTTAATTGAATTTAAACATTATAAAATTACCATTAATCAAATGAGTTATTTTAGAGGAAATTTTAAAAATCTTCCAATGTGTATATACATGTAAAAGGGAGGTTCCTAATAAAAAATAACAAATAAGGAATATATCATTTACAATGATCACCTTAGGTAAATTATGTTTCAAGGGGAAATTAAATTTATATGAGGAATTTAAAATTCCATTAATAACCAAACAATGTTTAAGGGGTTTTATAAAGGATACAAATTCAAAAGATGAACCATTTTCCAAAAATAATCTTGAACTAATGATAAGATTGGTAATGAAACCCTTGTCATTTGGGTTACATTTAGATCCATACCCCAATAAATTGAAAGATCATGGAATTGAACATAATAGATAATGAATAAAAGAAAATTCATGATATTTCTTCTTAAATGGGTTGTCTACACATCATATAAAAATAAATGTTCACAAAATCAAAAAAGATTCCTATATTTAAAAATGAGAAAAAGAAAACCTTTAACCATAGTATCTATTAAATTAAATTTTCTTCAAAAAAATAATACTATATATCTATTAAAACACCTAATTCATATAAATTTGGTAAAGTACACTTATTATGTATTAATAACACCATATTAAAGATATCTGGGTGCATAATAAGAATTATATCTGGAGAAATTAAATTTGAGATAAAGAGGCATTTACTATAATTCGTGACTTCCAATAAAGCACAATAATATCTTGTATTAAAAAATAAAAAATCTTAATTTAATATTTATGTAACACCCTATATTTTTGAATTTGATATTTTTATTAATTTACTATTTTTTAAATTCCCTATATCATGCAACATTGAAGATATCAATTTTATATTAAAACACTATGTTTGGATTTCATTATATACATCGCTAAGTTAGGATTGTGCTACATGGAACACTTATATTTTCTTGTGGCACATGAAACACTATTTTTTTCTTATGTTACATAAAATTACAAGTTCTTTTGATATGTAGTGTTATATGAAAGGCCTAGTTTTACCAAACTACAATATAATATATATATTGTAATTAAAATATAATTATAGTTACCACCAAGGAAATTTAATGTGATTAATGAATATGAATAATTAAATTATGATTATAGGTTTTAAATATGTATATAAAATGAATCATTTTCTTATCAATTTTTTATAACTGAATGTAAGTACTATTTAAAAAAATAAATTCATTTTCCAAGAAAACTATGTAAAAACACCAGTTTATCATAATATATTAAACAGTCCAGTAATAAAAAAAATTAATATAAATAATATATTATATATTCAATAACTTTTTTACACTCATCCAATAATATTTACAAGCATAAGATAAAAATAAATCCAATTTTATGAATAAAAAAGATGTATATTTATAAAAGGCATATTTACTAACATTTAATGGGGAACCCATTTAAAAAAATTTCTGGAACATTTATAATTATAATTTGAAAAAATAAAATATATTTTTTGAATTATTTTACCAAAATTTACGAGTGATGAAATTTTGGTATTTTTTAGTAAACATTCATATTTTGATGAATAGTGAAAAACTGAATTTTAGTTAAAAAATTCTTTTTAAGATAATTAATTATTGTAGTAAAATTATATTTTAAATAGGTTTTAAATATTATTTAGATAATTTATAATTACATTAATTCAATACTGGTTATTATAAACAATTTCACATTGAAATTGGATATAAAAAATTTCGATCATTCGACTATTTTCACTTCAATCCCCCATTGTTTCATCCCTTGTATGATATTATTTTAAAATAAATTTCATCTAATTATGTAATTAGAATTTGGGGGAATGGATTCCATATTTAGAATCAAAACAATTTAAAATTTCTAAAAATTTCATCTTAGTTTTTGTCCAAAACTTTTACTAAAAGTATTAATAATTATTTAAGATGATTAAGGTATAATCGAGTTTATATAGTGGTTAATCTTAATCTTAAGGGTCCAAATACTATACACATGTATACAAAATCCATTGGATGGATATTTTTCAAACATATATTCCTTAAATTTATATATTGAAATTATTTTACGCACATGATTTAAAGGAGACCTATCAATAGTATTTACCTTTTCATATTTAAAAAATGTCACTTATCCACCGCTATAAACGGGCTCTAACCCCCCTCACTTATTCACACCTCAAAATTATTTAGTCTCATTCAAACCATTCCTAATTATGCTCTTAAATTCCCTTATATCAAACAATAAGACCCAATTTGCGATGAAATAAAACCATTTTAGTCCTTCGGTGAAAAAAAAATGAATTACCCAATAACAAAGTAACATCCTTCAACAAGCCCGTTTGTTTTATTTTATTTCTTCAACCACTAAATTATTCTTATTACCTGATTATATAATATCCAAATTATCCAAAATATACTAATTTGTGTTTTTTAACGGTTTGACCTACACTCACTCACACTTCTATAAAATGGGACACATAATCATCAATCCTATGTATGGTGGACTACCACCTTGAGAACTGACATAGTTCTTTTTCCATTACCACCTATCATGGTTGGAAATATTGATGTAATTTCTATTTTAATATGTTATGTTTGACATTGATGACTTATTAATTCTTCTTGTATTATAATATAACACATACGTTCATTCATTATAATGTTTTTTAACATAATAACTTTTATTGTGGGCATGTGGACTACCGCTTCCCCAATGTTATGTGATTATTTCACACATTACATGGAAAATATTAATGACGATTTCATTAAACATATATGATTTATAAGAGATAATAATGATACATGAATGAATATATATATATATATGTAAATATTTAAATATATTTATTTTACTCTCTTTCGTCTAATATGACAAGAAAACGAAGCAGTATTGATCAGTCTATATGGCCTACCGTCTCAATGATTGGGGTATTTGATTTTATATTTCATTCATTTATATATTATTATAAATATTGATATACAGAATAGATAATATATTTAATTCATTTTTTTCATTTTTTAATCAAGTAAATCATGACCTAATTAAGAAGATCAATAGTAACAAGTCAAAACATATACAAAAAACAAAGCAAATATTACTCAGAAAGTAACATTAACATAAAATTGTAAATAATCATTTAATATAAAGTGATATTGAAATAATCTATTGCACGATATATAAAAATATTTTTATGTGGTTGCTTTATAATGAACATATAATTACTATATAGGATGTTTTAACGTGTACAAAGAATCTAAATATATAAAGTAAGGGTTTTCTTATTTTAATTTTATTTCTTTTAGATATATTGTATATTCACCACTTGTTGGTCCAAGTATAGTACTCAAGAGGGGTGTGATTTGAGTATCTATAAAATTTCTACATAAAATGGTTCTTTGAAAATTTCCACAAAAAATATAATCTTAGTTTGTTTTAGTGAATTTATAAATGTATTAACTATTCTAATAGTTTCTCAAAAGATTTATTTCTTCTTAGTTATACTAATATAATTATTAACAAAACTTTTGAAACTAACCTACTGGTAAAAAATAGTCATAAAAACTTGATAAACTAACTATCAATGTACAATTTAGTTATATGAAACATGTGATAAAAATATATTGAAAACTAAAAGATAAAAACCCCAGAAGATATAAATAAGTGGTTTAGTCTCATGCTGAGACTTAGTCCTCTCTACATGTTGATCACCTGCTACTAAGAAGATTAATTAAATAAAAGTTTTTGATACACACCCTAGAAAGTGGTTCATAATAGCACACAAGTCTTTAAATGTCACAGTTGACCTCTACCATACTTCTTCATCGGAAAATCACAAACAGGTCACACAAGACCTATTCTATAGTTCTACCTGGTGTATAAAAGGTTAAAGATTGTGTGATCTTGAGGATTTAATGTATCCTTTAGTAATGAACAAGATTCAGTGTGTGTGTTTATAACATAAAGATACACACAGAACTATGAAATGTATATATTGAACAAAATAGAGAAATGGATGCTGAGTAAGGTTTAGAAGTCTCTCTGTGTTATGTAATGAAGATCTGGACTCGTTTGATGTAGTGGAATTGAAGTTTGAGTCCTTCTCTGGATTGTGACACCAAATAGAGTATTGTGGCCTCTGTTATTTTGGCTTCTAGGATTATTAAATGTCCATATTCTTGGTCTAAATCTATTTATGGTATCTCAGTACGTTTAGCTTCTTATTGATCTCCCCATATGTTCTTCCTTTTGAGTTCTAAGGTTCGAGAGTTACAAGAGTTCATTACCTCTCTCTTTGAATGATCCATCTTGTAATTATTTTATACTTCAATATCCAACAAATATAATGATCTCCCCACATGCATGTACCTCGTTCTGTCCTCTAATAATAATATAGAAAACATTAAATAATGTAAAAAACATTAATTTTTCTAAATATGACCATTATTTATAAATTAAAATTAATAAATTAAATATAGTTTAATGACTACTAGTGAGTTATAAGTATTGGTGAGTCATTGGTATCAGTCTATCCACATCGTTTTTTCACCATTGGTCTATCTCTGTGTCGATGAGTCCTCTCCATGAGTATCGGCGACTCTCAGAATTAGTGTGTCTTTTCCATCAGTGTCAGTGACCCAAGGCATCAGTGAGTTATTGGTAATATTTGTCTGTCCGAGCATTGTTGATTCAACATTGCGGACTCATTTTAACTATTGGTGTGTCTCCCATTGCTGACTCATTCATAGGTATGTTCTTCGGAGTAGTGGTGCATCATCCATCAGTGAGTCATTTGTTCTATCAGTGATTCCTAATCAAATTCTTCTTTGATCAGTGAATTCTTCATCGCTGAGTCAGCCATCAATGACTCCTTAAACAAATCAGCGTGAAGGACTCTGAAAAACATACAAATTTTATGTCTTATATTTAATAGTACCATATTATATGAAATTCATAATTACATGTAAATATAAACTTTTTAGTATATTGAGATAAAAAAATCCATAATTTTTTTAACTTATTTAAATGTATTATACAATGTGAAATAATTTATACATTCATAAAAATTCATTGATATTATTAGAAGTATTTAAAATTTAATGTATGAATTATCATAATTGGAAAAATTGAATGAGTTTTGATTTTTTAAAAAACTATCTCACAATGGGTCCAACAATCTCCCCCTTTTAGATAATCACAAATAATGTCATTAATGAGTGATAATAATTTTAACGAATAAGGATTATGTGAAATAGCATACTATTAGTGAATATGAAATCTTAATATAACAATATGGTTTTTCCTTTTATTCTCCCCGTCAATTATTGTATCAGAGGATATATATAGAATGGTCATTTTATGAGAGTTATATCAGATCATTTTCATGTTCACTCTGAGTATGTTGTATCAATGGTGGGATATATATATATACATATATTATGTTGATTACATGCCATATTTCCTATGCCAGAGTTCCTAACTTAGATTATGAATATATTCCACCCATATATTTACTTATAAATTCCATATATTTATTATTCCATCCATATATTTGTACACATTTTTGGATTAGAAAAAAATGCAAATAAACATAAAGAATATTGAAAAATAACAGAAAGAAAATTGGAAACAAAGTGAAGGAAAATTGATATTCATTAAAGTAAAAAGAGTAAAATCATCAAAAGCAATGTAGAATTCCCTATCATTCAAAAATCCACAGCAAGGTCTTGGATTTTTAAGGGACATTCTATTGGTTCTGAAGGGTCTAGAATATGTTCAGGAGGTGGTGGTGTGGGTGTAAGAAGAACTGGTCAAATGAAAACACTAGGTAAGGAAAAACCTATAGGAAAATTTGTGGAAAGTATTGGAATCCTCTCTCATAGAACACAACTTTGAGGATTATCTTTGATTACTAGACTGATCTGAGATAAGGCTTGAGATAATATCATATGACCATGAGGAAGAGAACTAGGTGTAATGGAAGAAGTTTCTGGGACCACTATAGCCTCATCTTGTACATGCAGGTAAGGCATCAAACATTTGTTGAAATCATTTATGATTTCACCCCCATACTGCATAACCCTTTCAAAATCACAATTTTTCTCCATGAACCTCTCCAAGGTAAGTGTAAACTCGTTTAACTGACATAATTTTATCTTGAAGACCTATATCACTGGAGGTATTTTGAGATTCTATTCCAATTACTTGAAGTTGTTGTTCACATCATTCTTGGTATAGATTTTATAAAAATTCTTGTCTACCTTCTATCTAATCACTTTTTGTGCACTAGAGGCTTCATTGGTACATTCTCTTTCCATGTTATAAACAAGATCATTATTCATGTGTACCTTGAAAAGAGTATCCTTATCAGAGTCCCTCTGAATACCCTTGAGCTCTTCCCGCATCACAGTCTTGAGGGACTCTATATTAGTAGAACTAGGGCGGGTACCTTTATAACTAGAGGCACCAGAAATCATCTTTCAAAATTAAACATTTAATTTCATCAAATATACACTTAGTATATGTGTAACTAGGTTCCTAAGAACATCCATAACAACACCATGTGTGGTCTTGATATCAATTGTTATTGATTCCAACTCAGTAATCATTCTCTTTTCTTCTACTCCAAGCATTGTATTGTTACTAATAATAGTCTCAGCTATAGTGATTAGGTTAGGTTCAATCTCCTAAATCACTATTCATGAAATATTAGAAGAATAGGACTCTTAAATATTCATGGATGTAAAAGCTTTAGGTTTTTATCCTATAGAAGATCTCACTTACTCACATAAATCAGCTTTGAATTTCTCTACATCAGCCTTGGTGACATCGTCATTAGGCACTGTCTGTACAACCAAATCATCATCTTGTGGTACAATAGGTGAAGTTAGAGAAATCAGTTCCACTTAAAGTTATGGAGAAAGAGGATAAAGAGCTACCATCTCCACATCTGTGTCATAGTCCACCCCAAAAAGAATAAATCCTGGATTTCTATAGCACTCACGAGAACATGTCTAGTCTTTAGGCTCTACATTGTCAGTTATATCTCCTCTACCTTGCAGCTCTCCCTCATCCTCAGCTTCATTATCTTATTCTTCCTGATCACTATCCTAAACTATATATTGAGTCATTTGTGCTATATGAACATGAATTTCTTCATGAACTCTAGACACTCCATCCACATTAGCCACATGAGGCTCTTCCTTAATATAAGGCATATGTGAAATATTATACTTAACCTATTCCTCTTGTCCTCTAGCCGTGATATCATTATTCTTGTATATGACACCTTGAGAATCATCACTAGGGCGGTCATTTATATTCTCATTTTCAGCATCTTCATCTGCATACCCATTATGATAAGTAGTATCCTATCCAAGAGTATCATCATCAACTTAACCATATTCCCCTTCATCTTGTCTATGAAGAGAAACTTCATTGGAACTGACATATTCTTTACCTTATTTCATTGAGTCACTAACATGAGAAACTTTATTATCCTCCTCCTCATCATTATCATAATCATCATCAACAACTTTATCGTCACTAGTATTCTTTCTCACATAAACTTCCACTTCAGAGATTTAGTCTCTTCCTCATCTTCATCACCCAAAATGTCTTCTCAATAAGTTAACTCTAATTGTTGACTGGCAAGTCCATATGAAATGTTCGTAGTTATTTCATCTATATCTTGGTTACTCCTATAATCTATAGGAGACCACTCTTCTCTTGGTGTCTCAGGCTCAACTCCTTATTAATCTAAATAACCCACATACTCACCAAGTTTAGGACCTGGACTAGGTTGATCCCTTGGTATGGTAGGATGACCTTTGATATTGTAATCCTTATATAGTTTCTCCTCATATTCTACTCACATACTCTTCCATGGGTTCCAAAATATATTCATCATTTTGAAGATATCCTTGTGTATGAAAAATACACTACAAGTAGTTATTATCTCATCTCCATAATTTACACATCCCAACTTCTTTAGATTTATAGAAATCATCCTTGGGTAGTATAAACATGTTTGTTTTAGGGAGGATCTGATCATATATGAAATATATACCATCTGGTACCTACCTAAATTTACTTTAACCCCATTAATTAGTAGATAAATCTGATAAACATATATTTCATAGTAGAGAAAGATCCATTCTATGGGAAGATTTGGTGTTTAATGAACATGAAAAGTAGTTTGGGCTCTCCATCCATTTCTGTGGTGGTATCTCTCGTTGACTCCTCGTTCCCAGTCAATTATCCTTTATGCAATTTCATATGAAAACAAATCTATCATTAGAGGAATGTTACCCTCGTAATTACAATATATCCCCACATGAGGGATTTCTGAATATTCAGCCCACTCCTTTGAAGAAAAATAGATTTCTTTTCCCTTTACAACTGACTTTATCATAGCCTCCTCAGTTCCTTCCAAAGAAAATTTCATGTTGAGATAGTAATCATGTACAAAATTGGGATAAAAATGGTATTTAATTTTTTGAAAACCAGCTGATCCACAATTGAGATTTAAAAAATTTCAGCACGAGATACTTTCTCACCTACAACCACTCGACAGACACATCCTTCTCAAAAGTTACCACACAACATCCCAATCGCAGCTTCACAGAACCTACTTCACTACTTGAATCTCCTTTCTGATGCTTGAAAACTCGTGATTCACTCAGTAATTCCAATTCATGCTTCATTCTTTCCATTATGATGGTTTGGGTTCAATGGGGGGAGTCTAAAGGTTTAAGGATTGAATGGTAGAGTGAGGGTATTTAAAGGTCGACGTGTAGATTGAGTTAATTTTATCATTTAGGTATTTTACTTCATAAAATAGAGTAACAGTTGAATGAAAAAGATTCCAAATTGTGTCATTTTATATAAAAATAAACACATATATAGATTTAATAAAAGAGACCCTATTAGTATCAGCTTCATACTAATGGTATCAGTCTGCCCTTATCGAATTAATCTGATTGGTTTCACGTAAACGGTCTCACTCAAACAGTTTCACTCGATCAGTTTTACTAATCGGTTTCACTGATCGGTGTGACGGAAAAATAAATCATTCTAAGGGGATAATGTCATGTAGTATTTATAAAATTATCATTCTTATTTCATGTATGATGTATATCATACTCTCAGAGTTTATGGGTTTGGTAAAAATGTCAAAAATTTGATACTTAGTCCCAATAACCTCTAGAGATAATTCACCTTTTTAAAAGTGATATCTCAAAATGTGATGTCTTACATCCATGTGTTTTGTTTTGGAATGATAAATTGGAATTTATAAATTTTAATTTCACTTTTATTTCCACAATTTACAGGGATATGTCTGAATTAAAATCCATAGTCTAAAAAAGTGTGTTTTATCTACAAAATTTGTGCACATCAACTACTGGTAGAAATGTACTCTACTTCAAAAGTTGATAATTCAACCAAATTGTTATTTTTACTAAACCATGAAATTATAGAATTTCCCAAAAAGTGACTTGTTCCATAGGAGATTTTTTTAACTAATATACACCCACAAAATTCAGCATCAAAATAACTAATCAGATCAAAAAAAATCCTATAGGGTTGAATGATCCTAAATTAGATATATATTTGATGTATTTTAATACTATTTTAACAACATATAAATGTGATTTATTTGGTTTTCTATAAAATCATTGACACATACATACTCTAAACATGATGTATGGTCTACTAGAAGTTTTGTAAAGAAAACTCCAAATCATTCCTCTGTTAGCAGTTTGATCAACATATTTCTCGTTTTCATCAAGATCTAACTATTATGTATAACACATAGGTTTTTCACTACTCGTAATGAAATCAAGGCCATATATTTTAAAAAATTTATTTAGTGCGTTTAAATTTATTTATAATAATATCTTAATTTTTTTAAAATATTTGAAATCCATGAAAATATTTATGTTCGCCCATCAAACTCATTTCAAAATAACTTTTCATAATTTTTTAAAAATAATTATATAATCCATTTTTAGAAGATCCAAAAATATTATCATCTAAATATATAGGTGCTATATAAACATTTTTATAAATTGTTTTTTTAAACAAAGTTGGATATGTAATTAATTTTGTAAAACCTTTAGAAATAATAGTGCTACTTAACCATTAATTCCATTCTCTTGGAGCTTGTTTTTAACCATATAAATATTTAGATTATTTGAAAACATGATTTGGAAAATGATTATTTTTAAAATATTGGGAATGTTTAAAATGGACATCCCCAATTATATAACCATTTAAGAATGCAATTTTGACATCCATTTGATAATGTTTGAAATCTAAATCTTCTATATAGTCATGTTGGATTCTAATAGCTTCATGCCTGGATACTGGTGCAATGGTTTCATCGTAATCAATTCCATCTTCTGGATTATACCTTTGTGTAACCAATATAGATTTATTTATAATTATATTTTCATATTCATCTACATTATTCCTAAACACCAATTTGGGTTTTAGGGTCAAGGTATCTTATGATCTGTCAATAAGATTCCAGACATTATTTCTCTCAAACAGATTAAGCTATTCTTGTATAACCATCTCCCAAAATTCATCATTGATTGAATCATTTATATTTTTAGGTTAATGTTGTGAAAATAATTCTTGATGATCAAAATTATTTCTCAATGAATCTGTAGTTTGTGTTCTTCTGTCTAAATTCCCAACTATAGCATCGAAGGGATGGTTTTTAATGGTCCCGATTGGCCTAGTAAAAGTATGGATATTTATTTTAGGTTACTTATTTTGTTCTATTTCATTATACCTAGATTCTGGAGAATTTTCAGAACATGAAGTTTTAACAGGTTCCTTTAGAGGATTGTCTTGAGGTTTTATATTATTTTCCCAATTTGACATTTCTTCATCAAGATTCCCAAGTGTGGTCTTTTGGTCCATGCAGATCTATTTCATCAAACATGACACGCATATATTCTTCCATGCACTTGGTTTTCATATTAAAGAATCTATAAGCTTTTCTTTATATTTAATATCTATGTAATATTCCTTGATCACTTTTTGAGGAACGTTTTTATAGATTATCTTTAGTGTTAAGAATATAAGCTTTAATTCTAAACACCTTAATATAATTTACCTTGGATTTCCTATTATTCCACAACTCGTAAGGTGTTTTCTTAAGGATAGGTCGGATTAAGACTGTATTTATTATATATTAGGTTTTATTAATAGCTTCATAATAAAAAAAATATGTAGGTCACATTCATTTAGTATAGTTAGGGATATTTCCTATAGGGTTCTTTTTATTCATTCTATAACACCATTCTATTGAGGTGTCCTATGAGAAAATAAGTTGTTACTATAGCCATTTGGTGAGAAAAAATATGGGAAGTCTTTACTTTAAAACTCACGACCATGGTTACTTATTAAGGATTTAATTTTAAGTCCATAACAATTTATACAGTCCTAGAATACTTTGTAAAATGAGAGAAAGAATCACTTTTGTGAGATTGTAAAAATGTCCAAGTATACCTATAGAAGTCATCTACATTATCATAAACAAAATTATTTTTATTGAGACATAAAACTGTAGATTCTCTAAACAAGTCAATGTGAACCAACTCAAGAGGTTGAGAAGATGAAATTTATTTCATTGGTTTGATGGATATTTTATGTTTCTTTCCTTTTTGAAATACATTTCACACTTTATTTCCTAGAAACTCAATTTTGGGGAGGTCATTAACTAGACCATTTCAGATTAAATTCTTATGGGAGTGAACATTACAATGTCCTAGTATTTTTTTCCAGATCCAAGACTCTTTCTGAAAGGCACGTAGACAAGAAACATTATGTGATTCAAGTGTATACACATTTACATAATATACAATATAGTTTCTATGATTAGTAAAAACTATGTTATTCTTGGAATCAAAAACACGACATGAATGAATTTAGAATTTTATATTAAATAAATCATCACATAGTTGAGATATTCTATGAAGGTTATATTTTAATCTCTAAATATAGAGTACTTTTGAAAATAAAATAGAGTTAAGGTTACCAAAATGGCCTAAGACGATGATTTTTTTATCATTGTCACGAAATGTGACATTTCCTCCATCAATTTTGATTAGATTCTTAAATATTGAGTAGTATCATGTCATGTGTCTTCAATAACCACTTTCTAAGTACCAATGTTTTCTACAGTAACTCTTTGGGTAGTTTACCTACAAAAACATTCATCCAAGAAATGATTTTGTTACCTATATTTTTTATAGGTCCAGAAAAATTAGTAATAAAGGATATAAGAACCCATAGTTCTCTTACTGAGTTCTTATATATAGATTGTAAATTATTTGAAAAATAAAAATTATTTGGTCTAGAAAAACATGATGCAGTAAAAGATTTTGTATAATAAGAACTTGTAGTAAAATCCTGGATTTTGATTAAAAAGAAGATTTTCTAGTTTTAGGTATAAAAGATGTTTTAGATAGGTTTATTTTTCCTCGCTAATATCATATTCTAGTAGTATACCAAGGAGATATATCTTTTCCAATAAATAATGTAAGAGTGTTTTCCACATTGTTAATAATTTCTAGATCATTCATTAAGTGATCATTAGAATACATTAGGTTATTATTTTCTTTTAGCAATTGTCTATTTTTCTCTCTCTCAACAATATGTTTTGAATTAACATTTGCAGAGAGTTCATGGTGTTTATTTAATGATCTATACTTATCATTCAGTTAATTAAAAGTTTCATACAGCATGTTACAATATTCAAATAGTTCATCACTTTTCATATTTTTATATTCAGGAAAATTTTAATAATAATACTCATTATGTATAATAGAGTTCAAGAGTACCTCGGGGGTATTTTTCATAAATCACATGTTTTTCATATCTATTTTGTCATTATGATAAGAAAAAAGACTAACTAGATTTATCCCCAGTTTCCCTCCATATGGTTTTTTTTATTATTATATTTCTTATCTTTATAGTCATACTTCTTCTTATATGTTAATTTAGGACAGTCATCTTTGACACACCCTAACCCATTGCATTCTTAGAAGACAATTTCTTATGATTTGTTAGGATACATCCAATAATTTTTCAATTTCCTTTATTGTCATACTATTTATAAAAAATTTGTTTCTTGAAGAACGTTTTCTTTCTGTTAAATTTTATAAATGTCATAACTAGTTGAGAATGTTCCTCGTCATTTTCTGAAGGCGATTCATCACTACATGTTCTCTCAATATAAACATGAACTTTTTATATGTCTTTTCTTTTGGAAGTGGTATTCTTAATGGCTACAAATTTTCTCTGTGTCTATTTCTCTTATTGTTTCATATTTAGTTCCTCATCATACAACATTAATTTTCCAATTAGTTCCTTCATTGGAATTTTATCAATAGCACGTAATTATTTTATGAATACTGAGGTCCCTCGCTATCTCTCTGGTAAGCATCACCAAATCCTCATGATCTAATCAGATGCTATGAAAACTCTTCCAAAAAAATCATGGTGTTCACAATTTCATTGAACAAGAGATACATATCAAAAATAGATTCATTTGGATTCGTACTAAAATTTTCATATTTTATATTATAAGTATTTACTCATATCTCTTTAACATTAGTTGTTCCCTCATACGATACAAAAATTTTTCCCAAATATCATTAGAAGTTTTACAAGAAAAAATGCAATTAAACTCTTCATCTCATAGTGCATAGTATAGAGCATTCACTACATTGCAATTATTGTATAAGTTTTCTTGGTAGGTTTATCCCATGTGTTTCTATCAGTTTCATGGATATCATTTTTACATTCAATAGTAGTACAGATTTCAAATCCATTTTAGTCTAGATTTATTTTTATTTGAAGGTTACACTGAGCATAAATTGTTCCATTGAAAAAATGTTTTCTATTTGTAGAGACTTTTTTATAATATATTTTCCATATTATAAATTTTCAAATGATATAAAAGGGATAAAAATTTAGAGATAACAGTAATTTTATGATCTTTAAAATAAAACTACAATCATAGTTGAAAATGGTTTGAAAAATCATTGAAAAATTAACATTTCTTAAATCCTATGATACCAAATGTTGGCTTTAGTAGT
Organism: Viscum album; assembly: GCA_963277665.1. NCBI lineage: Eukaryota > Viridiplantae > Streptophyta > Magnoliopsida > Santalales > Viscaceae > Viscum > Viscum album. Next base: position 663,749,791 of record OY728139.1, on the reverse strand, counting down.
GTACTCGAGTGGGGGGTGGATTGATTATCAATAAAAATTTCTATTAAAAATGGTTATTTGAAAATTTCTCCAAAAAATATAATCTAATTTATTATGTAATGAATTTATAATAGTCATGAATGTCCAATTATTATATCAAAAGATTTATTAGTTATCTACTATACAAATATAAAGATTAATAAAACTTTTAAAACTAACCTACTGGTTCAAACCAATCATAGACAATTTATAAACAAACTATAAAAGTTAAATTTAGTTTTATGAAACAAGTGATAAAAATAGAGTGACAACTAACAGTTAAAAACATTGAGGATATAAAAAGGAGGATTAGTCTCAAGCTGAGACTTTGGCCTCTCCACTTGGTGATCACATACTACCAAGAAGATTAAATTAGTAAACAATTTTGATCCACACCCTGGATTGGGGTTTACAATTTTACACAATGCTATACAAGTAGCACTTGACCTCTACCCTAGTACTTCGTTGGAAAATCACAAACAAGTCACACATGAAGTATTACATAGTTCTATATGGGATATAAAATAATAAAGAGTGTTTCAGATTGAGGATATCATGTTTCCTTCGGTTATGCACAGGAGTCAGTGTGTGTGTGTAACAGAAAGATACACAAAATTCATAGAAATGTAAATAAATGAACAATAATGAGAAATGGATATAGATTAATGTTTAGAAGTATGTATGAGTTATGTATTGTAGATATGGACTTGTTTGAGGTAGTGTAATTTATGTTTGAGCCCTCATCTGGAAGTTGACTCCAAATAGACTATCATGAACTTTATTTTCTCTCTTCGAGGAGTATAAAATGTTCAGATTCTTGGTCAAAATGTATTTTGGGTAGCATAAAAGGTTTAGATTCTAGTTGATCTCCCCATATAGTCTTCCTTTTGAGTTTTTAGGTTTGAGAGTTGCAGGAGTTCACTGGTTTTTATTTTCTTGTTACTTTTCAACACACCTATATCATTGAATGAGCCAACTTTTAATTCATTTATACTTCATCATCTTGTAGACATAATGATGTCCCAACAAACATGTACCATGTAATGTCCTTTGAATATCCTACCGAAAAAATTAAATAATATCAGAAACCTTAATTTTTCTATATATGACCGTTATCTATAAATTTGAATCAATATATTAAAAATAGATTCTATGACAATCAATGAGTCATAAGTATCAGTGTGTCATTGGCATCGGTCTGTCCGCATCGGTCTGTCAGCATCGATCTGTCTCTATATCAGTGAGTCCTGTCCATCAGTATTGGTGACTCTAGGAATCAATATGTCACTTCTATCGGTGTCAGTGACTTGGGGCATCAGTATGTCAATTGCACCGTCGGTCTGTTCGGGAATCGGTGACTCGTTTTTAACAATATTTGTGTCTCCCATTAGTCATTTTTTTGTCAATATGTTATTTGAACCATCGATGAATTTCCCAACGACAAGTCTTCCAATGATGAGTCGTTTGTTCTAATGGTGAGTCCACATCAGTGTCTTCTTCAATCAGTGTCTTTTTAAATAGTGAGTTAGCCATTAGTGACTCCTTAAACCAATCTGTGTCAAGGACTCTAAAAAACAAACAATTTGTGTGTTTTATATAAAATATTAATAGATTAATTGAAATTCATAATTTCATGTAACTATACAATTTCAATTATATTGAGACATACATATCCTTAATTTATTGACTTATTGAAATTTATTATACTATATGAAGTAATTTATTCATTCATAAACATTCACTGACATGATTAGTAGTAGTAAAAACATAATTTATGAATTATCATAATTTGTAAAATGTAATGAGTTGTGATTATTAAAACAACAATCTCACAAATGGGTCCAACACCACTTATTCATGTTATGTGGTGGATATAATGGCCTTTGAAATGTTATATCACGAATTTAATTTTTTCATGCTATTCAATGTTTCAATTGATCTTATTCTTTTATGGGGGACATGATTTAATAATCACTGAAGTGTTAAGGTATTTCTATTTACACTTTTATTTATGTGAGACTTATGGTTTATTCACCACTCATTTATTTTTTTTGGTGTAAATAATTCACTTTAATTTATTCTTTTATTCTTATTGAAATATTTATCAGTATTTTCATATACATATTATATCTTATTTCATGGGTTTTATTGTTCAAAAGATACAAAATTGGTAATGTATTATTTGTCTCAATTTCCCTTTTTTGAGATACAATCCTTGTTTTGAACCTATATTTTCATATGGTGTATAAATAATTCCATTTGGAATGTTATATGCTGAATCTCTTTCATTACCAGATATTTTAATTCATTCATGGAGATTATGATTTAATGTTACCAATATGTTAATAATATATTGCTACAATCCCATTGTTTTTCAAATTTATATATGATTAAACTCCAATTGATGTAATATTATGATACATATCTAATGAAAAATTATTATTTTTCTACTCCTATAGTTATTCCTGATATATTCTGATTATGGAATAAGTTTTCCAATCATTGGTAATTATTATGATTATAAAACAGTTTTATAAAATTTGAAATTATTTATCTATTCGGTTGAAAATATATTTTATTCATAAACCATGTTTTCAAAATATGATTTAAAAAATGTTTCCAAATGATTTGTTTTTTGTGTTTTAATGTGATTAAAATTGTTTTAAAGGATTACATAATAATGTTTTGAGGTTATTTTCAAGGAAAAATGTTTTCAAAATGTTCTATGATTTAAAAATAATTTATCAAAGAGAAAAGGATATATTACTGAAGAAAATTTTAATATGATTTTTAGAAAATTACTTCACATGTTTTAAAGTGGCTTTCCTCATGGAAAATTATTGAGAAACCGACTTATATTATAGAAATTTACTTTCGATGAAATGTTAATTTCCTTATGAAATATATCATATGGTCTTTCAAAATCATTACCGTATACGTAGACATCTTTTTATATAATTTATTCTTTACTAAGTATATCATCCAAGGAAACCATTCATATTATTTCTTTTAATGGTTTATATTAAGATCATATTTTTTTAATAAACCCATTTCTCTTCCATGGGTATACCATGTATAAATGATTTTGAAAACCTTTTCCTTTCACGGGTTATACATTAAGGACATGATTATGAATCATGTCCCTTTTTAGCATGTTATGATATGATGAAATTTTTATAATACCAATTTCATATCATCTATAATGATATGATATTTAGGAAACCCATCAATTCTTTATGGGTTGGGATATGATGAATATTTTTATCTTGTGGAATATTCATGTTTTATTTCATAATGTGATGGATGGTGAACAAATCTCTCTCCAATGAATTAGGTAATGATAAATTGTTTATGAGATCATAGGGTAAACATGAGGGAATCTCAAGCTCAATACAAGTTCGTACATGGTAAGGCATCCCTATCACGTAATAAATGGTACATAAGGTAGAATCACAAGCCCATAAGTAGAGGGTATGAGGGTGGGAATCGAAATCACAAAATTATAGAGTACATGAGAGGGCATACCAAAAAGAAACAAGAGGTTACATTGGAGGTTACCTCAAGCCTGGAATAAGTTGGTATGCGAGAGGGCATCATAATCCCAAAACAAGAGGGTACCTGAGAGGGCATCCCAATCCCAAAAAAAGATGGTACAAGGGAGGGTTCCAAAGCCTCAAACAATATAATACACAGAAGGTCATCCCAAGACTTAAATAATAGGGTACATGGTAGGGAATCCCATCCCCAAAACAGATGGTACACTGGTGGTCATCCCACACCCAAAGAAGTTACATAAGTGATTATCTAAAGACTACTTGTTAGAAAGTTCTTGGTAGGTATCCCTAGAATATTATTTTCTATACTTATGTGTATTCCAAACACCCATGTTTTTTTTCCTATGTTATTATCTTAGGGATTATGTTCTTGATTCGCTTATGATTAAAGTCTTATTAACTACCAATCTTTATTCCCTAACTCTTGAATGTGATCATTGATATATATGGTATGATAATATATAGTTATGACCATGTTATCATACCTTAATGATCATGGTATGCTTACATGTCTCCTTTGTTTACACATATTGAGCTTCTACGCTCACCCCTTTATTATCATTCCTTTTCCAAGTTAATAAATTACTCATTTATGTATGATAAATAATAGGGGATGATATTTAAGTGATTTGTTGAAAATATATGACCCTATTAGAATATTATGATTCCAATATTCCAAACACACAAACCTATTACAGACATTAGGCATTAATTTTCATAATGTACTGAATATTCATTTAAGATGATGTAATATCAATGTATTTTAATCTCAGATCTTTACAATTGGTATCAAAGGAAATGTTTAGTCAATCCAAGTAAAATGGGGTGTGAAAAATTTAGTGTTCCCCCAATTGATGTCTTGTAAAGATATATCTAAGGATGCATCTATTGATAAGGCAAAAATGTCATATATATATATATAAAGGTGTCTCTATTGAAACATTCAATGATCCATTTCGTTATAATGTAGTTTTTTCTATGATAACTGTTCCTCACACTATGCTTTCTGGTCTTAGTAAAAATCGAGAACTTGAAAGAACTGGGTTAACATAGAATATTTCAGATATGAAAAAATTGGGTAGTATGGAAAATAAATGTCCCGTGTATAAATCTTATGAAGAGAATAAGGAAGGTGGCATGATTATTATTTATACTACTATATATAAGGATACCACGACTGATAATTGTATGGTATGTAATGTTATGATAATATTGTTTGATATTAAATATATTAATCCTAATTAATTTTTGGTTGAGGAATTATAATAAATGATTTATATTCATATTCTATGAAAGGGTTATTGAGGAATATGATAATGACTCCTAGTAAATGTTTTAATAATAAAGTGGGATGATTGAAGTATATATGGATTATAATTCAAGAATTTTGTTATATGAATCATTTTTTTGTAATTATGGATTTAAAAGGATATGTTGGATGGTTCTAATGACATAGAAAAGTGATTTAACTGAATTTTGACATTATGATTAATGGAATGTAACCCTTAAAGTGTTCCTGATGTTGAGAAAAGTTTGTTTAGTTTGGATAATGAGATAATTGATTTGATAAAGTTAGTATCAATGATCTCAAAACTAATAAAGTAAATTTTTTTAAAATTATTTTACAATATCATGGATGGGGATTATATCATTTTGGTATTTGTGGATTATATCCAATAATCATCAGAATAAGAAATCTTGTATGTTTGTGATAAGGATTTATGGTAATTTAGGTTATTACCATGTTTCAAGAGAATAAATGATGAAGATATTCAAATTTTTGTTATTTGACAAACATGATATAAATTATGATATATGGGGGATCAATTTTAAGCTAATTTCTATAAATTTAATGACCTCATATCTAATGCATTGGATTTTTATCTTTCTTATGAGTTGTAAGGAAAATCATTTATGAATATTTTATGATAAACTTTTATTGAATCTTGTGAGATTAAATTATTATCTCACAATATGAGGATTTATACATATTTAATAACTCGTTCTAACTATGTATCTATGACAACAACTAAATAAATGGTGAATGAATTTCAATTTAGTCTCAAGAACTATTAGTACTTTAGAAATTAATTATTCAACTTCATTTCATAGAGTAAGATATGAAGTATAAATCAATCAAAGAACAAAAAAAGGTTGAGATTGTGAATATAAAAAATAATAAAATCAATTAAGTACATTTCATTAATTTATTGGATATAAAAATAATTCCTCAACACCAAAAAATGGATATTGAAAAATATTTTTCCAAACACCTCAAATTTTAATGAACTGATAGTCTTTTAAATCATCCTGGATTTATGATTTTGATGTCTTTAACTTTCTATTGATCATTCACTTGTGAGCGATAAATGATCTCTATCACTTTAAATAAATATTTAATCTTTTCTTCTATTTATAATCTTCACTCCCAACCTATTTTATTTTACGTAGAACCCTAGTTAGGATTTCCATTGGGTAACCATTATGGATTTGAATTTCCCTTTTTAATGTATATTTTAGTACTCATTTTTATAACAAGTATTTCTATGAAATGAACTGTCAAGTATTAAACCATTGATAACCTAGATAAATTTCACAAGAAAATAGATATAAAATGGTGTAAAATGTAACACCATAAAATTTTCTGAACATTTTTAAAATTATTGTAATCTTTTTAATATTATGCATTTTACAGAACATTTAATGTAGCTTTTTTATATGAATTCCCAAATTTTAGCGTCCACTATATGCAGCACCATGTTAGTATTTCACTACATGAAACACTTAAATTATCTTGAGGTAGATGAAAGAGTATATTTTTATTTTTGTATATACAATGTTGATTTCCTTTAATAGTTTTTGTTACACACAAGGCCAAATTTTACCAAACTACAATATATAGTTAATATTTTTATTAAAATATCATTATATTTACCACCGAGTTTTTTGAATTGGATCTATTATTATGATTAATTAAATAATTCTAATATTGTTTACACATATATATATAAAATTAATCCTTTTGTTATCAATTAGTTTGAAATGAAAGTAAGAAATATTCGAAAACAATGAAATTCATTTTCAATGAAATTTATGGAAATTTTTTTTTTTAAAAATTAATTAAAAAACCACAATTTATGAATATTTTTAATAATAATTATATATTATATATTCAATAATTTTTTTTGACACACATCAAAAAGTTTTTACAGTCATAATAATTAAATAAATCTAGTTTTATGAATAAAAAGATGTATATTTCTAAAGAGTAATTTTTCTTTCTTTTAATATAAAACCTATTTTATATATAAATTTTGAAAATTTTTTAATTTCTATTTAAATAGAGTAAACATCAATTTTTAATTTGCGAAATTAAAATTTAATTTGAATTTTATTCAGAGAAGTTTCATATTTTGATGAATAGTGAAAACACTAAATTTTAATTTTGAACTACTTTTTCATATAATTTATTTATATTGTTGAATTATAATTTAAATTATATTTAAATTATACATAACCAGTTATAAATAAATTAATTCAATATAGTTAATTGGAATCAATTCCATATTGAAATTTTAAATAAAAACATTTCAAACTTTTCAACATTTTTAATTTAATGACTCGTTGTTTCATCTCATGTGTGGGATTATTTTTCAATTAATTTATAATAGATATGTGATTATAATATAGAAAAATATATTTGATATTTTTTATCATAATAATTTATAATTTATAATATGGTTAAATTAGTTATTTACAAAAATAGTTACTGAATGTAATTAAAATTAATTACCTTTATTATGGTAAAATGAGTTTACTTAGTGTTTAATCATAACATTGTGGTCCAAATATCATAGACAACTGTAGGAAATCCATTTTTTGGAATTATTTCAACTATATCCTCCTAGTGTATTAAAAATTTACAGTTATTGGAGGAACGTGATGTAAGGGAGACCACTCATTAGTATTGACCTCTTTATATTTACAAGAATGCCACTCTTACTCCACTATAAAAGGGAACTCACCCCTCACATATTTACACATATAAATACATTTTTCTCATACAAAACATTCCCAAATAATCTCCCAAATTCCATCCAGTCATACTGGAAAAATAAAATAGAGATGAATGAAAACCATGTTAGTTCTTTGGTGCAAACCAAAAGGTATTACAAAATGAAAAGTTAACATCATTCAACAAGAAATTTTTTTTACATTATTTTTATATCCCCTCCATACTTATTATTACATTTTTATATAATATTATAGTTAAAATAAATATATTAAGTTTTTTTTATATTATGGTTTCAACCAACACATACACACATTTACATCAAATGAGATCCACAATCATCATTCATGTGTACCGTGGACTACCACCTCACACGCTGATGTAGTTCGTTATTCCATTACAAACATAATGGTAGGAAATAATGATTAAATATATAATTTTATTTGATATTAAAAAAATTATGATGTATCTATTCTTTTTTAGTTATTATATAACACAAGCCTTAATTATTTCAATTTTTTTAGAATACGATAAATACATTTGTGGATGTGTGGACAACCACCTCCTCAAACTGATGTGATTCCCCCACACATTATGTGGAATATATTAAGGATGATATTAGTATACATATATGATATATATTTCATAATAATTTTACTTTAATTATTATATAAATATATATATTTCGTAAAATTTATTTCATTAAACTTGATATGAAAATAGAAACAACATTCATGCATACGTATGGCCTACTGTCTCAATGAACGGTGTATTCTATTTCATATTTATATCTTTTATTGGATGTTATAAATATTTATATACTGAATATATAATATATTTAATTCATTTTCACATTCTGAAAATAATTAAATCAAGATCAAATTAAGAGGATCATGAATACCAATCAATATATATATATATAATTTGATATTACCTGAAACGTAACAATAATATAAAACTGTTTATTAATGGGAAATATAAAGCCATAATGAAATAATATATATAATTATATATAATAATATAATTATATGGTAAAATTATAATATTATTATACTTATTATACCAGAGGTTTGAACATGTTTGACCAAAGTCAGGACTAAAGGTTAGGGTTTTCCCCTCTCACATTTATTTTTGTGAGATTATTATATATTCACCTTATATTATTATTATGTGGATTATATATTTCAATATGAAATTTTATACAGTAAATTATATTTATTTATTGATATTAAATGGTTCAATTTCTGTTATTTTTTCATGGGGAGCACGATTTAAAATTTACTCAAGTAATAATGGATTTTATTCTCACTTTTATTTTTGTGGGACTTACACCATATTCATCAGTCATATCTTTTTTGGGGTATATAATTCCAAGGAATGTATTAAATCATTCAATTATTTAAATTTTTACTATTTACTTATCAATTTTTTTATCTTCTTTAATCTGTTTTATGGTTGAAAAGATACCAAATCGGTAAAATATTGTTACTTTTAATTTTCCTTCTTTTAGATAAATGAAATGTAATTAACATATATTTTTATATGGGGAGTAAATAATAAAACATTAAAATGTTATATAATTAATATAATTTTTTTAGAATATTTTAAAATTCATTTAATGTTATTATTTAAAGGATATTGTAATTTAATTTTACTAAAGTGGGAACCATTTATTTTTATAATCTCATCGATTATGTAGATTGTTTAGGATTAACCTCCCACAGTTGAAATTTTATAATTCATCTCTAAATAATTATTATCAATTTTCTTAATAAATATTTATTCACAATATCTTCATATAATGGTACAATTTCTTCACTCTTTGAAAGATAAGATAGTTAAGAAAATATTTTTTTGAAAATCTGACTTTATTTCTATATTTGGTAAGAGATATGTTTTATTCACACACCATATTTTCTAAAAATATTTATTTTTTAAAATGATATATTAATAGACTATATTTGTAAAATATTTTAATGATTTATTAAGTGTTTAAAATGGTTGTAAAATATTACTTTATATGTTTCAAGGATATTTTCAATGAAAAATGTTATCAAAATGTTCTATTATTTAAAAATAAATTTTCAAATAAGGAATGATATTTTCATTAATTATTAATTAAAAATATTTATGAAATATTAATTTATATGTTTTAATGTAATTTTTTAATGGAAAATAATTTTTATAATGACTTATTTGTTAAAAATTTATTTTCAATGAAAGGTTATTTTCCTTTTGAAATGTTTCATGTTATCTTTAAAAATATTTCTTCATCTTAGTTGATATCATTTAATATTGTTTATTATTAAATGGGTGTGTGATCCATGGAAACCATTATTACTATTATTTCTTTGAATGGTTTATATTAAGATGACAATTGTTTTGTAAACCCCGTCTCTCCTCCATAGGTTATACTAAGATAAAACATTTGAGACCCGGTTCTGTTCATGAGATATTCTATGATGAAATTATTTTCAAACTTTTATTTATTATAAAAATTATGATATGATGAAATTCCTATGATAAACATTTCATTTTATGTGTTTTGAAATGATTTTTACGAACCCCATCTTCTTTTATGGGTCTAGATATTATGAATGTTTTTTTGTGGTACGTTCATGTGTGATTTGATTATGTGATTTCTGGGAAAAATATATCCCTACAATTCATTATGTAATGATAAATATTTTATGAGAAAAAAGGTTACATTGGAGGTAATTTCAAGACAGAAACAAGAGGGTACACAGTAGGGTATCTGATTCCTGAAAAATAGGGTACACAGGAGGGCATACCATCCCAGAAATAAGATGCTACACATGAGAGCATACCAAGCCTGAAATAAGATGCTACGTGAGATGGAATCCCAAACACTAAATAAGAAGGTACATGGGAGGAAATACCAATCCTGAAACAAGATTTTACATGTTAGATAATATTAATATGAAAACAAGAGGGTATATTGGAGGGAATCCCAATCCAGAAATAAGAGGGTACATGGGAGGACATCCCAAGCCCAGAACAATTGGGTACAAAAGAGGGAATCCCAAGAATGAAACAATAGGGTACACCGGGGGGAATCCAAATCCCAAAACAAGATGGTACACATGGGGGTATACCAAGCCCAATTTTGGTACATGATTGATTATGCCAATCCAAATATGTTATAAAGTTACTTGTTGGTAGCCATAAAATAGGACTTTCTATGCTTTTGTGCATGCCATAATTCTATGTCTTACTCCTCTGTTATCCTCTAATAGATTATGATCTTGATTACTTTTGCATTCAGGACCAATGAACAACCTATCTTTATTCTATGACTCTTTATTATGATCTCTGGTATGAAAGGTATGATATTCTAATGGTATGGTCATGTTTTCATACCCTTATTCTCAGCTTATGATTATATATCCCCTTTTTTTACCCTTATTGAGCATATGGGCTCACCCCTTTCCTATTTTTCATTTCCCAAGGTTATGAAGAAATGTAATAGGTATGATTAATAAATTATGAAGATAATTATTTGTTATTTATATGATATTTCACCATTTTAGAATATCATGTTTCCAATTTTCTATGGACAGTAAACTATTATTGTCCTTTGGCGGGTATTTTTGTAGTTTGATGAATATTCATAAAATAATGGTGTAACATCCATGTATGTTAAGCAATGGTTTATATAATTTCTTACCCTTTTAAATATCTATATGATTTTAATAAATTCATTTATAATTATTCTTTATATGTGAATTATTTATTTAATATCAATTTTCAACATCGTGGGTGAGTAATCATGATCATTTTGAACAAGATTTTTAATATAGATTTTTTCTTTATTCAATTCATAAATTTCTTCATTAATAAATCATATAAGGTGATATAATTGTATATTTAAATAGATATTTAATTTTAATATTTTATTATATTTTATATTTGGTTATGATTCCTAAAGAAAAAAATGATCATGTTTCAGTGCTTTTCTTCCAATGAGAATTAGTATTATAAATGAAGAGCTTAATAATAATTTTATCATTCCAGAATAAAAATAAGATCATTAATTAACATTATATTCCTTATCGTATCAATAATTATTTTATTATATTTATTTATGATTTTATTTTATATCATTTTTCATGTATGTTTTTAGACTAAAGAAAACATGAACATTCCCTAATTAATGTATGAGTATGGTTAAGAATGTAGTATCTTTTTGATTAAAATAATGAATAATGAATCATAATGATATTATATAGATAATATTAGGGTTATAATTTTTTGTTCAATAGTTTTTAATAGTTATTATAGAATCTTTATGAATAATGAAAAATGTTACTTCATGGAGTATGTAGTGTGTATATATGCATGGATGAAGATTTTATTTTTTTTCTTAATAGAAAAGTTGAATGGTAGTTAATAACTGTTACTGTATCATAATGAAATCTAGTATAAAATCATTAATGAGGTCACTATATGTAAATAAGGAAATTATATTTTGAATAAGATTTTAAATATAATTGAAATTATATAATGATTAGTACCCACGTTGAGAATTAGAGATTTCATATAAAAGAATCCATTGAAGTGGTGGAATTAAGATAACTTCTTATGAAGATAAGATAAATAATTTGAAAGATTATTCTAGTGGAAAAAATGGTATAGTAAAATTAGGGAACCTAAATTTATAGTGTTGAAGAACAGGTGGTGAGAGACCCCATTTATAATTAATGACAGTGGTAATTTTTTATTTATTTCATCTTAATAGAAAGGTAGAACATGTTTCACATGTGAAGAGGAATATAAAATGGAAAATAGTAGATTAGAGATAAGTTTTGGTAGATCCATATATCAATAAAAAGATTAAAAGCATCATTTAACATGTTTTACCATTAACAAATTCATTAACCCTTTTTACACTTTTTAACTTTTTACCACTATAATAATTTTTTACCTAACTGTTTAGTTTTTTATGAATAAAAATAAAATGGCCCTTATTAAATAATTGGTATGTTATAATTTCAAATTCATATCAATTTTAATATGTTATCTATTGTAGAACCCTTGTCATGGGGTGTGGAAAAATCTATAATTTCCATTATTCCTAGTGTGACGTTGTGGTTGACTAGGGTCGTCTCACTTAAGAATATTCATAGTTTTTTTAGTCACTAATAAAAATTCATATAGATAATTGTTTTATTTTTTTTTTTGTATTTTTTTGGTAACAAATTAAATATATGGAAATTTTAATGACATTGTATATTATCAAAACATTGAATGAAAATAATGTTAGTGAATATAGAAATTGTTCCTAGGTTTGGTTTCAGGAAGTATCATTATTCATGTTGTTTCCTAAATTCAATTTGATAGTCACATTATGATAAATTTGTTTGAACCAATTTGTTTATAAGGTTGTATTTTTTGTCAATAATTTTCAACGAAGATCAAAATGAAGGAGATCAAGAAGTACTCTGATGAAGTGGAGGAATGATAATTCAGACGATATTTGTACTGATCATAAGTTCAAAGAACATGTGTAAAATGTGATATATTGTTTACAAAAATGAAGAATGTGAGGTGTAATCAATTTGAGGATGATGAAAGAATAATGGGTTTTGATGAAGACCATGAAATTCCTCATTATTTCATGAGACCCATGGGTTTTTGATGAAGACCATGAAATTACTCATGATTACATGAGAACCATGCAAGAGACTTCTTGGCAAATTGAATCATATGGTTTGCATGAAGTAGATCATGACAGTTGATGAAGAAGACAATGTGTAAATGAGTGGAATTCAAAGATGGTCGTGAGGGGATTGGAATTCTTAGATAGCCATGCACAACACATTGTCATAGAATATGATGATGCCAAATTTATTCCTTCAAAGAATACATATCACAATAGTGGAGTTTGTGATAAAAGCAGAAGAGTTGCAGAAGGATACAGATCACCAAGAAGTAGTGTTGGTGAGGTGATCGTGCTTGTTGACAAAGCAAACAAACGACATACAAATTTTTTGACAAAGGAGATTCCATGGTGGCATGTCGAGTTCAAGGACTACGGATAATGATACATGTTTTATTCAAGGAACATTGAAAAAGGAATGGATGATCTGGAGGCAAACAAAAAGAGCAGAGGTCTAGGAGGATAGGAAACTTTTGCGCCATATGTTTTTGAAGATCGGACCATCAAAATATGGCAAAGGGATAAGGGTCGCGCAAGTTTTGGTGAGGTCGCGCAGGTGACTTATGCGCCGAGAAGAGACTCGTGCGTTGATGCCTTGGAAGCTTGATAAATTGAACACCTATGGTTTTTCTTGATTAGATGATTGAAATTTGGCAAAGGAAAGAGGTTCGCGCTTGTTTGGAAGTTGGTCGTGCATGTGAATATCAAGGGAAGATACCTGTGCGCCGAGACTTGCACGCCGATGGTTGACTTGCACGCCATCGCGCATGGGGTCCAGTTTGCCTATAAATAGGGAACCCCCTCCTCATTAAGGAAAAATTTCAAGACTTAGAGATTTTTCTAGCTCTCATCACACAGGTGATTGAGCCGTGCTAGTGGTAGTTGAGTCACGCAAGTAGAGGTTGCGCGTCGATTGTTGGCTGCTCGCCCAAGGTGGTTTGGGAGAGAAAAGAAGTGGGACACGCAAGTTTGTTGTTGGGGAAGGAAGCGTCACGTAGGTGCTTTGGTGTCACTTGCATGCTAGTTTAGACCTGCGCGCTGAGGAATTGTGCATCGTATTGAGACTTGCATTCCAGGCTTGAAAAGGAGAGCCAGACATTGTTGAAGCACGCCCACCTTTCTGGAGCTTCACAAGTGGTGAAAGAGTGCCTGATACTTTCAGTGAAAAGAGAGATTGAAGAAGAAATCTAATTGATACATACATGATCTCATGCATACATGGTGAACTGATTCTGAAGATGGCAAGTAAGCTGAGCATAATTTATTGAGCAATCACATAAGTGATTGTGATTCGGGAAAACGAAGACAAGGGGATCTAGTGCATTCAGTCATTGCACTAAAGAAGAAGGATTGAACTAACAAGAGCATCAACTCTAAACCCTGATGCAAGAAAAGTATCATGCTGAACAGGATACAAAGAACTTCAATGCACATCTATTAAAGATACCTTCACGTCTATAAACTGAGAGGGACCTCACCAACGGCAGTGATCCAGGGGGAGTCAATGGGAGTGACTCGAGGGACGCAGTGAGCTATCCCTAAACTTTTGTAAAGGCAGTGAACCTGGGACAGACTGACTGTACCTAAAAAATTGTAATATACAGCTAGTGAAGCATAGTGGATTTTGGTACGACCAACAACCTGTCGGCGTATTCTCCTTGGATGTATCCTTTAGTGGTAAACCATGTAAAAAATAGTTGTGTCATCTCTTTGCATGTGAATGTTTCATTGCTGATCATATCTCTCATACAGGTTTTACTAGTTCCTACCAACGTGGGAACAAGATCCACATCTTTAAGTAGAAAAATATGACACCTTGATTCACCCCTCCCCACTCAGGGTGTCCCGGGGTCCTACAAAATTAATATAAAACTACATTCGATTTATTTATTTTCTATGAAGTCTTTAAATCCTAGAAAAACTGAATATTAAATTCTCCTATAATAAATGATGATAACACATCATAATTGTGTGTATGGAATCGCCAAATACCCAAATCCATCATACACCATTTCAACCATTCAATATGTCAATTCCATCATGTAAATATATAACTATCAATATAATGTACGGAAAAGTTTTAAATAGAATAATAAAGGTGAGTTTGAGATCTATGTCATGGTTGATAATTTCAACACCTCTACACTACACTCTTATTCACCATAACACTAAATAAACATATGGAATTAATGAATAGAATTTTGGAAACCCTTATCCTTCATTGAGTCTATTCGTTATATTAATATCCCTTTATTGGATGTAAGAGGTCATGGTTGAATAATTAGAAAAAGAGAAAGATAGAGGGGAGGGAGAGAATGATAAGCCTAGAGATTGAAAACATATGGATCTGTTAAAAAATAATTCATGAAATAAAGAATAATAAAATAAACTATTCTATAATAGAAGGAAAAAATAAATCAGGGAAGCTGAGCATTAGCCTCTTCTATCATTCGATTCATCGATTTCATGTTTTCATGGAAACATCACCCAATTATTTATAGAGGGTGGAATACCATCTCTATTATTGATCTTATCTCCTGGATATTTATTTATAAATCAAATTTTCCCTTTTCAAAAATAGATTTAGAACTCAAATAGGGATAAAAGCTATTTATATATCTCATAGCACAAACATACATGAATCATGATTCTATATATTCAAATCATCAAAATGATCTTCTTTTTCTAAGGCCATAACTTTATTCACTACATAATCTTGGATTAAGTTAAAAAATTCACATTGAGGATTTCTTCAGCTTTAGAGATTTAGTAAATTACATCATAAATTATACATAACAACATTAATAATACATGTAGACACTTCTACTCAGTATCCATGTTTTCATAGAATAAAAAATCTTAAAAGAAGACAAACATGTTTATTTCCTTGTTTTAAACAACATGAAATTTCCTCGATCCCATCCTTGACCATGTTCCACATTATGTTTCATGAAAAGCATTTCAAAAACATGGGATGAATATAAAAATAACTGTAAGGGATTCAAAAAGAAAGAAAACAAATATTTTTTTAAAACGATATGTAAATGATGAATACTTTATCATAAGTAATACTTTTCACCTTTATAAAGTAGAAAATACTCATCCCTGAAAAGAAGCTCGTTGCTTACCATTTTTTACCCAAATATTACCATAAAACCCATAGAAATAACAGATAACATATAAAAGGTAATCTTCGTACATAATAATACTTAAATGGAATAACCATACAGTCAACGTTCACAAATAATTCTTACAAATGGAATATTCATACGACCAACTTCCTTATGCAATGCAATGGAGGTTATAACATAACCAATATTCATTCATTTATCACAGAACCACCCATAATTTGGTTTATCACATAACCACCTGTCAAATCTCCAATTACCATTATATAATCATCACACATAAAGGATTGGATATATCAATAATTAAATCATAAAAATTTCATTTACAATCAAAAAATAATAATTTCATGATATTGAAATATTAAATACACTTTTAAAACCATTTTAAATACCATAATATATAACAAAGGTATATGGTATTCGTTTTCCATTTAAAAACATAACATCTTTTTAAGGAACAAAAATATCATATAATGTTAGTGGCAGCGGGAATTTCATTTTCACCATGTACATTGAAAAAATAAATTCCATTTTTCCTTTAATGAAACTCTACATAGAAAAATATTCCCTATTAATGTAATTAATATTCAATGGGGGTTTAAACACAATATAAAATCAAGTCGTGTACAAATCGAAATATTCCTCAAAGAAAGGATATTGAGATGAATTCCCTTACCTCATGTCCGACTTTACTCGTGCGTTCTTTAATTTACTAAATAATAAAGTTAAGTTAATTTATACTGGAATTATAATCTTTTTTAAAGTTTATTATTCCTTTTATATCACTTTTTACCACGTTATAAAAATTACAAAAGTATTTATGTGCATATAAGATTTTTTATTGATATTTGGTACGTAAGTCAAAAACGAACTTCTTATAATTAAAAACTGACTATGTGGTAAAAACTTCATTATCTCTATGATGATATTCATTATTTAGATATCTGTTTCATCTAGAAATGGGAATGAAATTGTTTGTTTAAGGTTCAAACATTCCAATTGGTTTCTAATGGGTTTATTCATAGAACCAAAAACATCCAATGATTCTATATCCATTTGGACCTACTTTCCAAATGTAGGTGATCTTTATTTGTGGGAGAATGATGCATAATAATTTTCATTGGTCGAGAGGATGGGATATCAGACTCATCTAACATTTTTTTGGGGAATTATTGTCTACTCTGGGACTCTATTTAGAGATTTGATTTATGTTCGTGAATCATTATTAATTAACCATGTATGGAAATGAGCTTTCCTTTAGATCTGACAATAAATGATTAATATGTATGAGATATAGAGAATCTTTTATATGTATTTGAGGTATTCATTGATAGATAATCATCTGTATTTGTCAGATATTCTTAGTCAATGGTATCCTTCAACATATTATATTGAAATCTCATGGTCATTATGATAACCATACTGGTTTTAGATCCACTTTGTGGGGCACTTGATGATTATAGTCATTCAGAAGGTAATGGATTATTTTAGAGTTGGGATCATACCCGTAGATGGGCTACCTACGTATCCTTGTTTAGAAAAGGAATCAGAACCCACGTAGTTTGAGTGAAGAAATATGGATTTTATGCATGATTAATTGACCAATAAAAGATTTCATAATTACTTTTACACTCTAAGATCACGTGAGTCATGCTCGGTGTGAGAAAAAAAATTATTAGTAAAAACTGATGATTTTTCCACAAAAGATACAATCATAATAAATTATGTGGGGCTTACGTAGTTATGAATGCCCAGATAGATGATGATCGGGGCTTACTTTAGAGAAGAATCTCGGGAACATGGTCCATAATGGTATATGTGATTTATGGAGATTTGGATAATTAATTTAGGACTTAATCTTGAAAAGGATTCCCAAATTAGAGGGGACTTATGATTGGGTTTTATTCCTAAGAAGGAAGTCCAAATAGAAAGAAATTAGGACTGGGTATTATTCCTAAAAAGGAGGCCCATGTTAAAAGAAATTATGACATATTAAAAGAAACTATGACTGTGCTTATTCCTGAGAAGGATTCCAAGGCTAAAGGGACTTGATACATGGTGCTTACTCCTAAAAAGGAAGCCCGTGTTAAGGGGATTTAATATTGGGGATTTCTTTTGAGATAGAGGTCTAGGATAAGGGGAATTATTACATGGGAATACTCCTAAGAAGGATGACTAGATTAAGGATCTTTCATCTTAAAGGATGAGGTTGAATGAATGAAATATCTAACCATAGTGAAATAAAGATATGTAAATCATGAGGTTTTGAGTGATGTTCCACAGAATTCATTTTAGATAAGGAAACCAACAAATGAACCATGACAAAATTGGATTTGAAGTGGTTTTTAAGGGTAAATATTGAAGAGGAGAGGTGGATTTGAAGAAAATAGTTGAATAAGTAGGAGGGTCACCCAAAAAGAGGCCAGCATGCAAGTCCTGTTTGGGCACGTAAGTCCTGGTCACGCAAGTATACATGCGCGACATGTGTGTACATGGGCGACGGTTAACCCATAGGGTAATACTTGGGAAAGGCTTGGCTCAATCCCTTAGTATTGTCCTTGGAGGCTTCAAGAAGGGTGGCGCTCAAGTTTTGTTGAAGGGATATGGCGGAGCGCAAGTGTGACCATTTCCCTTAGGGGTTGGACACATAAGGGCACAAGTGTTGATGAATTCCAACACTTTGGACTTATTCAACCTCTTTATAAATTCTATTCTAGGTAACAAATTACCATAGAAGTGTTCAGAAGACTTCAAATAGAGACTGGGATGTCAAGAGATTAAATCTGACTTCTGGATTTTTCGATCTCTAATTTGGGGGTCTGACAAGGGGTATATATATTCCATTGAGGACCTTGGGAGAAAATAAAATAGGGTGCGCAAGTCACCTGTGTGACCAATATTTTGAATGCAAGTATACTTGTGTGACCATATTAAAACTTGTGCGACCCCTGCCTAAAGAAATCCTTGTTCATGACTTTGTCAATTTTTGTATGTTTCTTCAAAGGATGAATCTCTTTGTGCTCAAGGTATTCTCCTTTTTCATTAGTTAGACTCTGTGACAGAAAGGAGAATCAGCAAATTTCCCCCCTCAGAGTTGTATCAAAAAAAGGAAGGACGATTTGACTCTAAATTAATGGAGAAAATCAAGGAATTTTATGCGCATAGGTTCTGAGCGTGTAGGTAGACGTGCGCAGGTGCGAGCTGTATAGGATTCGGTGCGTAGAGGTACGGATTTGCCTATAAATATGTGTGTCATTCTCACGCAAATCAACCGGCTTTCAAAGCACCCTGATATCGTCCCACATGTTTCTCTCTTCATGAAAGTACATTGTTCGTGATTCAATTCTTCTTTGTTTCGCGCTTCTGCAGAGGTATTTGGACTTGCGCGGTGATACCCGTGCACCCATAGTAGCGCGTCCGGATTATACTTGCGCTCTAACATGGGAATATAGATCCTTAATGCCTTAGCCATTTTTTCCTAATTTGTTCACAATTTTTATGAAAAATCAACTTACGTAATAGTTAATTATCTGACCTTTGTGTAGATTCAATGGATCCCAGAAGAATTGGAATGACTAATGAACTTGCTAGAAAGCGAATGGATGATATGATGAACATCGTTGGCCATGACTATTATTATATCTGTGATATCACTCTCCCAGATTTGGCCATTTACTTGAATAAGTATCATCTTAATTTCCCACAGAGCATCTAACTACCTCTGTATGGCCATGGTCATCTGCCATAAGTACACATTCCAGAACCAAAGAACTATCTCCTGCATTCTTTGTTTCAATCTTACACCAATTTTTCTTTAGCAAATGTCTTAGTTGGAGGATCATTCGTAAATGATGGAAAAGTGGAGAAGGCATTGATAATGTCTCATTGCCCATGTACTCCAGATCTGAAACCTCACAAGATTGAGCTGCAACAACTTTGTTATCCTTCAATCATCTGAAATTCTCAGATGGATCAATCCAAATGCTGGAAGATGAGTTGGGACTTTCATCCCGGAAGAGGTGTAAATCCAAGTTAGATGTGGGCATATTGGGTGCGACAAAACTATGCAGAGTTTTTTGTGGATCTAAAGTGAGACCTCAATATATGAATCCATCTAAAATGGGAATACATATGTCTATAGGAATTATGAATTTTTGCCGGAGCTAATCATCCACTGGAGCCTAGAAACCAATTCTTTCCATCTGACTCATGGAGAAGTAGGCATCAGTTTTTGGGATGTCTACACGTTCACAAGGGCTCCAATTTTGGGTGATCTGTATATTTAATTCATCCCTCCCAAGGTGACTTGGAATGATTCAGAGAAGAATCCGGCTTTGGCTCAAGAATTAATAAAAAATTTCTACAAGATCAAGAATTGAAAGACCTCAAAAACTCATTCTATAAACGATATACATCTGGAGGAGTGGATGGATATGTTTCATAACAAGAGGCAGAAGAAGGGGCCCACATGTAATCATCCTACTACCTACCCCAGAAGAGAGAATAGGGGTGTTCTTTGCACATTCCGGCCGACCTTGGATGCAGAAGAATTTGAAAAGTGGGGGTATGAAGTGTATCAGAGAATCCTAGAAAATACCTGTCTAGTGGGATTATTATCCTTGTGGATAAGTGTTTATCTTTTGAAAGTCAGGGATTTGAATGGAGGTGTCAGGCCAGGGATCTTCATTATTGCAGCCAAGTTGGCTGAGAGAAAAATGGTTAGGTTGGCCACCCCTATTTTGGAGAAGATTCACAATAGCTTTCTTCCTGTCTTTATGGGTATGTCTAATTTGAGAATAGGGGGACCATTCCACGTTTTTTGGGGATGGATCACCACACATTACAGGACATAAGCTATACAGAGTGGAATACAGGTTTCAAAAGTTCATTCAGGTCATTAATGCAAGAATTTTCTAGAATTTTTCCATTATCCCTCAAATCCTATGATATGAAGGTGAGGTTGAGCATGTTCAAGAAATTACATTTCTTTCCTTATAGAAAATCGCCAACCAGGTGGTTTGATGATGATGGAACAACCATCCTGGAATTTAGGTCATACATGCTGGCTTTCAGAGATGGTGTATTGGCCACCAGGATTGATAGAGAGATTATATGCGAGGCCTTTGCTCCATACAAATTTTCATGCCAATTCAAGTTTCTGCAGCAGACTTTTGTATCCCCTCCAGTTCATGTCAGGTCAGAGTAGCATCTGATGGTTTCCCAACAACTATGGTTTTTGACATCTATGGAGAAGACCGGGGTGGTGTTTGATCTACCAGTAGATAGAGCGGCGAGTAACTTGACTACATGGTATGCCGAGAACTGGGTAGTATCCTTGCCAAAAGGGGTACTAAATCATCCAGTTCATCGAGTGGGGAAAAAGAAAAGAACTGTAGAGAATGAAACCCTTTATCTGGAAGGTTACTCTTCTACACCCATAGCTGATTTACTAGGTTCCTCATCCTAGGATGACTCATCGGATTCTCAGGATAGGGATGATGAGTCATGGAATGTGTCAAAGCATCCTCGTTCCATATATAATCCTCCTATCAGAATCAAGAGACCCACTCCATATACTCCTGGTGAGTTACTTCATTGGGTCAATTTAATCATCCTTACTTTATTACGCAACATGTTTTATTTTCTTATTATATATCTGTGATTGCAGGATCTGGGAAGAAATTGATGTCCAAGATTGTAGGACCCTACACGCAGCCTTCCGGTACACATACTGAATATCTACGACCAGAGCATGTCCAGACATGGTAGAGTATATTTTGCGATGCTAAAACTGCCTGGATAGACCTATGCAAAGGGCTACACATCCCCGGAGTAGGGAATGCATGGGCCCATACTGATATCCATTTCGAGGATAACCCCGATGAAGTGCGGGCCTGCATCAGAGAGCTGGAGATTCCCATATATTCCACTTATTATTATTGTCCTATCACCAAGAGAGTGACAGAAATGATGGATCGTGGGACCATTGAGGGAACTGGTGCTTTCGGAGATGAGGAGTGGCACAATTACGTGGCTCCTGAAGATGTAAGTCACTTTCATTATTTTAATTGCAACTTGATTCCAGTTAAATCTTTTTTTACTCAAAGAAATTACTTTCTTCATCCTGCAGCTTACAAATAAAGGAACTGCTAAGGTTATTTCACCATAGTACAGTCCTGGTGGCACCACTATCGGAGCTACAGAATCTCCTTGAGATCCGAGTGAGGTATCTCTAGGCCAGCAAGCCATGGACGAGGAGTAATACATGGATTATCATTCTATAATTCCTATATTTGGTGAAGATGATGTCAATACTCCCAAAAAAACCAAAGAAGAAAATTCATCAAAGGAATAAGTCCACAGCTATACGCTTCATCAGTAGTGTTAAGTCTTTCAGATAGTCATGAATCTTATCTCCTGAAAATATTGCTCATAATTCTTGGGATTGCAGGGGATTCTTCAATTTCCCCATTGAGGGAGAGGACTATCCCTCCTCTGATAATTACAGAGGGTTCTGGAGAACAATCACAAGTTCATGCTGACTTGACAGCTCTTGAAGAAGATCCCTCGTATGTTCCAAGTACTGCTCCTACTGCTGCAACAAAGAGAGAAGATCCCTCTTCTGGTAATTTAACAATGCTTTATAAAATGTTAGATGAAAACATCAACTGAATTCCATTCTGTGATACTTTATGTTCAACAACTGCTCTAGAACATTTGGCTTCTACTGCAAATGATTCCATAATTTTCTCTGATGATACTATCCGGGTTTAGAGGCCATAGGATGAGGGTCGCGAAGAAGACACGTCGAATGTTCCCACTAGTGAGACATGTAATTTAGAATTTTTTGGATGTGAGTGTTATCCTTCGTCCTATTAAATTAACTTTTTATTACATCTCTAATCATGATTGGTTGAAATGTTCAGTTCCATATGAGCTAGCTGTTGATCTTCCAATGCCTGAAGGGGGGTATAGACAACCCTACTACTGTAGAGACACCATCTTAAGTGGATCTTAACCCAGTAGATCTTCCTGAATCCCGTAGAGAAAATCCTGTTGATGCTAGGAATGATGTGGAGGAGCCTTCTCATGTTGTTGATCTACCGATGGGTAAGAGATAGTAATATTTGTGGCTCCACATAATTTTCAAGATTTCTTAATCAAATTTTTGTATCCTTTGGTACTAACCAAAACATTCAATTGAGTATTGAGGGCCGTCAATTTCAGTGGATAGATCTAGAGGTGTAGCCTCAGCCTCCTCCCCAACGAGAATAGAAAGTGAAATAACAATTGTCATGGGGGAAGGGGCAGAACATTGCACTTCTCTAAGTGCATTAATCTTAGACTATATTCACCCCTGTGATAGTGATGTTGAATCATAATAGGAGGTACAAAAGGCACTCCAGTTTTCAAGATTCAAGGCATGGTAGAACATAGAATGATCATATCTGAAGTTCCTCTTGAAGAGATATCATCCAAGATCCTGTGATTGTCAGTGAAACAAGTCATCTTAAGAAGGGAGAAGGAGAAAAAGTACCGTCAATATTTGACAAGAGTAAGGATGTTGACCAATATCAATGAATTTGAGGATATGGTGTCCTGAGATGAGGCTGATCATGCTTACAAGTTGAAGGAGCTAAAACATATGATCACGGAGAAAGTTGTCCAGCAGATGCACCTTCAACAATAGTTAGATGTTATTACTGGGGAACTTGACCAGCTTAATAATACACTGAAAGGAGGTCAAAAAAATGGTATGAAAGCCATCACAGATGCCAAGAAAGAAATCCATCAAGCTGAAAAGGGTAAAGCTGGTCGAGTGCATGAACTTCAAGTGGCTGCTGATGAAGCTCGAGATGTCGTGAATCAAATAAAGAGTTATGTTGAAAGCCTCTTGTAATTCCTGAAAAAGTAAGAGACTCTAGTCTATGGATGTCCTTCTAAATCTTGTGCATCAATGAATGACACTTTAATCTTCAATCATTTGGGTCTCCTTTATTTTTCTACCTTCTTTAAATTTTTTACTTAATCTAATGGACCTAGTAAGCATAGTTTGATTTTTGCTTTAATTATAAAAATAACACTACAATATTTGAATCTTTTTCTTGCTCACTATTATCTAAATCATATGAAATGTATGTTTATTGAGCTGAGACTTGACTTTTGTTCAGACTTCCCTTATCTTTTGTGGTTATTTTAATGTCATGCACGTCGTACATAAAAAGGATAATGTTTAAGGTCAAAATAGCTTTGACTGAATGGATTAAAATTGACTAAATTCCTTGATAATTTATATAAAACATATTACCATATTCAAGTATGAGGGAAAATACGTGAACATTGACTTTAGAAATTTTGAATCTGAGAAATGATATGAAAAAAGGTCTAAAAGTCAATAGAAGATGTGTTTCCCAAAAATGAAGTTACCACTATTTAACAAACCTGTTAGGGGGTTGAATTAATTAGGTCCACTTAAGGGCATTGGCTGCATAGTCAAATAATAGCATCTTTTGGATGACAGGTCAGTTATG
Organism: Viscum album; assembly: GCA_963277665.1. Taxonomy (NCBI): domain Eukaryota; kingdom Viridiplantae; phylum Streptophyta; class Magnoliopsida; order Santalales; family Viscaceae; genus Viscum; species Viscum album. The sequence continues at coordinate 663,724,868 of OY728139.1, read as the reverse complement.
TAGACTATTTAAGCAAGGCCGCCTCAGGGCACGTGTTGCATAGTCAAGAAAAATAACTCTCATAATTTTTTATTTTTTATTACTAAAAAACCAATGAATGTTTATGGAGATTTAAATTTTCCAAAGCATAGAGTATGCTGTATAGAGAGAGGTACTTGAATATGGAGATGATATTTCCAATAAAAATTGTCTAAGAATTGGATGAATGTCACTCCTGCGAAGGTCTAACCCAAATGTAGGGAAGGGAAATATAAACTATAGACTTGAATAATTTTAGATCATGAAAATGAATATGGGAAAAATATGATAAGGATGGCTATTTTTGTAGATCCCTAGATATTGTAATTATGAAAAATAAGGGAAAAAGTGGGTTTTCTCCCAAGAATAAAGTTACAACTATTTTCAAAACCCGTTAGGGGGTTTAATTATGTAGGACCACTTAAGGGCATTGGATGCATAGTCAAATAATAGCATCTTTTGGCTGATAGTTCTGTTATGTAGACTATTTATGCAAGGATACCTAAGGGCACATGCTGCATAGTCAGGAAAAAGAACTCTTTGGTATCAGACTTTTTGTGACCAGAAGTAATGAAAAGGGTTATGGATATCTGAAAGTATTTAAGGTTAGGAGTATGACACATCAAAATGGGCCTTTTCCAATGTATTTAGAGATACAGAGATCAATGTTAACCATAATCATGTAGTTGTTGGGTCCTGAATTGAGGCGCTGGACTTCACTACCTATCCCATAAGGATGGGAATCAAGCCATACGTAGTTATTGAAATAATGTTTAACGTCATGTGGGACGCGAGTGTAAGAGATTATAGTTTATGGTCATAGAGCACAGACCATAATGAGGAATACACATATAAACATGATGTAAATGAAGATCAGGGTTTTCATACCACATTCATGTTTTCACAAGGGAACTTTTCAGCCAAGCGAATGAAAGTGGAATTTGGGGTTAGGGCCAAAGACATGGGGCTCGATTCGAGGGATGCTCAAACATTCCTACGAATCCCATAAGGATGGTAATCAAGCCGCATGTAGTTCATAAAATACCCTCTGTACAGATTTGGTTCGTACATGTTAAGGGTGAAAGGAGACTTTAGTGCAATGATGGTTTGACCCAAGATTAAAAGTTTAGGAATTTCCATGTATGGACATATTCTTTGGAATATAACATGATTGGAGATCAATGTAAATAATGATTCCCTCTCAGGTTAGGGTGTCAAAGAATGTTGTAGTTTATTATTGTACAAGACAAAGGTGCGAATAATTTAACAACAGATAGCAAGGAATATGGTAAACAAATGAAAAAAATATTGGTTCTAGGGGCGGCTACATGAATCAACATCATATGAGATATAGGTGAACTGATGTGAAGATATTGGTTTTGTTCTTGAACCATAATACGTTGCCTACGTACCAAGCCTAGAAGGCAAGGATAAATGTCCGCGTAGTTCGATTAAGAAATGAATTGGTAATCAAGTTGTTCTTGAGGACAATGACCTAATAAATGGTGTTGGGACGTACACATGTTTAGCATCCCAAAGAGAGTATTATGGTTGAAGTTTACCCTAATATCACGTGAGTCATACTCGGTGTGAGAAACAAGAGGTACCAACAACCCTAACAATGCACAATTTAATGTCATGTAGGACATATAAGGGACAAGACACAATTTAATGTCATGTTGGACGAAAGTGGGATTGTGCAGTTTAATGTCATATAGAAAGGACTTAGGGGGGACTATGCAGTTTAATGTCATGTATTAAGGAAAATATGGGACTATATAGTTTAACGTCATATAGTAAGGATGACACAGTTTAACGTAATGTTGGATAACAACATAGTTTAACATCATGTTGGATGTCAACACAGTTTAACGTCATGTTGGACGTAAGTGTATTTGTGTTACAGAAAATAAATCTTCAGAAATATTGAACTGGTTGGAGTTGTGATGAGTTCTCCATCCAATGGGATTAAAGAATAAGCTTTATTGGAGTAGACCTTTTGTATTGAGTAAGGTCCTTCCCACATTGGCTCAAGCTTGGGAGGTTTCTTTCCTCGTATCATTGGAGTTCTGATAACCAATACCAATTCTCCCTGAATGAATGACTGAAGACAAACTTTTTTGTTGAAAGCTCGTGCTATTCTATTATGATATACTTCCAAGTGGTGAAAGGTACATAATAATTTTTTCTAAACGTTCCAATCCATCCAATCATTTTTGAGTTAGTTCATCTACAGATGACTGATTTCAAATGGCTACTCTGAGCGAGGGTAATTGAACATCAATGGGAATGACTACTTCTATTCAATATACCAATGAATATGAAGTTGAATGCAGAGTAGTGCGGGTGGTGGTCCGATAAACACATAAAGCATGAAAAAGTTTATCAAGCCATGATTTCTTATCTTTATCCACCATCTTTTGTAGTATATTTTAAAGTCTTATTGAAGGCTTAAATTTTCCCATTGGCCGCTGCATTATACTTAGAAGAATGGTTGGATTTGATGTTGTATTCTTGATATAACTTCCTTACATCATATTATTAGATGTTGGTTCCATTGTCCATCAATATGGTATGAGGGACCCCAAATCTGGGAACGATGTTAGACTTGTTGAAGCTTACAATGATTTTAGAATTAACTTCTTTGAGATGTGTTGCCTCTACCCATTTGGAAAAGAAGTCAGTAATAGTAAAAATATACATAAACATCTTGGATGTAGAAGAAGGATAAGTTCATACTACATCCATTCCCCATGTGGAAAATGGCAATGAGTATTTATCTATATGAAGAAACTCTTGGGGTTGATGACTAAAGTTGACATGTAAATTGCAAGAATGACACATCTTAGTGAAATAAACACAATCTTGTATCATTGATGGCCAAAAGTGTCCAAGCCATCGAATTTGATTAGACAGTTTATGTCCAGACTAGTGGGCACCACAGACTCCTGTATGTACTTCATTCATGACAACCATTGTCTCTTCACCATCAATACATCTGATGATAATTCCATCCAAACCTCATTTGTAGAAAAACAATTCTAGGTGATCTGGGTTATCATAAAGAGTAAAATTGATTACACGTCTCCAAACATTTTATTTCCCGACACTATTATGTGGGAGTGTTCCATTTTGAAGGTATTACATGATAGTTGTCATCCATCCTGTAGTATTACCATATTGTTCAAAAATGGGACTAATTTCATTTATTTCCTATGTTTGGGTTCAAACATAAGTTGAAATAGTATGAATGTGGGAAATACAAATGATTGTATCGTCCCGATTTGGATCTGCCAGTGCTGTGGCTACATTATCCAATGCATCAGCGTGGGAATTTTGTGATAATGGGATATAAGAAAATATTGGTTCCAATGGAAATTCCGCCATTAACTCTATGACTTAATCATACAAAGGGATCAACTCTTCTTTTCTGATGGCATAATCCCCATAAATTTTTTTGATTACCAGGTTTGAATCACCTTTCACATTTAAGTGATTCACTTGTGCATGAAGCGCCCACTCCAATCCTTTGATGAGAGCTTGATATTATAATTCATTATTTGTACCACCTTCCAACATTAAGAAAGAATAGGGTAGCACTACCTTTTCATGAGAAATGATGACAATTCCTAACCCAATATTGTTGAATTTACGATTTTCCATTTTCTTCCCTTTTGGACTTCTATAAGCACCACCATAATAAATTTTTCATGTTTGAATATTATCTTGAATAGAAAAGACTTCCTCATTATGAAATTCAGTATCTAATGATGTATCTTCTACCGAAGGGTGATCAGCAATGAAATCAGCCATATCCTGGCCCTATATTTCCTTTTGAGACACATACCGGATATCAAATTGCTAAAAAATAAATGCACACCTTGCCAGATGTCCTGAATGAATTGGATGACTAAGGATGAATAAGAGAAGTTTATTGTAATATACCAATTGGACCTCAGTATGTTGCAGGTAGTGTCTCAATTTCTGAAGTGCAAAGATTATTTCAAGGCATCAATTTTCAATACTTGAATATCGGGTTTCTACTTCAAGCATAGTCTGAATGAGATAGTAAAGGTTGTTTTCATTCCCTCCATCATTCGTCTGGGAAAGGAACACACCCAATGATTGCTCTAAAGCTGTCACATAAAGAATAAGTTGTCTTCCTTCAACAGTTTTCATTAATACTGGTGGACTCATGAGATATTTCTTGAAAATATTGAATGCTTCTTGACATTCTTCTGTCCACTGTTAAGTGACTCCCTTCTTCCTTAATTTCATGAAGGGTAAACATTTTCCTACTAGATTGGAAATGAAATGCCGAATATAGGACAATTGTACTTGAATCCTCTCAATTCCTTCAAATTTTGGGAAGTTGACATACCAAATATTGATTTTATCTTCCCAGGATCAACTTTGATACCACGATGGTGTACAAAAAAGTAGAGAAATTTTCTAGAGGTTAACCCAAAAGCACATTTCAAGGGGTTTATCTTCAAATTGTGTTGTTGAAGTTTGTGGAATATAATTTCCAAATCAGCCAAGTGATTAGAACATTGTTTGGATTTATCCACCAAATCTTCCACATAACATTCAATAACCTTCCCTAAAAGGGTTTAAAGATATGGTGTGTGGAATGTTGATATGTTTCGCCTTCATTCTTCAAGAGAAAGGGAATTTCCCGATAGTAGAACACACCCTGAGGGGCTCTGAAGGTAGTAGATTCTTCATCTTCTAGAGAAATTCTGATTCGATTATACCCAGAATATTCATCCATGAAGGAAAGTGCTTCATATCCATCTGTTTCATCAATTAAGTGTTCTGTGATGAAAACTGGAAAATAATCCTTGGGACAATGCCGATTAAGATATCTGAAATCATTGAAAAATTTAATTTTTCCATTCTTCTTTTTCACAGGGAAAATATTAGCCAACCATTTGGTATATAGAACTTCTCTAACAAATTTATCTTTGATAATGTTATCCTCTTCAACTTAAATTTTGAAAGCATAAGTTGGGTGTGTTCTTCTTGCAGCTTGCTTGAATCCTCGATGTTCTTCTGGAAAACCTAAATAATCGGTAAGATAATCAGGATTGAGACCTAGCATTTTTTTATAGTTCTAAGAAAATATATCTCAATTTATCTTTAGAAATTAAATATACATTTCTTTCTCTTCAAGTTTCATATACACACTAATTAAAGTGGGGTGTGGATATTTTTTTTGTTCCCAGATTTATTTCTCTGAGTTCATCCACAGTGGTAGAGATTCCCTCTTCAAAAATTGGAGGAGAATCCTTGAGATCATCCTCTTCTTGTTCAACATGTGTTATTTCTTTTGTTTCAACTTTCATAGTAGATGATGAAGAAGAATTTCCATGATCAATAGAGATGTCAAAATTGGAAAATCTTGAAGAAGAGGCCACTATTTCTGACCCTATTAATGATGAAGGGTCTTGCTTGGGTAATAAAGAGGAGATAATGGATTGAGAATCAACATCATCATTCATAACCGACATTGCTATAACTTCTTTCGTCCAGGATGATGATGTATAGAATTTATGGATTTTAGTTCATGAAATAAAGACATCTATATTTGATATTTTATCATGGTTTGGTGAATTACCAATTTCTCCCATGTTTTTTGGCTTGATTTTCGTAATTGATATTATGGAATTTTCCATAAGATTATTTAGATTTGGGCATATCCTGTCAATTTGACTGATAGGCAACACATAATCTATACTCACTTGTATAAATGGTTTTAATGGAATATTTTCCAAGCCACATGGAGCATTATCTTTGGTAACCTCCCTTGTTGTAGATTTCTCCTTTCCTCCATGTGAAAGAATGCCGCATCAATTTATTGAGATTCACATGTTTTGAATGGAGATTTATCACCATACTTGTCATAATTTGACCATTGAAACAATATCTAAGACATTAATGGTATGATGAAGGGATAGCCGCATGTTTATGTAGCCAACATCTTTTAAGAAAAATATTAATGGCTAGTTCATGACGAAAAACCATGAAATTTGAATTCGATACAATATCCCCAAACTGAGTTCTGAGTGTGATCTGACCCAGAGGTTCTTGTTCATTTTTATCATATCCTTTCAACATCAAAGTAGAAGGAGATAAATTAGATTCGATGAGGCACAATTGACGAAGTCTAAGAATGGGGATGAGGTTGACTCCTGAACCATTATTAATGAAAGATCTACTGATATCTATATCATTGACCTTTCCAGATAAATACAATGGTCTAATATGTCCATGCACAACATCACCTTCATCTTCATCTGTAAAAGATATCACTGTATGGAATTCAGCAGGATCATTATCTACATGGTAGACATTAGCCGCAACAATTTCAGTTTTGAATTCCTGAGGACTTTACAAAGCCTCAATGAGTGCCTCCTGAATATCCTTTGATAAATTCAAGGCATCTGGAATTGATAACATGGCTGGTACATGGGCCAAATGTTTCAAGTCATCACACTTTTGGTCCAATGGTCTGTGTTTCCCAATAGGAACTTGTGGTTTCATAGGTTCTATAGAATTTGATGCTTTGGATGTAGATGCATCTTGTATCGGGTTAGGAGTTGGAAATACTCCCCGATTTGGAAAACTAGACCGACTAGGTCTATATACATGTTGAGAGGAAGAAGTTGTATCCCCCAACTGATCCTCAAGGATAATTGTTCCAGGACTGAATCTTCTATGCATGGATGAAAATTATTATTCCTGTTGAGCCCGCTGAAGGGCTCTTCCATAAGTTTCTACTGCATATAAAGTTCTAGCAAGGGTTGAATTGGAATAGTGGCTTCCAGAATATCCACTTATTCCTCTGTATCCTAGACCTCTAGAATTCCCTCTGATTCCTCTATTTGATACAAGGAACTCAGGCTCATCAAGATCAAAAATGTGATTGGTGTAAGGATCTGTTAAGTTAATCATGTTAACAGAACCAATGATTAGCTCTTCATCTAATGAATATTCTGCCGGATTAGCCGGTTTAGGCTATGTTGTTTGGTGGGGCGGTGCCTGTGGCTTTGAAGTAGATGGCATAAAATCTGCTAAATTCAAAGACAACTTGGGCATTGAGATGAAATTTTCTTCTTCCGACTGTTCTTATTTCTTCGAATTATGTCGTTTCTTTGAGGATTTTCCCACTGATGAAGAGGGTATTGATGTGGCATTCATAGCAGAAGAGCCAATAGGTTTCTTTAATTGAGTTCATAAAATGGCATGAGTTCGGTTGATAATTTTTCTGACCATCCAATCATCATATTTTTGCACATATTTTCTTTTGACTTCTTGTCACTCGCCTTATTCCTCTGGATTTGTTGTAGTAACACATGCTACCTAAGCTGAAGAACCTTTCAGTTTTACCTGTCCCAAGTCCACCATCTTTTTTTGGAGGTCATTGAAGACAAAACACTCCTAAATGGGATACCCAAACATCGGATGAAATGGGAAATAGTTGGGATGGTCTTCATCTCCTTCCTTGTTCGGCCTTTTAAGCCTTGGAAACTAAACCAAATTATTTTCCAGAGCTGAAATGAAGTAACCAAGAACTTGTTCATTTTGGAAAGAAAAAACTTTGATCTTTAACTCCACAAATTGATTCCATCTTTGATCTCTTTGATCATATTGACGAAACGACCTCTGTTGTGGATGGTCAGGAGGTGGAGCCCTTTGATATGATGAAGGTTTTGATGTAGAAGTAGGTACATGTGCTTGTTTAAGTGTAACTGTAGCAATCTCTGCTCTACCCATTCTCCTTCCTGGAACTGATGGAATTACATGAGTTTTATCCTTAGTATTTGTAAGAGAGTCTTCAATCTATTGAGAGATTGAAGTAAGGTCTCGAAACCCACTTGTGTAATTCATAGGGATCAACAGTGTGCGTAATTCATCACGCAAATTTTCCACACATATTGGCAAAAACTCTTTTTGAGGGAGTTCTATGCTTTGGGAATATGTTAATCACTTCTAGCGAGAAATGAAATCTGAAACTCTTTCATTCTCCATTTGATTAAAATTTATAAGATCAAAAACTATTGTCTTCGATAACGTTGAGCTAAATTGAAGAAGAAATCGTTGACGGAGATCTTCACATATGGTAATTAACAAGGATTGCAAGCTTGTATACTAGAAAAAGCAGGTCCTTGTAATGACTGTACGAAGCACCTGAGCATAACTACTTCTTGTTGTTGATTAGTTCCTATCATAGAATCACAATGAGAAAAAAAATGTGCTATGTGTTGTTCCAGATCTCCCAAACCATTAAAAAGTGATAATGTGGTACTTCCAAAATTTGATGGGGGAGGAATTGCATCAACACATTCAGGGTAATCTCTCTTTTCTGGTTGAATTTGTGCACGTTTTCCCTCCATAGCTTCCAACGGAGCTTTTAATGACTCAATGGTATTTATTAACTTTTGAGAAAAATACGGTTGAGCTTGGACCTGAGTAGGTGTAATAACTGGAGTTTGGACGGGTGAGGTGACTGGTACTACAACTGATGGTAGCACTACCGATTGTTGTTGCTCGTGAACCATAGGATTAGACCTGTGAGGGTGTAAGGAGGATATTCTTGATCCATCGGACTAACTGTAACAAATTCCCATGACTGACTAACTCATGCATGCTTAGGAGTAAAACTACCTTGAAGTATTTCTGCATTCGACCTCCTGAATTCCTTCATTTCTTCTTCCTGATGTGCAAATCATTTCTCTAGTAAGAGTGATTAGCCTTCTCCAGAGGAAGGGTGGAATGTAACCTGACTTATTTCCATTCGCCTTGTTGGGCGCCGTTCAGAGAGGGATATGTTGGTTATTTGAAGGAATACCTAGATTCTGGGTAAGGTTTTGATTTTGTGTACACACACCTTCTTCATTTGCCTCTATGTGTACAACATCTTGAGCAGGAACTTCTTTATCTGATCCCTCTAAGTGAGCCTCATGTTCTGGAGGATTATTAACAATGACATTGATGACATTTATTTATGTATAACACATTGCATCCAATCTATCGGCATTTCTGTGATATTGTCTTTTTCCATGTCCTTGATGAGACATTGCCTTTTGTTGAGTTGATCCATCAGGAATTTCCTGAAAAATCGTAATTTGGAGGGAATTTCCTGATAATTCGGCTCTACATTCCTCTTGTGGATTCTCCCCTAATCGAGAGAAGACTAACTTCCCCTGAGGAAGGGATTGAGGATATGAAAAAGTCTTCAGTCTGGTGGACTGGGGCTATTCCTGCTCAAATCCTCGAATCCTATTTTTTCATTCTGTGGGTTGGGTTAAAATAGTGCCCAGTATGGCATGATGGGGTGGTTCATGTGCTTATATATCTGAGACTTTCTTAAATTATCTCTTGATTTGGTGGACTTCAGTCCAGAAATATGATGGATGCATCATCCTACTCCCACTCAAATCACCTAGCTCAAAAGATCGTTGGATGATTTCTGACACTTCTCTCAGTTGATGATGTGGACGCTCTAAACGAGAAGCTTGTTTGATATTCTCATTTGCCCGATGAAAGAGTAATTCAAAAACTTGTTCTCTATATACCTGAATTTTCGAAGAACTAGTTGAGGCATGTTCCTGAGCAAGCCTTTGATTACAAACAAAACCAATTGGTTATGCCCAGCAATGGGAAATATCATTGCATAAGACCATTTTTTGTGGGATTTGTTGACTGGAGAGTATAGTGAAATGCAGTGCTCCATGAACACCCCATCCCCTGATATGAATACCAGATGGGGCATTGGCAATTAACTAGCGCAATATTTTTAGTGCCCAATGAATGAACAGTGAAGGGCTCTCTACTTCTTTTCAACCTTTGGATATCGAGATACTGAGAGAGATGCCAAATCAATTTGGCATTGTAACCCTTCTATTTTCTTGACAGGACTTTCATATTCATCATAAGAAAATATTTTCTTCTTCAAGTGACAATGAATCTTCCACATGTTGAGAAAAATATCATGAATACAATATTCCATAAACAACTCTGGAATATCATACTGAGAGTCAGCCAAAGGCCAAAACATGACTGGTACTTCACCTTTCGCCGGTTGTTTTCTCATATTCAGCACATCCTCCTTATCACTCGATGAATATTCTTCTACATGATTAGACCAAAGATGTTGCTCCTTTGTTGCTTCATCTGATTCAACAAGATTGGTAGTGAATTCATTTATCAAACTAGAATTTGAATGACCCAGGGGTGGTTCAGAGAATGACATACGCCTCGGGCTATCTTCTGGTTGAGAAATCATTCACCTATTAGTGGTAAAGCATTAGACATGACTGGCTTCCCATTTTCATGTGTATAAAGTTAAGAGGGTTTTCTCTTCACTGTATTGTCCTTTGAAAAATTTTATAGGTAATTCAGAATGCTACTACGAAGAGGACATTCACACCTAAATTCATCATCATGGGAAGGACCACTATGGTGGGTTACATCAAAAGATGAAACCTTTATCTCTTGGATCTTCTGGCCACGTAGAGTGTTATCATGGCTCTCATATGAAGATGATACATAGAGATCGACCAAACAATAATGAAGCAAGCCTTCATGAGGAAGTGTCTGATGAAGACCTTCGTAATTATTGTTCCCACTATTGGTAAATGAAAGATTAGAATCTGGAGTTGCAAAAGATAATTGTATGAGTGCATCAAGAACTCCAGCATCGAGCAAGGCCTTATTATAGATTGGCTCATGATTGCTTCACTGTGATGGACATGTATTTTTCTTATACACCTTTTTACTCACTTTGGGAACCACTGTTTGAAAAAAGTTTTTATTATGGGAAGGTTTATGTGCCTTCTCATGAGAAATAGTTAGTTTCGTCATATTAAATCCATTCCAATCTGGTGTATGTTTCTGACTTGATTGTCCGTAGAAAATGAGGGAGTATTCCCCACAACCCTATTTGACTAGAATAGAGGTGTGTATCAATTCCGGGGTGATATGTTGATGTGTCACTCCACTAGTAGGGAAATATTTGTATTTCTTTCCTGGTGATACTACTGAAGCTATTATAATATTCTGACATGCATCCAAAATATGAGAAGGGATTTTCTTATTCTCTTTCACCATCGTCAGAATGTTCTTGGTGACTTCAACTTCCCGAATGGGAATATACGTCCATTCCGTGCTTGGATTAGGTGTGTATTCCCGATCCTGTCCTCCTTTTCCTACCAGTGAATTCTTATAGTAGTCATGTGTGGGGGCAGAGAGTTCAGTTTGCTCCAAATTTGTCATCAGAGCTTTCCGACTGACTTCTATGTGTGCTACCAAATGAGACTATTGGTAGGCTTGATGAATATTGGTAGGTGTTTTTTCCTACTCTGTATTCTTTGTCTTGTATGGTTGACGAATTTCCTTCAATACTATAAGAAAAGACTACTGACAGAATTGTTGATGGTAAAAAGTTGTATGTCCCTACTTATCAGTTTCCACAATATTAGATTGGTGATCTTCTTTGGTTGTAGTGAGACGAGCCTGGTGACTTGATTATGAGTTATAAATTGGTGTATATACCTGCCTATAGTACTCTTCCATAATTGCCTAACGGGATTGGAATGTTACTGCCAGATGAGTCTGATGGGGAGTAATATCAAGATGGAGGGGTGTATATGCCCGCTCACAATTTTCTATCAAGTTGTCTTGATAGACTTATTTGGAGGGGGAAGAAGAAATAACCTACTTACTGTTGACCAGATTTCACCTCTGGCGGTTCGTCTTGCATGATCGGGTGTGAGGAACCTGAGATGAACCTGTAAAATTGATTCCCTCATCATGTTGAGGGCGCACTGATGCATGAGTCTAGCAGCAATTATTGATGGGATCCCTTGATAAGTACTCTAATCACCTTGAATTAAGGCCTTGGATGACCTTATATTACACCTCCTCATAATATGAGAGAAACTGGTTTTTTAATTCTAGGGATAACGACCCGAAATGGTTGGATACGGTGGTTGGCACCACCTGCTTCTTGATCACTGGTCGTCAATGTCCCGACAACCAGGGTTAATTATTGACTTAGAGTGCTTGTCTAGCAGCCTCAAGAGTCGGAATGGTACTGTGTTGATGGTATTTCTTAACTAGTTCATTTGAGACCCAGCATTGAAGACGCTGAGTAAGTGATGTCATCCTAAGAGCAGACGAGGATCCACCAGGAGTAGCTGCAGATGCATTCATAGGTGTGAACATTAGATAATCCATTTCTGTAATGCAAAGAGATCTTGGAAACGAGTGCCTATTTGATATAACCGACATAATCAAGATAAGTTCGGCCACTACATATTTTGTATGAGCACATATGTTATTGATTGCTTTGTTGGTATTCACATTGTATTAAATAGGGGCCTAACAAATAAGTAAAACATCATTTAACTTGGTTAAGTATTCTTGTCAGGTTCACCATTTTTTGATTCTCCTGGAATTGGGGATGACCTTTCCTGTTTAAGGTTCAATCATTACAATTGATTTCTAATGATTTTATTCATAGAACCGAAAACATCCAATGATTCTATATCCATTTTTACCTACTTTCCAAAGGTTGGTGCTTATTAGTTGTGAGCCGATGAGGCTGAAGAATTTTCATTGGTCAAGAGGATGGGAGGTCAGACTCATCACACTTTTTTGGGGGGAATTATTGTCTACTACAGGACTCTCTATATAGAAATGAGTTATGTTCATGAATACTTATTTATTTAGCAAGTGTGAAAATGATCATTCTTTTAGATCTGACAATCAATGATTGATATGTATGAGATTTAGAGAATCTTTTATATGTATTTGAGGTTCTTCATTGTTAGAGAATAATCTGTATTTGTTATAGATTCTTAGTCAATGGTATCCTCCAACACATTATATTGAAATCTCTTGGTCATTATGATAACCACACTGGTTTTAAAGCCACTCAGTGAGGCACATGAAGTTTATTGTCGTTCAGAAGGATATGAATTATTTTAGTGTTGTAATCATACCCACAGATGAGCTACCTAAGTATCCTTGTTTAGAAAAGGAATCATAACCCATGAAGTTCTAGTGAAGAAATATGGAGTATATGCATGATTGATGGCCCAATGAAAGATGTCATAATTACTTTTACACTATAAGCTCACGTGAGTCATCCTCGATATGAGAAACATGATGTATCAGTAAAACCAAACAATTGTGCCATAAAATATGCAATCAAATGAAATTAGGTGGGGCTTACATATTTATGACTGTTCAGATAGATGAAGATCGGGACTTACATCAGGTAAGAGGCCCAGGAACAATGTCCATAAAGGTATATGTGATTTATGAAGATTTGGATACATAATTTAGGACTTAATCCTGAAAAGGATTCCAAAATTAGAGGAGAGATTTGATTGGGTTTTATTCATGAGAAGTAAGTCCAAATCAAATGAAATTAAGATTGTGGATTATTCCAGAAAAGTAGGTCGAGTTTAAATGAAATTATGACTAATTAAAAGAAATTTTGACTCTGGCTATTTCGGAGAAGGAGGCCCAGGTTAAAGGGACTTGAGACTTGGGTATTACTCCTAAAAAGGAAGCACAGGTTAAGGGGATTTGAGATTGGGGATTACTCATGATAATTAGGACTATTTTAAGGGGAATTATGATTGCGGTTACTCCTAAGGAGGATGCCCAGATTAATGATCTTCTCCTCTTAATAGATGAGGTTGAATGAAATCAATCTCTAACCATAGTGACATAAAGATATGAAAATCACGTGGTTTTGAGAGATGTTCCACAGAATTCCTTTCATATAAGGAAGTCAACAAAGGAACCATTCCAAAAATGGTTTTAAATAGGGTTTTGAAGGCTAAATCTTGAAGAGGAGAGGTGTATTTGAAGAAAAGAGTTGAATAGCTAGGAGGGGCACCCAAAAAGGGGTAGGCGCGCAAGTACTATTTGGGAACGCAAGTCCTGTCCGCACAAGTATACTAGCACGACATGTGTGTACATGGGTGATGGTTAACCCAAAGGGTAATACTTGGGCGAGGCTTGGCTCAAGCCCTTAGGATGATCCATAGAGTCTTCAAAAAGGGTGGCGTTCCAGTTTTGTTGAAGGGATAAGATGGCGCGCAAGTGTGACCATTTACATTAATGGTTAGACACTTATGCGCACAAGTGTTGATGAATTCCAACACTTATGCCTTATTCCTCCTCTTTAGATATTCCATTCTAGGTAATAAATTACCTTATAAGTGTTTGGAAGACTTCAAGCAGATACTATGGCACTGAGAGCTTAAATCTGACTTTTGGATTTTTCATCCTCAAAATGGGGGGCCCACAAGGGGTATTTATAGGTCCTTGAGGACCTTGGTCGAAAATAAAATAGGGCGCACAAGTCACCTATGAGACCAATATTTAGGGTTCAAGTATACTTGTGTGACCATAGTGAATCTTGCGCGACCAACCCATTAAGAAATCCTTGTTCATGACTTTGTAAATTTTTATGTTTCTTCAAAGGATGAATCTTTTTGTGATGAAGGTATTAACCTTTTTATTTAGTTAGACTCTGGGATGAAAAGGAGTGCCACCAAAAGTCCCCCATCAAAGTTGGATCTGAAAAAAGGAAGGACGATTTGACTTTGAGGTAAAGGAGAAAATCAATGAATTTTGGGCGCGCAGGTGTTAAGCGCGCAGGTATCGACGCATAGGTGCGAGCTGCGCAGGCTTTAGCGTGTAGGGGTACGTATTTTCCTAAAAATATGTCTTCCATTCTCGCGCAAATCAACCGTATTATGAAGCACCTTTATCTCATCTCTCATTTGTCTCTCATCGTGCAAGTACACTATCTGTGGTTCATTCATTCATTGTGTCTCTCTTCTATTGAGGTATTTGGACTTGTGCGGTGATACCTACGCACCCATACTTGCACAACCAGATTGTACTTGTGCGCCAACATAGGACTTTCGCACCTTAATGAGTTAGCCTTTTTTCCAAATTTCTACACACTTGTTATGAAAAATCAACTTACATAAAAGTTAATTATTCGAACTTCGTGTAGATTCAATGGCTCCTAGAAGAATTGGAATGACTAATGAACTGGATAGAAAGTGGATGGAGGATATGATGAACATAATCGGCCATGACTATTATAATATCTGCGACAGTACTCTCCTGGATTTTTCCAGGTACTTGCAGAAGTATCATCTTAATTTCCCACAGAGCATCTACCTGCCTCTGCAAGGCCACGGTCATCTGAAAGAATTCAATATTCCAGAGCCAATGAACTATCTCCCACATTCTTGGTTTCAGACTTACACTAATTTTTCTTCAGAAAATTTCTCAGTTTGAGGATCATTTGAAAATACTGGAATAGTGGAGAAGGGGTTTATAATGCATCATAGCCCATGTGCTTCATATTTGAAAACTCACAAGCCTAAGCTACAACCACATTGTTATCCTTTAATTTTTGAAATTCTCAGATGGATCAATACAAAGGATGGAAGAAGAGTTGGGACTTATGCCCTAGAGGAGGTGTGAAGCGAACTTGGATGTGGGAATATTGGGTGCGACAAACCTATGTACATTTTGTTGAAGATCTGAATGGATATGCAGTATATGAAGCTGTTTGGGCTGGGCATACATATGTCTACAGGAATGATGTCTTTGGGCCGGAGCTAATCATCCACTAAAGCCCAAAAACAAATTATTTCCATCAGACTCATGTAGAAGTAGGCATCAATTTTTGGGATGTATACAAGATCTCAGGGGCTCAAATTTTGCGTGATATGTATGATGAATTCATCCCTCCCAAGGCGACTTGGAATGATTCGGAAAAGACTACGACATTGGCTCGAGAATTATTGAAAATTTTATGCAAGCTCGTGAATAAAAATACCTCAAAAACACATTATTGAAAGGATGTTCATACAGAGGAGTGGGTGGATATGTTTCTTACCAAGAAGAATAAAAAGGGGCCCACCTGTACTCGTTCTACTACTTTCCCTAGAACGAAGAAGAGGGGTGTTCTTGGAACATTTTGGCCTACCATGGAAGCAGGAGAATTTGAAAAGTGGGAGTATGAAGTGGATCAGAGAATCCAATAAAAGACCCATTTGGTAGGCTTATTAACCTTATGAATATGTGTTTATATTCTACCAGTCAGCAATTTGAAGGGAGGAATTAGGCCAGGGACCTTTGTTGTTGCATCCAAGTTGGCTGATAGAAAAATGGTTGCGTTTTCCACCCCCATTTTGGTGAAGATTCACAGGAACTTACTCCATGTATTTATGGGTTTGTCTCTTATGAAAATAGTGGGACCTTTCCAAGTTTTTTCGGGATGGATCACCACTCATTTCAGGACATATGATGTACAGAGCAGAGTAAAGGTTCCTGGAAGTTCTTTCACGCCTTCAGTGCAGGCATTTTTTTGGAATTTTTCCATTATCCCTATACTCCTATGATATGAAGGTGAGGCTGAGAATGTTCAAAGAATTCCATTTCTTTCTTTATGGAAACTGGCCAACCAGGTGGTTTGTTGATGACAGAACAACTAGCCTAAAATTGAAGTCATACATGTTGGCTTGTAGAGATGGTGTATCGGCCACCAGGATTAACTGAGAGATTATATGTGATGCCTATGCTCCATACAGATTTTTTCACCAATTCAAGTGCCTACTGTAGACTGTTGTATCCCCTCCTATGCATTTTAGGTCACAGAAGAATCTGATGGTTTCCTGAAAACTATGGTTGCTGACATCTATGGATAAGACCTAGGCAGTGTTTGATCTACCAGTTGCTGGAGCAGCGAGTAACTTGACTACATGCTATGCCAATAACTAGGTAGCATCATACCCTGAAGGGGTACTGAATCATCATGTTCATAAGGTGGTGAAAAAGAAAAGAACTGTAGAGAAAGAAAACCTTCATCTAGAAGGTGAATCTTCTACACCCAGAGCTGATTCACCGTGTTCCTCACCCAGGGCAGACTCACTGGATTCTAATAATGTGGATGATGAGGCACAACATGTGTCAATTCATCCTCATGCCATATATAATCCCCCTATCTAAATCAAGAGACCTAATCCATCGAATCCTGGTGAATTACTTAATTGGGGCAATTTAATCGTCATTACTTAATATAGCAACACGTTTTATTTTCTTATTCTCTATCTGTGATTATAGGATCTGGGATGAAGCCGATGTCCAAGATTTTAAGACCCTCCTCGAAGCCTTCTAGTACACATGCTGAATATATATGACCAGAGGCAGTCCAGACATGGAAGAGTTTATATTGCGATGCTGAAACTGCCTGGCTAGAACTTTGTGAAGTGATACACATCCCTGGAGTAGGGATTATTCGGGCCTCTACTGATATCTATTTCGAGGATAACCCGGATGAAGTTCGGTCCTACATCAGAGAGATGTATATGCTCATATATGCCACTTATGATTCTATTCCTATCACCAAGCGGGTGAATGAAATAATGGATCGGGGGACCACTGAGGGGATTGGTGCTTTCGGAGATGAGGAGTGGCACGATTACGTGGCTCTTGAAGATGTAAGTCTCTTTCAATATTTGCTTTGTAACTTGATTCTAGTTAAATCTTTGTTTACTCAATGAAATTACTTTCTTCATCCTATAACTTACAAAGAAAGGAACTGTTGAGGTTCCTTCACCACAGTACAGCCCTGGTGGCACCGCTATCGGAGCTACTGAATTTCCTCGTGAGCCGGGTGAGGTATATCTAGGACAGAAATCCAAAGATGAGGAGTTATACATGGATTTTCATTCTCCAATTCCTATATTTAGAGATGATGATGTCAACACTACCAGAAAACCAAATAATCAAAGGCATCGAAGGAAGAATTCCACAGCTAAATGCTTCATCAGTAGTGGTATGTCTTTCGGATAGTCATGAATCTTATCTCTTGAACATATTTCTCATACTTATTGGGATTTCATGGGCCTCTTAAATTTCAACATTGAGGGAGAGGACTGACACTCCTTTGAGAACGATAGAGGGTGCTGGTGAACAATCACAAGTTCATGCTGACTTGGCTGCTCCTGAAGAAGAGCCAGCGTCTGTTCCCAGTACTGCTCTTGCTGCTGCTACAAGGAGAGAAGAGATTTCTTCTAGTAATTTAACAATGCTTCAAAAAATGTTAAATGAAAAAATTAACTGACTTACATTCTGTGATACTTTAGGTTCAAAACCTGGACCAGAACATTTGGTGGCCACTGCAACTGATGCCATAATTTTCTCTGATGAAACTGTTCGGGGTTAGAGGCCGCAGGATGAGGGTTTCCATGAAGACACATCAAATACTCCAAATAGAGAGACATGTAAATTAGAAGAATTTAGATGTGAGTTTTATCATTATTCCGGTTAAGATAATTGTTTATTGCATGTCTGACAATGATTGGTTGAAATGTGTAGTTCCATCTGAGCATGCTGCTGAACTGCTAATGCATGAAGGGGGTATAGACAACCCTACTATTGCAGACACACTAGCTTAACGGGATCATAACCCAATAGAGCTTCCTGAAACCCATACTGAAAATCCATTTGAAGCTAGGAACGACGGGGAGGATACTTCTCATGTTGTTGATCTACCATTGGGTAAGAGATAGTAATATTTGTGAGTGCATTTAATATGAAAGATAGATTAATAAACTTTTGTTATCCTTTGGATCTAACCAAAACATTCAATTGACTATGCAAGGTCGTCAATTTTAGTGTCTAGATCTGGAGTTGAATACTCAACCTCCGCCAAAACGGGTATATAAAGTGATGTAATATGGTTCATGGGGGAATGGGTAGAACATGGAACTTCTCAATGTGCATTAATCCTAGATTATATTCCCCCATGTGATGGTGATGCTGAATCAGACCCCGTGGTACAATAGTTGCTTCAGTTTTCACGACGCAAGGCATGGAATGACATATAGAAGATCATATCTAATGTGCCTCTTGAAGAGCTATCTTCGATGATCCTGCGACTCTCATCCCTGTTTGTCATGTTGGGACTTGGCGGTTTTGGATATCAAGAAATCCATGCCATGGTGAAACAAATCATATTTAGAAGGGAGCAGGAGAAAAAGTATCATCAATATTTGTCCAATGAAAGGCTGTTGAAAAATATCAGCGAAATTGAGGGTGTGGTGTCCCGAGATGAGGCTGATCATGCTACCAAGCTAAAGAAGCTGAAGCATAAGATAAAGGAGAATGTTTTCCAGCAGATGCACCTTCAACACCAGTTATATACTGTGACTAGGGAACTTGACCAGATTAATAATTCACTAGAAGGAGATCAAACAAATGGTATGAAATCCATCACAGATGGCAAGAAATCACTCCATCAAGATGAAAAGGGTGATGATGGTCGAGTGCATGAACTTCAAGTGGCTGCTGATGAAGTTCAGTATGCCATGAATTAAGTGAATAGTTATGTTGAAAGCCTCTTGTAATTCCTAAAAAAGAGAAGAGACTCCAGTCTATGGATGTCCTTCTAACTATTGTGAATCAATGAAAAACACTTTCATTTTCAATCATTTGTGTCTGCATTATTTTGATACCTCCTTTAAATATTTTTCTTAAGCCAATGGGCATAGTAAACAAAGTTTGATTTTTTCTAGGATTTTAAAAATAACCCTACAATCTATAAATATTTATATTCCTCATTATTATATAAATCATATGAAATGTATGTTTAGTGAGGTGAGACATGACTTTTTTTCAGATTTCCCTTGCCTTTTGTGGGTAGTTTAAATTCATGCACGTCAAACATAAAAAGGATAATGTTTAAGTTCGAAATATCATTGAATGAATAGATAAAAATTGACTGAATTCCATGATAATTTATCTAAAAACATATTACCATATTCATGTATGGGGGAGAATATTTAAAATATGACTTGAGAAATTTTGAATCTGAGGAATGATATGAAAAAGGGCTAAAATGAATTAGAAGAAGTATTTCTCAAAAATGAAGTTACCACTATTTAACAAACCTGTTAGGGCGTTGAACTATGTAGGGACACTTAAGGGAATTTTATGCATAGTCAAATAATAGAATCTTTTGGCTGACAATCCCATTATGTAGACTATTTATGCTAGGCTCCCTAAGGGCACCTACTGTATAGTCATGAAAAATAACTCTCCAAAATTTTACTTTTCTATTGCTAAAGAAAGACAATGAAAGTTTATGGAGAATCATATTTTCCAAAGCATAGAGTCTGCTATATGGAGAGACATACATGAATATGGAGAGGATATTTCCAATCAATATTGTCTAAGAATTGGAGGAATTTCACTCTATCAAATGTCTGACCCAAATGTTGGGAAGGGAAATATAAACCGTAGATTTGAATACATTTAGATCATGAAAAAGAGTATGGAGAAAATGTGTTAAGGATGGCTATTTTTGTGGATCCCTAAATATTGTCATTAATAAAAATAAGGACAAAATAGGTTTTCCTCACAAGAATGAAGTTACTACTATTTGACAAACCTGTAAGGTGGTTGAAATATGCAGGTCAACTTAAGGGAATTGGCTGCATTGTCAAATAATAACATCTTTTGGCTGGCAGGTCTATTATGTAGACTATTTATGTATGGTCGCTTAAGGGCACATGCTGCATTGTCAGGAAAAAGAACTCTTCGGTATCAGACAATTTGTGACCAGATGTCAAGAAAAGTGATATGGAGATATGAAAGTATATAAGTTTTGGGGTATGACACATCGAAATGGGAATTATCCAATGTATTTAGAGATACACAGATCAATGTTAACCATAATCATGTTGTGGCTAGGTCCTGAATTGAGGTTCTAGACTTCACAACGTATCCCATAAGGATAGGAATCAATCCATATGTAGTTCTTGAAATATAGTTTTACGTCATGTGGGATGAGAGTGTATGAGATATTAGTTTTGAGTCATAGAGCTCAGATCATAAAAAGGAATACACGTATAAACCTGATGTGAAAGAAGATTAGGGTTTTCATACCACATTCATGTTTTCACCAGGGGACTTTATAGCCAAGGGACTGAAAGTGGAATTTGGGGTTAGGCCCCAAGACTTGGGGCTGGATTCGAGGGACTCTCAAATGTTCCTACATATCCCATAAGGATGGGAATCAAGCCACACATAGTTCATAAAATACCCCCTATATAGATTTTGTTCGTACAACTGAAGGGTGAAAGGGGACTTTAGTGTAATGATGGTTTGACCCAAGATTAAAAGTTTTGGCATTTCCATGTATGAATGTAGTCTTTTTAATATAACATGATTGGAGATCAATGTAAATAATTATTCTCCCTCAGGTGAGGGTGTCAAAGAATGTTGTTGTTTATAGTCGTATAGGACAAAGGTGAGAATAGTTTAACTTCAGATAGAAAAGGACTATGGTGAACCAATGTAAACAAATATTGGTTTTGGGGTGGCTTCACGAATCAAAATCGTATGAGATAGAGGTGAAATGATGTGAAGATGTTGGGTTTGGGATTGAACCACATGAGGTTTCCTACGTTCCTATCCTAGAAGTCAAGGATCAAAGTCCATGTAGTTCGATTAAAGAATGAATTGTTAATCAAGTTGTTCTTGAGGGAAAAGACCTAAAAATGGTGTCGGGACATACTTATGTTTAGAGGCCCGAAGAGGGTATTATGGTTGAAGTTTACTCTAAGATCATGTGGGTCATACTCGGTGTGAGAAATAAGAGGCAGCAACAACCCTAACAATGCACAGTTTAATGTCCTTTAGGACATATAAGGGACAAAACACAGTTTAAAATCATGTTGGATGAAAGAGGGATTGTGCAATTTAATGTCATGCAATAAAGACTTAGGGGGGGGGGCAATGTGGTTTAATGTCATGCAGTAAGGACAATGAGGGAATATATAGTTTAACGTCATATAGTTAGGATGACATATTTTAACGTCATGTTAGACAACGACACAGTTTAACGTCATGTGGGATGTCAACACAGTTTAACTTCATGTTTTTCATAAGTGTATTTGTGTTTCACAAAAATACATCTTTAGAAATCTGGCATTGGTTATAGTCGCGATGAGTTCTCCACATATTGAGATTAAAGAATAATCTCTATTGGAGTAAACCTTATGTATTGAGTAAGGTCCTTACCACTTTGTCTCAAGCTTGGGAGGTTTCATTCCTAGTATCATTGGAGTTTTGATAACCAATACCAATTCTCCCTGAATGAATGAATGAAGAAAAACGTTTTTGTTGAAATCTTGTGCTATTCGATTATTATAGACTTCAAAGGGGTGCAAGGTGCACAATATCTATTCGTCTAATCATTCCGTTTCATCCAATCACTTTTGAGATTGTCAATCTGTATATGAATTATCACAAATGGGTTATCTAAGCAAGGGTAACTGAACTTCGATGGGAAAGACTGCTTCTGTTCCATATACTAATGAATATGTAGTTGACTGCAGAGCATTGCGGGTGGTGGTCCGATAAGCCCATAAAGCATGAAAAATCTTATTAGTTCATGATTTTTTATCTTTATCCACCTTCTTTTGTAGTATATTTTAAGGAGTCCTATTGAAGGATTCTATCTGGCCATTGGCCGCTGCATGATACCATGATGAATGGTTGAATTTGATGTTGTATTCTTGATACAACTTCCTTACCATAGATGGACAGAAGTTGGTGCCATTGTCAGCCAATATGGTATGAGGGGCACCAAATATGGTAAAAATGTTAGACATGATGAAGCTAACAATGATTTTACAACAAACTTATTTGAGAGGTATTGCCTCTTCCCATTTGGAAAAGAAGTCAGTAGTAGTAAGAATATACTTAAACTGCTTGGATGTAGACAAAGGATAAGGTCATACTACATCCATTCCCCCATGTGGAAAATGGCCATGAGTATTTAGCTTTATGATGGAAATCTGGGGTTTGATGAATGAAGTTGGCATGTACATGGAAAGAATGACACTTCTTAGTGAAATCAACAAAATATTGTATCATTAGAGGCCATAAGTATCCAGGCCTTCTAATTTTATCAGACATTCTATGTCCAGACTGGTGGGAACCACAGACTCCTACATGTACTTCTTTCATGACACCCATTGTCTCTTCACCATCAATACATATGATAAAAATTCCATCAAAATCTCATTTGTAGAGAATTTATCTAGGTGATCTGGGCTATCATAAAGAGTAAAATTGACCACACATCGCTAGACTTGTTCTTTCCTATATCTATTAGGTGGGAGTGTCCCATTTTGAAGGTATTCCCTGATAGGTGTCATCCATCCTATAGTATGACCATATGGTTCAGAAATGGGACTAATTTCATTTATTTCCTATGTTCTAGTTTGAACATAAGGTGAAATTTTATGATGGTGGGAAATAATGATGATTGTCTTGTCCCGATTTGGATCTACCAGTGCTGTGGCTACATCAGCTAATGCATCAGCTTAGGCATTTTGTGATCACGAGATATAAATCCCTTCCAGTGAGCAATGAAATTTGAAACTCTTTAGTTCTTCCTTTGAATATAATTTTTATGAATAAAAACTGTTGTCTTCGGAAATGTTGAGCAAAATTGAAGAATAAATCGTTGGCAGAGATCTTCACATCCTGTAATTGACCAGGATTGCAAGATTTTATACCAGACAAAAGCAAGTCATTGTAATGAATATACAAAAAACCTGAGCTTAACTACTTCTTTTTGTTGAGGAGTTCCCATCATAGGTTCACAATGAGAAACAAAATGTGTTAAGTGTTGTTCTGGATCTCCCGAACCATTAAGAATTGGTAATGTGGTGCTTGGAAAATTTGGTGGGGGAGGAATTGCATCAACCCATGCAGGGTAAGATCGCTTTTCTAGTTGAATTTGAGCACATTTTCCCTCCATAGCTTCCAACCAATATGATAATGACTCGATGGTAGTTATTACCTTTTGAGAATCATCTGGTTGATCTTGGACTTAAGTAGGTGCAATAACTAGAGTTTGGACAGGTGTGATGACTTCTACAACAAATGATGGGCACTATCGATTGTTGTTGTGCATGACCCACAGGATTAGACCTATGATGGTGTACTGGTAAAGGAGGATATTCTTGATCCATCTTAGTAACTGCAACAAATTCACTTGACTGACTAACTCCAGCAAACATAAGAGGAATACTACCTTGAAGTAGTTCTGCATTCAACCTCCTTAATTCCTTCATTTCTTCTTCCTACTGTGCAAATCTTTTCTCTAGTGAGAGTGATTGGCCTTCTCTAAGGTACGGTTGGAATGTAACTTGATTTTTTTACTTTCCCCTTGTTGGATGCCTTTCGGAGAGGGATAAGTTGGTAATTTTAAGGAATACCTAGATTTTGGGTAAGCCTTTGATTTCATGTATGCACACCTTCTTCATTTGGCTCTATGTGTACAGCCTCTTGATCAGGAGCTTCTTAATATAATCCCTCTATGTGAGCCTCATGTTCTGGAGGATCAGCAACAACAGCATTGATGACATTTATCGATGCATAACACATTGCATACCTTCTATCGGCATTTCTACGATACTATCTTTTTCCATGTCCTTGATGAGACATTGCTTTTTTTTGGGTTGATCCCTCAGGAATTTCTTGATTAACCGTAATTTTTAGGGAATCTTCTGATAATTTGGCTCTACATTTCTTTTGTCGCTTCTTCCCTAATCGAGGGAAAATTGTCTTCTGCTGAAGAAGGGATTGAGGATTTGAAAAAGAACCCAGTCCGTTGGACTGGGGAATTACTACTCAACTCCTCAAATCCTATTTTTTGGTTCTGAGGGTTGGGTTATAAGTATCCCCAATTAGTAAGCTGGGGTGGTTATTGAGTAGCTACATCTAAGACTTTCATAAAAGCTCTCTGTATTTTGCAGAGTTTAGTCCAGAAATTAGCTGGATGTATCAACCCGCATCCACTCAAATCACATGGCTCAAAATACCATTGGGTGATTTCTAACACTTCTATCACCTAATGATGTGCACGCTCTAAACGAGAATCATGTTGGATAATCTCATTTTCCGGAATCAAGAGTAATTCAACAACTTGTTCTCTGTATGCCTGACTTTGAGAAGAACTAGTAAAGGCATGTTCCTGAGAAATCCTTTCATTGAAAACAAAAACAATTGGTTGTGGCTGACCATGGGCAATAACAATTCATGAGACCATTTTTTGTGGGCTTTTTTGACTGGAGAGTATAATGAAATGTAGTGCGCCATGAACCCACAATCCCCTCATATCAATACCAGATGGGGAATTGGAAATTAATTGGTGCAATATTTTTAGTTCTCCATGGCATGAATGCTGAAGGGATCTCTTCTACTTTTAATCCTTTGGATATCAGGAAACTGAGGGAGATGCAAAATCAATTTGGTGTTGTAACCATTCTATTATCTTGACATCATTTTCATATTCATCATACGATAATATTTTCTTTTTCAAGAGAAAAACAGTCTTCCACATGTTGAGACAAATATCCTGAATATAATCTTCTATCAACATATCTGGAATATCATACTGATAGTCATCCTAAGACCAAAACATGACTAGTACGTCACCTTTCTCCCGTTGTTTTCTCATATTCAGCAATTCCTCCTTATCATTCGATGATTATTCTTCTACCAATTCAACAAGATTGGTAGTGAATTCATTTATCAAACTAGAAGATGAATGTCTCAGGGGTGGTTCAGAGAATAACCTCTTCCTGGAGATATCTTATGTTTGAGAAAGTATTTCACCTGCTAGTGGTAAAGCATCAGACATGACTGACTTCACATTTGCAAGTGCCTCAAGATAAGAGGGCTTTCTCCTCACTGCATTGTACATTGAACAATTTTCTAGGCATTGCACATTACTACTGTGGAGAGTACTTTCACAACTAAATTAATCATCAGGGGGAGGAACACCACGGTGGGTTACAACAAAAGATGAAACCATTTCCTCCTTGATCTTCTAGCCATGCATAGGGTTATCGTGGCTCTCATATGAAGATGATACATCGAGATAGACTGAACTGTCATGAAGCAAGCCTTCATGGGGAAGTGTCTTATGAAGACCTTCCGAATTATTGTCCCCACTATTGGGAAATGAATGAGTAGAATCTTGAGTTGCAACAGATAATTTTCTGAGTGCATCAAGAACTCCACCATCAAGCAAGGCCTTATTAAAGATTGATTCCTGATTTCTTGACTGTGTTGGACAAGTATTTTTCTTAGACTCCTTCTTACTCACATTGGGAACCACTTGTTGAATAGTGGTTATTATGGGCAAGTGTATGTGCCTTATTAGGAGAAATATTTAGGTTAGGCTGATTATCCCCATTCAAATCAGGTGTATATGACTGAATTGATTGTCTGTATGACATGGGGGAGTATTCCCCACAACCCTCTTGGACTGAAACATACGTGTTTAACTATTCTGGAGTGATATGTTGATGTGTCCCTCCACTTGTAGGGACAGATTTTTATTTCTTTCCCTATGATGCTGCTGAAGCTGTTATAATATTCTGACAGGAATCCAAAAAAAATGAGAAGGGATTTTCTTCTGCTCTTTCACTATCATCAAGAATGTTGTTGGTGACTTCAGCTGCCAGAACATGAATATATTTCCTTTGCATTCTTAGATTATGTGTGTATTCCTGCTCCTGTCCTCCTTTTCTTGCCAGTGAATTCTGATAGTACTCATGTGTCAGGGAAGATATTTGAGTCTGCTCCAAATTTGTCGTCGAAGCTTTCCAACTGACTTCTCAGGGTGCTACCAAATGAGACTGTTGGAAGGCTTGATAAATATTGGTAGGTGTATGTACCTACTGTGTATTATTCTTCAAGTATGGTTGACGAATTTCCATCAATACTGGAAGGTAAGACTGCTGACAGAATTGTTGATTGTAAACAGGTGTTTGGCCCTCCATATTAGTTTCCACCATATTAGACTGGCGAGCTTCTTTGGTTGTATTTGGACGAGCCTGCTAACTACTTGATGAGTTATAAACAGGTGTATATGCCTGCCTATAATACTCCTCCAGAATTGCCTACTGGGATTGGCGTGTTACTTACAGACGAGTATACTGGGCAGTAATATCAAGACGGATGGGTGTATATGCCCGCTCGTTATTCGCCATCAGGTTGTCTTGATAGACTTCTCCAGAGGGGGAAGAAGTAAGAACATGCTCCCTATAGACTAGATTTCACCTCTTGTGGTTCGTCTTGCATGCATGGGTTTTAGGAACCTAAGATGAACCCCTAAAGGTGATACCCTCATCCTCTTGACGGTGCACTACCACATGAGTCTGGCGGCGATTATTGATGGGAGCCCTTGGGAAGGACTCTGGTCTCCATGAATTAAGGCCTTGAGTGACCTTCTCATTCACCTCCTCAGAAAAAGGGAGGTACTGGTGATTGAATTTCGGGGATAACGACCTGAAACAGCTGGATACGGCAGTTGAAACCACCTGCTTCTTGATTACTGGTCGTCGCTGTCCTGACAACCAGGGTGAATTATTGACTTGGAGAGCTTATTGAGTGGCCTCCAGAGTGAGAATGGTACTGTGTTAATGATATTCCTTAACCAATGCATTTGAGACCCAATGTTGAAGACACTGAGTAAGTGATTTCTTCCTCAGAGGGGATGATGATCCAGTAGGAGTAGCAGCAGATGCATTCACAAGTGTAAACTTTAGAGATGCCATTTCTGTAATGCAGATAGATCTTGGAAATGATTGCATGTTTGATATAACAGACATAATCAAGATTAGTTCGGCCACTAAATCTTTTGGATGACCTCATATGTTATTGATTGCTTTGATGGCCCTCACATTAAATTAAATTTGAGACAATAAAATAAGTAAAACATCATTTTACTTTGTTAAAGACTCAAGTCGGGTTCACCATTTTTTGTTTCTTCTGGAAATGGGGATGACCATTCTTGTTTGAGGTTAAAACATTCCAAATCGGTTTCGAACGGGTTTGTTCGTAGAAGAAGAAACATCCAATGAATCTATATCCATTCAGACTTACATTCCAAAGGTAGGTTCTCATTATTTGTTGGACGATGAGGCTTAATAATTTTCATTCACCAACAGGATGGGTGTTTGGACTCGTCATACCTTTTGGGGGGGAATTATTTTATACTCCATGACTCTCTTTATAGATTTGATTTATGTTGATGAATCCTTATTTATTAACATGTATGAAAATGAGTTTTCTTTTAGATCTGACAATCAATGATTGATATGTATGAGATTTAGAGAATCACTTATATGTATTTGAGGTTCTTCATTGATAGATAATCATCTGTATTTGTTAGATATTCTTAGTAAATGGTATCCATCAAAACATTTTATAGAAATCTATTGGTAATTATGATAACCATACAAGTTTTAAAGCCACTCAGTAGGGTACTATATTTTTATTGTCATTCTGTCGGACATGGATTATTTTAGAGTTGGGACCATACCATCAGATGTGCTACCTACGTATCCTTATTTAGAAAATGAATCAGAACCAACGTAGTACGAGTGAAGAAATATGGAGTTTATGCATGATTGATGGACCAAAGAAAGATTTCATAATTACTTTTACACTCTATGCTCATGTGAGTTATGCTCGGTGTGAGAAACAAGAGGTATCCGTAAAACCTGATGATTGTGCCTAAAAAGATGCAATCATAAGAAATAATGTAGGGTTTACGTATGGATGATTTCCCAAATTGAAGAATATCAAGAATTACTTCATGTAAGAAGCCCGTGATCAATGTCCATAAAGGTATATGTTTTTTATGGATATTTGGATACTTAATTTAGGACATAATCCTGAAAAGGATGCCCAAATTAGAGGGAACTTATTATTGGGTTTTATTCCTAAGAATGAAGTCCAAATCAAAAGAAATTAAGACTGGTACTTATTCTTGAAAAGGAGGCCCAGGATAATAGAAATTACGACTGATTAAAAGAAATTATTATCGGGGCTTATTCCTGAGAAGGAGGCCCAGTTTAAAGAGACTTGAGACTTGGGGCTTACTCTTAAAAAGGAAACCCAGGTTAAGGGGATTTGAGGTTGGGGATTACTCATGAGAAGGATCTGCAAGTTAAGGGGAATTATGACTAGGGCTTACTCCTAAAGAGGATGCCCAGATTAATGATCTTCTCATCTTAAAGGATGAGGTTGAATGGATGAAATCTCTATCCTTAGTGATATAATGATATATAAATCACGAGGTTTTGAAAGATGTTCCATAGCATTCATTTCAGGTAAGGAATCCAACAAAGGAACCATGCCAAAAATGGCTTTGAAGTGGGTTTTGAAGGCTAAATCTTGAAGAGGAGAGGTGGATTTAAAGAAAAGAGTTGAATCGGTAAGAGGGGCACCCATAAAGAGGCAGGAACGAAAGTCCTGTTTGGGCGTGCAAGTCCCGGTCGCACAAGTATACTTGCACGACACATGTGTACTTGGGTGACGGTTAACCCATTTGGTAATACTTGGGCGAGGCTTGGCTGAAGCCCTTATTATTATCCTTAGAGGCTTCCAAAAGGGTGGCACACACGTTTTGTTGAAGGGATAAGGTGGCACGCAAGTGTGACCATTTCCCTTAAGGGTTGGACACTTAGGCGCGCAAGTATTGATGAATTCCAACACTTAGAAATTATTCCTACTCTTTAGATATTTTATTGTAGGTATGAAATTACCTTAGAAGTGTTCGTAAGACTTCAAGAAGAGACTAGGGTGTCGAGAGCTTAAATCTGACATTGGGATTTTTTGTCCTCGAAATGGGGGGCCCACAAGGTGTATTTATAGGCCATTGAGGACTTTGGGAGGAAATAAAATAGGGAACGCAATTCACCTGTGTGACCAATATTTGGAATGCAAGTATACTTGTGTGACCATAGTGAATCTTGTGCGACCCATGCTTGAAGAAATCCTTGTTCTTGCCTTTGTCAAATTTTTATGTTTCTTCAAAGTATGAATCTCTTAATGGTGAAGGTATTTTACTTATTCATTAATTAGACATTGTGATGGAAATGAGCATAAACAATATCATATATATCTTTTATATCTTGTATATGTGTATTTATAAAAGTCCATAACATTTAGAGATAATAAATTAAATACACCATTCATGGAGACGGTAAGTCAAATGTATGCATGAATGCAACCTTGATTTCTATTTCGTATTTGATGGAATGAAAACATAATGATAAAAAGGTGTATTATAATTATAATATAATATCATTTTTTATATATGTTACATATTTTCAATAATTTCATCCTTTATACGTTCCATGTATAGCATGAACGAGTCATATAACATTGAGGGGGTTGTAGACCGCACTTTATCAAATGAAATTATCGTATTTATAATACATTAAAAGCATTGTGATATGTTATAAATGTTA
This sequence comes from Viscum album, assembly GCA_963277665.1. Lineage (NCBI taxonomy): Eukaryota > Viridiplantae > Streptophyta > Magnoliopsida > Santalales > Viscaceae > Viscum > Viscum album. The sequence goes on along the minus strand of OY728139.1, from coordinate 663,694,449 downwards.
ATTAAAAAATCATATAGATAAAATAAATATCACATATATAATATATAATAATAGTTCCATCATAATGGACACTTTAAGTGGTTGTAGAAAAAGATTGAACAATCATCATTTGATGAGGCAACAGTTTGTCGTCCACAGAAACAATATTTTCTATTCCCCTTAGATGGATTTGTGTGTAATTTTAGTTTGAAAACATATCATAAAAACAACCTAGTATATTTAGGAAAATTTTTGCCTATATAAACAATGAATAACAAGAATATATGGATTAGAGAAGGAAAAATAATGGATTGTAAATTGAGAGAAGACATTACCTCAAATCAGGTAATTTATTTTTATTTGAGCCAAAGAGCTCCTTTGAATTACCCTCTTCCCAGTGGAAGGATTCTTGGGGGAAGGGAGGAATATTGAAAGATTCTTTTTCTATATTTTTGATGATCCAAGGGGCTTGAGAGGTGTGAGTAATGGGTTAGAGGTGTTATCCTTTTATAAGAGGGAGGAGGGGCACCTTATGAATGTTTGAAAGTATTATTTTATTATTAATTTATTTTCAAATAATAATAACACAGAAGTTATAAATTTCTAAAATAAGATGTGGATGGGTCTAGATAATCTTATCTAATGGCTTTCATAAAATTTTGGGTTAAAAATGTAACCTTATCTTCTAGCTTTATCCCTTAGATAACTGATTTAACTTTTACTATGTCTTCTTGTATATTCATCATATATGGTTACCAGAATTACTATAAAATTTCAAGACACCCAAAAATGGATCATTAATGACGTTTTTAACATCATATATTTTATTTGGAAGAATATTATATTTTTAGGACTATTATATCATTTAATAAAATATTATTTTATTTAAAAAGCTATTTATGTCAATTTTTATGCTATTCATATCATTATTTTTTTAATAATACATAAATACTTGATTAATTAGAAAAAATTAATTAATTAAATTATTGGAATTCACATGCTTCCCAATTTTTTTTTGGTGGTATATAATGTTTCAAAATAAATTTATTTTAATCTTTATAATCTCATTTATTTAAATCATTCATTAATAAAGTAATCACTACATCACCATTGTGTCATAACGAAATTTATTTATTTCATGTCTAAAAATTATTAATAAAATAACATGATTTTGGAAATTTTTTATCTTTTTAATGAATATTTATAGTATAAGGGACCATTTATATAACATATTATTAATACTGTTTTAGTAAAAGTTATATGTTTAGGTTATATTTTCCATAACATTAAATTAAAAGTAATTTAATGTCATTTTTACACACAAGTGGCTCTATGGGGTACAAGAATTGATCCAAGGATTACCAAGGTCAGAAATATATCATCAAGTAGGGTTATAAATTTGTTAGGGTAATTTAATATTATTATAATATTATTTTCTTACCCTTATTAAAATGATTTACCCTTTAACCATGGTAAATAAAATATGTAATGATATTACTATTCATATTGTCTAAAAATAAAAGGTTATTATTTACCAAATTTGGAACTGCTGATTCAAAATATGGAATTCATTTTTTCAAATTCAAAACTCATGAGTTTCATAAATTAATTTAAAATTATTTTCTATTGTTAAAACCAAAAATCATGTTTTTAAGAAGTAAAAACTAAAAAATGATTGACACGTATTAATGTCCAATTTAAATGTGAAATTACTTCCAATGTAAAAAATTGGATTACATGATAAACATATAATTTAATTACACATTAAATCCAATTAAAATTACAGTCTAACTATATAAATAAATTATATTAAAATGATGTTTTGAATTAAAATGTTGTATTTTCACTATTCATTAAAAAATGTACTTTAGCAGAAAATAAAAAACATTCATCCAAAGTAAATTTTGATGTACTACTTCTAAATAAGAAGTTTATTTTGTAAAATAATATATATAAAGGTGTCAAAAACTAGATTTAAAAAGGGTTTACCCTCAAAAGTTGGTAAACATGTATTTTCAGTAAAATACTTCTATTTTCCAAAAAAATAAATTTATTTTTATATCATATCAATAAAACATATAAGATGAATTTAAAACACTACATTGAATATATATCATATATTTTTAATTAAATAATAATCCACAAATATTGAAAAGAGAAAAAAATTATTCTCTTTTAAATTTCTTTTCATAAAAACACATCCATTATATTAAATTGGGTTTTATTTCTATTTTTAATAAATTTGGTAATCAAAGAATGATCAATTATATATGTGTAAACCATATTTCAATATTTATTTGATACTATTCAATCATTCCATTCCAAAATCAAGGCGTTAACTACCATTTAAATTAATAATAATATTCTTGTATTATTTTTCATTATAACTCAATGTTGTGTGCAATGTACGATTTCAGAGAAGTCTGTTGTTGCGTGTCGAGTAAGCTTTCAGAAAACACATCCCCTTTAACATAAAATTATATCATATAATAGAAATAGAAAATAATTATTCTAAAAATACATGGGTTTTTACATCCTTCCTCCGTTTGGAAGGTGTATCCTCACAATTTTGAAATTTGACTTTGAAACTACATTGAATGTCCCATATCGAAAAAAGTCAATAAAACAATCACATTAAAGTAAATAGAGAGAAGTAAAAAGGTCACACATGATAAAAAATAATATGATTACATGTTTGAAAATATGGATATGGAAGACAAACTAAGTCTCATGTAATGATGAAGAGGATAGAAAACTTGGTCGGTTGAATGTTAACCACCAGAAAACCATAAACATGTGATAGGTTAAATGGTCTTTGATTTTGCAGTAGGAAATTTAAACGAAAAATTATTTTGTTTTAATAAACTTCTAATTAAGTTGAGTAATATATTTATGAGCTTGAAAATTAATATTAAGAAACAAACTTAGTTGTCCTGTAGACTAAAGTCCTTTAGTAAATTTCCACCACATACTCATCTTTTCTCTAAACGATGAGTATTCAAGGTGACTTGGTCACATATGAAGCCCAAAAATAAACTTCTAGAGAGTCACAAAATACAAAAAAAGATGAACTATATATTTACCCTATCATAGACACTATCAAAAAAAATGGTTAGTACATGATGAGATAATCCCCAAAAGGATAATCCTTTAAAAAATAAATACTGTTCTTATTCTCCGTTATTCAACAAAAGTAACCAAAGAGAAACAATGACCATTAAATACACAATTTTCCTTAAATTCATCAACATAATCCAAATTGATATTGAAACTCAAAAAATATAATAATTTAATCACATAGTCTTCCATAGTAAATCTTAATAATTATCTCCAAATAACATTAACAAACCTTAAAGAATCTTATTGAAGTTTAATTAACCAAATCACATATTCTCTAATATATGATTATCATTTCCATAAATAACCCAAATCGACATATATACACAATAGAAACATTTATTATTAAAAACTAAAATTCCACCATTACTCCGTAATTAAATTCAAAATGTATTCTACTTTCCTTAGGCATATAATGTTCCCAAAAGTGAAAAAGTATTCCAAAATAACCATTATCACTTAATTACCAAATCATTCTCCTATAATAAAGATTTACATTTGATAAAACATAAGAAAATAAACCAAATTATTCTTGATCAATTAAATCATTTAACTAAAAATAATACGTCATACTAACCAGGAACATCACATAGGCTAGTGGTAGGCGACGCACCCTCGTCACGCTTTGGTTGTGGGTTTGATTCCTATGACCTTGTCGAATGTGATGGGTTCTCACCCATCCTAGAGGTTTTACTTTTTATAAAACCATACAATTTTAATAACATTAATAAAATGAGATTAAATCCCTAAAAAAATATTCATAACATAATTTATCCTCAAATGTTATTTCATAACCCACATTTTGCATCCCAAAAACTAATAACACATTATTACCTCAAATAAAAAGATCACATAAACCCCTATGGTTATCCATTATGTCCACACAAGAAACTATAAGTCTTACTTTAATAAAATTATCACATATCAAACATAAGAGTTACACATACTAGAAAAATTATTCCAAAGTAATTCTATCATTAATATATTTAATCATATCATCATCCATAGATCATGCATAGCTCTTCAATTCAAAAATATCTTAATCATATAACATTCTTCATGATTCTCTATCCATGTTTTTACATCTTATTCTTTTATACTTTTTCCCTACAAACAAAATAATGCATAATGTCCTATGATTTTAGTAATGTAAAAACAAGAGTTAAAAAATAATCCTTAATTTTCTTTGTTCATTATCAGTTTCCTCATTCGAAATTGGAATAGAATTGGGTATGGGTAAAAATATTTTATTTGGTCCTTCTGATCCCATTCCCGAACCCTCTTCATAGAAAATCTATTTGTATAATTACCACCCACACCATGTTTAAAACATTTAATTGATCCCTCAGAATGAACATTATTCCTTTTCCTGGAGTCAACCAGACACTTCCTTTTTCCATGGAAGGTTCTTGTTTTATGACCTTCATTACCACATCTATAGAATCATTCCATCCCATTGAGAAATTTTCCTAGGTGTTTCTTTCCACATCTTTCACACATAGGTTTTTGAATATACTGACCTTTTTGATTATTACCAGAACTTCCACAAGGATCAGTTTCTCGCAAAATCGAAACATTATAAAAATAACTAAGGTTTAGGTGGTCAATAAAGGCTCAAGATAGTTATTTTAGAATAACCACAAGAGTTATCATTAATGCTCCAATTTAATTTGGATTCCTATTCCGAACACCGTCGTAGGTTTTTTCACATCCATTGTTACTTTGGTGTTTTCTAGATCCATCCATTTACTAAAAACAAAAAGGAATGTGTGAGTATATTAGTAAAATAATCATATAATATCTAATAAAAATGGTAAATACTAAGATATACTTATAAATGTTATTATAAACTCATTAAATTTATCTAAAATAACCATGAATCTCTCTAATATGGTAATCATGATGGTTATGTAACTTATGCTTAAATAATACCCTAATATCTAATGTTACCTAAACCGACCTCAGATACCAACTATAAGTCTGCATCCTTAAACATTACATAATCATGAATTAAGTTAATAATTCAAAACGAGGATCCTTTTAGGTTATGATATTTATAAAATTAGGTCATCACTTATACAAAACAACTTCAAAATTACGTGTTGAAACATCTTCTCAGTATCCATTTTATTCATAAAATAAAAACTCTTATAAGAAAAAAAACATGCTTAATTCCATGTTTTAAACAACATGTATTTTCCTCAATCAAATCCATTACCCTATTCCACATTAAGTTCAGTGAAAAACATTTCAGAAACATGGGATGAGCATAAAAAATAACATTAAGGGATACACAAAGAAGGAAAACTATTTTTTTCAAAACAACTTGTAAACCATGAATACTTTATCATAAGTAAAACTTTCCACCTTTATGAAGTAGTAAATACTCTTCACATAATAAAATCTAATTGTTTACCCTTTTCTAACCAAAATATTAGAATAAAACACATTGAAATCACACATAACATATAATTGGTAAACATGGGACTTAATTATACTTAAATGGAATAACTATACAACCGACTTCCAAAAATCATTCTTACAAATGGAATATCCATAAAACCAACTTCCATAACCAATTAATTAGAGGTTATAATGTAGCCACCCATCCTTGGTATATCATGGTACTTATTTTCATTGGGTTTATCATGTAACCAACCGTCAAATGTCCATGTGCCATTATATAATAATTGCACAAAAAAGATTGTAAATATCAAAAATTCAATCATAAAAATTTCATTAACAATCACAAGAAATAATATCAAAATATTTAAATATTCCATCCACATTAAATTTTTTTTTCAGAAACATGATATGTAAAAAGGGTATATGGTATATATTATCCATTTAAAAACATGACGACTTGTTAACGAAGCCAAATATTAAATAATTCTCGGAGTGGTGGAAATGTCGTTGTCACCGTGTTTGTTGAAAAGAAATATTACCTTTCTCATTTAGTATAATAATAAATATAAAAATATTCCTTTTGAATGAAATTAAACATCAAAGGGGTTTTATATGCCATATAGAGGAAATTATTTTATAAATCAAAATATGTCTCAAAGAAATGAGAGTGAGACGAAGTCCCTTACCTCGTGTCCGACATGACTCGTTCATTATTTGATTTCATGAATAACAAAATTTAGTTAAATTATACTTTCTTAAGAAACTTTTTAAATTTTAATTTTACTTTTATATCACTTGATACCACATTATAAAAATTACATAATTATTTATGTTCATATCAGTCATTTTCCCAATATTCAGTACTAGAGTCAAAAATAAAGATGTTATATTTAACAATTTCCCATGTTGTCAAAATTACATTATATCCAGAATGATATTAATGATTTAGATATCATATATATCATAAATATCCAGTATATGTGTATTTATAATAATCCATAACATTTAAATATAAGAAATTAAATGCACTGTTCATGGAGGCAGTAAGCCGTAAGTACGCATGAACACTACTTTCATTTCTATTTCACATTTAAAGGAATGAAAACAAAATGATACATCGATATATTATAATTCCAATATAATATCATTTTTTATATATTTCAAAAAAGTTCATTAATTACATACATTATGTGTTCCATATAATGAATGAATGAGTTATATCACTTTGAGAGGGCGGTTGTCCGCACATTCTCAAATGAAATTATCATATTTGTACAACATGAAAAGAATACTAGTATGTTATAAATGATAATTAAAAAATCATAGAGATAAAATAAATATCATAAATATCATTTTTTATTACCTTTCCATCATAATGGCCACTATAAGATGTTTTAGGAGAATATTGATCTATCATAAATTTCGTGAGGCAGTTGTTAGTCGTCCATAGAAACAATATATTCTATACCCATTAGACGGAGGTGTTTGTAATTTTAGTTTGAATACATTTCATAACAAAAACCTATTATATTTAGGATATTGGTGTTGTTATATAAACAAAAAATATGAATATCTCAAAGAGTTTAGAAGGAAAAATATTGGAATGGATCTTGAGAGAAGACGTTACCTCAAATTGGGTACCTTCTTTTGAGTGGAGCCAAAGAAATCTCTTGAATTTACTTTTTCGTAGGGGAAGGATTCTAGGAGGAAGGGGGGAATGTTGGGACATTATTAGAGTATAGTTTGGATGTATCATCCCCAAACCTTGACGTAAATGGACATTACATTACTTTTGTGGAATACTTAATACATAATGAAAAAATACACATAAGGACCGTAATAATTTAGTGTCTTTGGAAACTCAAAAAATAATCTTCTAATCGTGGTGAAAGATCTCCAACATCTCCCATAAAGATATTCCCCTTTTGGTTTCATACCTAATACCTATATTTAAATACTGCAGAAATGAAAACATAAAAAGGGTGATCTCAAATGCTCAGTAAGGGTAATCATAAAGAACATAATACAATTCATAAACATTTGAATGCAAAAACATGATCATAAAATCTAAACATCAAAATCATGAGCAAAGACATAATTCTTAGAAGTACACAAAGAATAGATCATAAAGGAACATCAATCATGATAAAATAGCATGGGAATAAAACATGTAATTATGGAAAACCATTAAGCACATGATATGATTTCCATAGTAGCCAAGGAATTGCTGCCAATGCCATTTTAGTGGACAAAGTTCCTTTCTGAATTGAGTTCACTCCTCGTTCTAGTCCTGGATCACTGAACCAGATTAACTTATCTGTTCCATCCATGTCTATCTCATGAGATATAAATCATTACCCAATTTATTTTAGGGAGATATAGGTCCCACCCATCTCATAATTAAATCATTCTTACTTGTGCCACAAAATAAACATACATCATTTATAATAACCCAACGAATAAAATGGGTTTCATAAACATCATCCCTTAATCACATAATCAATTTAAAATAAAGGGATATCATTTCATAAAAAGAAGAATCAAACAATGTAAATCATAGAGAAATTATACTTGAAACATACACATATGAACTAATGTTATCTTAGATGGAAATGGTTTTGATAAAACACTTGAAATGATTTCTTGAGGTAAATATCCTTTCTTCTTCAAAATCAATTTATCTTCACAAAAAGTCATTAAATTTTAAAAGCAAAATATTTTGTTTAAAATAGTCATGAAATATTTTGGAGGAAGCTTCATGAAAATAAGGCTTTATAAAATAGTAAAAATCCTTTCATATCTTATAATTTAAAAAAACATTATCCTCATACTTTTTTCGAAAAGTCAAAAAATACCTCGTAACCTAAACAAAACAATGTTTTCTTACATACCATGTAGTTAAAGTAAAAATGGGTAAAAATAACATTAAAAATACATAAAAAACACTTTTAGAAGACATGGACATGGATGATAACAATAACCCCATTAAATACTTATGTATAAGCAATCTCGGATAAAAATGAGATTTGCAAAATTATCCCTTACTTTATGTCAGATATGCTTCATACGTATCCGAAACTTCTGTATAAAGATTTAAATAATGTCATTGACTTATTAAAGAATCATATTCATTGTTATTATATCATATATGGTTCACTTAGGTATTTATATTACCCATTCATTTGTCAATTCCATGTTAAAGTAGCGTTTTGGGTAAAATTGTTTCAATTATCATACGTGTTTAGAGTTGTTGTTCTTGATATTTGTATTACTTATATCATGATTTTCTTAATTAAAGAATGTAAAACATGATTTATATATCATATATATTCAGTATATATATATATAATAGATACAAAAATGAAATGAAACACACCGTTCATGGAGATAGTAGGCCGTACATACGCATGAACGCTATTTTACTTTCTTTATTGACTTGAATGGAAGAAAGTAGATGATATATATATATATATATATATGTGTGTATGTATAGATAAATCAAGTAGCTTAATTATGTAATATATTTCATTATTATTCATTATATATACTTTATAATCATTCTTGAATGGTTAATCATGGAAAATGAATCTCATTGCGTTCGTGGAGACGGTTGTCCGTACGTACGCACGAGCGATGATATCATTCCCATGATCGTGGAATTGTATTGAATTGTATGTATAATATTATAGAATCAATATAAATTTACAACAACCATGTATTGTTAATTATTTACACCATTATACCCATCCATGAAATGCGGTGGTGGAAAAACTGATTACACCACGGCATAGAGACGGTATTCCATACGTACACACTGGTGGTGATTTCTTTTTTCGTAGGATGGATAGAAAGTGAAATAGGGCTGTTTCATATTCATAATAACATATCAGTATATGAGTGATTCTGATGTTATTACTTTGTAATGAAACAACTAAATATGAAGAAGTTGAAGAAGAAAGAAATTTGAGAGAATCGAAAGAAGGGATTACCTCTTCTTCGACGCACCTCCTTTAAGCCATCTCTTAAGGAAGTAGAGATGGTCTTTTGAGAAGACCATAACCTTAAAAATGTTTCTAGGGAAGTGGAGAAGAGAAATGGGCTGGGTTTGGCCGATATTTAAGGCTCAAAATGGTGTGAATAGAAGAGGGAAGGGGTGCCCTTTTTATAAGGGAGGAGAGGGGCACCTTTGGAAAAACAATATATATTATTTTATAATAAAGTCATATTCGGTTTATAATAGCTCCAAATTGATTTATATAGAAGTTAAAGTGAGTATGGATCGCAATACTCTCAACCAATAGATTTTAGACAACTTTAGGATACAATTTTAACCTTATCATTTGGATTTAACTTTAAGTCAAATAATTTTACTTTTACCGTGTCTTCTTGTTTTCTTACACAATAAGGTTAATAAACATACTATAACAAGAAAAACGAACCCCAAGTTGTTTATTATTAATATATATAACCTTATCTAATTCATTTGGCCGAACCTTATATTTTTAGGAATAAAATAACAATTAATAATATAATATTTGTTTTAAAAACTATTTTATATCAATTTTGAAACTATTTGGTAATTGATTTTTGTAAAAATCATAACATAATGATTATTTCGAAAAAATTTAATTAAATGAATAAGAACATGCCATCTTAAAATATAAAATTATTTTAATTCATAAAAAGTCTCAAATTACATTTATTTGGGTATTTATAACATAAATTATGTTAATATTTCATTACTAATATAATTACTCCATCATCATTGTGTCATAAATAAATTAAATTATTTAATGTATAAAAATTATAAAAAAATACCATTATGTATTAAATCGTTTTAGATTTCTAATGAATATTTATCGTTGAATTTATATTATGTATAACCCTATATTAAAAATGATTTAGTTATTAAACATAGATTTTAACTATTTTAACCCTTCTTTAAATAAATTAATAATAAATGTCCAAATCTAATACAAGTGGACCTAAATGGTCATATTTTATTCCTAATGTTGTTTATGGTCGAATTAAACTTATCTAATAGAATTAGGACATGTGTTAGAATAATAATAATATCATTTTACCCTTAATTACCCTATTTACTTTTAATCGTGGTAAATAAACGTAAAAATTTACTATTCACCAAAAATAATTTTCATCTCATTGAACCACATTTTAGTCGTTAATATAAACCGTGTCTCTCATATTTTCGAAATTTCACTCACAGAAGTGGTAAAATTATGTTTTATGTGAATTTCTAAATTCTCCTAGGAGGTGGGTGAAAGACGGTGAAAAGTTCAATAAAATTTGTATATATCTAAAATTATTATAAAATGACTCCAATGAATTACATTGATCTTATATAGGTATTATTTATCAATTTTGACTTAAAATAAATTTGAATAAAATAAATATTTATTTAAATAAAAATTCGGGGTTTAAATAGTAACCCAGTGTTTTCACTATTCATCAAAAATTGAATGTTTTCAAAAAAATACAAAAAATTCACCCTAGGATAATTTTTATATTTTTAATCCAAAAATGAAGTCTATTTCGAAAGATAAAATTTAGAAAATTTCAGAAAGTGTGAATTAAAATTCATAACGGCTGGTTCATAATAATATTATAATAATATCTTATTTAGTGAAACTCGGTATTGCGTACTACACATGCTATCGAGGAAGGTCGCAATTGCGTGTAATGTCAGCCAAGTTACGGTTTCTTGTAGTTCAAGACTCCTTTCCTGTTGCATATAATAGAATCCAACCATATTTCATTTATACATTGAATATATATATATATATACACTCAATGTTGCGTATAACATAATCAAAACTTGTTTCATTTATATATTAAACAAAATCTATACTTAATGTTGTATAAAATAATTTCCACAAAACGAACTTGGAATTGTGTGTAACATGATCCAAGAATAGTTTTTCGTATACTTCAAGCTAATACGGTGTTGCGTATAGCGCAAGATATTCTTGGTGTAGTGTACAACAAAAGACATTAAAGAAATTAAAAAAATAATTCTCATAAAATCTCAGGTTGTTACATTCTACCCCCCTTAAAATGAATTTCACCCTTGAAATTCGTCGAGGTTATAAATGGTTTTCTACTTGAATGTTTCTTTAATAGAAACCCTCATCATAAAAATTAATACCAAAACTTATCTTTTAAAACTAAAGTATGAAACGTAACAGTTAACCAAATTAACTAATCACTAGGTTTCCACGTAAGAGAACATAGGTGAAAATATGTTTATGAAAGAGAAATCTATCTGGCATGTTCTGATGGAGAGTGGTGGAGAACATGGCTATGAAAAATCCAAAAATCACAATGCCATAAAATTGTGATGATCTGGGGTACCATCTGATTCATCAGATATAAGGGCACTAGGATAACATTTTTAGTTTTCAATATCACTTCCCTAAAGTTGAAGAAATTGGAATTAGAAAAAATAAATTATTGATTTTGGTACAGTCTCACCGTTGGTCATTCCATGGATAATTTCCACTTCATCTCTTAAAAAATGAAGTTGAATTTTTCATTCGTGAAGTGTTAGCAGATCATGTGATAGAATGATGGTTCATTCCATCTTTCTCAAACAAAAGGTTACAAAAAGTTATCAAAAATACATAAGTCCATCTATAGTAAGATTAATCCGATATGGTTCCTAAAATGGACTTATAATTCATATATCATACTGCTTAATACAATAAAACTTGTTTCTACTAAACTGGGACTTCTTATAGGCCCGTGGTAGGCGATAAAGGCCTGTCACACTTCATTTGCGAGTTCGATTCCCACAGCCTTGTCCGACGTGATGGGTTGTCGCTCGTCCTACAGGTTGTCCTTTTTCTAAAACTACATTATTATAACATTCCATCAATAATATCAAAAACGTTCTAGCCTTAAAAAATACTAACTTACGTCCAACATAATCCATTCCAATCTTTTGGCTTATCCAAAATACTGATGTCCAATCCCATAATATAGTGAAAATGATTACCATAGAGTTCATATAACAAGCATGTTAATACCATCGTTGATCCCCATATATCATAAGATATGTATTGTTGGTCACATTCCAAACATTCAAAATCCTTAATAATGTATTCTATTGAAAAATGAATACCCATTGAACCTTAGTGAAAACATGAGTGCTGTCAAAAGTTAACACTTTCTACATACCAAAATCTCAAAATTCTATATACTCAAACCATGATATCACTTAGACCTTATAACAATCATGAGCTCATGAATACTATCAAACATATTATTTCCTCCTTGTCCATTCATTATGTGCATATCATCTTCTTTTCAAAAATATCTGAATAACCTTTCATGGTAACTAGTACCATATAATTATTGAAAACCAATTCATAGATATTCCAAAATTCCACAATACCATAAATGAGATTCCATGATACTATTTTAAAATCCCATCACATGAACACTTAATCATTACACAACATCATTTTCATACTCAACATCACAAATAGTGATTGCATGAGACATCCCTTTATCCTTTTCCTTAAGAGGTTTCTCACATTGATCATCATAACCCTTGGATTAGGGAATTTATTAGCATAATGCCCCATTTCCTTGCACTTTAAGCATTGAAGTGTTGGTGGAGCATTCTCTGTAGTCTTTTCTCTATTCACATCATTAGAAACCTTTTTCTCATTACTTCAACAATCAACTTCTCTATGAAATTCTTTTCTACACTTAATAAATTTTCTAGTACCTTATAGGCAATCTCGACCATTCTTCTTTCCACACTTTTAACATAAAAAACCATTCATCTTCTTTTCACCATTGTTCTGAGATTTCTCCATGAACTCCATCTTTCGTTTCTTGTCAAAACCATGAGATGGATATGTAACACCAACTTCTAGTTATACCTTGATATCACAACGCACAATTTTTTCATATCTACTGAAGTCTCTTATAGCTAATTCCCTTCGAAGACTTGGTTTTAAGCCACTGAGGAATCGATCAACTTTACTTTTAGGTTGTATGATAAAACCAGATGCATTCCTTACAAGCCCTGTAAAATTCACCTAGTATATACCAACAAATTCATCATCCTTTTTCTTAATCTCAAGGAACTCCTTTTCCATCATTGTTCGAAGAATACGAGGGAAGTACTTACTGAAAAACATGTTCTTGAACTTGTCCCATTCCATAGATTCAATTTCATCTTGGGGCATTCTATTATTTATCAGTGTCCACCACTGGTCTACTTCACCTTCTAAATGTTAAACAGCTAAAATTACTTTTTCATGTTCTGAACAGTGAAGTATGGAAAATATCTTTTCAATGGTACTAATACATTGTTCAGAAACAAGTGGATCAGATGACCTATTGAGAGACGGTGGACGTTGCCTCATGAAGGACTCAATAGAATATTGTTCCCTTCTATGATCATTTGGAAATCCCGAATTATTCATAGTTTGTGTAAGTATATCAATATGATTTTTCACTCAATCTCGCATCACATCTGGTTGCTCAGGAGGACAATCATTGCATTGTCCATTACAATGATCAACACGGTTATTTCTGGTTCCAGCCATCATCTAAAACCCCAAAAGAACAGTGTGAGAGGAAAAAATCATTCTAGGAAAACAACATAATAAAGGGTGAGTACCTTCAATATCTAACATCTTAGGTTTAATTCTATTATCGTTACCATAATTCTAGGGCTATAACCTATACTTGTACATAACCATAGGGACATCCCTAGAAATACCTTATAAATATCTCTATGAATCTCACTAAAGTTTTCGCATACTAATTTCCTAATGTTAACTAAACCATTTCTCTAATACCAACTATAACGACCCCAAACCATGACGTACATGGAAATTACATTACTTTTTCAGAATACTTAATACATAATGAAAACAGACACACAAGGACCGTAATAGTTTAGTGTCTTTGGAAACTTGGAAAATAATCTTCTAATCATGGTGAAAGATCTTCAACATCTCCTATAAAGATCTTCCCCTTTTGTTTTCCTACCTAAAATCATTCTCAAATCTTGGGGAAAATATAACATAAAAAGGGTGATCTCAAATGCTCATTAAGGGTAAGCATAAATAACAAAAAACAATCCATAAACATTTGAATGAAAAAACATGAACATAAAATCTAAACATCAAAATCATGAGCAACGACATAAATCTTGGAAGTACACAAAGCATAGATCATAAAGGAAAATCAACCATGATAAAATATCATGGGAATAAAACATGTAATTGTGTAGAACCATTAAGAACTTGATATGATTTCCATAGTATCCAATGCATTGTTGCCAAGGCCATCTTAGTGGACAAAGTCCCTTTCTGAATCGAGTTCACTCCTCATTCCAGTCCTGTATCACTGAACCAGATTAACTTACTATTCCAGACATGTCTATATCATGATATATAAATATTTACCCAATTAATTTGAGGGAGATATATGTCCCACACATCTCATAATTAAATCATTCTTACATGTTCCACAAATTAAACATACATCATTCATAATAACCCAACGAATAAAATGAGTTTCATAAACATCATCCCATCATCACATAATCCATATAAAAGGAATGGATATCATTCCATAATAAAAATAATCAAAACATGTAAATCATAGAGTCATTATACTTGAGACAAACACATATGAAATAATGTCATCATAGATGGAAAATGGTTTTGATAAAACACTTGAAATGAATTCTTGAGGAAAATATCCTTTCTTCTTCAAAATCAATTTCTTTTCACAAAACATCATGAAGTTTTAAAAGAAAAAGATTTTATTTAAAATAGTCATGAAATATTTTGGAGGAAGCTTCATGAAAATAAGGCTTTATAAAACTGTAAAAATCCTTTCATGTCGTATAAGTTAAAAAATCATTCTCCTTGTATATTTGTCGGAAAAGTCAAAAAGTACCTCGTAACATAAACAAAAGAAAGATTCCTTACATACCATTTAGTAAAAGTCAAAATGGGTAAAAATGAAATTAAAAATACATAAAAAAACTTTTAGAAAACATGGACATTGATGATGACAATAACCCCAGAAAATACTTACGTATAAGCAATCTCGGATAAAAATGAAATTTCCAAAATTATCCAGTACCTTTTGTCCGATATACTTCGTATGTATCCGAACCTACTGTATAATGATTTAAATAATGTCATTGACTTATTATAGAATAATATTCATTGTTGTTATATCATATATGGTTCACTTTTGTATTTATATTACCCATTCATTTGTCAATTCCATGTTAAAATTGTGTTATTGGTAAAATTGTTTCATTTATCGTATGTGTTTGGACTTGTTGTTCATGATATTATTATTACTTATATAATGATTTACTTAAATCTATAATGTAAAACATGATTTATATACCATATATATTCAGTATATATATATATATATATATAAATAATAGTTGATAAATGAAAAGAAACACACCGTTCATGGAGATGGTAGGACGTACGTACGCATGAACGTTGTTTTCCTTTATATATTGACTTGAATGGAAGTAAGTAGATTCCATATATATATATATACACACACACACACACATAATTACAGTACCTTCATTATTTCATATATTTCATTATTATTCATTATATGCTTTATAATCATTCTTGAATAGATAATCATGGAAAATGAATCTCATCGCGTTCGTGGAGACGGTAGTCCGTACGTACGCACGAGCGGTGATATCATTCCCATGACCGTGGAGTTGTATTTAAGTTTATGTATAATATTACAGAATCAATATCAATTTACAATAACCATATGTAGTTATTTATTTACACCATTATACCCATCCATGTAATGTGGTGGTGGACAAACTGATTACACCACGGTATGGAGAAAGTATTCCATATGTTCGCACGCGCGGTGATTTCGTTTTCCGTAGTATTGATAGAAGGTGAAATAGGGTTGTTTCATATTCATAATAAAATTTAAGTATATGAGTGATACTAATTTTATTACTTTATAATGTAAAAACTAAATAAGAATATGTTGACGAAGAAAGAAACATGAGAGAATCGAAAGAATAGATTTCCTCTTCTTCGACGCACCAAATTTAAGCCTTCTCTTATGGAAGTAGATTTGGTCTTTTTAGAAGACCAGAACCTCCAGAATGTTTCTAGGGAAGTGGAGAAGGTAAATAGACAGGGGTTGTCCGAGCTTCATGGCTCAAAAGGGTGTGAAGAGAAGAGGTAAGGGGTGCCCTTTTTATAAGGGAGGAGAGGGGCATCTTTGAAAAAACTCAAAATATTATTTTATAATAAAGTCATATTCGGTTTATAATAGCTCCAAATTGATTTATGTTGAAGATAAAGTGAGGATGGGTCGAAATAATCTCAACCAATATATTTTAGACAAGTTTAGGTTAAACTTTTAACCTTATCATTTAGATTTAACATTAAGTTAAATTATTTTACTTTTACCGCGTCTTCTTGTTTTCTTACACTATACGGTTAATAATCTTACTATAACAAGCCAAACGAACTCCAAGGTGTTTATTATTAATATATATAACCTTATCTATGTCCTTTGGCCAAACCGTTGATTTTTAGGAATAAAATAACAATTAATAATATAATATTTTTTTTAAAAACTATTTTACGTCAATTTTGACACTATTTGGTAATTGACTTTTGTGAAAATCATAACAGAATGATTAGTTATAAAAAAGTTAATTAAATCAATACTAACATTTCATATTAACCTAGAAATTTTTTTTATTCATAAAAAGTCTCAAATTACATTTATTTGGGTATTTATAAAATCAATTATATTAATATTTAATTAATAATATAATTACTGCATTATCATTGTGTCATAAGTAAATTAAATTATTTAATGTATAAAAATTATAAATAAAATACCATTATGTAGGAAATATTTTTACCATTATAATGAATATTTATCATTGAATTTATCTTATGTATAAACCTATATTAAATATGCTTTAGTTATTAAACATTGATATTAACTATTTTAACCCTTATTTAAATAAATTAATAATAAATGTCCTAATCTAATCCAAGTGGACCTAAATTGTCATATATTATTCCTAAGGTTGTTTGTGGTCGAATTACATGTATCCAATAGAATTAGTACATGTGTTAGGGTAATAATAATATCATTTTACCCTTAATTACCCTATTTACTTTTAACCGTGGTAAATAATAGTAAAAAGTTACTATTCACCAAAAATTATTTTCATCTAATTTAACCACATTTTAGTCCATTATATTAACCATGTCTCTCAGATTTTATAAATTCCACTCACAGAAGTAGTAAAATTATGTTTTATGTTAATTTCCAAATTCTCTTAGGAGGTGGGTTAAAGACGGTGAAAAGTTCAATATAATTTTTATATATCTAAAATTATTATAAAATGACTCCAATTAATTAAATTGAACTTATATTGGTATTATGTATCAATTTTGACCAAAAATAAATAATTATTTAAATAAAAATTCCGTTTTTGAATAGTATCCTAGTGTTTTCACTATTCATTAAAAATTGAACGTTTTCAGAAAAATACTAAAAATTCACCCTAGGATAATTTTGATATTATGAATCCAAATATGAAGTCCATTTCAAATGAAAAAATTTATAAAATTTCATAAAGTGTGTATTACTATTCATAACGGCTAGTTCATAATAATATTATAATAATATCTTGTTTATTAAAACTCGGTATTGCGTACTACACACGCTATCGAGGAAGGTCGCTATTGCGTGTAATGTAAGCCATGTTATGGTTGTGTGTAGTGAAAGACTCCTTGTTGTTGCGTATAACAGAATCCAACAATATTTCATTTATACATTGAATATATATATATATACACTCAATGTTGCGTATAACATAATTAAAACTTATTTCATTTATACATTAAAAAAATCTATACTTAATGTTGAGTAAAAAAATTTCCACAAAAAGAACGTGAAATTGTGTATAACATGAGTTAATAATATTTTTTCATATATTGCAAGCTAATACGGTGTTGCGTATAGCGTAAGATAATCATGGTGAAGCGTACAAAAAAAAGACATCAAAGAAATTAAAAAGAATAATTCTCATAAAATCTCGGGTTGTTACATTGGAAAAGGAAAGGGGCTTGATACATGTGAGTAATTTGTTATAGGTGGTGTCCTTTTATTAGAGTGATGAGGGCACCTTATGAAAGTTTGAAATTATTAATTTATTATTAATTGAGTTTTGGATTCTATAAAAAATCGGTCTTTTTCTAATATCAGATGATGATGGGTCTAAATATCCCCATCTAATTGGTTTTAGACTTGTGTAGGTTAAAAATTTAACGTTATCTTTTAGCATTAACAATTAGATAACTAATTTATCTTTTACCATGTATTCTTGTATATTCATAATATATGGTTACCATAGTTATTTTAAAATGAAAAGAGACACAAAAATAGATCATTTATGAAATATTTAACATCATATTTTTCAATTGGATTTATATCATATATTTATAACTATCATATCCATTAATAAAATATTAATTTATTTAAAAACTCATTTAAGTATTTTTTATTCTATCCATATCATTATATTTTTAAAATCCATATCAACTTGATTTATTATAAAAAACATCATTAATTAAAATATAACAAGTCATAAGCATCCATAAAATTCTTGGATGGCATAAAAAGTATAAAAATAATTTTTTTAATATTTATAATTTCATTTATTTAAATCATTCATTAAAAAAGTAATAACTACATCACCATTTTTTCATAAATAAACTCATTTATATGATGTCTAAAAATTATAAATAAAATACAAGATGTAGTAAATATTTTTAGCTATCCAATGACTATTTATAATCGAATATAGCACTTATATAACCCCATATACATTTTTTTAGTAAATGATATATGTATATAAGAGAGGTGAGTGTCACAGTAAGGCCTCTAGGATGATGTGAGGGTAGTTGGTAAGGCATTTGATCAGGGTTTGGCTGAGCCAAAAGGATTTGGAGCTGTGGTTTTGACAGAATGGGAAGTACCTTTTTATAAGAAAGATGACTGTCACTTCTGGAAAAGCATGAAATATTAATTTATTATACAATCATATTCAGTTTATAATGTCTCTAAAAAGATTTATTTCATGGATAAGGTGGTGAGTACTCATAATACTCTCATCCAGTATGTTTTATTTAGGTAGAGGTCACCATATTAACCTTTGCTTTTATATTTAACTCTTAATTAAGTATTTTAACTTTTTCCATGTATTCTAGTTTAATTATCCTAAATGATTAATAAACATACTATAAATAGAATATATAACCCCAAGTGGATCATTATTTATATATCTAACATTATCTAATTCTTTTTTCTGAACGTTATATTTTTTGGAATATTATATCAATTAATAATATATTATTTATTTTAAATTCAAATTTATGTCAATTTTGAAACTATTTAGTAATTGGTTTTTGTGAAAGTGATTAAAACATTATCACTTCGAACAAATTTATTTAATCAACCGTAAAATGTAATATTAACCTAGATAATTCATGGAATACATCAAAAATGAATTTCAAATTATTATAATATTTATAATATCAAATATTTTAATCTTTCAATAATAAGTTAATTACAGTATCATCATTGTGTCATAAATAAATTTAATTATTTAATGTCTAACAATTATAAACAAAATACCATTACATAGGAAATATTTTTATCTTCCTAATGAATATTTATAGTCGAATATATCTTATATATATCCATATATTAAAAATGTTTTAGTTATTAAAATTTGAATTTTGCACTTTTAACACTTCTTTAAATAATATAATAATAAATGTCCTAATCTAATCCAAGGGGATCAAATATGATAATATTTTATTCTTGACATTTAGTTTTGTCTAAACACACTTATCCAATAAAATTAGGACATGTGTTAGGGTAATTATAATACCATTTTCACCTTTAATTTCCATATTTACATCAAACTGTGCTAAATATAATTCAAAAGTAACTATTCACCAAAAATTATATTCATCTTATTGTTTAAAATTTTACATAACAATGTCATCCATGCCTCTTAGATTTTTTTAAATTCAATTCAATGAAGCGATAAAATTTTATTTTACACAAATGTGCAAATGTGCCTATAATGTGGGTAAAAGATGTTAAAAAGATAGATATAAATTTATACATCTAATATTATTATAAAATGATTCCAATGGATTTAATTGAACTAATATAGGTATTATATATCTATTTTGACTTAAAACAATTTAAATAAAATAAATAAAAATTTAAATAAAAATTCGGTTTTTAAAAATAATGCAATGTTTTTCTGTATTCATACAAAATTGAATGTTTTTAAAAAAATACAAATAATTCACCCTAAGATAATTTTGATATTTAAAATCCAAAAATGATGTCCATTTTGAAGAATACAATTTATAAAATTTCAAAAAGTGGGTATTACTATTCATAACATCTAGTTTGACTGGTTGTGGTGTGTTAGAACTCGAAGTTATGTACATTGCAAGTTATTGCATTATTAAAAGAGAAACATACTGTGGATGGTAGGGGTGTTACATTATTCCCTCCTTCAAATAAGTTCATCCTCAAAATTTCTAGGAATACTACTGCATAAACTGATTTGGGTGGTTCTTCCTCATATGTTCCTTGGGTTCCCATGTTTCCACTTCGATATTATTGTTTCTCTGTAGAACATCTACCAGAAAAGTCATCCAGTTTCACAACACCTGTTCTCTAGTATCAAGAATATTGAAATGTTCATCACAATAAGACTGATCAGGTTCCAGTTCTATTTATTCATAGGTGGGTACATGTGTTGGGTTAGGCATGTATTTTCTCAACAGTGATGCACCAAACACATCATGAACTTTGGAGATACTTGGAGGAATTTCGAAACGGTAAGCTAAAACTCCAATTTATTATTTAATTTTGAAAGGTCTGATGTACCTGGGTCCTAATTTACCATTCATACCAAATTGTATAACACCCTTCCATGGGGATACATTCATGAAAACATGATCTCCTACTTGTAATTAAAAATCCTTCATTCTGTTATCAGCATAGATCTTTTTTCTATATTGAACTTCTTTGATGTGGTTTTGGATAATGTTCACATTTTCTATTGTTTCCTCAACATGTTCTGGGCCTATGAGTTTTCTTTCACCAACATCATTCCAAAAAGATGGTGTAAGACATCTCTTCCCATGTAAATCTTCACATGGTTCCCTTTGAATACATGAATGTAAGCAATTGTTTTAGGAAATTCCTACTAGAGGTAAAAACTGGTCCCATATACCTTGAAAGTCAAGTGACCAAGATCTTAACATGTCTTCTAAGGTTTTAATAGTCAGTTCTGAATGTCCATCAGGTCAAGGGTGGTAGGAAGTTGTTAAATGAGATTCAGTATCTTGGGATTTCTGATGAATTTTCTAGAATCATGATGTGAAATGGGGATCACAATAAAGAACAATCGATAGAGCTACTCCATGAAGTCTTAAAAAATATCCAATATATAATTCTGTTAAATGTTCAAGTGGTAAATATTTTGTTATCGAATTAAAATAATCTAACTTGGTAAAATGATCTATGATGATTGATATTAAATCATTCGTTCCTGGAGTCTTTGGTTTCCCCCTGACAATGTTCATCGTAATATCATCCCATTTACACTCAGGTATGGGAGGAGATTGCATGGATCCTCTAGGATGTTGTCTCATAGCCTTCACCTTTTCTCAAATCATACATCCTGACACATAATCAGAAATCTCCCTCTTCATGTTGTCCCACCAAAAATGTTCCTTCAAGTCTCTATACATTGTATTTATACCAGGGTGTATTGAGAAATTAGAGCTATGAGAATCATCCAACAATTACCTTTTTAGATCAGGTATGGAAGGAACAGAAAGTATCTTCCCAAATTTGAAAATTCCATCTTCATATATGAATTCAATCTATCTCCCATCGTTCACAACATTAACTTTGTTTTGAAACTCCTCCTCATCTGTCTGAGTACTTTTTATCCTTTCTAGTAAATCTGGTTCGTAAACCATTTAAAAAAGTATTCATGTTTCACATTCCATGATTATTCCCATATCCACCACTACTAGATCCACGAACATATGATCCCTTTCAACTCTTATCTTAGTCATAACACCATGATCCTTTACTATCAAATCATCTTCCACATTATCATCCTTCCTTTGGTAGTAGTGTGTTGTGAAATCCTAATCAATGAATAGTTCAAGACACCTTCTTTGCCTCATGTTGAGTTCTTTATTTGAGAAAATATACTTCAATCTCTTTTGATCTGTATATATCTCTAATTTTTCACCATACAGATAGTGTCTCTATTTATTCAAAGAAAATATTACAATTTCTATCTCAAGTTCATGAGTGGGATAGTTTTGTTCATAAATTTTTAGTTATCGTGATGCATAGAAGGTGTCTCTATCCATTATTTTATTTCACTTTAATTATAAGGATAAATAGATATTCCATCTGTAGAGACAATATAGCCAAGAAAAGGCATCTCGTGAAGGCAGAATTCACAATTGCTAGACATCCCATATAATTCATTTATTCTATGAGTCTTTATAACAGTGCACAAGTGATTTTCATTATCTTTATAGATTTTTGAGTAAACCAATATAACATCAATAAATATAATTAAAAATTCATCAAGATATTCTTTGAAAACTATATTCATTAGATACATGAAGACATAGGCTTCATTAGTCTGTATAAAAGGCATTACTATAAACTCGTAATGTCCGTACCTAGTATGAAATTTGCCTTCTGAATGACTTCCTTCTTCACACACAACTGATGATATATAGATCGAAGGACAAAATTTGAAAAATATTGAGCTTCATGAAGTTTATCAAATAAATCATCAATGTGAGTTAGGGGATAATTGTTCTTTATTATCATAGCATTGATTTCCTTGTAGTCAATGCACAACCTCGTAGATTAGTCTTTCATCTTAAAAAATAATAGGGGATCCAAATGGAGAAACTCTAGGGAGAATAAGTTCTTTATTACTATATTCCACTAGTTTTTTATTTAGTTCCACTAATTATATAGTGTCCATTCTATACGGGGTCTTCGATATGGGCCTTGAACCAGAAATAAAACAATGGAAAAATAAATTTCTAGTTCTAGAGGATATCAAGGTAAATCCTCTGGAAACGCATGAAAATATTCTTGCACAATAGGTACATCATCTATTCGAAAATTAATTTTCTCACCCATAGTTATTACATTATTCCTTCCCAATAATTGAATTCATAATATGTACTTGGGGTGGATCTAGATAAGAATCAAATCGTGAAATTTCCTATATAAAGTTAATGTATTCCTTATAATCATAAAATATTTTAAGCACATTCTTCTTAAAATAAATTATCACATTGTTGTATGAAATCCAATCCATTTTAAGGATTATATCAAATTGAATCATGGGTATTATGATGAGATTAGAAAATAAAACATGTTTATATTCCCTAATGGGATTTTATTCCCAAAACATTATTGCAATGATACTTACCTTAGGAGTTTTGAGAGAAAACTCCCTTGTTAAATCAAATTGTGAATGTCTAAATTTCATAGAAAAATGGGATGATATGAAACAATGTGAGGATCTAGAATCAAATGAAGCATTTGATAAATTTTAGGAAGCCATTAAATTACCTTCCACCACATCATAAAGAGCTTCAACCTCCGCATTAGTGATCACATAAGCTTTCCCTTTATCCCATGGTCTTTTATGAGGTAAGTTTTCTTGTCACTTAGGAATTTAATTTTCATAATCCCCATTTCTCTAAAATTTTCTCATTCAACATTGACATCCACTTTCATTCCACTTTCAATCAAAAGCATAGTGGCAGTTTTCACCACACTTATAAAAAACTCTCATTCCCATCAGGCATGTACTGGGGTGTTTCTTCCCACAATTACTACAGGATAGAAATTCATCTTTTCCCTTCTTCCCCTTATTTCCATTTACATATTGTTCTGCAGATCTCTTCTTCTCTCTCCATTATTTAATATCATGAGACATAGATTATTCCTTTTCTTACTTGATAGCACATGCGACAATATCTTCAGACAATAAGAAGGATTGTGAGAATAATGCTCGATATAGAAATGGTTTTAACCAATAAAAACAATAAATGATTCATAATCCTTGGGATACTTTTATAATATTTTTCATGCCTTACTAACATTGTAATTTTAGACTCATACTTTGCGATATTCTCCTCTTCCTTCTTCATCAGACTCAGAAATTATTTTTCTATATCAACTCGATGGTCACAATGAAATTATTTTTCTAATATAATCTCTTCAAATTCCATCAATTCCATAATGGATACTTCTTCATCCTCCTTTGTGTTTTGAATAAATTAACACCATTGATCTGTACCTCCTGTGATGCGATAAACTGCTATGAAAACTTTTTCACTTTCACAACTCCCTAAAGCATGAAATATTTTCTTTTAAGGAATTTATCCATTTATAAACTACAATTGAATTTGTAGTCCCGTTAAATCTTAGTGGTTCTTGCCTGATGAATTAGTATAACATTGATCCTCCACATTTTGGATGAGGGTGCTTCATACAGGTAATGTTAATATTCATAACATGAGATATTTTTCCAAGTAGGGTTATAAGTTATTCAACACCAGTTACATCACCAGCTCAACTATAATTATAATTATTAGGAGGGAAGTCCCTACATCGATTATGTGCGATTATATGGTTTCCATTCCTTATAGTAGGCACCATTTCAAAACAACGTCATACACTATAGTAGTTTATGAATCACAATACATAATTCTAAACTAGTAAAATACCTAACATAAATTGTACTGTTTGTGAATTTAATCCTTAATCATAAAAACAATTTATTCTTTGAAGAATTATTAACTCATAAATCCTTTATAATGATTTTTAAATAAAATTTGAATTATCCTAAGCTTATCCCCATAGAGTTTCGTAACCAAGAGTACAACGAGGCCTGTTGTCGGGTACCCGTATACCCCAGGTCAAGCATGAAACTCATTTTCGTAGTTTTCACTCCTAGGTAAATTTGTTTCAGAGCTACCTATATCTGAACATATCCAAACAAGGATTTCTTAATGGAAAATATAGAAAAATATCTACATTAACAAAATTATAGGAAGTTCTTATATATTAATCCTCAAAGTCTATCATAGGGTAATGTTCCCAAATAAGAGTTTTTACAATTATAGATTCCTAGGTTTATACTAAACATCCTCTAATACCAACTATAATTCCCCAACCCTAGTTACCCAGTGTCATTGCATTATTTCATATCATTATCATGATCACAAGATATCATGTCTCAAAACACCGATTAGTTTAGTAGGCTTGAAAGAACTAGATACATACATAAGTTTAACATTACATTATGAAATGAAAATACAACATCACTGTTTCTACTTTGAACACATTCATCTCCCTTATACTATCCCTATAGGTCACTCACAATACACATCTTCACATCATGGGAAAATTAATACATATAAAGTGGTGATCTTAGGTGCTCATTAAGGATAACAGTATAGCAGAAACATTCATAAAAAAGCGTAAACATTTAAGGAAATGTATAAGACTAAAACACATGACTTTTAAACATAAAAATCGAATCATATGGCAAATATACGTCAAATTATGTCATTAACTTCTTAAGATTAATATTCTACTAGTCTAATAATCACATGTAAAATCAATAACCAATTTCATAATGATTAAATGCATAATATTGGACATCATAACAACATATTTAAGTCATCATGCCATGACTTCAAATATGATTTGGTCAAGGACTTGTTCCCATACACAATTTTGTCTCATGAGTCCTACTGATGAATCAATGAGCTATATTGGGCTCCACCCATAACATACTATGTCCAATTCATTGATCATATGAAAAGGTTGAAACATAACATAAACATTCACATTAAACTAGAAAACGAAATGTTTATACTTGAACCATAAGCCATGAATTTTAAAAAAATAACACATCCACAATAAAAAATATCACAAAACCCTCAATACAATAATGATGATTTTATCATTGTAAATCAACTTCAAACTATTGTAAAATCCATCAAAGGATGTTGACATAGATGAAATCAAAACTAGTTGAGAGAAATATATCTTTCTATTTGAAAATCATTTAAATGTAACATTATTATGAAATAAAAAATTTATATTGAAAATATTCTTATAATATGGTAATGGGAGGTTGAAAGCTGTTATAAGGGTGGGAAATAGCCGCCCCACCGTATAAGTTAAAATAAACATTCTTACCTTAATTTGTCGAAAATTTCATAAAGTACCTTATTTGGAAAGGGAAAAAAGATTACTTTCAAACAATTTTATAAAATTTCAAACATGGGTAGAAATGAATTAACCCTTATTATATGAAATAGAAAAAATGTTTTGAAATACATTTTTATGAAACATGGATTAGAATGATAATGAATTCCCAGTAGATACTCATGTATAAATAACCTCGAATAACAAAGAGAATGTAAAATTTACGCTTAACTTGTACTTTTAAT
Organism: Viscum album; assembly: GCA_963277665.1. Taxonomy (NCBI): domain Eukaryota; kingdom Viridiplantae; phylum Streptophyta; class Magnoliopsida; order Santalales; family Viscaceae; genus Viscum; species Viscum album. Next base: position 663,667,297 of record OY728139.1, on the reverse strand, counting down.
TGGTTAAGGGTAGGTCAAAATTCTTTATAATAGGTAAATAATTGTTATTAAATTTTAAAAGAACCACATACATAAATATGATATTATATATGATCTTCTAATATTGTTTTGTTAATAATATTTCAGTAATATCATTGTTTCGGGTGTCAACTGATTTGTTTTCCTTTCTATGTCTTGCTAAATAAGTCATTTATGTTATGGATAAGATGTATTTGATTCATATTCATAATGATATTACAATATTAAACATTGTTTTTTTCTAGAATTAAAATTTTCTTGAATGGTTATGATGGGGAATGAATCTTATCACATTCATGGGGACGGTAATTCGTATATACGCATGAGCAAAAATAACATTCTATTGATGATAAAACAATATGTAATTGGATGGTATATCATATATATTGAATAATTAACATGTTATATTTATTATTTACATCAATTATATGCATTATTAAACCCATACAAATAATGAATTTTCGAATAACAAAGTACACCGTGGCGTGTAGATGGTAAGCCGTACATACACATGTATGGTGATTTTTTCATTGATAGGATAGACTAAATAATGAATATGATTGTAACATATTTATAATAACTCCAAGAAATTTTATAAGGTACTGCATTTATTATTTTTGAATGAAAACAAAAATTAAATAGGAATTGGAAGAAGAAGGGAACTTTGAAAGAGGTGATGAAATTATTTCCTCTTCTTCTGGTGCTTCCTTTTGATTTGATCAAAATGGATCTTTAGGTCAGATTTATGATCAATGTATTCCCTCCAGGTTTATGTGAGGGTAGTTGGGAAGATATTTGAGTAGGGGCTGGCCGAGCCAAAAGGCTTTGGAGATGTTATTTTGGGAGAAGGGGATGTATCCTTTTATTAGGGAGGTGACAGTCACTTTTTAAAAAGATGGAAATATTAATTTATTAAACCATCATATTCAATTAATAATGGATCCAAAAGTATTTATTTCTATGATAAGATGGGTATGGGTCATGAACCTCTAAACCAATATGTTTTATATATGTTTGGGTAACATTATTAATCTTATCTCTTAGATTTAACTCTTAGTTAAATAGTTTAACTTTTACCACATATTCTTGTATTATTATAAAAAATAGTTAATGAACATACTATTAAAATCCATGAGAAACCCCAGTGTTTCATCATTGAAATATATAACCTTATCTAAGTCATTTGGACAAACCTTAGATTTTTAGGAATATTATATCAATTAATAATTTAGTATTAATTTTAAAAACTTTGTTATGTCAATTTTGACACTATTTAGTATTTAAATTTTTTTGACAAAAACTCATTCAGATTAAATGCAGGTAAAATGTGGATTCTTATTTCTATTAGAGAGGCTACCTTAATTTAGAAGGACCACTGCGACAACTCTGTTATGGATCTTTAGATCTATCACCGCATTGGAGTTCGTGGAAACTACCTGAAGACCAAAAACACTATTGAGATTTTCTAGCAAGCTCCTCCTACTAGATGGATCAAAGTCAATGTGGACGAAACTTCAAAAGGAAACCCACGACCCTTGGGCTATGGTGGAATCTTTCGAGACCATCTTAATCAGATCCTAGGATGTTTCTATGGAAGTTACGGTCTCTCTTCTTCTTTGGAGTCTGAAATGTTACGTGTTATTCATGCCATTTCCTTTTCCAAAATGCACAACTTGAATAACATTTGGATTTATAGTGACTCTAAAACCATAGTGCAAGCCAATTAGAATGGAATTTCCCATCTTGCGTGGACTCTCACCTCCTAATGGATTGATTTTCTTAACTCTCTCCAGAATATCAATATCATTGTCACTCACACCTACCGTGATGCGAACACAATTTTCCATGGTCTTTCCAATATGTGAGTTCCTCAAGAATTCATTTGGAGGAATGACCTTCCTATATATCTTCTTCCTAGCTATATTAGAGACACTAGAAAAATACCTACTTATCGTCTCATGTAATTCCCCCGTGTTCTCCTTTCTTATTTTTGGAATAAAATTTAGTGTTCTGGTCGTTGTCTAAATCATGACCATATTTTTTAAAATATATGTCATATTGACCTAGAAAATTCAAGGAATACATCAAAATTCTCATTTTACAATTATTTTAATATTTATAATATAAATTTTTTTTATCAATAATAAGGTAATTACTGCATCATCATTGTGTTATAATTAAATTTAATTATTTAATGTCTTAAAATTTTAAATAAAATACTATTTTTTGGGAAATTGTTTTATATTTCTACTAAATATTTATATTCAAATTTATCTGATGTAAAACCCTATATTAAATTTTTTTCAGTTATTAAAATCTGAATTTAACACTTTTAACGCTTATTTAAATGAAATAATAATAATTGTACTAATATAATCCTTGTGGATCCAAGATGATCATATTTTATTCCTTATATTTATTTTTGTCTAAAAAAACTTATCCAATATAGTTAGGACATGTGTTAGGGTAACTATAATATCATTTTTACCTTTAATTACCCTATTTACTTTTAACCATGCAAAATAAAATTCAAAAGTTACCATTCACTAAAAATTGTTTTCATCTTATTGAACAAAATATTAATTAGTTAATTCAACCATGTCTCCATGATTTTTGAAAATCAATTCGCAAATTCTATAAAATTACATTTTACACAAATTTTCAAATGTTCCTAGAATTTAGGAAAAAGACATTAAAATGTTCAATAAAATTTTATAAATCTAATCTTATTATAGAATGACTCCAACGAAATAAAATGAACTAATATAGGAATTTTGTATCAATTTTGACTTAAAATAATTTTCAATAAAATAAAAAATTATTTAAATAAAAAGTTGGTTTTAAAAAATAACGTAGTGTTTTTCAATATTTATCAAATAATGAATGTTTTCAGAAAAATACCATAAAATCACCCAAAGATAATTTTGATATTTCAAATCTAAAAATAATGTTCATTTTGGTGAATAAGATTTAAAAAATTTAAAAAATTGGGTATTACTATTCATAACGTCTAGATTGATTGGTCATGGTTTACGAGAACTCAAAGTTGCTTACAATGCAAGCAATCGAATTATTCAAAGAGAAATGTATCGTGGAATCATGGGGTGTTACAATTTAGACAGGTGTAAACCATATTTCAAATTTACAATGATAATTTTCATTCCCACCATTCCAATGGCTTAGCGTTAACTACCATTTATAATAAAAATAATATATTTTATTATTTTTTATTATAACTCAATTTTTTTTGCAATGTAAGATTTCGAAGAAGTCTATTGTTTCTTGTCGAGTATGGTATAAAAAAAAGAATACCATTTAACATAAAATAGATATCATATAATATAAATTAAAAATAATTATTCTATAAACAACTCAATCGTTACACCTTTCATCTTTTAAGAGTGATTTTATATGGAATTAATATCATCAAAATCCCCATATCATAGATTTGAGTAATACTCAATCACATCTTCCATTAACCATTATTTTTTAAGATCAAATAATTTTCTTTAAATTTTCTATATTTACATTGAAATGAGTTATTATTTTTTTCCTATGGGTTCACATAGACATTTATAGTTATATCCCATGTGGATGTCTTTTACCATGGCTCACAAAGCCGATTCTTCTGACAGGAACTCATAGCTGATTATGTATGTGGCCTTTTAACTTATCCAGCACAACATATCCATTCCCTTTTTCACTTTCTCACATTCACATTATTACAATGAAGCTAATATTTTCTTGATGGAATTTTCTACACATGGATGGATTTCATATTTTATCATATCAATTAACATAACCACTTATATTGTTTTAAATATAACCACTGTCACATTTCAGTACATAGTACTCTTAATTCAAAAAATAGAGGGTGGTAGTGACAAAGCTAGAATCCTAATCAAGGAAATCTATCCACCACAGTTGTCCGATCAATATACAGTATCATATAATGCATCATATTATTTGAAATTTGTTTCATTGAGTTTAGTTGAGGTTTATTAATTGATGAATGGAATTCCCAAACTTCATTCATACTTCATAGATCGAGTTTGAGCTTCCATATTGTTGCTCAAGGAGTTTCCCAGCAGTTACAGATGGTGGAAGTAAATTTTGAGGGAAAAATAAAGTGGTCATGATTTTTCTGAGCATTAGGGAGAAGAAGAAAAGTCGAATGACATTGAGTTAAATGGTGAATCATTCCACATACTCGTCATCACACATGGAAGATGTACCTATATGGGTGCTCGCATATATGTTATTTTGTGGTGATGAAGGGTTGGATTTCACTGTGTTCAGATGTGCTCTCAATTCATCTCACCAATATATTTAGTACATACTAACACACACGAACCACACATGCCCTATCTCAAACACCACACGTGATCCACCACATACATCTTAATATCATGTATGCCACCCATTTAGGCTCTCCTAGTGGGCTAGGTTGGTCAATTGGAATATTTTGGCCTATCTAAGTGTATTTCTAGCCTAATTATTGAGGAAAATCATCGACTATAAAAAAATTATTGATATATTTTCAAAACATAATTTTAATTATCATTTACATAAAAAATCAAACATTTTGAAAAAATCATTTATATACATTTTGATCTATATAATTTATTCAATTATTAATTTAAAAAAATTTATTAAATATTTAATTACCCTGGAATATTCACTAATATCCATTAAAAAGTGTTAATAAATGGACTTTTTTTAAAAATTATAGAATGGGTGCTTTAAATAGCCACAAAAATGAACTATTATTGTCCTTAATCAATAAATATCAATATTAAATTAATGAGAAACCCCATGATATCAATATTTAAATATCACAGTAATAAATAAATTATTAAAAATGTTATATCCAATAATCTGGTTCTATATAACAAATCCCACTCAACATTAAATTTTTCAAATGATCATTAGACCCATGTATTTTCCTCTATATCAATTAAAAATCATGGAACTTATCCTTTAATTCATTCACATTTCTCAATTCATTATTATTAAACATGACATTTCACGATCTACCTTTCGTTGAATCATATTTTCTGATCACTAATGAACGATTAGTTATAATAATGTTATGAGTACATGTTCCTTTTTTATAATCATAAAAAGAAAGTATGTTCACAACTTTTTAAAGACAATAATCACATGAAATCAATATGATGTTTCAATTATGGATTGAATGACTCTGAGGCTTATTGTTGGCACGTGTTGATGAGAAAACCATTAATTCTTAATGTTTGAGGTTTATCTCTTAAAAAATTGTGCATGATATTAAAACCAAATTCTCAATGGAAATATCCCCTTAAAAATGACCAACCTAGTTCCCAATCTCAAATTGAGGTCACGATCAATTAAAGTTCAAAATGATGAGTTTCTACACACTAAATTGTATATACATTTTACATTTTTTCCTTTTTCAAAATAAATTTTTAGATTCTTTTTTTCTTATGTATTCTTTATAAATTCTCACATACACCACCTAAAAAATATAATAAAAAATTATATGCTGGGTATAAGTGATTTTTTATTTTCCAATGTCAAGAACAATACATTTGTCTCGGTTTTTTCAATAAGTGAAAATAAAGAAAGTAAAATGTATGAATAAAACCACATTCTAAATACACCAAAAAGAACTCCCACACATTTTAAATATATATTATTTCATCCCATCCACAATTCATTCCCTCACCCCATACTTAAAATTTTAAATATCATGAAAAATACTAATAAGATGGTTGGAATGAATATAAATGGATAGAAATACTTGTCATTATAAATGTGGTATTTTGTGGTCTCTAGAGGAAAACAGATTAATATAAAATGTTCACTTTATGGATATGGGATTAATAATAAAAACAAATCAACGGTGTTAAGTTTTTTCCAGAATATTATCTCTAAAAAGTTATAATGAAATATCTAGAAGGTTAAATGACCCAGGAGAACAAATGAAATATGATCAAGAAAATCTAGAATGTATTGGGTCTATAAATTTGAATGGGAGTAGAGAATTTAATTTGGGATAATCATTCCAAGGAAGAGTTAGAATAAAAATTCAATTTAAATAAATTTTATAAATTTAATGTCTGGAAAGTGGAAGAAAACATTCATTTACATGTGACAACCAATTCTATGAAATAAAGTGGTATTGAATTAACAATAAGGATTTATTCTAATAATTAAATTCTATTCCTTAATCATGAAATATAATTATCATTGAAATATAAAACATAAAATCATAGGGTTCCAAAATTAATCAACCCTCATAGTGTAATTATGTATTGAATTAATGTTCATGAACAGACATTCAGTTTCTCTTTTTATAAAACTACTTGAATTTTTAGTATAATATATAATTTAAGAAAAACACTAATAGATTTTAGAGACTGATATAAAAGTTAACTACCTTGTATCATGAATCATTAATGATATTTTATTCTTGGATATTTAGTTTTTCATTTCCATATCCTATTTTTACAAATCTGGTCAATTAATTAAAACACAATGATCATATAATTTCTGATCAAAAGGAATAATTGTGTAGGGTACATTGTAAAATAATTCATAAGTATTAATTTAAAACTGAATTCCTTGAGTTAATGTATAATTATATGTATTGGATTAAAAACTTATATGGATCTTGAATATTCTCATCCTTGATATGGGGAGTTCTAGCTGTCATCCAAATTTTTTTGGTGGGTGGATATTCTTGGATTTGAACCACCATTTGTGTATTTTTTCATATTTTAATTATATTTTGTTGTTAATAAGGAATCCATGGACATATTTTACAAATATATACCCTTCAAAATATGGTACAATTCCCATGGTGGGTATATGATGATGTATGGATCATCATCTTTTTGGTTGCAACTTGTGAAACCTCCTATTTTCAATCCTGTGGTTCCCCAATGTGCGAAACATCAACTGAAAATTTAAAGGGAATGTTAGAATTTATTTTTACTTGAAAAAAAATCTAGATCGAAAGGGAATTTATGACTATTGTCCAAGAAATTTTTAATTTCATAATCCACCTTGCATATCCCATTACTACCCGCTCGATGGAATGATTCTGTTCACTTTGTGATCTTAAAAATTTCATCACACATGGGTATTGATAAGAAAACACAGTTGCAGATGGTCTGGCCAACATGGGAGTCAATCAGGACATTACTTGGTTCAAAGACCTTCCCATTTCTCTAGTTTCCATTCATGAAAAATATTGTAATATGATCCTATTTTTTTAGAATCTTGTAATCTTTCGTTTTTTAATAATATTTGTGCTTTGTTAATCTTTGAAAAAGGAATCACCCTTAAAAAATGTTAGGGACATCCATGTGTTCATCATTAGTTTCATGTTCTTATTCTACTATTTCCTCCAAGACTAAACAAGGATTGATTGAATATAAAAATTCTAAATGGTGGGAGTTAATTCATTATTCATATAGAATAAATATATTTGGTAAAGTTTTTATGAAATGATCAAATCCCTCTATTATTTTAACTTTGAAATATTTTTCAGTTTTAAGGAAATGCAAAAGTTATAAATAATTGGATATATGGTGTTAGCCAAGAACCTCCATCCTCTTTTATAATACCTTCACTTTGTTGGGTTATTCCTCTTAAAATTAAATAGAGATATGAAAATTTTCTAGATCTTTTACATTTTATAGAGTGGAGAGATCATTTATCAATTCATACTAATTCCAAAACTTTTCACAATCTTATTGGACCTCCATATATAGTCTGGAAGGAAATTATTCTACACTCTGAATCCACTATCTATTTTAATGGTCATCTTCAATTTGGATAATATTGTGATTTTCCTATTGATATATTTTTACCATGTATCAACCATTTGTATGTATTCATTGAAATTGGGATGATACATTGGTGATTACCTTGTAGCCTTTAGTTGTTGGTAGTGATTTGGAATTTACTGACCATTTTTCTCAATTATTTATGTTGGATTCATATCTCTTGTCCATTGAGCAACATTTTATCATATATAATGTCATTATAAAGATTTTTTCAGAGTAACTCCTCTACATTGTGAACAACTATCTCTTGGTCATTCACCTATGAGTATTTTTTATATGTATAATTAAAAGAATTTGAAATAATAAAAGAAGTTATATATACATTTTTTAGGCTTTTTATAAAATAATTGTAAAAAAATCTAAAAATGGAAAAATAAAAAGTAAAAAAACAACTGATTGGATCATTAAAAATATAAACAGTTTTTGATTCACACCTATCATATGGTGTGAAAAAAAACTATGTTTACTTTCCCTTATATAGCACAAAATCTGACTCGTATTGTCTCACTTGAGGAGATTCATATTATTATTCATGTTATAATTCAAATTCACCTTAGATATTCATCTTTGAATTTTTACTAACCCATGGAAAAAATAAACTGATTTAAAAGATAATTCAAGTCAATGCTATCTTAATATAGAATAAAATTTATGATTATGATGAAAGAACAAATACCTAGGTTTGGTTTTGGGTTATTTACATATACATGCATATTTTTTAAATTTTTTATGATTGGTCAATTAGGAAATATCAACATTTAAAAACGTTTTCAATTATATAATGGTTGAAAAATCTTAAATGCATTGGAAATGTATTTTCTAAGTACTCATCTAATAATTATTTATGAACAATATTAATCAAGAGTATATAATAATATAGGATATGAATGTATCATATTTTTTTAATATATTTAAAATAACATGAACATCATGTGATGTTATCCTATTTAGTAGAAGAGAGGGAATGAATTTAAATTAAATAATAGAGACAAGTTTGAGATACATAGTGTGGGGTAAAATCTACACACCCAAACAATTCACTCTTACTCAAAAAAGATCATTAATAATTCATATGGAATTAAATAATAGATTTTTGGAAACACCTTTCCTCACATGAGTAAAAGCCTTGAGTTAGTCTTCGATTATTGGAAGAAAGTGGTTTTTGTTGAATAATAAGAAAACATTAATCAGATTGAGGGAGAGAATGAAAAATTTATCAAGAAATAATATTGATCACATGATAGAATATACAATTCATGACTTAAAAAATTATTATATAAAATATTCTATTGTAGAAATAAAGAAAATAAAACTGTGTAGATTATCCTTAAATTCTTCTAATGTGTGATCCTCTAATATCATTTCATTGTGGCAGCACCAACATTTTAATTATAGAGGGGGAATCCCCTCCCCAATCTCATTCATATCTTCAGTATATTTATTTATTTGACAATTATTTCCTTCTCAAAATTGATTATTATATTGGTCATAGATATCATTTATCTTACTATCTCCATGTACCTACATCCATTTTTATGGGAACTATATATTCAAATCATCACAAGGATCTCCTTATGTAAATGAAGAGTGAAATAATTGGGATTTAATAGTCTCAAAATCGTCATATTTGTGATTTGTGTAATTTTTTATCATACCTTACTTCAAACTTTCTATTTTATGATCAATTCATATTCCATGTGTTTTACTTATTTATGTATCAATGAATTATTATTTTTACATGTGGGTTCCCGTAGGCATATGAGGTTATTTCCTACAATGATATTTTACACCAAGTATCATGTAGCTAATTTTTCCCATAGTATCACAAATATTATTCAATACATTTCCATTGGTTATAACTACTTTGATATTGCCATTTCCATTTCCCCGGGTTTACATACCCATTCTCAAAATATAGCTAATGCTTCCTACAAAGACATTTTTATAGATGTGTGTGGTGGTTCAGTTGTTATATCAATTCACATAGTTTTTTCTTTTATCCTACATTAGTCTATTTACATGTTTTTCACTAAATCATCTTGATCTATTACACAATGGGTGGAAGTGGTGACGTTGTAATCCTTCTCAAGGTGATCTAGCCTTCACAATGTCCAGATCGAGCTCCCCATGTGTGGAGAACATATTCTTCTTCTAAAACTGTTTCATTGATGTAACATGAGATGGAATAATTGATTTATGGAATTCCCATTATTTTTTTTGTTCATTATTGAATGTGTTAAACCTTATACACCATTTCTCACAGGGTTTTTTTGTAGTTGAAAATGGTGGAAGATGACATTGATGGAAACTTATGAATAAAGTAGTGTGTCCAAGTGTGTGGGAGAGTGATTAAAGGGGGAAAAAAATTTCATGTTAAATGATGACCAATGTTAGGTAATCTCTATCCCATATCAAATAAGGTGCTGGATGGGAACTGAAATATATGTTATTCAGTAGAATAAGAGGCTAAGAACCACGACTGTAGGTATTTTCTACTACTACACCTCACCTATATTTATATGTCATGCTGACATGTGTGGACCATATGGTCCTAGGCCCAAACCCTACATGAGTTCCTTCCCACATGGACTAATCTCCTCTCAGCCTCCTGAGCGGGTTTTCATAGTGGGATAAAATTGTTGGCCAAACCTTCTGGGCCGGAATTAGGAATTAATAAGCCTACTTGATGAGGGTTAGCATAGACATGCCAATTTGTTTTCATGCAACATGTTCAAACACATAGTACAATTCTCTAGTATTTCATAAATAAATACAGACATCCAAGATAGAAGACTTGTTTCCATTTTGATCTACATTAATTATTTAATTATAGTTTCAATAATTTTCATAAAACATTTAATTACATGGGAATACTAATTAATATCCATTCAAAACTGATAAGAAATATTATGACTTTTAATGATTAAATTAGTGATTTTTTTTAAATTGATAAAAATTAATTATAAAATAATAAATATATAATGTATAAAAAACACATTTAGAAAATGTTGTATCATAATTTATAACATATAAAACAATGTTTAATAGAATAAAATTAGTTTTTTTATTTTTTAAATGTATTTATAAAATTAATGTTTTTTAGAAAATGGGTTTATAAATTACTTAGTTATATTTATATACAAACAATTTCATAAAAGCCACGATATTTGTGGAAACAATTGTCTTCACCTAAAAATAAATCATTTTTGAAAAATAAAAAAAATTATCCAAGGATAATATTACATTAATGAATCATGAAGTGATTTCTATTTTGTTAAACTCATATTTTGAAATATAAGAATTTAACCATAAAATAAAATCACAATAAATAATGAAAATATTTTTTTACCAAAAAGTAACTTTTTAAAATACAAAACATTATTATTAATACCCTTAAAACACAAATAAAACCACTATTATTGAATAAATATTATATTTTATTGACACCATAATCTTAAAATCATATAAATTGAATTATTTAATAATATATATTACACAAAAAATAAAATATTGGGTAAAAAGAATTTTAAGAGCAAATGAACAATGTAAATTTCTATAAAATGAACATTATAATTATTTATTTATACATTTCATAATTAGATTATTCCTATATATAACATCTAATTTGATGAAGATAATTTAATGGTCATATTTTGTTTTATCATATCATGGTTTTATTTTTGTTTAGTTATATGTGTTAGTATAAATTAACATTATATTAATTTAAGGAAATTACATACTCAAATTTAAATTCATTACATTATTTATAATTAAATATTTCCCTCCCTCAAAATTTTTCATATTAATAACAAATTAATTAGATTAGAATAACCATATGATAGAAATGACTCTTAATTTATATTATACTTTTGTTTCATCCTCATTATCTCTAGTATGGATTATAATGTAGAAACTCACCTAACGTGAGGGTGCGGAAAGCCTATTTATTTTCCCTAAGTAATTTCGTATTAGTAGTAAAAAAAATTTTCTCAAAGGGGCAATGCATTAATTTTTATTGATGATTCAAAAGTAAATAATAAAAAGTATTGGCAAGTAAAATAGGGAACTTGTGTTTTGATAAAAAATGAGTGATAAGTGATTGTGATTTTTTGTTAGCATCTATATTTTTAATACAACAACAGTCCCTTTGAAATTATTATTTTTTTTAACTGATTAAATAAAAATATTTGTAATCATTTTCATTTTTAACCCTGGATCAGTTTTTATGTTAATGAGAATAATTCTCACAATTTCCATACCCATATTATTCTCCTTCCCATATGTAAAAATGACAATGAACATTCTTTAAATATTATAGGCAATTCCAAAATATTTAATGAAATTCCCCAGCATCAAAATTTAACCACTTTTATTTCACTATATGTTTAGTACTCACAAAAATCTTTTCTACTTGAAGAATAATCAAAATATCAATTTTTCCAAAAACTAATAAGTGGGAGAAAATATTTCATTAATTAATGCAATAAAAAAAGTATATAATTAAATAAAAAATAATATTTATATAAAAAATGTGGAATATAGAAAAAAACCATTTAATTAATTATTATTGATCAATGTATTTAAATAAATTTATTTATACTCATGAATTACAAATTTGGGTCACCTCCCATTATCCCAATAAAATAATGATTCTATATTCCCGTATATAAGAATAAATGGAGATAGAATGTGTTGAAGGCATGAAAAAAAATTCATAAATATGTAGTAAGAAACATCCATTGTTTTTCTACAGATCATTGATCCATCGATGACTTATCACTTTTAGAAAGACTTGTTTTCATAGAAGGATGAATATTCCAGCCATCATAGTGTGTAGATAAAGCTCTTGGTTCATTCAAGACTTCATTCTCCCTCATGAAGGGATTTACATAGGAATTTTGAGGTCCTAGTGTTGACCCATAGTGGTCCCAGGTCTTAGTGAGGATATATGGTTTGGGATTAAGGTTTTCATTAGTGGAAGTGGAATATCAAATTATTTCCATGTGGTAGTGGTCAAAGATGATGATAGAGTGGCAGTGGGTTTTATCTGGGTATATGGGTCACACAACTGAGACCCAAAATTTATTTATTTTCAAATTTTACAGTTCCATAATAAATATCCCCCATCATTGGAAATGAAATTTACTGTTGTTATTCTTTATAAACAATCCCATAGGTTCAGTAGCTCAAAATCATTCTCTAGGGATGGGCTCTCAATACACCTTTACACACAAATTAATTGGTCACTCCTGAAAGTGCTCCACACATGGGGCATGGTTTAACGTATACATTATTATCTCCACCCTATGAGATTGATCCTTCTATGCTACCCATGTGGGGCCTCCATGTGGCCTACATGGTGGGTCGGCTCCTCTAGGGGATAGCTAAGTGGCTTACAACTACTAGTTGAGTGATATCTCATGGATGACCAATTTATTAACATGAAAAAATTTCAAAACATTAAAAATATTATAACAAAATACATTCTCAAGTAAATTAAAAATTAAAAATTGATTATTTGTGTAAAATTGTATATATATTGTTACTAATTATTTAATATTTAAAAAATTTAAATAAAAAATTAATTATATGGGAATATTCATAAAAATCATTTCAAAATAAATAATAAAGAACATAAAATTATAAATGAAAAATTAAAATTTCAAATACCCTAATACATAACCAAAGAAGGGTCTAGGGCTCGGGCAAGCCCGATACTAGAAATTAATTGAAGAAAAATAAAATTTAATGTCAGGCGTTACAGGGAAAATTACACATCCAGGAGTGAACTACCTCACACATATCATCAATGACAAGAGTAGTACAATGATCTGGGCTTTGAAAGACAACATCATGTTTGATTCCTGAATAGATATCTCTGACAAGGCATCCAACACTTGATAGGATTACCTATACGCATGTGTGGCATTCTAGTTGAGGCGATGAATGAGCATCACACATTAAACCCAATGCAGTAAGAGTGTCTATAGAACATTCCTTGATTCCAAATTCAGGGCGGCGATTGAATTTTGGGAGTCCAATTAGAGCCAGAGATCACACCAATTATGATGCACAACATACTTGACTGCATAAATGATGGCTCACAACTCAGCATCATAGCCAGTCTCTATTACAATATAATGATGAATGAAAACCTTGACAAAGTCGCGATGTGTTCGAAAAGTACCTCCACAACCCGAGGGTCTAGTTTCTCCCAATGTCACGCTGTCAACATTCACTTTGATCCATGTTTCAATAGGGGGTATCCATCGAATAGATTTAAGGACCATGGGTGCCTTGGACCTTCCCGACACTCCTAGTCTCTGAAGGACTTTCAGATCATGTATGCTTTTATGCATCACACAAACCTAAACATTTATAGAACCATGGAACTCCCTATGAATAGACAGTATGCCGACACAAACATAAGAACTCTTCTACTCAAACAACCTGAGATTATGAACTCTCCGGATAGCAGCAATGGTTGTTGTAATGGCCGCAAGAAGTAGGTGATGAACTTTCTCTCTCGGCCCAGCGCTGCTAATGATGGGCATCATCCCCTCCAGAAAGTGCCCAATGCTGAAATCAATATCAAGGACAACCCCTGCATAATCACAAAGGGATCTTGAGGAGGGGAATTCAAAAAACAGGTGATCGATATCCTCACCAGCCCTCATGCATAGGCAAAAAACAAAGGCATTGCACAACCCATTCCTTCTCAGCAGATCACAAGTGTGAAACATTCCCTTCCACAATTTCCATAACAGAATAAAGTGCCAGGGTTTAATGAATCTGACCTTGAACTCTGCAAGACAGGAATGAATTCTTTTGGAGCATTCAGTTCTAATCCAATAATAATCCTTAGTAGAAAAATATCCATTGACACCACGATTCAAAACAAGCGTATCAAAATCCACATAGGTAGCATTCTGAACATCCAAGGCCACAAACGTGGGGATGAAAAATAAAAGCATTGAGCTTCTCTAAGAACTCCGAGATAGTGATCTGCATTCGCTCAGGTGGAATGAACATTCTGTTCCAAAGGGGATGATCAAGCCAACACGTACTCCAACAGTTCTGGTCCGAGAACTTTCTTACGAACCATTTAGTATGCTGCATGATATCCCTAAAACCAAAGTATAGTGTTCCATAAAAACTCCATTTTAATTATTCATTTTTCAAAAAATAAATCAGTCCATGAGTTTTACACTATACTGTTTGAAAATAGTGTAACATATCTATTCATTCATTCATGTTGTACATTTTATTTTTATTAAACATTCAATTTCATTATTTACCTCTATATGAATCATTTCCTCTCATCACTCATGAAACAAATTCAACTACAATTATGATAATATCAGGAGTGCATGATACCTTTTCATATTCCTGCAAAGGAACTAATTTATCAACATTGTAAAGGAAAAAGGAACATGAAATCAATATGGATTCAAAATTATGTTTCTAATGACTCCACGAGTTATGTTTTATTAAAATTGATTTCAAAAATCAAGGCTCAAAATATAAGGATACCTCAAATGTATAAATAATGATATCATAAGTAAAAGTGAAATGAAACTCTCTCCATCAAATTGAAAACACCATCTTCCCAACCTCAAATTAGTGTACTGAAATATGAATGTATAATAAATGATTTTTTATTTATAGAATTTTAATTTCTAAATGTCTTTTTTTTACTAAAACATATTTTTCAATTTTTATTAAACAATCTGAAAATTAATTCTTAGAGAAAACATAATGCCCATAACATAACTACATTTGATTAAATTTATACATCTAATAATGGTGATACTTAATTTTCCTATGTCAAAAATCATTTTTTAAAGGTATTTATATTGTTCAATAAGTGAAAAAAATAAAGTATACTGAATGAATCTGTATACTTCCCCAATACCCAAATTTCAAACCCCCACACGTTTTCTTTATAATGATGTGCGTCCATAAACATGGAATTCCATCACCCCCACACATCCACATTAAAATATCATTTGAAATACAATGATGTGGTTAAAAATGGTTAAAAACATCTATAAATAGGAGTAATCTATAATAAGGTAATCCATGGTCTCTATAGGTTATAAAAGGTTAATTATAAAAGTTTGTTTTAGGGATGAGTAATTTTGTAAAAAAATGCATCAAAATTTTTAAATACATTTTTTCATATTCATAGGTTTGAAATGTTCTAATTCATGTTCTTGATGATGAAATTTCCTAATGATTAGGATAAAATTGAAATTTTTGGGTCTATAAATACTTTCAGGAATGGGAATCTGAAATTGGAAAATAAATCATCGATTAAATAATATTAACCATAAATCCATTCCCATTATTTTTTTAAATTAAATCCCTTAAAAATGGTTCAGAAAATTTATATACATGAATAATACAATTCCAACAACTCATGAGTCATCATCTCAATATCCATTCATCACTTTTTAATTAAATTCTCAACCTTACTTATTCAAACCTATTAACAATGAAATCTAAAAAATTGAATCATAGTGTTCCTATTATACTCATGTCTAATAGATATCTCAAGAAAAGCATCAAATAAAGGTTTGGTCCTGAAATTTTCACTTTAGGACAGATGCTATGATTTCATGTTGAAATCAAATTTTAAGAAAAAAATTATAGAGTTTGAAATATAAAAAATGAATGACTGAATTCATTATTCACATGAAACATTTTCTCCACTTCATTCTCATTAATAGGGGATTCCTCTTGAATTCATTTTTGGGGGTCTTATAAAAAACACATTCTAGCATTAGAACTGTTCAATTAATGATAAAAAGGATAAAGGTAATATGTGTTTTTATCCAAAAATCAAACATATTAATAAAATAAATATGGGGTTCCCTCCCAGAAACACTTTTTTTAAATATTGTTGGCTTGGCCTAAAATTATAGGAAAAAATATGTATATGGGTTGGAGAATTTTTTACTCCCACAGTTCTTGAGATAGATTTCGATGAAAGTTTTTTTATTGACTTCCCATTGAACGTGAATGGTTTTACTTCTTCATATTTACTGATCAAAATTGAACTAATGGGTAATACATTCATAATTATAAAAGTTACTTACCACCAAGAATAAATATTATGTGAATAAACTCTATTTTTGAAATGTAGAGGAGAACATAGTCTATAGGTTGAATGTTGTTTAAATGAATTATCTTTTCATATTTCTTTTGTTCTCCCTTTGTAAATTATATAATTTTAAAAATCCCCCACTATAATTTCATCCACCTATTATTACCAATGATTTCTCTCTTTCTTAGAAGTACCAAATCTAAATTCATAGTGTTCATATCCCTATATGATTGGTCTAAAACTCCACTAGGAGATGAAATATTTTTCCATAAATAAACCAGTTGGGGACAACACACATCAGTGTATTATAATTTGTCCTGTATTTCCATAATGTAACCTCACAAATTAAGAAACAATCCTTTCCATTAGTTAAACCATTTTCTCCAAGAAACCTATAATATCTCATTTAGTCACATCATCATTTCCATTTGTCTGAGTATTATAGGATATATATGTCTTGCGATGTATCCAAAATATTTTAAACATAACCTCCACATTTCTATTGAAAAATGATTCCCTTGGTCAAATATTACTTCCCATGTCCCTCTAACACAAAAAATTAAACTGGTTCTGAAAAAATATCATAAAATATTAATATCATTAGTTTGGGTGGCCTTAGCTTCCACAAATATAGATACATAATTAACAATTTGTTAAATGAATGAATTCTTAAAAGACATGGTAATGGTTTCCATATTATAACTACCACATACCTTAAATGTTTCCTTGAAAATGATTGGTTTTTGGGGAATATCTAATATTTTAAAAATAAATTATAAATATTGACACTTCTCAAAATATTTAGGGTATTTTTTAGCATCTTTCAAAAAAAATTCCTAATAACTTCCATATTCCAAAATATTGTTAAGAGCATGTTATTTTTATGATAGTTAAGTTTAGATTGTACCTGATATGTGCCAAAATATATAAATATAATGAAATACAATGGTAGTTATTCTTCCATGATGTTGATTTATTCTCCATGTATGTGATCATTAAGTGAATTTGTTTCTTTAATTTATTCCTCAAATGTGTTTGGATGTTTTCTAAGGAGATCCGCCACCATATTTTTATCTCCCTTATTTTCCTTGAGCACTTCTTTGATCTATTTCCAGATTAGTATAAATCTTACCACCATTTTATTTCCATCATCCTTATCTATTAATTATATAAGTTATACATTATCAAATAATATATCCACATTAGTTCCTAGTAAGTAACATCTAAATTTAACCAATGAAAATAGAATATGAAGATTCTATCATTTTGTAGAAGTGTAATTAATATGTGTGGCACCCAATGTTCCTAAAGTATTTGTTATGACTCTTGGTCATTCTTAGATTCACAAGGAATATACTTCTCCACTAACTTGTTTCAATGAATCACAACACATTTCAAAATGATGCTCTATATTTGGTTGTTGAATAATTGGTAGGGGTAAATTTCTTCATTTTCCCAATGAATTACTTCCTAAAATAATAAATAAAGTAAAATTCGTCTTATTTTAAAAACAATACTCAAAAGAGGAAATGAAATATTAATTTATAACAAGATAAAACATATATTTTTTCCCATTTGGACCATGAATGATCTAATATATTTTACATAAATTGGACATGTTAAATCATTTACCACATTAACAATAGGTCTATCTATTTCAATTCCATTCTGTGAAATGGTATGACCTAAAAACGGTCCTTTTTCAATAATAATGTAGCACTTCTCAACGATCAAAACAATTTTTTTTCATTGAATTTTCTTAGGAATTTTTACATATTTCCCATGAAATGATTAAAAAATTTATAAATATAGTTATTTCATTGAGAAATACCTCTATAAAGTCCTTAGTATGATATGATAATATTCACACCATACATATTAGAAATGTATCTAGAGCATTTAATTATCCAAAGTCATCCGCTTATGACCAATTATTCAAAAAGGAAATGTGAATATTTTCTTTTGTTTCTCTTTTAGGGATATTGGTACTAGAAAATAACCAGTAAAACTATCCATGAATCAATAATTTCAACATCCTTATAACCTTTCTAGAAATTTTTAATTAAATTTTATGGGGAAATATTATTTTCTAGTTTCATGATTTAGCTATCTATATTCAATATATACTTCCCAAATATTCATAATTATTATTGGAATTAGTTCATTATTCTCATATTCCACAATTTTAAAACCAATTTTCTAGAAAAAAACTTGGAATTGGATGACCTGTTTTTTGTAAAAAAATCGGCAAATAATATCTGTTGGTAGAAATTTTTTTGTTGATATTGTTTCAAGTTCTATAATGGTGGGCTTAAATATCCTTTGTTATTGCCGAACATGTCAGTAACCCCTAACTAGTAATATTATAATAGAACATACCATGGTGTTAAGTATTGGGGTGTCCCAAAGGCTCCACTCTATGACATGGATGTTTCTTTACATAAGTTCAATTAATGTTTTCTCTTATTTTTTATATAGGTTTCTAGCTATCAGTATTTTAAATGGATTCTCATCTATAAGATAATAACATTTTAAATAAAAAATGAATGGTTTTAATTCCAGATTATGAGGTTGGTTTAGAAATGATAATGAATTCAAATTTTCCCCTTCCCATGTATGAATTTATTATGTAAATAGAATCATTTCATCCTCTTCCAAAAAAAATATCAACGAAATAAAATGTTTTTTCATCTTAATATATGAAAATAAGTTTTCTCGATTTATAATTTTGACATTTTCTAGTGTGTTTTCAATGGAATGTTTATATAAAATGATAAAACTTATCAAAGAATAAATGAGTTAATGGTATTGATACCTAATTAATTATTTATTAAAATGAGGTAGTGTTTTCTGGAAGGATTTCTCTTGGATTCTTGGATGATGAAGTTTATCTTTCTATCTCAAAATTTTGAAATGTCTCGCATATCTCATTGGAGTTTCTCTTCCTCAATGTTATTTGATTCATTTAACATAGAATGGAATGGAAGTGTAATTTATTTATTATACATTTATTAAATTTGTAATTGATTTTGGGGTCCTTAGTACATAGATCATTTCATTATATCTTCTTTCTTTTTATCTTCAACATCTTTTTGTGGAGTGATTTTCTCTTCTAAAATCTGTCTAAAATTTATAAATTCACATTTTTCCATTTAAGATGTATTTTTCATGGGATTCACTGCATAAATTTCCTCGCTACTCCTAGGGATGATAATACCCACAATTTCCTTTAGATCTAAGATTTACTAAGATGTATTTTTTTTCTACTTTTTTTAAAACATGTCCATGATATTCACTTTGTTAGAAAAATACTTCACTATTTTTTTCATCAACATATATTCCTTGTCTTCATTAAACTGGTGCTATTGTACCTAAGGGATTTCTATATGGTTTTTTTTAAATGTAGGTAGTTGATATGCTAAATGTTATTATTTTTATATGGTTATTTGATGAGGTTATATTCTGTAATTACAACAATAATGTTGGATGAATGGGATGCCTGTAATAGTTTTTTACCTAGAATTTCATTTTGGGCTTTCCCTTCTCTCCATGATTGATTACGTTGAAATTTTTTTTGTCTGAATGCAGCTAAATATGTCTCTATACCTTTTATCTCGTCACATTAGTCTATGATGTGATGGGGTGAGAAATTAAAACCGCAAAACTAAGGTCGAGCTGGTTTTTCACTCACTTTTTTCAAATCCATCTCTCTTATTAGGCCCTATAATTTATCATTTTGGTTTTAGATAAAATTAAAAATTCATTAGTTTTAAATCATATACACCACTCATTCTTGTACCATTAGTTTCAAACTATTTTGAAATCTTTGTTATATTCATCATTAGGATCATATCTTACATTTGTTACTTATCAATTTAATCTCATCAATATTATACATACAATATGTACTTCATGTTGTCCAGTAATCATTTTTAGAAAAGTTCTAGTAAGTAATGACCATCTATATCTTGATGAGGACTTTTTTCTCAGAATATTTTGAAGACTTCCAAATATTTATAGAATTTTTCTCCATTTTCATGTTAGATGTCATATATCTCATTCCTTAATATTGTACAATGAGAGTCTCTCAGGAATATTTTCATGTGGCTTGTTTTGAGATAATCTTATTCACATATATATCCATTTTATAGTATGTAAAACCACTCTTTAGAAGCCGTATCAAGTGAAAAAGGTGAATTCCCTCCAAGTAAATTTTTTCTTAAATACTCCTCTCTTTTTGAAACATGGTCATATGAAGAAAAAATGTTGTATGTTTCATAGGGAATCATATCTTGGAATTCCATGTAATTTTTGAAACACATAAATCATATCAACTCGTAGTTCAAAATAATTCTGTTTCATAGGGATAGTTAGTTGATATTTCTGATTTGAAAACATTTTTCACATAGGTCTATTACATTTTGTTTTGGATTTAGTGTTATGTTTATGGGATCTGAGTGAACACTTGAAGTTTCAAATGAATCTTATATGTAAATTTAACCAATATTGTTTTCATGTTTGACATTTTGAATCATAATAAAAATGGTCCTTACTATCAGATCATCAAAAAAGAATAGTAACTCATTTGATGTCCAAGTCGTACAATTATTAGATAATTTTTACACTCAGATCCCTAGAAATGGTTCCATGTTCTGACACTCAAAAATCATGGGGTGGGCAATAAGATATATATTTTTCCATATGTAATCAAGTATTTCTAGTGAACAATATTTTTCTCATAAGAGTGTTGATTTAATAATATGATCATGATGAAAAAGTAAATAATAAAATTACTAGGACAACGAAGTAAGGATTATGTTTCTTGAGAATGATAAAAGGTGACACGACTGATTGGTTATTTAGGATGTTTTCCATATTTTCAGTGTGATCATTTTAAAATAGAAATCAGTTTATCATTTTCAATAAATAATTAAATTAAATTAATAAAAATAATTTTTTATTTTCACTCTTATTCATGATTTATTTTAATTAGAATATTACTAAAGATTTAATTTATAATACTATTATACATATAACATGTAAAATAAATAATGATAATTCTTTAAAATTCAAAAGAAATAACAAATCAGGCATTAAAATTTCTATGCATTGGAATCTAGCCACTATCGCATCCTCATTTATTTAGAAATAACTAATCACTTCTCTATCAGAGTCTAGATCAACTATTCAGTTTCATTAAGGAAAAAGCGGGAGAAAATATTTATTTATTAATGGAAATAGTAAAAATAAATAAATAATAAAAAATAGTCATATTATTATTATTATTATGAAATCTATAATTCAAAAATATTGAAATAATGAAAAAGGATCAACGTATTTATATAAATTGATATAGTCTCTTGAATTAAAAATTTGGGTCACCTCCCCTTCACCAAAACACTTAAATTTTATAATTACTCACAATAAAAGAAATAATATAGGTATATGGGTCATAAGGAGTTGTAAAAAAAGAAATAAAAATAAAACAATAAATTATAGCAAGCATTAGTAGTGTATTTTCCAAATCTCTAATCCTTTGATACCATATTAGAACTAGAAAACCATGTATTTATAGAGAAATGAGTCATTATCTCAGTCATATATCCTTTATCATAGGTCAATTCCTTCATATATATTTTTAAATATTTTCCTTATTAATTTTTTTTAATTATTTGGAATTTCAAACCATCAATGTTTACAGACATTCCATTGTGACGGTACCATAATCAATTTTTACTATTAACAATGAAAGAACTATATGGGAAACTATTCAGTGTCTACTACTACACCCTCATGGTATCACACTTGTGATAATATAATTTTTCATTACACAAAGGTGGAACATCATGGTAGCACCCCTGAATGTAACATGTTAGTAGTTGGTAGCTCTTCCCTATCTCAAATAAGGCGAACCTCCAGGATGTTGTGTAAAATACCATCATACACCTTTATCAATATTGAAATCCTATATAAAAATTATATTTATAATGGAGAATTTTCTTCCACATTGTGATCCACCATTCACACTTGTGGTATATCACATAGGGTGACCATTAATACCATCCCGAACAGTAAAAATATCCTTGTTATCTCTTCAAGAGATTACAAAAAAAGCAATAGGATAACCTCCTGTTGTGGATACCAATTATATCAGTGAAAATGGATCTTTTGGTAGCATAAAATGTAGCATGAATGGATATTTTCAGTTAATGGTATCCATGTTCCTTCAAGGTGGTTCACCCATTCATCTTAGTCAACTCAGGAATCAATGGTAGGTGACAACGCATAGTATATTGTTCCTAACAGAAAAATCATCAGTGTGTCCTCCATATCTACCATTTCCTCCCTCAATGGATGCTTCAAAATTTTCTGGACATAATGATAGATCTCATATACAATTTCGTCAATAATATTTCACATATTTCTTCAATGACTTTTTGGTAGTAGAACTCTTTACAAGTGATTCATTCATTGTCCAACATAATACCTTTTTTGTATATGGTTGTAGTGAATTATGGGAATAAGGATTAGGACTCTCCCATAAGATCCAAGGGATCTCTGTGTGTAATTAAAGACTATAAGTTTTATGCTTCCACAATGAATATTATGTATCCCCATCCTACATTCCCCTCATCCTATCCCCTTATTCATTGCTCCACCAGATTTCTAGGTGACCCCTCATGAGGGTAACCAACATATTTCTTTGGACCCTCCTAAGGGCTCCCCTATCTAGAAGTTCCTAGCCGACCTTCTGAGTGTCCATTTTTATATTAATGTACCTTATGTCATATAGGAATCTTCATTGTAGTTCTCTTGTAGTATGGAGAAAACGAGAAAGGCCTGGTCACAGTCCTTGTCAGCCACCATATACTATTCATTCAGATAAGCCTACTGGTATTTGCACATGATCTGAATTGAGGTAGTTTAGGGAGTTTTCCTCTCCCCTTTAGAATGTTATAAAATTACCCAGGGCCAAAGCCAGGTCACCAATATTTTTAAGGAATCACATATTCATCTGTAATTCCTGCGGAATGGGTTCCAAGGTTAAGACAAACTACATGGATGTATAGATAAAAACTCATAAGGTTTCTCTTGTTACTATCATTGAAAACAAACAAACACCGTCCAAAATAGATGTCTTTTCCTATATAATGAATATGAATGATGGAATTCATATAGACCCTATCAAAATCCATATATGGTTCTATTGGAACAAGAACATAGTAGTGGAATTGGTTCACCCTAATGATCAATTAGTCACTTCCAAAGGGACCTAAGGAGGTAATATTCTTCTATTCTCAATTATCTATGGGATTTATGATTACCGTATAAGGGAGGGCCTATGGGAAGGTCTTAAGGGGTTTGATATGGGGAATTATACTTGGTGTATTGGAGTGGATTTCAATTTCATTGTCAACCATTCGGAAAGGATTGTTAAAGGGAACATCCTTCATAAGGGGAGACTGGCATTTTTATAGTTCATGGCCAGCAATGGGCTTACGAACAAGGGGTTCACATGGGACCAATTCACCTAGTGTAACAACCAATTAGGGTTCCTCCACTCATGGAGAGGTATTGACCGTTTTTTAGAAAATATCCATGCCTTATCATCTACCATGAATTATAAGGCGACTCACCAGATGTGAGGCATGTTAGAGCACTCTCCACTTTTAGTCACCATACCTATAATCGAATCAAATTATAAGATATTCAAGTTATTCTAGTAATAGATGAGCCTACCGTGTTATCAACAGGCTATTAGTGATTCATATAGGGGTCCTACTAAGGGAAACACATGGATTGGGAATCATAAAAAATTGAGACACCACAAGAATGACCATTAAGTTCGGTCTTATAACAATCCTCCTAGTGATAAAGAATGTGATCCTATTTCTAAGGATATCTAAAAGATGGAATGAATCCTGGAATAGGAATGGAATTAGCGATTTCTTGATGATATCTTCCATAAAAATTATTGGATAGAGGATATAATTTTTAGATATGTTTATAAGGATCAGGAGACATCTATAAAAAACAACTGCATGAAGGAGAAAAGAAGATTGTTTACTTTCACAATTTCATTTAGGAGAAAATTATTTTAGAATAGCCTAATATATTAATGGATTATGTCTCATACTTATAGTATAGTGATGTTTTTAGCATAATGGATCACACATTCATTATTGACCTCTTAGTTGGTCCTAATATTCATATTATTGATGGATATCTAAGTGACTGTGATTGGATTTTTGAGGTTCCCACAAACCTAATTACCATCCATGAAAACAATATTATAGAGGCATATATCAAAGATAAGGAAACATATGTGTCCATGCTAGGTCTTCATCTAAATAGGTCACTAGGCCTGGAATGATTTCTTGGTTCTTTTTATAGAGCATTTTGGTCGATGGTTATAAATTATATTGTTTTGGATACTCATTAATGATTTCGTGGGGTTCCCGTTCCATTTGTATCCTATTAGAATACCCTTTTCCTCAATCCAATGATCAAGGAACCATCCTCCCTCTCCAATTACATGCCAATTAGTATATGAAATGATCCTTTTAAAATTTTGGTTATTATCATCAATCGAAGGATTTCTTTTTATTTACCTCATTGGATATCTTTGGAGCATCATGGGTTTGTTAAGGGATTATACATTCAGGGGAAATTTATCCTTCTCAATAAATTATTTTAGATATAAACATCATGACCCATGGATAAAACATGACCATTCAACTATATATGAATAAAGCATGTAACATAACATGTGAAGTTTTATCAATAAAGTTCTCATAGGTATGGGATTCTCCCCTTGGGCCCCTTATCATATTTTTAGGTACATTATCTCCCCATGGTTGGTTGTCTCATTTATGGGGAAGAATTATTGATTCATTAAATTTAATCATTTTTTAAGGAAAGGTGACCCCATATCCCAAACTATCTCCACTCTTACTATGGATATATTTATTCTACTCATCAACAAGATTGCGATTTATGGTGTTGGCCTCCCTTATCAGAATAGAACAGAAACCCTCTCAATTTCCAATCTCATGATTTCATATGATACAATAGTATTTTTGAATGCAGGAAGGAGTTCAGTGTATTCCATTATCATGATTTTTGATGAATTTTTCTAATGGAGTGGTATGATTATCAACAAGCCCTATGTAGTGTATTTATCTGAAGTAGATGCACAACATATAGGTTCCCCTCCTTATTCCAAAGTTTTGACATTTAGAGTGGTAACTTCCATACGGATTACATATGATCTATCATTTATTCTACTAGTATCTGCATCCATTATTTTGATCATATTTTGAGAGAGATAATAGTATGTATACTCAACATGAAAAATAATTTCCTTTAATTTATATGTCATATCATACTGGTTAACAGTGTTCTTCTTGTAGTTGTGATCCGTGCTTTGGCTTTAATCAATGTTCTGAAGGGCTTTGTCAACACTATTGACAAGATTCATGTGGTCCTTATTAAGGATACTCTGTCCAAAGCTAAGTGTGACTAGGACTCCTAGTCAAGAATAGAAAAGTCGTTTTGATAAGGAGGGATTAACATGAGAAGCCTTTAGGATACCATACACTTTATGTATGCGAAGCTGACGTGGGATGTCTAAGAGGATCACACCTTACATGGAAGGGCCATGTCAATGAGATGTAGAGATGTTATTTATGTTTTGAACCACCACTAATACCCCAAATTGTCCATGATTTAACAACTCATTTTGATATTTCAGCATTTCTCTCAATAGATTGTAGTGAAAAGAGATATTTCCATTGGGCCCCTCTACTAAGTTGGCATAAAAATTGGTTTTCTAGAATTTACTGCTTATGAAATATCCTACATGGTGGAAAAAAACATATTGTCTTTTACCTAGGCCATCCTAGATAAAGATAAAAAACATACCATTGATATTATTGAGATGAAATCAGTCTCTGATAAGTGTATGTTTATCTACTCTACCTTAGGATACTTTTACTCAAGACCCTTCTAGAGGGTTTTTCGTAGTCAAGGTACCAATGAAAAATGAACGGAAATCCCCTAGTATGATAAAATACCTTCTAGCTACAATATCATCACCTATAGAGTCAGGAAGACTATTCTTCCTACTAATTATAATATCAAGTGGTGAGATATTTACCTTTACTCTCAGTGTCATTACTAAAAAAGAAAAAATTAGAGAATGTGAACCATATTTTCATTGAAGAAGACCGTGCATGCACTATATGATCCTTATTTAGGGAATTCATGGATTCTTCCAGTTAAGAACACTTTGAACATCCTTTACAGGAGGGGTCATTTAATGGGGTGAGGGAGATGGGCCAGAAAAAAGGATTTGGCTATAGTCCTTAGTTCTGGGTGTAGGTTTATATGAAAAGAAAGGAATAAAATGCACCACGAAGATAATAATTTTATAGATAGGGATCCCATTTTTATAATAAGGAAACATATTATTGATTTAGCCAATCATCTCGAAAACTATAATGATTCCCCCTCCCATTGGATTTTTCATGTGCACAACTCCCTAGACCATCCCTTATGAAATCCCACATATGGCTGGGGGGGATCGATGGTTTCTCTTAAAGGAAATAAAGTCAACATTAATGTTTCATGTGTTTCTAACAACATGAATTTTGGGGTGGTGGTGTTTTTTGACTCCTATGGTTTAGTTATCATAGCAATTGTTGTTCACTATGGTAGTAGGATATCACTCTAGGAGGAAGGAAAGGCAATGAATAGGGGTTTTCACCTATGCTGACAAAAGAACAACTCTCTGGTAGAAGTCAAAATGGATTGAAAAATCCTTTTTAACTCCCAAAATGAAACATGGATGATTACATGGACTATCTCTAAAATCATCAGTAAGTGCATTGGTATTCTTATAAAAAACATTCAAATGTCTCGTACCTAGCATGAGGGAAACAAGGCATTGGATTATATTTCTTCCATAACGATCCTTGAAATCAATATTTATGGTTTTACTTGTTTTAACTATTTAGGTCAAGAGGGGAAGAACATAGTACGATGGGATTACCTCATACTTCCTTACATAAGAAATCCCTATGTTAGGCTGCTATTGTGATTCTTATATCATGCTTCCTTTCTTACTGAATAAATAAATAAACAATGATGATGATAATATTGGGAAATGAAGCGGTGTAGGAATCCTCTACAGAGTCATTTAGATTTCATAGTGGATGGAATATTCTCTTTTTCCATCATTGACATCGTTCTTCTTCATAATGGACTTAACCGAGGTTGGCTGAGGTCCCAAGGATAATCTATGGTGATCCCAGGTCTTGGTGGTGATATATTACTCAAGAGAATTATTTTTATTAATGAAAATGTTGCCTCTAGTGTTTTTAATACAGTTGTGGTTGGGGAAAAATATAGTGAGATGTGGAGGGTTCTATCCAATCATAGGGGTCTCGTGAACATGATGAAATGGTGATGTTTTTGTTAAATTTAATTGTACTAGAAAATATTACTTCTCATCATCAATGATACAACTATCCTCATCACTTATTTATATATATATCATAGATTTATCATCTCATAATCATGCATTGGGGATGAGATCTCTATCCACATTCATAGACAAATATAGGGTCCATGCTTTCACATGAGGCCCGCATGGGATTGGTCATTGTCTATAACCTTAGAAGGCTATCTCAATAGCCTTCTTGGACAAATATCTCTTTAATAGGAATTTATGTGTGTCTTGTAGCCATCGGTTGATGTATTTTTCATGGAAATACATTTGTTAACAATCAAAATATTAAAACTAATTGAAATATTTAAAAAAACTAATTTCACAGGTAAACACCAAATTCAAAATCCCTCATTTTTTACTATTTAAATCTATTTTTATTCCATAATTGAAAATTAAAAATTTTAATATAATAAATAATTGTATGGTATATTCAAAAAAATCATTTTGAAATGAATAATATTGTAATTAAAATTGAACATTAAAATTATTTCTTCAGAATTAAACTTTCCCCTCATAATATGAATATAACTAATTTTAAATTTATCCATTATGCAGTTGTGATGAAGGACCCAACATAATGGGATTAATATTTTTTATAGATTTTATAATTAGGATTTTATTAATAGGTTTTCATTGATTTATTTTTACAATTGATTTTTCAATACTATAATTATCATTGGCAATGTGTCATGAGAAAAAATCAATGCCTAATATCACATCAAATTTGTCTAAAGGGAGGAAAATATGATTTTATAGGATGAAGAAGCATATAAAAATATATTTGAGAGGTTTTATATAATTTTATTATATCAATCAAACCCCATGATGTTTTTATTAATAATTAACCATCTAGTCATAGGTGTGGTGGTTTTTAGTCAATATTCTAGGTACCAAGAAGTTGGATGAAAAATATTTTAATAAAACATGAATAGTTATTAAGTATGTGATATATGATCCTCAGTCCAAATAATTATCAAAGCCCACTTTTGTAGTTATGGCTGCATAGGCTATCCCTTGTACACAACATTTTGGAATTTATTAATTTCTATCATCCTTGATAGCCCATGAATTATGTAATTATCTTAGATAATTCCCATGTTCCCTACATTAAAGGAATTGAACTATCATTGGTACATTTAGATTAACTAATTTTTCCATTCATCATGTTGAATAAACTATTAACTTTTAATTGATAATTATTTTCTCTATTTAATCTCTTTAGACGCAAAAAATCTCATAATTCCTTTTTGACATTCCCCTCGAAAATTCATAATATATTTTTGAATAAAATTTAAATCAAGTTTTCATTAATTCATTATATTAATTACTTAAATTTCCATAACACCACATTCTTCTCTACTTTGGTGTGTTTGAAAACTCAACTATTTTCACATTCTAAATCAAAATTCATGATAAATCATTAGGAACAAACCCTATATTTTCCAAATGAAGCCTTATCCCATTATATTTCTTATTAGGATAATCTCTACATTGACCATGATATCCAGTTTAAACATGATTGCTTTGGGATTCACCCATTACTAAAATAAAAATAAGCTAATCTTGAATACTAAAAAATTAACACCAAAAAAAATTATTGAATGATAATTTCTTAAAATATACAACCTCAAAATGACATACTCTTAAAAATTAACATTCATTGTAACCTAAATAATTGATTATTCAATATAGGTTTCTTTAGGTAGGATTCTATATTATTAATTAAATTAATTCCATAATATATGAAAAACATCATAATTTAGTTTTATAAGAATGGGGTTATCCGACGAATATACCGAGTGATATTATATTAAAGCCTCAACTATTAGGCACACCCATTGTATATAAAATTTAAGATTGAGTTGATGCTGAATAATAATTTTTTTATAGTGATTTCCTATAGGTGGATTTATGCCACAATGACAACCACATTCCTGTATCCATATTTGGGATTAATAGTTAGGAAACAACTCTATTTCTAATTTGACAACACATTATTATGATATCTTATACATATACCCTTCACATAGACATTTACCTAGGGTATTAATTTAATTATACTTATCCAAATCATTAAAATATTCAACATTACCCAGAATCACCTAATGGGTTTTCTATACCTTTTAAATTAATATCAACCTTAACATATGAACACTTAAATTACCCATTATTAATATCTTCACCACTACATTTATTTAAACACTTGTCTGATGCCAATAATGATATCCCAGAAATCTGGTCGTCTCATAATTACATGAATTATAGAAAACACTTCACTATAATAAATTCCCATTATATTGTAGGTTATCAGTTTTTGGGAATTATAAGAAAATCATTAACTAAAAAACCATTTTATTTTTCAATTAAGGGAATTTTTTTCCACTATATAAGAAACTACTTAGTCCATAATAAATTTTCAACATCTATCCCAACTATTACGAACATGATACTCTTATTAGAGCATCATATATATTAATTTTCTACATAACCCAATGAAATGGAAACATGATTAATGGGTAATATTATATCCTAATTAATAGTCGTGATATGTGATAGTACTTAAAGATCATAAGATATCTTAAGATCAGTATGTGGTTTAATCATGACACAAAATAGATCCATACCCAACAAATCATATATTATAAATCATAGCACAATAAATGGGATACTGTAAGAACATATCATGTAACCACTTCATATCAAATTAATAAGGTACACATGGGAATTTTGGAAGATCCTTTTGTATATGGAAACATCACCTTATGGATTAAAAAACTATCACCCACATGTACAAGATATCATAATTGTAACTTTTTATTCATGAACATTGTGAGTTTCACATTTTAAAACATGTTTATGAGAACTAAAATATACCTAAAAAAATAATATCACATTAGATATACTCAATGCATTTGAGGGAATTATAAGACTCCATCCATAATTCATATATACTTACATCATTCTCCATGATCTAAATAATAAAATATTATCATAATGAATCCATGATAGAAAAATAGTTTTTATATCCTTTTAAAATGTAATTATATAAATAAAAAATTCAAAATTTCATCATTAAACATGACAGAAACTTTGAATATATATTTCTATCAAATTATACGAGAAAACATTAAAGGTATATACCATTAAATGATGTATATATTATTTAAATCATTTATATAATGGGTATATGGTATAATCAATGATTTAAGAAATAAATTTATTTAGGGAATCAGGGTGAAAACCCTTCAATCAAAAAAATATAAAATATTTCATTCACTATGAAAATGAATTGGATAATGTTTTTAGATATTCAGAGTGGATGGTTAGAAAACAAAGTGGCAGTGATGTATCACTCATTTGATAGAAAATAACAATTCATATGTCCTCTGAGAAAAAATAGTAGAAGGAAATATTTTAATAATATCCTAAATTCAATATGAGCTATTTCAACATATGTTAATTTTGGTGAAAACCAAATTTTAGGATAATTAGAAAAATCATTTTTCAAACAAGTAATATCATTGAATTTTTAATAAAATATTACTAAAAAAATAAAATATCGTATAAAACATTGATGATTAGAACTTATTTTAGAAAACAAGGAATTGTATATATGATGTTACATAGAAAAATTCATAATTTTGGAAAGATGTGTTCACATGGAAAATAATGAAAAGTTATTTTTTTAACTCTTTGATGAAAATAACCTATTTGAAAAATATTAAAAATTTCATTAATTTTTTTTAATTCAAGTCAAATTAGTAGAGAATGAATATTAATAAAATATTTTTGTCATAGATAAGGACTTTTTCAATAGTATCATATGACTAAAAACACTAAAAAGGGAGGTTGTTGACTAAAATAAAGGGAGGGGTTTAGATTCAGTTATTTGAAAATAATCAGTTTACATATTAATCCAAGGGAAATAATATTCGTAGTAAAATAATAAATCTACATAAATAATAAAATAAATTTAAGAGTGAATTTGAAAATTATAAAAATCACCCAGAGGGAATATATTTCAAAAAAATCATGATCTAGATATAATATTAGAAATGAAACCCCTATATTTTGAGTAATGTTTTAATCCAAAACCATTTAAATAGAAAGGCGATGTAATTGAAATTAAAATGAAATGAATATAATATAATTCACAATATAACATCTCAAATGGGCTGTTTATATACCATATAAAAACAATTATTCAAAAAATCAAACATGTCACATGGATTTGAATATTAGATAAAGAAAACCATACAACTATGGTATCATTTCAATCAAACCCATTAAAATAAAGAACATGGTGTCGATAATTAAACTCCATAAATAAAATTAATGTGATGAAATTAATTCAAGATGTTTTACTAACACCATATCAAATATATCATGGAGAAAAATATGAAATATGACTCAATAAATTAAATTTTACACAAACAAGAACCTTAATTCCCAAATTCCACTAAAGTGACTGAATCTATGCTATATTAAAAATAACTAAGTTAATATAATATTTTATAACCTTATTCATGTATATAAAAATTTATAAAAATTATTTATAATTATACACTTGTTGTATATTACTTAGTTATTTTCTACTTTGAATATCGAGTGTGACTAATTATTACCATTTTGAAATAGTTTTGTAATACAAGTGTTACTCTTTGTTCATCTCCCGATGTTCATCATTCCCTAATAATAATAGGTATTATAATTTATTGTTTATAATTATTTGATATTTAATAATTTAATTCTATTAGAGTTATTTATGAACCGGAATTGTAAAATAATTTATTAATATTTTTCAATGATTTTTAATGAATGGACCATGGTATCTTAATTAAAGACATTGATATTAATTTTACCATTCTATAAAAAATAAAAAATAATTATTTAATTATATATATATATATATCATATATTATCATTTATAAATTTATAAATTTTATATATGATATTATTTTATTGAGTTGTTCATGTTGGTGTTTAGATTAACTGAAATAAGAACATACCATAATTAGTGGTTTGTATGGTTATGAAAGTGGTATATTGTAAAATAATATCATTATTCTAATATAAAAATTATCTTATTTAAATTTTTTTATATTTGTGAAACATATTTTTACATATTTGATAAAATATAACCAATAAATATAAAATTGAGATACGTTACTTCCTGGAGGTTGTAGTCTACACATACAAATGAATAACATTTTCATTTTTTCTTCTTAATGGAAATGTGGAATTATTATTTACTGTTACCTTATCATAATTGAAATAATTACGAAAATAATAATATTAATTTTATCATAAAATAATGAAAAAATTATATTTTGACAAGTAAACTAGAATAGAAAAAATTGGAAGAGATTAACACTCATGTTGAGAACTTGATTTTTCCCTTAGGGGACTCCATTGAAATAGAGAATATAAAAAAAATTTATCAAAAAATGAAATAAAAAGTGAAAAATTATTCTAGTGGAAGTAAAAAAGGGAATATTTTAAAGAATAATCCAAAATTTAGAGTGGTCTATAAGGGGTGGTGACATATAACTTTAAAAATTTGTAAGAATTAAATTTTAGTAATCATTTCATCTTAATATAATTAGGGAATATGTTTCACTAGTAAATAAGACTCAAAAACACGAAAACAATGAATTAGAGATAAAATTTTGTCTACCCACATATTAACCAATAAATTAAAATAATTTCATCACCTGATAAGAATTTTACCCCATTGTTTAACCCTTTTTTACCATTATTTTGGTTTTACGACATTATATAGTTTTCACCTAAGTAAATCTTTTTTTATAAAAAAAATTAAAATTTTCCTTATTACCAAATATGGATCATATATATAAAAATATGAAATCATTTTTATTATATTCATGTTTGAAAAGTGAATATTTTTTTATTAAAATAATAAATGAATAATATATTAAAATTAATTTTAGACAATATTATCATTGATGTTCTAAAATAGGAAACAACGGATTATAAAATAGAATAATATGTTTTAAAATTAAAATTAAAATTTTCATATAATAATTCTACCTATAAATTATTTTCATAAATTTCCATGTCAAACTTATATATTTATAATGTCATAAAAGTCACAAAATTTGTAAAAACAGTATTTTCAAAATAAATAAAATATTTTCAAAAAATAATAAAAAATTAATAATATAATAATATTGAGACAATGAATATTTAAATGATTTCCATTTTTTAAAATTTATTCTCTAAAATGTAGGAATTTAAAAATTAAAAATTATCATAAAATATAAATGAATTTTTTTTATAAATATAACATTTTAATAATCTAGATTTTCATTGTAATAACCTGGGCCTTCTTTTCAGGTATGTTTTTCCTTTTATGGTCAGGTTTTAGAAAAAAGTGAAAATCTAGAAATTGTTAGAGTACATGCCATGTACTTGGACGCCGCATGAGGCTGTGTGCTGGCCATGTCTGGGCCACACACATGGCCTTGTGGGGTGACATGAAGGCCGCTTAAAGCAGAGTAAGGAAAAACAAAGTACACACCATGTACCGTAAAAGTACACGCAATGTAATTTTCATTTTATTTCATTAATCAGAAAGGGGTCGCATATTAACCCTGTTTTCATCTTCTTCTCTGCCTAATTCCATACAGGGCATACAAGGAGGCAAAATCTTCTCCGTGCCACCGATCCATCACCAATTCTCTAAAACGAACGATGTTGGTTGCAATAGAATCGCAACAGTGTTTTCTTAGTTCTTTTTTGGCCTTGTTACCAATTTCTTCATCTCGTGTGAGTTACCTAAGGTTGAACGTTTTAGACATTTTTGCAGATCTACTCTGTTCTAAGCCGATTCACATGCCGAGGTTCCATTATATCAATCTGTGAGGATTGAGGTAGGTGGTTTGATTCCCTACATTTAATGTCCTTGAGTTTTTGTGCGAAAGTACCGGATATCTATGTATCGGGTATCTCGGGTTAGTATTTTGAAGCTGTTTTATTTATCTGCCTTAAATTTCTTATGTTCTTGAGGCTATTAGATGAATAATATTTTTTTGTTTGCATGTTCAATGATCACCCGTGGGTGTATTCGTTCATTTTGTCTATTTATCGTTGTTTGGCTTAGGTTGGCTATATGGAAAACCTTGCTGCATTGATTGTTTTCCTTGGTATGAATGATATCATGTATTGTCTACTATTTAAATGCTTTTGTTGAATTGTAGCTATTATACAAGTAGTTTTTGAACATACTTAGTGCTGCTGTGAATATTTTACATATGATTTCTTTTACTAAGGGTTGTGCGAACATGGTGTAGTTAGACCATATGGGGAATTGACGTTGAGTACTTCCTCAGAGGGCCTAGTTAATTATTACCATTACGAGACTATAAGGGGGATTGACTTTGTTCTCTCTCAGAGGGTTTGATAATTATAAAATCAATACTAAAGGGGGAATTAGATGTAAGTGATTCCTCAGAGAGTCTATAGTATCACTGCAAGACCATAGGGGAAATTGATGTTGATTGCTTCCTCAAAGTATATTTTCCTTTGTTCGATTGCATGACTATAAGGGCATGGCCAGGTGAGCCACCCAGAGGGTCGGTGTAATAAATATTGTTGGTTGGTTGTGACGAGTTCACGAAGCCAATGAACAAGCTTGGGTTTGTACTGCTTTTAGTTTAGGTAGTCTGTTGAGATACCTATTGTGTAACTTGCTATTCCATTGGACTATAATGCTTTTTTCTAGATTCATTGGTTGATGATTAAATGATTGAATTAAATTAATAAATAAATGTTAATGGAGAATTTTAGGATTGTTTACTTTAGTGTACCCGTTTCTTTGATCCATTTATTTCCATTACTTTAGCTATATTGCTCACTGATAGTAGGGCACAAATATTTTGGTGGGTGCCTATGGGGATTAGTCTCACACCCTATTTGGGTCCTACTTTTCGGCCCAAACAGGTTCTATGGATGGAGGTGTGGATATGAATTGTGTCCCTTCTACCTTAGGTGTTTGATTACTGGTTAGAGCTGGAGAGAATGAGACCGAGCTTAGGCTTGCGATGCTACTGGAGTTTACTGTTAACTTTTTCTACTTGGGTTTCAGTTGTATTTCAGCATGTTGTTTTGTTTACTTCTTTCCATAGAAACATGTGCCATGAAACATCATTTTTACATTATACATTTATTCTTCTATTTAGTTTCATTTTTTGTGTGTTGTTTACTGCTTCCGCTATTGTTTATTATTTCCTTCCGCTACATACTTTACCAAATGAGGTCACAATTTTCCCACTAACTCATCAAGGCCTTCGCGGCTATTCGGCAGCCTATGGGGTTTAGGGAAACACGCTTGAGGTCATGTGGTGAACCAGGTACGGGGCTCCAGTTGAGTGGCTCTGGATTCAGGTCATTACATTCATACTGCTAATTTCTACAAAACACTAATAAAACTAGTATTATTCATTCAATTTTAAAATTTATAAACACCACCATTTTTAAAAATATACATTGTTCTCAATAATAAAATTTAGAAAACCTAAATAAGAAAAGTTTTAGTTGAATAATTTTTTAATAACAAAATAATATAATATATTTTTTTCTAAATGATCATGTATATATATATATTTCATAATTGTGTTATTCATATTCATAGCAAAAAAATTGATAGATAGTTTTTAATGAGAAAATTTTATTTTAACATATCACCATTTTATGTAAGTTTAGTACTACTTCTAATGAAATCTATTACTATAATAGTTATTTAATAGAATTACGATGTGAAATCATGGTTCATTACAAATAAATTAGAATAATGAAAAGAAAAAAGAAAATATAATACGACTATTGAGTCAATGTAATTTGTGAGATATTTCATACATTATATCATAAGAATAATCCTAGTCTCTACTCCAAAAAAAATAAAATATTTTGCTTGGGTAACATCCCATGAACCATATATAGTATCGGTCGATTGTGTTGGCTCAGTGGAGGTTTTGGGCTTGTGTGGGCAGCAGGGTTTTCTAGGAAGCTTCGGGAGATGCAACAATGGAGGGGGATGATAGTGGCGAATGTGGTAATCGTGGAAGTGGATGTATTTCTTGTTGGCGATGGCAGAAGTTGGTGAGCTCAGTAGTGTTCTGATGTATGTCTGGAGGCAGGGAGGTACTCGTTTCCGGGGAAGAATGTTGATGTATGATTTTTGAATTGTTTTTTATGGTTTTTGGAATGTGGCAGTAGGTTGTGGAAGTGATTTTTTGGTACTGTTTTTAAATTTATATGGTGTGTTGATGATCGAAACTGGCCGGGATAGACCATATGGTCCCCAAGGAGAATTTTGAGATGGCGATTCATCTTGCAGTGCTTTTCAGATTTGGACGTTTGAGAGGGTATGGCGTTTGCCATTAGATCAGGCTTGGTCTTTGACATAGGACACTGGCTTGTCGATCATCCATGCAATGGTGGAGTTCTACATCATGATTATATGCTAGGGAGGGGCAGTTTCATATGTCAATTTGGTTTTATCTTCTATGATCTTCAGGTCATGTTATGTCTTTATGTTCATGGAGTTTGTTTCTTTTTCCCCTTCCCCTTAAAAGGGGGTTTTTTTGAAAATAAAAAAATGGAATGCCATTGGGCCGTTGGATGGACACTATATAGACAAGTAATAACATATTTAAAATATAATTATAATAAATTTGAATTTAATTTTAAATGAGTATTTTACTATTTTATTTGGTATTTTTACTATTCTAATAGTCTTATAACAATCACATTTCTATAATATAGTCACTATCATGTAATAGTTAGATCATAATAATCAAATTTATCATTAAACCCTATATATTCTCCACCATTCTCATACATCCACATTCACTACTTCACTTACAATGGTTTTAAACTGCACTTTACAATGTCAATCATATTACTTACTCTTCATATTCTTTTTTATATTCATTATTCTATGAGTGATATTCAATGGTAAATTCAAGCCTATGGAATTGACATTAGTGTGTAATTAATTTATTTCCTCTCATCACAATTCCTAGCTATTAAATTTAATATTATATCAATGTATTTAGTGTTCCTATTAAATGTAATAGTCCTTATATGTTCATCAATTGTAACACAAAATAAAATAGAAATTGTGAAACATGAGTTATTTAAATAATATAAGGAATTTTTGGGACGTTAAAAAAATACCCTTGTACATATTCTCTTTTATATTCTTCATTAATTCCAAAAATTGAATGGAATACATTTTATATCTGTATTAATATTAGCATCAAACAAAGAATGAGTTTTATTGAAAATTAATCCTTAGGATCTAGTGTTAGACATTGAAAATATTTATTAACTAAATCTACATTTTATGACACATTTGGAAGATATTCAATACTACATTTCTACCTAACTATTTTAGATAAATATCCATCTTTATTTTGTATGTTGACCTACAAAAGGGAATTAATTTCCATCAGGAGTTCATAATCATCCTTATAATGATACATAATCATGGGTTGATATGGGATATGAAAATTTCTTTCCATATCCTAAAACATTATATGAGATATATGAAGATAATGATAATCCATGAAACCTAACCTAAAATTACTCAAAAATAAAAGTAATAATATTTTTATGAAGAAAATTCTTACAATCCTCAATCAGAGATGACTTTTTGAATTTGGATGAAACCACCACACTACTAGGTATTATCATCAACAAATAAATATTTATTTACCATGGTAAAAATCTAATTCATTGAAAAAACTCATATTATGAAGGTGGGAGTCTAAAATTAAACAAAAAAGAAATGTTAATACGTGATGGTATAATTAGTGTACTTTTCTCCACTTGACTGTTGTTTTAATAATTTATTAAACAAAATTAGGGTGAATGGTAAACAACAATATCTATAGTAAGTAGTCTTATGATGATGAAAATGAAGCCTAATATAACCTTAACTATTTCAAGATTATTTCAACCAATATCACTTTTGGTATTACCTACAACATTTTTTATTCAACCTAGGATTATTTAGGTGTCAAAATCATATTGTTCATAACCTAATTCTCCAAATAATCAATCTCCTCTATGAAAACCACTAAGATGTACCAACAAAAACACACATTCAATTTTATTATTAATATTTATTTTCTATCTATAATAATAATAACTCAAACACTATAATATATAGGTTTAGTTTCATTTGATATTAGATACAAAACTGTCACATTTTAGAATAACTCTTCTCTACTTTTGGCCCATGTTTTTGTTTGGGAAACATTGTTTCCTTGATATTATTTTTCTGTCACAATTAAAATATTCAAGGATATAATATTGAGGAATAATCCCCTATATTTGATTTATTTTTTAAAGAATGTGTATTAATAAAAAATTATATTTTATAATTACAGGATATGGATGGTTTATTTTGATGAGTTATTGACAAAATATATCTTATATACTGAATCACATAAAAAAATTACATTATATGGGTGTAAATTTATTTTTATATTTCTTGTAATTGGGAATAGGTTAGTAGAAGTTCATATGTTTATTTTTAGAAGGTATTTGTTTATTTAAAGTACTTTGTCATATAGTAGTTAGTGGTGATCTTTTCAAAATACCAGGAGAACATATACATTGCTGCATAAGACATTAAAAATTCTAGTTATGTTTTTTATAAGAGAGAATGAGTCATTAGATAGATAGAAAATTATAAATATATTACTACTTAATAATATTATATAATTACATAACATATCAAATTATTTTCTTAAAAACCTCCTGAAAAAATTTATACTTATTCATATTTGTGTAAGGAATTGTCTTATCATAATAATTTGAGCCTTTTGGAAGTGTATAGAAATATTTTTTCAAGAATATAAATATTTTATATGAAATATATATTTTTTCATAAGACTTTTGATATCTCTTTATGATGGTCATATTTCATATGAATTTTTTTGAGGATTGTAAACTATCATATTAATTTATATTTATCTATAATTTGAGAAATTCATGAACGAATTATAATTTTTCTGAAATACATATGGGTTCGCTAAAAATTTTATAAAAGTTATTATATCATAGGAAAAATAATTTTTTGACTGAAATTTTTGAAAAGAAAAAGGGACTCGATATATGGTATAAGACTTATGATGATGAAAATAACATTAATAATCTTATAGAAATATGTGAGTTTTATGATGGATGAAATATTAATAATTTCTAGAAGAAATATAATGGGTAAAATTATTATTTGGTGTTGAAGATGTTTGTTCAACGTTTTAAAATTATGAAATAACTTCATGATGCAAGCAGTAGAAGGAATAAAATTCATGAAATAGAAATATTTTTGCATCATGAAGATAGTTTCAATTTTATGATACATGATTTCATATGGGGGTAGTATATGGATACACATTTTTTGGGTCA
Organism: Viscum album; assembly: GCA_963277665.1. Lineage (NCBI taxonomy): Eukaryota > Viridiplantae > Streptophyta > Magnoliopsida > Santalales > Viscaceae > Viscum > Viscum album. Next base: position 663,626,382 of record OY728139.1, on the reverse strand, counting down.
GATTCTTCTTTTACATTTATCACAACTGAAATAATATAATAATAAGTTGAATAATTTTTTTGAATATAATATAGAAATTTTAATTTGTTATTTATTTGAAACAAAATTCAATTTTTAATTTCAAACCTAAAGATAATGATTTTTTGATAAATAATACTTGTATATTTCATGTGTTTTATATTAGTGATGCATGCTGAAATAATAAAATATATATTCTAAATGAAGAATATAGGAATGAATAATCAGCATGATTATTCAGAAGATATAAAAAATATGAAGAATATAATTTATTATATCAAAATAAATGGAATAAAAGAATAAGAAACGAAAAAAGTAATAGTACTGTATTCTAGAGGTAAAATCTATAGTTTTTTGAAAAAATACTAAACATAGAGACTAAATTAAGCACCTCTTATTCGGTTGTGCAACTACTTCATCACTATGGATCTTCTCTCTCAAAAAATTGATTTGCAACTTCCTAGGGTTTATTCTGTCAAGTTAGGTCATTTGGACTGTACTCTAACTCCTCTTTAAAATCATCTTTTCAATTTTTTTCAGGATTCTTAGGATGAACTCACACACTCCATTTAGAGGATCAGAAATTATAATATTCATGAATTTAACTCTTTGATCCTTCACAATAACTTATTTCAGATTGTAATGGTATTAAAATGTGTCCACTCTATATAGTGTGGGAGACAGAATAATTTGGTTCATGATCACATGGTGTAGAGACATCATGATATTCCATTAGCCTTTACTCAAACTCAAGGTAATCTTGTAATTTCTTGTATCAATTTATTCATGGGATGGATTAAATGAAAATTTTAGGGAAATCTAGATGTAATAAAATAAAATTAGAATTCAATGCATTATTTAGAGATCATAATGGTGACATTGTGGGGGCCTATAAGGCTGTTGTGGTATTGTAAAGTCCATGGAGCTGAAAATGTATATACTGAAAAATTATATGGTTATGGCCAAATAAAGAGTTTGGAATAAGGTTTCACTTGAATGTGATTATAGAATTCTTGTATGAGAAGTAAGAAATGGCAACATTCATCTTACATGAAAACTTATTTCTAATTGGGATGTGTCATTAGATCAATTTGGTAATGAACCTCTTGGGACAATTATGAGATATATGTAGAGTTTTCCTTAATTGATTATTGTCATGGATTAAATATAGCCACATATGATATTCATGGTTGCGTGATCTGTCTATATGATTTGAGTACCGCATGGGACATGGGAGGTTCAATTCAAGATCTTTAAAATATGTGTATTCACCTTCCCATTTCATTTGTGAATGAAAAAGGAAATAAGGGGTTTAATTATTGTTAGTGACTTGTCGAACAATTAAAACATCACCCTTTTTTACCAATAGACCTCTTATGTGAATAAATCTTATAGTAATTTCTCTTACATAGTCAACATGCATATACATATATATATAATCACAAAAAAAATAAACAGTTTGAATTTTTTAAGGAGGTTCACCTATAATTGTTTTGACTATTTCAATGGTGTTTCTTTTTTTATCCCACTGTCACACAAATTTCTATTATTATTAATAAATAGGATGGTTAAGGTTATATCCTTGGAAAACTGATACAAGAACTAATTAATTATAATTAATGAAGAATATTATGTATCAGGTTCTTGAAAAAATAAACACCCACTAAATTTTATAGGATTTGATTAGATATAATATTAACTATGATCAATAACATAACAGGGGTATTATATTGATATAAAGAATATAATATCCTTCTTCAATGTTTATCAATAATAAGGGTTCCCACAAATGTCTTCATTAATTACAATATAATAAAATTATTATCATTAATATTCATAATTCATTGATTCTAAGGAAAATAAATAGAAAGAACATCATTTTTTCACTCTTCATATATTTTCACTCTTCAACACACTAGGATTGAATTTCAATTATAGTGTTTGATATCCTTTTGGTCTTCCACATAATTTATATTCAAGGTTCTGGTAGCATCGTTACACTATCTTTGTTATAGAGATAATGATCAACAATCTATTATCAGGTTCCTCACATTCTTTTTTTGACTGCATAGAATAAATATGTTACAGTGGTATCATTAATTATCATTTCTTCTTCTTATTCTCAGATAATTTGTACAAAAATTATGTTGACAACATTTATTTAATAACTAGGATTTGGAATATTTTCTATTTTCAACAATGAAATTTCTAATATCTTCATTATTAAATTTTATTTAAAAAATCACAATAAATATCATTTTAAAATGTCTATAAACTAATCCTTTAATTATTCATTATAATTATAATTTTACATGGGATTTTTCTCATTTATATCATTACAAAAAATTCATTGAAATAAAATATAATTACTATATAGATACTTAAAATAAAAATTCCATGGATATGGATCTTCTTATAAAAGCATAAACCCATAGTGTTCTCTTTTCCTTCATCACATACTATGAAATAGATATGTCATCTTGGTAAAACTAGCATAGAAATTCAAAAGTATCCTTCAACTGAACTTCCTTTATCAATTTTATCCGTAATGTGGGGTTATTCCCATTAAATATATTCAATTTCAACATAAATTTAAAACAGTTATTATTCTCTAATTCCCCTCATTTGATCATGGATCGACTCATGGATAACTCATAAAATCATCTTTATTATTATTATTTTAAAAATATAATAAGATAATAAAAATTCAATATCCATGTATTTCTTAATATTCCAAGCTACATGGAACTTATGTAATAAGTTAATATTATTATATATGAATATATGATTCAATTATCATATGTTATTCATAAGTTCATTCCATTTTTTACTTTTCCATTATTCTTGATATAGATTAAATTTCTGGTTTTCCTCTAAGAAAAATACATATCATACCAATGATTTCTATATTTATATATTTTATATAAAACTACTCTTAAATTTTCTTTTTCATTAAATTTAAACATAATAGATAACAAGAATAAGATTTTATCCTTTACCTTTGGTCACTATACCACAATAAACGTATTACATATCATATGTAATATGAAAAACATTTCCTCATTTTTAATTATCACTCAAAAATTCTTAAATATCAAACTCAACATATTAGGTATTTTCCTAATACTTATTTGTTTTTAAAATTCCAATGAACTCTTTATCAAAAATCACATGTATAAATGAATATTTTACTATATTTTTTTAGAATATCTTCTAACATCTCCATAGTATATATTATATATTCAAATAAACTCAAAAATTTATCCAAAATTTTCAAAACTATTTTTAATGTATTCAAATCAACTTCAATAATTTGTCGAAAATATTCTAATGGATATGAATCGTGTGGTTATTCCTTTGAATATATCAGTGATTATTCACTATCATAATTATCCCCTTTATTCTTATCTCAGATTTTATTCATTAACAGTTAATAATAAATCATCATTTATTTAAACTCCACTGTGGGATTAAATGTAATTCCATTAACTATCATCCAAAAAATAGTCTAAAAATTACGTGGATTTAACTTCAAATAATCTTGACTATAAATATTCATTGATATATATAATTTATCAATATTAAATGTCCATGGAACTACTAAATTTTTTTAATAATGTTCATTTTATTGTGATAATTGTTTATTAATTAAATTGAAGTTTACTTTACAACAAGACAATCAAAATAAGCATTATTCCTCTAATATAAACCATTGCGGGAACTAAATGTAATAGCTTCAACTATTTTTTACATATATTTCATTGAGAATAAATATCATGTATTTTAAAAATTTAATGCATATTACATTTTCAACATCTATTATTGGATATATTATATCCATAAAACACAAATCCATATCTAACATAAGATCTTATGATTTTTTACAACCATTAAAAAAATATAGAATTGTATATAAATGTTTCATGCACTTCATAAATTTATTCAATCTTTTATATATTAATTAATCACCAACAATATCGATAAGAGTAATCTCATATTATTAGCTATAGAAATATGATAGTAGCGCACATGTATCATTATTTCAAATTTTAAAAATGGTAGAAACAATCTTCTAAGATTCAAGGTGCATATCTAATTTTATCTTCATTAACTCTTCCCATAATCATACCTCTTTGCATGAGAAATATGAACATATTCCAAGCTATTATAATCCTATCCACATTTAAATCATATACACAACATTCAAACGTATTGATTTATTTAAAATAATATATTATGATAAAATGTGGGATTAATAATACACCCTATTGTATATTTTGTTAACATAAAAAATTAAAAAGGTATATTTGTTGGTTCTTGTCATTTTTCTTCAATTTATTTATATTTTCCATTTCTATATTCCATAATATTTTTAACAATAAATACAAAGAACATTATATAGGGTTCTATCATGTATCTTATAAAATTTACCATAAATTATTCTAATATAAACAAATTTAATCCTTTCTTGGTGTATAAAACCAGCAATTCTCATATGAAGAACAATTATTTCCAAGAATAAAAAGAATATGGTACAAATTTACATGTATTTACTTAGAGACTATTCAACTATTTTTAATGTTGATTCCAATTGATAAAAATTGATGAATATTATCAATTGCTAATTATGAACAGAAATACATAAATCACCTCAACAAAAATACATAAAAATGATAAGGGAATACATTTTAACCTTTTGATCATATATTTAAATATAAAGGTTGTGGATTTCTTATCAAGAAATATTATTCATTCCTAATTGCTCTATATTTTGGAGAACCATTCACACTATAATTCTTCTTTCTATATGTAGAAACTATTCACTATTTTGATTCCATGACATTTATTATTTCTTTATGTGGTACGTTTCTCTTTATATCATCCATTAAGAAATATGTGTCTCCTAATGCAAGAATAATTTTATTTAGATCTCTCATTTAATGGATATAACTATTCATATGTTATTTTATTTGTGTGAAATATTATTATATATCCACACTAAATTTCATGAAATAACATATTATAACACATTGAAAACATCACATGAAATTAATATTCTTCATGTAAAATAAATTTATTCAATTTTTCATTACCTTTATATTCATACTTCCTTTTTCCATTATCCTTTTCCAATTGGATGACCAAATAATCATTCACTATTTTGATTCATTTTCGACCTTCTTGGGACATACGTATAGAATATCATAAATTACTTCCACCAAGAAATTATCTTGTATAATTCAGGGATCTTTTCCTCCTTTTACTACATATAACAATCATTATTACCACCACAAATTGATTTTTTTCAAAGTAAATGGAATGTATTTTCATTTTAAATACATAAATATTACCCTTTTTGTTGAGAAATATATTTTGATGTTTTTTATTTTAGTCATTTGATTTGTTTTTGTTTTACACCCATAGAAGAAAAACAATTCTTCATTAAATTTCATAAACATGAATATTTACTATGTCCAAATAGATTTAAAATACAAATTTCAATTTCCATATATATTTTTTATGATTTTATATCCATTTTAAATAGGATGAATTATATCATTTATTTTAGAGTTCTTCTACAAAATGGCATTTCCACCCCTATAGATTGGATTTGTATTACTTCAAGAGGATGAAATATTATTCCAAAAATAAGTATTTGTATCCAAAAATATTTTACAAAATTTTAAATACCCAAAAAACCTTGATCTCAACCCTTTAACAGTAATCTAATTATAATTTAATGCTTATTATTTTAGTTGTGTGATATGCACTTATTGGGATTCATCTGTTGAACAACTCATTTTAAATTTTCATTCATCCACTCCAAAAATATGGTGATATCTTCTTCAGTTTTCTTTACAAATCACTGTAGTTTATTTAATTTTGAACCTTCTATATATTTGATAATATTATTAATATAGACAATATTTTTCGATTATGTATGGTATAATATAATTATTCATTAAAACAACTTATCACTAAAATATCTCATGAAATTTATTCTATAATATAAAATTATGTTTCCAAAAATCCTTTCTTAGATTTGTGTGTAAAAAACGTAATTTTTCTATTTATTTTCTTATTGTTAAAACTCATTATGAATTATTTCAAGATTTTACAACATTATATTTAATTATAGACACATTATATTGAAAATATTTTTGATCCTCGTTTATTCTCATTTTATCTTAAGAATCCTTATTTATCTTATAAATATGATCTTCATGCACATTATTGTTCACTTTTAAAACAATTTATAGGGCATAATCATATTTACTTGGATCCCAAGTTGAGAATTATTTACCCCAATAATTTTCTATTTTTCCTTCCAATGTATGAATTTTTTTGTTAATATTGGTTTCATTCATTATTATCAATTATTTTAAAACAATAATTTTGAAAAATTGGTAACCATTTATCCACAACAATATTTATAGAATTCAATGATACAACTTGTTTGGAGATATTTACCAACATTATCACTCTTTCTTTCTAAGAATTCTCTACATTGTTTCATTATATTTCAAGTTATATTGATCTATTATAGTATACTATTAGATAATTAAAAAATAAATGTGGTGATTTCTTGGAGATTATGTAATATAAACATTAAATAAAAAATTGGCTCATATTATTAATTATTATATATTTGATGACTACTACTAGTGAGTTTTTATTTTTAGAGTTAAACCATTACATGAACCGTAATATACCATACTATAACATTAATTATTTTAATCTTTAGAGATAGTATAGTTTTCCATCTCTTATGTAGTTATCTTAACTAATATTTACTTATCTTGCATATCAAAACCAAACACATTTGTAGTTATTTTAACTAATATCTCTCTATCAAATATCTTAAAACTATTTTCATTTGAATCAAAACATATGGAAAATTAAGTTCTTACCATTTACAAAGGTTTGTTATGTTCTTAAAATTTTTGTAATTCTATCGTTTTTCATCACTCAAATTCTTAGATGAGACCAATTTTTGGATTAGAAAAAGAAACATATTATCCAAAAATAAACATAATTATTAATTTAAAAATACAAACTCAAATATTAAATAAAATGAAATAGTTGAAATTCCAATCAAAGGTGTGATATGATACAATGATACAATGATAAAAATTGATATGATTAGTTTATTATAACCAACATTGAGATATGGGAATCAGTGTGGATAGTTTATTACCAATTAGAAAATTAAAATTATTTAAATTTCTGCTTCTTAATTTAATGTATGTCATCATATTTTCACTTACTTGTTCTAAAATCATGTACACATATACTAAAACACAACAATAAATAATAATAGGATTTGTTAATGCGGTATAAATTTTATGTTAATGACTATATCCATTGTGTTCCATATTTTTCATCCTATACATAGTAAACTATTCTTTTCTAATCAAGAAATAGATTATAAAAAGGAATATCATTAGACATAAGATCCTTTAACAAATCAACTATAATTTTATCACCATCTTATAGATCTAGATCTAGAATAAACATGGCATTTCTCAAAATAGTTTATGATTCAGCCTCCTCCTTTAGAAAGTGAGACCCATAATACCTCTGAGGAATTATCTTTAAAAAATAAATTGTCCTTCCTTAATATGAAAAAATCCCATTACATTCCTCAAAATTCTTTATTTTTAACAATATAATTTTATATTAAACATGAATATACCGATTTTATGATATTAAGGTTAATTAATAGTAGGAACATAAAATTATCATCATAATTTATTGTTATCTATCAATATTCATGGAATGAATATTCAAAGTAGTGTTGGACTTTATATTTATATTTCTATCAAAAGATACTATAGGTTCTAATATTATCAAATATCCTTATTCAATATATATACAATAATAATGAATATAGTATCAGGTTATTCAAAATCATTATTTGATTTCATAGAATTATAAAATAATATCATATATAGATCTTATTCATTATTATTCATTTTATCTTAAAAAATATTCTAAACCTACAGGAATACGATTTCAATGATCCCTTTCACATTAATTCACCATTGTTTTCATACATAAAATCTCAAATGTAGACTTTTATAAATTGAATTTAAAATTATAATTATAATATCCTTTTAATCTATATAAATAACATAGAATTTAATTCTATATTATATTTATAAATTACCATGACATCATTTAAATACCCCAAAAAATTCTTATGCAAATAAATTATTTGAATTTCATGAAGACATTCCACAAAACAATTGTTGGAATTTTTATTCATGTTGTAGTGTAAATATCACCTTAAATCTTAATTTTTGAAGCTCTGTGGTTTGAAACTATCATCATGAAATAAATAGATAACAAATTAATGAATGAAAATTTCTAGATATTCCTTTCTCATTTTTTTACAGAGCATAAATTGACCCCATGAAAAAAATTATTTCCAACCTATTTTAACACAATTAATTCTCACTATTTCTCTCATTGATCTTGGAGAAAATCATGGATAAATCCTGAAAACATAACAACTGTTATTGATTCAATATCATTAGAACATAATCAAAATTAAATATCTAGTAATCTCCTGATGTTTCAAACTCTTGAATCTCTGATAATAAATATATATTATTTTTTTAAATATATGATTAAATTATCTTATATAGTGTGTCTAATCCTTATATTTTTTCCATTTTATGTAATACACTTATAGGGAAACTATTATATATTCCTAATAAATACTATTTATCAAATATATAGTTATTACCTTTACATTTTTTATTTTAAACTCCCCAAATAACTTCTTATATGTGCATTGGAAACTTTTTATATATAAATTGTAACATATTTTCCTATTACATTTTCATAATGTATCAAAAAAATATACTCTATACCTTATGTAATATGATATGTTGTATCATATTATAATATCTCATTTTAAAATATATTATATATTATTTGCAACATAATATGCATCTTTATAATATTCCTTATATTTCTAAATACGAATATTCAATTCTCAAATATCTTTTGTATAAATCCAAACTTAACCTGACCCCTTCAAAACTACTACAAACTTCTCTGAAGAGTATCAAAACTATTCCAATCAACTAAAAACATTTCCAAACCCTTAAAATAAATTTGTAATTCCTTTGAATCGTCGTTAAAGTTTTCCATCATATATTCCAAATGATATTTAATATTTGAATATTTGGTAGTCTATTTCCATGAACATACACCACCATACTAAACTCTATCATTCTAATCTCGCAATTTATTAAGGAATTATTAATGATAAACATTAATCAATTTAAACAACACTCATTTAGAAAAATTAATTCCATTAATCATTATCCAAATATATTTCTTTTTTACGGGTATGAAAAGGATGGAATATCATAGAATTCTATTAAGAAATGTTTATAGAGATATAATATTCCTCAATATTCACACTCTATTAAAATAATTTTCTATTTTACTATGTAAATAAATGTAATAAATATTTTCATATTAATTATAATTCATAAATAACATTCAAAAATATTTTCCAACTTATAATTATTCATATAATATTAACAATTTTAGAATCAAAATATAACATGTGCAACTATGTTTTTATAATAGATTCATTGAGATGAAATATCTAGTAGGGTGAACTTTTCAGGGATATTTTATTATCAAAAATATTCTTGAACCAATTATACACATAGAATAAAAATGATATTTACAAAAAAATTAGAATCTATTCCACCAATTAATAAATGATAGAATCGTTAAGAAATATTAACATCAATTTAAATACTTATTTAATCCATTCGATATGAACGAGTCCCTAATAAAATTTTTTGTAGTCATATAACATTATTTTATGAATGAATAAAACAAAATAAAACATTCATATGATTTCACTTATTAACAATGGTTGTAATCAATATTAAATCATTAATGTGAAACCCCAATATTCCCTCCTTCAACTTACCACATATTAACACTCTATTCATAGGATCAATGTTTTTGTTTTAGGACTCTCAACTGAAACACATATTGAAATCAAAAAAATTACCTTTATGTGTACTAAATTACTAAAAAACACACAAGAAAAAAAGAAATTGGGAAGAACATAGTTTTGTAGTTATAAATTATAAATTGGACTATGTGCATGGGTTTGGTTAAAAATAATATGAATAACTGCTCCAAAAGTATTTAAAGGTGACTTCTATAAGAAAAAAATAAAAAATAAATAAAATCTATAATTCACTGATTGGCTTAATGATATCCCACTTTTTATATAAAAACATTATATATATATAATGATCATATGATCCCCTACTTGTAACGTATTAATTTATATTCATTATATGATCTAACTAATAGACCCTTTCCTCATGATGATATTGTTTCTATGACAATAACTGATAGTAAGAACATAAATATAATGAACATTCTGAGATTTATGTAATGTTACAACTTTTGGTGAAGAAGATTATGAATATAAAAGTGATTAATTTTGAAAAGGGGATATGAGATAAAATAGAAATTTTTATGAACAAAATAAAAATTGAAGAATATTAAACTATATGTTTAGTTGTTGGATTTTAAAGAACTCAAATTGAAGTAAGATGAAACCGTTGATGAATTATTCACTTTTTTAATAGAAATTATGTGATTAATTATAATTTTGGGTTAAAATTTATTGGATTATATGGATATCGAGAATATAATTTATATTATTCTAGAAGGTTTTCACCAAATATTATCTTCTAAAAAAATTTATGATCTCTATATCCATTTTTAAGATGATTTACAAAAATTGTTACTTTATACAGGATACAAAAAAGCTGTTTATTAAAAAATTAAATTAAGGCTAAAAATTGAATTTCCATTAAATCATCAAGATAACGAAAATGTAAGAGAAAATAAATTAGTGAGTAATAAGATTCTAATAAAGATGACTATTTTTAAGAATAATTTGTCAATATAATATCAATAATTTATTGAAGTGTAAGAAGTGGAAAATGAAAACATTGGAGAAATATACCTCAGATAATATTATTAATTAAATATATTGTAAATTTTAAGTAAAATATTTTATTTTTACTAAATGTGGAGTTTGATAAGATAAGGATGGGGGGAAAAACAGACTAAACAAATTGATTCAATAAAATATGATAAATAAATTTTTTCTTAAAAAAAAATATAAAAAATTTACAATATTAGAAATTTAAATTTTTTTATTTATATTATGGAATGATTAAATTAATATTATTATGAGGAATTTTTAACTTCTAGTGATATTGAATAAAAACTTCAGATTTCTAATGTGATAGTGGATGAATTCACAGGTTATGAACGTAGTGATACTCGGAGTGGGAAATAAATGGAAAGGGGATTTATACAAATGTAAAAACTCATTGATTTTGTTACAATATATAAATAATTATATATGATATCCTAATAATGGTGATGTAGAATCAATCTTTAATTAATAATTACTATGTCAATTTTAATGAATAATACATATTTCTAAAAGAGGTTTTTTTTGGATAAACAAATTAATGATTATCAAAATAGTAATGGAATAAAGGGAATATTAAATTTTTCTACACATCAAGGTTCTTCATATTTTATTATTCAATGCCAAAAGTTAGTAAGAGACTAATGAATAAGGTTGTTAAAGATTTTTATGACTCGTAAAATGGTAAAGTTAAATTTGAATAATGATTATAACACTCATTTGGTGAAATTGATACCAAACATGTTTCATTGATGGAATATTTGAAACACAATTGAGTGAAACTATTTTTGTGGAAAAAAAGGGATTATTAGAAATTTCTAAATTCTCTAAACATGGGATTGAATATAATAAAAAAAACAATTTATTCAAATAGTGATGATAACAAATCCAGATCAAGGAAGGATGTTTTTGGGTTATGAAATACTTTTTTATTACAAAAATTTTAAAAATAGGTGATCAAAATAAATATGAATACATGTGTCATCATCTATGCTACAATATGATTTCATAAGAAATTATTTTTTATTGTTATTATTGATACTATGGAGGTGTTGGTGACATAAAAATAAATTTCTGTTCAATTAAAATATTATTAACAATCATTTTTTATGGAGATATATTTTAGTGGGATTCAACCAACTCATATAAAAGTTATTAAAAAATTGATATTTTTTTTGAATGTTTAGAGACAAATTAAATAGTTTAATAATGTTTTTTGGATGACATGAACAATAGGGTCACCATAATTAATATTGTCTCACCATCATACCTACATAGCTGAGTATAAATTGTAATAATTAAAACTCAGTGAATTATATGAATAAATTAAAGTATAATTTTTTTTTTGATGTTTCACTTAATGTTTACAAAGTTTAATGTCTATATATTCTTAATAAGGGAAGATAATAACACATTAAAAGGGATTTAAAATTCTTTAAATATATTTAATATTAAATGGAATATTACATAAACCTTATAAATTATGGTTTACATAAAATAAAATTAGTTATATCAATAGTAATTTTAAAGGTGAAGATAAAGTCCAAGAACACATTACAGATTGTTTTCAAGAACACAATTTTTCATGGGTATAATAACAATATAAAGAAGGTAATTTGGTATCCTTATATAAATATGGGTTCATGGTCACGAATTTAAAATATATATGTGCATTAAAAAATAGTACATCTTACTTTGGGAATCTTTTTTATGTTGGAATTTATGAATATTAATTCTATATAAGCTTGTGGAAATAGTAGTCAATTGTTCCATTAATGGTTTTTTGATCCAATAAAAAATAATATAAACAATATTACACAATGGTATAAATTTTATAGAGTTCATATGTTGTAGAGAGAGTGAAACTTTTTATTTTCTATGTTTCTAAATGGGCTATTTTATTTTTTTTCAAACAATAAATTTAAGATTAAAACATCTCATTTATTAAAGTTTATCCCTGCCAAAATATGTTCACTCATGAGGAATAAATCAATATATAGATATAATTATTTATAATTTCATTATTTATTATATACTAATATAACATGGGTTATGTTTTTTATTTAAAATATATTTTGTTTAATGAATATATATAGTTTCTAAGGATGTGCTAAAAATGATTGTGTTTTATCCATGAAAAAATATTGGAGAACAAATAGTGGAGAGTATACAAATAGTGTATTTGAATTGTATATTGAGAAGAATGGTATCCACCAATAATTAAGTTATCTATAAGCATAAAAATAATCTATGTTGTTGAATAGTGGAACACATGTTTTGTAGATATTGATCATACTATATTCAATGAGAATGAAAATTCTTGTTATATTCGGTTAAAGGAAGTGATGGAATGGTTCACATTATGAATAATTATTTGTCAAGAAAAAATTTATAAATTTCATTAAATAATATATCTTATAAAATTCAATATATTTTAAATATTTTATTGTATTTTATCCCTTTCATAATCAAAGGTAATGAATAAAACAATTTTTTTTGAAAAAAAATTAGTTTATTGAGACTTTCTTGGTTACCCTCCGAATGGATGAGAATATCACTATAACAAAAAGAATACACGGATTATTATTCATACTACTTATTTAACGGTTATGAAAAAATTTATGAATTATATTGTGGATATATAAGAATGTTCCAGAAGTGATGATGGAGGAGATGCGTTTATTAAGAATAAAGAATTATATTTTAAATATAATATGAGTTAAGATGATCATTATAATTTAGTCTACGATTCTTTCATTTATAGAGTTTAATAGAAACCACACTCAAATCATCCAAGGGTATGAATTTAGGATGAGGTTAAAAATATTATTAGAAAACAAGGACATTATATTAAAAATTGAAAAACAGTGAAGGAAATAACAGTCACCTCACCTTTTTCATATGTTAAAGATAATGAATTGAATAGTGCATTAGATCATCTATATATTTATGATGCAATTAATGATGAATTACATTAGGAGGGGAAGAATAAAATATGGGTTTTGATATCAAGGATTAAAAATAAAAATACGGTTCAAACTATTTTGTCTTTTAAATAAGTTGAATGAATAATGGAAAAGTGTATGAAACAAGGAATGAATTGTATTAAAAGGGTAATAAAAAGATTATCGAATTTATTTTTATAGGACCTTCACACTGATTTATAATAACTATACTATTTAGATATTTATTTCTACTGTAGTATCTAGGAAATAAATATATTCCAAATGGATTCCATGTTTTCCTTCCTTAGTAGAGATTTTGAATAACATGTATATATTCGACCAAAATATATATTCACACTTAATAAAGTTGATATCTATGTTTTTAGGTCAATGAAGGCCTTTTATTGGATACAAAAGACATAAATATTGTTATTATATGTCAAATTCATACTTAATTATGTAAAATTTTATGGAAGGAAGAGTGCAAGACAATCTATATATGGAATTTGATAACATTGATTCACTTATTGGTATTTTTTTTATTGAAGATATCATATGTAATTTAAATAAATATTGTTACTATAAAAAAATTTCCTTGAAAAGGAAACAGTTTTTTGAATTGTATATTCTCACTAAAGGGAGATATTTTCTTGTTTTAAAAGTTTCGTAAAAAGATGATCATTAAATTCATTCTCAAGATAATTGTACTCTTATAATTTTAAATAATTTTGGTATAGTGGATTAATTTTTTTTATACTGATCTAAGATGGAAACAAATATTCGAAGCATGTGAAATTAAATGAATTAAACCCCATAAAATTTAATAATCTTACTATTTGTGTGATTTATTTGAAATCTTCAATATCAAACACATTATGTATTATTAAATAATTTAAAAAACATTAATGTACCCCAAAATAACATCATTTCATTAACAGAAATTAATTTATTAGGTATATTGATGACATGAATGAATATGTATTGAGCCAACGAGCCCGACCTATTCTCCCAATTTGGGATTTGGGGCCACCGGTTTGGGCCTACGGGTATCAAGGGCCTTCGTTCCATCAATGACCTTCGGGCCACATGGCCTTTAGTCCATTAAGACCATAGAGTAGCCCAATTCACAAAGAGCGGGCCCCAGAATATGATCAGAGCGACAAGAATAGCAGTCAACAGAAGAAGAGAGATAATTGGATAGAATGAATGATAGGGTATGGCAACTACCATTGGGCCCAAGCACCATGCCTATTTGTATGGGGAAATGCTAGACGATCAATAATTCAAGGTGGGGATCTAGGAGATCAATGATGCAGAAGATGGGGAGGGGCAATTCTAGTGGTTTGGTCCAATGGGTCATGTATTGGGCATGGTATGCCTCTAGGCCTTTGGGATATGTATTTCAAGTCATGTCGGGCCTTGTGCCTTGGGCCTACAAGTCATGTACGGGTTCCCCTTCAACCCTTAAAAGGGGAATTATCCATAATAAAATAAAAATATGGCTGTTGGGCCATTAGATCCACAATATGGACTGATATATGATAGTAATGAAGAGATTGTCCTATTTTGGAATATAGATTCACACTGGGTTTTAAATTTTGATGTCTTAAGGTCTACACCTTATGGTCATTTATTTTTGGCTGAAAGGTATTTATATTAACATACAAAAAGGAAAAGTTATGTGACCTTGAGTAACAATAAATAAGACAGTGTGGATGAAACTCAAGATACAATCTAATTAAGAGTATAAAGGCTAAATTTGACTATCTTAAGGAAGAAGTAATGCTCCACTATATATAGGATATTATAATCAACGTGATACTAATTTACCAATAAATCATTATCAATATTCATGATCAAATCACATTGTCATCAAATATAACATCATTGAAGGATTTTTGGAGAAAATTGTATTGTTGTTGTATTTTGGTCCAAAAAAATAATAATAAATAGCATATACTTTATCTAATCCACAGCTAAAGGATTCATTTCAACAATTTACGTTGATTATGGGATTTCATGATCATTCCAGTAGAGGAAAAGGTAAGGTTATTATGTCACCTCTCCCAAAAGATATTTTGTTAGTGTTTTTAAAGAGGGATAAATTCAACATAAATAATTATTTATTTTTATTCATTTATATAAATGAAAATGTATTTACCAATGGTGGAATGTTTTAGAGATAATTTTTTAATATCCATTTTATCTATTTGAGAGAGATAAATTATTTAGGGGGATCATTTCTTTTGAGAGAGTTATAAAAATGGTAAATCGTTAATGTCATCTTGTGGGGTTTTGAGTTGTTGGGAGTTATAAACTAATATAATCATTTTTTGTGCGTGTATACAGGAATTTGGTATATATATATTTAAATGAAATTTTTTATGTTGATGTACTGATTCTCTTTTTTTAATGGTTGGCGTCAAGAGGATCAGGTGATGTTATGAAGTTAATTTAATAAAAAATCGTAAATATGGTAATATTGTTACTTTTTATTATTTCATACATTAATTTCACCCATTTATTCCAAAAATCATTCAATGAGGATTCATTTCTACGTTTTTTGTGATTGAATTTGATTTATTTCAATGCAATCAAGCAGAATAAAAATGAGGATATTTTTTGGTCCAAGAGTTGTGTTAGGAAATTTGGAGTCAATAGAATGGTTTTTGACCCAATAACAAGTTTATATGATCTATTGTAAATTAATAAAGACCTAGATTCTTTGTATTTCTTCAGAAAGAAGTATTATAGAAAAATAAGTGGAGTTTGTTAAAAACTATATTAGATTTTCTTACTTTTTTTGTTTTCAATAATTAAATCATATTCTATCTCATATAAAATAATGTTTATTATGTGAGGTGAATGTAATTTTGATTATGGAAAATTCATAAAAAATGATTAGATATGTTCATAGTATGATTTGATGAATTTATATGTTAATTTAAATAATTCTCAATGTCACATCTATGATTTTACTTTGAGGCATTTTTCTATTTATTTTTGGTCTACCTTTTTCCAATGTGGTTTCCTTTGAGTTTTTAGAAATTTGTGAAATTTTGGGTGTTCATACTATGGTTTGAGGTTGGAACACAATTCGTGGTGAATGTGGGCCCCCGCCCAGGTTACCATGTGGTAGGTGACCGGTTTGAGGTAGTAGCTACCACACAAAACACGCACGGCCAGTTATACCGTGGGGGCTAACTGTTTGGTGGATTCTTGTTAGACAGAAAGAGCATCGTAGTTTCCACATAGATTGTCAAATCATGCAGGCTAATAGTGAGGCATGTCAAGGTCATTAAAAATTAGATTTAGGGTTTTCTGTATCCCCATGTTTTATCCAAAATACCTATAACTCTACTACTGCATTTGATTTCTACCCCAGGCACGCCTCCCCCTCATTACCATCTCAATTGAGATTATTATTTGAGGAATTATTAGTGTGATTTCCCTCTGTATCTTATTGTATGTTTCTTCTCTCTTGATTTCCTTCACGATTCTAGAGTTTCTTCCCTCTAATAATGGTTTTTATCTTATATAGTGGGTTGGGAGATGATTTTAGGATGAGATCTTTGTTCTTAGTGTTTAATATCAAAGTTATAGGTTTGATCCTAATTCGTGAAGGAGAATTTGTGGTGTGGTTGGAGTTTTGCACTAGATTCCAGAAGCTTTTTCACATAAAGTGGGTGACTACGTGCCTCAAAATTATGAGTCTAATTTATTATTTTTTCTTGAAAGTTACATTTTTTCTATGATTCATGGTTGTGGTGAGAAAATGTTTTTAATATATTTTGTAGGAATGTTGTTTGGAAATATTTTTTATAAAATAAATTACATGTATTTCATGTGTAATGAATTTTTATTCCCCTAGATGGTGTTTTAAATTGTTAAAAAAAGGATTATTTATTTGTCAAAGTGTCATAGATCATGTTTTAAAATATTTTTGGTGTGTATTTGATTTAAAATTAGGAATTTGGTTGTGAAAGTAATGGTATATTGGGTATATTGAATTTTTTGACTAGATTGATTTGATAATGATGTGTTGTGTGAAATGTGGAACATAATTAAGCACAAAGTGAAGGTCAGGTGATAAGGTGGGTGGAGTAGGACTGGTATTCTAGATGATACAGATATTGTTTTTTTGAGTTTCATTGAGTAGGATTGACACCACAACAATAACTAAATATTGTGATGATTAGAGACCACTAGTCCCATGGGGGTTCCCCTCCTAGGGTTTCATGAGCGAGAATGTTATTAATCATGGTTTTCAAGCCATATTCTACTGAGATACAATATTCCTAGTGTACCATGTCTAGATAGTATTTAGTGGGTTCTCATGTTACTTAGTGATCTATTGTGATATCGTACATACCATCAGAATATAGTATACATGTCTTGTTATTTTAAGAGAAAACATATTTTCATTAGAAATGTCATTCCATAGAATGTTTTCAATATTTATTTCATAACACTTGAATAATTATTTGTCTTATAATATTATATCATGGAATCTTTGACTAGTTTACATTCTACTGGTAATTTTATCACACCCTACGTAAACTATTTGTTGTAAATAGACTTAGTTATGTTTAACATGTATTAAGGAAGTATGTTTGGAGATGGTGGTTCAAGATTCTATTGTTATTCATGTGTACGCATTATGGTGATGGATTGAAGATGAGACTTCTTTTTTAATTCGGTGGTTTTTGTTATAGTGTCTTTCCCCCTATTTATATAACCCCTTATATTCTGGGTTTTGTTTAATATTGTAAACATTAATAGAATGATTGTTATTCCACCTTTGGTTAAGTATTTTATGTTTTGGATCATTTTTTTATGGATTTTTATGAATAAAAAATTCTGTAAAATTGTTCCCATATATTAATATTGATACCAAGGATATTGTTGCTGGCCAGTGGGTATTAGGAATTCCCTTCAGGCAATACCACATATAGGGTCAGGAACCTGTTCCAATAACGGCCTATGTTGGTTCATGAAAAAAAAATATTTGGGAAAGATAAGTTAGATCTTTTGGGACATGTTATTTAGGACGAGTCTGGATAGACTGCAGTAAGGGCATTTAGGGGTTACATTCTAGATGCAAGTAGGTTTTATGTCCAAACCACCTTGTGACATACCTCAAATCAGCATGAGATGTGGGGATACATGTCTCACTTGTCCTCATGGTGGGATATACAGGTTGGAAAATGTATTTGTACAATGGATGGGGGTTACATGGTTTCTTCATTACGTTTTCATGATGAGTATAATTTTCTTTTAAAAGTTATTAATGCTAAAAAATTTCAGATTTTATGTATTGATGATTTTTCTTGTGATTGTATATTTTTGAAGAAACATGCCTCCATAGAGAATTTCATTGAAATAGTTTGAAGAATATCAAGATATTTATTCACCATTGATTTATCAAAGGCTAGTGGAATCTTTGTCCTAATCAATTTAGGATTTGGGATAGGGTGAATGTTGTAGTCATTCTCTAAGAATTAAAACTGAACCTAGTACTATAAAAGACAAGTCTCAGTACATCTTTAAGAACATACATCATTTCTACTGAGGTAGCACAGAGCCTAAAGAAGTGGAGGAGTGACTTGGAAAGATAGAGCACATGTTTTAATTTCATGAAACCCCTGATGAAGTCACGGTGAAATGTGACTCATTTTAACTAGAAGGTAACAGTCGGAGGTGGTGGATCTTAGTGGTCAAAACATGGAAGCATGCGAAAATAGTGATAATGGACATTATGCCATTATACAATGACCATTAGTTACCTATGGTCTAGGTCTATACCAGATCCAAGGAATTTATGGAAGTCATTTAAGGGGACCATTCAGAAATGGAGTTTTCCAACCACATTATAGAGCTAGATCAAAATACACCTAAAATAGCTTCCAATGAGCTCATAAAGGCTCAAAGGTTCGAAAGGTTCTTCTAACTAGAGATATACTCTCTGGAATTTCAATTCAGGCCAAAGTCCAATACTAAATAAGTATCTCAAGCTTAAATGATAGATATTGACTATAAGGGTAGTTCTAGTTCCGTAAACTCTATGATAGTGATGGACAATGGAAGTTCGTTAGTGAATAATAGTAAGCAAGATGACCTGGGGAATATGTATGTGATAGCTCGTTCCATCCTTCCTAGAAGTCTTAATATATGTATTCATATGTAGGTTCAGTTGTGTGCCACCACTATTGGATGTTAGGTGACACTTGACATGTTTTTACGTCCCCTCCCAAAACATTTCATCGATGTTGAACCACATTACACTTGTAGCATTTTTGTAAGGTGATGTGACCGTATCAGAGTGGGGATGACCTGTAGCATCCAAGAGAATCCCAACATAGATGGAGCTATCTAGGAGTATGGGATCTAATTTTGGTGGTCATGTATGCATGAACAGATCCTCTTCTAGTTAGAGTCAGTTTAGGGGAAGGTTAGTGGTTTTTTTTTCAATATATGGATGAAGCCAAGCATATCATTGTTGTGGACGTTTCTCTAGTGAGACCGGATGCATGTCCCTTTACAGTTTGAGGTACCATTTTGATTTCATCTTCTTATAGTTTCTATTATATTTAATACTAGTGATACTGTTTCATTTAACTCATCATGTCTTGGGAATCTATTGATTTTTCAAATCGATCTCATGTCTCTTTCTATGGAGTTGGTGACGCCTCTTGGTAAGAAGTAAAAAAAGGGTCTCATATGTCCATCTTATGTGCTCACCATGTTAGGGGTCGAGCTGGGATGGGATTTCATGGTCATTGATATGGATCACTTTGATGTAATATTAAACATGGATTGGATGGGGCACCTTCAAGAGCTTATCGATTGTTATAGGTGGTGGGTAAGTTTCAGGGAACCAAATGGGAGTACTCGGATTATTCATGGGTAGTGGGATCTTCAGTTGAGTTATGATAGACCACCACACATGGAGTTGGGTAATCATTTTTTACAATTACCAACACCCATGATGGAGTATAATGGTGGATCTATTGAGGGTGGATTACCTACCATAGTGGACATGTTATGAGAGGAATTTCTAGATAACTGTTCAGGTCTACCCCCAATGCAAGATGTGGAGTCCTAAATTGAGTTGGTGGCGGGAACACATCCTATATCTCTTACATCATAAATAATGGCCCCCAAAAAGTTAAAGGAATTTGAGATACATATTAATGATTTTAAATACCACGGGTTTATTTGGTTGATCCTCTCTACATGGGCTGCCCAAATATTGTTTGTAAAGAGGGATGACATATATCTTTGTTTGTGTAACAATTACCAAAATCTGAAAAAGGTAACCATAAAAAAATGTATTCTATGTTTCAAATTGATTCTTTATTTGATCTTATTAAAGTGTAATGGTAGTTCTCTATGATACACTTTCAGTTTGATTACCACCAAGTCATGGTCAAAGAGGTGGATAATCTGAAAATGGATTTCTGATGTAGGTATGGACACTTCGAGTACATGGTCATACCTTTTGGATTAACGAATGCTCTGACAGTTTTCATGGTGCCCAGGAATTGGGTGTTCCACAATTATCTCGAATCCTTTATTACAGTGTTCATGGACGACATCCTAGTTTTTAATAGATTCAATGTGGATAATTATCATCATATGATGATCGTGTTGGGAACTCTTCGTAATCATCATCTTTTTAAAAAATTTACAAAGTGTACATCCTAGATTAGGGATGTTTTGTTTCTTGTTCATGTCATTTCAGATAAAGGGGTTTTTCATGGACCCCAGGATGATATTTGAAGTAATGTCGTGGGTGCAGCTGAAGAATGTTCTTGAAGTCTAATGTTTTTAGGCTCTGGAATGTTCTTATTGGTGGTTTGTTCAGGAATACTCAATGATTTCTTCTTCAAAGATAGCACTCACCTAGAAAGGGATGATGTTTTAATGGATCCCCAAGTTTTACAGTGTCCTTGGAGGAGCTAAATCAGTGGTTGACTACTACACCTGTGTTAGTCCTTCAAATGTTGATAATGGGGCATGTGGTTTATTTTTATGCCTTTGGTATGTTCCCTAGATTTTTTATTATGAAAGATGATCATGTTTTGGAATATGGATCTCGCCCACCCTAACAACATGAAAATAACTACATGACCCATGAATTGGAGTTAGCAGTGGTGATGCATTCCCTAAATACATGGCCTCATTATTTTTGGATAGAAATTTTTTGGTCTACTCTAATCATAAAATCTAATCCTACATCTTATCAAAAAAGGATCTAAATTTGATGAATTGTCTTTAGTTCAGGTATTTTTAGGGGTTAAAATTTGATATCATATATATCCCAAAATGGTAATGTTTTGGGAGATGATTTGAGTAAAAAAAGTTCTTATTTAGACATTGAAGGAGTCTAGTGATGATGAGAACTTGATGGGAATTTTTCGTAGATTTATTTGGAATCCAATGATTGTAGTCGTTAAGTGTTCTGGTAATGTGTTTAGTTGACTCTTTCACTTTAAGATTTTATTAAGAAGGAGAATTATGGGGATGTATTGTGCCAGCAGTCTATACTGTTTCTTCATAGCTGGGAGACACTTTGGAAATGTTCATTGTCTCTCGAGGGAGTTCTATGTTTTAAGGGCTAGTTTTTTATGTAATTAACTGTATGAAATTTGTTTATACATGATAGACACCAGTATCATTGGTTTGTTCATCATCGAGCTACCAAGATGTACTATGATATTCATCAGTAGTTTCATGGGCTAGGAATTAATTGATATATATATATCTTACTTCATATTGAGATGTTATACATGATATCAGATAAAAGTAGTGTGTCAGAAGACCTCTGATTTACTTCAACCATTACCCATTATTACCTAGAAGTGAAACAAGATAACCATAATTTTTATTATTGTATTTCATTCTACACCATGGGGAAGGAATTCCATTATGGTGGTAAATGACCATTTACCCATATCATTCCATTTCATTCTAATAAAAAATTAATCAAAAGGGAATGAGTTGGGTCAATTATATTATCAGAAGGTGGTAAGAGTCAGTGGTCTGTCATCAGAAATTGTTTCATATAGAGACCCTAGTTTTACCTATTGGTTCCAAGAAGGCCTTCAATGGGAATTGGGGTTGAATATCTTGATCAGTATGTCATACCATCCTCAAATAGATGGTCATAAGAAGGGGGAAAATTAGATTCTAGAAGAAAACTTTCAGGCATGTGTTTTGAATATTAGTGGATTGTGGGATATCCATTTGGGTCTGGTCAAGTTTTCATGTAATAATAGTTATCATTCCTTAATTCGAATGGATACTTTTTAAGTACACTATGGTAAGTAATGTCGGTTCCCTTAATGATGGGATGAGGTGGGTGAGACCTCACTTTTGGGACCAGGTTTAGTGAAAGATCCTTCTGAAAAGGTCATGTTGACTAGGAATGTAACACCCTAACCCTAGTTACCTAGAGTTGGTGCATTATTACATAACATTGGAATAATCACAAAAGATCACGTCTCGAAAGACTTATTAGTTTTGTAGTCTTTGATGAACTATATACATTCATAATTTTTTACAGTACATTATAAAATTAAAACAATAACAACATTGTCTCCATTGACCATAGTCATATCCCATAGACTATCCATGAAGGTCAATCATAATAAACATCTTCACATCTTCGGAAAAATAAAACATAGAAAAGGGTAGCTCAGATGCTCAGTAAGTATAATAATACAGCATAAACTTTCATAAATAAACACAAACAATTAAGGAAAAATAAAAGACTAAAACAAAAGCCATTTAAACATAAACTCCATCATAATATGGAAAATATTAATCAAAATAATTACATTTACTTATTCACAATTATATTATACTAGTGGATTAATCACATGAAATAACAATAGCCAATTTCATAATGATGGAATGAATAGTTCCAGACTTCATAACCACATTGTCAAGGCCTTATTCCAAGACTACAAATAATATTTTTCAAGGCCTTGTGCTAAGACACTAGTTTGCTTCATGAGACCTACTGATGGATCGAGGAGCTATATCGAGCTCCACCTGTCACATACAAACTCCAATGCATTCCTCATACGAAAATGTTTAAACATAACATAAACATTTGTATTAAAACTAACATATGAAATGTCAATACATTATCCATAAACCATGAATGGTATAAAAATAACACATAAACTTTCTAACATATCACAAAACCTTCAATACAATATGGAATATTTGGTATAATAACAAATCAACTTAAAAAGAGTTTAAAATCCCTAAATGGATGTTGACATAGATATAATGAGAACTATGTGAAAGAAATACATCTATCTATTTTGAAACCATATAAAAGAAACGATTTATTTTGGAAATATTTTTATAATCTTGTAGGGGAAGCCTCAAAGGTGTTATAATGGCGGAAAATAAATGCACCCTTGTTATAAGTGAAAAAACATTGTTACCTTAATGTTTTTGAAAAGGTCATAAAGTACCTTGTTTGGAAAATGACGGAAAGATTCCTTTAAAACTGTTTTATAAAAAGTAAAAAAGGGTATAAATGACATTAACCCATAATAAAAATGTTTTGAAATATATATTTATGAAACATGGATGTGGATGATAAATAAGTCCCATTAGATAATAACATATAAACATCCTTGGATAATGATGAAATTGTATAATTAACCCATACCTTGTACTTTTCATTGTTCGAGGCTACGTTAACCACCTATATAATTGTTGAGTCATTTTTAATAAATTATAAAATAACTATATACATAATTATGATATCATATATGATATTATAATATTTATTTTTTGATAATATTTCAGTCGTAACATCATTTTTGGCATTAACTGGTTCTTTTTCCTGTATATTCTTGGTTACATAAGTCATGTTTTATATGGATAGGTTGTATTTCATTCATATCTAGAATGATATTATGTTCCTTAAACGTTATATTTAATCATGAAATGAAAATTATTCTTTAATAGTTACGATGGGGAAATGAATCACATTGCGTTCGTGGAGATGGTAATCCATACGTACGCACGAGTGACAATATCATTCTTTTGGATTAAAATAATATGTAATTTGATAGTATATCATATATAAATAATCCTTAACATGTTATATTTTTTATTTTCATCATTTATACCTCATTATTATACCCATCCAAATAATAATCTATAGAATAATAGCTAAACAATGATGTGGAGACAGTAATTCATACGTACGCACGTATGGTGACATGTCATTCATTGGATTGATAGAATATTCAATATGGTTGTACCATTTTTATAAAAAAATCAGACTATATAGAAGATACTAGAGTTATTATTTTAGAATGGAAACATCAAAGAAAGAAGAAGTGGATGAAAAAAATAACGTAAAAGAGGTGATGAAATATTTACCCCTTCTTAGAGTTCTTCCTTTTGATTTTATCAAACGTGCTCTTTAGATTTAACACAAAGTTATATAGTTTGACATTTACCATGTCTCTTTTTTATTTTAATATTATATGGTTAATAAACTTACTATAACAAGACAATTAAACCCCAAGTGGTTCATTAATAATATATATAACCTTATCTAAGTCCCTTGGGATATCATTAATTCTTTCGTAATATTTTATCAATTAATAATATAGTATTTTTTTTATTAACACTTTTATGTCAATTTTGACACTATTAGGCATTTGTTTTTGTTAAAATCTTAAATACATTATTACTTCAAAAATAATACATCAAACCAACCCAAACATCTCATTTTAACATAGAAAATTAGTTTAATTCATCAAAAGTCTCAAATTACTTTTATTTGAAAATTTATAATATCAATTATTTCAATCTTTCATTTATAAGGTAATTTCTGCATCGTCATTGTGTAATATATAAATTTAATTATATAATGTCAAAAAATTATAAATAAAATACCAGTATGTAAGAAAGATTTTTATATTTGTAATGAATATTTATAGTCGAATTTATCTTATGTATATCCCAATATTAAAAAAAATTAGTTATTAAACATTGAATTTAATACTTTTAACTCTTCGTTGAATTAAATAATAATAAATGTCCTAATCTAATCCATGTGGAACTATAGGATCATATTTGATTACTAAGGATCTTTTGGTCGAATAAAACTTATCCAATAGAATTACAACATGTTTTAGGTTAATAATAATATCATTTTACCTTTAATTACCCTATTTACTTTTAACCAAGGTAAAAAAAGATAAAAGTTACTATTCACCAAAATATATTTTCATATTATTGAACTAAATTATAATTATGGATATAAACTATGTCTCTTGGATTTTTGAAATTCAATTCACATAAGTGGTAAAATTATGTTTTAAGAAAATATACAAATGCTCCTAGGAGGTGGGCAAAAGACGGTAAAAATTTCAATTAAATTTTTATATATCGAAAATTATTATAAAATGATTCCAATGAATTACATTGTACATATATAGTTTTTATGTACCTATTTTTAACTAAAATGAAATAAAATTAAATAAATAATTATTTAAATAAGAAGATGGTTTAAAACAATAACACAATGTTTTTTAACTATTCATTAAAAATTGAATGTTTTTAGAAAAATAAAAAAAAAATCACCCAAAGAAAATTTTGATATTCCAAATCCAAAAATGAAGTCCATTTTGAAAGATAAAATTATAAAATTTCAAAAACTGGGTATTAATATTCATAATGGCTCGTTTGATTGGTTCTAGTTTGTTAGAACTGGAAGTTTCATACAATGCAAGCTATTTCATTATTCAAAGTGAAACATACTGTGGAAAATTGGGGTGTTACATTCTTCACTCCTTAAAATAATTTCATCCTAAAAATTTATAGAATATCAATACATAAAAGACTTGGGTGTTTCTTCATCATAACTTCTCAGGGTTCCCACGTAGCCTCTTACATCTAATGGTTTCTCCATAGAACTATTACAAAGTGAGTTGTTCGGTTTCTCAACACTTGTTCTATGGTATCTAGAATATTGATAGGCTATTCACAATATGACAGATCATCTTCCAGTGCTATTTCTTCATAGATGTGTACATGTGTTGGGTCAAGTGAGTATTTTCTCAACAGTGATACATTGGGCACATCAGGAACATTGGAGAGTCATTGAGAAATTTACAAATGGTAAGAAACAACCATATTTCATTCTAGAATTTTTAAAGGTCCGATGTACCTAGTACTCAATTTACCCTTCTTACCGAAACCTATAACACCATTCCTTGTATATACCTTCATGAAAACATGATCACCTACTTTAAATTACAAATACTTCTTTTAGTTATCGGAATATCTCTTTTTCCAAATTTGAGCTACATTGATTTGGGGTTGGATAACCTTCACCTTTCCATCGTTTTCTAAACAAGTTCTGGGCCTACAAGTTTTCTTTAAACAATATCATCCCAAAAAGTTGGTGTGTGACATCTCTTTGCATATAACGCTTCATAGGGTGCCATATGAGTACTTAAATGAAAGCTATTATTATAGGAAAAATATACCAGAGGTAAATATTGACCCCACATACCATGAAAGTTAGGTGAGAAAGATATCAAAATGTCTTATAATGTTTGAATAGTCCATTCCAATTGTCCATCAGTTTGAGGGTGGTAGGAAGTGCTCAAATGATGTTTGGTATCCTAGGATTTCTGAAGACTTTTCAATAATCTTGATGTAATATGGGGATCATGATCATAAACAATTGATAGAGGTACTCCATAAGGACTTAAAACATTATTAATATATAGTCTTGTTAATCGTTCAAGTGGTAAATCTTCTTTTATAGTACGAAAATGGGCTGAATTTGTAAGATGATCAATAATGACCCATATTGCATCATTCCTTCTTTGAGTCTTTGGTTGCCCGATGACAAAGTCCATCATAATATCATCTCATTTCCACTCAGGTATAGGAAGAGGTTTCCTGACTCATCTATGATGTTTTCCTATAGCTTTCACTTGCTGACAAACCATACATACCAACAAAGATCAGCAATCTCGCTCTTCAATTTGTCCCAAAAAAAATGTTCTTTCATATATCTATACATCTTAGTGCTTGAATGTGTGTATATAGAAATTAGATCCATGGGAATCATCTAACAATTTCCTTTTTCAGATCAGGTATACGAGGCAGTCAAGGTCTCTTCCTAAATTTGAAAATCCAATCATCATATATGAAGTCGATCAATCTACAATCGTTCACAACATTAATTTTCTTTTAAGATTCCTTATCAGTAGTTTGAGAACATTTTATCCTTTAAATTAAAGATGGTTTGGACACCATATGAAAAATCATTGATTTTTCACCTTCCATGCTTATTCCCATATTCATCTTTACTAGATCCATTTATATTGGATACTTTTCAACTATCATCTTGTTCAAAACTCCATGATCCTTTCTGTTCAAAGCATCTTCCACCTTATTTTATTTCCTCAGGTGGTAGTGTATAGTGAAATCATAATCCTTGAGTAGTTCAAGAAATCATCTTTGCCTCATGTTGAGTTATTTTAGTGAGAAAATATACTTCAAACTCTACTGATCAGTATAAATCTCAGATTTTCACCATATAGATATTCTCTCCAAGTCTTCAGTGTAAAGATTATAGCTACTAACTCAATATCATTACTAGGATAGTTTTTTTCATGAATTTTTAGTTGTCGTGATGCATATTCAATAACTCTATCATTCTGCAAAAGGTCACAACCATGAACATTCTTTGAATAATCACTTTATAAATAAAAAACCAATCATTCCACGATGGTAAAGTCCATATAGGAACATTGACTATTCTTTTATTCAGTACTTCAAAACATTCTTCACACACTTTTTTCCAAAAAAAATTATCCCCTTTACGTGTGAGCTTGGTTAATTGGGTAGCCAATCAGGCAAAATTCTGGAAAAAACATCGATAATATCCTACTAAACCAATAAAATTGTGTACCTATGTTATACTGGTTGGTGCTGTCCATTCAGGGATTTCCATGGACATAGAAGGATCAATTGAGATTCCATCCTGAGTGGAAATATAGTCATAAAAAGAAATCTCCTAAATCCAGAATTCACATTTGCTAAACATCCCAAATAATTCATTTCTTCTAAGATTCCTTATGATAATGGGATAATTATTTTCATGATCTTCATAGGTTTTGGAATATACCGAGATATCATCAATAAATACCACTATAATGTCATCAAGATATTCCTT
This sequence comes from Viscum album, assembly GCA_963277665.1. Lineage (NCBI taxonomy): Eukaryota > Viridiplantae > Streptophyta > Magnoliopsida > Santalales > Viscaceae > Viscum > Viscum album. The sequence goes on along the minus strand of OY728139.1, from coordinate 663,597,182 downwards.
GAAAACTATATTCATTAGATCCATGAAAACAGAGGGTGAACTAGTCAACATAAAAGGCATTACTGTAAACTCATAATGCCTGTACCTGGTTCAAAATGTTTTTTTAGAATATCTTCCTTATTCACACACAAATGATGATATCCAGATCGATGGTCAATCATTGAAATTTTTTTAGCTCCATGAATTTGGTTTAATGAATCATTAATGCAAGGTAGGGGATAATTGTTATTTATTGTTATAGCATATATCTCCCTATTGTGAACGTACAACCGCATAGATATAAATTTCTTCTTAACAAAAAAAACAATGGCTCCATATAGAGAAACACTAGGGTGAATAAATCCTTTATTACTCAACTCCTCTAGTTGTTTCATTATCTCCAATAATTCTACAGTGTCCATTATATAAGGGGTCTTCAATATAATCTCTGAACCATGAATTAAATTAATGGAAAACTCAATTTCTCATTCTGGTGGATGTCCGGGTAAATCCTCTAGAAACACATCAACATATTTTTTCAACATAGGTACATCCTCTATTTGAAAATTCTTGTCCTCAACCATATTTGTTTCATTCTCTTCCTCACCAGTAATTTATTATAGTTCAGCTACCAGGGGTGGATCTAGATCAGAATCAGGTGGTGACATTTCTGCTCTTATGATAAGGTACTCTTTATCATGATTTAGAATTGTAACCTCCTTCTTCTTACAATAAATTTTCACATCATTGTCCGAAAGCCAATCCATACTGAGTATTATATCTAGTTCAATCATTGGAATGATGATGAGTTCAGTAGATAAAGAATATTTATATGACCTAATGGGAACTGATTCACAAATTGTTGTTACAATGATACTACCCTTATGAGTTTTGACTGAAAATGCCTTTGTAGAATAAAATTGGAAATATCTAATTTTGTTAGATAACTAGGAAGATATGAAATAATATGATGATCCAGATTCAAATAAATCATTGTCTAAACGTGACGAAACCATTAAATTTCTTGCCACCATGTCTTTCAGAGATTCAACCTCAGTAGTAGTGATCTCAAAAGCTTGGACTTTCTCCCTTGGACATTTTTTTGGTATATTTCCTTGGTTCGTAGGACATTCATTTCAATAATGCTATTTTCTCTAAAATTGTAGCATTCAACATTAACAACCACTTTCTTCCCCTTGCAATCCGGAGCCTGGTAGCCTTTTTCACCAAACATGTAACACACTCACATTCCCTTCAGGAAAGTACTAGGGTATTTCTTCCCACATTTACTATAGTATGGATATTCAACTATAACCTTATTCCCCTTATATCCATTTCAAGATTTTTCAATAGATATCTTCATCTCATTCTATACTTTAAAGTCATAAGACTTAAATATTTCTATTTCTGTCTTGATTGCACATGAGACTATATCTTCATACGACTAGAAGGATTATGAGACTAATGCTAAATGGAGAAATGGTTTTAACCCATCAAATAATATACCAATATTAATCCTTGACTTACATATATAATTTTCTGCATGCCTTGATAACCTTGTAAAGTTAGCCTCATACTTTGAGACATTATCATCCTCTTTTCTCCTCAGACTCTAGAATTGTCTTTCCATATCCGCTAGATGGTAAAGAGGAATTTTTTTTTAGAAAACCTCTTTAAACTCCCTCCATTACATATTTGAAACTTATTCATATTCCTTTCTATTTTTAATCAATGACCACCATTCATCTACATCTACTGTTAGGCGATAAACTACCATGAAATGTTTTTCCCTTTTTCTACTTTATAGACCATGAAATATTTTTTCTAAGGAACTTATCCATTGCTCAGCTATAAAAGGATTTTTAGACCCATTTAATTTTGGTGGTTGTTGCCTCATGATGATGTGATTTAACATTGATCCTCCACATTGTGGATCAGGGTGCCTCATATGGGTAAGGTTATTATTCATAACCTGAGTGATTTGTCCCAGTATAGTGATAAACTGATCAGCAACAGCTGCATCACCAGCTCCACTATAATTATCTTGAGTAGGAGTGAAATACCTACACTGATTATGTGCATTGATATGGTTTCCATTCCTTCCACTAGGCGCCATTTATAAACCATGACATACAATAGATTAGTTTATGAATCGAAATACATAATTCAAAACTTGTAAAACACTAAACATAAATTCAACAGTTTATGGAAATATTCAATAATCATAAAAAGGTTTTTTATGAGGTATATACTCATAAATCCTTCATAATTTTATGTAATGAAAATGTGAATTATCCTAAGTATATCCCCCAAGAGTATCGTAACCAAAATTGTAGCAAAGCCCGTTGTCGTGCACCAGTTCCCATTCGAGTCTAGCTCAAAGGTGTGTTTTCAGGTTTTACCACTAGGAACATCTATGCCAGAGAAAACCCTACCTACATGTATCTAGAAAGGAATGTATTTCTTGTAAAACTCACAAAATCTCTACATTACCAAAATTCTAGGATGTTCTTATATACAAATACCCAATGTCTATCTTAGGATACTGTTCTCTAATCAGATTTTTTCAAAATATAGATTCCAATGTTCAAACTAAACTTCCTCTGATACATACTGTAATGCCTTAATCCTAGTTACCCAGATTTTGTGCATTGTTAAATAACATTGGAATGATCACAAAATATCAAGTATCAAAATACCGATTAGTTTAGTAGCTTTGGATGTACTAGATAAATTCATAAGTTTTACATTACATTATAAAATGAAAACAACAAAAACATTGTATCCATTTAACACATTCTTATCCCATAGATTATCCCTATAGGTCAGTCAAAATATACTTCTTCACATCCTGGAAAAAATAAAACAAACAATGTGGTGAGCTCAAATGCTCAGTATGGGTAACAATATAGCAGAAACATTCTTAAATATGCATAAACTTTTAAGACAATGTGTAAGATTGAAACAGAATCCTTTTAAACATAAACTTCACCATAATATAAATAATATAAATCAAAATAATTCCATTTACTTATTCACATTGTTATTCTACTAGTCGAATAATAACATGAAATATCAATATCCAATATCATAATAATGGAATGAATAATTCTAGACATCATAACCATATAATCAAGGCCTTGTGCCAAGACTACAAATAATATTTTTGTCAAGGCCTTGTGCAAAGACACTATTTTGTCTCATGAGACCTACCGATGAATCAAGGATCATAGCGAGCTCCACTTATCACATACTATGTCCAATGCATTCCACATATATAAAGGTTTAAACATAACATAAACATTCGTATTAAAACTAGAATACTAAATGTACGTACTTTATCTATAAACCATGAATGGTAAAAAAATAACAATTCTATAGTCAAACACATCAAAAAAACTTCAATACAATATGGATTATTTGTATCATAACAAATCAACTTCAGACATGTTTAAAATCCATACATGGATGTTGACATAGATGTAATGAGAACTATTTGAATGAAATACCTATTTATATTTTGGTACCATTTAAAAGAGAAAACTTATTTTGGAAATATTATTATAAGCTTGTATGGTAATCCTCAAAGGTTTCATAATAGCAGAAAATAGCCGCACCCACCGTATATGTTAAAAAAATTCTTTCCTTAATTTTTTCAAAAAAGTCATGGAGTACCTTGTTTGGAAATCGATTGAAAGATTCCTTTCAAACTATTTTATAAAAATTAAAAAAAGGGTATAAATAGCTTTAAACCAAAGTAAAAATGTTTTCAAATATATTTTTGAGAAACATGGATGAGGTTGATAAAGCGGTCCCTATAGATAATAACATATAAACAACTTCCGATAATGAATAGATTGTAGAATTAACCCTTTCCTTTTACATTTCCTTGGTCGAGGTTACATTAACCTCTTTTATAATACTTAAATCAGTACTATTAAATGATACAATAACTATATACATAATTATGATATCATATATGATCTTTTAATATTTCATTATTAATAATATTTCAGTAGTATCATCGTTTAGGGTGTTAACTGATTCATTTTCCTTTATATGCTTAGTTACATAAGTCAAGTTTGATATGGATAGGATGAATATTATTCATATCAAGAATTATATTTAGTTATTTAAACATTATTTTTAATCCTCAAATGAAAATCCTTCATGAATGGTTACGATGGTGAAATGAATCTCATCACGTTTGTAAAGATGGTAATCCATACGTACACACGAGGTAAAATATCATTATTTTGGTTCAAAATACTATGTAAATAAATGTTATATGATATATAAAGAATCATTAACATGTTATACTTATTATTTACATCAATTATACATCATTATTATACCCACCCAAATAATAATGTATTAAATAACAACTACACCATGATGTGGAGACAGTAAGCCATACGTACGCATGTATGGTGACATGTCATTCATATGATGCATAGAATAATGAATATGGTTATACCATTTTTATAATAAAATCGTACTATATGGAATATACCGAAGTTATTGTTTTAGAATGGAAACAATAATGAAATAAGAAGTGGAATAAGAAAATAACATGAAAGAAGTGATAGAATATTTACCTCTTTGTCGGGTTCTTCATATTGATTTGATAAACAAAATCTCCATAGGTTGGATTTATGGAAAATATAATGCCTCTAGGATAAATTGAGGATAGATGGGAGGATATTTGGGATGGTTTTGTCCAATCCAAAAGTCATTGGAGGTGTACAATTATGAGAATGACAAGTGCCCATTTATAAGGGAGGTGAGGAGAACCTTTAGTAACGATTGAAATATTATTTTATATTAAAATATTTTTCGGTTTCTAATGTATCCAAAATGTATTATTTCTCTGATAAGGTGTGTATGGGTCAAAACCCTCTAAACCAATAGGTTTTAGACATTTTTAGGTCATCATATTAATACTTATCTATTAGATTTAACTCTTAGTTAAATAGATTGACATTTACCATGTCTCTTTGAATTTTTATATTATAAGTCTAATAAACATACTATAAAAATACAAGAGAACCACTAGTGGTTAATTAATAACCTATATAACCTTATATAAGACCTTTGTCCGAATCTTATATTTTTAGGAATATTATATCATTTAATAATGTAGTATTTGTTTTAAAAACACTTTTATGTCAATTTTGACACTATTTGGTTTTTTTTGAAATCATAACTAAATGATTACTTTTAAAAAAATTCATTAAATAACCCCTAAAATGTCATATTAACGTAGAAAATTAGTGCAATTCATCAAAATACTCAATTTAAATTTATTTGGATATTTATAATATCAATTATTTCAATTGTTCATTTATAATGTAATTACTCTATCATCATTGTGTCATAAATAAATTTAATTATATAATGTCTAAAAATTATAAATAAAATACCCTTATTTAGTAAATATTTCTAGATTTCTAATGAATATTTATAGTCAAATTTATGTTCTATTTAACCCTATATTAAAAATTGTTTAGTTACTAAACATTGAAATTAACACTTTTAAATATTGTTTGAATTAAATATTAATAAATGTCCCAATCTAATCCATGTGGACCTAAAGGATCATATTTTATTCCTAAGGCTGTTTTTGGTTGAATAATTCTTATCCAATAAAATTAGGACATGTGTTTGGGTAATAATAATACCATTTTAACCTTTAATTTCCCTATTTACCTTAAACCGTTGAAAAAACAATTCACAATTACTATTCACAAAAACATATTTTCAACTTATTGAAACACATATTACTTAATGATATCAACCTTGTATTTTGGATTTTTTACATTCAATTCATAGAAGCATTAAAATTAATTTTAATTCCAATTTGCAAATTCTCCTTGGAGGTTGGTAAATAACGGTAAAAAGTTCAATAAAATTTTAATATATCTAAAAATATTATAAATTGACTCTAATGAATTACATTGAACATATATAGGTATTATGTATTTATTTTGGCCAAAAATATATTTGCATAAAATAAATAATTATTTATATAAAAAATCGGTTTTAAACAATAAGAGTGTTTTCACTATTCATCAAAAATTGATAGTTTTCATAAAAATACCAAAAATATACCCTAATATAATTTTGATATTCTGAATCCAAAAATGAAGTCCATTTTAAAGATAAAATTTGTAAAATTTCAAAAAGTGTGTATTACTATTCATAATGGCTAGTTTGATGTTCTGGTGTGTTAGAACATGAAGTTGTGTAAAATACAAGCTATTGCATTATTCAAATGGAAACATACTATGGATGCTTGGGGTGTTACAAGGAATCAGTTATTGATAGAATAGATATTCCATAAATCATATGTAGATCATAGGAATTAAGATCTTGAGTTTTCTATGGGAGACAAGGTGTTCATGAATTTGGAACCTCATTTGGGACTCTGTCATTTGGGAAAGAAAATAATGATAACGTCGAGGTTTTTCAGACCATTCAGGATCACCAACCAGGTTGGAAAGGTGGCATACCAATTAGATTTTACTTCTTAGGTATCATCAATTAAAAAAATATTTTATCTCCTCTAATTGAATAATTATAATCTTTCTCTTTCTCTTAAGGTGAATTGGGAAGAATTGCAGTTAGAGCCAGATTTGTTTGTGTTTGACTGGCCACTGTGGATTGTAGATTCTGAAGTGAAAGTGACTCATGGGAAGACTACTCCACTGGTCAGGTTTCTTTTCCAGTATAATATTGATGTACATGAGACCTGAGATGGAAATCATTTGGTTGAGAATGCATAACCATTCTTGTTAAATGATCAAGATATGTGTTGACATTCCAGGGATGGAATGTTCCCAAGAGGGGATAATTTTGACATCCTTGATTTTCTTTTGAGGTATTTTTCTAACTATTTTTTCTCTACAATTTTTCCTTGATTTTTTCTTTTTAGTTTTTGAGAAAATTGTAAAATTTTGTGTGAGAAGACTATAACACATGGTTGGAACCATGTTTGTGGTAACCATGTGTCCCTTCCCAGGTAATAGTGTTATAGGTAGCCTATTTTATGAAGTAGCTACCACAAAACTTGTGAACAGTTAGACATACCATGTGGTGGGTTATTTTTGTATAGAAAGGGTAGCATGGTTGTTCCACATCTTTCCAAACAATGCGGATTGTCTAATTCAATGAAAATTCGATTTTGGATATTCTCTATCCAATATTTTAATCCCAAATACCTATAATTTTCCTCCCACTTTGGATTTATACCTTAGTTTTTCATCCCCCTCATTCCCCTTACCCCTGGTCTCCTTCTATGTGTAATTTGTTGTGTGATTTCCCACTGGATCGTCAATTAAGCAACTTCTCTCTTAATATCCTTCTATATTCTGATATTTTATACATATTTAATTGGTATTTATATCCTCTAGTGGGTTGGGAGCTAATTATATGGGTAGATCCATGTTTTAATGGTTTAATCCTGATGTTATGGGATGAATTTTACAACAGGAATGTGCAGTTGTGGTGTTGATAGAGTTTCACACGAGATTCATGAAGCCTCAACACCCTAAGTAAGCAATTCAATGCTTAAACATTTTTTAAATAATTTATTATGCCTTTTTTAGTATTTATGTGTGTTCTATGATTAATTTTTGTTGTGAGAAAGGTTTTTTTGAATATATTTTAAATGAAAATGGTGTAAAAATGGATTTTTTATAAAAAAATGGGTTTATTTTTTGTGTAAATCCTTGTTTTTCGCTTAAAAGTGTTCTGTAAATTGTGAAAATGGATTATTTAATTTTTTATATGGTGGAAATATGGTTTGGAAATTGTTTTGGGGTGTGTATTATTTAAACTGGGTATTTTGATAATGCAATTGATGGTATATCGTGTGTGTTGCATTGTGTTTCTTGAGTGATGGGAATTTTTTTTGTTATGTGTAATGTAGAACATACATGAGCACAAATAGATGTACGGGTACCAATATGGGTGGACTAAGACTAATACGCTCTATGATTCAAAAGTGGATCATACACATTTTTTCTATTAATATTCATGCAACAACTCTAACTAAATATTATGATGATTGGGGACCACAAGACCCATGTGGTTTCTCCATAGAGTGGCTCGTGCATGAGAACACTGTTAGTCAGGGTTGTTTTCCTATATTCCATTGAGATTGATGGCCATAGTGTCCCATTATGAGCTAGTTCCTAGAGTGTTCTCCCGTTCCTTGTTTCTCTATATTGATATCACACATACTATTGGTATAGAGGATTCATGGTTGGTTATTTCAAAGGAAAACTATTTTCCATAAAAAATTATTTCCATAAAATGTTTCTAGTATTCATTTCATGAAACACATAATTTTACATATCATATAATATTTATTGAATGTAATATTAAATGGCGTATAATCCTATAGGGATTTGGTCCACACCATACTTACACCTTTTTGTGTAAGTAGACTTCGTTATGTTTGAAATAGTTAATGGAAAATTGTTTTCAGATTGCAGATTTTAATTCTAATGGTATTCCCATTCAGGCATTGTGGTTATGGTTGATGAAGACACACATATTTTAATTTCGTGTTTTTTGGGATTTTTTATTGTTCTAATCTTATTTTTCCCCCTTTTATGGGGTTTTTAAACATTATAAACACGATTCTGATGATTTTTATGCCATGTTTTGCTACATATTTTTAGTGTTAGATTATTTATTCCTTTGTTGTTTTATGATTATATAATTGGATAAAATTATTCCAATTTATTATTATTGATACTCAATTGGTTGTTTCCATCCTGTGGGGATCAGGAACACCATTCAGGCCATGACACAGACTGGGCCAGGTTTCTGTTCAAATGACGACCAGATCTGTTTCATGACAGTAGAATAATTGAGTTAATGTTATCTTTTTTTAAAATTACTAGAGATATTTTAAAATCCTTCATATGAATTATCTATATAAGAGTAAGATACATATTATATATAGAAAATATACAAGAAATATAGAGTAATTATCTTATATCATTTCATAATACATCTCATATATTTTGGAATATTTTAATGAAAATCATAAGACATCTAATTATTTTCTTAAGATAACATCTATGTGTAATAATTTGAGCATTTTGTAAGGCTCTCGAAGAATTCTATATGAAATTCAATATTTCATAAGACATCCTTGGGATTACATAAGATATTACATCTCTCTATAATAATTTTTTTTGATTCATAAAAATTTTTATAAGGAGCATAATAATTTCTCTGTATAAGCATAATACATCTATGTTGTCTAAAATTTGGACAAATCATGAATGCATAAGAAATTTACAGAAAACCATAAGACATTTTAGGGACATATTTATTGATACTATTTTATATGGAAACTAAGATTCTAAATGGAAATTTGGAAATAGAAAGTTTAATCAATATAGTAGGTAAGACCTATGCTAAACATGTATTAATCCACTAGTTACCGAAAAATGTGGGTATTCTAATGTATAAAATATTATATACGTGTACTATATATTCTGTTGAAAATAATATTATGCATTTTTTAATTTAATAATTAATGGTTTAAATATCATTAAATAAGTTCCTGATTCATGTATTAGAAGGAATATCATTTAGGATGTCGAGCTATTATTGTATGATGATGGTAGATTCTTTTAATGACACATCATAAATTCCTTATTGTCTAAAATTATATCATTTATTATATTAGAGTTTTGATGGAGATATCCAACAATTAAAATAGAATAAGAAGATGGCGGAGATGTTTTAAAAATAATTTAGAGCAATTGATGGATATTTTTTGTGTGACTTTGAATTTTAAATTCATATAAGTTGATTCTATTTTGAGTGAGATAAATAAAAAAGGAATATAGCATGCAAGTTTTATTATTGATATTCACAGATGAAATAAAAATATATATTTCATTTTACAATTTTAAGTTAGGTAACCATAATGATAATTTAAATTAGATAAAAAGAAGGGAAATAATATATTTATTTCATTCCATGTAGAAAAAGAAAAATAACAAGCTGTATAAGAACAACATAATGTCAATTTATTTAGGAGTAAGGCTCACAAGATTTTTTAAAACGTGTTAAATATGTTTGAATGTCTGTAATCACCATACATGGTCAAGTGAAATTTTGTGACAGGATTTATAGGATAAACCCCACTCATTGTATCAACAACATGAAACTAGTAGATTATATGATTGTAACGACCTGAATCTGGATCCCCTCCACTGGTGCCCCATACCTGGTTCACCACATGACCTCAAGCACGTTTCCCCAAATGCCAGAGTCTAATGACTAGCAGCGAGGGTCTTGGTGATTTGGTGGGGAAACTATGCCCCCATTTGGTATGGTATACAGTAGAAAAACAACAGTCAACAGCGAAAGCAGTAACAACATGCATAACAACAGAAACCAAATAACAGAAGCAGTGAATATATATAGAAATGATGACAATGATGCAACAGGTACAAGTATCTATGGAAAGCAGCAAACACCACAACGTGCTGGAATACAACGATAAATAAGTGCAAAGGAAAAACAAAATAAACTCCTCAACATCGTGAGCCTCGGCTCTGTCCCATGCTCTCCAGCTCCAGCGCAATCAAGATCCTGAAGTAGAAGAGCACTTGACCTTATCTATACATGCATCAACATAGTCTGCTTGGGGCCAAAATCATGGCCCAAACAGGGTGTGAGATACAATCCCAGTAGGAAATCACTCAAAGATTTGTTCTTAACAGTCAATGAATCCAAGGCAAGTAATAAAACAAGAAGCAGTAAACAGGAAACACAAGCAGCTACAATAAATGGTTTTAGAAAATAATGTACACAAGTAAACATCCAATAATAAGAAGAAAACAGGTAACCCTCTGGGTATCTCTCATAGCCTAAACCCCTATGGTTCAACCTATAAGTACCAACAACCCTCTATGTGGCACACAGAGTCTCACCCCTCTGGTTTTGATATGAAATTAATAGACTCTTTGAAGAATAACTCACAATCAATTCCCCCATATAGTCTCGTATCGTGGTAAAGGCTCTCTCGGGAAGTACTCAACGTCTATTCCCCATGTGGTCTGCGTCGAGGAACTACATACTCTCTGAGGAAGCACTCAATGTCAATTCCCCATGTGGTCTCGTATCGTAATTAAAAGACATTCCAAAGAAGCCCTTATGTCAATTCTCCCTTTGGTCTATTACTCTAGGTTCTCACAGTCTTGAGTGAAACTAAACACGATCATCACTCGTGTACATCATCCAAGTAACCTCAAAAACTAATTGGTTATCAACTATTTCTCAACAACATAACAAGGTAGCAGTTCCACTATCCTACAACTAACCATGGAAAATAGAAAAATTCCAAACAGGCAGAAAAAGCATAGAAAACATCCAAGGTATAATAAATCTACCATTATCAAAGGCAAAACATCTACTCTAGAAATCAAGCAAAGCAGGAAATACAACAAGGGAAAAATAGGAACACGCAATACCCCGTTCAAGGGTGTTAGTGTAATTTGAACAAAGTATTCATCAAATTTCTACAGAAAGGCACAAACCACCTACCTTGATCCTAGGAGATCGATATAAGTGAACCACGATGAAAGATTCCCCTTGGAACGACATAGATCTGAGAAAACACACAAAATTATCAACCAATGATAACATGGAAACCAGGAGGAATCAAGAAACAAGACTCAAGCAGAAGGGAGAGCTCACCGCTGCAATTCTAACACAATCGACCGTGCTCGAATCGGAGAACGAACGAAGACGCGGGAGCTCGTCGAAGGTCTGGCCGTATGGTCACTCTCAGGCGGACAATATCTAGAGAAGAAGATGAAATCGGGGGTTAGGCATGACCCTGGTCCGTTTAGTGAAAAAAATAAAGTACATGATTTGTACTTTTAGAGTACACGGTGTATAATGGGTCCTTTCTGTACTACGCTAAAATCAGCTTCCACGTCACCCCTACACACCGTGTGTGTGGCCCGGGCATGTCCAACACACGGCTTCGAGCTGAAGAAGAGTACACAGCGTGTAACTGGAAAGTACATGACCTGTACTTTAAAATTTCCAGAAAATTATTTTTTCATAAAAACTCTAAAAAAAGGAAAAACATACCTGAACGAAAATCCTATTTCATACAAACTTCCCCCCTTAAATAAATTATTCCCCGAATTTCCCTAACGGGGTGTAGAAGTGGAATCACCGAACAGTTCCGGCCACTGCGATCATACATCGGCCTCCCTCTCCCAGGTCTCACCCTGTACTCACCCATGATGTCATAGCACTCGTACCAGATGAACAGACCGCCGACAGAGAACCTTCATACTGGGATCGACAATCTAGATAGGATTCTCCTCGAACGACGCATCTGCTCCAAGTTCAACATCCTCAGGTTGAAAGACATGAGACAGGTCTGAAAAGTTGCGTCGGAGCTGAGAGACGTGGAATACGTCATGCATGGCCCGTTACCTCTTAGGTAGGTGAAACTGATAAGTGACCGACCCCACTCTCTCTAAGACATCAAACGGCCTGACGTACCGTGGTGAAAGCTTACCCTTTCCCTGAATCCTCTTGTGTCCCAACCACAGTGAGACACGTAGTAAAACCTGATCTCTGACCACAAACTCTAAAGGTCGTCTCCGCTAATCATCATAAGACATCTGTCGAGATTGTGTCGTAGCCATCTGCTTCCGAATCAGCTCTATCTTCTCTAAGGTCTCCTGAATGAGACGAGGTCCCATCAAAGCAGCCTCTCCTGCCTCCAGCCAGCATAAGGGTGATCGGCATGGCCTACCGTATAAGGCATTATATGGTACCATCTATATGGTCACCTGGAAACTATTGTTGTAGGCAAACTCCACCAGAGGGATATTCTTCTCCCCAGAACCGCCAAAGTCTAGGATGCAAGCTCAGAGCATATCCTCAAGCACCTGGATCATGCGCTGGGATTGGCCATCGGTCTGGGGATGGTATGTTGTACTCAAAAGTACCTATGTACCCAAGCACTTCTGAAGTCCTTTCCAGAATCGAGAGGTAAATCGTGCATCCCTATCTAAAACAATGGAGTGTGGAATTCCATGCAGACGAACAGTCTCTCAGAGGTAAAATCGTCCCAGATCATCAACATTGATGGTCTCTTTAATTATAAAAAAAGAGCACAACCTTCGAAAGCCTATCGACGACAACCCAAACAGCATCGTTCCCTCATGGCGACCTCGGCAACCCAGTCAAGAATTCCATTGCGACGTCTTTCCATTTCCACTCTGGAATGGGTAACTGCTGTAAAAGGCCTACTGGTCGTTGATTCTCTGCCTTCACCTGCTGACAAGTAGAACATCTCATGACGAAACCAGCAGCATCCTTCGTCATACCTGGACACCAGTACTGGCGATGAAGATCCCGATACATCATGGTGATGCCATGATGAACTGCCCAAACTAAGGAATGAAAATCCCGCATCAGCTCCACGCATATGTCTGCTGGCACCCATACGCATCCCTGGACAAGCAAGCACTCATCCACACCCACTGACCATCTGAGAAGAGGGTCCTCTCCTGACACACTCTCTCGTAGGATTAAGCCTTCAGAGTCTGATAGATGCCTTATCTGTACCCAATCAACAAGTGTAGATGTAACAGCTACAAAAGATAGGAAATTCTATCCCTGTCTATCTTGCACCTCCAGATGCATCTTAGAGAATAGAGCCATCAACTTCCACTCACTGCTGGCCTCCTGAACTACCTGAATATGAGTTCTCCTACTCAATGCATCAGCCACTGCGTTGCCCATACCCAGCGTATATGCGAGATTAAAGTAAAAAGACTGTAGATACTCAGCCCACTTGCGATGCCTCAGATTAAGATCACGTTGAGTGAAAATATACTTGAGACTCTAGTTGTCAGTGAAGACCACAATGTGCTCCCCCATCAGATAGTGTCTCCAACATCGTAAGGCATGAACAACATCTGCCAACTCCAGATCGTGCATCAGGTAGTTCCTCTCATGTGTCCTCAACTGCCGATACTCGTACAAAACGACCCCATCTTCCTGCATAAGCACAGATCCCATCTCGATACCCAAAACATCATAGTAAAGAGTGTATTTCATTCCTGGATCCAGCAAGACTAGTATCGGTGCTGACATAAACCTCCCTTTCATCTCTTGAAAGGATTACTCACAAGAATCTGACCATAAGAACTTCGCCCCCTTCTTGTTCAGACCTGTCAAAGGTGCTTCTAGATGAGAAAATTTTTAATGAAGCACCTGTAGTATCCATCCAGCCCTAGGAATCTCCGTAACTCAAGGAAATTCTTCGGCTGCTCCCAAGAAACAACAGTACTCAATTTCTTGGGGACCACTGATACTCCTGCCTCTAAGATGATGTGACCCAAGAAGTGAATCTGATCCATCTAGATGTGGAACTTCGAGAGTTTAGTATAAATTTGACACTCTCTTAGTGTACTCAGAATGATTTCCTAACGTATGGCATGGTCTTGTCGAGTGTGAGAGTACACTAAGATATCGTCCTCGAAGACCATGACAAAAGAGTCTAAGTAAGGATAGAACACTCAGTTCATCAGTGCCACGAAAACTGCACGTGCGTTCGTGAGACCTAACGGCATGACTGAATACTCGTATAGACCATACATTCTCTTGAAGGCAGTAAGAGGGATTTCTGATGGTCTAACGTGCAACTAATTATAACCAGACCTCAAATCGATCTTTGAGAACACTCGGGATCCTCTAAGATGATCAAATATGTCTTTGATCCTCGGCAAGGGATATCAGTTCTTGACCGTCAACTTATTTAGCTTCCGATAATCCACGCAAAGCCGAAGGGTATCGTCTTCCTTCTTCGCAAACAAGACAGGAGAACCCCAAGGATAAGTACTGGGTCGTATGAAACCCATAGTTTGTTGCTCCTCCAAATGCTTCTTGAGCTCATGCAAATCAGGTGTGTACATCCTATAGGGATGAATGGACACCGGTTCCGGTCTTGGCATGTCTCAATAGAGATGTCTACCTCACGCTCCAGAGGAAAACCTGAAATGTCCTCTGGAAAGACATCCATGAAGGGATCCACCACTGGAGGAAAGTACAACTGTGGAGTCCCTTAATCATCCAGATAAAGACTAGGTATATGTTCCATCATCCCTCCAAGCCCAAGATGCTCGAGTCCCACCCGACTCGCCTGAACGTCCCATTCGCCTCTATGTAGAAAAGGTTCACCCTCTAGTGAGACAAAACTCACTCTGCGGAGATAGCAGTTGACGAATTTTTTGAAGGGAATCAATTATTCCATGCCAAAGATGACATCATAGCCTTTAATCTCCAGAACATAGAGATCCCATAAGATGTGATACCCTACAACCTCGAGAGGGAACTCTCTACATTGGCGTATACTAGAGGTCCTCATCCCAAAGGTGTGTCTAGTGTCAATGAGTTGGCCGAAGAAAAGATGCAGAGTCAAGGCTCTCCACAACAGCAACATAGATAATGTTATGCATAGAACTAGTATCGAAAAGGACGGAAGATAATATAGATTCTACTAAAATCATACCTCTAATTGTAGAAGGGTCGGGATCCAGTTCTTGATAAGTCTGCTCCACAACAAAAGACTATCCTACACTGCGGACTTGTGCCCCTAGCTGACCACTCTGGGCTGAACCTCCTTGCTGGTGATGAAGAATTGGTGGATGATCGCCATGGCCTCAACCTCTACCTCGGCCCAAATGGCCAGAAGAACTCCAGTTCCCCGACTGGTGAGAAACTTTCAGTGCTACTCCTAAACAAGGAGTAATGGAAGAACCCCGGTCCCCAGTTGCGGGTGAGAAAACCTGACAGAAACACTGAAGGTGACCCATCTTTCCACAATATGGGCACTCCACATGGTCCCTCTAGCACTGCTGTCTCGTGTTCCCTGACTGACCACACTGGTAGCATATCACCTGGCAGCCAGACGATGCATCTCACTTCCTCGGATCACCACGTGTAGGCTCTCTACGGCGCTTCTTGCTGTCATCTGGAGGAAAACTGGTTCTGGAAGCAGAACCACCCTGGATCGCAGCTCTAGAGTCTCTCAGATTGCGCTCCGCAATCAGTTCCTGGTTGACAATGGAAGTAATGGATGTCATCTGGAAGATATTCACCTGTGAGCGGATCTCCCGCCTGAGGCCATCCTCAAACTTCCTTGCTAGAAACACCCCACTCCCATCCCAGAGGGGCATGAAGCACTGCAGCTTGGTGAAACGAGCAGAATACTCCATGATAGAAAGAGTACCCAGATCTAAGCTAATGAACTCCCGGGCTTGATCAGCCCTCAGGTTCTATGGGTATAAGTAGTCATAGAACACGTGCTGGAACTCCTCCCAAGACATAGCCTGCTGAAGTCCTGCCTGTGAGATCACGTCCCACCACCTCTTGGTGGAGTCTCATAGCATCTAGGTGGCGAGCTTAACCCGCCTCTCTGGAGGCATCTCTATACGCTTGAAGACAGTCAGCAAATCTTCCAACCATGACTCTGCAGTCTGAGGTCCTTTTTCCCCCGAGAATGTGGGAGGATGCTGCTATTGAAAAACCCACGTCAAGTCTTCCATCGACGTGGCAGGAGGAGGCACTCCCAGGAAGGCATGCATCATCATCATGAAACCTTCCCTAAACTGCGCATCTGCGCCTGCAACAGGTATAACAGCTGGTGCAAATGATGGCCTGACTGGAGGATCGTCAGGAAGTCCCTGATCAGCCCTGTCTGGCGTCTGGTCACTACTTGATGACAAAAGTATGACTGGAGGACATCTCAGGGGCATAGCTCTGAAAGATCTGAAGCACACCTTAGATCCGGAAAACAAGGACATAGAACACAAGATTACAAAATAGAAACAGGGGTATAAAAACACACATGTTTACAAAACTTGACTACACGGCATGTATAAAACTACACGACATGTATAAAACTACACGGAATGTCTTTTTTACCCACTGACATGGGTGTGTACTCCTTCCATACAAGTCTTGTACACCTCAAACGACACGGCATGTTTCACCCACACACAAAGTGTACTTGAAACTGTTACCTTTCCCAAGTCTTCTTACACGGCTAACCCACACGGTCCGATTTAACTTGAGACTACACGGCGTGTTCTTAACACACGCGGCGTGTACTAGACAAGGCTTCGGCGGCCCATGTTTGTGAAATACACAACCGTCTACATAGATGAACCTTACACGGAGTTCTTTGAAAAAACACGGCGTGCATAGGCAAGGTGACCCATTCCCATGTTGTTTGTGACACGGCCGGGTACCTTGACAAGACTACACGGCGTGTTCTGAACAAAGACGACGTGTGGAAAAGAAGGTAATGTTAGCCCATGTTGTTCGTGACCCAGCCATGTACCTGGACAGGGATACACGGTGTGTTCCCTAAGGACATTGTGTGTTCTACACGAGCTTCCCTGGACCGTGTTGTTAGTGGCACGACCAGGTACACGGATCTGAACATACACGGTGTGTACCAATCGTACACGGCGTGTTCCTGATGTTACTCCCACGACACTGTGTTCTGCTCACACAGTCAGTGACACGACCTGAAAACTAAAAGGTGTGTATCCAAAAAGTACAGACCGTGTATTCTTGGTTTTTCTGGGTAGTAGCTCAGAAACTACACAAAACCCCATAAACACTAAAAACAAGGCAAAGAGGATCGAAATTCCGATTTGTGAGGGCACGTACTCTCTGCGAATCAAAGCTTAGCACCACCTGTAGTCACATAAAAGGGAAAAACGTAGCTCTCTAACAAAACAACAAGGATTATATCAAGCATCTGTCACAACATCATGCATAATCTACACAAAGCCTATCACAACAACATGAAATCCCTAATACACCCTAGATGGCATGGAAAGAATACATGGCATGTGATTTCTAGAAGTTCATATTTGATGCATGAGATGGAATATCCTCATCTCATCGGGCTGCGACAGAAATAGAACTGAAATATCAAAAAACATAATTGCACAATTCATGCGAATCACTCTAGGTGAAAACATATAAATAATAAAAACTCAAAACCAGCAAACTGCAATTAACTAGGTAGTATGGATTTTCCCTGTACACGGGTCAACTACTCCCAAGAACAGATTAATACCATGTATCGAGTTCATCCTAACCCTGGATAAAGTATCCAAATAGTAAAGCAACAAAAAAGAACTCATCTGATACCACTTTTTAACGACCCGAATCCGGAGCCCCTCCACTGGTGCCCCATACCCGGTTCGCTACATGACCTCAAGCGCGTTTCCCCGAATGCCAGAGGCTGCCGACTAGCAGCGAGGGCCTTGGTGAGTTAGTGGGGAAACTATTCTCTCATTTGGTAATGTATACAGCCGAAAAACAATAGTTAACAACGGAAGCAGTAAAAACATGCATAACAACAGAAACCAAAAAGAAGAAGCATTTAATATATATAGAAATGATGACAATGATGCAACAAGTACAAGTATCTTTGCAAAGAAGAAAACAAAAAATTGTGATGTAATACAACTGAAAACAAGTGCAAAGAAAAACAAAATAAACTCCTCAGTATCGCGATCCCCAACTCGGTCCCATGCTCTCTAGCTCCAGCACAATCATGATCCTGAAGTCGAAGGGCGCTTGCCCTTTTCTATACCTGCAGCAACATAGTCTTCTTGGAACCAACAACATGGACCAAAAAGGGTGTGAGATACAATCCCAGTAGGCAATCACCCAAATATTTTTACCTAACAGTCAATGAATACTAGGCAAGTAATAATACAATAAGCAGTAAACATGAAACAAAAGAAGCTACAATCCAAAGTTCTAGCAAATAAAGTACATAAGTAAACAGCCAACAACAAGAAGAAAATAGGTAACCTTCTGGGTAGCTCTCACAGCCTAAACCCCAATGGTTCAACCTATATGTACCTGCAACCCTCTAGAAGGCAAACACAGTCTCACTCCTCTGGTTCAGCTCTGAAATTAATAGACTCTCTCGGGAAGCACTACCCGTCAATCCCCATATAGTCTTGTATAGTGTTGAAGGTTCTCTGGGGATACACTCAATGTATATTCCCCCTGTGGCCTACGTAGAGGAACTACAGACTCTATGAGGAAGCACTCAATGTCGATTCCCCCTGTGGTCTAATATCATAATTAAAAGACACTCTGGAGAACCCCTTCCATCAATTATCCCTTTGGCCTTCTACTCTAGGTTCTCATAGTCTTGTGTGAAAGTAAACATCCTCAGTGCATGTGTACATCATCCATGTAACCTCAAAAACAACTTGGCTATCAACTAAGGCTCGGCAGTATAACAAGGTAGCAGTTCCATTGTCCTACAACTAAGAATGGAAACTGGAAAATTTCCAAACAGGCAGAACAAGCATAACAAACATTCCAAGTACAGTAAAGCTACCATAATCACATGAAAAACATCTACTCTAGCAATCATGCAAAACAGACAATACAACAAGGGAAAAACAGGAACACACAATACCCCATTCAAGGGTATTGGTGTAATTTGCACA
Source organism: Viscum album (assembly GCA_963277665.1). Classification (NCBI taxonomy): domain Eukaryota; kingdom Viridiplantae; phylum Streptophyta; class Magnoliopsida; order Santalales; family Viscaceae; genus Viscum; species Viscum album. Next base: position 663,577,644 of record OY728139.1, on the reverse strand, counting down.
AAATATTCATCATATTTCTACAGAAAGGCACAAAACACCTACTTCGATCCTAGGAGATTGATATAAGTGAGCCACAATGATAGATTCCCCTTGGAATGATGTATATCTGAGAAAATTCACAAAATTCACAACCTATGATAACTTGAAAACCAGGAGGAATCAGGATACAAGACTCAAGAAAAAGGGAGAGATCACCGCTGCGATTCTAACGCAATCGATCGTGCTCGAATCAATGAATAGAAGAAGAGGCAGGAGCTCGTTGAAGGTCTGGGCATTCGGTAGCTCTTAGGAGGATGAAATCTGAAGAATAAGATTAAATTGGGGGTTAGGCGTGACCCCAGTCCGTTTTGTGAAAAAAAATGTACACGACATGTACTTTTAGAGTACACGGCATATACTGGGTCCTTTCCATACTCTGCCAAAATCGGCCCCCACGTCACCCCTAAACGCCGTGTGTATGGCCCTGGCATAGCCAGTACACGGCTTCGAGCCGGTGAAGAGTACATAGTGGGTACTTATAAACAACAGGGCGTGTACTTTGAAAATTTCCAGAAAATTCATTTTTCTTAAATACTCCTGAAAATGGAAAAACATACCTGAATGAAGATCCAGTTTCTTACAATGATCTTGGGGGATTCTAGATCATGCTAAGTAGTAGAAAATCATTTTGAGTGGAGAAAGTTGTAAAAATACATATTTATTTATTTTTATGTTCTTGGGTTTGGTTGAATGTGTTCAAATTAGTCACTTTTATAGGTGATCGTGGTTTTTTATATATAAAAAATAAAAAATAATTACAACCATTGATGAAACCCCACCTCTCAGTGACATCCCATTGATTTTATAGGTCTTTTTAAACAATATATTCTAGCAATTATCTACACATGACACCCTTTTAGAAATATCATAGACACTAATCTTACTTATTACCTAGGGAATAGAAACATTAGAAAAACATGAGAAAAAAACATTGTATGAGGTAAAACATAATAGATTTCATTAATGATGTAATAAGGTACCATGTTGGAGATCTTAATTGTGAACAATATGAATTTTTTTTTGTGTGGGAACATAATCAATGTACTATACCATTAAATAATAATATCATTCCCAAATAAATTTGGTTCATAAATCATGAATAATGGACTAATTCATTTTTTATATCTTTTTAAATGTGGAATAATAATTTTGATTTCTATAGAAATATGAAACATACATAAGCATAAAAAATTATCCCCTATATTGAGGCCCACTATAAATAACATCATCACATAGTGGGAAAAAATAACCAATAACATAGTGTTCTAGGATAACCTCCCATGTCCCATAACATAAAATTTCATTAGATATAACATTTACCTAATATATTAGTGAAATATATAATTTTGATTCCACTAGTCACATAATGATAAAACATATATGTGTGTACCACATGAATATATAACCATTCCTCAATAAATCATATAAATCATAACACGTGAAAATTAAATGGGTTTAAAGAATATTTTCATAGGGAATTTTATTAATCATTCAAGAGATGGAAATCAGATCATTCCATAAAATCACATCTACCAAGAAACCTAATAATCATTAAAATATATAGATATATTTTAAAAAAAATTAAAATAATATTATATAATTATTTTGAACGAAATATCAAGTATAATTTTTATTTTCTATATTTTTATAAATTAATTGTTTTAAATTTAATGATAATGAGAATAAAATTTAATCAATGAGTCATGAAAACTTAGAAATGAATATTATTAATGAAAATTTATGGAAATTATGGAAAGAAGCGACTGAGAAAAAAAATTGAATGGAGAAAAATATCCCTTCCATAGATTATAAAATTAGTCAAAACCATTGTAAAAAATAATTAAGACATAATATATTCAAATAAAATGAAATTAATGAAATAATAGAAAAAAAAATAGTGAAAAAAAATTTCCAACTAAAAAAATGATAAAGATACATTCACTTATATATAAGACTAATGTTGAAATATGAATCGAAGAGTGTGAAATTGTTAAAAGATATCTGAATATATAATTTAAGTAGTTTTGAAGAAAATAACGAGAATTGAAATTGAAATTACATATAAATTCAACTAATTAAATCTTGAGTATCAATGATCCCATGTTGGAATACTGGTAGGCTTAAAAACAATTAACATTACACTTGGCTCCAAAGAAGTGTATTTAACCACATGTATAATAACTAAAAACATCATACACGCATATTTTAGAACCTTATTCATATTAATTATTTTTTATATAATTATATTATATTTATTAATTACATATATATTAGTTACTAATGACTTGTTTTCCTTAATAGATGATTTTAGTTTTTATTTTCTCATATTAATCTCAGTATAGTGATGGTGATGCTCATTCATTGAAAAAATGTTAATAATTAAAAGATTATTAAAAAAATTAATATTTTTTTATTATTTATATAGTGTAATTATGATTTTATGTAATATATATTAATGGATTAAAAGAATATAATTAATGATGATCATGTTTTGAGTAATTTTACTGATAAAAACAAGATAAATTATAATGTTCATTATTATTTTGTCACCATATAGAACCATAATAATAAAATAAATTATGGTGATAATATTTTTATATAATAATAATGATATTAATATAATTCTATTAGGGGTTTCAGTGATATTTATATAGATTTATGATGATAAATTAATTAAAAAACAAAAAAAAATTAATTAAATTCTTTGATGAATTTGGTCCTTGAAATAGATTCCTTTGTAATAATGAATTTAGGAATAATTATTAGAATATAAAGCATCCAAATTTGATATTGTAATTTATGAAAAGTATTTATAAAATGTATCCAATGGTATACTTAAGGAAATGTGTGTTTTTTATGTCAGTATATGAGGGGTTCATTTATTGGTGAGTTTGATTAACCTTTATGCCAATACATGTTCCTTAACTTGTATGGAATGTAATTTTACAATGAAATGAGATATTAATTGGAAATATTATATATATATACCATGAATACTCTCATACCCATAATTTACAGACCTAGTTAGATATATTTTTGTCCATTATCAATAATTTTTAACCTTTTTTACTCCATTTTACCTTCAACCACGATAACTATAATTTTAACATGGTAAATCATATTTTCATCCAAAAACAATTCATGTATCTTAACTAATTTGAACTCCATAATTCTAAAATATAAACCCATTTTATAACATTCAATATTAATGATTTATTTAAATGAATGATAAATTAATACTTTCATACATATGAATTGTTTTTTTGTAATCTATATTTTTTTTCATAAAAGTGTTCTTATTCTTATTCAATATCATGTAACGGTCATTATATGAATACAAATTAATTGGTTCGTAAATATCATAAATACCATATATGGATTTGTTTACTTCAAATATATAAATTTGATCATCTAAATAAAATATTTTAATATAAAATAAATTATGATTTGAAATGAATCATTTTTCATTGACCATAAATAATCAATTTTTTATTACATATCAGTACTTAATTAATTAAAAAACTATATATGTATTTAAAAAAAACTAACATAAAATTTATCATTATATTAATTGAAAAATTTCCTTGAATCTAAAAAATTTGTTAAAAATAAAAATTAATTGAAACTATTTATTTAATATTTATGATATTTTTATTAACTAATTTTATCATTTTATTTTAATTAAATATAAAATATAATATTTATATCAAATTTTGTCTTCTATAATTAAATTATAAAATCATCAATATAAATATTGGATATATGAAAACCTGATTACTATATTCCCAATGCCCATATTATAATAACTATATAATCAATTTTTATATTCATAACAATTTTATTACATTCCTATATATGAGTTCTCAAACTTTTCAAAAAATAATTCACTCTATAAATTTATAACTCTTCATAATTTCAATTATATTTATAGTATTTCAATCCATTCCATAGTTATAATTAGTTGGATAATATTAAAGAAAAATCCGAATGATGAAATTTTATTCGTCATTCTCTTTTTATTTATATATGGTTTTGATCCTTTGGAAATTTTTTATTGGTGTTTAATATTTATTTATGATAATTTAATGATGTTTATCTTGTAGAAAAAAAATTTATCTCTAGAAAATATTATTTTTATGTTGATTGTGAAATATTTAATTCAACATATTCATAGAATTAAGAGAATGGGCATTAAAATGCCTCCCCAAATCGACATCCAATAGCCAATGGTTTGTGATGATCACCAAGAAGGACTATATAAACTATGGTAGGGCTCAATCTATAAGTCCTTAAAAAATAACACAACTCTAGAATTATATATAACAATGAAGCCCCTATATGTAATTATCATTAATTTAACAAGTATGTGAATCAATTAATATCCCATTAATATATATTTATTATCAATAATAATAAAGTGAAAGTTTATGGTCCTAATGTCCCATGGTAGAGACCAACATTGATCCTATAAACTAGATGTACTCTATGTTTGTTTAACAACAACTCATGCACCACCAAAAAATCACCCATAATTACATCTTTGTACCAAAACCATGTAATGAATAATATCCATTGAACTATGTATAGTTTTTATAGATAGACAATTTTTTAGCATGCGATCCATGAATGGGAGACAATAATGATACCCAATAGGCCACACCAAAATGGGTAATGAAGATTGAATGTTAAAAAACATGAAAAACATTATGGTTTTTGTGTCAAGATGACTAAAGGTTGGGTAACTATCACTCATTTTCAACCAATTTTGATTAAAATAATATGAAAAATGATATAAGTTATACATAAATAACTTAAAAACAAGAAACAAACAAACTACCTAGATTCTTTCACTTCCACATCACCCCTCTATAATTGTATTTGGGAGCCCAAACCTCACTAAAGAGTACACATTACCATGGATGTACTGACCACTCTAGAGGACCCATTCCCCATAATTTAATGAATTTATCAGTCAAGGGTGTTACCAAATTCATAATTGAAGTACCCCACCCTTTCACTAAGTGGTTTTCCTTACTCCGCTAAATGTATTGTAGACATGTGCCTCCATAAGGGGTTATATATTCCAACAATCATTCCTACTATATCTAACATCATTTCTATGAGACAAAGAACCCCCTACCCCAATAAAGAACAACATAATAATACTTAAATGATATTGAAATACCCACTTTCAAGTTCTATATATAAAATTTATTTTATTGGACTATTCATGTCTATGATTATTACAAAGGGTGAGATGATATATAAAATAATATTGAATTAATAATACAATCAAAATACTCTAACATGCATGACATGTGGAACTTATAAGTCATTGAGTATAATATGAAATAGTGTAGTTGATGTTAGGCAGCCTGCAGGATATGTCCTACTATGGTACATAATGTTTGGGACCCGAAAAGTATCCAATCATACACAACCATGTATGTAAGTGTTGTGTCACAATTATACATGATGTTAAAACTAGTTTAAATGATATACGAGACCATCCGTTAAAAATGTAATATCCTATTTCATTAGTTTATCCTTCAATTAATGCAATATATGACCAATCTCTTTTTTTGGGTTATTCCATTTTTCAATTTAATTTCTCTTATAATGGTTATTTATTACATTTTCACGTTTTCTAGATTATTTTAGAGCTTCTAATATGGTTTTTTACATATCCATGCTAGACTGAAATATCCTTTCCTGAACCCTAACCATCATCCCATTAAGTCATCAAAATGTAGGACCAAAAAACCATTCCAAAGGACTATATTGAGAATGAACATGAGAGGGAAATATAATAATAAGTAAAATATATCATGTAGACACCATCCACAAAAAAATTAAATTACATTGATAAATAATAAATAATTCAAAAATAAAAGAACCCTTATATGGAAATCACAATGATAAAAATTGAAATTTTTCATGAATGACTTGGTTTATATATTTCTAAAATCAATTTTATAATTTCTATAGAATAATAATTTGAATATCACTAAAAAAACATATTAGTTAAAATTATATTTTTTATTTCCATTAGAACTAAAAATAAAATGTAATATCTATATTTTTCTATGATTATATTCCAATTATGAATTTAGACAAAAATTAACATGAAAACTGTGGTACAAGAATACTTTTTAAAGAAGAATAATAAAAAATAATGAGTAATAATAATATCTATGAATTTTAATAATAAATATTACATCACAAACACTTGATTGAAAGCATAAATATTATTTTAGAAACAAAAAAAAATTTATGAATTTTTTAAAAATTATAATGGGAACGAGGAATGAAAAATCATTACATTTTTCTACCTTGAGGTGTAATGAATATTGGACTGAATATTATATTATTCTTTGTGATCATCAATGATTCCACTAAGAGGGATGATACTTTGAATTATAAAGAATGATTTAAATTAGTTCTAGGGATATAGGTTTGGAAAAAATTGAAAACCCTATATAAATAAAATTACAATATATTTATAATACAAATTCATTTTTAAACAATATTTAATAAAACCCTACCCAATTATCGATCCTAGAATATAAATATTAACTACAAAAAATAAAACCTCTCCTATATATGGAACACTATTTGGAAGTAATTGTGATGTGGTAATATCTATTTCAGACACATATTGATGGATATTAATATTTTTCACTTGTGAAACTAAAAATAAAAAAAAATTACTTAATGTCAAATACATGTGTCTCTTTTAAAGTTAAACCATCTTTGAGTCCATAACTATAAAACAATTATAAACAATTAAATAATTTATTATAAAATGTGTGTATCTACATCCTCCACACTATAATGGATTTTAATCTCAATATTCACAACTCATTGAAAAATTTATGCATATTATTCTTCCATAAGCTTTTTTATCGCACTAACTATCGTAAATATTCTTATAACACCACTATACATGAATCTATGTAATTTATCAAAAATAAAATTTCTCATCAAACAAATCCTCAATATAATCCTATCAATTAATAAATTATATTCCATCATTGACATCTAGAGTACACCAATGGACAGTGTGTGATGGATATTGAACACAAATCCTCTATTGTGAAATTTGGATGATGTTATATACCCAATCATTCTTCTTTGATAACACAAGCTAGTTAGAAAACACACTAATCTTGTAGAAATTTAAAATATCCTAATGAAATTTGGATATATATTTATTCCTTAACAAAATATCATTGAACCACCCAAAGTGGAGACCTTGAGACACATGTGGTACCCCTCATTGAACTTTAATGGTCTGATATTCTATCTTCATTAGAATTATGGTGTCTCTAGGCTACTCACATACACTCCTTGGCCACCCATACATTCTATGTTGTCAAATTAACCTACTAAATCCCCATTATAGACAAAATTCACAACTCAATCCAATAGATGGTGACCTAAAATGTCTCCCACATCAATCCTTTAAGGGTGTTATACCAACATTGGGGTGATAATTTATTTTTTATGCATGCTACACTATGGGATTATGATATGTCCAAATCTTATAGAAATCACATATACAAAGCACAATATATATTCACAAACATGAAAAGTTCCTGTTAGTTTGAAAATATTTCATGGGTTGTAATGATATAATAAATTTTAAATTTGTATTAGATACCTCATGTATTTTCATCGATAACCATAATGTGAATGTAGAATAGAGTCTGAGAAATTCATCTACGGTGTCCCATATTATTTCATATGTCATATATTCAGATGCACATGAATCTCTCCACTGATTTCTATTCCATAATGCAAAGAAAACTACATTAAATGTTTATTCAATTGATGGATATAAATATTTCTTCTGAATATTGGTCAAGTGTGGAAGTAAAATCATGAAATATATTTATTTACTATCATACTTTTATTATGGGACCACAATTTAATTCCCCAAACATATGTGAACCTCATTCTTAGTCTTTAACTGATGATATTTCCCACACTACTTCATAATATAAATGAAAGTCATCTTCATTACAAGATACAAAAAATGGCACTTGATTTCCTTTTAAATGTTATTCATAATTAGATATAAAACTATTGGGGAGGTGTGAAAATCCATCATGAAATCCTCACACACTATAACTGGATATATAATTCACCCAACAAAAAGGGTGATGATATGCACACCTTAGGAGAATACATAGTGTACATTTTGAGAATATTTACATACACATGATAATATTATTAATATATATAAACCAGAAATCCATAATCATTGGATGATTTTTGGGTACTACCTACATCGATTTTAGTTTTGAAAATTATCCCTCTTTGACCCAAACCACTCATAACATGTCTTAATTCTAAGAAATATCATCTAATAGTTGAGAAAAAGTTTTCTTATTATGGTTATCTGATATAAAATATCCCTTTTCTTGAATGTAGATTTTATGGAAGACATAGTCCAATTAAAACTTCATCCAATTCCTCTACCTCATGTTTAGACCACTCTTGGAGAATATGTATTTTTGAGACTCTTGTGATATATTAAGACCAAAATTCACTCTAAAAGAATGTAGCATTTACAAATCATCATGTAAATACTAATATAATTATATCTATGTCATGAATCACATGATATTTCTCATATAATATTAGCTACATAGACTTATATAAAATCATATATTATCTCTATATCACTAGGAAACCAAGCATAAACCTAGAGGAATTGTATAACTCCTCATTCTCAGCTCCATCCTTTAGAAATAGTACAAAAAAATAGCTAGACGAACTCTTATATAATTCCAAAACGACCTAGTAAAAATGGTCTAACTTAAAAATTGAAAGAAACTTTTGGGTACGGTCCACTATCATGGAAGTAATAGAAAATAAATATTCTGTAAGACTCAAGTAATACCCCCCTCAACTCAAGGAAACTAAAGAACATAAATATTATATATGGTGTCTACCAAGCCATCAAAGTCTCAATATTCAAGATATTAATGGTAATTCCACAATTTAAAATGACCTTCCCTATAAAATATAGTTCTTGTTTATAAAATAATTTAATTTTAGATATTTCCATTATCTAATAATGAAAAATATATTTCTACGAAAAATATAAAATTCCCTAAATACTCTCATTATATTTGATTATAAAATGGTATTCATTCAATGAAATCTACCTTGTATCAATTCAATAAGGGATTGAAATTTTAGTTTACGAGTCCCATGAACACTATTAAGGAGTTTATCAAGATTAATGGAATTAGTAAGAACTTGTAGTGATTATTGTGATAACTGAAGACCATGTTAGTAACAACCTAATTGAAGCCCTTTATCTCCTATATCATTCAAATTCCCTAACCTATAGTATGTTTTCCATGATTTGGAACACCTGAGGGGTGGTGGTTTTGGAATTTTATCAATCCACAAACCACCTCTATCAACTCGTACACCACCAGCTACTCCACTGTAACTACCTTTTGGAGGCCGACCCAATTCACTATAAGGAGGCACATGATCAGTGTACTGTATTTATCTAGTGTGGTCATACATATTTACTCACTAACTATCTTATATTACTGACATGTATTGAAAGAGATGATCCATGTTTCCTCTTTCTAAACAACAATAATACGATACATTTACTCAATGTCTTGAACTAATATATGATCCCTCTAGTACATAACTATGATATTGGGAACAATAATGCACATTATTATGATTACATGATCCCATATACTATCACTGACTAAATGTGGTTGATGAATCTATACAATGATACACCAAACATACGTTGGAAAAGGTTTCAAATTACTAAATTACTAGAGAATGATCATGGAATCATACATATTAAATAATGCACAATAATACAATCCTAGTATGAATATCCTATTGAAGGCTCTGATTGAACATCCATGACAAAATATATTAGTCTTTAATCACATCCTAAGAGTACCTTATGAGGTCTTTGAACCTAAATTAGTACTATGACACCAAAACCCTACTCTAATAGTGGTTATATCTCTTCCAGCCCTATATTATCCTTATTTTTATTGGATCGTACTATTCTTTGATAAATCAGAAAATATTGCTCCAAGAGTATATAGCCTGATCATGCTTATTCATAATCATCATCTTCCAACAGCCTATAATTCAAAAATAAGTGATCATTGAAGAACCCACCATATATTTTAATGTGTTTTAGAGTAGATAGAATATAAAAGAAACTGTCTCTAACCAATACTTTTTTGTCTAATGATTGGGTACACCGTAGAACCCTAGAACCCTATATTTCTATAATACATGAAGTCTACACAACATCTGAGTAGACACATAGTTATTTATATTGGCCCCCAAATTTAATATTTATTATTATAATATTTCCTTCACTATTTGGGGATTGGTAGTCCCAAAAGGAATAGTTAATTCTTTACGGGTCTCTAAAAAAATATATAAAAATTTAAGTATACAAAAAAATTATTTAAAATGGGTATAGTTGTTGGTTGATATCAATTCATATAGATAGATAAATGAGTTTCATTAGGGTTTTTAAAAGTGTTAAAATTAATTATTTTAAGCAATAGGTGGGAAAAATTTGGTTTGATTGATTTTGTGGATAAAAACGAAATAAAGGTAGATTGGTTGGTTTGTTTGTAATTATTTTTTTAAAAGGATACCTTGGTTTTGTAATTTTTGGGATTATATGGAATTAGATTTTAGAAAATATGATTATTAATTAATAACTGCTATTAGAGTTGATATGTGGAAGATCAAATGGTCATGGTATCCCTCCCTAGATTCGATAATACACTATTTCCATTTCTTATATAATTTAGGGTTCTGACGAATAAAGTTTGTCTAGATAAAAGAGACAGGTTAAGAAATTAAAAAATAGGAAAAAATATTCATTTAAATACGTAAATTAAGGTATTAAAATACCCTAAAATGTTTTCATGAAATGCAGTTATCAGGAATTAACCCCCTTCCCCACTAGTTTGTGTGAACCCTCCATGTATACTCCTTGTACACGTGCCTCATTACTCAATTAGTTAGTGAATAGTGGTTAAATATTTGGATCAAACTCAACATGATACTACCAATCAAGCGAGGAAGGCTATCTATGTAGTGGAATCCAACATTTGAGAAGAAAAAATACAAGTTACTCATGTATATAATAGTGAAATGAATTATGTATTAGGTGAATGAAAACAAAACTGACATGTTATGTGATGCATGTACAAGGCTATTAAACCCTACAATCGATTCCTTTGTATTCCAAGATCATTACCATATTTCCTAAGACCTAATTAAAAGGAGTGTTATATATATTAACTAAACACTACATTCCTTACACTCATAACCATACTCAAAGCATCATATAATTATTTTCTTAAGTATCAAAAACTAATCTATAATATAATATAAACATAGTATCTATCCTTATGATTCAACTATCTCATATGCCAATTTGGCCTGACCTGCACAACCAAGACACTACCTAATCCAAAAGTAAGCTATGTTGGCCACTCCAATCCTTCCCCTATAAGGATAAGGGTAGGTGATGAGAACCATAGAGTCTTATCTAATAATTTATAAGAATTATACAATAATCCTATAACAAAAAAATTCACTAAAATAGTATACAACAATACAACCCATGAAAATAACCAATAGTAACCAAACATGAATTCAACACAATGAATATCCCAATTGTACAAATATTGAATTAATAATAAGAGTATCAAAAATTAATGGAAAAAATTATATTATAAATGAAAACATAGATCAGCTACAATAGATATACATCCTGTAAAATCAACAATAACTCAAAGACTACTACTAACGATCAATCCTACTCTAATCTACAAATCGATACAACATCCTAAAAATTCTCCAATAATCAATTTTTCTACAACACTAACATAAATAATGTGGGAATAAGGAATATATAAAGGTGACTATTAACATACCCATTATGACTCTAAAAAATTAAATGGTACATAACATAACTAGTTAGATCATAACATTATAAACATTGATGTTATTTATAAATAAAGTTAACCAAAGATATGTAAATTCTCAATCATTCCTAGAGAAACATCGTAGAATTACTATATACAAATGATCATAAAATAAATGGGGCATCATAAGACTAAAAATAACAAATCAACCTTACATCAATCAATCGAAACTCATCCATTTATAATAGCGGTGGGGAATTCATACCTCTTTGAATATCACAATTTTTAAGAAGGGGAATTAACCCCTTTAGAAAACCCTTGAAACATAATATAAAGAACTCATCATATGAGATAGCTATATAATTCATTAGATATAATTACTTTTTTATAGCGATTTATATATTCTTTTTTCATTGTGAGTTATAGCGACACCATCCACAACCATTATAAAACCATTAGTTGCACTGTTAACCACATCTATACCCAATCTTAAAAGTATGGAAACATTTTATACATATAAATATTATATGTTTTCAAATAATATATTGGAATTTATTTTCTTGTAACTTAATTATTATAATACATGATGGTTTTAAAATCCAACATTCAGTTAGTGTTTGAAAACATTGTGCACAATCAACTATTAAATTAAAACAAATTTAATGTATTTTAATATGAACCTATAAACATATTTTATAGTAATATCATATACTTTTATTAAAATATATAATAATAACCACATTGGTGAATGAGAAAACACAATTGTTTTATAATTTAAAATAAATAAACCTCATTATTTGTTAAGATGAATAAAAAATTTATTTCAATGCATCTATTATTTAATACTATATTTTAATGAATTTAAGGTATTTAATTTAGAAACCTAAATCACTAATCAGTTCAAACATAGTACATACGATTATTTATAAGGATATCCATTCAAAGTGGATGGCTCAATCATTTTAATGTCATTGAAAAAAATGATCAAATGATCCACTAGAACCATCATGATAAATATAAATAAATTGTTTGTATGTATACTCATTATATAATAAAATGTCCCTAAAAAATATCATATACCCACTCATAATAAATTACATTTATTATTTGTAAAAATATTATAATAATAATATCTATATACCAACTTCAATTCACTTATTGTCATGCTTAATTCTTCATAATATTAATGAATAAATCCAATCATAACAACAAACCATTTTATTTGGTTATTCAATGAGATACGATGATGAAATAAAAATACTATTATCATAAAATAATAATAAAAATCTCATAATAACATTGTATAGAACATAAATAATACTATATTGTATGAAAATTTATTTTAATATTCAAATCCATGTAGTAAAATATCCGAAAATGTATTTATTAACATCCTTCAAAAAAATATCTCATTTACTTGACTTTTCTTCTCCTTATACTATTATGATAAATGATTGTTACCCATAATAACTATACAAACTACATTAATTTTATTATTTGATATTTCAAATTTAGAAACCAACCCCCATTTTAAATTCTTTCTTCTCTTAGTTATTTCTCATCCCTTATAATAAACACAAACATTAAATCATCTTTAACATATTAAAGGGGTGTTGAATGATGAGATTGAGTAATCTTTGTGGCACACATATATCCACATCATCAAAATTTCTAAACAAGATTTCATCAAAAAAGATAATTTGGTGATGTTGAGAAACACATGTTTTCCCCCAATATCAATAAATGTTCAGAACATTATCCTAATATTATATCAACTATTTACAACATGTAAGGACCATTTTGTTTTCTATATTTTTATTCCTTCTACATGTAAATCATTATATGTTTTATCCAATAATTTCTAAAACCATAATATTAATAAAAACAACCTTGAACATAACATAGAAACCAAAATTTGTTGAATTTTCCTTTTTTTTATCCTCAATATATAACTGTGGTGACTCTCGATTTTTCTACAACATGGTATACCACAAAATTTTTTTTATACAATTCAATGATAAATTTTCAAATTAGATATGTGAAAAATTTATAAATTATGTTTTTGATTCCTTCTCCTAAGTGTAGATTAATTTTTGTTAAAAACATATCAATATTATAACAATTTTTCATAATCTTTTGGTTGGAATTTTTTGAAACATGAATATGATATGGTTTGTGGAACACCATAGTGTTTTTTACTAATTTTTGCCCTAAAAAATTGGTTTTAAAATATTACTTTAACGAATTATAATTTTCCTTAAAGGTTATCCTTATTTTATGGATAAAATTGAATCCTATGCTTAAAAAAGTCTAAAAAAAACTAAAACTTCAAAAAAGATAGATCCAACAGAAATCTGAGACATAAAATTCTGAAATTATCAATCCCAATTATCATTATATACTATTTTATTTTAGGGAAATTCTTTAATAAACATTATTTTATGTTTTACTAATTGTTTGAAAAATATTTTTTATATTATTTGAACTTATTTTTGAAAATAAGAAAAAAATCATTTAATATACATCCAGTTTACTTTTTAGAATTTATGACAATATTGATCCAATATATATTTTGTAGTGAATTATATTTAGTATATAATTGCATAAGAAATATTTATAAAAACTTATTTATAATAATATAATCTAGAAATATTTCTCATATTATTATGATATTTATCATAATTTTATAGAATCCTGTAAAATTTCAAAAATGGTCCCATCAATACTCATCTTTCTATATTTAATAATTTCTCAGAATTTTTTATTTTTTTATTTCACATTCATAATGAACTTATAAATATTATTTATCTTATTCTATATTTCTTTAGTAGTTTTTAATCCCATAATAGTGTTGATTTATTATAAAATAGAGATATCAAAATTGAATTCCTTTCCACTCCATAATTCTAAATATTCTTCTCATCATATAGTGTCATGGGAGAGCCTTTCACATTTAGGGTAAAATAAAAAAAGGAAACATAAATAACATCTATGATAAGTGGTAGGATTTGGGAATTGTCATATTTATGCACACATGATAGATCTTTATATAAAATATAGTAATGGTTCTATTATTAACAATATTATTATTTTCTATCTTTATCTAATGGAAAATCAACAACACAAATAGGAAGAATACACAATAAGAATAAATATTATTCTCTTATAGATCATTCATATGATCATTTATTTCTCTAATACAACATGAAATGTCTAGTATAGAATGTGATTGCAACACTAGTAATGGTGTTTGAATCATTTTCACCCAATCAATTATATAATTAACCTCTATCTTCTCAAGTAGTTAAACAATTCCTCACTCATATAAAAAATAATTCAAGAACAACAAGTTTGAATGAGGTTTATAATGTCCATACCTAAGATGATAGACAATATAAAATTCGTGTTTGGTGAATTATAATTTATGGTTGATCCACTAATATAAATAATTGAATACAAGAATTGGAAGTTGTTATCCTAGAGTAGTGAGTTGTATCCCAATAGTTTTTTATAATAAATTTTTATATTTTATCTGTTATCATTATAATTAATGACATAAATGAATGAGAAATAATACATTTCATTATATATACTTATATTTAATGTCATGATATGTTTTGAACATCAATTGTGTAGTAGATGTATAGAAGGTATTTAAAATATTTTTCCTAAATAAAGTATCATCATAATCAACTCATGAGCCTTTCTAATATATTATTAAAATACAGTGTGTTTAAAAAATTGATGAAAATACTGACTAAAAATCCTCTATCATCCCATCTCTAAATATTCTTCACAAAATATTTTATTTTTGATTCCAATATTTTTAAATCTTGAACCATATCTTCATATATAGTCTCTATAATTTTTGTATTTGAACTCTCTATTTAATTAATTACAAAAATATTTATTTTAACGTTTCAGTGATATATTATTGAACATATTTAAACCTTCTTCCTCAGATTAAGGGAAAAATTAATCTCATATTTATATATATAATTTCTATTTAAATATAAATCATAATATTCCAATATTTTTCTCTATTTAATTCCAACAAAAATATCATTAAAAATATTTAAAATTACAAAATGTTCAAACTGGAACCACATTTGAATAATCTAGTATCGTCCTCAAAGATTTAGTTTTTCATAAACAAATAATCATCTCATTAAAACACAAAATTATATTTGACTTACATGTTCTTAAAAAATTCAATATTATATAGCATTATATGACGCATTAACATGAAATTTGATCATGATATTCTATGAAATTTCATGATAAAATTCAAAGATAATTGAATGTTTCTTCATGATAGATATAAATTTCTATATGTTGGTAATGTATAGAGTAATGGATAGTTGACTACTTAATCATGTTCTATGAATTTACAAAGAAATACTTGACTAATATTTTAACCCCAAATACTTTTTCATATAGTTGCAAATCTCACATATTTTATCATTGATTATTTTAAACTATTATTACCAAAGATCAATTTATACATATACATCTTCAATTAATTTATAATTTATTTGTTAATATTATGATCCTCACAAAAACAATTAATTTTCCATATTAATCTCAATTATAAAAAAATTGACTAAAGAATTTCACACATTTGTGGTAAGATAAAATTACACTTCCCAATTATATAATGTTCTCAAACTTCTATGAATTATTATTGTTTAATACAAAAATATTACCAAAGATTTTAAAACATATAAAATATTATTGATTTTATATAAAATAATTTTTCATCTGATTTCTTTGGTTTCCTTCTGTTTATTTTATACCTTTATTTCATCTTCATGTACTACACAATTTCTCCCAAACTACAATATGGAGTGACTATTATATAATATTTAAATATATTACTTGTTTTATTTTTTCTATTTCATTACAATGAGATTAGATTGTATTCCAAGACGTTATAGTCCATAAAAATACACTTTGTAATTTGATAACAACAAAAAAGTCAACAAAATATTTAATAATGGTCAACAACACAAATGAAAACACTATGACTTCATTAGACATGTGTACACTATAAATTTTTATATAAAGATATTATAAGCTACTAAAAATATGTTTATTATAAAATATTTGATACAATAATTTTTGAAACACACTTTTATAGCATCCATTAATGATATAAGAATTTCAAAAGTATTTTATTGATATGTATTTTTATAAAATAGACACATCTCATGAGTTATCATTTATAAAAATTTAATTTTCCTGTTATATTTGAGTATCAGGATATAATAAATTATATAATTGTTAAAGGGATTTGAATATTTGAGATAAAATCAGACTATTCAATTTTTGACATGATATGAGTTCATGAAAACTAAATATGAAGGAAATATAAGGGTATAATAAAATATTACATGATATCGGTAGTGATGATAAAATCACATGAAATGAAGATGTAATTTAATAATACATAAAAATTATATCTTAATATTATCAATTATAACATGAATATATCATTACTCAATACTTTTTAACATACAAAAGAGAAAACTAATGAAAATTAAAATATTCTATATCATAAAGTACGAACCAATCATAAAAAACAATGGAATTTGTAATCTCACAACCAAATCCACCACTATAATTCAAACTAGAAAATAATTTTCTAACAACTACTTTAATATTTACATAAATATTGAGTAAGTAAAATTATTTGGTTCGTTTAATGAAATTGAAAAAGATATTATTAAAAAGGGCCACATGCAAGATCTTGGGAGAGAAATAGTATTATTAATACAATTATCTATCAAAATTTATAATGGTAATAATATAACAAATATATATTAACATGAAATAGTGAGAGTTAGATATATATATATATATAGGGAGATATAATGAAATTATTATGGGTTAATGTTCATCCCACTAGTGGATAAAGAAGGTAAGGTTGGAAGGGATGATCCAAACTAATAACACAGCCATAGGGAATAATAATAGGAAACTATATTCAATGTGGAAGGATTTCAATACATTAATGATTATCAATGGAGGATTTCCCCCTATATAAACTGAAATACATTTTTTGAAGGAAAAATTATTGTTTAAATAGTGTTAATTTTATACAAGTTTTTTTAAATCACAACAGGTTTTCAATATTGGTTGGGGTTTTTATTAACTAATGGAAATATATACCAATAAAATTTTTAATCTTTTGAGATGTCATTTGAGAATAATAATATATATATTATATTTTGTAAAATAAATAATAATATTATTTGACAATTTTTTATACTAAAGGAATATGATTTATTCATAAATGAACATGTATTTCATATATATAAGATAAAATAATTACTGTGAAAGAAAAAATGGATAATTGGTTAAATAAAATTTATAGATAATCAATTGAAGTGGGAAAATGATTAAATAAGGGAACAATATATATTATAATTTGGAAAAAAATCATGTTTTATAGAAATTAGTTAATAAATATATACAAATCGTATCATATGATTTAGATGAAACATAACAAGTTTGTGTATGATATAATCAATTGTTAGAAGCTCATGAAAGTTATATTTTAGGGTTTTGAGAATTGTATGTGGAGAATATATCAATTTCCAAAAATAATTTCAAATATTTGGAAATTATTTATGTTTAATATTAAATATAAAAACATGTGTTTATGGATATTTTTACCTGATTTAGGGTAAATTAAATTAAATTATTTTTTAATGCATGAATATATTGAATATATGATATTTAAAGAAGTATTCATGAAATAGAATTATGATTTATTTTATAAATTTATTTCATCCATGTATTTTGTGATGTTTAAATGGGAAGGATAATGAGTCTTTTTGAAAATAAGAAGAATATAAGTCTTATATATTTGTTTTTGGGATAGAAAAAAAGAATATAGTGTCTGATTGATCATTAAAATATATACTAAAAAAGAAGAGATATAAATTAATACCATTGATACATCTAGTAAATAATAAATAAAATATAGAAAATACGTGTTATTAATATATAATGAGAAAGAAAATATTTTTGGAAGACACTAAAGATCGTTTCTCTTAACAAAGAATTGTTATATTCGAGTTTATGAGTTGTAACAATGAATTTGTTATGAAAAAAATTCAAGTTAATCTAATTAGCTAATATATAATTGATTTAATATTCTATATCCTTTCTTGTAAGTCTTATTTTTTGGATAAAATGATTAATAAATTTATTTATTAGTGTAACTAGAATCTAGCTTTTGGAGATTAGAAAAAAATTGGATATCCCTTGTGGATAATATGTATAGATCATCTTTAAACAGTATTAGATTCAATATAATACTATATAACAGACTTTAATGTCTATAAATTTATTAAATAACTTCAAAAAATTAATGAGTTGATATAGGGAATGATGTAGTTACCCATTGATGGGTAGTGAATAATGCTAAAATTTATCAAAAATTAAATGATCCATAACATAGAGTTCTATTTCCTAAATTGTTTGGTCACATTGTGGTTAATGAATATTTGTAATCTATTAAACTATCATTATTAATATCCATGGATGTAACCTATTTATGTGAACTATGTAAAATTGTTATATACTAAGGAATTATTACATTATATATTTTCATTGGAATCTGACTGAAAAAGTAATTTTTTTCACGATAACGAAGGAATAATAGTAGGCTAAAGTAAATTATTGAGATACAAATATAAATTTGATGATCACATTGAATATAATCTCTATAGTGATTATGGGTCCATGAATTAAAATTTAGTATTAGAGAAAAAGGGTTCTATCTTAGAATATTATATGTTATATTTTTTTTGTTTTTTCTATAAATGGATTTCAATTTTAATCCAGCAATTTATAATGGTACTAACATTAATGGTTGTACATTGGAAGTGGTTCGTTCTATAAGAGCATATCGATATAATATTTTATAATGAATCAATTATTATATTTATTTTAGAATACATGGAGAATGTTGTAATTAGATAACATTCAAAAAAATGATTATTAGTAATATTAAAAAAATAATATTCCTGAGAAATAGTCAATGTGCCTATTATCTAATGTTATAAAAAAATTAAATGTGATTGATAGAAAGCCCATAAATGAAGAATGTTTCTGGACTCACCCTAAATGTATAGACTGCAAATATGATATCAACTATTCCTTAGTGGAAAATATGGATAAAATTTAGGTCTATCAAAATGTTAGAAGAAGAAAAAGAACTAAAATACAGAGAGAAATGGGATGCTGACTCTTATAATGGTAGTGGTTGATGACTTAATGATAAATATAAAACAATCACTATCGTTTAAGTATTTCAAAATTTTGTAAATTCACACTTACAGATAGAGATAAATGTAAATGATTTGTTACTGAAAAACTGTTATTTTTTTAACTTTTTTAAACTAGGGAATTCTCTAATAACAATAATGAAGAGATCAAATACTCACAAGAAAAGGTGTATATTCTCTTAAATGAGTAACATTTTAATTATAAATTCATGGAAGAATTTAATTCAATGGTTTGATAAAGTGGAGTTAACTCTAATATGATCTATTTAAAGGAAGTGTAAAAATATTGAAGGTATAAGTGATTTAAATAAAAAAATTATCATGATTTAAAAGGTCAACTGTTAATAGAAAGGGGATTAAAATATAACATGATACCACTAAAGAAACAACATTATGTGTTGATAATTTCTTGTAATATAATTTTTCAATAATGGATCACATGGTTTCCCAACAGAAGGTAAATTATGTAAAAATCATATTGATTTAAAGGAAGCTATAATACCAAGATGTGAAGAGGATGTTTGATGTTCCTTATGGGAAGGCCCTAATAAGTGAATTATATGGAGATATGATTACGGGTTTATTGTATAAAAGGTGAATAAATGATAAATATATGGATAATTACTCATAATTAAGTGTGATAAAAAGGATATTCAATTTTATAGGATCAAGAAACACCAAAAATATGTGTTTCAAATCAAGTGATTTTAAAAATTTGAGGGAAACCATAAGAAGTGCTCCTCTAGAATCAAAATAAAATAAGAATGGTTTGAATGGGATATTTTATATTTATACTAACCTAAGGCCTATGAAATATTATTACAATATTAATAATACAGATAAAAACTAGTGTACAACTCCTATACATTTAAGGAATTATATATGAACGTATGAAGAATTATTATTTTATGAAAACCCAAATTTTTCTATAAGAAAGAATATAATTCTTAATGAAATTGATGTGTAAAAAAAGAAATAATGGTTAATTTTATTTATTAAAAACACACTTTAATAAAAATAAACAATAATTGAGAATTAAAAAGGAGAAACCATTCCTCTCTATGGGAAAACATAGTCAGTACATTCCGCCTACACATCATGTAGTCTGAATGTTGTGTATCAATGAAAAGTGTGGATGAAATCAGTGTATTCATTGTTCATGAATACATGATGCGTACAAGCCAACTAAACATCTATCATCACCCATGCCAATTGTCTATAAAACTATTCAAATGGATCAGTGTGTATTGATGATGAAGAAAAGGATGAACTACATTAAGTTCACATCAGATACACATAATGTATATCATTAATTAATCAATATATCATTCACACATGGTTTTATAGTGTATAATGACAACATGGATTACATGAATTTTCTAACTAACCCATTTATACTACTTGCAATATACTCAAGCTTCACACCTTATAAATTGATAACCTAAGTGCTAGACTAGTTCGGTCTATATGTGGTGTGCAATAAATATACCATGGGTTGTTATTGTTTGGCATATTGTTTATACCGTGAAATATCTAGATTCAGTTTACTTGTTTAGACAATGTTTACCCCGACTACAAGCTTTGTAACCAATTATTACTAGGTAATTTTATGGACCTTGTTGATGGAATATATAGAAATTCTTCATTTATTTGTAATCAGTTAATAAAACAAAACATCCATTGATGACAATTTATATATCTAATGATGATAATTAAAATTTTACTATGAAGAAATAATAAATAAATTGGAAAAATACCCACTCGTGAACACATTGATCATAAATAGAATAAATAATTATTCATTTGAAATTTGACCTCTCTAATACAACTTTTTGGTTTTGGGAATATCGGAAGATCCTTTGGTGGGAATTAAATTACTATTTTTATGTAGAGTTTCTCAAAATGATAATTGAGGGAATTGAATTTTAAAACAAATATTAATTTATTTTAATAAAAAGAAATTGTTAACTTGTATTTGGAATGGTTATACGATGAGGTGGTTATTATCCTAAAAACCCCTTTCATATTACCCTTGTCGGGCAATAAAACTCAAGTATATAATCCCTCTTGGTGTGATCCAAATGTAATCCATTGAACTCCAGAAACACTAAATGATTTTTGGGTGTGATCTTGGATGATAAATTGTCATCATTTTTTCATGTTGATCACTCCAATATCCATCCATATTGATGGAGTTATTCATATTGTTGAGAGAAATATAATAGTAAATCTAGATAGAGAGAGAAGTCTATTGTGCACAACAATTCCGTCTTCATAATTTTTGATTATGTGTGTATAATAGACATAACCACTTATTTTTATAGACATGGTTTTGGAAAAATAGTATTTTATTGTGTAACGACAATTAAATAATATTATAATCTTTAGTTTACACCATTCCCTAGAAAAATAATAACATTTTTATTATTTCATGGAACAAAATAACATCTGAAATACCAAGATAAAAAATTTTATTCACTAATAAAAAACATTATACACAAGGCTCTTAAAATATATTTAAAAAATATTCAATAAAATAAATAAATATTTTTTTATTTACAATATGGTGATTAAATATTTAATTAATTAATGTGATCAATAATGTTGTAATAAATATATTCCTCAGTCTTGAAAATAATATTTATTTCAATAATTAAATTCATGTAGAATTTAATCGAGATCAATGGAAACACTTAGTGAGCGTCCCACTGGGATTATTTCTCATTATCATTAGATAGTTATACATAAAGAATAAAAATTATTTGCTAGAAATTGGTCATGGAACCCTAGAGAAATAACTTAATATTGTAATATCAACATACACATAAAATTTATAACTATGTAATATAATCACTTGATCTCAATATCTCATCATTCAGGTTTCATATATTTATCATCAACATATATTATTGATGCATCTTTATTTGACTATCTGATATAAACATTGTTAAACAAATGGACATGCAATTTAGTTGCACGATTATATTTCAATAAAAGGGTGGAGATATGAACATCCATAAATATAGAAGGTATAAATACATCCTTGAATTATACCTTAATAACATGTACTTCCTGATGCACCTAACATACCATGATTCCCTACAACATTTGTTATTAAGGGTTTTGTTAGTAAATCTATGTGCAAGAGTAAATATATGTATTAATGATAATCATAAAATCTAAGGAAAATTACATATGGTTTTATATAGGAATAAATGATTACCCCAAAACATGAAAAATTCATTTTAGCATGTTTGTTCTCATAATCTTCAATCATTGGGATTACCATATGTGAAGATAATTAGAATAATCCTCATCTACTTATGAATGCTTTTACTAAACAATTCATGTACTATGACCCCTATTATAATACGTTACTAAAATGTAAACATAGTTTTAAAAATATCATCATATAATTTCAATGTTCTCATCATCTCATGGAACTTATATTCCCTTTTTAAGGCAAGAGATGATCTAGGAAATTATCACATGATTGTTATATAGAATAATAATCTATATATGATAATATATTTAAGGTAATATTCATATATTTTAATATATATGTAATATTAAGTACTAAATTAGTTGGTTCTATGGAACCTACTCGAACACTATATCCACCTCAATTCATCAAAGCATTTTCCACATTCCATTAAAAAAATGGATAAAATGACATTATGTGTACTCTTGGGTAAATAGTAATACAATCATGTGATATTATGAAGAAATCGGTTATAATAACCTTCCAAACCAATGAATGTAAGTACCTCATTTATTTTTGGTGGTGTAGTACACTGTTTCACTACCTTTGTCATCATAGGGTCAACTGAGATTCCATCCTTCGACAATATATGGAAGAGGGAAGATATTTCTTCATACCATAAATCACAGTTACTAAATTTACCATATATCTATTTCTTTCTAATATTCACAAATATGATCCAAAAATTATTCTCATTGTCCTCATATGTTTTAAAATACAACTAGAAATCTCATGGAATACCAAAAAAGAATAATCAAGATATTTCATTGAAGAAACAATTCATTAGTTCCATAAAAATAAATGGTACATTAGATAATCAAAATTGAATTAATGTAATCTCAAAATATCCTTACCTAATTATAAATTTAATCTTTAGAATGTATTCCATATTTACGCTCATAATATTTTACCCACAATTTAAGGTCAATATTCAATATGTATTATGCTCAGTGAGGTTGATTGAATAATACAAGAACAATCGGTGGTGGATAATTTTTATTTACAATAATATCATTAATTTCCATATAACTGTTTCATCGTCGCATGGATCCATCATCATTATTCATGAAGATAACATTTTATCCCTAGAATGAAACACTTGGGTGAATAAATCCCTAATCAAAAAAATCCTCTAGTTGTTTCTTGGTCACCACTAATTCAATAGTATCTATTCTCTTGGGATATATTTATATTGGGCTTGTAATAGGAATTAAATCAATGGAAAATGGTATTTCATAATCTGGTGTATTTCTAGGTAATTTCATTGGATGTACATCAATATATCCTTACAGAATATGTATAAACAAAATTTTAAGATTTCATTCTCCATCCATATATTTTTTTGATATTCTTCCCCAATATTGTCACATAAGAGAGATACTGGGGATGGATCTACACATGAATTAAATGATTAAGTTTGGTCTATAAATATTACCACATCTTTATCAAGATTCAAAATGTCTTTATCTTTGAAATAAATAGTGCATCAAATTTTGAAATCTAGTATATACCATGGATTATATAAATGTCAACCATTGGTACAATAATTATTTCTGAAAATAGAGAATACTTACATGCCATTATGGAGACTACCTGATATATATGTAGTGTAGTGATTCTTTCAGTATTGGTTTTGACTAAAAACTCCATTCTCAAGGTGATAGGGAAATATGTAATTTTCAAAGAAAACATGGAAGATAATAAAGAGTAAGAATATCCATAATCAAATAAATCATTGGAAATAATACATAATATTATTAATTTAACTACCACCACATCATTGGGTTCTTCTACATCTGTTGTAGTGATCACATAATCTTGAACATCTCCCCTAGGGATCTTCTTTGGTAGATCCCCTTGATTCTTGAGATATTAATATGAATAATTCCTTGTTTATCTATAGTTAAAGAACAATATACCAATTATTTTATCCATTTTCATCCTTTACCCTAATGAAACATATCTCCACACTTATAATAAAATATAATTCCCATTAATAATTACAAAGGATGATTCTTTCAACAGTTTCCATAATATGTAAATTAATTTATTCTCTTATTCTTAGTTGACTCATTATCTATTTCAAGGTGATCAATAGAAAACATGTTTTTATGATTTCCCATGACTATATAAGATCAAGAAGATTCTTTCTCTATTTTTATGGAACATAATAAAATTTCTTTATATGTAATAAATTGAGAGCCTAATTACCTTTAATGTATTGGAAAATTCATTTCAAAAAAATGGGGAATATTAAATTTTTTATAGCATATGTAATCAATAGAAAACGTGGATAGTTTTGTAATGGTATCCTCAAACTCCATAACCCTTTCTTCTTATCTTCTCTATAATATATGTATGCTTCTCTTCATTTTAGTTTTTTCATCGTAGAGAAATAATTGAAAATGGGTTTCCCATTAAAATACATCTATAATATATGTTTCTTTTAATTTTCCTCCCTTGTATTATGGATGAAAGAAAACTATTGAGTTTCATCGCCTCTAAGAAAAAAAAACTATAGGCAAACCCTTTTCCTTTTCATTTCATCCTATGGATAAAAATATATTCTTAGTGAAATTAATCATAGCTCATCTAACATTGGATTATTGATCCCACTATATATTGGGTTTGTTATCACATGAAGAAATCTAGCATTAAAGGATCACGTTTTTTAACAATTGGTTTCTCCATTCAAGCATGGTTGTGTATCATATCCTAATTAAACTACCATAAAATATCTATGATCTTCATAGTTATATTACTAGCTATATTGGCTTGCTCATTAGGGTGATATCTATATGGGCCCTGGGTATTTACACACATAAATCGTCAATGTTATATTTCTAAATAATGGAATATATTGGGTTATATAATAAAATATTGAATTTTAAATAATAATGTGTAATTAGGAATCTACTATAATAATTAAAATAAATAAATAATTTATGCATATTTAATCACATAATCATAAACATTGTTTCTTTTTGGGTTTCCTGGTTTTCAAATCCAACATAATAGTTTAATGAGAAGATTATAATTTTACTAACTATATACATCAGATGCTTTAAACTAATTGTACAGTAAGGGAACACACACCGGGCACAAAAATTATTATCACGATATACTTGAAATAATCCTTTCAGTGTCATTATCCTAAAAATAAATCTACAATGAAACCATATTAATTTGTAGTATCAATAAAGTCATGTATTTCTAGAAAAAAACAACATAATTTAACTATTATTAGAACATTAAGTTGTTCTTCTATACTTATCCTGGCAATGTTACTCAATCTATGATTTCTTTAATCTTGTTACAATTGATTCTACTAGAATTTATCATATACCAACAATAATAATCATAAGCCTAATAACCCATAACCAGATTCTAATTATTACATTAGTATAGATAAAATTGGAAAATTACCAAAAGGATGATATGTTTAGATGTTTTGAAGAACTAGATATATACATGATAGTCATTTTAAACTTCTAATATGAAATAAAACATATTAATGGAAATCATTCAAAATATATAAACTCATTAAAATAATTCTTATTTATTTCATAGGGAATTGGAACATAATAGGGGTAAGCTAAAATTCATAGTTAGGGACACATATAGTGGAAGCTACAATGACTCAATCAGTCGTAATAAATATAGAAAGGTAAATAACTAAATACATAATTCATTTAATCAATAATATTACTTTTATGATTACATAAGGAATAATTAATATAGCAAGGTAAATAACTAAAAATACATTTCATTTAATCAATAAATTCTTAATGAAATGAATCCAAAGATAATATTCATTATAAATTATTTAGGATAATAATAATAATAGTTGAATTTCCAGTGATGAAAAAGCATAGTGATTAGAAATCATGATCTCAAGCATCATCATCACTCTACTATCTTACCATTCACATGAATGTTTAAAAATTCAAGTAATAAGCCTAATTAATTTAGCCAACTGATTTTTTTCATGATAAGCATCGATTCATCCAAGGGATATAAAATTCTGGGCCATTAACATCATTGTATCTCTAAATAATTCCACGTATGTCAAATAATATATTTTATTTATGAATATTATCCCATATCATCATATTTTTATATGGAGTAAATAATATGTATATCTCAATATTTCCCCAGTAAATCCAATAAGTTTCAAATTAAACACCTTATGTATAGATGATATATGGTTTAGGCAGTAATCATTACCATGATACAATGGAGATATATATTTAAGATAAATTTAATTTCAAATGAATAATTATCACAATAATGTTATTTTCATAATATAATGTTACCAAAAAAATAAATTAATAAATGATATGTGACCATCAGTTTATTAGGAATATACGTTTTTGCAATAAATTCATGTTCTTGTGAAGAATAAATGTTAATGAAGTGAGATATTAAAAAAATTCATAAAATATATTCATGATAAAAACTTTTAAAACATTTATAAGAATCTATATATTATTAAATTGTTATGGTGGCAGGGAATTATCATATCATCGTATACGTTAAAACCTTATAAATTTTACCTTTTTATGGAAAACATCATTTTTGAAAAATAGAATAATGATTAATTTCGAATAATTATAAAAATTTATTCATACCATAAAATACCTAAATCTATCATTTGAGTAAATAAAATTTCTTTTGTAATGTTATTTTGGGAAACATGGATATGGGAGAAAAAATATCAAATATAATGGGAAATACAATAATTTTATCATTAAAAAATTTTATTACTTGATCTATTAACCAAAGAGATGAATTTTTTTAATAAAATATGGAAAATATTTAAATAACTAGAAAATGAAAATAATTGGTTCTTATGAATTATTAACGATAAAATTCTATCTACAATATTAAAAAAATACCAAATGAAGGTGAGATTATAAAACAGATTCTTACCTTTTTAGTAACATAATAATAATAATAAAATGAAATAATAAAATTTTATTAAATAAATTAACATTATTAATAAATATTTATTCATGTAAAATAAATTAAAGTGGTAGTATATACACCACATGAGAGTAATCATGATCATATTAAGAATTATGTCTCAATCAAATGATGTTATGACAAAATCCCTTAACTCTAGCTTCTATTTTATTTATAACTCATTAACCTCCCATATAGTGGTTTATAACATGTCACAAACTTCTAATATAACCATATAAGTTTTTATAATAACACATACAGTGACTCTATAACATTTTTTCAACCATTTTTTAACCACATTTTATTATCAATATTGTTTCGAGTGATAGTTGTTGTTTTTTTTCATGCATGATTTTTCATGAATTTTTTGAATCCTGAAAATTGGATATATTTACATAATATATAGAATTATATTATGTATAAAAATATTTTTTTTTCATATTTCATTCTATTTGTGACAATTTTATTTAAAAAATGATTCGCATCGCTTTGTGGAGATGGTAAGTCGTATGTATATATGAGCAATAATATAATTTCTTAAATGTTAAAAGGGTAAGGTAGTGGGTGACATATTAATTTTTAAAATTAATTTAATGTTATATATATCACATTTATTTGATAAATATATCCTTAATACGTATCATGTAATGTGTTTGTGAAAAATGAATCACATCTCTTCACAGGGAGGTAGTCCACCATAAATATAAATAGAATGGAATGTAATAAGGTATATGTGATAATATAATTAAATAATTATAATTTAATAATCAATATTATATATATAATTTATAATTATATCCAACCCTGAAAAGTGATGATGAAAAACTAGTTACATTATTTCATGAGGTGGAAGTCCGCGATACACGTGATTGATAATTTTGTTTCCCGTCTGATGGATGAGTAAATAGATACAGGTTTAAAAATTAATGTAAAAACATTATACGATAGGAGGGTTGATTTTAATCTTATATTATTATGATTTGATAATTTCTAAATTAGGTGGAATACTTAACAAAATAAAAATGCTCATTCAATAACTTTACCCCTTCTTCTGATGACCTCTTTAGGGTTACACATAAATCATTACTAAGTTTGATTTATGATAAGTACAAAAACTATATGATGTAAAGATGGAATTTAGGTATTTCTATTTGTATGTATTGGAAAAAATGGATTTTTATGTTTTAATGGGGGAGGAGTGTGGGTTGCCTTTTAAAAGTGGAGGAGAGTAAGGGCTTCATATTTTTTAAAATAACGAATTAAACCTTATTTGTTTACAATAAAAAAAGATTCAATTGGACAATTATATAAAATTTAATGGGATATGGTATACCTATATCCATAAAATAATCATTGGACATATCTTAGGTAATTTTTAATCTTAATCTACTTGGTATAACCCTATGGTAAAACAATGTTCACCTTAACTATAGTAATTAATTTATGTTGTTTTCAATATTAATTATGGTAAAACATTATGTAGAATTTATATGAAAGTATTAATTATAATAATTAAAAATTTCAAATTAATATTACCAAATACAACTCACATATGTTTCATTATTTTATTTAAATTTAAACTCATATACGATATGAAAAAATGTTTTTCCAAAAGAAATCTTTTCAAAAGTGTAAAATGTTTTCATATAAATATTTAACATTTATTTCATTCCAATGGCCTAAATTGGTTTGAATATAATATAGTTTAACTATTTTTCTTCCAAAATCATTATTAAGAAAAATTAAAGTTTTAAATAATTTAAATTAAAAGGTTTCTTTTAATAAAAATCACTATTTTCACTATTTATAAAAAAATGAAACCTTTTAGAGAAATAAAAAATATTCAAACAAGATAAATATAATATTATGTTTTCAAAAATGATGTGAGTTTTATCAAATGAATTTTATGAATTTTTGAAATGTTAATTTTAACATAATTTTCTAAGATGTGATGGAACTTTATTTCATAAATTATTTATTTTTTCGGTCAAATGATTTTTATATTTATTCATGATCAATAGATAACAAATAAACTCGTATAAACCATTTTTTTCATAATTTAATTATTAAAATCAATACCCTCTTACATAATTAATATGTTAATTGATATTTAATATATTATCCAACGATCTTGTACCCTAGTGGTACAAGCTCCTTCTTGGCATCCAAAAGACCTGGGATTAAATCCGGGCAAGGGAGTATTTCTGGGGTCACTGTAGTAGGGCACCATAGAAGACTGTAGCAGGACACTATAGTAGTACTGTAGAAATCGTGGAACTATAGCAGCGGTGACACTGTAGCGGCGGAGGGACTCTAGCAGAAACTGTAGCACTGCAGGTACTGTAGAAATACTGTTCACTGATGGGTTCTTTGGGCCAAAAATTGGGCTTTCAAGCCTAGTATTCATGCCACTTGGCCTTGGGCCTTCGGTTTATATAATGGGTCACCCTCTACCCAGTCTAAAGATTTCATTGCATTAAATAATAAATCAG
Source organism: Viscum album (assembly GCA_963277665.1). Lineage (NCBI taxonomy): Eukaryota > Viridiplantae > Streptophyta > Magnoliopsida > Santalales > Viscaceae > Viscum > Viscum album. The sequence goes on along the minus strand of OY728139.1, from coordinate 663,546,632 downwards.
GCTTCGACCCCAACCTTTAAAAAAATATATAAAAAATTAATATATAATAATATTTTAATATAGTGTGGAATGTTATTTAGTCTCGGTATAGCATGTATCACAAGATATTGGAGAAATTAGATTTATTTTAGAAGAAATATATTGTATGTCTTCCAGTGGTATAAGTGAAACCATTGAAAAAAATGATATCACCAGAATTTATTATTGTTTCTTCTCCATGTTATTTTCTTTTGTACTTTTCTTATATCATTTGCACTCATGAAAATATTAGAAACACCCATAAAATGATTGTATACAGATTGATTAAAATGACGATCATGGGATAATCTTATGCACATTATTTTGAGATATCTAATAACCTAGGCCACTGAATTTGAAGATATTTTATATTTTATAATATGAAAATTAAATTATGATGACCTATATATATAAATAAAATATAATGAGGGATATGTAGGATTTTTTGAGACTATGAGAGGTGTGTTGTTGGATGAAAATCTTAAAGAACAACACGAAAAATTGTCCACATTATGTTGTGGTGAGGAATAAAGGGGAAGATGATGAAACTATAATGATATGTTTTGGGGATCTAGATGTCAAATAATATGTGAGAAGAATAATATTGTGAGATATCATTGGTTGTAGGGTCCTAAAAAGAAGAGTCAATGAATGGTTGAAATTTTGGTATCGTACTATTTTTAGGTGTAGTTGAGTAACATGAAGAATTGAGGAGCTGTTGGATTTTTGAGATAACTAGATATCATTAACTGAGATCACCTGGTTATTAGTTTTAGTATAACATCTATGATGGTGAACTATGAGTAGTAACCTAATTTTATCGTATTCTTGAAGAAATTATAGAATTCATTGAAGCATCCTTCAAGAAGAAAGAGACCTATTTTATTGATGCACAAGCATCCTATTTAGATTTTTTTATCAACATCCATGAATAAATTGAATGGATCACATTAATATACATGGTTTGACTCGGTGTAAAATTTGTTTATTATGATATGTAATTACCCTAATATGTGAATCCATGAGAATGGTGGGAAGATACTGAAGAATTATAGTTAGTGGATCGAAAGAGAAGTCCCGAAAAGGCAAAAATGTTTTTTGTATGAATCTATATAAGAGAAGATCAGGAGACACTAATATCGTTATGGAGATTTAATCCTCATCGACATGTAAATGAGGAAATTTTACTACAGTGGAGAATCATGTAATGGGTTGGATAACCAATCATGGAAAATTGTATGTCATAGTATTAAACCTTATAAATTCATTTTCTCTTATACATTTATTCACTGCATTATCTGTGTGATGTAGTGACAACCAAGAGTGATTGTATAAATACTTATATTTATATGATATTTATTTTAGTAGGATAAAATTTTAAAAGTAGACTGATAATTCAGCAATCCCATGTAATTGTTTTACTTATATTGTAGTACTTCACTTTATTACTCAATCCATCTCAAAGATAGATAGAAATATCTTTCCAAAATAAACACCAAATAGTCATATCCCAAACTAAATACAATCACCATCCATTGATAAAAATCAACAAATTTTATATATAATAAAACCAATTATTCCTAGAATAACATTTATGGTTTATATTATGAAAAATATTTGATTCTAAGAGAAAAGGTATTTCCCCAAAATGAAGTCACAATTACACACCTCATCGATCCATGCATAACCTCTCACTAGAGTAATCATGTTAAATAACATATGAATGTTATCTAATATAATATTTAACTAATAAAATTATAATTTACTAATAAAATAATATGAGGAATCAACATTAATAAAAATAGAATAAAGGTTTATGTAAATTAAAATCATAACTCATACCACCTATCATCCCACCACATCTTATACTACCATGGGTTGATTTTTTCATTTTCCATGTCCTAATCCTCCTTATACCTATTTAAAACTTCATTCTACTATATAGTTATTTATCTATACATACATAATATCATATCCTCTTCCAACACCACAATATATTGGTGGTATTAGTGGTCATTCATAATGACCGAACTATTATGAAAACTTATACTGAGGGGGCAGGTGAGATGAATCCAATCAAATGTGATATTTTTCATATACATACTCCATCTTCCCAAAAAAGCTGGTCACATATACTTCATATTTTACAATCCACAAGATGATAAACATCAAAATCCTTGGGTTCCTATATATAAAAATGTAACACATAAAAGTACGAGTGTATCAAATTTCCACACTAAGAGGGGTTAGAGGTAAAATCCATGTATCTTCATTATTGAAATTTTCTTCATTTAGATAAAACATTTTGTCAATTAATACATGATTATATCCATTTTTAACATTTTCCTTTCATAATATTAAGGAATAGAAAATATGGACAAATTAAACATAAGTTTTTATGGGATTTGACCACAATTTTCAAGATTACTCCTTAAAACAACCATTTATTATCCTATGTTATAGATTCTTCGCTAATATACCTTTATAGTTATTAGTTTTTTGTTTAGTTTTTTTTCATCATCCTAAACATTCCAATACATAAACTACCTCACTTAGGTTATACACTCTCCAAATAGTACTATTTAATAACACAAAATACCGAATTAGGGGTATCTAATCTCAAATTAAGGGTTTGTTAGTAATAATAAAATGATAATCCTCTTTAAGATAAATAGTCTTGATATAGTGAATAAATCCCACCATATCCAAGAAAAATCAATTCAGAATCTATTTATTGAAGAAAACATTTAAGAACACTGTCTTGTCAAATTATATCCTAATGAAACATTTATGGATCATCACCTCCTCATTAATTCATACTCAACACTATATCCTCAAGTAAAAACATATTTTCAATTACACATAATCATGGATTGAGTCTCACCCTCCTTTTCTTCTAAACTACGAAGTCTTGTGAAATCGAATTATTCACTGTAAACTCTACCTGAGCCTGAGGGGCTGCTATATTTTCTTTTCTTCTCTACACAATCTCTTGAACACATTTCTATTGTGTTTAAATATGATATTTCAATATATAAATGTTCCCTCTCATAGAGAAAGAAATTGTTTATCAATCTCATTAATTTCTCATGACATATTCACATATAATTAATTTTTATATTAAAATATATCTTTTTTGTACTACCAAAGAGAAAAATTATCAAATAACTATTTTCATCACTCACAACTATTAATTCATTTTTCACTAAGTCCTTCATGTGAGATAGTCTCCCATAATTTCTTTTCAAAATATAATTTTGACAACTAACATATTATTCTTAAACTGATAAAAAAATTATAGATACTTTAGGATATAACCTATATTACAAAAAAAAATGTTTTTGAGGTTGAAAACAATATGTAGTAACTCAAATTTGATTTCAGTGGACATTAATTCCATTGTAGTTGATTTCATTTACACTCGTCATTAATCAACTATTTTCTAATAATAACACCTTAAAATTAAACTAAAAAAATATATATCAGATATTAAAAAAAATCATCTCAAATCACTACAATGTTTTAATTTGATTATGGAAATAAGGATTAGAAACATTTTCATATTTATATCTATATTATTCTGGAAAACAAAATAAATTCATTTCATCTTCATTAAGATCTCCCTCATTCGGCTATACGTGTTAATAAATTTTCCATTAATGATATGGGTATCACATATTATTCATATTGCTTGAATGAAAATTAATATGTGAAGATTTTGTTGTTGAGGTTGGGATTTAGCTCCAACGGGTTTCATTTAATCTTCGAGAGTTAATTTTGGATCCTCCACGTTCATTCTATAAAAATTATGGATTTTTTCTAGGTAATCACTCATATAATACTCATGGATGACTCGTATGCTAGTTTAGATGATTTATATATAGAGGAAAATGACAAACAAGTAACTCATCATATGAGTGGTTAGATCTTGTACATATTAAAAATCACTAATATATAGTTCATAAGGACTCATTTGTAGATGAATTTTCTTTGTGAAAACTTATATAATGAGTTAAAATCACTCGTAAGAAATTTTGAAAACAATTCAAACATTGATCATTTTCCTATTAAATACCCATAAATAATAGAGAGAATAACCTATATTCTGCTTGAATTTGAAAGCATTTAGACTCTATCCTGTATTTCAATATTTATTTTGAATAATCGTAAAAATTTTCATCACATTTCATGTGATTTGAAAATATCTCAAAAATACCCGGAACATCTTCTAAACCATTTTCCACAGCTAATCTCAAATTTTTGATGACAAATATAATAACAACCTAAAATTCCAATTGACAATTCACTAATCATATAAATGATAGAAAATTATTCTAGAAACTAACTCCCATGGACTCTCTTGAACCCTAATTTCAATAGAAATAAAAAGTATCAACTTATAGCTCCCCTTCGAACTACACGATACTGTATAATGGATATAAAATATCTCATTCTAATCAATAATTCATATTTCATATACTCATTTTCCAATATCTTCATAAAATCACTTTGGGAATATAATCTAAACTACATATAATTACTAGACCATGTATCAATCAAAATATGACGAGCTCTCAACTTCTTACCAATCATAATATTAATAGAATACTACATAAATTTCATGAAATATTAAAGAAAAATCCCAAATAGTAGACTTCCCTTGTTGAATCACCAATAAAAAATCTTTATAATTACATAACTCTATCATATTTTTTTTAAAAACCATTCGTTATGTTTTATTACTTTTCATCATTATTATGATTTGATTGTGTTTTAGAAGTTATAGTTCCTGAGATGTTTCACTATGTTCTATAAGGTATTGAGCAGTTTCAGAATTTGGATATGTTCATAAGCCTCTTTATAGAACTAATATATTACATAATGAGATGAATTTGAATGAAATAATTTCATATAATCGAATGTTAATAATTTTCATATGTTATGAATGTTGTTATTTTTTTGGATAAATTATAAAAAAACTTACTCATTATGCTAGGAAAGTGACAAATTTTACCCATTACAGTTGAAATATTATTTTACTCATAATTATTTGGTATTTATCCAAGTATGGACCCTTTTTATAGATGATTGAGAATTATATATTAAGTGGAACATATAGTTTACTCATCTGTGTTGTGTTTTTGACAAAAATTGGAAAAGTACATTACTCTTATGTATAAATTGATAAGCATGAGATGGATTATATATATAAATATTTATAATATGAATTAATATTACACATAAAGAATATTCATTTTATTCAAAACATATATAGTGAATAAAATAATATTTGCGAAAGTAATGATTCAAAGAAAGACATTTATGTATTAACTATATCGTAATGAATGTTAATTTTACATAATTAGAATATTTATTTTATGTATTAATGTGAGGGTGCATTAGATGTTAGATATTCAAATTTTATGTTTATAAAGATATTTGGGAGACCAAATATTATGAATTTATCAACATATATAATTTTTTATGATTAGATTAGGAATCATTTCCTATGACTATTTATATAGGTTAGTATATTTAAAATTAAAATGAATGGAATTTCAAATGGAGTTGTTTTTTCTTGATTACAATGATTATTAAATATTGTTAATTAAAAATTTTATAGAGTATGTACTATTTATTACTGTGGAATATTTAAGGGATCATTTACTATGACACTATGAATTATTAATGGAATGATATTATTTATTTGATTTATTATTATAATTGTTGTTGTATAGATTGTTTCCTCATAAATATTATCAATTATAGTTAAATGAATATCATAGATATTTCTATCAAAGGTAAATAGCTGCTATTATATTGTTCTATTTAACATGACTAATGCCAAAACTAGTGCGACACAAAGACACAAAACTATAGGCCCCAAAACTAAATTTATAAAATTATTACACATTGCCTTACCAATTTTCTCAAGCTTCACCACTCTATTTACATTAAGGGGAAATGATGACAATTATATGATGAAATATACATCCTCATTTTTCATTTGTTTTTTTAATTTATATTTCTCTATGGTGTATTGTTTTCCCTATAATGTTTTATTGTTTCTTTCATGAATGAGTTATACCTCTCTAAAAAGGTATATATACAATTATCCTTAACAAGCCAACAACTGTGAAACAAGTGCTACCTGAATCTATAAAAGGTGATGTTTTTTGTTCATACAAAATAGATGGAAGGAGTTTATGTATGGAACGAACCTTAAAATTTTATGTTTCATATTATATAGTAAAATTATTTGTATTTATATGAACCCATAAATGATAATTGTTAATGATTTGTAACTATCAGATGAAAATGGTTGGTTGTAATGATTTGTCTGTCTCATTTAGAAGTGATGTTTCTCTAGTGGGTGCCATACCTCTTGATGAGTAGAGGTCTAGGAATAGTAAAACTAGGATCATTTCTATCCAAACAAATAAAAAAAGTTTGTGTGCTATTTTTTCATTATTATTCAGGATTCAGTATTAACACATCTATGATTTTTTAGTTTATGGTGGAATTGTCTTAACTTTATATCCATCGATATATCATGTAATTATTATGTTTATCTGATTATTTTAATATAGAAAATTCACCTTCATCTCTTTCCATATTTATTTTATACATGAAAAATATTATTTGATAAAACCATTTGGTGTTATGATTATTTAGATTCCTTCAATAATTTATTGTTTACATAAATTTTCAAGATCTAATCATTTTTTCATACTATTTTTGTTTTTCATTTCATTGAATTTTTTTAAATAATTCATTGAAATTAAATAAAAATTTTGTGGATCCTTATAGTATTTTATTTAATAATGGATTATTTTTCATGATCTACACAACCATTTCATTTCATAAAGAATAAGAATGGATAAAATGGGGAGAGAGGTTAGTTTTATCATTATTAATATGTGTTTTTACTCCTTGAATAATATATATTTTATTTATGTTTTAATTGTGGGGATATTATTATTCACATTTTGTGACCATATTTATTTTTTTTATTTTTAATTTACTATTTTTTAATACTCTTATGACATATTTATTATATATTCTAATTATATAAAATAAGTAGAATTATTCTTGTTAGATTTGTTAGGGTTTTTCAATTATTAAAATGGATATAAAATTGAGTGAATCATTTCCAATTTATTTATTTTGTTTTGATAATTACATTAATCTCTCGTCAGGATTAATATTTTCTGTATTCCTTATTTAAATTATATTATTATTTGAATATATTATGGTTTGACCATTTTTTGAAAGTTATAGTTCTGTAGATGTATTGTTTTGTTCTATAAGTTATGGAGCTATTCTAGAATTTCGATAACTACTGAACCCTTTCTTTGAAGAATATATTATGGATTGAGAAGCACGAAAAAGAAATATTTACATATCATCAAAAGTTAATATTTATCTTACATTTGGAAAATGGTAGATTTTTTGTGTATGTAAAAAATATTACACATCATAGTACCGATGTTATCACCATTACACATTTTTTAGAGTCATTATTTTAATATTAGGTATTGGATATTTGGCCATGTATGGACCCTTATGTACAGAGTATTGACTCTTTCAAAGTCACTGGAAGCCTTAATTTTATCAAACATGTTATGAGCTCAATATAATTAGTAGTTTATCTTAATTTTACAAAAATATGGATATGTTCTAAAATACATTTATGTTTATATTTCCCATAGAGTAATTACTGATAGGTTTAATGGATATTAATTTTATTTATTTTGTTTGCAGTGAAGAACGCGATATTTTTAAAAGTATTGATTTGTGGTTATAAACTCTTAATTACTAATAGGAAGTTAAAGTAGGAATCTTTTATGTACTTTGGAGAGTAATTTTATGTATTATATGAACTTTTTATCAAATTTTGGATATTTGAAAGTTACATTTATAAGTTTGTTGGAATTAAATAATCTTAAATATTGGTGGAATTTTATTTACAATTTGTTTAGTAGTCATATCCTATGAATGTTTATCCAGGTTAGGATATTAATAATTCAAATTTATGGAGTTCAAAAGTGTTTTATTTCAACTTATTATAGGAATGATCCAATTTTAAATGTGAAAATTATTTTAAATTATTTAATTTTTACTGTTATAGAGGATTAAATGGATGAATTTTTAAGACATTATGATTGATCAATGGTAAAGGTATTATTTATTTGATTTATTATTAAGATGATTGTTTTATATATATTTGTACTGTGAATATTTTCTTTGACCATTAAACAAATATCATAGAGATTTTTATAAACAGGAACTATTCATTGTTGTATAATTCTATTTAAGTGGAACAAACATTCATTCATTGTGGAGATAGTGACCTAAAAAAAAAATTTTAAATATAAAGTGATTTTTTCTAAAACACTACCTTACTATTTTCCTTGAGATTAATCACTCAATTTAGTTTCATGGGTTGATGATCACTATTTTCTTATATATTAATCATCTGTATATACCATTGGTTTCAATTTTTATCTTTCCTTATGTTATAATATTTTATCTAATATTTATAGTTATGTATAATGTTCCCACGTAATAATTTCATTTTTTTCCACTGAGTCAATATGAATTTGTTAAAGGTGTATGATGATTGATATGTTGATATTTAATATTAAGGTGAGTACTGATAGTGGGAGTACTATATAGAACATGTGAAAGAAGTTTAAATACCATGAAGTGACCCACCAGGGCCTTTCTGAATGGCGATAAGTGAGGTGTGACAACCAAAATCCCACCACTAATATGCCATAGGCTTTTGACCAGTGCCATGTTTGAATATACCACATATATGAGGAATTAGCTTAATGTACACACACACACACAAATATCACGAAGAGAATACAATTAATATTTGGTAAAAAATTGATACCCTAAATTCATGCATAATAAACACCCCACATTGGAGTATGGAAATAAGTACTAGAAAGTGATAATGTATAAAAATACAAGATCAACCAAAACTAAAAAGGATTCCAACCTAAATTGAAGGAGGGGACTAATATCGAATGTAACACCGATATAAAACTCGGTCTGTATAGCCCAAAATATTTTTCCACCTCCTCCTCTTCATCCTAGTAAACCAATAGATATATTATCATCTAAAAAAGTCATGACATGTGTATGAAAATACCATGTAAGGGTGAGTATATGTAACAACACGAATAGTTATAAATGAAATTCTCCATGAAATTTAATTAGATATATTATTATGTAACATGGTTATTGAAAACACATGTAGTTATTTAGATTTATTATATTCTTTCGGAATTAAAGATATTGTTTATTTATCATTAACATTGATAATATAGTAATTAAATAGTGACCACATGGTTAGTATAAATATAGTATTGTAAAAATGGGGAGAAATTAACCCCTAGGATCATGCGATGAAACCCGGAAAAAATTTATAAAAACCTAAAAGGGAAAGGATCATATATTATTTTGGGTTGGCCTCAGTACATTATCATAATAAATACTAAAAATTATCAAAAACATAATTAAATAAAATATAAAATAAATAAACTGTTGATTCTTGAATCATTTCATATCAGTGGAACTGATCCACATTTGACATGGGATAGTAAAATGTGATGGATCCAAAAAAACAGAAATTTCCCCTAATGGGTTTGGGTTAATTACTGGTGACTGATCATTCATTATATTCATTAGTGAGATCTATAAACTAGGTTGGAAAAAATTTCCCATGTGCTATTGAACCAATCCACTAATATGTTGTAGCTCACCAATCTATATTACTAAATTATTTAAGTTATGTGGATAAAAATAAGTATTACCAATAATATCATATTTATAATGTAGTATAAGACTTTGGATTTATTTAAAAAATTAATTAAATAAATTATATATTTAATTATTCTTCCGGCCATGATCGAACCCAACCCTAACACTCAACACATGTCAGGTTTATTCCATACATAGGGTAAAACCCACATTCTTAACTCAATAGATGACTGAATGTTTTTTTTGAGAATCCATTTTAGTGTTATTACACATTTTAGGAAAAATATACACACGGTATTAATATATCAAATATTTTTAAACATCATTTAATAGATAAATAGAACTCATAATCATGCATCATCTCATCCCTTATCCTTGAAAATTTTACTGGTAATATTTCAGATATTTACATGTAAAAAATAATTACATTACCGGGAAGGCCTAATTTTCTTTAAATAAAGGGATAATTGGATTTTTAGTTATACTACATAACTGTGTAAGGGAAACTCATTAATTATGCATGTTACATATAGGTAAATAATAGGTACGTGAGGTTAATATTAAAGTTATACTACCTATATATAGGAATCTTGATATGTGGTGAGTAACCGTTACCCCGAAATTTCTAGGGATGCAAAATGGAAACATTGAATTAAAGTGATTTATGTAATGGTGAGAGTATGTTTTACACTATATGTATAGGTATGTCCAAGATTATATAGGTAATGTAGGGCTAAAACCAAATTTAATTTATCTGCATAGATATTAGGTAATTTTTTATACTCTATATATAGGTAACCTTGGAATTCTGTTGACATGTTTAAAGGTCATTAAACATCTATGTAATGGTAACATTCAATTATAGTGAGTTATAAAAAAATAATACAAAAAATTAGTGAGCTATGTAAAGCTAATCATGATGTTTTATCAAGGTATTGTGATAATCAAATTACCTACAAATCGGAAAGACACTATCATGTAAGGGTAACTAGTGGTCTACAAAAGGCTACTGGATTCTACATAAAGGTTCTACAGACAGTGTAATGTTTTTTCAAATATGGGAAAATTGGAATGTAAATGATCATACAAAATTATCTAAAGCTAAAAATTCATAATGTAATAATAATTTTATATGAATTGAAATATTTATATGGCGTTAAAATATTTTATTAATTAATGATGATTTTTACATCACTTCGACAAATATAATAATTATTATTTTTTATGTCACACAAAACTAAAAAATTTCTATTTTTAATATTTGAAAAAGAAGTGATTGAAATCATAGAAGGTGAAAAAACAGATCATTATGGATTAAACATCCGTATCAACATTTGGTCATGATTTATGAATATATAATGAAATATCTATCCATGGGAGAAGCTGATTTTTATTATACGATGTCCATGAAAAAGAAATAGATACCATGACATGTAAGGAAAGATTTGTGTTATAGTGTATTAATACATCACTGGATAGATGTAATTTTTTATGAGTTATGATAAGTATATTTCTTTATGGATTTAGAAGGAGGAATTAATAAAGACTTTATTATATTTAATTAAATATTTTTAAATAAGAAATAAAATCACCAGTTAATTGACTAATTAAAAATAAAATAATATAAATTGTTATAGATTTTCAATGGAGATTCCATAATTCTATTTTTTGAAACAATCATTAATGCTATTATCAATGTGAATATAAAAAATATAAGAACTTGGGAGGAAATATCATGAAAAAAATTGAGAGAATATGAAAAAAAAAGTGTGAGGAAATACTGAATTATTTGATAATACATTGTATTGATGTTAGAGAAGGAGACAAAGTTGCTTGATGTTTAAATAATGTATTCTTAATAACCCAAGTATTTCTGAATTATATGGAATATCTATATATATATTAACAATTTATGTGAGTTTTGTGACTAACAATGATGATCATCATTGTCTCCGGCTAATGTTATTGATGTTGTTGTACATGAGGGAACTATATCCTATGAGCTCATAGAGGATGATTATATTGAGTTCTCTAAAATAAATAGGGATCATGATGTACGTAATTATATTACTAGATCAATATTTAGGGATATTTTTGATGGTGGTGTGTAACTAATCACTAAAATGTGTTTTTAATTATGGTGTATAACCAATTATTGAAGATGATATTTATGAATGGGGTGTATACAATGTTAGTGTAGGATATTATTTTGGGATTATAACCAACTTCTTCTATATCGAAATGTGTATATAGTGGTTAATCTATACTGAGGAATCAAAACCAAATTGAAAGGAGTATGACATTATGATTGAGCCTTATAAATATTTTATTATTTTTTATTTTTTATTAATAATGCATATTAGGTGAGGATGCACCATTATACCATGTTGATAGATACATTAACAAAATTAAAAGGATGGGTTCAAAAATATGTATTCACAACATATGAATATTCTTTCACACCCGAGCGGTCCAATCATTATCGAAAAGTGAAGTGGAATCATGGAAAATTTACCAACATGAATATTTTAATATGTAAATTAGGATGGAGAGATAAAATTATACAAATAAACCCGAAGTACCTAACATTTATGGCCTGAACATATATAGTTAAAGGAATAAGATTCTTCCCAATAACCTTTCACTCAGTTTAGATGTTATAGATTCAACTACAGTGGAGTTTTCACATATTTCTAAAGGTTCTCATATAACCAATAAAAAAATATAGAGGATGATGAAAAATAATAAATTGTCACATAAAGTTCCATATAAAAAAAGCCTTATACCAAATGTCATGAGAATCTAAACTGAAAATGTGATTTTGGAAAAATTAGAAAAAAAATTATAAAGGAAATATTAAAGCTTAGGATATGAAGATACAAGTCTGGAATAGAATATTAGAAAACATTAAATTTTCCGATGACGATGATAATATACTTTCCAGTTTCACAATGGTGAAAGATATAGTCAGTAATATTTTAGTTTTTGGTGATAAGGTAGAGGATTCATCTATATTAATGATATTTATTAAAAATATCCCATACATATTTGATCCCAGTTCTTCATCAATGGAGGATAAAGTGGATTTTTCCCTAGTTGATCTTATAATATTCTCATAACATATGAAAAGAAAACGGAATGATCTTCTACCAAAAAAGTAAAATATGATGTGAATATTAAATCCATGAGAAATGAAATAATTAAATATTATGTGGTTAGGGAATATAGTGATATAGGTTCGAATGATATTGAATATTTTAATGATATTATTTTAATAAGTATTATTATTATAATTTCAGTAGTAGGAATAATAATTTTATGAGAAACCATGAGACTGAATATTCATCATCAAGTACCTCTTATGAAAATAATGTTAATAAATTTTCCAATGTTATAAAGTGGTTTTATTCATAAATGAGTGATGCCAATTGTGAGGAATGAGACAAAGTGTAATATTCGATAAATTTATATTTTTATGATGATCTTAATCAAAACACCTAAACCTAAAAATAGAAAAAGAATATTGAGAATGAAACCAAAATGAGGTTACTGAGAAAAAATATTATGTAAATGTAGATTCATATTTTAATGAGTGGATCAAATGGGATAAATTCAGGTAGCTATGTAAGATAACATGGTAAGATATCATGAGGACAATTTGATTCTAAGGAAGAAGAGTTATCTATGACACAATCCATGTTCCTTTTTTATAACAATATGTTGAATAAATGAATATATGACTTCAACAGGTCAGTTTTTGTTGAATATAATTATTATTAAACAAATGAGATTAGAGGTTTAAGAAACTATGGTAAATCCATAGCTAATCAATTTCAAAACATGTATGTGATATCAAATAGTGTATGTGTTATCTAATATTTTTAGGATTTTAAAAATAAAAAATCATATAGGAACTCTTAATTATCGACGAAAGGAAAAAATACCAAAGAAAACCCTTTCCACATAGAAAGAGAATTCCTATATTTGAATAGGGAAACCACAATATAAATATTAAAAATTAAAAATTCAAACAAGAAGATCTTGTTTTAATGGATTCAATAGTTTTTTGTGGATGATATGCTTACAAATATTCCTATTTATTGTGTAATGATTATTTTCCATGGAGGAGGAATGAACCATGGGGATTTGCTGATAAAATGAGGGAAAAATTAGAAGAATGATGTTATTTCGAGATGTGGACCAAATTGTTCCCCCAACATAATACAAAAATATATTATTTGTATAAGTTTTTATAATTTTTAATGTTGGTTCGTTGGAAAAAGTAATTGAATATGACATTTTAAATATTTTTTTAACAATGGTTATTAAAACCGTCCTTAAAAAGGAATTATTTATGATTTACAAAATTTATTTTTTATAAAATGATGTGAAAGATCATCTATCACATCAGGTTTTTAAAAAAAGGTTATGTTAAAACCCAATTTTCACATCTTTTTTTGAAATATGATTTAAAAATTTATTTTTAATCTCATTTTTTTTAAAACCAATGTAGAAAACTTATTTTTCCCTTCTATTTAAAAAAACATGATAAATATGTTTTTCACGTTGGTTTTATAAAATCCAAGGATAAAATCGTTTTTTATATAGGTTTTTTTAAAACAGTGTAAAAAAATATTTATTTCATAGAATATTATATAATTTTTAATAAAATTATACATGGTTCAATTACAGAATTAAAATAAAAATATATAGTTCCACTTGATAAAATTTATATTTTACACATACAAAGTTGAAATAAGTAACGATCATTTAATGAAATAATGATAATAATCAAAATCTATTTATTACAATGTTGATTATTCAATCCATAGAAAATATTTTATTGATAAAAAATAACATTGAAAAAATTTTAAATCATGAAAAAAAACATAAATCTATTACATTTTTTTCAAGGTTATCAATGTCTAAGTTGATATTATTTTTTTCTGAGGAATGATATCAAGGGGAAACGAGTGATTTGAATTAAAAGTAATTTTATAATTTGAAGGATGCTTATTTATTTTTTCATGGCCAAAATTTATATTCTTCATTATAATAAAATGGAACAAATAACATGAATTTAAGTTAATAAAACTAATCCTAAAAAAATTAAACCATTGAAAATTAATTACAAATACCACAAAAAGATCACTAAAAGAATAATTAGTGGTTTTTTGTTTAAGATCAAACATGTTTAGTTGGTAGAAATATTAATATTTGAAGACTATATTATGAAAAAATATATATATGAAGCATGAAAAAATATAAATTTCATGGTAAAATAAAATGTGGTATTAAACATTTTAGGTGATAATTGAAAGTTTTATCATCATTCGATAAAACATTTTGGTTTCCACATTGGTGGGATATTATATTTTTAATTTTATGATTTTTTATGATATCCATCATGAAAAAAATATTTCTAACATTGGTCATATTAAAATCACCATAAAAGTTTCGGTTTAACATTAGTTTTATGGAGACCGACTTGAAAAAAATGATTTCAATTTATTTCTTTAGGAACAGATAATAAGATTCACATTTATCATTGTTTTATTTAATATTCATTAATTATGGTGAAATAGTTCTATTTAATATCCCATTATTTGATATTCCTGGTCCTGGAGATCATATTGAGTTACTAATCCAATGATATGGTCATCAATATTTGGACATCTCTAATATTTTACTTCTATGTATTCAACTTCTGATGCCAATATCATTTCAGCAGTATGTATATTTTAGCTATAAATCTAGTAAAATTAAATATTGACAAATTAAAAACAATTTGGAAAATATTTTTTGTAAAATTTCATGACAAACATACATTAAAAGTGATGTTTAATTTTTTTTAATGTGAATGTCATCTACAAAAAAATTTAATGTCAGTTTTAGATGAACCAATGTTTAATTTATATTTTGTGTCATTCATTCAAAAATGACATTAATGATGTTGAAAATCAAATTTTTTTCCCATTATATGATTTTATTTTCCATGGAGATTAAATGGAGTTACAGATTAAAAGTTATGGTCATTGAAATATGGACTTCTTTAAGACATCTCCTAAAGATATTAAAAATATAATATCTGTAAAACTTGACCTATATGTCTCATTCAGCTCCGTGACTATTAAAAAATAATTCATTAGAAATTAAATACAACATGGTAACCATTATTAATTTTTTTGAAAAACTAGCATGAATATGGACATTTCATGTTAGTTTCTGAAAACACCCATCATTAAAATTATCTATGAGGGATTATAAAGTCATTTTTTATGAACCAATGTTAAAAGTTGTATTTTAATTTTATTTATTGAATAAATTATTTGAAGGTATTTTTTGAACACTTTACCCAACATTGTTTCTAGAAAAAATTTTAAAATTGGTCTTTCAACATGGGTTACTAAACGACCTATGTTAAAATACCCATGGAATACATTTAACGTCTGTCATGGAAAACTAAAATAAATATTCTCAGGTTAACCCCCATGTTTATAGAAATTAAAAATAGTTATATATTTTTATAAGATTTATGTGCAATATTAAGATTAGAAGGTAATAAATATAAGGACCGTATCTCTAGAATATAGTGAACATTCTCTATGCTATTAAATTATTAAAAATTCGAAAAGATAAAGGGGATTTTTCATGTAATATTAAGTCCCTTAAAAATAAATTTATAATCCCTAAGATGATAAATATTTTAATAATGAGTTATTTACAATATTTATAGACAACTTGTAATAGTACATATAAATGGAGAAAAAATTGAGTGCTACATAGAACAAAAGGAAAGTGGTGATAGAAGAAAATATTTAAGTACTTGGTGAGTCTTCTACAAGTGCTGGATTAAATATCTATGATAAGATGTGTGAAAGGTGTCAGATGATTATGGATGATATGAATAATTGTATAACTATTTATATAGCTCAAGAAGTGTTGGAGAAATAGTCAATTAATCGATACAGAAGATGTGGATTCATTCAAATCTAATAGGGAAAACAACTTTATACAAGAAAAAATCTCAAAATATGAATTGAGAAAAGAATCTATTGAGGGTACTCAAAGGAGGAAAATAAATGATAATATAACGAATAAAAAGTCTATTATTATATGTAAGGATCAACATGAATATTTATTCTAAAATAACAAAGAGGTCCCCTATAACTCTATTTTATTGTATATTATTTTCTAACATGTATTGAATTAATGGGTATGTATGTTGTTTGTAGAAACCATATATAAAATTTATGGTCTTTAAGGAATTTTATTAAATTCAATGATGGAGAGAAATATATGTAATACCTTTAGGGGAGAAATTATGAGGATAAAATACTACTTGGTCACTTTTAGTAAAACTATAATTTTCTTAATAGAATGGAAACCTGTATGAATAATGTATTAAAATCGAACTAATAACCCTTTATAAATATATTATTCTATATATTTAGAAAGGTGGTCTTGGTTAATAACATTTTATTATAAATAATTATTTTTTTATGTAACGCCCCGACCCCAGTTACCCTGAGTCGGTGCATTATTTTAATACATTGGCATGATTACAAGGAATGAAGTCCCAAAGGACCAATCAGTTTAGCAATCTTGGAAAATAGATTACATACATGAATGTTACATTACACATCATAACATACAAAACAACATAAATAATCCTTTATGAATTCCAGTATTCCCTTGTCTTAACCCTGTATATCAATCACAATACACATCTCGGAATCCTGGTAAAAATAAAACATAGAAAGGGGTGAGCTCAAATTCTCCGTAAGGGTAAGAAATACAGTGGAAACATTCATAAATAATCATAAACATTTAAGGCAATGTATAAATAAAACGAAATATTTTTAAAATTGATCTTCAGAATAATATGGAAAAAATAAAATGAAATAATCCCATTTACATATTCACATAGATATTCTACTAGTCGAATAATCACATTCAATGTCACTAACCAATTTTATAATGA
This sequence comes from Viscum album, assembly GCA_963277665.1. Classification (NCBI taxonomy): domain Eukaryota; kingdom Viridiplantae; phylum Streptophyta; class Magnoliopsida; order Santalales; family Viscaceae; genus Viscum; species Viscum album. The sequence continues at coordinate 663,528,856 of OY728139.1, read as the reverse complement.
TGGAATGCATAATTCCAGACTATCATAACCACATAGCCATGTCCTCGTGCCAAGACTACATATAATATTCTGTCAAATCCTTATTCCAAGACACTAGTTTGTCTCATTATACCTACCGATGCATCGAGGAGATATAGCGGGCTCCACCCATCACATACTAAGTCCAATGCATTCCCATATGAAAAGTTTTAAACATAACATAAAAATTCATATTAAAACTAGCATACGAAATGTCAATACATCTCCATAAACCGTGAATGGTATAAAAATAACACATCCATAGTAAAACATATCACAAAACCTTCAATACAATACAAAAGTTTTGTATCATAATAAATCAACTTCAACTAGTCTTAAAATCCATTAAAAGATTTTGACATAGATGAAATCAAAACTATTTGAGAGAAATATCTATTTTCTAAAAATCATTTAAAAGTCACACATTTATAAAGGAAGTAATTTAAAATAGATTTTTGAATCAAAGTGTCCCATACCACTTTGAAACTTATGAAAATAATTATCATTTCAAAACATTAATGTCCATATAAATAAATCCTTAAAATCATTTTGATAACATGGACATTAATTAAAAAGATTTTGAAACATAAATCTTTTAAACATTTGAAATTATGATCTTGATTGAGAGAAACTTTCAAAATCCTCAAAATATTCATTTTGAAATCATTTTTATGAAAAATGGACATGGATGATAAAAATGTCCCAGTAAATACTTACACATAAACAAACTTGGGTAATAACGAGATTTAGGAATTAACCCTTACCAATTTGGTAACTTATTAAACATAAAACCCATGAAAGAGGTATCATACAATAAATATGTAAATACACATAAATCAAAGTGTATTACACAAAGAATACAATTATAGCTAGTACATACACCACACAAAAGGTAATAGTGGCAATATGGCATGAATCTCATGGGAATAAGGAGTGAGATGAAAAACCCCTTACTATGCACTTTCCTTTAGTCGAGGGTAAATTTAACCTCCTGTACAAAGATCATAGTATATTATTAAATTATAAGAGAACCATATTAATTTTAATGATATCATACATGATTCATTTATGACTTTTTATTACCCATTTAATAACAATTTCCATGTCAACATAATATTTTGGGTAATAATAGCTTTATTTATCGTACGTGTTTTAACTTGTTACTATTGGTTGTATCACATAGATCATGATTTAAATACATCCAGAATATAAAACAAGATAAATATATCATATATATTTAGAATATAAATATTTTTAATAGACATATATATGAAATGGAAAACACTGTTTATGGAGACCGTAGTCCGTACGTACGCATAAACGTTATTTCTGTTTTCATATAATATTGAACAGAAGTAAGTGAATAAGATATATGTAAGTAAATAAATCATTTTATATATAAATAAATATATATATCTCCAGTAGAATTATTATTTCATATATTACATTCTTATTAGTAATATATATTTTTATAATCGTTGATGAATGGTGAACTTGAAACGAATCTCATCGCGTCGTGGAGATGGTAATCCGTACGTACGCACGAGCGACAATATCATTCTTTAGATATTAAAATAATATTTATTTGGATGGTATATCATATATACAGAATAATTTTCATGTTATATTTATTATTTACATGAATTACACATAATTATTATACCCATCCAAATAATAATGTTTTGAATAACAATTACATCACGACGTGGAGACAGTAAGCCGTACATACGCACGTATGGTAATATGTCATTCGAAGGATCTATAGAATAATGAAATATGGTTGCAACATGTTTATTATAACATAAAATTATATATAATATACTGGATTTATTATTTTATAATGGTGATAACAAAGAAAGAAGAAGTAAAAGAAGAAAGAAACCTGAAAAAGGGTGGAGAAATCATTACCTCTTCTTCGGGTTCTTCCTTTTTATTTGATCAAAAGGGCTCCATAGGTTGACTTTATAACTAATGGAAGGCCTCTAGGATAAATTAATGGAAGTTTAGAGAGTATTTGGGCATAGGTTGGCCGAACCAAAAGGCTTTGAAGGTGTGAATTAATGAGAAGGGGGAGTGCCCTTTTATAAGAGGGGTGAGGGGCACCTTTGGAAAAGCTAGAATTATTATTTTTTTAATAAATTCATATTCAGTTTATAATGTATAAAAAGAGTATTATTTAATGTTTAATGTTGGGATATTTCTAAAACCACTCATCCAATATAATTTAGATAGGTTTGGGTCACCATATTAACCTTATCTTTATGTATTAACTCTTAGTTAATTAGTTTCACTTTTACAATGTCTCTTTGTAGTTTTTTATTTCTAATGAATATTTATAATCTAAAATCAAACATATATAACCCCATGTAAAAATTTTTTCTAAAAGATATATGCTTATGTCATTTTTGTATTTATTTTAACTTAATTAATAGAAAGTGTCATTATCACTTACAAGTGGCTCCATGAGGTCCAACAATCGACCCAAAGATTCCCATGGTTGGACATTTATCCAAATATAATGTTAGGACACGGTTTAGGGTAATTTAGTTTTATTATAATATTATTTGTTAACCCTTATTTACTGGATTTACCCTTTAACCATGGTAAATAAAATATTTACCGAAGTAATTATTCAAAATGTATAAAAATAAAAGTTACCTATTTACAGAATTTTAACATCCTGATTCCAAATATAGAATCCATTTTTACAAATTCAAAACACATAATTGGAAGAAATTAATTTAAAATTAATTCCCATTGTTAAAACAAAAAGCATGTTTTTAAGAGATAAAAAATATCAAAAGATTGACACATGTTTATGTCCGGTATAATTCTTCAATTTTGTCCAATGACCAAAATTATATTAAATGGTAAAAATATATTCTAAATATTCTTTAAAACAACTCATATTCATAATTTATCACTACTATTTATTTTGATTAAAAAAGATGTTTTTATTTAAAATTTAGTAATTTTCAAAATTCATCGAAATATAAAAGTTATCCGAAAAGTACCAAAATTTCACCCTAGGCTAAATTCGATATTTAGAATCAAAAAATGAAGTCCATTTTGAGAGATAAAATTTATAAAATTTTAAAAATTATGTATTACTATTCATTACGGCTAGTTTGATTGGTTGTAGTGTGTGTTAGAACTCGAAGTTGCGTACAACACATGCTACTATATTATTCAAAGAGATGCATACCGTGGAAGAATGTGGTGTTACATTGTAATTTGTTTTATATACCCATTCTAAAGAATAAATTTATTTAGTCAAATTCAATATATAAACGTTAAAAATATTGGATTTAAAAAGGGTTCACTATTAACTTTGGTAAAAGTTCATTTTGGAAAAGACTTATTTTATCTAAAAAAATAGAATTTGCTCTTAAATTATGTATAAGAAACACATAATATAAAATATAAAATTATAACTATTATATAATGTTCATTATTTTGTTAATACTATTCATAACATCTTTTGAGTGGCTTGTTTGGTAAGTCGTGGTGCGCTTGAACTCAGTGTTACGTGTAGTGAATGTTTTTGAATTGTTTTGAAGAAGTACATAATATGAAATCATGGGGTGTTATATTCTTCCCTCCTTCAATAAATTGTGTCCTCGCAATTTGATATTCTTCTTTTAAAATAAAGGTTGAAAATAGAAAATATCTTTGTGGGAAAACCCACATCAGAAATTTGGTTAATAAAATTTAGTCTTAATAAGAGGAAAATAGAAATGAAATGGTCACCACAAAATTATGATATCAATTAGGAGAACATTGGTAGGAATTAGAGACATATAATTGGACTAAAACGTATATATTTATAGGTAGGGATTGAGGTCATCAATCATAAACAATTTTAAAATTGAGGTCCTTAAATTCATCAATCTATGATGATTTAAAATGCCATCGGTTCAACAAAACATAAGGTATTAGGATAACAAATTTTTTGTTTTATGATCCATCCAATAAATTATAAGAATTAATTTCTTCATAGAATAAGAGGAGAAGAAAAATATATACTTGAAAAGTAGAGTTCCATCTTTTAACTAATTTCTACCAAAAACTCATCTTTTACTCTAAAAGATAATAGAACTTAAAAAATATTCTATTTATCCTATTTGTTTGTGGTTAAAAATTTAATTTTTAATTCAACTACTATACCTTCTTAAAATTAACTACATTATTTAATCCAAGACATCTCCTGGGCCAGTGGTAGGTGATACACCCTTGTCGCCCTTCGATTGTGAGTTCAAGTCTCGCGGCCTTGCCGGTCTCGACGGGTTGTCTGCCGACCTCTAGGTAGTCCTTTAATGGCAATCCAAAATTAATCTCAAATTAGAATTATCCAAAATACTTCTGTCCCAACTCAAAGTCCAACAATTATAAGGAAGTTAAACATAATGCAGATCCTTTTTACCCTGTAATATCATATGAATACCTTCATCATGTATTCTTTTAAAACACTAAAACATCCTGAATTACCAAAATCCTTATAGATTACATTCATGCTCCCTTATTCTATATATAATGCTAGATATACTTCATCCATCCAAAAATGTTGTAAACTCCAACAATGATGGAATATAAAAATCTTTAATCTGTTTCAAGGTAGTCAAGAATATCAAATATAATTCACCCAAATCAACCATATCTTATTCCAAAATAAGTACCTCAATATTAGGACCATATTAAGGTTTATATTTCCTTCAACCATGTAATTTTCAAAAAGTTTAAATTGTTGTAGATTCACTTTTCCTAGTACCATAAAATCTCAAATCCTCAATGAAATCGTACTGCAGTAAAATCCTTATATACTAAATAATTATTATAACAAGTACATTGCTGATACAACACTCAAATGACATAATCAACATAAGAAATATAATCATTCTTCTTTATCTGTGGTAGTATCATAACTTGATTATTATCCAATAGCATCATTTGTGGCATAGTATGATGACTGGGACATAGGTTCTCATAGTGTCCAAACTTTTTTCAAATGAATCATTGTACATTTGAAACCATTTTCATACCCTTGTAGTCACGTACTTGGTGCCCTTTTCCTAAACACTTATAAAAAACTCCCATTCATTTCAGGAATGTTCCAGGGTGTTTCTTCCCACAGTTATCATATATGGGGAAATTCTTCTTTTCCTTCTTCCCTTTATATATCTTTCTCTCTTCCATCCTTTTCTTCTCTTGCTTCCCTTCAAAGCCATAAGACTCAGTAAACTCTTTAGTTATCTTATCCACACATGATACTATTTCTTTATATGATGATAATACGTGGGAGACTATTTCCCTTATAAATGATGTCTTAATATCATGAAAGATACAATCCCTCTTACTCTTTGGATCATACGTATTACTGGATTTCACATTCCTTATACTGGGCATCATTTCTATACAATAGCATAAACCAGGTCAGTTTATGAATTGCAATGAATAATTCCAAACTTTTAAAATACCTAACCCAAATTGAAAATTTTATGGATATAATCCATAATAATAATAAAAAATTCTTTGAGTAAGTATATACTCATGATCCCTTCATAATGGTTTATAAAGAAAATGAGAATTAACCTAAGCATATCTCTCGGGACTGTCGTAACCAAGAGTGCAGCAAAGCCCCATGTCGTGCACCGGTTCTCGTTTGAGTCTAGCTCAAAGCGGTGTTTTTGGGTTTTACCCCTAGGTACATCTATGCCAGAGCCACCTCTACCTTCTCGTATCCAGACATGGATTTATTCCTCAGAAAACATACAAAATCTCTACAATACCAAAATTCTAGGATGTTATTCTATACTAATACACAAATTCTATCTCAGGGCTCTGTGCTCTAATCAGATTTTATCTAAATCTAGTTTCCAAGGTTATTGCTAAACATCATCTAATACCAACTGTAATTCCCCGACCCCAGTTACCTATAGTTTTTGCATTGTTTTAATACATTGTCATGATTACAAGGAATTAAGTCCCAAATGACCGATCAGTTTAGCAGTTTTGGAAAATAGATTACAAACATGAATGTTACATTACACTTAATAACATACAAAACAACATAAATAATACTTTATGAATGCCATTATTCCCTTGTCTTAACCCTGTATCTCAATCACAATACACTTCTTGGAATCCTGGGAAAAATAATGCATAGAAAGGGGTGAGCTCAAACACTCCGTAAGGGTAATCAATACAGTAAAAACATTCATAAATAAGCATAAACATTTAAGGAAATGTATAAATAAAACAAAATCCTATTAAACTTGAACATCAGAATAATATGGCACAAATAAAATGAAATAATGTCATTTAATTATTTACATGGGTATTCTACTAGTCGAATAATCACCTGCAATGTCACTAACCACTTTCATAATGATGGAATGCATAATGCCAGACTATCATAACCACATACCCAAGGCCTCGTGCCAAGACTACAAATAAGATTTTGTCAAGGCCTTCTTCCAAGACACTAGTTTGTCTCATGAGACCAACTGATGCATCGAGGAGCTATAGTGGGCTCCACCCGTCACTTACTAAGTGCAATGCATTCCCATATGAAAGGGTTTAAACATAACATAAACATTCGTATTAGAACTAGCATTCAAAATGTCAATACATTCTCCATAAAGCATTAATGGTATAAAAATAACACATCCACAGTAAAACATATCCCAAAACCTTCAATACAATATAAAAGTTTTTTTATTATAATCAATCGACTTAATATAATATTAAAATCCAATAAAGGATGTTGACATAGATGAAATCAAAACTATTTGAGAGAAATATCTCTTTTCTCAAAATCCTTGAAAAGTCACACATTTATAAAGGATGTAATTTAAAAGATATTTTTTAATCAAAGTGTCCCATACCACTTTGATTCTTTTGAAAAGAATTATCATTTCAAAACATTAATGTCCATATTAATAAATCCTTAAAATCATTTTGAAAACATGGACATTAATTAAAAAGATTTAGAATGATAAATATTTAAAACATTTTAAATTCTGATCTTGAAAAATATAACCTTTAAAAATCATCAAAATATTCATTTTGAAATCATTTTTATGAAAAATGGACATGGATGATAAAACTACCCCAGTAAATACTTACACATAAACAGTCTTGGGTAATAATGAGATTGAGGAATTAACCCTTACCAATTTGGTAAGTTACGAAACAAACAACCCATGAATGAGGTATCATATAATGAATATGTAAATACACATAAATAATAGTGTATTACACAAAGAATACAGTTATGGGCACTATATACACCACACAAAAGGTAATAGTAGAATTATGGCATAAATCTCACGGGAATAAGGAGTGAGATGAAAAACCTCTTACCTTGCACTTTCCTTTAGTCGAGGATACATTTAAACTCATGCACGAAGATCTAAGTCTGTTATTGAATTATACCAGAACCATATTAATAATAATTATATAATACATGATTCATTTATGTCTTTATATTACCCATTTAATAATAATTTCCATGTCAAATTAATATTTTGGGTAATAATAGCTTTCTTTATCGTACGAGTTTTAACTTGTTACTCTTGGTTGTATCACTTAGATCATGATTTAAATAAATCTAGAATATAAAACATGATAATTATATCATATATATTTAGAATATAAATATGTATAATATACATATATATGAAAAGGAAAACACCGTTTATGGAGACGGTAGTCCGTACGTATGCATAAACGATGCTTCTGTTTTCATATATGATTGAACGGAAGTATGTGAATAAGAAATATGTAAGTACATAAATCATTATATATATAAATATATATATATTTCCAGTAGCATTATTATTTCATATATTACATTCTTACTAGTAATATATATTTTTATAATCATCGATGAATGGTGAACTTGGAAATGAATCTCATCACGTCGCGGAGACGGTAATCTGTACGTACGTACAAGCGACAATATCATTCTTTTGATATTAAAATAATATTTAGTTGGATGGTATATCATATATAAAGAATAATTATCATTTTATATTTAATAATTACATGAATTAGACATAATTATTATACCCATCCAAATAATAATGTTTTGAATAACAATTACAGCACAATGTGGAGACAGTAAGCCGTACGTACGCACGTATTGTGACATTTCATTAAAAGGATGGATAGAATACTGAAATATGGTTTTACCATTTTTATAATAACATCAAAGTATATATAATATAGTGGAGTTATTATTTTAAAATGGAAATAACAAAGAAAGAAGAAGTGGAAGAAGAAAGGAACTTGAAAAAGGGTGGTGAAATCATTACCTCTTCTTCGGGTTCTTACCTTTGATTTGATCAAAAGGGCTCCTTAGGATGGATTTCTGACCAAAGTAATGCCTATAAGATGAAGTGAGGGACGTTGAGAGAGTATTTGGGTAGAGTTTGGCAGAACCAAATGGCTTTTATGGTGTGAATTAATGAGAAGGGGGAGTTCCCTTGTATAAGAGGGGTGAGGGGAACCTTTGGAAAAGCTAGAAATATTATTTTATAATAAATTAATATTCCGTTTCTAATGGCTAAAAAGTGGATTATTTAAAGTTTATGGTGGGGATATTTCAAAAACCACTCAAAATATTTAATTTAGATAGGTTTTGGTAACTATATTAACCTTATCATTAAGTATTACCTCTTAGTTAATTAGTTTCACTTTTACAATGTCTCATTGTATTTTTATATTATAAGGTTAATAAACACACTATATACATCCAAGAGAACCCTATGTTGTCAACTAATGATACTACTAACATGATATAAGTCTCTTTTCCGAACATTAGATTTTTAGGAAATGAATATGAATTAATAATATAATATTTGTTTTAAAAATGATTTTATGTCAATTTTGACACTATTCAATAATTGATTTTTTTTTGAAAATCATAACAGAATTATTACTTCTAAAAAAGATAATTAAGTCAATCCTAACATGTCATATTAACCTTTAAAATTAGTTTAATTCAAAAAAATTCTGAAATTATATTTATTTGGGAATTTATAATCTCGATTATTTTAATTTCTCATTATTATTATAATTACTACATCATCATTGTGTCATAAATAAAAAATCTTATTTATTGTCTAAAAATTATAAATAAAATATTATTATGTAGGAAAGCTTTTTTTATTTCTAATGAATATTTATAATTGAAAATCCAACATATATAACCCTATGTAAAAATGTTTTTCTAAAAGATAAATGCTTATATGATTTTTGTATTTATTTTATCTTAATTAATATAAAGTGTCATTATCACTTACAAGTGGCTCAATGGGGTCCCAAAATAGACCCAAAGATGCCCATGGTCAGACATGTATCCACTAATAAGGTTGGGAAACGTTTACGGGTAATTTAGTATTATTATAATATTATTTATTTAGCCCTTATTTACCAGATTTACCCTTTAACCATGGTAAATAAAATATTTACCGAAGTAATTATTCAAAATCACTAAAAATAAAATTTACCTATTTACACAATTTGAAAATCCTGATTCCAAATATGGAATCCATTTTTCCAAATTCAAAACACAGAACTGGAAGAAATTAAATTAAAATTAATTCACGTTGTTAAAACAAAAAGCGTGTTTTTAAGAGATAATAACAATCAAAAGATTGACATTTGTTTATGTCCGGTTTAATTGTGAAATTTTGTCCAATGACCAACATTGTATTAAGTGGTAAAACTATATTCTAAATATACATTAAAACCACTCATATTATTAATTTATCACTACAAATTATTTTGATTAAAAAGTTGTTTTTAAATAAAATATAGTAATTTTCACTATTCATCAAAATATAAAAGTTATCTTAAAAGTACCAAAATTTCACCCTAGGCTAAATTCAATATTCCAAATCCAAAAATGATTTCCATTTTGAGATATAAAATTTATAAAATTTTAAAAAGTAGGTATTACTATTCATTTCACCTAGTTCGATTGGTTGTAGTGTGTGTTAGAACTCGAAGTTGCGTACAACACACGCTATTGTATTATTCAATGAGAAGCATACTGTGGAAGCATGGGGTGTTTAATTGTAATTTTTTTTATCCCCATTCTAAAGAATAAATTTATTTAGTCAAATTGAATATATAAAAGTTAAAAATATTGGATTTAAAAAGGTTTCACTATTAAAGTTGGTAAAAGTGCATTTTTGAAAAATACTTCGTTTATCTGAAAAAAATGAATTTTTTCTTACATTGTGTCTAAGAAACTCATAATATGGATTCTAAAATTATATGTATTATATAAGGTTCAAAATTTAGTTAATACTATTCATAACCTCTTTTGAATGGCTTGTTTGGTAAGCCATGGTGCGCTTGAACTCGCTGTTACGTGTATTGAAAGTTATTGAATTGTTTTGAAGAAGTACATACTATGAAATCTTTGGGTGTTACATTTTACATGGAACATGAAATTTTTTGACTTATTTATTTAGTTCTGTGTCTGATAAAATGTATTATTTAATGTTTAGGATCGAGTAACACCTGTAATGATATCATATAATGGTATCAAATTTGAAGTGCACTGTGTTGCATTTGTTGTCAATGAGGTATGTTGTTGTCAAGGAATGAATGGATGGATGTCAAGGAGGTTCAATATGTGAATGAAAAAGGATTTTATGGTGATGGTGATGATGGAGAATGGCCCTGGAACATAAAGATGCATGTCACTTAGGAGATTCACTAAGTGGCATAGGAGATGTGGTTGAAACATTCTCTAGTGAAATCAGATGATTGTTGAGCTGATCATTAAGTTCCAAGAACTTGTATCAACTGGATACAAAGTCACAACAATGATAGAAGACCATGCATTGTATGGACAATGCATGAGGAGATGAAAGGAGATCCATCCACAATCACTGAGTGGATGAAGTGGATTAATGAAGTCCATGCACTATCACTAAGTGCATGTGAACATGAAGATGATCCAACTTGATATCTGATTAGATCAATGAAGTTCATTGAAGAATTTATGTGATTAAGAGCTCGGTTGATGAAGAAAGAACCTTCAAGAATTTCCCTCATAAGTAATGAATATTTGTTGAGAAGGAGTGAGGAATTCAAATGAAGAAGAAGATGAGAAAAAATGAGGAAGAAGGCTTCAAGTGGCATTTGGCATATGGGGATACTTTGTTTTTATACAAAGTCATTATTCCTATACTTAGCAAAAAATAAGGCCACCAAGGAGGCCAGCCGAGGGTCATCACCCAAGGCACTTGTGGGACTCAAGGTCACCACGCCCACGGGGAACCCTCAAAGGCCAGGGCAGCATCCTTGAGGTAGGGGCGCACCCGTAGGACACCGCATGGGCGCCTGGGGAACGCCCGGAGGAGCGCGACAGGGGCCGTGTATAAGCCCCTGAGGGCACGCGGTGGTGAAGCCCGCGCACCCGAGGAAGCATAGTGGGCGCCAGTAGCGTGCCCGCAGGGAGCAGAGAGTGGGCGCAGAGCGCGCCCGCATGGAGAACACGGTGCGGGGCGGCACCGTGGAGGGAGAAGTTCAACTGAGGGGTTGAGGCGGCGCTAGGGTGATAAAGCGTGAAAAAACAGCGCGCCGATTCGACGTGGGACGCGGAAATTTCACCTGGGACAGATCTGAGCCGTCCGTCTCATCGCGCGCTGGATCGCAGCCAATCATCTCATCTGCCGCGCGCAGCGATTTAATCCGACCGTCCGATGTATCTCAAACGCTTGATCCGACGGCTCCCGGCTCGTCTCCTTCGTCGAGCCACCCCGAAGCCACCCGCGAGCTCCGTTCGAATCAGGAGCCTCCCGAACGATGATTTCGAGATTCCGGCCACCTCTGAAGAAGCCGAAGACACAATGAGCTCGTCTGGCCACACCGAACATGTCGATTCATTAAAATGACTCTGCATGCGATGAGAAGGAGAAAATTGGAGTTCGGCCGAGGCAAACAACGTTGCCGAGGCCATGAGGATTATGCTTTGCATGGTTTGCCCTTGAAGAAGGCCGTGCATGCGTTTCTATGCCGCATGCATGTAGAGGTGAAGAAAAATAACAAAGGAGAGGAAACCCGCATGAACCGAGTATAAAAATAAAGATTTGAAAGATTTTTAAAGATCCTAAACTTTCGGGAACTTGAGTTATTATCACGCGGATGTTTAGAAGCCCTCCTCGCCTATAAAAAGAAGACCCGAGGCGCTGGAGAAGTTTGCTGATGCGCTGAAGTTTTGTTGAAGATCTGCAGTCCCGTGAGAGCGCTTAGCCTCGCGAAGTAGAAGCCCTGCGCGTACCACTTGCACGGCAGCAGCCCGAAGCCAAACCTTGACTTCGTGAGTCCCTTGCGCGCTACTTCTTTGTGCGACAAGAAGGAGGAGAAGAGGTCCCGTGCGCGCCTTCCCTTTGCGCGACAGGAAGACCCGAGGCAGCCGCAAGCACCTTGCGTGCCCTCGTGGTTTGTTGAGGCTTGCGCGACCAAGTGTCCCGAGGTCTTGCGCGCCCCTGTGCCGTGCACCTTGCGCGGCCGAAGGCTAAGTGAAGACCGAGGCAGTGCCTCGTGTGTGAACATTGAGAAGGTCGAGCCTTTGTGCTAGTGTGCCAAGAAGACAAGAACACCTACGGGCAGTGGCTTGTGCAAAGAAGGAGAACCCGAGGCCTTTAGTGCCTTGTGTGTGCACACATTGAAGAACAAATTAGAAGAACAAATTGTGTGTGCAAATTAAAGAAGTGGCCGAAGGCTATGTGTGTGCACAAGAAGTTTGTGCTCACTTAGAAGAAGAGGAGAAGACCCACACAAAGTACAACACACTTTTAAGTGTGTAAGAAAATTGAATAAAGTGTGTGAAGAAGTGAGAAGCTGGTGTGTGCTTAAAGATACTACACCCTTTGTGGGTTTAATGCACCAAGAAGAGAATAAGGGGAGTGCATGCATGCATGCATGCACGTGCACACATGAACAGAGTCAAATCAGTGGTGTGCAATTGAGCTGTCCAAGACAGAAGATCTTGAAGTATTGAGAAGTACATGCAGTCAGTGCATGAGGAAGAAGAGTTGCCATGCACTCAGTGCATGAAGATGATTTGAAGTGAGACTGGACCAGACTGAAGTTAAAGATATCAGTTGTCTGAGTATTCAGTAGTTGGAGAGAAGCCAGGTCATCCTTAGATGAAGGAGATAAATCCTGAGCAAGACGAGAAGACATGTTCATCACAAGTGAGCAGAGGTACAGAGCACGGCCAGCAGTCTTTATCCCAGACTGCTGAAGATACTTGAAGAATCTTAAAGAGAAGAAGAGCTACTCGTGTGACTCGAGGAGCCAAGAGAAGACCCTGTGGGACTCAGGGAGAAGAAGTCTTCAGTGGGATTCTGGAGCAGGCCAGTGGGACTCTGGTAACACTGTGGGACACAGTATAAAGACCCTCCTGTGGGACTCAGGAGAGATACAGTGGGACTCTGTATCGACCATTGTAATACTAACAGATTATAATGGAAGAAACCATGTTGGGGTGTATAACCAACATGGCAAGGACGTAGGCCTTTGGTGCCGAACCTTGTAAATCCTTGTGTCCTGTGCCTTTACATTTACTGCATCACTCGAGGAAAGGCTGAGAGATACAAGAAGAGTGGATCGAGGCTTTAACCAGCCATAGAGGTTTAATTGATTAAGAATCAATTAATAAAAAGTTTTAAGGGATCACTGATTCACCCCCTCCCCCTCTCAGTGATTCACACTGATCTGGGCACTTCAATTGGTATCAGAGGGGAGGTTACCTCTAAAATATCCAAGGGAGTCTTTATGAAGTGAAGATTTGACGAAATGAGCGACTGGACTCAAATGGAGATATCTGCCAAGACTCAAAAAAATAGAAAGAAGAAACAGGCCAAGAAGATGAAGAAAGCCTGTCCTAGCTGTGATGAAGTTGGAACAATGAAAGATCTTCAAATTGCAATCAAATATCTTCAGAAGGCAGTCCCCAAGGAAGTGGCAATGTGTATAGCTACAAGCATCCTTGAACTTCAAGAAGAAAAATTACAGCTAGAAGAAGAAGCCAATGCAATGGAAGATCAATTGGCAAAAAGGGTTGGCATAACCAACACTCTCAGAAAGCTGGTGGAGGCTAAAGATGAAACTGTTTCTCTTTGCAATGATAGATATGAAGACACTGCTGAAGAATTGCAAAGGAGACTTTCTGAGAAAGAATTCTTTAAGACAGTGGTCAAAGATGTTTTCCATGCACTGGAAAAGAGGCACAAAGTTTCAATGAATGTCAGAGATGCTCAACATGAAGACAAAGTAAAAAGGGTGAAGGAGCTTGACAATTCATTGCTAGAAATAACAAAGGTGCATGAAGACCAGATAAAGCATCTGGAAGAGAAATGGGAAGGAAGGCTAAGAACTATTGAGGATGAGAAGAACTCCCTCAATATGAAATGCTTAGAACTAGAGGTGATATTGAAAAATCTACAATCACCCAAAGCTGAATCCTCCCAGTCAGCTGAAAGTAGAAATGTTGCTACACAAGTGTGCTTTGAAGAGGATGATTCTAAAAGAAAGACATCCTCTAATAAAAGGGCAACATCTTCTAGAAAGAAGGTACCATCCATACCATCTTGTACTGATGCTTCTAATTGTGTTTCCACAAAAAGTGCAGGATGGAAAAATAATTCCAAACAAGTATGGATGAAGAAAATGAAGAAGCAGGGATCTCCTGAAACAACACAGCAAGTCAAGAAAAGTACCCAACAATCAGAAGGACTGAAGAGGTCAAGATTTGTGGGTCAGTGTTGGTGTTGTAATAAGTATGGGCACTGTGCAAAGGATTGTTAGTACAATCCACTGAATGTCAAAGCACAAAGGAAGACCATGCCAAGGGGGAGCAAGCCAGAAGAAAAGAAGAAGCATCCATAGGTCCAGAGACATCTGTTTACTGCAAATAGATTTGGATTACTTGACAACATCTGGGATGGTTGCAAAAGTGGTCAACAAATTTGATACATGTCAATCTCCGAATGTATCCAAAGCTGGTAAGAAGAGAAGATCACAGAACCTGGCTAAGAGAGATTCCTTGGGAAGCAAGAAGAATGTAGAAAATGCTCCCAAGAAGTGTATTAGAAATGAACAGAAGTCCTTGGAGTCTGAGTCCAAGAAGGGTGATGCATCCAGAAGGACCACCAAGAAGTGCTTCTACTGTGGAAAGAATGGCCATACCATGGATCTTTGTAAACTAGCCATGAAATATAATGGAAGCCAACTAAACTCAAACAGACAATCAATCCAGAAGAAGAAGAAGGGATTGATTGAAAATAAGTTGCCTAGGATAGGTAGCTTGACAGCATTAAAGGAACCATGTGGAACTTCCAAAACTGAGGCCACACTTCCAAATGACATGTTAATTATATGGCCAAATCAGTTGCAACTTTCCAAAGATCTGCAGAGAGCTGAAGATGAATTTCTGGCAATTGCTAAGGAAAAAGGGAAGAAGAAAATTTCACATGAAGATGTTTTGAGATCCAAACCAGCACAGACATCAATGAAGATCAAACATGCAAGTGTGAAGAATGGTGAAAATGGGACATCTCGGTTGAGAGAATCTTCTCAACCTTGTTGTTCACATTGATGAACCAAGGAGGTTCCATCTTATTCCATAATCACTTGTATTTACATGTGCTAACATTGCAGGGAATTGAAGATGATGATCATTCTCATCTGGAGAGTGGTTTGGACAGATTGGAGTGCACCCCTTGAGGGGGAGCCAATCAGAAGAAGATGGGATTCTAAGATTTAATACCATCTTTAGAAAAGTGAAGGTATTCCAATCATACTTTCATCCCTTGTTTCTTAATTGTATTCATCATGACAACTAAGGGGGAGTATTGATTGAAGACAAATGGTTGAAAGGGTGAGCTTTATCTTTGCACCTGAACTTTCTAATGAGTTTTGTGAAGTTGTGCAGGATTTAGAAAATTCATTGTTATATCTGAAAAATTTCAAACCCCTAAGCATGATCTCACATGTGTAGAGAATTATGGACAGCTTTGAATTCCTTGGTCATATCACTCTTGTTTTCTACACCGGGTTAGCCCAAGTAGACTTAGAGTTGATTTACTAAAGGTTCTTTGCTAAAGAGAACATGTGACATCATCCCTCTCTCAGTGTTTTTCAAGAAAATACTTTTCAAAGGGAGGAAGAGATTTTTGAAAATGAACCACACCACATCTTTGCATTTGATTGCCAATAAGGGGGAGAAAAGATTGGCACACATATTGAACCATTCATATGTGCTGAAGAAGTGTATTGACAACAAATACAAAGGGGGATATTGAAGTGCACTGTGTTGCATTTGTTGTCAATGAGGTATGTTGTTGTCAAGGAATGAATGGATGGATGTCAAGGAGGTTCAATATGTGAATGACAAAGGATGTGATGGTGATGATGGTGATGGAGAATGGCCATGGAACATATAGATGCATGTCACATAGGAGATTCACTAAGTGGCATAGGAGATGTGGTTGAAACATTCTCTAGTGAAATCAGATGATTGTTGAGCTGATCATTAAGATCCAAGAACTTGTATCAACTGGATACAAAGTCACAACAATGATAGAAGACCATGCATTGTATTGACAATGCATGAGGAGATGAAAGGAGATCCATCCACAATCACTGAGTGGATGAAGTGGATTAATGAAGTCCATGCACTATCACTAAGTGCATGTGAACATGAAGATGATCCAACTTGATCTCTGATTAGATCAATGATGTTCATTGAAGAATTTATGTGATTAAGAGCTCAGTTGATGAAGAAAGAACCTTCAAGAATTTCCCTCATAAGTAATGAATATTTGTTGAGAAGTAGTGAGGAATTCAAATGAAGAAGAAGATGAGAAAAAATGAGGAAGAAGGCTTCAAGTGGCATTTCGCATATGGGGATACTTTGTTTTTATACAAAGTCTTTATTCCTATACATAGAAAAAAATGAGGCCACCAAGGAGGCCAGCCGAGGGTCATCACCCAAGGCACTTGTGGGACTCAAGGTCACCACGCCCATGGGGAACCCTCAAAGGCCAGGGCAGCATCCTTGAGGCAGGGGCGCACCCGTAGGACACCGCATGGGAGCCTGGGGCACACCCGGAGGGGCGTGGCAGGGGCCATGTATAAGCCCCCGAGGGCACACGGTGGTGAAGCCTGCGCACCCGAGGAAGCATAGTGGGCGCCAGTAGCGCGCCCGCAGGGAGCAGAGAGTGGGCACAGAGCGCGGCCGCAGGGAGAACACGGTGTGGGGCGGCACCGTGGAGGGAGAAGTTCAACTGAGGGGTTGAGGCGGCGCTAGGGTGATAAAGCGCGGAAAAACAGCGCGCCGATTCGATGTGGGACGCGGAAATTTCACCCGGGACAGATCTGAGCCGTCCGTCTCATCGCGCGCTAGATCGCAGCCGCTCATCTCATCTGTCGCGCACCGCGATTTAATCCGGCCGTCCGATGTATCTCAAACGCTTGATCCGACGGCTCCCGGCTCGTCTCCTTCGTCGAGCCACCCCGAAGCCACCCGTGAGCTCCGTTCGAACCAGGAGCCTCCCGAACAATGATTTCGAGATTCCGGCCACCTCTGAAGATGCCGAAGACACCAATGAGCTCGTCTAGCCACATCGAACATGTCGATGCATTAAAATGACTCTGCATGCGATGAGAAGGAGAAAATTGGAGTTCGGCCGAGGCAAACAATGTTGCCGAGGCCATGAGGATTATGCTTTGCATGGTTTTCCCTTGAAGAAGGCCGTGCATGCGTTTCTAAGCCGCATGCACGTAGAGGTGAAGAAAAATAACAAAGGAGAGGAAACCCGCATGAACTGAGGATAAAAATAAAGATTTGAAAGATTTTTGAAGATCCGAAACGTTCGGGAACTTGAGTTATTATCACGCGGATGTTTAGAAGCCCTCCTCGCCTATAAAAAGAAGACCCGAGGCGCTAGAGAAGTTTACTGATGCGCTGAAGTTTTTTTGAAGATCTGGAGTCCCGTGAGAGCGCTTAGCCTCGCGAAGTAGAAGCCCTGCGCGTACCACTTGCGCGGCAGCAGCCCGAAGCCAAACCTTGACTTCGTGAGTCCCTTGCGTGCTACTTCTTTGTGCGACAAGAAGGAGGAGAAGAGGTCCCCTGCGCGCCTTCCCTTTGCGCGACAGGAAGACCCGAGGCAGCCGCAAGCACCTTGCGCGCCCTCGTGGTTTGTTGAGGCTTGCGCGACCAAGTGTCCCGAGGTCTTGCGCGCCCCTGTGCCGTGCACCTTGCGCGCCCGAAGGCTAAGTGAAGACGGAGGCAGTGCCTCGTGTGTGAACATTGAAAAGGCCGAGCCTTTGTGCTTGTGTGCCAAGAAGACAAGAACACCTACGGGCAGTGGCTTGTGCAAAGAAGGAGAACCCGAGGCCTTTAGTGCCTTGTGTGTGCACACTTTGAAGAACAAATTAGAAGAACAAATTGTGTGTGAAAATTATAGAAGTGGCCGAAGGCTATGTGTGTGCACAAGAAGTGTGTGCTCACTTAGAAGAAGAGGAGAAGACCCACACAAAGTACAACACACTTTTAAGTGTGTAAGAAAATTGAATAAAGTGTGTGAAGAAGTGAGAAGCTGGTGTGTGCTTAAAGATACTACACCCTTTGTGGGTTTACTGCACCAAGAAAAGAAGAAGGGGAGTGCATGCATGCATGCATGCACGTGCACATGTGAACAGAGTCAAATCAGTGGTGTGCAATTGAGCTGTCCAAGACAGAAGATCTTGAAGTATTGAGAAGGCCATGCAGTCAGTGCATGAGGAAGCAGAGTTGCCATGCACTCAGTGCATGAAGATGATTTGAAGTGAGACTGGACCAGACTGAAGTTAAAGATATCAGTTGTCTGAGTATTCAGTAGTTGGAGAGAAGTCAGGTCATCCTTAGAAGAAGGAGATAAATCCTGAGCAAGACGAGAAGACCTGTTCATCACAAGTGAGAAGAGGTACAGAGCAAGGCCAGCAGTCTTTATCCTAGACTGCTGAAGATACTTGAAGAAGCTTAAAGAGAAGAAGAGCTACTCGTGTGACTCGAGGAGACAAGAGAAGACCCTGTGTGACTCAGGGAGAAGAAGTCTTCAGTGGGATTCTGGAGCAGGCCAGTGGGACTCTGGTAACACTGTGGGACGTAGTATAAAGACCCTCCTGTGGGACTCAGGAGAGATAAAGTGGGACTCTGTATCGACCATTGTAATACTAACAGATTATAATGGAAGAAACCATGTTGGGGTGTATAACCAACATGGCAAGGACGTAGGCCTTTGCTGCTGAACCGTGTAAATCCTTGTGTCCTATGCCTTTACATTTACTACATCACTCGAGGAAAGGCTGAGACATACAAGAAGAGAGGATCGAGGCTTTATCCAGCCATAGAGGTTTAATTGATTAAGAATCAATTAGTAAAAAGTTTTAAGGGATCACTGATTCACCCCCTCCCCCTCTCAGTGATTCACACTGATCTGGGCACATCAAAATTAATGATTTTTTATAAAGATCACTGAAAACATTGGTTATATCTCCCCAATTTTATACAAAGAGATAGCATATATAGACTTATAATGGATTAACAGAATTATCCAGGCTATGGAAAATCCCATAGTGTCATTCTTTACTCATAAGTGGGCTAAGGTGGAGAAGAATATTTCTTGATGGAATGTAAAAAAGAAGTGATAAGATCATCCATATATTATCCTTTTCATATATTTCAAATAAGGTTGAGACGTATGAATCCATGGATATATGCATATTAGAATTGGTGTTTATTATTATTTATAGAATATTCATGGAGGGGTTATTGAACTAATAATGTAATAATATCATTTGTTTTCAATGATTAAATATTTTTAGTGAATATATGTTATTATTGATGTGTTTATGCATAATTTATTGAAATATAATGATGGTTATATTACCTTCTACATCATTTTATTTAATTTGGAAGGTCTAGATATTGATTAAGAAATGCCTAAAGTTATTTTTAGTTGAACTCGATACCTACATAATTTTTATTCCATAATTATTCATACTGTATAAGGATAATCAAAATTTATGTAAGGGTCATATATATATTTAAATACCTATAAAAATGTATCTTTTTATGTCATTCATAATGAAACATCTAAAATAATTAATGATATGAAATAGTTACACATAATTTTGGTGAGTTTTATATAGGTGAAACCATGTATTAGACTCTGTTTATAGTTAACTCCAATATTACGAAGGATATATATGTTTAACGAATAATTTCAAATAATTTTCATAAATGTGAGATTAAATTTGGAATTATGTGTATAGGTAAACCAATAATTTTATTAACATTACTAAAAGTTATTTAATAAAACTATAAAGGTAACATGAAATTGTAGTTATCTACTTAATGGTGATGTAGATAACTTAGTGATCTATATAGAGGAAACTAGATATTGTGTCAAGGTATTCATTGTATTATGTTACCTATACAATTTAATCGTTTCTCGAATTTTTTCCCTAGATCTTATGACATTGATCTGAGTTAAGAACGTGGAAAACGAAATGAGTGTTTACCTTTTTATGAAGCTTTAAATTCAAAAAAAGAATGATAATTTTGTTTGAATTTTTTTTCTAATGTTTTAAAATAATTCATTTGTTTTTCATATTATATAAAAACTTTGTAAAAAATATGAGTTTTCTATGTCATATGAAAATGAGGAGGATTTATAAATTTAATATCTGAAGAATGAGAGATTAAAATCAAATGATGTGCATATATAAAATATCAATAACTTATATGGTTAATGATTCAGAGAAACAATAAATAATATTTTCTAAGTGGGAATCTATTATTTAATATATGAACTCTATTTTTAAGAATTAGAGTCATTCTTGTTGAATTAAAGTACCACATTATAGTAAATGTATTCATACACATGAGGATGAAATTTTGTATAAGACAAATAATGTCATTTTTTTAGATAATTTTAATGGGGAAAGTAATCATTACAATATAATATTTTAAGAAGTATGTTTTAATGATAATTTAAATTGATAACCCATTACCATATTTAATATAAAATATAATCACCTATATTTTAAGATCAAGATATTTTCTAAGATTGTAATTTATAAACTATCATTCATGATATTAATACATTGAATATAAAAACCCTAAAACAAAGAAAAAGATCATTGAAGAATATTAAGAAAACAAGAAACCACTATGTGAGATTATATTGAGAGATATAATATAAAACCATGTATAAGAGAGAAATGAATTTGATAAAAGGTAATTATTGAAGATGGATATCCTAAGAAATTGAAAATTCTTAAAGGAAGAGGAAGATCTAGATTGATTAACATCTGATGTGAGTTTCATGATCAGAGGATTAAATCAATACTTCATCCTTCTAACTTTATTTTTGGAGTTATATATGACTGAAAAATTCCCATTATCTCACAAATGAAGATCATATTGAATTATGTAGTAGTAAAAAATAATGTGATAGAGGTATTTCTATTAGTATATCAATGTTAGGGATGTTTTTTATTGGGTTTCAAATAGTCAACAAATATTTATTTTGAATTGGGGTGTATAACCTATTTTTGAAGAGGATATGTTGTGAATGGGGTGTGTAAAATATTATTGTTAATTTTTTCTACCCAACAGTTGTTGTGAACACTTGTTTTTATAATGGTTAATCCATGATAGGGTTCCCAAATTTCATGATAGAAAGTATGTATTGGTAGTAAAACATTGTATACCTTGTGTTTGGATCTCTATTTTATTATTAAGGATATAAGGTTAGTATATTTGATTATATTTAGTGGACCAGGTCCTTAACAAATTTGATTTGTGGAGTTTGAAAATAGGATTCATAAAATAATACCAGTATTTCACCCTCACCCCCACCCCTTGTGTTCTTTTAAATGGATTGGGAGCTTCAATTTTTTTGCACATAGGTTATAACTCCCATAAAAGGCATTTATTCAGTTATTCTTACCTTACCAAAAATCATAACACAATTTCTTCTTTATCCCATGAATGTAAATAATGATTTTTCCTCCACATTATAAAGAATGTTTTTATTTTAGTATTACATGTTCAAATTATAATTTATCAATATACCTGTAAACATATGGTTTCTTGTATATATCCTCAAAATAAAATGTTTTATTATTTGGGCCTCTATGATGAAAAAGTCCAATTTTTAGAGAGTTTTTACTCTAATTAAAAAGTGATGTGTTTATAGTCTGTGTTATAAAAATTCATGGGTATAGCGGTGTGAAGGTTGGATATATGATTGTTTGGTTTTAACCTAATATAAAAACTATTTTATTATTTTGGTTCCTAATATTCAGTATTCACACATAAGTAATAAAAAATTTATTTTTTATGGTCAATTTGATTTGAAATTATATCCAAAGAATATTTAATTATTATAAAATTTATTCTGAATGTTTTGTGATTGAACAATCACCCCCACATATTTCTTTACATATCTATTTGGGGCCTAAACAATTTATCACTAACATATTATACTATCCCCCAATATGATGAAAATATCATAAGTACTATTACCTGAATTAATATAAACACTGATTTCAACTGGTTGATCCCACATCCTGATCACTAAGGAAAATTATCCATTACTAAAGCACCAAACAATACAGAAAATTGATGAATAATTGAACATGATGTGTATCTCCCATCTTGATTAGAAAAAGGAAATCATAAACACCGCCATCCAATTCATTGTCACTTGACTATAAATAGACTCCTCATAGTTTGATAACTCATGTTTTCAGAAATCACTCAGGGATGACTTCCATGCCTACCCAAATTATAGTTCCACTCTCCGATGCATAACATATTGTGCTTCTTGTACAACTCATTTTTGAACCTCCTGATTTCATCAACCAACTGATTTAAAAAAATAGATAAACTAACCCAAACCTGAGGATGTATATATATATTAATATATATATATGTCTATGTGTGTGTGTGTCTGTGAAATGTTTGGAAACACTACCAGATTAATCACATGTATAACCATGCATCCATGTTATCAAAACCCATATGGAAAATCACTACAAGGAAACCCATAAACAAACATCAAGATGTAAAACTGTATGACACATTAATTTGTTCCAATAAATATACCTTGTATTCAATGTAATATTCCATAATTATGTGTTTGTATGTTATAGATTATATTATTATATCATAGGGCCCCATATTATATTAAGATGCTTTATTAATCTACAAATTGTACTAGTTTCATATAATACTACTATCTTACAACACATGGAATACTCACTAGTATATATTTTGAACTCATCTTAAAACCACTCAATTTGATACCATTTTACAACTACTCATTATAGAAAAAATTCTGGACATAAACACCTAAAGAGGTGGGGTGATTCATGGTGTTTCATATAATTTATTTTTTCACTTCATTCTTGTTTTGCCCTTTTCCATATATTTTCCCCCATTAGAAGGAACACGGTCCCATCTTCAAAATTACTAAGGGTTCTCTCAACAAAAAATAGTACACATATAAAAACATTATAGCACAATGAACATGGGGATGTGAATTTTTCTAGTCACATTAGTCTACATGAATAGGGAACACAAAAATAATGTGTCGATGATCGAAAATCCACCATAATAACTTTTTTTTGGATTATAATATTTATCATGGTATCTATATTACAAGGCTCAATGCCATTAAATGTGTTAGGATTCTATCACTCCACAACCAAGTAGAACTCGATCATCTTATATTTTGAATAATGATTAATGGAAGTATTTATTAGTTTATAAACATTATCTTATCTTCTATTCCTTATAGACATGAAATAATACTCAAAATCAACATATGTTGTAGAAACACATTCTATCTTTGATATCGGACTATATTCCCTATAGTGCTCCAATTTTCTACACTTAGAATCCTCCAAATCTGAATGATAGAGACTGATTAATGTATGGGAAAAATATTTTTCACCAAAATGAATATAGAATGAATAACTAACCTTTAGAAGATTAAGATTACTCCACAGTATAATGATCATTATTTAATTCATTGTATACAACATGAATCAACCAAATATTGAAATATAATTATTTTCTTATTTAATCTTTCTTTATTCAGTGAACCAGATATGATCATTGAAACCCATTTATATCTATCCTCACTATCTCCAAAATTTAAATTGAAATATGTTTTCTCTGTAGTTTTCAAAAAAAAAATATGATTTTTTTTATAAAAATTTGCATCCTTTGATCTAATGGGTGGGATCAATATTCGTTCCACTAACATTCCATGAATAATCCATGTGTCTTACTTATTTAGATTGTTAGAAATGTTCCACATCATGTTAATCTAAATCCATAAATCTCATGAAAAAATCAAATCATTTTAAATTAAAATTGAATCTTCATCATATTCTATAGATCACTTGATCATGATGTGATACTAACTATTAAGACGTGATATGATTCAACCTCAACCAGGTTCTAGAATGCCATTCTAAATTATTTCTTGATACTAATTAATATAAATATATAAAAAATTTAGAATATTGCATAACAGTCCTCAATAATCACTATAATTATCTTCAATATGTACTTAGTCCTTCACTATAATTTTGGTGTGACTCTCCAATTTGTGTCACAACCCCATATTTCAAAATCCTCTAGTTATTCAAAAAATTCTCCTTGAAATGTTCCTTACATTGTATTTAAAAATTTATTATGGAATATAAACACTTCTCTACCACATTATTAATGGGTAAAAAACACAATGCGATGTGATCTCCCTATTATATCACATTAGAGAGGCATATCAATTTTCTCTATATTCTATCTATTCAATGTATTTATACCATATTATTTCATTCATCAAGAATTATGGTATGATGATACTTATTTCATTGTGGTACACTCTATTATATTCTTATATAACCTTGATTTACCCATATATATGAAGAGTTGCATCTGTGTGTATTCTTATGTAGCCTGAGATTTACTCATATGAAAGGACAACTATTTTGTGGTCACTTCCTCCAGGGAAAAATAATTGTACGGATGCATATTCATTTATTATTATATAATAAATATTTATAAATATTCATCTAGCTAATAATTAATCCTTAACCAATTATTTTTACATGCCTTTAGTTTATTTATACGTGAGAACATTGTGGTGTTGTATTTTTTTCATAACACAACGATTCATCCAACACTCACTTTTTATTCTTATATGTAATCTATTTCATCATATATAGATTTATACATCCCAGAATATTCTAATATTCTATAATCCATGGTATGAGTAGAACCATTGTGTGGTGGTATTTCAATCCTTCACCAAAAATCCAAAATAATATTCTATCTAATTCCATGCCTCATCGGATCTTCTCTCACTCCAAATTCAATGGTCATCATGGTCAATATTTCATCTCCTTGATATATAATGATATAATGAATATTATTATCATATTTATCTTGTAAAATATTTCTAATTCGACCATCTATATATGAAATGATCATCCTCAACCATAACTATTATGTTTATCAAACTCATTACACATTCACCAAGTGTGGTTCCCATGAATGGAATGCTTCGTTACAATCCATAATACCCCTATTACATTAAATATGATTATCATGTCATTCCAGATTCACCATGAGTGGTTCCAATTTATTTTAACTCACTTCACATTCCATCAAATATCCACTAGTTTTACTACGATTTTCAACATCTTAAAATCTATAATCCTTGTAGTTTTTCCTCCATCAATTGGAATAATAACTAATTTTAATTCATAAAAAATTAAAATCACAACCTTTGGTTTTAATATACTCCCACTACATATCATTTTCAAATGTATGTAATATATGTATCTAACATGTATAACTAAATATATAATGAAATCTATTGATTTATTATACATTCAGTTCTCCACCATTTAAAATAAAATTCAGTTGTCTGCATTACAAGATCATTCTTGATGATATCCATCTTTTCCATTCATGAACTCCCTAATACTCACTGAACCGAAAAGGGGTATCCTTAACAACTATACTCCCCCTTGTTTGGGTAAATATTAAAATATATTTACATAGAATAATATCCTTATTTTTCATATCATCCATTACTCCATTAATTTCTATTTAAATACCACTCATCTAAAAACCATATTTACAGATTTTGACCACTCAAAATAGAATATAAAAATATAGTACTTTATATCAAATTATGGGTTATATTTAGAAACATTACGATCTTTTTAAATTTTCCTATTGTGTTCCAAACCACTTACAATATTATATCCATTCTAAAATACTTCTTCACGTGAATTTACTACATGGAAAGGAATAATAAAAATCCACTATGAAACTGAGTCAGGACAAGGTGTAGAGAAAAAGTGTATGAGTTAACAACTATTGTATTGTCCATGTCACTCACATTGTTCTAGAAACACATACGTATTGAATATTTAATTTTTTTTTAAATACACCATGTAATTTATATCAAATATGAACAAGAACACCAATGAATAAGTAATAATTCATAATGTGTGTCATGAATACAATATTAAAAACCGATTAATAGTGGTCATTATGATAAACTTAAGATACCATATAATTTCAATGATCATTATTTAGAATATGGGTTTCCTTCTAATATAATACTAATTATTTATTAATTTCTCAGCATTGACTTCCCCTTGAATATCACATCAAATGATACAAATTGTAATCCATGTAACCTCTTATTGATATACAATATGGGAGAAACTTTTATGAAATATTTAGTATTATATTATATTTCTTCATCAAAACATAAAATACCATATTGAAATTTTCTATCCTTAATGTATTATTAAAATTATTTCTTCATTCATATTATTATTTGAAATCATTATTACATTCTCTAAAAAATCATTCTCATTTATCTAGTTTCAGTACATACATAACCTTTCAGTAAAACCATACTCTTTAATAATTAAAAAATCATGGATTTCTTCTCTCACTTAAATATGTATCTCTAATAAAAATATTTAAAACCAATAAATCACATGAGGAGGGGGTTACTTTGAAGACATTCTCATGTAGAGGAAAGTTAATACCCATATTGAACCAACCATTTTCTTTTAAATTCCTTCATATAATTTTTTATGGTTCTCAAAAGAATAGTACTTATAAAAATATTAGAATAGAAATTTTATTTTGAATTATCTATATTCTAGGTCTAGGGATTTACTTATATTGTGAGAAATATATGACTTCCTGATGTACGTTCCTTTGATTCACAATCACTATATCCTTTATCGTGATTCATCCCCAATGGGAAGGATCATTAATTGGCCTTCTACAATTTCTTCATAAAAGTAAATATGAGAACATATAGTCATTATTCTGGCTTCTAGTTCTCATTATCCATTAAATCCATCAAATTAATGCTTGTATTATGTGATAGTTTCTTCATATGTACACAAATAGTCTTCAAATTTATGTAGTTTATTTTTAGTTTATCCATTTTTTATTTTTCTCTAAGAGAGTTACAATAATGACATATCTAATGGAATAGGGGTTCTCTTGTAGGATTCTAATTTTTTATCATATAGGTACATATAAAAATATCACAGTAGAAATATACCTCATGTAATAATTTCTCATTGAGATATTATTGTAATAGACTTTCTTCTATTTTTTGATAACATGGGATTTAAGATGTACACTCATCGTGTATCCCATTCTTCCACAGTAGTATAATTTCATCGATAAATTCAATTAAGACAACTTTCTTATAGATTTAGCTTGTACCATTTATCTATCTAGGGAATATGTATTTCTACATTCATGTAATTTTCTTTTTGAGGAATCTATAGGAGGATTTTTCATATTTCAAGATATGGCTTTCAACCTCTATTCAATCTCATTAATCTTTACATCCTTATCCGTACACTGTGTATCCATGAATTTCAACCACGACCACATGTATATTTCAAATTTTATCCTCTACTTAATTTTTGTATTAATAGGTATAATTCATAATTTAATAGTTTTCTCTATAGACATATGTTATCCCAACTCTTGTGCTTGTTCTCTGAGTCAGTCACTTTGACTCTTTATTTTTTCACAAACATTAATAATTGTTTAATTAATGTATTCCTCTTCATTATTAAAAACTTTATTCCCTAATTTCCATATTACAATGATTGCATAGTTCACTTCATGGATGATTTTTAATTGATCAAAAATTTCATTTAAGTATTGGAGGTTATATTACTCACAAGGAAAAATCTCAAGATTGAAATTTAAATTTTTATTCTACTTATTCTTTTGAATCATCACCCACATAAATATTTGGTGTGTAATTTAGATTTTAAGCATTCAATTACTTTTAAATGAAATATTAGTTTCATGTTTAATATTCATACAAGAATTTATAACCTTCATTTGAGAGTCCATCTACTTTGATTATTTTTTATATTTATCATTTTAGTCATTCCTTTTTCTATAAGGAAATTTTATCTATATTTTTTTGACTAATTTTTCTTTATAACTATATTTCTAATCTACTCCTAATATACACTATGGAACAAAATGAATTAATATATATATTTTAAAAATATCTAAATATAAAAATCACTAGAATAATGAATGGTTTTCTAAATTAAATTAGTTGAGATACATAAATTAAAATTTTTTACATATCCACATCGCATACTCTTTCATTATGATTTCCTAAATTATTATCTCCTTGAACATATTACATAATATCATTACTGAAATTCTTTAGAAACTAATATATCTACTTGAAAATTCCATAAATGTTAATACCACTAAATCCATGTGTCTTCATAATTAAATCAATGTGTGAAAAAAAATCGAATAATATAGTTAATAATTGAACATAAAATCTATAAAAATTTCTTTGGATATTTTTTTTTGAATGATGTAAAATTATTTTACATATAGATGGGTGTCAATTATGGTGTTTTCTAAAATAAATTCATTTCATTCTTTCACATTATCTCATTTTCATGATCTCGTTACATCATGGAATGAAACACAGTTCAGTCTCTCAAAATAACTACATCCCTCTCATGAAAACATACAAAGAATATAAATATATTTAAATGAAAAAATAATATAAGGATTTGATGTGTTTTACCCATACTGGATACATCCAATTATTACACATCAATGATGTGTTGATGTTCCTAAATTAACTATACTCTCTTTTTATGGATTAAAAATATGGTCACTATCACTCAATGAAAAGACTTTTAACCTTTACAAGGTTTAGGGATCAATCAATCCTCACCCAGTGGGAAATTTTTCTCGTTATTATCTGTGCACTACGTCATGGAAGGATTTTCTAGTTTAAAGATTTATGGATCTATCTATAAATTTTTAATCATGAGGGTATTCCAAAATGAGTATTGGTTACTGAAACACCAAGTATCTTTGAATCCATATTAGTTGGTGTATTGTTTTCAACGTCATTGTACATAAAATATCATAAATCCAAATGAGAGGGACCTATTAATGTGTATAGTTGCGCAAAATTATATAAATGGAATTCCATTTTTTATGAAATAAGTTCCTTATTTATGTAATGTTAATATATACAACACATGCACTATATTGGTAATCTCAGACCATAAAAATTTATATTTTATCTGATTCAAAATAAAATTAAGAATCATAAATATTGATTATAAAGGCAATTATGAGTGGTCATATGATTAGTTTATATACTTGGTTAATATAATTTATTATTGACAGAGACAAATGTAGTGGTGGACACAACCAGTAGAATCGTACCCAATGAATTCCATTTATCAGAGTTTATAAGGGAGGTAGTATTGTTGACATTTTACCTCGATTTGAAATAATATGGTATCAAAAAACAAAATAAATATTTAATCATATTATGGCATAAGTTTATAATAATTAAGATCAAAACCCAAACCATGTTTGTTGAACCACCCCTTAAGAATCTCGCCATTTCTCACCATACGCTTATTACATTCTAGGATGTAATAATAGGTTATATATTTCAAACCTAACATTATTGATATTTATAAATTCCTTTCAATAAAATAATTATTCACCATTATGTTTATAATACATGATCATCTCCTATACCTTTCAAATTAAAAAATGTGTTTCTTGTTTCCCCTGGTCGTAAAGAAGTTATTTTGGAATCTTGGAAGGTTTCCTTGTTGGGCATATCGATCCACATTCTTTCTAGAAAGAAAAAACATATCAAACAATGTCTTAAGAGTTGGATCAAAGATTATTTTTCTTATATGGATCTTATAATTTAGGTGGCTGAATCACATTTATTCATTTGCAACAAATTATTGAATGTCAGGATTTTTATTCTTCATATGAGATTAAATTAATTTTTGATCTTTATATTTTTATTATCTGAAATATAATCTTTCTCACAATCAGTTTAATATTATTTGACCCATATAGGGGGATTGAAATTCTTGTTTGTTTCATTGTATGCACGGTGAAAGAAGGAAATAGAGGATCTCAATTCTCTTCAAAATGTGTGAAATATGTTTATCTATGAAAATAATATTGTTATTGGTGTGATAGTTTATTTTGAAATGACTTATTCAAATAATGGGTAGAATAATATTTATTACAGGATAATTTCATAAACTCATTTATTGATGATATACAGAATAATATGTTGGTTGAGGTACCTAATTTGGCTGTAAGACATGCATACCTCTTCTCTTTAGATATTGATAGTGCTACTGGTCCGAAAAGATTTACTGAAAAAAATTCATTATGTTTTATTGGGATATTATTCATTGTGATGTCATTAATAAAGTCAAGTATTTCTTTTCTTATTCCTTGATTCCTTATGGTATGAATTCCAAATTCATTTCTTTGATAACCAAAAAAATAATGCTTTGGATATCCCAAATTATAAGCATGTTACTATTTTAAACAATATCCAAAAGTTTGTTAGATAATTTTTACTCTTAGGTTTGGTGAAATGGAATAATTATTTATCTTTTCTAAATAGTTTATGTTTATTCCTTGTAGGAATATACAGAATTTTTTATATATTTCTTCAAAATGTGTGAATGTTATAGAGAAAAAGGTGATAAATGAAAATATGGCTATGAAGGTTAACATCTCCAAGTACATTGACACTATAAAATGGGATATTATCTTTTATGGTATGAAAATTCATGGATTTTATCAGAAACTTATCAATCTGATATGCTCTATTATTAAAAGTGATAAGTTATCCATTGTTTTCAATGTGTCTCCTAATAGATTTTTTCAGTGTTATAGATGGGTTAGACAGGGGGATTCTTTATCTGGGATTCTATTTTCCATAGATTAAGATTATCTGAGTTGTTGTAGTACTGACCTTTTGAATGTTGGTCTATATCAGCTGATGAATATTGGAATGGATTTTTTTCACATTCACGTATTTTTTATGCAGACGACTTTCTTCTCTTTGGTAATGCTGATAGGGTCACCATATCTCATATCGTATGCATCATTGGGCATTATGAGGTGGTTACACGGTAGGTTAATTTATTGAATAAATATTCATCTTGTTTGGGGTGAGAGTAATTACTTCTAGGAAGAACAAGGTTCCTTAGTGATTTGGTGGGAATATAATTTCCTTTCACGTCATTTATATTAGTGTCCCTCTGTTTTGGGGAATGGTTAAAAGGTGATATATGGATAATATACCATCATGAATTATTAATCAGGTGGAAACATGGATGTAGAAAACTATGTATTATACAGGTAGATTTTTCACGGATAATTTTCTTATCACCTATATGTTTTTATATGCCTTCTTAGTTTATAGATGGACTAGATCCCTCCTAAAAGATTTGAAAGGTATGATTCAAAACCATACATGGACTGGTTCAGTCCATGACAGAAATCTTGTTATTATTTCATGGAAGGAGTGTGTGAAGCTGGTTAACATGGGTTCTCTATGACTCAAAGATCCTTGAATTGTTAATGATACTTTGTGAAAAAGCTTCACTTGGAGGAATATTTCTAGAACAGACTCATCCTTCGAGTATTTTTCCTTCATTTTTGTTTATAACCATCACACTAGGCATCTCATTTGTGTTTTTCCTCTATTTAGATTTCCATTAAACAAAGTTATAATGATATCATAATATGAACAAAATGGGTTGTTTTCAAGATATCATAGGAATTTTTGTAACACTCCTAGGATTTAAAAACCTATATTAGCTAAAGATAATATTCCTATTTGGTGGAGGAATTATACTATTTACGAGTTCTATGTTGATAGTGGTTTTCATGCTATGATTCACTCCTAGCATGCTCTTAAACTCTCAATGTATGTTTAAACTAATTTTGATGTTTTATTATGGAAACCAATTGTGGATAGAAGTTTTATCACCGATGAATGATATTGTTATTAGTTTGCAGGATCCATTACTATGCCCTCTTGGGTATCTGTCTTTAAAAATCCTTTTATTCCGTCAGTTGACGCCTTAATTATGTTTAAAATTTGGAAATATCATATTCCCACTCAAAATATTCTACAACATAGGGGTCTTCATCTTTCTTCTATGTGTATGTTTTTTATTCATGACCATGTGTATATTATTTATCTATTTGGGAACTTCTATATCACCTTGTGGTTGTGGATGTATTTTCAATATGTGTTCAATTAATGTTTTCATTTTTAGAATCATGAAAATATTTTCTCCTATATATGCCACACGTCCTATAGTGAGTAACTACATGTGCTTCTCTTATCCACCACTACTTCATTGGATTGATTAATCTAGAAAACTCTAAATAATTTTTTTTAACAATCACATGCCCTCATTTTATTATGTCATCTCACATATTCATAATGAAATTTTTCTAGGTTATAAAAATTTATACTTGGGCGATGAAGATTTAATTTAAAGAGGTGGTGAATTTTGAGTTCATGTTGTGTTAGTGGTTGGGTGAGAAATCCCTTTGTTTCTAAATCATTATTTAGATAGTTCTAAACTCATGGTGGTTAAAAGTTAATGTCGACGGGGTCGCTTCTGGTGCACTATAGCCTTTAGGTTTCAGTGGTATCTTTCACACCCTTTAAGCCATTATCAACGGTTTTTTGATTCACTTTATTGTAAATGGTATTTCAATTGAAGCTGATATGTGGGAAGTGATCAAAGTAATAAGATATGTGGTCTACTATGGATGGAGTATGTTATGGTTGGATTCAGATTCAACTTTTGTTGTCAATGTTTTGAAAATATTCTCTAGGAATGTCATGTGGAGAATTTTATTACCATAGATTGACTATATTATTCTTACTGATTACGGATATACTGATGTTATACATGTCAATATGGTGGTGAATTAGGTTTTTTATTATTTATTGAAGAATGAAATTATGGAGGTTATCCTGTTTTAGTCTGTTAATTTACCTGAATTATGTTCTGGTTTAGTTGAGGCTGATTCTCGTGGTGACTGGTATACCCATCTTTGAATTCCTTCCTTATAAGGATTCATTTTACACATAATGTTTTTTAATATAATTTTTTACAAGAACGTTCTCTTGCATCATTGACCTTTTGATCAATAAATTTTATGAAGTGAAAATGTAAATTTTGTAGCTGATGGAAAACTGTTATAGTAAAAAATAATTACTTTTCAATCAATGTGGATTTTAATTTAAAATAATAAGTTATCATATTTAGTTTTTTATTTTGGTAAATTAAATTAAATTTTTTAAAAATCTCATAAAAAATAACTAATAGTGAAATTCTCATAAATTTCAAAGAAAATCGTTCTATGGAGTAAAAAATTAATTGCTTATAAATATACATTGTCTATGACATCATAATGATAAAAACGTGATATAATATTTTCTATAAAAGGTATCCAAAAACAAATATTTTTTTACAATTTAAAATAATTTTTTCTAAGTTCATTTAACTTATTTTATACATTCTTTATGATTCTAAAAAAATATATATATAATCTTTTATGGTTTTAAAATAATTATATGATAACATGACTCACTTCTAGGTAAAAGATTTTTTTAGTTAAAAATAATTGATTCTTGGAATTATAAAATAATTAAAATAACTTCTCATTGGTAGAAACCACATTAAAACCCATGGGGTAGTTTTTTGTTTTTATTACATTGTTTTTTAGAGTTGAAAACCTAATCATGGAAAGTAATAATGAACTCCTCACTATTTTCTTATATATATCAACACAATACCCAACTCCACATCACTAAATACTATTGGATAATGAAGAAACTCATCTGACACCTCTATAGAGTCCTCACAAGGTTCCCCTAATCTCTCAATGACCTCCACCAATGCTTTTGGAAATATTTAAAGATGATATCATGGGAGCTTTCAAATGATATGTGATTGTTGGGTAGTTAGGTGTAACGGAGTGGCTAACCAAGGTCATCTCTAAAAAGAAAGAAGTAAATTTAACAACATATTTAAGGTATTTTTAATATAATATAAAATTAAATAATAATATTAATTAAATTTATGGGTTTTGATTATCATTTATAAATATATAAAATGATTGCTGGAAGGAGATTGTATAATTTTTTTGTTCTCAAATTTGAAATGAAGTTCGATTAAAAAGACTCAATAAAAAGATGTTTTTTTAGAAAAATATTTTAAAGGGTGTAACTAATCTAACTCTACCTCATAAATCATTTATTAATCATTATAATTTAAATTAATATCTACGTAATTATGATCCCTTAATTTTTTAAACCCCAAGACTTATGAGAATTAATTTTACCTCAAAGATGAATTGAAGTAAACCCTAGGCTATCATCGAAACATGTAATCACAACAATCTAGTTTGATTGAAATTATATGGACAACATATGGTCTGTGGTAAATTAAGGTACATATCCATTCTATAAACTAGGACAAAATGTGTTTAGGGATTATATTTCATCTCTACAAATTTAACATGCATGGTCTTGTTTTACCAACTAATTTTATGCTCTCATAATTAACACAATTCTCGACCTCGCGTGTTTTGTGTTTGTTGTAAAATTGGTTTATAAGTATCATTAAAATTAAAAACTCAATTAGTAGATCATATTATGTGAATTATAGTAGATCATTGATTCAAAATAAATTAATTAAGGAGTTTATTAGTATATCGATTACTAAAAATAACTACACTTCCATGGGTGGTGTAGTCATCATTGAGACATTTAGCTTATGTAAAGGTTTAGAAAAAAGAAAACCTCTATATCATTTATATTCTCGATTATGGTCCAATTAGGATGGTTAAGAAAGAATAACATAGTGGAAAACATGGGAATCTCATTATAAAATATAATAATTAGAAGAGGAAAATGATTCTAATTATGCAATCATAAATATTAAAAAGCAAGAAAGAGATGAAGGCTTCGATGAAGGGATTATTACATCAAGATCTCCCCCGATGATTATATAGAGTGACAGAACCTCTAAAGTAGTTATAGTATTATCTATATTTCATAAAAGGTAGAACATCACTCCTTGGCTGAAGTTCCAAAGTGGGTACCCAAGGTGTCAATTTATAGCCAAAATGGGGAGTGGTATTAGCCACCATGTTTTCATGATACCATTTGTGTATCGATTTTGAGTTGGTAAATGGAATAATCTAGATTTTTAAAAAACATTAAAGATGTAGGAAACAATCTTGAATATCTCCATGTCACATTTGGCATCCAATGGAGGATTATAGTGTAAGATATGACCGAAATACAGAACCAAATCTTTGATTTCATTTAGATTTTGTCCCCTTGACATATTGGTTCTAATGGACCCCTTAATGAACGAATTGGGCTTCTATTATTTGATATTATATTTACACATGAAGTTCTGGATCAGACCACAAAATGTCATCTCATTTGAATCCACTGATTTAAAGGAATGTCCAAAATAGTGGATTGATGTCTTTGGTCTTCCTTGCAGTTTTTCCCATTTCCCTTCTGGATCACCTCTAGCCCTCCAAATAACCTACTACTATAACAAAACCACGAAAACAAGAATAATTTCCCTTTTTAACAGTGATAAACATATAATAATATAATCCAATTGATGTTCAATTTGAGATAATATTTGTAATTTTAAATAAAAAACTAGTTTAAAATAGTGATGTAGGGGTGGAATAAAGTAGTGAATTGTGATGTGATCACACCCCCACACATACCCTTTGGAACTCTCGTGAAAAAAAAATATCATTTATTCCAAACAATTGTGATAAGTAAACATCAATATAAAATCAATTCAAATTTTAAAACACATATCCTTGAGATCCACCAATTCCACTCCAAGAAAAAAAGATATCATGCCTCATAAAATACCATTATTTCACATTCTCCATTTATATCATTCTGCATATTTCCACTTCATTTATCCTCTCATTCACAAAAAACACTTACCTCGGTTGAATTTTATCTTATCAAACAAATTTCGATTTTTAACAATGTCTTTCTCATCTAAACTCATAAAAGGGTCACCATAGGCTTGATAAATTTCTACATCGCCATCTGATGTGCGTAAAGGACATATTTTTATCATGAGGAATTTTTAGGTTTGTTCTATGGTTTTGGATTATAGGATTTAGATATGAAAATTTATGTGGCCGAATGATGAAGGATTTACTATTTTTAAAGCAAATATACATTAATATAATTTTCACTTAAGTATGGTCACCTCCTCAATCCCCATATCATATATTCAGATCTATC
This sequence comes from Viscum album, assembly GCA_963277665.1. Lineage (NCBI taxonomy): Eukaryota > Viridiplantae > Streptophyta > Magnoliopsida > Santalales > Viscaceae > Viscum > Viscum album. The sequence goes on along the minus strand of OY728139.1, from coordinate 663,492,029 downwards.
ATCACGAAAAGATCTGGAATGTTTAAACCATTAATAATTTCAAGAACAAAATGTCAATATTATCCTAAATAGTTTTTTTGTTAATGCTCTATATAGTCACAACTTTCTTTATTTTTTAGAAGCTCTAGAGAGGCACAACATCACTTATCTTGAAATCTTCAGAAAAGTCGCAAATATAAATATTATGATTTTTTCCAGAAGTAAACACATCTCATTAAAATTTATTTTTCCACCCAAAGTATAAAAAATGGTATCAGAATAGAAGATAGATTCCCCCACACTTAAGTTCAACTAGATTATGAAATTTCAGTTCAATAGATGATTGGATAGGGAAAATTGGCTTGTAATGTGGCTAACCTTATAGGATTTTCATGGCTTCCAAGGGATACAAGGATTAAATGTTTATGGTAGGACATTATAAAAAAGAATTCATAGAAATTGAGGATTTAATACCAAACAAATGCCTCTGTCATTTAAACATAAGTACCTCAATCTCTCATGTTTTGATAGGAATAAATCAAATTCTTGTTAAATGAAGAATGGTTTGGTTCTCTCAAAAAGAGAGGTGAATGAAAAAATATGAAAAGAATGGTTCAGAATCCCCACATGAAAGGGATTTCAAATATAATTACAGTTATATGTGTCATAGGATTAAAATTTCTGATTAATTTTCATGAAATTACTAATGATTTGAACATTAATCAAGGTTATTTTCATCCTTCATTGAAGCTCGGTTTCATCGGCTAATTTTTTTGATTATTAATATGAATTTAAAAATGGTGATGAGAATAATTTCAACTCAAATGTTTATAAAAACCAAAAAATATTGAAAAATATACACACAAAATTTAAAATTAACGAACAAAATATAACAAATTTTTTTTTGTTGAAAATCATTGAAAAACTAGAAAAAATTAAAATTACTAAACTTAATGGTTCCCTCCACCACACATAAAACATTGAATTATCCCCAATGTAAACCCATGAGTTGAAATATTAATATTAAATGGATTATTTTTAAATAGTACAAATAGTATAAAAGTGAAAGGGTTATGAAATGCCTGATATTCACAAGTGATTATGGGGTCAGGCAGTGTGATGAAATCCACTACATCAATAGGATGTCCGTCAATGTATTTATTCAAATGTTTCTAGTTGAATAAAAAGAACCTCCATATATCCTCTTATGTGATCTCAACTACACCATAATAAAAATCATTAGTCACAACATAAGGACCTACCCACCTGGAATGCAACATACCCGACATCATCTTCAATCGTGAACTATACAGCAAGACTTTCTATCCAACTTGAAATTCTTTTTATGGATAATTTTTTCCTGAGCTACATTTGATCAATCCTTGTAGAGTCTTGAGTTATCATATGAAGAAAATCGAATCTCCTCAAGATTTGGAATTTTCATCTTCCTTTAGATTCTAGATTGGTCCAAATCCATGTTACATTTCATTATATCCTAATAATCCCAAACATCAACTTCCACTGGGATATGACATGCTTCCCCAAAAGCAATCTGAAATGGGTACATACCAATGGGTGTCTTGTGTAACTCCCTAACCCCAGTTACCCAGAGTCGGTGCATTATTACATAACATTTCCATGATCACAAGAAAGATCATGTCTCGAAAGACCGATTAGTTTAGTAGCCTTAGAATAACTAGATACATTAATAAACTTTACATTACAACATAAAATGAAAACTACCACAACATAGTCTCCATAGTCCAAACTCATACTATCCCTGCAGGTCATTCATAATTTACATCTTCACAATCCTAGGAAAAATAAAACATTGAAAGGGGTGATCTAAGATGCTCAGTAAGGATAACAATATAGCAGAAGCTTTCATAGATAAGTATAAACACTTAAGGCAATGTATAACTAAAAAAAAGCCTTTTAAACATGAACTCCAGCATAGTATGACAAAAATAAAATGAAATAATTCCATTTACTTATTCAGATGGATATTCGGATAATCGAATAATCACATGCTATATCAATAACCACTTTCATAATGGTGGAATTCATAATTCCACACTATCATAACCACATAGCCAAGGCCTCGTACGAAGACTACAATTATGATTTTGTCAAGGCCTTGTGCCAAGACACAAGTTAGTCTCATGATACCTACTGACGCATCGAGGAGCTATAGCAGGCTTCACCTATCACTTACTAAGTCCAATACATTCCTCATATGAAAATTTTTGAAACATAAAATAAAAATTCGTATTAAAACAAGCATTTGAAATGTCAATACGTTATCCACAAATTATGAATGGTATAAAAATAGCACATCCATAGTCAAGCATAACTCATTCAATACAATATGGAAGATATTATTGTAATAGATTAACCTCAATCAAGAATAATTAAGGATATTGACATAGATGAAAATAATCTTCAAAACTGTTGGAGATAAGTATCCCCCTATTTTTTTGAAATCATTCAAAAGTATCACTATTTGTCAATAAGCCATTTAAAATAGATTTTTGAATCAAAGTGTCCCATACCACTTTTAAACTTTAAAAAAGAATTTTGATTTGAAGAATTTAATGTCCATATATATAAATCTCTAAAACCATTTTTAAAACATGGACATTAATGAGAAATATTTAGAATAATAAATCGTTAAAACCTTTTAAAATTATATTTTAGTTAGAGTTACTAACCAAAAGAGAGACACAGGAATACTAATTATTGTGGTAATAAAAACTTTTTAATATCATGAGAATATAGGGATTCATGATATACTATGTCAATGTACATTATATACACCATATAAAAGTGATTTGGTGTATAACAATAAAGGAATCTCAATGGAATGTAAATTGAGATGAAATCTCTCACAAAGGGCATATCCTTAGGTTAAGGATAAATCAATGAAATAATTATGTGTGAAAAATATAAATACACTCATTAATATTGGATATACAGCATAAAACAATCAATAGACATTCACACATATTCTTGTAAAAACACCACCAATGAATTGGATGTTTTACTCAACAAATTGGGATTGAGTAAAAATTACTCATATCATGTTCATACCAATGACATGAGAATTTATCAGTGGAGTGATTATGTGTATCAAAATTATATCCCCAGAAAGGGGAGTGTATATTATGACATAATCAAATGAATAGTTATTCCACACATAATCATGGAGTAAAATAGTCCATGAAGTATGCGTAAAGCTGAATGAGTGGAAATTGATATTTCAAATTCCCTTATCAATTTGGTAACTTACGAAAAATACAACCATGAGAGAAGGATAATACAATTATGATGTAAATATCCATAAATTGAAGTATATAACACAATTAATACAATCATGGGCAGTACACACACCACATGCAATAAATAAGTGGTGAACAATGGAAATATCACCGAATTAAAAGTGAGATAAGAAACCCTTTACTTTGTACTTTTTCCTTGGACGACGGTAGGTTAACCTCATGTATAATGGTGAAATAATTTTTATTTAATTATACAGGAATCATTTAATTTAATATGATATCATATATTATATTTTAACATTGATTTCTTAATAATATCTTAGTATTATCGTCATTTCAGGTGTTAACTTACTCGTTTTCCTTTATATTCTTTGTTATGTAAGAAGTTTTTGTTATTGATAGGTTGTATCTTATTCATATCCAGAATTTCATAAAGTCTTTAAAAATTATTTTTAATCATCAAATGAAAATTATACTTGAATGAATACGATGGATAATGAATCTCATCGCGTTCGTGGAGACAGTAGTCCGTACATATGCACGAGCCACAATATCATTCTTCTGATGTGGGAATAATATATAATTGGATTTTATATCATATATACAGAATAATTATCATGTTATATTTATTATTTACATGAATTACACATAATTATTATACCCATCCATATAATATTTTATTGAATGACAGTTACACCACGAAGTGGAGACGGTAAGTCGTACGTACACACGTATGGTGACATTCCATTCAAAGGATGGATAGAATACTGAATATGTTTGTACCATATTTATAATAATATCACAGAATATATAAGATACTGGATTTATTATTTTAGAATAGAAATAACAAATAAAGAAGAAGTGGAGGAAGAAAGGAACTTGAAAAAGGGTGGTGAAATTATTACCTCTTCTTCGGTTTCTTCCATTTGATTTGATCAAAATGGCTCCTTAGGTTGGATTTCTGATCGAACTAAGGCCTATAGGTTGTATTGAGGGAATTTTAGAGAGTCTTTTGGCAGGGTTTGTCCGAAAAAAAGGCTTTGTATGTGTGAATTAATGAGAAGGGGGAGTGCCCTTTTATAAGAAGGGTGAGGGGCACCTTTGGAAAAGATTGAAATAATATTTTATAATAAATTCATATTCGGTTTCTAATGGCTCCAAAGTGGATTATTTAAAGTTTAAGGTGGGTATGGGTCGAAAACCACTAAACCAATGGAATTTAGACATGTTTGGGTCACTATATTTACCTTATCTTTAAGTATTAACTCTTAGTTAATTAGTTTCACTTTTACAATGTCTCTTTGTGTTTTTATATTATATGGTTAATAAACATACTATATACATCTATGCTACCCTCAAGTGGTCCATTAATGATACACCCATCATAATATAAGTCTCTTGGACGATCCTTAGATTTTTAGGAATTGAATATCAATTAATTATATTATATTTTTTTAAAAACTCTTTTTTGTCAATTTTGACATTATTTGGAAACATGATTTTTGTGAAAATCATAAAAGAATTATTAATTCGAAAAAAGTTAATTAAGTCAATTATAAAATTTCATATTAACCTAAAAAATTATTGTAATTCATAAAAAGTCTCAAATTATATTTATTTTGGTATTTATAATATCAATTATTTTAATTTTTCACTATTATGGTAATTACTGCATCATCATTGTGTCATAAATAAATTAAATTATTTATAGACTAAAAATTATAAATAAAATATAATTATGTAGGAAATCATTTTATCTTTATATTGAATATTTAAAATCAAATTTACCTTATTTATAACCCTATATTAAAAATGTTTTAGTAAATAAACATTGATTTTAGCTCTTTTAACTATTCTTTGAATTAAACAATAATAAATGTCCTAATATAATCCAAGTGGACCTAAATGATAATAGTTTACCCCTAATGTTGTTTTTGGTCGAGATACATTTGTCCAATAGAATTAGGACATGTGTTAGGATAATATTAATATCATTTTACCATTAATTACCATATTTACTATTAACAGTGGTAAATAAAAGTAAAAAGTTACTATTCACCAATAATTATTTTCATCTCATTAAACCACATTTTACTCCTTTATATTAATCGTTTCTCTCAGATTTCCGAAATTCCACTCACATAAGCAGTAAAATTAAGTTTTATGAAAAATTCAGTTTTTTAACTACCACTTAGTGGTTTCACTATTCATCAAAATATGAAAGTTTCCAGAAAAATACCAAAAATTAGGCCTAAGATATATTTGATATAATGAATTCAAAAAAGATTTCTATTTTACGAAATTCAAAACATATCAGTTGTATTAATTAATTTAAAAATTAATTCTCGTCGGCAAACAAATAGCGTGTTTTTAAGAGATAATAACTATCAAAAGATTGACACTTGTTTATGTCTGGTTTAAATGTGAAATTACATCCAATGACCAAAATTGTATTAAATGGTAAAAATATATTATAAATATACTTTAAATCCACTAAAATTAATAATTTATCACTATTATTTATTTCTATTAAAAAAGTTTTTTTAATTAAAATTTTGTAATTTTCTATATTCATCAAAATATGAATGTTATCTGAAAAGTACCAAAATTTCACCCTAAGAAAATTTCGATATTAAGAATCCAAAAATGAAGTCCATTGTGAGATATAAAATTTATAAAATTTCAAAAAGTAGGTATTACTATTCATAACGGCTAGTTTGATTGGTTGTGGTGTGTTAGAATCTCGAAGTTGTGTACAATACACACCATTGCATTATCAAATGGAAACGTACCGTGGAAGCATGGGGTGTTAAATTCCCCACTCCTTCAATAAATTGTGTCCTCGAAATTTTTTTAAAATTGGGCTTGGGAATATAATGGAATATCCCACATCAGAAAGAGAGTCAATAAAACTATCACTTTAAAGGAAAGGAAGAGAGGTATAAAGGTCACCCAAGATAACCCATACTAGAATTCCATGTAGGAAAACATGGATATGAACGATAAACTAAGTGTTAAGTTCTGATGGAGAGGGATAGAAAACATGATCAGGAGAATGTTAAAAATAAGAAAATCACAAACTTGTGTTGGGAAAAATGCTCATTAGTCTCCCAGTAGGAAAAGTAAACGGACAACATTTTTTGTTTTAAGTTACATTACATAAGGACGAAGAATTTATTTAGGATATTGACTAAGAACATAAAGTGATATACTTTATTTTTATGTAGAGTTTCATTCTTTAATAAATTTTTACCACTAACTCATTTTTTTAACAATGTGTATTCAAGAAGACATGGTCACAATGGAAGAGCTAGAATAAACATCTATAGAAATACACGATCCACGTAGGATAAACTATATATTTACCTTGTCATTAGAGATTAGTCAAAACCAAAATGGTTAGTATAATATCTGAGGATCCCCCAAATGGATATTCCATTAGAGAAAAAAAAACACTAATCTTAATTTCTAAAAATAAACTATCAATACCCCAACGTTAAATAAATACCATTAAATAATCAATTGTCCTTAAAATCATTCAATATAATCCAAACTAATGTTGAATCCCAAAACGTATAAGAATGTAGTCTTCCATGTTAAATTGTATCTCCAAATGACATTGATTACTCTTGAAGTCCCATACTTACAAGTAATTAACCTAATCATTTCCATAAATAACCCAAATAACTATAAATCCACAATAAAAATCCACCATTACTCCTCAAATGTAATCCCATACTATTCTATTTTCCTTGGGTATATAGTGTTCACAACAAAGCCAACAACTTCCAAAATAACATCTATCACTTAATCACCTAATCATTTTCCTATACTAAGTGTATTCATTTGATAAGACATAAGATCCCAAATCAAATTATTATTTATCAATAAAATCATTTAACTAAAAGTAATAGTCAGATTAACCAGGGAAATCACGTCGTCCAGTGGTAGGAGATAAATCTCAATCACACTTTGGTTGTGGGTTTGATTTCCACAGCTTTGTCTGATGTGACGGGTTGTCACACGGTCTGCGTATTGTCCTTTTTCAAAAACTATATTTTATAACATTACCAAAATGAGATAAATTCCTCAAAGTAACCATAACATAATTTAACAACAAATCTTATCTCATACCTTGGATTTTCATTCCAAATTATAATAACTTATAATTTCCTCAAACCCAACGATCATATAAAACCAAATGATTATTTAAAACTATATCCACAAGAGAAAAGGCAATTCTTCCTCAAATATCATTCTCACATGGAAAACTGCAGGGTTAAAAATACAAGAGAAAATTATTCCAAAGTAAACCCATAAACAAGGAGCACTAATACTTTTTAAACATTTCTTCAACAGTTTATTTCCACATATCTTCTTCTTTGACCAAGAAAATATCCTATTGAATAGGGAATTCACTCAGGTAATGGCATGGTCCCCTATATTTACAGAAAATGACTGTAAATGGATTCTTGGGACCATTTTTATCTTATTCCATAGTACTCTTCATTTTTCATCGGCAATTATTCACTTTATGTCCTTCCTTCCCGCACGTAAAGCATTTCTTTGTTCCATTGAGACACTTTCCTGGGTGTCTCCTTCCACATTTCCTTCATGATGGAAATTGAGGATTTCTTTCTCCATGGTCTCCACTACTGGAGATCTTATCATTCATCACCTTTCTCTTCTTTATTGAGTTCGGGAATTGGTTAATATATATATTTTTTATCATATTTTTGGAAAATTGATTTCTCATAATGACGATATCTTTTACGCCTATCAACATTCCATTTTGTAGCTCATTGCCACCATCGTTCCCACCTTGTACATCATTCTCAAACTCACTATGACTTCCTTGGAATCCAGCCATTGACTAAAACCAGAAAGCATTGTGTGAGTAATAGTAGTCAGAAAATCATTTAGAGATTAACATGTCACCATATTATCAATTTGAAACACATTAGGATTAACCAAGGTCATTTAATCTCATATTATATATATAATACTTCAAATTGGTTTGTAATGAAAATGTAAATTATCCTAAGCATATCCCCCAGGAGTGTCGTAACCAAGAGTGCAGCAAGGCCCGTTGTCATGCACCAGATCCCGTTCGAGTCTCGCTCAAATTGGTGTTTTCTGTTTTTACCCCTAGGTACATCTGTGCTTTAGCCGCCTCCACCTGCTCGTATCCAGATAGGGATGTATTTCTCAGAAAACTCACAAAATATCTACAGCAACAAAATTCTAGGAAGTTCTTCTATACTAATCCTCATTGTTCATCTTAGATCTACATTCTCTAATAAGAGTTTATCTAAATCTAGCTTCCATGGTTTGTACTAAACTTCCTCTGATACCAACATTAATTCCCTGACCCCAGTTACCCAGAGTCGGTGCATTATTACATAACATTGGCATGATCATAAGAAAGATCAATTTTCGAATGACCGGTTAGTTTAGTAGCCTTGGAATAACAAGATACATTAATAAAGTTTACATTAAATCATAAACTGAAAACTACAACAACATAGTCTCCATAGTCCCCACTCATACTATCCCTGCAGGTCATTCATAATTTACATCTTCACATTCCTGGAAAAAATAAAACATTGAAAGGGGTGAGCTCAGATGCTCAGTAAGGATAACAATATAGTAGAAGCTTTCATAGATAATAATAAACACATAAGGCAATGTATAACTAAAACAAATGACTTTTAAACTTGAACTTTAGCATAGTATGGAAAAAATAAAATTAAATAATGTCATTTACTTATTCACATGGATATTCCGCTAATCGAATAATCACATGCAATATCAATAACCACTTTAATAATGGTGGAATGCATAATGCCAGACTATCATAACCACATAGTCAAGGCCTCGTGCCAATACTAAAAATAAGATTTTGTCAAGGCCTTGTGCCAAGACACTAGTTCGCCTCATGAGACCTACCGATACATCGAGGAGCTATAGCGGGCTCCACCCATCACTTACTAAGTCCAATGCATTCCTCATATGAAAAGTTGGAAACATAACATAAACAATCGTGTTAAAACTAGGATCAGAAATGTCAATACTTTATCCACAAATCATGAATGGAATAAAAAAGCACATCCACAATCAATCATAACTCATTCAATACAATATGGAAGATTTTATTGTAATAGATTAACATCAATCAAGAATAATTAAGGATATTGACATAGATGAAAATAATCTTCAAAACTGTTGGAGATAAGTATCCCCCTTTTTTTTGAAATAATTCAAAAGTATCACTATTTATCAAGAATCCATTTAAAATATATTTTTGAATCGAAGTGTCCTATACCAAATTGAATCATTTAAAATGAATTTTTATTTGATGACATTAATTTCCATATAAATAAATCCCTAAAACCATTTTTAAAACATGGACATTAATGAGAATGATTTAGAATAATAAAACATTAAAACATTTTAAAATGATATTTTAGTTAGAGTTCCTAACCAAAATAGAGACACTTGAATACAAATAATTGACGTAATAAATTTTTTTAATATCATGTGAATATAGGGATTCATGATATACTATGACGAAGTACATTATATACACCATATAAAATTGATTTGGTGTATAACAATAAAGGAATCTCAATGCAATGTAAAATGAGATGAAATCTCTCAGAAAGGAAATATCCTTAGGTTAAGGATAAATCAATGACATAATTATGTGTGAAAAATATAAATACACTCAATAATATTGTACATTCAGTGTAAAACAATCAAAGGACATTCACAGATATTCTTATAAAAACACCACCAATGAATTGGATGTTTAACTCAACAAATCGAGATTGAGTAAAAATTACTCCTATCATATTCAAACCAATGACTTGAAAATTTATCAATGGAGTGATTATGTGTATCAAAAGTATATCCCCGGAATGCGGAGTGAAAATTATGACATAATCAAATGAATAGTGATTCCATAAATAATCTTGGTGTAAAATAATCAATGAAGTATGTGTAAAGCTGAATGAGTGGAAATTGAAATTTAAAATTCCCTAATAGATTTGGTAACTTACAAAGCATACACCCATGAGAGAAGGATCATACAATTATGATTTATGTATCCATAAATTTAAGTATATAACACAATGAATACAATCATGGGCAATACACACACCACATGCAATAAATAAGTGGTGAACAATGGTAATCTCACAAAATTAAAAGTCTGATAAGAAACTTCTTACTTTGTACTTTTTCCTTGGTCGACGATAAGTTAACCTTTTGTATAATCATGAAATAATTGTTATTGAATTATAAAAGAATCATTTACTTTAATATGATATCATATATGATCTTTTAACATTGATTTGTTAATAATATCTTAGTATTATCGTCATTTCAGGTGTTAACTTACCCGTTTTCCTTTATATTCTTTGTTACGTAGCCGTGTTTGTTATGGATAGGTTGTATCAAATTCATATCCCGAATTACATAAAGTCCTTAAACATTATTTTTAATCATCAAATGAGAATTATGCTTGGATGTGTACGATGGAGAATGAATCTCATCGCGTTCGTGGAGACGGTAGTTCGTACGTACGCACGAGTGACAATATCATTCTTTCGATGTTAAAATAATATATAATTGGATGGTATATAATATAGACATAATAATTATCATGTTTTATTTATTATTTACATTAATTACACCTCATTATTATACCAATCCAAATAATAATTTATTGAATGACAATTACACCACGACATGGAGACAGTAAGCCGTACGTATGCACGTATGATGACTTGCAAATCAAAGGATGGATAGAATATTGAATATGGTTGTACCATATTTATAATAAAATGACAGTATATAGATGATACTAGATTTATTATTTTAGAATATAAATGAAAAAATAAAGAAAAAGTGGAAGAAGAAAGGAACATGAAAAAAGGTGGTGAAATTATTACCTCTTCTTCGGGTTCTTCCTTTCGATTTGATCAAAAGGGCTCCTTAGGTTGGATTTATGATCAAAATAAGGACTCTAGGTTGTAGTGAGGGAATTTTAGAGAGTATTTGGGTAGAGGTTTCTGAACCAAAAGTCTTTGTAAGTGTGAATTAATGAGAAGGGGGATTCCCTTTTATAAGAGGGGTGAGGGGAACCTTTGGAAAAGCTAGAAATATTATTTTATAATAAATTCATATTCGGTTTCTAATGGAACAAAAGTGGATTATTTAAAGGTTAAAGTGGGGATAGTTCTAATAAAACTCAACCAATAGAATTTAGAAAGGTTGGGGTAACTATATTAACCTTATCGTTAATTATTAACTCTTTGTTAATTAGTTTCACCTTTACAATGTCTCTTTGTATTTTTATATTATATGGTTAATAAACATAATATATAATCCAAAGACCCCCAAGTGGTCCATTAATGATAAACCTATCATGATATAGGTCTCTTGGCCGAACCATATATTTTTAGGAATTGAATATCAATTAATAATATAATATTTGTTTTAAAAACTCTTTTATGTCAATTTTGACACAATTTGGAAAATTGATTTTTGTGAAAATCATAAAAGATTTATTACTTAGTAAAAGGTTAAATAAGTAAATTCTAACATGTCATATTAACTTATAAAATTCGTGTAATTCATAAAAAGTCTCAAATTATATTTATTTGGGTATTTATAATATCAATTATTTTAATTTTTCACTATTATGGTAACATCTACATCATCATTGTGTCTTAAATAAATTAAATTATTTATTGTATAAAAATTATAAATAAAATTTCATTATGTAGAAAATTATTTTATATTTATAATTAATATTTACAATAGAATTTACCTTATGTATAACCCTATATTAAATTTTTTTTAGTAAATAAACATTGATTTAACTTTTTTAACACTTCTTTGAATTAAATAATAATAAATGTACTAATCTAATCCAAGTGGACCTAAATGATAATATTTTACTCCTATGGTTGTTTTTGGTCGAGATAAACTTGTCCAATAGAATTATGACATGTGTTAGGGTAATATTAATATCATTATTACCCTTAATTACCCTATTAACTTTTAACCGTGGTAAATAAAAGTAAAAAGTTACTATTCTCCAAAAATTATTTTCATATCATTGAACCAAATTTTACTCCATGATATTAACCGTGTCTCTCAGATTTTCTAAATTCCACTCACAGAAGCGGTAAAATTATGTTTTATGAAAAATTCAGTTTTTTAACTACCACTTAGCGGTTTCATTGTTAATCAAAAAATGAAAGTTTCCAGAAAAATAACAAAATTAGGCCTATGCTATATTTGATATTATGTATTCAATAATGATGTCTATTTTACCAAATTAAAAACATATCAGTTGAATTAATTAATTTAAAAATTAATTCCCTTCGTCAAAACAAATAGCGTGTTTTTAAGAGATATTAACTATCAAAAGATTGACACTTTTTTATGCCTGGTTTAAATGTAAAATTACATCCAATGACAAACAATGTATTTAATGGTAAAAATATATTATAAATATACTTTAAAACCACTCAAATTAATAATTTATCACTATTAATTATTTTGATTAAAAAAGTTGTTTTTAAATACAAGTTAGTAATTTTCTCTATTCATCAAAATATGACAGTTATCTGAAAAGTACCAAAATTTCACCCTAAGCTAATTTCGATATTAAGAATCCAAAAATGAAGTCCATTTTGAGAGATAGAATTTATAAAATTTCAAAAAGTAGGTATTACTATTCATAACGGCTATTTTGATTGGTTGCGGTGTGTTAGAATCTCGAAGTTGCGTACAATGAATGCCATTGAATTATTCGAAGGGAAACGTACCTTGGATGATTGGGGTGTTACATCTTGTATCCTATCCAATAAGCCTACATTGCATCATCCAAGTGCTTTCTCTAATCCTTCATAATTGGAAGCATGGTTTTCTCTGAAATTTGTTACAACTACCTATTTGAAACCTCATCCTAGCCATTTGGTAGGGGGTGATATGATGTTGATGTTTTGTGTGTCACCCCATACTTTTGAAGGAGGGAATCCAAATTATGATTCAAGAAGTGTGTCCCTTGGTCACTAATGACGAGTTTAGGTACTCCAAACCTACAAAAAAACTGTGTCTTGATAAAGTCCACTAAAACATGAGAATCATCAGTCATAGTGGCCGTAGACTCCACAATTTACTCACATAATCAATAGTAACCAAAATGGAAAATATAACAAAATAATACGGAAAAGGAACTGAAAAATAAATACCCCATAAATACAAAATATCGTAGAATAGTTTGGGTTGTTGGGGAATCTCGTGTCTCATAGAAATGTTCCCAGTATGTTGGAAATGAGAGTATGACTTTCAAGAATAGATGAGAATCATGGAATAAGATAGGACAATATAATCCAGAGTCTAAAACATTCCTAGCTATCCCTTGGGGTCCATAGTGTCCTCAACATGAATGTGTGGAAAATATGAGGAATAGACACAAACTCAGGGTCAATAACACACCTCTTAATGACTTGATCACTACACATGCACCAAAAGTAAGGATCATCCCACACATAATACTGCGACTCAATTTTAATTTTTGGAATTGATGTTTCTTTAAATTTGTAGGGATTTCAGATGCCATTAGATAGTGCACTAAATCAGCATACCAAGGATGTGTACCTCAGATTTAATAAAGATGCACATCAGGGAAAGTGTCCCCAAGTGGTACCTGGTTCAATGTGTCACCCCCTAGTGTGTGAGTAAACCTAATCATGTGGTCTTCCACCTCGTTTTCCAACCCATTATTTTCCTTTATCTCCATATCAAATTCATTAAGAAGGAGAATCCATCAGATAAGTCTGGTTTTTTGCATTTGGCTTCTTCAAGAGGTGCCTTAGAGATTCATAGTCAGAAAACACAACCACATTAGAGCCCCGTAAATATTAACAGAATTTTTCTAAAGTGAATATGACAGCAAGAAACACCTTTTAAGTGGTTGTGTTGTTTTGTTGGGATAACTCTAGCGTCCTCAATTCATAGGCAATCACATGTTATTGTCCCTCCACCCATTGAGATAAGACAGCTAAATCTGCAAAGTTGGTGGCATCACACATAATATCAAAAGGGATGTCCCGTTATTGGGGTTGTATGTTCGGTGGAGTTGTCAGAAACTTCTTCAGCTCATAAAATGCTACCCTTGATGAATAATCAATCACACAATAAGAAACCTTTTGAATTAATTGCTACAAAAGAAGATAAATATTACTAAAATCTTTGATGAAGCCCCGATAAAATCCCGCATGCCCAAGAAAAGATCTAATATCACGCACCGATGAAGGTTAGGGTATGGATTAAATAATGTAAATCATAGATCTATCAACCTCTAAACCATGTTTTGACACAACATGCCCTAATAAAATTACATACTCTAACATGAACTAAAACTTTTCAATGTTCAAGACCAAATTCTTGTCAATACAACGATTCAACAACTTTCCCAAACTACATAGACAATCAGAAAATGAGGATCCATACACTATAAAATCCTCTATAAATACCTCTGTGAAGGTCTCAATAAAATCTGAAAAAAATACTCACCATGCATCTCTAAATGTTACCTGGGGCGTTGAAAAGTCCAAATTTCATCCTCTAGTAGGAAAACGTACTGACTGGACATGTGAATGTTGTCTTCCCTTGATCCTCTGGACCAATAGGAATATGAAAATATTCAAAAAAATCCATCCCAGAAACAATAATGTGTCCTACCAGCTTGTCTCTCAAGAATCTGAGCAATAAACGGAAGGGGGAAATCTTCCTTGTGAGTAGATTGATTTAGTTTCATATAACCAATAAAAACATACCAATTGTTTTGTACCCTCAGTTGAATTAACTCATATTTCTCATTTTTAAGAATAGTAACACCACTTTTCTTAGGCACAACCTGAATAGGACTCAACCACTGGTAATCTAAAATTGGATAGATTATACCTTACTCGAGCAATTTTTCATCCTCTTTTTTAACAACCTCCAAAATAGTTGGATTGAGTCTTTATTGTGGCTACCTAACTGGTTTAGCCCATCCTCAAAAAGAATCATATACATGCTAATGTAGGAGATCATACTTGATATGCCTGCCAAGGTCCACCCCATTTCATTCTTGTTCTCCCTTAAAAGATTCAAATTCTTTTCTTCATGTTCAAAAAAATATTATTAGCAATTATAACATGTAATATCTCACCACTTAACATGTATGAGTATTTGAGATTAGGTGTAAATGGCTTGAGTTCCAATGTAGGGGGTGATGTATGGATAGAGAAATTAAAGGAACTAAAATATTTTCAAAATAAACATTATTATTAGAATATACATCATCAAAATCATTAAATAAATATACAAATCCAACAGCATACTCAACTGCAATGTCACAATCAGAGTGAACATTATCCAAATCAGAAAATGAATCCATTTGAAAATAAAACCTAAGAAAGACTTGGGCATTCACAATAGATGTGGAAGTACTGTTATACATCAAACTAGAACCAATGCTCATAATCTCCATAAACAAAGAATAATCACATTCCATGGAGTAATTATTTGGTGGTTCAAAATGGGAGATAACAAAATAAGAATGGTCCTCTTATGGTACTTTAGGGAGTCCATAACACTAAATATCACAACTTCATCTCAAATATACCTAGAAATTGTACCCCAATGGATATTTATTATAGTTTATTCAAATTTTAGAAAGGTCCTACCTATGATAATGGGAGTACGTGAACTTACCTGATCAGTCTCCATTTTAAGCATGTATAAATCTTCTAGAATGATCATATCTCTTACCTAGACAAGTACATACTCAAAGACTCTTACCAAATATTCTTTTGCTCTATTTTCCAAATATACCACTACTCTCATCAGTTTCAACTCACAAACCTATAAATAAGATAATACAGAGTGTGGAATCACATTTACTGAAGCTCCTAAATAAAAAATATGATCAGAAAAGTGAAACTCCCTAATGGTTCATGGGATGGTGAATGTCATGGGATCCTTGAACATTGTTGGGATTTCTATATTTGGTGTAATGAGTGTTGAAACATTCCTCCCATGATTGATCATCTTATTTCCCTTTATCCCTCTCTGATTTTTACGAATTGTTTTTAAAAATCTATTATACCTTGGGGTTTTCATGATGGCTTCATGTAGAGGGATGTTGATCTCCACACACTTGAATGTGTCCAAAACCACTTTTTTCATTTCCCTTCAACCATCTTATTTTTTGTACAACCCTATATTGAAAGGGAAGGGGGTTAGGAGGAACATCCTCAATCATTTTCTAACCTTTATCTTTCTCCTTGGATTTCCCATCAGTTGGTATGGAATGGGGATTCTATGGAATTGAGGTGAATCCCAGTGGAACGATAGGTGAAAATTTATCAGTATTTTTCATCCCACTTTTCAATGTGATGGAACTGACATTCCACTTTGGATTTGGAGTAGGCTGGGAAGGAATATTTCCAGAGTTCTTACATACCATTTCATAGAGGAAGTTGGAAATATGGATAATTTGAGACTTCAACTCCCTCATCACTGATCTTTGAAACATTATCAAATTTTTTTATTAATAAAAATTTTCATCAAAAAGTCATAAATGATAGAGTTTACCTTAGGTGGGAGATTCCCTTGTTGCTGGATTATTGATTCTTGGGCTTCAAATCACTTTTGGGGTTGTTGGAAACCCTGTTGGTATGGTGGAGCTGCTAGAAGTTTTTTTGAACGGGGGCCCATTATTGTTTTCCAGAGCCATACCTCACATCTGATTGATCCTTACACCCTTGGTTATATGTTGGATCAAAGGAATCTATATTCTTTTGGGAATATGGTTGTTATTACTCCTGATATGGTCTCCCAGCGATTACTGCTACACAATCCTCTAACTCTTGTAGGTGGGAGAAATAGCCAGTTGGGTGGTCAATTTCAGTGCAAATAGCACATGGCCTTGAAGGGGGGGTTGGAATGTCTTCTGTGGCAAAGCAATTTTCCTCATCATATTGGTAAATTCTTCCAACATTATTTCAATCAAATTATTTTCAAGGGAGGAAGGACTTACCTGATGTACTCCTCTGACATGTGGTGTAACTCAATCACCAAATTGTTGGGAGTTTTGTGACATCTGGTAGATCAATGCACATGTAGCTACTGGTGTCTTGTTTACCAATTCATCTCTAACTATAACTTCCATCATGATCCTCTCCATAGGTGTGAGTCTGTCATAGAAGTATTGGATGTGGATTTTATCACAGATTTGTGATTTGGGCAGCTTGCACACAACTTCTCGAATCTCTCCCAGTACTCATACATTGTATCCCATTGGGCTTCCATGATTATTGAGATCTCATTTCTAATGGATATGGTCCTTGATACTAGAAAAAATATCTACAATAAAATGCATTTCAAATAATACCAACAAGTTACATCTTTTTGTTGAAAATGATACATCCAGTCTTTTTTAGCTCCATCAAGTGAAAATGGGAATGCTCTTAGTCTTGTTTTGTATTCATATATATTTCTTGGTTTATGGGTTGAGAAAACCACATAAAATTCTATAAAGTGTTTATTGGGATCCTCAGAAGAGAGGCCATTGTATTTTGGAAGTAGGTAAATTATCCCAGATTTCATTTTAAAGCCTGATTCGAGATATGGGTATACACCGCAATTTGGTTGATAATTAATATTAGGTGAAACAATTTCTTGAATGGTTCTATTAGGTTAATTTCCAATATTTTTAGTAATTGGCTATTATTTTTTGTTTTACTTTTAATTTCTTATAATTTTAATGTTATGGGAGTGGAGGATTTCTCTAACTGGTTGAATGTTGAAACATCCCATAGACTGAGAATGTCTGATTCGAGACCAAAGGCTATGTTCAATCTCATGGTCAAGATATAAGAGATCCTCATTACTAGATTAAGTCATAAATCATATAAAAATGAAAAGATGTAATGTGGACCATAGTAATATATAATTGTGGAGTTTGAGTTGACGGTCCCAAAAGAAGAAGATGAAAATAAAAGCAGAATAAGAAAAAATTCAGATTGGGTAAAGAAGGAAAAAAAGATAAGAATATAAAAAAATGTAAAAAAAAATTAATAACAGTAGTTTGTTGAAATAATTATTGCCTCCCCAGAAATGACTCCAATTTGAAAGATTCTTTCATGGATTTTTTCAAATGTATGTGATTGATGGATACTTAGGTGCATCAGAGTGGCTAACCAAAGTTGTCTCTCAAAGGAGGAAGTAAATTTAACAACAAATTAAAATTATATTAAAAATAAAATAAAATAAAATAATTACATTAATTAAAATGATGTGGGTTTTTTAATAATTTATAAATCTAGAATAATTTTTCTGGAATAAGATTGTATAATATTTTTTTATTAATTTTGAAATTAATTTCAATTGGAAAGGCGGAATAAAAAGATGTTTTTTAGAATATATTTTAAAAAGAGTAATCGATCTAACTCTATCATATAAATAATTTATTAATAATTTCCATTTAAATTAATATCCATTTAATTATATTCCTTTAATTTTTTAAATCATGAACCCTACAAGAATTAACTTTACCAAAACGATGAAGTGATTTAAACCCTATGCTATCTTCAGAACATGTAATCTCAACACTATCATTTGTTTAACATTATAAGGATATCTTATGGTCAGGGGTAAATTAAGGAACATATAAATTCTTTAAATGAAGTGTAATTGTATTTAGGGATTATATTTCAACTCTAAAAATTTATCCCAAAAGGTGTTGTTTTACTAATTATGTTCACACTCTCATAATTAACACAATTATTTACCTCACGTGTTTTGTGTTTATTATTCAATTTCTTACATAGTTTCAATAAAATTAAAAAAACAGTTAATATATCATATTATTTGAATTACATTAGATCATTGATTACCAATAAATTCATTAAAGAGGTTAGATGTAGATCAGTTACTAAAAAGAACTACTCTTCCATGGGTGGTGTAGACATCAAAGAAATGTTTTTCATGTGAAAAGGATATGAAAGGGTAAAACCCAATACCATTTCTATTCATGATTATATCCCAATTAAGTAATAATAAAATAAATGAAACAAGGGTAATATAGAAGAAAATATAAGAAATATAAGAGGAACAAAAATGTTTATTATGGAAATATAAATATTACAAAGCAAGAAATATATGAAGGCTTTGATGAAGGGATCATTACTTCAAGAGATCCCACTATGAGTATTGGGAGTTCAAGAACACCTAATGTGTTGATAAGACTCCTATATAACTCAAAAAGGGTATCACTTCACTCCTTAGAAGAACTTCCAAATGGGGTACCGAAGGTGCCAATTTATAGCCAAAATGGGGAGTGTTTTTTAGATCACATTTTTTGAAATAATTATGGTGTATCGGTTTTGAGTTGGTAAATGGCATTATCTAGTGTTGGAAAAAATTTAAAAATGTAGGGAAGCATCTTTACTATCTCCATGGAAACTTTTACAGCCAATAGATGATAATGGCGCGAGATATGGATGAAATACTGAACCAGAACATTGACTTCGTGCAGATTCTCTCACCTAGATAGATTGGTTCGGATGGACCCCATAATGAATGAATTAGGCTTCGGTTCCTTGAGATTTTTTTATCCCATTAGTTTTTGGAGTGGATCACAAAATGTCAGCCCATTTTAATGCACAAATGTTGAGAAATGTTAAAAATATTGGACTTATGTCTTTGGGATTTCATGTAGTTTGGCCGATTTCCCTTTTAGATCATCTCTAACCCACCAAATCAGTTTCTTCAACAACAAAATCCCCAAAACAAGAATAATTTACCTTTTTAACAGTGATAAAATTTTCATAATTGAATCAAATTGGATGAAAAAGTTGATATAATATTTGTATTTTTAAATAGAAAACTATTATAAAATAGTCTTGTAGGGGTGAAATAAACAATGAATTGTGATGTGATCAAATACCCTCTCAACATAAGTAATACCCTTCTTACGCTCTTTATTTAAACACCCAAATAATATAATTACTTTTTCATTAAATTTATACCGATGAGAAAAGATATTACACTTCCCTCTTAATAACACAATTATTTTAACTTTATTAGATACCCCATTAACTATCATTTTGTTTGCTAACAAGATTCAATATGAACTCCCATTATGGTGTTGAAATTATCGTAGAATGTTTTCATAGAGAAAGTTTATTCCAAAAACGTTTTGTCTTAGGAATTTTAATTCCAAATTATTCTTATTTTTTATGTTCTAACATATCACTCATAATTCCATTTTTATTTATAATGTATGAGATACCTTTTTAACTCTTATTAAGACCTCCCATGATTTATTATGTACCCCCATCATGTGGTATAAATTATCCTACGATTTTCAATCCCAAACCATTGTATTGTGATGTATATCTCCACTTACACTCATGTGAATCTGCATAGACATACCCATCCGACTTTGATTGCGGATTTATATATATTTATTCCATATTTCTTAATAATGGAAATAAATTATATTAAATATTATCCTATATTGAAATATCAATTTGGAATGGGTTATCTTGTATATCATTGGATAACAACGGGTGAGCCTATAATTAAATTGAGATCTAATTAACTGGGTACTTTCTAAGACTCATGAAATATAATTTGTGGTACTATGGAGTAAAACTATCATATTTTGGGTTTTCCACAACATTATGGTGTCTTGGTGGTTATCCATGACCAATGTATATGATTTAATGTTTAATGTTGTTGCCACATTCCTATATATCATTTATGTTATGATCCTATATCATTAATGTTTATTCATTTTATTATTATCAACCCATTAATGTACCATTTAAATCCATATTTAATAACATGTAATACATTCATCATCTTGGGCTTTTTTTATTTCCATACGAGGCATTATATCTCACCCCTTTTTTATGTAGGTCATCAAGTTATCTAGTTTAGTTTTAAATGAGAAATGAAATTTTAAAATAATGTTATGTCAGTTATAAAATATGTTTTTACATCCATATATCATGTTGTATCTGAAAAAATCCATGTTAATTTTGGGATTATTATTAGAAAAATATTGGTAAATCCATAGTTATAATTCTACAAATAAGAAAATTTCTTGAAATTTTTTCAACTTATAGAGTAGGTGGGTTCCACGAATATACTTCCCAGTTTAGAAATAATAAGTGGATGTGAATATAAAATAAAGTTACTTAGGGGTAGCAACCCCCAAAATGGAACATTTATATGGACTTGATCGTCACATAGTTCTTAACAATGGGATATGATGAATACTTGGTTTGACACTACATGGGGATATTCTTTTGTAAATTCACAAACTCATTATGAACCATTAAGATTAAAAATAATTCTCTTATGATATTATTTAAAGAAATATATAATGGATAACATGATTGAATCCTAAAAAATAATTCGTTTAGAAATATATGACATTCATGATTGATCCCTTTAATTTTTTAGTCCCACATTTATTTGTCTAATAAGTTAAAGATTATCATCCCAAATTTTACCATTATTCTAGTCAATGGATGGAAATAGGTAGAACCGATCCAAAAACCAATATGAGGGTTAATATGATGGATGAACAAATGATATTCCTTGAATTATGGGAGATTAAATATGAAATCAAGAAATTATTATAAAAATCCAAAAACCCATTATCAACAACTGAAATATATTAGGATTTACGAAGATGTTAATGAAGAGGAGGATGACATTGTAAGGAACATCATATAATTATTTTGATAAAGGAAATAATACCCAATTTCCATTTCGAAAACAATTTGAAGGAGGCACCATGGTAAATTTCATAATGGAACCGATATACGTTTTATAGGTGAAAAATTATTTCAAAATGTAGCCAATAACCCATGAAATATGAATAACATGATGGATGGAAAAAAACTTCAATAAAATGTACTGTATATAAATATATTTTATAAATGTGTAGATGTATATTATTATCCAAGACAATGTTATTTTATAAGGGATAAAAACCATAATGAGCACTAGTAATCCAAAAGAACAAGTGAATAGGGAAAATCATATTCAAATACGGATCATGAGGAAAGAAGTACATGTTACCTCTAACTAAGAGTTGTGTACATCATGTTTTATTTTAATTCCTACTATATTCGCATGACTTGTATGTTTTTTGAGAACATCGAGTCACCACTCTTAAAGACTGGGGATCATTTGGAAATGTACTCTTAAAAATAATTTATCGTATTTAGATGTTTATGGGTATTTTATTCTAGAAAATATTATATGTCTCCATTTAGTATAATTTAATGTCATCCTTGTTTTGTTATGGATTTCCATTTATAAAGAGAACATAATTATCGTAGATAAGGAAATAACCCTCTAGATTTTGAATCTCCCTTTGATATATATTCTTTACATCTAACATCTAAAGCATGGATATTATTTACTAGTGATTAAGTGTATCTATCTCACATGATTGAGTTTAAGAAATTTTTATACATGATGAAATGACCATTTTGAGGGAATATGATGATGTTTTTACTGATAAATTTCCTACACTGCCTCTTAAATGAGTAGTTGAGTTCTCAATCAAACTTATAACTACATGTAGTAACATTTATATGGAATATCATCACTAATAATGGGATTTCAATGGGTCCTTAAAAATGGATACTATTCAAGGGTGGCATAGAACAACCATAATGATGTAAATATGTTGTTTCGTTATATTATTTGGGTATTGTCTCCAATTTTTGATAATAATATCATGACATTAAAGCCTCTAAAACATGATAATTCCTAAACGAGTAATGATTGTTTATAATGGGGAATGCGATGAATGTTTTAAAGAGTTGAAGATGATGAAAATGATATAACAATTCCTAACATGACATACTAGTGGGGGACAAATTATGATCTACAGTGATGCATATAAAAAGGGATTGGGAATACTACTGATGAAAAATGATAAATTGATATCCTATTCCCCCTCCAACTAAATATAAATGAGTAGAAATACCCAACTCATAATCATAAATTGGTCGAAGTAATATTCGAAATAATGATTTGGTGACATTATCTCTATGGGGATAAGTGTTTTATATACAGAGAAAATAAAATCCCACAAAAATGATCTTAATAGGTACCAATAGAGGTGATTAGATATTATCATTTATTCTTATTGATCAATACATTACCATATTTATAATGAAAAAAAAGTAGTAGATATTCTGAGTAAAAGGATCGCACAACTATATGAATGATGAGGATAGTGTAGGATCCAATATTAATGGACCTATTAAGGAATTATAATGGAAAAATTAAAGGATAATCAGCCTACCATAATCAAATAACTTCTCAACCATCAATTATTGTGGGGAGCGAGGATGCTTAGAATTTTTTTGCGTTGATACAGAAGAAGGAAGAGAATATTTCAGAGCTCAACATTGCTGAATATGGAGTTACTGTGTATAGAACCTACATATGTGTCTCATAAAAACCAATAGCTAAATAGGGATTTATTATATTATGTAAATAGTACATAATTCTCCATTAATCATAGAATTATTGTGATTTAAGGAGATTTAATGTAAAATTTATAGTTTGAAAACATGATGTTGGATATTGGAGATTTTTTAACATTATGCTTGGTATGTAAGAAATTAATGTATGCATGAAGAAAGAATAATTGAATAATGAAACCATTTCCCACAAAAGTATTGACATGGGTCAATATAACTAGGGATTTCATTATAAGGCTATTCTATGAACCTAAAGGTAATATCACCCTCTGGGTGGTAGTTGATCTATTTACAATGTCTGTTCCTTTCATTAATATCAATGAATATTTATATCTAGACCAACTCACTATTATATACATTATGGAATTGTTGACACTACAAGGAGTTACAATATACAGTATATCTAATCGACAGCTAAGGTTTACCTCAATGTTTTAGAGATTCCATGAGAAAGAAATGAATATAGAACTGATCTTTAGAACTTTTTATCACCCTAGATGATGGTCGCTCTAAAAAACAATTCAAACCCTATAAGATATATTTAGATCATGTTTTATTGATTTCTTATGATTTTGGGATAAACACCATCCCCAAGTGGAGTTCTCATATAACAATTGATTCCATTCTGTCATTCATATGGAACCTTATGAGTCACTATATTGGAAGAGGTGTTGGAATCCATCATGTTGGGATGATGTTGGTGAGTAGAAGATGATGTGACTTGATATTATCCAAGAGATGATATAAAATATCTTATCCATTATAAATCAGATGAATTATACAAAAAAATCTATGGAAAATATACTCATTCATTCATCAAAGATTCCTAGAGTTTAATATTTGGGAAAAAGTGTTCCTTATGGAGTCATTTTTGGAGAAAATCGCAAGGTTTAGAATGAAGGGATGGATTAGTTCAAGAATCATTGTCCACTTGGAGATCCTAGATCACATTAGAGATATGACTTATCAACTAGCACTCCGACCTAACCTATCTCAAGCACACGATGTGTTTCATGTATCCCTCTTGAGGAAGAACATACCAAATCCATAACACGTACCGAATCCAGAGGTGGTAACATTGAATAAGGATATTTCATACATAGAGAACCCAGTTATGATCATAGACTATAGAGACAATTTTCTACAAAAAAAATACAACTCACCTGGACAATGTGATGCAGATAAACCCCTTATTTTATGAATAGAAATTGGAACTAGAAGAGAAAATAAAATTGAAGTACCATAATTGATTTTAGTGCTTGAAATGAAAATTTAAAACGTGAAATTTTTGAATGGGGTAATAATCTAACATCTTATTAATTTATAAATTAAATTCCTTTTTTAAATGTATATGTTTTTTATTAATTTAATGTAAATATAGAAAAACCATTCATTACATTGGTTATATTAAAAAATTATAATTTGTGCCCAATGAGATTCAATACACTATTATGAATCATAACCACTGATAATATATCCAATGAAAAGCTATCATATTATTATTATATATTAAGGGTTATAACAATTTTCATTTTGACATTGAAAGAAGAATGGATGTCCCCAACTAGTATGATCTAACCCTATGAAGCCTATTTATCGGTTCTTCTAAGGGAGATATAATTTTTGGTATATTAACTTGATATGTACCAATCCAAGACCCCACAACTAAATCATAGTGACATAATTTATGGATTCTATTCAAACTCATTGGGATCAAAACAAAAATCATATTTACCAAACCACCACCTGAGAATATAACTATCAGAGAACTTACCCGTAAGATGTTCACTAGTGTTATAAAAGTTTATCTATCTTGACCCTATGATTAAAATATGTTTATTTTCATTTCAATTTTTTTTATTCCTTAACTTTTTACTTTTTAAATGATTAAGTAATGAGTCTGGTCAAAATTAGATTTTAATATGAAAAAATGCGAATTTTATTTTTGGGTAATATGATATTTCAACTAAGACATCCATTTTTGTGAATTAATGGAAAAAATAAACGTAAATAAATTATTATTATTATATATTATATAATAAATATAAATTGTAGTGTAGTTTTATGAAGATAAAATGTAATTTTTATAAGGGTTGAAAAATTGTTATTATAAAAAACTTGTATTTTTAAAATATAAGGATATTAATTTTAAATATTAATTTATCATATTTTAATAATTATTATTTATAAAATATATATTATTTTTGTAACTAGAATTTATAAATTATCCAGTGGTTAGATTTTCATAATTATTTGAGATAGTGGAAATTTCAGTTAAAAATTAAATATACGATAAATATATGGTGTGTATTGTGACATCATAATGACTCAAAAGTGATATAATATGTTCCATAAATGGAATACTATACCAAACCTATGATTCCCCTTTATAATAATTTGTTTTTAGGTCATTTTATTAATTTTATAAACCCTTTATGAAAATTCCAAAAACTATGTTATATTTTATGTTTTTAAATCAATTATTTGTAAATATGACTCAATTTCACACCCCCATTGGTGTTATTTCAATTTTATATGCTCATAGTCTTATGGGAAAAGTGAAACTGAATCACCATTCGTCAAAACCATGGGGAAAACATGGGGATGGTTTACAATTTTGATTACATTATTATATAGCTTCCAAAACCTATGCGTCAAAATTAATAAAGAACTCCAATCATGCCTCCTATATAAACTCCCAAGATCCAATTCCTAAAAAATAAAAAATACTTTAGGATGAATTTTCTCATCCATTTCCTATCTATATTCCTCCCAATGTTCCCCTATTCTATCAATAATGTTATCCCAAGCTTCTGGAAACACCCTCTCATGGTAAGGAATCCACTCCTTCTCCTCCATATTCCAGAACCTCATTTATGTAATGAAAATTTTATTTAAATTACTAGTAATGGGATATTATTTTACACATACATCTCACTTACCAAGTTATTTTTTTGGGATACCCCTTTTATACTCAATAATACCTCCCATGAATCATTATATACCCATGCTATGCTACCAAAATTATTCTACGATTCTTCCATACAAAGCTTTTATTCAAGAGATATTTTTTATTATGATTTTTAATTACCAATTTCTCTTGTTGTATTGGGTTATTACATATCCCAATTACTTATATAAGGATTTTCATGTGATTAGGTACAACTTTCACTCTCATCAATCCAGTGATGTATCAATGTGAACCCTTTGAATTGTGAATTCCTTTTTCATTTCAACTCATGGGAATTCACCTAGACATAAAAATACTTGTTTTATTGGGGACATACATGTATGCATTCAAAAGTCATTATTAATTACATTAAATTTGATGAAATAGAATCATTTGATGAATGATCTATGTGGCCCTCTTATTCAATTACTTGATATTAAGGGGATGGGTGTGCAAGGATTATATAGTCCTCAAATGAATTGGGTAAAATTTTAGTCTCATGAGATATAATTTATGGGATTATGGAGTAAACATAAAAAAATTGTGGGACTTATTCAACCATGTCATGATGTATTGAAATTCATCATTGAGTTGTGATTATGATTTAATGTTTAATTTTGTTTCCACAATACCATTTTACCATTACGTTATCAACATATATAATGCTCTGATGTTCAAGTTATGAGTCTCATCCTTTTATATTAAATTTAAATTCCAATTTCCTAACATCTAATAATTTAATTATGTTATAATTTGTTTATTCTATTACTCTTATTTATAGCTCACACCTTTCATATGTATGTCGGTTGGTTATCCGATTAATTTTTTAAAGAGAAATTAAATTCTAGAAGCATGTTATGAAGGTTTTAAAAAGTGTAGTTGTATCTATGTATCATGTTTTTGTGAAATGTAACTAATTTAATAAATAAACTAGGATTAAAAAAAAATTGTGTTATAAAATGTGTGTTTGGAGGCAAAAAATTATGATATCATGTTTATTAAATATATGGGTTGACATAATTTGATCATTAACTCGTTATATTTCTAATGATTAGAGTATGTAAATTGTGTCATGTTATGATTCATCTTTAGTAAATTTATGATGTGATATTCTCTATTTTTGGCATGATTCAATCAAACTACAGATCCAAAAAATCATAAAGAATATTATTTATAATTCCCTAGATTTGTTTCCCTTTATATATCCTTGATCAATTATCTTTTTTACAGGGTGAATAAAAATTTCACGTTATGGAAAAATATTTTTAAATACTCTAGTTTTACAGTCTAATATTCTGAAAAGCATCTTCTATGGAATTATCACCTTGATTATATCCTGGAAATATTTGTATCTTTCACTTATTCTATGAAACAGACGAATTGTGGTATTATTTCTTTTACCCATCACATTATGAATAAATAAACATTTTTACTTGTATAAAATTATAGTACAACTTTATCCAGTAGATATCAATTCATCATGAATTGAGTCATGATAATAAATATTATGACATGGAACTATGTGAGTTATTCATATATACTTGAATATATCAATAACATCTAGTGTCTAAGAAACTCAAAATCACACAATTTATCAGAAAGGTTTCACTTTATAAAATTTATAGAATCATTTCATTTTAGAGTTTTAGGGAATTAAGAGAAATTATATACTATGAAAACCTGACAATAAAAATTTAACACATCATCTTAATGTCCATTTTATTCCAAAAAAATATTATTCTATATTTTAAACTCATATTCAATCCAATCAAATTATCTAATTTTAAAATGAGTCTCCATAACAAAATTATATTCCTTATTATAGTTCTTAAACTTCTTTAAAGAACATTAAAAAAATTAATAATGTGGGATGATAAAAAAATGAAATAAGATACATAAAAAAGAATTGAAATGCATTATTCTATTTTAAATTCATGGAAATCCATAAATATGTTTTCATTTTCTCATAATAAACATAAATTTTAAAATTATCACATACTCTTGAAATCAAATTTATTCCAAATGTTTTTTATAAACAATTTCACTGGAAATTGTAATGTAAAAATAATAATACATAATGGTTTCTTGAAAAACATGTAATAATCTACTTGAAAAAAAACCTTTTCACCGTAAGAGATCATAAAAATCATAAAAATCATTGTTCATTTTGTTATCATTTGAAATCAAAATATATCAAGAAATTCCATAAAAATATATAACAATATATATATATATATATATTTAATTGTAAAAATAGATAAATTGCATGGATAAAGATTAATAATTTCATAATGAATGAATTAAAATTCCAAACATTATAATAATATTGTCATGGCCTTGTGATAAGACATCCAAAACAAACTTTCAAGGCTTAATACAAATACATTATAAAAAATTATGAAGTCATTCCCCAAATACATATGATAGTTTGTCTCATGAGACCCATTGATGCAAAGAGGGTCTAAAATGTTCCCCAAACGTCACTTAATAGGTAAAATTAATTCATTATTTGTAATAAATAAATAAAAATTCATTAAATAATTAACATAAACAGAAATTTTTTAAAACCGACATTCAAAATACTAATATTACTTCTAATAAATAAACCAAACAACTTGACCATAATACCAAAATTTAATAAAGGGGGATCATATCATTATAATATTTCCATAGTAATTATTTTAAATATCATATGTATTTTGAAATATATTAAAATACCTATAAAATAATATTATTACCTTTATTGGAAAACATGAGAAAAATAATCTTTTCTTTTGATAAAATTTTAAATATAAAATTTCAAAATATATAGAAAATGACATTATTTTAATGTAACAATGTTAAATTAAAATGTATGCATCCAATAAAATAATCTACTTAATTATGTGAAAATTACTTCATGTCATATATGTAAAAAAATGAACAATATTATCTAACATTTGTAAAAAGGAAAATGTGAGTAATATGGAAGAAATGCAAAAGATTCATTTTAATAATATTAAAAGAAGAAAAAAACACTTTAAATGAATTATAAAAATATTTGGTAAATAAATAATATCAGAGTAGAATTTTTTTTTTGAACATGGATATGGAGGACATACATTTTTAAAGGAATGCATAGAAAATGGTTTTAAGATAAAACCACTAACGATATGTTCTCATTTGTTTTATACATTATGAAAGTGTGGAATAATAAAATTATAATATATTTTTACATGATTAATATCATGTTTAATTTTTATTACATATTTCATTATTCATTTAATTTAATTTATTCATGTGATTTATTTTTCATGAAAATTATTTCAGTTTATATTCAATGTTTTGAGTGTGTTCGATGCGTAATAAAAAAACAAACATGGTAGGTTGGATATTTCAATAGGGGTAATGATTACATCACATAAGTAATATAAACCATGTAATAATTATAAATTTGTGAATTTATTGATTTTTTATAACTATAAATGAAAATAAGTGATGAAAAATTGATCACATGGTTTTTTATCGGTGGTAGTCTGTGCATATGGATATGAAATGTTTTCATTTTAAAGGATATTAAACCGTAATAAGGTCATAAATATCATTTCATTCATAAATAATAAATATTTAAATAATATATATATTTGTGTGTGTGTTGTATTTAAATCAATAATAATAAATATAATTTTAAATTGGTGTTGAAAATCGAAACACATTGTGTCGTGGAGGTGGTGGCCCACACATACACAGAAGTGATGTTTTTATTTGTCGTAGGATAAAAAAGGGATAAATAAATAGGTTTTACAAATAAAATAATAAAATATTTTTATATATAAGATTATTATGCTTTCATATTATTTTAGTTATGTAATATTTAAAGGATATTGAAGACCCAATAAACCTAATGACACTTCCTTAAGATTTATACCTATTATGTGGAAAATATTGGTTGGAACACAACTTATGCCTTCTAGGATGGTCTATTGGTGATTTCATACCCAATAGAATAATGGTAAGAGGGTTTACGATGGATTTTGAAATATATTTGTAATGAAAAAGGCTCAATATGTGTGTGTAAGAGAGGTGAGGGGGTTCCTTTTTATAAGAGATATGGGTGGAGGTCTTGTAAATTTATAAAAAATTGACATATAATATATTTATAAATCTTTAAAAATCAATCAAAATTCAGTTAACCTTTAATAAATGTTTTATAAGGTCTATAATGTTTGTCCAATAAAATGTTATGTAAATTTAAATTTCATTTCCCATCATATATCCTTGTTTAACCATCCTGAATATTCCTTTTAAAAATAATGATTCATGAAAATTTTTAAATCCATATGGGGAATGAAATAAATCTTAAAAAATGATCAATTTCACATAAATATACCATTAATTATAGCCTCATACATTAACAATCCAATTTAGTTATAATAGGGTTTTAAGGATTATTTTTTAAAATTTATTTAAAAGTAATGTTTAAACATTAAATACCATTTATGATCATTTCTAGGATTATTCAAAAAAAAGATTTCCTTGAACAAAACATTTTTGAAATGTAATTATAATATAAAATCACTAAACAGCAATTCTTCTTTATAACAATACAATAAATTCTTTTCATACCACAATTTATCCAAAAAATGTTCTACTAAATGTTTGCAAAATTATTGACATTTTTTTAACTTCTTTCAGTAGATTTGTGTTGAATTTCGGTAAGCATACAAGTTAATTATACTATCAATAAATATTAAAAAAATTAATATCATGAAAATAATTTATTCCCATTAAAATAAAAAATAATAACTATTCATAATTTTTTATTATCGAAAGGAAACATTTAAGAGATTATAAATAATAAAAGGGGAATTTTTTATTATCCTTTACTTAAATTAAAATAATTTTCATTGCTAATGGGAAATGATACAACATTTCACTAATTTAAATGATAGGATGATGAAGGTTAAAATATACTCAACCAATCAAATAAATTAATGTGTTTGATTTTTTTAGACCTAATCTCATATTTTATAATCTTCCTTAACCCCTTTACCATTTACTGTGGGGATAATCATTTACCATAACTGTCATTCTTAATGACAAAAAAACTGAACTCATTAATAAATTTAAACATCAAAATTCAAAATATAAAAATAATTTTTAAATCATATATTTGTAGAATTGGAAAATTACCTTTAAAATGAGTATGAATATGTAATGAAAAACGTTCATAGAAAAATGTTTTTTTAAGAATAAAAAAGAACTAATCAAAAACTCTAGACAATATAGATTCCAATAAAAAAATATACATTAATCCAAATCAAATTAATTTTACATTAATTGAAATTGATATCAAAAACCAAATGGTACTACTAAATTAAATGATATATGAAAATGAAATGATAGTTCTGTAAAAATTGGAATTTTTTGCTATTCACTAAAAAATAAATGTTTTTAGAAATGTCCCAAAAATCCAATCTACAAAATTTTTGACAAAATAATTTAAAAAATGACTTCCATTTTCCAAATAATAATACTAATTTTTTCAAATATTAAATATAATGTATAAGCATGAAAGGAAATAAAAAACACATTTTTGAAGAAAATGTATTTTAAAAGTATAAAATAACAGTATCCATATTCATTTCTTTATCACCAAAATGAAGGGAATGTTAATTAATTTTATTATATATATAATATAATCATATTATTAGAATTATTTTTCAATGGTGAATATTTTAATATATTATTGTCAAAATTAATTGCACCCAAATGAAAAATGAATTCAATAAAAATATAACTTTTACCTACAAAATATTTCATCAACCGTTCTTACTAATTGATAATAATTTTATGATTGACTATTCATTTTATTAAGGTAAATATTATATAGATATTTTTTTTATTGTTATTCCTATTTATACCATCCTACCCAATAACTATTTTATTATATTTATATTTAATAAAGAATTTGTTTATAATATATCACAGTTCCTTTAAGAATAGGGATGTGTGTGGTGTACGCTATCACACATAGTGTTCTTTAAAAAGGTAATATAAACTAAAATATAAACATATAATACATAATATTTTGAATGATTGGTTTGAAAATGTCTTATTCTCACATATCATGAGTTTAACTCATATTAAATACATGTTGTGGCATGATCACTTCTTTCATGTTGAAATAGAATTGCAACTCCATATTCATTTATTTTCATGTGATACTTATTATGACATAGCCTTCTATAGGTAACATGATCCTCAACTTGTTTTTTAACAAATGTTAAATTTACCCTTAAGAGAGACCAATGTGTCATGGTATTTATATTTATATCTTAACCATATATATAACACTCCATTTTTATTTTTACATAGAACAAATTTCATCTTACATAGTGTTCAGAAATCCCAAATTTTTCTTTTATTCTATCCTTCATAGAGTGATATTATATTACATTCCCAAAATTCCACATCATTTTCTAAAAAAATCGTTTCATCTTAAAACTTAATCCTATGTTATATTCAATACCCATTATTCTCAGCAATAAATTTCCATGATTTAGGAAGTCATAAATATAGTTCTTCCCTTATATAGACATTGTATTTTATCCCACATCTCCATGGAAGATATTTCATGATTATACCTAATCATTATTTTCTATTTTATCAAATTCATGCTACCTTTACCATGATTGGTTCACATGTGTTGTAAAAAATTTTACTATCCATTACACCATCATTTGGTTGACTAATATTTTCTTCCCATGCCAACTTCACTATGTGTGGTTCTTATTTATGATAACCAATATCCCATTCCATCATACCACTATTATGTTAACTATAATTCTCAATAAATTCAACTATGAAATCCATATCTATTATATCCAGAGATTGAAAATATAATTAGTTTTAATTTAAAATAAACCCAGCTCACAAAATTTGGTTACAACACTCATTGTTAAAGGAAATATTCCTAATCTAGGAACAAGATTCATTATATCCCCTAAAACTTACCTCAAATAGGTTATGGGTTAGAGGCTATAATTAATGGTATGTCATCCACTGTATATAGAAGTAGTTAACCCTTATAAAAGGAACCTAAAAATTAATATATATATATATATATATATATATAATCACCCAAAAATCTCAATAAATTAATGATATATATGAATAATTTTTATGTTGAACAATTTTGAGCCACACCGACAAAAAATCAACATGTTTAACATCTCCAATATACCTAATAATATGTATAATGAAATCAAATCCACTAATAAATCCATCTTGTATATAGATAAGGTCACCTCCCACCTCTATTGACTATATCAAAAAAAATCCTAAAATTATTTTATATAATGTATGGGTGAGTATCTAAATATCATCTGTATATTCTTCCCCATAAAACTATGGTGTTCACGGGAATAAATTATATATATGAAACCATGTATATAACTAATAAAATAAAACAACTAACCAATAAGTACATTTCAAGACACATCCATTAAAAAACATAAATTCCATACCACATCATTCCTTTATCTGAAATACATTACACCCTTTTAAAAGATCATCATATAACGACCATAAAAAAAAATAATCGCCACTAATCTAGATCCAAGTGGTTTTCCTCCCATAGTAACCTGACTATCATTACATAGATACCCCACAACAATGTTACCTCAACCAATTAGTTATCCACACGTAGGGAACATTCTATAACAATTCCATAAACTACTAGGAATTTACCAATAGGGAACTCAAAAATCATCCACACCCATTTGATGGGTTTCTAACCATCCACAAGGACTCTAAATGGATTTCTTTGTTGTCCACCATCAAAGAATATCCCCACTATAAACCACAATGTCTCTAATGCATTCTATATTTTGGGACACATGATAAGTAACATGGTTTCCTCCCATAGGTACTCTCCTATCCTCAAACCACTTCATCACCACCACATGTCATAAATTTACAACGACTAGTCATTTCATTCATACCATCATCTTCAATATCCTTATCATCTTCATTATTTATCGTAGTACTCTACCACCACTAACATTAAGAGATTCCATAACATATACAAATACGGTAAATGAATTTTTACCTTCACCAAATATTTATTCTTCCTCATAGGCCACTAAACATTAATTGTTTTTATGAATTTGATCATATCACTTACATAGATAACCATACTCCCACCATGGTCTTTGTAACAACTCCAAATTCTAAAGCAAGAGCCTTTTATTCAATAGAGTATTTGAAATGTGATACAAAGAATGTATGGGAATATAATATTTTGAGAATTTATAGTATATTTACTATATTAAATAGATTCAGAATATTATATATTTTTTAATTCATACAACAATGTGTTAGTGTGCATTATATGCAAGAGCAACCTTCTTCGATGGCTTGTGTTACACACAACACAGAGTTTTACCAAACAAAAATATATCATTATTTTAATATTATTTAATATTATATAAAATATATGTTATGAATATAATTAACCAACTTATGATAATATATTTTACATAAGTTGTTTATTGGTTTCAAAATAATTAGAAATGAATATAAGAGGCAATTTAAAATAAAGGGAATATTTTATAAAAAAATTATGCTCATAAAGCTATTTTATACTAATAAATTAGATTATTTAAAATTATTTTGTGATATAAATGTAATATATTTATTATTTATTCATTGTAATACTTTTATATTCATCAAATATATTTTATGAGAATATGATAAAAACAAACACAATATTTTGTATAAAAACAATATTTTTATTTAGGAATGTTTTCCTCCTTTTATTGGGAACCTATTTTAAATAATATTCATAAATCTTTTATTAATTTTATATGTACAAATAAACATAATAATTTAAATATAAACCTTAAAATTATTTTATGGTGAATATTTGGTATTTTTCGGTGATGTGTCCATTTTTAATGAATAGTGATAAATACTGAAAATTAATTCCAAAATAATTTAAAATATAATATTTTTATTAGGATGAATTATATATTTTAAAAGTTAAATTATATAATAGTTTTATTAATTAATATATTTTAGGTAATTGAAATCAATTTCAATTTGAAATTAATAATAAAAAATAGAAGTCATTTGGATGTTATTACATTTAAAACAACATTGTCATCCCATATCCAAGATCAAATTTAAATCCTTTCCTAAACCTTATGTGATTAGAATTTGGAAAATTAGATTCCATATTTCTAATTAGATTAAATTATAAATTATAATATTGTGAACATTGTTTTTTACCCAAAAAATATTAAATATAATTAAAATTAATTACAATGGTTAAGCTAGAATTAAGCAGAATAAGAGACTAAACCATTATCTTAGAGGCTAAATAACCTATAAAAATGTCCAAAATCCATTTTATATCCATATATAATACGTATCCACTCATGGATAAAAATTTTACCATTATGGGATCCAAATTCATGGAAAACAATGTCTACATAATTACTTTTTCAAATTATTACAAGAGTGTCACTCCTCCCCCAATATAAAAAGTCCTCTTATCCTCATAATTTCTCACACCTCCCATGCCACATTAGATTGAAAAATATATTCCCAAATAGCTCTTAAACAACCCTAACCTCACCTAGAGGGCTCCCCTTATAATGAAATAAATCCATAGAATCCCTTTGGTGCAATCCAAAAGTTGTTACTAGATTAATAGGAAACATCTTTCCTGTTGATATTTAGTTTTCATTCCATTTTTCAACCCATAAACTCTTCATATTCATTTATTTTACAAAAAATTAATATTCATGAATATTGTAGTATTTTTATGATATTGTTTTTACCTAAACATACACACACATCCACATAATGTGTAATGAACATACTGTTAACATATACGATAAACTACTTCCACTTAATTTGATGGTTGTTCATTTTCCCTTTTACTCCTATCACAATAGACATTAGGATAAACACTCTATATATATATGTTATATATGATATTTATAATTTATTTATAATTATTTTTTTATTATAGTATATTCATACTTTCCGTTTATTGTAAAAATGATAACATCGTTTGTGGAAGTGTGGACTGCTTCCCCCCTCAAAGCGATGTGATCTATTCCCCCAATCCATGTAATACATAATGTAGGATTATAATTTTAAATATATGAAATATTAAAAATATATTTGAAATTAATGGAAAAAATATCTTTCTATAAATATAATATATATCATCTTCTTCATTACACTTTCGCAAACTTAATAATTGAGGTCGTCATTCTTGGATGTGTAGACTTTCTCATCCTCGACTAGATGTGATTACTTTTCTACATCTTAAGAAATATTTATATAAGAATATATATGAATAGATAATATGTTATTTATGATATAATTATCGTTATGTAATTATTTAATCCTACTATCCATGTTTCCATAATGATCATTGAACAACGAGAACATCGCTCCTGTGTATGTATGACCTACCATCTCTTCGTTTGTAATGTTGATTAATTTTTCATAACAATATTTAATGAATGGTTTGAAAAGTTTACTTGATGTGTAAATAAAATAATTATTTTATTATTATTATTATTTTTGATGTTATATAATGGCCCCATTGAAAATAATTTACCTACCAAATTTGTTTTTGACCTATAAAATAAATTTAATAAAAAAATAATGTCAGCATAATTGTTTAAATATATATATAATACATTGTAATAATTGAAATAAAAATTATGATAAAAATGAGAAAGGTTATTAGTTTGGTAAATAATTAACATAAATTTTTATTTCATTAACACACAGAAGTCAAATCACACACAAGATATGTTATTTCATCTCAGTATTCAAGGTCCAATATATCAACACATTCACATCCTAATATCAAAACTAAGACTCCATTAATTGAAATATTAATGAATATTTCACAATTATATGATAAAGATAATCTCATCATTCAGCATATATACATGTTAAAGATATTCAAACAACTTATTACATTTACATTTCTCACCCATCCACAACACATCCTTATAGAAAATAACATCTCATAAACATATAATTACGTGAACTTTATCAAACAAATAAATAAATCACAACTCATAAATCTATAGGTTATTTTCATTGGGGGATGATATATATAATATAAAAACATAAAAATGAACTAAAAAATATTTATTTTGATCTCTATAATTTTATATTAAAACCCTTTGAACTTTTATTACTAAATATAAAATTTTAGGGACATACATAAAGAGATAGAGTTAGTTATGAAGCCCAGTAAGAAAACAAACATAAAAATAAAGTAGTACATATTAAAAAATAGGTATAACATAATGAAATCAATGAGTGTGATCATATATAATCACAATGAAGAATATAATAAATAATATTTTATCAAAATATCATGGAATCTGAAGATTTAATAGGGACAATAAAATTTGAAATCATGTGTTTTTGTCTTGCATCACTACTATGAAGACATAACATAGTGTGTTTGGCTTATTCTATATGCACCATACTTGGTATCTCAAGAGATAATAAATTACATAATAAATTATGGGATATATATTTTAGTTCCCACCAATAACATAATAATATGTGCACTAATATGTGTCTCACACAATGATATCATACATAAATAATAGGCATAAGAAAAACCCATTAAAAACATTTCTGACATTATCATGTCTTAAAGCATAACCAAATGATATATCCTGATAATTACAAAGAAAATAAGGGATAAATGTTTTTATAAGTTCATATATTAATAAATAAACATAGTTCATGAATATAGAGATCAAGTGAATGAAAAATCATTTGAAAAGGATTAACAATTAAGCTTGTAAATGAACCCAAAGACAATATTCTAATAATTAAGGGAATAAACATTGAATAAGATAAGTGTTTAGTATTGAGTTTCAAAATAAGACCATGGGATCATAGGGCTCGCTCTCGAGAATCGTTGGTCATGGGGCATCCTCTCGATGAAGACAACAGCCTCTGCACCGGTCCTTCCCCCCATAATGGTGGAGGGATCTTCGACGTTTATCAGGAAAGGGGAGGTCTCGTTTCACCCCTTTTCTATCCCTAACTATCTTCCTCCTTTAAAAAAAGTAACGATTATACCTAAATTTCATGATTTCATCGATGTCTTCTAAAACTTCAGATTTCAACGTTGGAGTTTACATAATGCTCATCGCTCTTGAATCTCCCCTTGCTAGGACGATTTAAACAGAAATGGAATTTGGTGGACTCCTTCAATAGATTCATCTTCAATTTGTGGGACCTCCACAAAAGGGAGAGAGTAGGATTACTTCAAAGTCACCACATCATGATCTGATTTTCATTAGAGGAGAACCTCATCAGTTCTTGGTCGAAGGATTCATGGTGCTGTAATGGTTTCAGGTCTTTTTTGTTTCGATGGTCTTTTGAATTTCACCTGAAACATGATATTATTTTTGTAGAGACATGGATCAGTTTTACTAATCATCCACTACCATTCTATAATAAAACTGTTTTAAAAATTCTTGGCATCCTAGTTGGAAGGTTTCTATGCTCAGATAGTCGTACAGAGTCTGTTTTAAATCTGGTTAATCAACGACTGTGTGTTAAGATGCATGTGTCCGGAACCCCCTTTGAGTATGTTTGGATTACGATTAGTGAGGAGTATAGGTGTAAACATTTTGTGATATTTGAGACTTCGAAAGATTTTTTCTCTTACAGTAGGTAGTTGGGACACTCCTCCAAGGTATGTTGATGGGGGTCTGCAAGTCACTGGGGTGCCCATATATCACCTAAGATGGTGGTCTGCAGAAGTGGTAAGGCAACATAGATAGTTCTGAAAGATGGTCCAGATCATTTGTAATTGGGTAGAGAGGATAGAGGTGGAGAACCTCAGTTTCTATGGCCCATGGATGATAAACACATAAGTGCCTCTGTGGTTTGTAATGTAGAGGTGGAGACATTTTTCGGTTCTAATGTGGGGAGGAAGGACATGGGACACCAGATGAACATGCAAGTGTCCGAGGAGTTTAGCCAACATATGGAAGACCTAGAAGGTCCTTCCAACCATGGTGTGTGGAGAGAAAAGGGAGTGAATCGGCATGGTGTTATTAGAGTGTAATTGAAGAAGAATTAGAGGGATGTGGTCTTTAAAGAGATGTCAGATAGTGAGCAAGTGGTGTCGACTACCTCGATCGTTGAGAAGACCAACATGGGTACTAGTGAGGGGAGGAAGGAGAAGTAGGGATCTTGTATGATCACAGATATTTTTAGCAGAGGTAAGGATGTAGGGGATTTTGATTCATTGACCCAGAACCCATTACACTTCAGCAGTTGGTTTGAAAGACTCGTACAGGTGGATACACGATCTGATTCTGATATTAATTTTTCGAGGGATAAAAACTACATGAAGGAACACTAAGGGAGTGATCCCGGCCTCTCAGCTGATGTAACGCTAAGTCTGAGGAATAAAATGAGTGTTAGGGGAAGGAAGGGTAGGAGGGATTACACATCGCTACCCCCACATCCCTTCGGAGACTGGGTCATCAAATAATTTTTTTAACAACAAGAAAACTATGATGACTCGAAACCTGAAGGGAGCAAGGGTCCAGAGTGATCATCCATTCAGATATGATTTTAGGCTCTAATAATAAGTAACCAAGAAGGTTGTGGTGCATAATGAAAATGAAGTTGAAGCATCCATGATGATGGGGAGTTCCCTATGAGTGTCTCCCAATGAGGATAAATACTCTTGGATTGAAAATAAGGACTACATCATTGTAGTGGGATTCAATAAAAGGAAGATCAGTAGGGAGGAGTACATCTAGTCAAGGGACCAGCTTTCTTCTGAGATAGAAAATTTGATATAGAGGTAAAATACACCCAGGAATCATTATTATCATTAAAATTGTTTAGCAAGATGGATTCATATAATTTAAAGTTACTCTTTTATGATTCTGTCTATGTTGGTTAGCTAGGATTGGTTGTTTTTTTGTGAAAGTACGTGTTGTACCTGTGTTTGGCTTAGTTCTATGGACTGCATTTCTGAAATTTTGGTGCTTGGTCTCATCAATTCACATGGTTTATCTCCATATGGGGAAAATCACAAAGTCATCACCAAAGCGTGCCTTTCGGATTTGTTCGTTGAGAGGGTATGGCTTTGCCATCTGTTCAGTGCACATGTACTTCTACAAGATACTATTGGATGAAGGGTCCCACATTGTTTAAGGCTTCAAAAGGATGAAACTAGTGGGCAAGAGATGATCCTCTAATTTTTTTTGTTTTATATTTTGTTTCCTTTTTATTGTGTTGGATTTCATGGTTTCTCACTTTTCCTCAAAATTTTTTTGATAATAAAAATTAAATTCCAATCAGTTTTCTATAAATCCAAAAGATGTATTAGAATATGTTTATATAAAATATTGGTAATTTATCATAATATTATAATTTGAAAACCATTTTCATAATGGTACATGAAAATAAATACAAATTAAAAAATTTCCCATTAATTTATTTTTAATTAATACAAAGATATGGGAGGGAAATAGAAATAAAACTTGTTTATCCCAAAAATATAAATGGAACAAAAACATGGAATAGATATAAGGAACATATAAATAGAATTCGGAAAATGTTAATTCGATTAAGATAGAGAGATAAATATAGATAAAGAGAGAAAATCATAATTCCAATTAAAAATAAGTTGGTTTGGGAGTTCCCTATGACATCCCATATTTTATTACAACCTAATTCATGATTTATTATATAATGATACACTTAGTTGAACCATATATAATTTTTAGGCCCGGTTTTTATTGGAAATTATATATATAGAACATTAACTAGAAACTTGGGAACATAATAATAACCTAAAAACATCAAAACGAGACATTATAATCATTGAATATTCTAAAACTACAAGGGATAACATAATGAAATATATAAGAAAGGGGAGAGTTTTTAAGCATAGAATGTTAACAAAGAATAAAATAATTTAAAGTAGTAATTTTTATATAATTTAAAAATAATGGTATCTTATGTGGGGTGATAACTAAAATCAGAAACAATGAAGCATGATATATAATGATAACATAAAGGAAAACTTTAAATACAACAACAATATAAACATCACAAGATAAATATATTTCAAGGATAACTACTATGAAAACATAACATAGTGAATTTAGTATAGCATCATATAAAAAATACATGGTATATCACGAGATAAAAACATTACATAATGCATTAGAGGGCTATATAATTTTGGGCCCACCCACCACATTTATATCATGAAGATGAAAAAGTGTGCCACAAAGATCATATAACATATGGATGTACTTATTCAATTTTAACCCCATTATTAATGAGAGTGAGTAAGATAAATATAAAATTTTAATAAATTATATATATTTATAACTATGTGAATACCTGTGAGTAGAAATGGATACCAACATTCACTATAAAAATGTTTGGCAAGGAAATTTTAATGATAATTTCAAAGGAATAATGGTTGAAAATAATGCTTTACGGAAGGGGTGAATGAGAGATAAAGGGGTATATAATCACTTAGTAAAAAAAATATAGTAATATAGATGTGTAAAAACATACCCAAATTACTAAAATTGAAAATCAAAAGTCTTAAAATAAATAAGGTTCTTCAAATAATAGAAGATAGTGAGGATCCATTGCCTTGGTAGGGATCCTCTAAAAGCTAGGGAGGATCTTTCTAAGAGCATGGTGGAATCTTTTGTGGGATATATAGAGGTAATTTGAAAGTAAATTCAGGACCCAATTGTTTTTAGTGAATATGGATGGTGTGTACATATGATTAAAGGTTTTCTTAACCTTTTTCTCTTATCATATCATTGATATTGAGTTAATTATAGGTTGTATTCTATAACCTTGTGAGATCAGAAAACTTCACTAGTATCAAAGAAAATTCCACTTTGGATCCAATTTATAAAATAAAAATTAAGGATTTGGTATTGTTGTTTAGAGTAAATGTTTCAATATTTTCTGATTATGACCAAAAATTTATCTTGATGTTTTCAAAAATTCAATCGCAAGATATTGATATAGAATTAAATTTCATCATTTCGTATTATCCTCAGAAAAATGGTCAATCTAAGAGAAAATTTTAAACCATATAAAGTATTTTAATATCACATTCTAAGGATTTCAATGGTGTTTGGGATTTACAACTTCCACTTTTTATTTTATCATTCAACTATAGATATCACTCGAGTATTAATTTTAGTAATGATGAATCCATTTATGTAAACAAGTGTTGAAATACAACAAAAAAATAATGAAGTTTTTGAGAAAAGTTCAGTGGGCATGAGATAGCTGATAAAGTGGAAAAACATGGTTTGATTCATTCAGTAACATGTACATTTACCACATATTTGATAGCAATATTATACTGATAATCATTGATGTGATCTTGAATTTTAATTTTCTTCACAGGTGATTCAATGAATTTCAACATGGAAGAATGTAATGTTATTTTGAATGAAGAGAACACCAATTCCTTAGTATGTAAGTTCCTTTCAAAAAAAATTTCATATCTAGACTATAGTGTATCTTTTGTCACTTTCAAGAAATATCTATCAAGTTCATGTTGTGTTCTATTTGTCTTTATTGAATAAGGGCAT
Organism: Viscum album; assembly: GCA_963277665.1. Taxonomy (NCBI): domain Eukaryota; kingdom Viridiplantae; phylum Streptophyta; class Magnoliopsida; order Santalales; family Viscaceae; genus Viscum; species Viscum album. The sequence goes on along the minus strand of OY728139.1, from coordinate 663,448,585 downwards.
ACCAGACCCATCATATAGAAAAAGACCAGAGGTCATACATTTAGATGATGATATTTCATATGACAAATAAAAAGTGGATATTTTGGATACTTGAGAGAATGTGATACAAAACAAGACCACTAACCTATTCAAATATGTATGGTGAAACCACCAATTTGAAAAATCTATGTAGGAACTTGGGGAAACGATGAGCAATAAGTATCCAGATTTTTTAGTATTAGTGTGAAAAATTTTGAGTTTGAAATTCATTTTAAAGAGGGTAAGAATGTAACATCATTATTTTTTATGAATTATTATTTATTTATTTATCTAATAAATTAAATTTCTTTTATTGCTTTCATTATCAGAAACACCATGTTCTGATAATATGTGATAGATTATTAAATTTATTATTTAAAAATGATCATTAAAACCTAGTAATAAATATTAGTAATATGAATAGTAATAACTACTTTTTAAAAATTATGTATATGATTTTTATATGAAGAATAAATATTGATATGAAATCATCTAATATTTTTACAAAAGACTTTATATGTATCTATAATATTATTTTCTCAAAAAATGTCTTCAATTACTTATATTTGTGAAAAATTATAATTATTTTAAATCTTTTATAAAATTAATTTGATATAAGAAACTTTATTTTTTAAATCAGCATTTCGATGTTAACTTTTGGTGAAATTTTCAGATTTTTCTGAAATGTTTAAATTTTCATTGAATAGAAAAAAATACTAGTTTTTGTAAACCTCATTTTAATTTAATGAAATTATAAAGTTAATTTTTAATTTAAAATGGGGTTAAAATTAAAATTAATTCAATTTTATACAGGTTAATCTAATTTATGTCATTGGAATTATTTTAATATTGAATTTTGTAATAAAACCTTTTTTACTTTCGAACACTTTCTCTATGGAAAATCACTTTCTCATCATGACCACATGTTTATTTTTAAATTAAAATATTCCAATTATTAGAATTAAATCTAGAAAAATGAATTAAATATTTTTAATCATCATAATTTATGTTATATACTACTTTTAACTTAATTTTTCACTATAATGAGTAGTTAAAATAGTAAAAATTAGTTACTGTGATTAAGGTAAAAATATGTTTAATGAGGGGTTATAATATATAAAATATGGATTAAAAATGATCCAAAAAATTTCCAAAAACTATTATATAGAAATATTAAGACCATATTCCATATTTAATCAATAATTGTCAATTTTTAATCTTTTTTCCATTAGATGGGTACATCATTTTCTTTTAAAAAAAATAGATGTGTTCCCCACACCACACTTGTAAAAGGTCACCCCGTGTCCTAAATTATTCACACATTTAAAAAATATTATTTCATCTAACCCCAGTCAAATTCACTTCATTAGTTTCATGATTTTATCATATAATCTATATTTTCATAAACTCAATATAATATTACATTTGGTTGAAACCAAAATAAGTTTTCTGTGTAAGAGGTAACACCCATAACTATGTATTTTATTTATTTTATTCTTCCACCTCCAACAATTATTATTAAACAATGATGATATAATATCAAAAATATATTTAATATAATTATTTTTATGGTAATTTCATAATCTATGATTATCTTTTTTACCATAAAATGTGATATTAAATCATCATAATTGTGTATGGAGGACTACCACCTCCTGAACTGATGTTATATATTTTTCATAACCACCTCTTATAGTATGATATAATGATTAAGTAAATATTTAAATATTATTATTTTGATATTAATAAATTTATTAATTTATTATATTACATATAAATTCATAATAATCATTTTTTTGGAATGAAATAACATCACCAATGTGTATGGATGTCTATCACATCACGAAGTGATGTTATTCATACACTCTATAAATGTAATGTAATAAGGATTGGTTTTAATAAAATATGTGATATATATGGCATAAATATGATTATGAAATGGTAATATATTATTTATATTTTTATCCTTTAAATCTGTTGTTAAAATGGAAATATTGTTCAATGTTAAAATTAATGAGATTATGAAACCATGATTAGTGTAAGTGGACTATAAAACACAAATCCAATCATTAATGAAAAACCTAGTAGTTATTACCCAAAATATCACATTAACATGGTTTTCTTATTAAATAGTTAATATAAGGTTACAAAAAAATAATATATTCTATGACATGAATAATTAAAGTTCATTAAAAATTGTATAATAAATTTATATTTGTCATACATAAGGTTTGAAAGTGTAAAAATGAATTCAATACATTAGGTAATATATTTTCATCTCAATTTTATTTTCATTGAGATCATTTCAATATTTACCATAGTTTTTTATGTGGCATAAATACTACCCATTAATGTATTTTATGATTCTTATCATAAATATTATTTGTATTTACATATCCATTTGTGGATTGTTCTGTTCCATGTTTTACTTTTAGAATAATTCCATAGTCGTAAGGGTTTATTGTCTTATTTTTTCCTTAATTGAGACATATGTTATGTTGTGAAACTATATTCTATTATAATTTATATATTCGACCCATTTTGAAATGTAATATCATGCATTTATTTTTAATGATGGTGTTTTATATTTCATTAAATTTAATTCTTTCATGGAGTTTACTATTGTAAATTGCTAATACGGGAATGGTTTTATGTTATAATATCATCGTTATTCGAGATTTCTTTTGACCATGCTTCCAATAATGATATATTATGATCTACCTCTCAAGAAACTCATATATTTGTTTCTCATCAGGTTATTTACAAATAATGTATGTTTCCCCTACAATTTCCAATATTTATTTACACAACAGATAAAATAATATTTTTAAGAAATATTGTCTTTCTTTATCTCTTCAAATGAAAACCCTTTTCTCCCAAAAACTATGTATTCTCAGAAAAAACTTCAAATTTTTTTCTAAATTCTCAAAATGATTTATTAAATACATTTTGAACCATGTTTTACATTTAACAATATGTTTTGAAATGAATCATCATGTCATTTTTCAAATAACTATCATTTTGATTTACTAAAAATCTGAATGGAATATTAATTTTATCTTGTATTGTATTAATATAATTCTCTTCCATCATGACCCATAATTTCATTTAATATTCCTTTAATATATTCTAGGTTTATTTAGAAAAATGATTTTTTAAATTATTTATGTTTTATAATGTGTTTTTAAAATAATAGAGGATATTTTTATCAAGAAATCGTTAATTTTTTTTTCAATTTTCAGTTATATTTTTTCAAGGATATTTTAAAATGAAATGATTCCCAAAATATTTTATGATTTATTCTTTATAAAAAGTGATTTTTTATAAAAATGTATTTCGATTCAGAAATGTTCCATGTGATATTTCAAAATTTATTGTTCATCGATGATGACATTCACTTATGATGATTATGATTTACTGGGGATTTTATCAATGAATATCATTTTTTTTATTTCTCTGAATGGTTAATGATTATAAAGGAACAATTTTTATAAAACCCATATCTCATCCACATGTTACATCATGATAAATTTAATATGAAATGATCTTCTTTTTAGGGGTTATTATATAATATAATGATGAAATAATAATGAAACCATCCCCTTTTCAATCGGTTATTGTATGATGATATTGTAATGAAAATTATTTCATTTCATGGTAATTTATATGACAAATGATTTATGTTATTGTAGCACACATATGTATTATTTTTCATTATGTGATGTGTGGGACCTGTATATCAATCCTATGTATTGGAAAAAGATTTATATCTCATGAGATAAATTAAACTGGAATTTGTAGATAACTAGGTTCAGTAAGATAATTTTTCCTCTATGATGGTCTTGGGACTTAATCATGACTATTATAATGGTTTGGGGAATTAACATGTTCCACTATAATAGCCCTAATAGTGATACATGACTAATATGAATATGATTTTTGATGATTTTATGTTTTAAAAAATTATATTTATTACCCCAACATTATGATCGCACGACTCATGTTTGTTTTCAATTATCATTCTTGTCTTATGAACTACCAATCATTATTCCTTGAAAAAATATTATGATCTTTGATATGAATGGTATGGTTTTCACATGTTATTGTTATGTTTTCATACCATTATGATCATCTTATACAAAAATTTCTCCCTTATTTTCCATTATTTATAATTTCATATCTCCCTTTATTATGTTTTATTTACTAGGGTTATGATGAAATGTATTATGTCTGATACTCCTATGTAGGGTTCTCATTATAAAGAAAATAGTGGGAGATATTGTTGTTCACTAATAAACCAGTTTTTTATGTGTCCATGATTTTGATGGAACTATATTTTATGATCTCCAGGAATGTGTTTATGTAATTTCATGAATTTTAGTCTAAAAATATGTAATATATATTTATGACACTCTTTGGGTCACAATAGATGATTTTCACTGAATCTATGTTTTTAATCCAATTATTCTTGAAGGCTTCTCTAAAAACCCATGGTAAACCTCAAATACCAAGTAGATACAATGGAGAGTAAAAATCAATGTAGTTTTACAACATCCCTTATGTATATTGCTGTGAGTTGGTCAACAAAGAAATCATCTATGATATACAAGAGATGTGGTGACTTATTAAGGTTATCAACAACCACCAAGATGAAATTATTGGGTTTGGGTGTTTTGTGGAGTCTTATAATGAAATACGTGGTTATGATTTCCCATTTCCATTCTGGTATGGGTGACGGTTTCATCATAACCTTTGAAATCTCTAATTTGACCTTGTCTTGTTTGAATATTGTGAATTAAGATACGAAATCTTCAATCTACCTATTTATGTTTCACTACTAGAAGTTTTTAATTAGATCACAATAAATATTAGGGATTCATGGATAAATAGAGAAGGATGGTCTAATGGAATCATCCAGAAGATACCTATATTATTTTTGTTTTGATGGGATGTATATCTGGGTTCCAAACCTAATAACATCATCTTCAACAAAGTTGAACTTTAGAATGTTTTCTACATTATTCAATAAATAATCATCATATTAATCGATATCCTTGAATCTATGAATAATTAATGGCTAAATTTATTTAAAGGTAATAGAAATTCCATTATAATATTCATATATCAATCCCTTTCTTGTCCATGAATATTGAATCCCTTTAAATCCCCATCATGATTGGAAATGTGGGATCATGTTTACCAAGATTATATTCAAATTTGTTTCCAACCAATGTTGTTAATGGATTGAACAATAATAAATGTATATCTTCTCTAATCACCATCCTTGACACTTATTACCATCCACTTGGTTGAATACACACTTTTGGATTTTTTATCCCTAAATATGTCACAATTTTCCCTATAGATATAATGGCTCTAGTTATTCAATGAAAAAAATAGCTTCTGCCAATTCTAAATCATTTGTGGGATAGTAATGCTCATGGATATTTGATTCGAAGCAGACATATGCTATCAAATTTTCATCTTTCATGTGTAAACAACATATGACCTTTTTGGATGAATCAATGTAGATCACAAATGTTTTCCCATTAGAGGGTAATTTAGGAAATTATTTAGTGATTAAAGTCCACTTCACCTCCTTAAAAATTTCATCACACACATCAGTATAAACCAACATAAATATATTCATAGTAATATTTGTTAGTGGACCTGAAAATCATGAAATTGTTCTCAAAAATCAATGATAATACCCAGATAGCGCAAGGAAACTATAGATTTATATCAAATATACTGTTCTAGAATACCCATTGAATGCTTTTATTTTTGATGTTTTAATAGATATCCATTATTTGTGAAAAAATTAAATATGAATTTTACTTTATCCAACCAAAAGTAACATTCATTTTAAATTTCAAATAAATTTTCTTTCTGAAAGGAATTCTATATAGTCTATAAATTCTCCAAAAATTCATCCTCTATTTTAGAGAAGATTATAATATCATCCATAAATACTATTAAATTTTTTCTTGGAAATCCCCAGTTACTTTATTAATTAAGCCCATCATTTTTTTGTGAATTTTTTAGTCCAAATGGAATAAAAACATGCTAATATTGAATGTAAGTTATAAAACAATTTTCCTTGGGGATATCCACCTTCTTCATGTTTATATGGTAATATGAAGACTAAAGATCTACCTTGGAGAAGTATTGGGATATACATAGTTGATCAAAAAATCAAAAATATATGTAATAGGGTACATTTTCCTTATTGTGATCTTTATGAGCTCTTGATAATCAATGAATACATACAATTACCCATTCTTCTTCTTAATGAAGAGGTTTATTCCACCCCATGATGAATCACATGGTCATATAAAACATTTATTGATATTCTATTATAATGTTTTCTTCATCTCTTCAATATGACAAAAAACCATTCTATATGGGATCATGGTTATTTTAAATGAACTAAGTATGATCTTAATTGATAAATAAACCTCATGAATAGGAGGAAAACTTGATAATTATTTAATAAAAACATCAATGAATTCCCATATAATTAACAGGTCATGATAGAAGATCTTTACTTTAGTATGAATCATTTGGTCTAGACATTACTTATCTCAAAGAAAAAATCTCTATGATTGAGATGTTGGTATGCAATAACATTCATCATAATCCTTTAACATGTATAGAATAAATGGTAAATATTCAATACTGAGAATTATTTCCCTCCCTCAATAATATATATTCTCTCTATATAAATAAAGTAAATGAGTTCAAATAATATCATTTTATTTTTCATGGAATTTAGAGAATATCATTGAATTCATCTAAGTGGAATATCACAATTTTTTATGGGAACTTTATCCCCCAAATTTGGATATTGGAAGAGTTATATCCTGATGATAAAACAATTTTCCAAATTTTCATCTTTTCAGATAACTCAAATTCCTTGTTTATAGGGTTTTATTTGAATAGTTCTACTAAACCTTCATGATATGTTATAATGTATAGAACCATAACTACCAATGAAATTTCATTTTCAAGAATTGATGATCGTACAACCTTTCACTATTTTATTTTTTTTCTAATCAATTACATCATCCTAAATAGACACAGGGATGATAATTTTAATACTGTTACATATATAAAAGGAAATATATGAATGTTTAATGGATAAATCATTGATGTAATATATTAATTCCCCTATAAATATCTAGGTTCCAATATATTATATCCATAATTTTTTTTAAATATAAATTATTATGGTTATTTTATTCTTTTCAATATGGTTTGTAAAGAGATTGTTATTTCACAAAAGAACATCCCTTCGGATTTAAAAACTATGCTTGTAGGTAGTACCATTGTCATGCATCTATTTATGATCAAGTCCACCTCAATGAACCCTTTTGGGGGTTATCATCCCTTTGCACAACTGTTCTAGATCCATATCAACATTTGTTATGTACAAAATGGTATATTTTCTTAGAAATAATATACTCTATACGTTACCAAAATTTTGGGATGTTTCCATTCATTAGTCATCCACCTAAGAATTCACTAGAGGTTTCGAATATTAATCAGCTAAAAAAACTAAACGTTTCTCTGATACGATATGTGAAAACCCAAATTTTATTACATCATAGTTCATGATTTATTATATATAGATACCCTTAATGAATCCCTAGAAGATTATGTGGTTGAGTATCATTGTGAAATTACACACATGTAACATTGACAAGAAAAATTTTATTCCTTGGATCTTCAAAAATTGCATTGGATAACCTAGGGATTTAAATAAAAAAGGATTGAGCTATAATTACCTATAATGTAATAATCAAATAATTTCATAGGGTAAATTAGTATTTGTTATCCTATAGGAATATTATAGTAACAGAAGATGGTGACAATCAATATCTTGAATAATGAGGCATGATATTAGATGATAACATAAAGGCAACATAGGAATGTGGAAACGACATAAAACCTAATATCATAAACATAATTCAACTATATCCATTAAGATAACATAACATAATATGATTACGAAGTATCCTTATTCACAATACATGGAATCTCATGACATAAAACATTACCCAATGAAAAAGATGGATATATAATTTTTGGCCTACCCATCACATTTTGAACATGTAAAGGCATATTTGTGCCACATAGATCATAGAACATGAGGATTTATTTCATTAATGTTGCCACCAAAATAAAGGAGTGTGGATTACAAACTTATAAATCCCCAATAATTTCATGATATGTAAAACTATGTGAATACCCTTGAGTGAGAAGTGATATTATAATTAACTACAATATTGTTTTACCTTGGAAATCAGATGATAGATTTGGAATCATAAAAGGTCTACGTAAGGGTATATGGAAGGTGAGAATGAGAGAAAAAGGGGGTTATTAATACTTTAGAATAAAAAATATAGTAATAGGGATGTGTGAAAAATATCACAACATGAAAAATTATGAATCAAAATGAATTACATAAAGAATTTTCATGGATAAAGAGGTGGATAAGATCCATTACCATGAAAGGGTACATCTAAATTCTTGGTGGGGAGCTTCTTAAGAGGTCAGGGAAATATTGTTAGGGATCTAAAGAGGTAATGGAAGAGTAAATTTTTTCTACCATTATTTTGAGTGAATATAAATAGGAGTTTCATTGTGTTTATAAAGTAAAAGATAAGAGACAAATTTAATTATTACCAAACATGGGTTATGGATTCTATATGATAATGTAATCAACCCCACAAAATATCCCATGGGTTGTACCATGATTTATTATAAATAGTAAAGGTCTTAATTATTTTATATGTCTAAAATCCCAGATAATTAAGATAATTCCCATGGTGATATGGATGTGATTCATATTTATAAAGATATTATTTTTAAACCTTAAAGTGTATTATAGGTTTTGGATGACTCATTAAGGGTTTATAAAATTAATCAAATAACTTCAAAAAAACATTTTTAAGGGGAAACATATTATTGTTCATAGATACTCTTTATTATATTTACTACATCAATTTGTTTCTAATATGATATCATAGTACATACTGCATTTAGATTTTAGCCAGAAATTCGACTATCATAGAAAATTATAAAATAAATAAATTTTTGTATAATGTTGAGGTTCTATGTTAAAAATGATGTTTATTTTATAGATAATTTCTCCAAATAATATAATTGAAAATTTTAAATAAACAAATCCCTATTTATTTAAAAATAATGGGTTATTTATAATAACATTTTTTTGAACCTTATAACAGTTATATTTTACTTCATAAAATACTATTATACTTTATATTTAATAAATATTTTATATTAATAAAATTGTATTGATATAAAATTTATTTAAAAATTTATTAAATTCCTAAAAAATAGTTTCCTTATTGAAAATTTATATTTATAAATAATTAAATTTTGGTTTCATTATACCAAAATCTAATTTAAATCTAACTCATTTTTTAATAATATAAAACTTAATGTTAAAAGGTATTAGTATACTCAATGTTTTATTAAAAATAAAATAAAATAATTCCTACTATTAAGGTATTTATATATATATATATATATCCCTTCATTACACTTGTGAATTCCCTAAGTGTAAAGTGTGTGATGGTGATCTTTTCATTGGGTGGTTTGGGGAACATGGATTGGGTTGTGATCTCAATGATCTATAAATTCTTCTATAAATGGTTTCTCTAATGCTTCAGTTGCTGAATATCGTCTTGGGATTATTCAATGGAAAAGCTCAAAGAATATATCCACTTTGGAATATCTAATAAATGGGCTCCATATTGTATAATCCTATTTGTTGAGGCCATCACTTCAATTAAAAATGTAAAATGGACATTATCATAACCCTTAATATACTAATATTAATCTCCATTATACAACATATATAGTATCAATGGTTTAGATTATTCATTGTCTATTAAATTTTATATACCATATAAAGGTCCAAAATTAAAAAGGTAGTACATGTTTTTTCTATTAATTCAATCCTAAATAAAGTATTTTCTCATTTAAAAAATATCCTTGATAAAACATTGGTCCAATAAATTCCCTTACCATGGCTCTCAAATCGCTTGGTAGGTGTGTCTGACCTCATAAATAATAAAAATAAATTTATTAAATGATTATTTTTAAACCATTTTAATTTACATTTTATTTATTATTTTTAAATTATTTCTATTAATAATCATTTTATTCAGTCTTTATGTACATGTTCACCATCCTATAAGTTTTTTTCAACAATTATATGGTCTCAATGGTTTATTAATAATAATGGATGTTCTTATTATATAATTCAATAACTATAAAAGAGGGATTAAATGATGTCAATGTCGTTAAAGATGTTCAAATGCCTATAAATATCCACAGGTGTTTCTATTAAGGAATAGATTATTGAGTATGCATGTTATCATTTAATGGTTTATTTAATTAGGTAGTTTTACCAGCCATTAGGAATTTAATTTGATTTATTTAATGTTATGAATATTTACACATTAAAGAATATGCATCATATTATAATATAATTATTAATTTCATATTTAACATTATAATGGGTCTTTATGACCATATATGTAGGTGGTAATAGTTGTTTAAAAACAACATCCTTATAGGTGATTATATCAGTTGTGAATGAATTTTGTTTTTATAAAAAAGTATTTTTTAATTTTAATGTTTTAATATTAGTATTAATAGTAAAATATCCTAATATCATATATTTTAATAAATTAAACCTAGATATATTATTTTAATGGTATAATAATAAAATAAAAATGATTCAAAATTAGAAAGAGTGTCCAAGATTCTTTTCCTTATTCCTTAGGATGACTGTTTTTTGAATTCAATTATGCCTTTGAAGAGTGGTATTTTGATGATATCAGTGAAACTAGAATGTGTATAAGTGAATCAAAGATAAATTTTGGTTATTTAAATATAATAAAAATCTAAATGTGTGAGAATAAGTGGGGTGGTTATGGGTAGTATTCATAAGGGGATGAGAAGTCTGTTTTAGAATACAATATTATATATTAAAATAATGATAAAAGATTTCATTCAATAGTAATGGTATTGCAACTTATAAATAACATCGAAATTAAAATATAAATCTAAATTATATAATCCTCAAAAATTCAATCATATGAACCACTACAAAAAAAGGTTCTTATATGGTATTTTACTATTCATCTTCATATTTTTATTTATGAAAAATAAAATTACATCAACCTAATAGAATTTTGATGTTATAATTTTACAAATTAAATTCATTATATAAAAATAATATTATAAATACATAAAATTTAATTTGAAAATAAAATCCATATTTATTTATAAATAATCATTTAATGACAAGATCGTATTTTTAACTCTTAGAAAATTACATTTTTAAAAAAAAATCTATTTTTATTTATATATAGATAATTACTGTTTTATTAAACAATTTTATTATAATAAACTTTTATTTTAAATCAATAAAATTTATCATAAAAATGTATTTATTTTAATAAAACATATATGTTTTCTCAAAATTACATTTATATTTAATTTTTCGTAAAATATTTATTTTATCATATTTAAAAAATTTAATATATATTATTATGATATAGATTCCTTATATTTTTATTTCATAGGAAAATAAAATATTATTATTTTATTCCAATCGATTATATTACTAATCTCACAATCACTTATCCAATGATCATATAACCATTACAATTTTTATAAATTCTTTTTATATTCACTGCTAACCATTCAATAAAATTCCCCTCAGGGTTCAATATTCTTCATTAGAAAAATGGAATTTTTATTAATATGTTTTTTTAATATTGGTGATATTTGTTTGGGATAATGATATACTTTAAGATAATTTTATAGTTTTATTATTCACTTATATTTATTATCCTATTTTTAATTTAATGTAGTGTATTTATAATTTTTTTAATATTCAATATTATTGTAATAAAATAATATTAATTATTGTTATAGGAGAAAATTTGGCTTATTTATACTATACCTTATATTTAAAGAACACAATTATATATTGATATGGTAATTTATTATAGAAATCCCCAGTTCATTAAAATCCAAACCATATGACTTTCAACTCAAGGAATCAGCCAAAACATTTGCTTTTTTAAGAGTATATCTGATATTAAAATAATTATCATATCGAAATTCATCCCACATCCCTTTTCATAAATTTAAATCATTTTTACGAAATATATATAACAATTGATTATGATTAGTATGAAACATAAAGAATGTTTCAATAGAATAATGCTTCCAAAAACTAAGTGCAGCCCCATTATAATAAGCACTTAATAATGGTTAATATAATCAAGTAAAAAATGTACATTACTTTCTAGATCTATGAGTGATAATTTCTCTCAATTTTACCAATTCGCATCCAAAATCTAGATGGGATTCATTCAAATATACCTTATAAATAACACCTTCGTCACCAAAATAAAGAAATGAGGAACTCGTCATCCTATTTTTTAAACATTATAATAAAAATTGATTCTCTTTCTCAATTAAAAAGATTTATATTTATTCATTAAAGATGGTAATAGACTCCAATTTTGAGAAAATATGGGTATAGACATCCTATAATGGCCAATTAATCATATAAAAATATCACCTCATTAACATTGTTTGAACAATTCTACACAAAACCAACTCATTATTCGTTGGTTACAATACTAAACCATGATATTAAATAAAATGTGTAATAAAATACAACTCACATGTATAAAACTGAATCATATACATCTTCCCATAAAATTTATTCCCTTTATAATCTTTAAACACCTTCTTAAGATGTTTTATATGAACCGTTTCCAATTTTTGAAATATATCGAAATAAAATCAATGAATAAAACCACAAAATCATTTAGATAAGTTTTTAACACCCCATTAATGATACATATAAGCATAGATGGTACATTTTTAACTACAAATGGAATCGCTACAAATTAAAAATTCACATACTGACCTCAATTTTTTTATAGGCCTATATTCCTCATTAACCCTAATTTGATGGTTTCCAAATCATAAATATATAATTGAACAAAAAATTCAATTTTCAACTAATCAAAATAAATTCTATCCTAGTAAGAGGATACAATTATTCATCGTCACTGAATTTTGCTATTTGTAATTTATATAATGTCGAAAGATTCCGTTTTTCTTCTTCAAAGATAATATCCCATGGTGACACGATATACCAAATAAAATATCACTAAGACAAATCAACAATCTAAGTATTCAATTCATAAATTACTGCATCTTCCATATGATAAGTTGTCATTTAAATTGAAGAAATACCTGGATATATGTCTATCCAATAATCAATTTCGTTGTAACCACATATAAGAACACATCACTATAATCACCATCAATATAAAAAACTCTGATACCTTTAAAACAATTGAAAAATGAAATAATATCACAATCTATGATATAATACATTTCATCTTAATATATATTTTCCATTTATAGAAATAAATTCCCCCAATAAACACCACATGATCTCACTCCAAAAAATAGAAAATCACTTTAAGCTGATAAAAAAAGAAAAAATACAATAATAAATAAAACTAATTATATGTTATTATAACATTATATAGTTATATTAATAAAAAAATTATGATACAAGGGAATCAATGTCATCCCAATACTAACTCACACATACACACCTCATCCAACCTTCAAAAACCTCTCACTAGAGTAATAAACTTCAGTGGAATTTGAAGCATCCCTATTAAAATATCTTACATATTAACTAGGGATGGTTTTATAAAGGAGTGTGAGGCACCAATATTAATCAAGAATAAATAAATAGTGGAGTAAATGAAAATCATGCATCCAACCACCACTATTCTCTCTATTTCTTGAGCTTCTATAGCAAGGATATTCCCTTTCACAAATACTGATCACCATCTATTTAAACTTCTTCTAACTCTTCCCTATTCAACTCTCTACTATGATCCATTACGATATTTTCTTATTTAGCTACACAATGAATATATTCCCAATGTTCCACCATCTAAAATCTGATATGGAAATTTATTATAAGAAGGCTGTAGAGACATATAGAGTGGTCCATCATCCACCACACTCTTAATCATTCCTCATCTAACTACCCTAAAAAGATATGAAAAAATGCTAATAATGGCATATATTTTCCCAAGGGGAATATTTAAATTTGTTGGTTCCTCTAGTTAGTGATGTTCTACCCAGAATAAGAAAATATGATCTCCCGAAAAAGTTACTTACATGGCCACAAACGAACCAATATTTCATTAAGGATGGAGAATGTATACTTCTAGATCAACTCACATATACACCTTACTAGTTACTCCCTAATAATGATTCAATTATCATATAAAACTTACATCATGTCAACAACTTCCAATATCTCCATAAAAGAACATAGGGGATACACTCTTAACTACATTTGAGTATCAAGCCTCAAAAGGCCTTAGAAAATATTGATCCTAAAATTATCATCAGTCATAACATCTAATGAATATATCACATCATCTTTATAAATTGTACACTAAAATCATAAGCTGAATACTTCCCCTACTTAATCAGTATAAAAGTTATCTACCTATCATCAATAATAGTCTCATATATGATCTATTTAAAAATACCAAAAAAAATCTGTTTTTTCATGAAAAAAATCGAGATCACCCAAGAATAAAATCCACCACTAACCTATCAAACCTCACATTAAACTCACCACCAAAGGGAAAAGATGATCATATATTATTTGGATCATCTACAAAGTGATTTAAACCTCGTCCAAATAATAAATTGTTTCATGAATTATAACAAACCACTAAAACAATGGAAAATTATGCTTCTATTACTCACTGAAGGATTTCTTCCAAGACTTCTAAGCCTATGGTTCCTCTCTCTAAAGCATGACCTTTTGGGCTTGTTGCACCTCCATTTATCAAACCTCAAGATAGTATCACTGAACTGATATATTAACAAACAAATAAAAAACCATATCTTAGGCATATATATATATATGGGGAATATCTAACCACATTACAACATAAAACATTTTCCTAACCATTTATCAACATCATTCACCGCCACATGGATAATAACAATAATTACAACACATAAAAAAATTGATTCACTTCCTAATCAAGATGATATACCTCCAAAATGAAATTTTCATATATTGAACACTAGAGAAAGGAAAATACCATTTCATTGGTACTGATCCATAGAAAATAGACTATTAGGTAAAAGAAACCACTAAAATATAGTTTATGTTGCCTCATGAAGGAATCAACAGAATAATGTTTCATCCTTTATTCTTTTGGATGTTTAAAATATTGTGTTGCATCACAAAGTTATGATAGAATAGAAAAAATATTTTTCAATATTTTTACAATAATATTTGGTTTCTTAAGAGGAAATTAATTTCATTACATGTTACATTGAACATTAAAATTATTCCTTCTAGTTACATATATTGAACACAACCAAAAGAAATAGTGTATAAAACAATAAACATAGTGAAAACCCACATAATCCTAAAAAATAACATATAGGATGTCTAAATCCTGATAACATATTTTAAATATATTACACCATAGGAATGTCATATCTTATTATTCCAATAAATCATGATTCTTCGTAAAGAGTTTGTGAATTTCCAATGCATATCCCTCGAGAGAGTCAAACCAAGTGTGCAGTAAATTTCATTGTCATCCACTAGGTTATGACCATGCCCATCAATCTTACAGAAAATAAAAAAATTATATGAAAATAATTTTTTTGGAAAAATTGGGGCTCCATAAAAGATCTATAATGACCCATACTCTACATACATTATTATTTCTTAAAAATTGAATCATACTTATTACAACATATAAAAAAACCATGAAAGGACTATATAGGTATAGTGTCATTAGAAACTGAGAAACCTAAACAATTGGTTCATAAATTATCTACATTGTATCCCATTTATTTCATCATATCTATAGTCCCTTTTCGGCATATCCTACTGTATACCCTTCTTCCTGACATAGGGAAAAGAAAACATACAAAAGGGTGAGATCAAATCCTCAGTAAGGGTAAACAAAAGATATATAAATCATATCATATTCATAAGAACATAACAATTTGAATATCTTATCATGAAAAATATATAATAATATCATAACATGGGATAAATCATATTGGTGAAATGTAATCCCAATAATCATAACTTAAAACATGAAACTTTTGGTAATACATACATAATCATAGAAAATCATTTCATTTTATTCAAGATTCATTGCCAAGGCTATCATAGCGGACAAAGTCCATTACTGAACCGAGTTCACTCCTCATTCCAGTCCTGTATCATTGAACCAGATTAACTTGACATTTCATTCATGTCTATCTCATGAGATATAAATATTTATATAATGCATTGGAGGGAGATATAGGTCCCACCCATCTCATAATTAAACCATTATTATGTGTGCCACAATATCATAAATCATACATCATAGCATAACCCATGTAATAAAAATGGGATTCTTAAATATCATGCCATCATAACATAATCCATATAAGATAAAAGGACATCATACAACTAATTCCGTCATAACATAATCAAATCACTGTAAAAATATGGATAGAAACAGAACCCTATATTATCCTAGATGGAAAATAATTTTGATAAAACACATAAACTCCATTCTTGAGGAAAATATCATTTCTAATTCAAAAACATTTTTCCTTTCTTAACAGGTATACAAATTTTAAACAAAAAGAATTTGATTAAAAATAAACTTGAAAACATATAAAGGAATAATTATTGAAATAATTTTATATGAAATCATAAAAATTCATTCGTTCCATATATGTAAAAAAAATTCTTCTTGTACTTTGGCCGAAAAAGTCAAAAAGTATCTTGTACTAAAAATGAACAAAGATTCATTTCATATCTTTTACTAAAAACTAACCAATGGGTAAAATTGGATTTAAAAAATTGTAGGATTATAGAAAAAAATATTAAATATTGAGAAAACATGGATGTGGATGACAAATATTCCCCATTAAATTCTGAAGTATAAACAATCTCGGATAAAAATGAGACTGTGAGATTTTCCCTTACCTTAGGTCCGATATGATTTGTATGTGTCCAAACCTCTGGTATAATGATTTAAATAATGTCATTGACTTATTCCAGAATCATACTTATTGTTATGATATCATATATGGTCATATTCTTAGCTTCTTATTAGTAATATTTCATTGCTACTTGTTATTCCGGTGTTTATTGCTTTTTGTTCTTATGTATGTTTTGTCGAATAAATTCTTATTATTCCATTTTAGGTTATAGATACCTCATTTCCAGAATGGTATTACTGTAATATATATCATATTTACTCATTCAATTCCTTTATATAATCATTATTCAATGAAGATCATGTAGAACGAGTTGCATCACGTCGTGGAGACGGTAGGCCGTACGTACGCACGAGCGATGATATTGTTCCCATGATCATGGAATTGTATTGAAGTGTATGTATACTATTTCAGAATAAATATAATTTTACAATAATCATATATAGTTATTCTTTACACCATTATACCCATCCAAGTAAGGTGGTGGTGGAAAACAGATTACACCACGGCGTGGAGACAGTATTCAGTACGTACGCACACACGGTGATTTCATATTCCATAGGATGGATAGAAGGTGAAATAGAGTTTTTTCATATTTATAATAACAAATCTTTATATGAGTGATACTGATGTTATTACTTCATAATGAAACAACTAAAGAAGAAGAAGTAGAAGAATAAATAAATTTGAGAGAATGGGTAATGAATATTACCTCTTCTTCGACATGCCTCTTTGAAACCTCCTCTTAGGGTACTATGATTGGTCTTTTAAGAAAACCATGTCCTCTAGGATGTTTCTTCGGAAGTGTAAAAGAGAAATTGGCAGGGTTTGTTCGTGCATTAAGGCTCAATGTGGTGTGAGGAGGAGAGGGAGGAGGTGCCCTTTTATAAGGGGGGATAGGGGAACCTTTGGAATTATAAGAAATATTAATTTATAATAAATTCCAACCCCACATAAAAACCTCTGAAAATGACTCAAATCCTAATTTTAGGTTAGATAGGGTTGTAATATTATCAGCCAATAAAATTTAGACAAGTTGGGAATTTATTTTAAACATTATCATCAAGATTTATCCTTATATAATCTATTTAATTTTATTTGTGGTAATAATATTCAAAATTTTAAATCATTATAAATAATTACTTATATGTTGTGAATTTTCCATAATTGTATACTTTATTACATTTTCGACCATATAAATTTTAATTTATAATTTTTAAATATTTTTGTGATTTTAAAACAATTTTATAATATGTCATTTCTACAAATGAACAATAGTGTCAATTTTGGAACTATTCATTTATTTGAGTTCAAATAAAATATATACAGAAGATATGTAAGAACTAAATTATTTAATAGATTCATAACATGTCATTTTTATCTAGAAAATTAGTGGATCACATTAAATAGCTCTAATAATATTTATTTTAATACTTTTAATATCTTTTATTTGATATTTCAATCAATAAAATAATTTCAACATCACCATTGTGTCATAATTAATTATAATTATTTAATCCTTAAAAATTATAAATAAATTCATATGATGTAGATAATTGTATTAGATTTCTGGAGACTATTCATGTTCAAAGTTTTATGATGTTTATCACTAAATTAAAATTATTATACTTATAATATTTAAGAGAGGGACATGTTGTGCCTTTCTTTGGTTTTAATAACAATTAAATTATTTTAATGGTAAAAAGTACATAAAATTAATTTATTCTTACCATTAGGTGATACGGGTTGACTTTTAGTCATCCAATAGAATTTTGGAAGGTTTTAGTGTAATTTTATAATATTATTTTTACCCTTAATTACATGATTTACATTTAACTGTAGTAAATAAAAATCACCATAGTTACTATTTATAATATCAAGAAAGTATAAATTTAACCTATTATCATAATTTGGAACCACTGAATCCAAATATGGAATCCCTTTTTCAAAATTAAAAACACAGAAGTTGTAGTAATTTATTTTAAATTAATCTTGTTGTTAAGCAAAAAGGTTTTAAAAGTTAAAACATTACCAAAGATTGAAATGTTTTTACCTTTACATTCAATGTAAAATTATTTATAATGACATAAATTAAATTAAATGGTAAAAATATATTCTATTTATACATTAAAAAAATCCAATATTAAGATTTAACCATATAAATTATTGCGATGAAAAAAGTTGTTTTTAATTAAAATATAGTGTGTTCTTACTTTTCATTAAAATATGTAAGTTATCAGAATATTATAAAAAAAAATTATCCAAAGTAAATTTTTATATCCTGATTCCAAAGAAGAATTTTATTTTGTTAAATGGAACTTATAAACATATCAAAGACTATATTTAATGTGGGTGCGCCATCAAAAGGTGGTAAAACTTCATTTTTTTTAAAAATAATTATTTTACCGGAAAAATTTATTTTGTTCTCATACTATGTTCTAGAAAATATATAATATGAATAATAATGTTATAAAATTCAAAATTCAGTTAATACTATTCATAACGGCTACTTTATAATATTAAATTAATATATCATTGTTTAGTGAAACTCAGTATTGCGTACTACACACGCTATCGAGGAAGTTCACGATTGCGTGTAATTCAAGCCAAGCTAGTGTTGTGTGCAGTGAAAAATTCATTTTATGTTGAGTATAACATAAGTCATAAAAAATTAAACTTCTTATAAAATATCAGGGTGTTAAATTCTACCCCCCTTAAAATAAATTTCACCCTCGAAATTCATCACTTCATAACAAATAGATGAGGATACCTCTCCCCCATCATATCCTCATGCTCCCATGTAGCTTCGTCTAATTGTTGGTTCCTCCATAAAACATTCACCAAGTGAGTGGTCTTGTTCCATAAAACATTTTCGCTATGATCCAGATTCTCTATCGGTTTTTCTTCATATGAAAGATCATTCTCTATTGGTACAACATCTAAGCTGAGTACATGTGAAGGATCAGGTATGTACTTTTCAAGAGAGATGCATGGAACACATTGTGAACTTGAGAGAGATTCGTTGGAAGTTCCAATTGGTAAGCTACCTTCCCAACACAATCCAGTATTTCAAAAGGACCAATATACCTAGGGCTCAGCTTTCCCTTCTTTCTAAATCTCATTTCTCTCTTCCAAGGAGATATTCATAAGAACACTTTATAACAAACTTCAAAACTCTAGGTCTTTTCTTCGGTTTTTGACATAACTTGTTTGTCAACACTGAGCTGCTCTTATGTGTGTTTAATAGATCTGACCTTTTCTGCCAGCTCATCATAAAAATCATGTCATAATAGCTTTCATTCCCCAACTTCAACCCATCAAGTTGGAGTCTTGCATTTCTTTCCATAGAGAGCTTCATAAGGAGCCATCTGAATACTAGAGTGAAAGCTATTATTATAAGAAAATTACACCAAAGGTAGGTCTTGATCCCAACCACCTTTAAAATCCATATAGAAATCTCTTAACATATCTTCTAGAGTTTGAATTGTTCTCTCATAATGATCGTCTGTCTGAGGATGATAAGCAGTGCTGAAACAAAACTCTGGATCTAATGTATGCTGATGACTTCACCAGAACATCGAGGTAATCCTCCGATCGCAATCAGATATAATGGAATGTGGTAATCAATTCAATCCTACCACTTCCTTTACATATATCCTGGTAAGTTGATCCAGAGAGAAATATTCCCTAATAGCAATGAAGTGTGCCGACTTCATTAGATGATCAACTATGAACCAGATAGCATTATTTGCATTTGATGTTTTAGGAAGTCCAGTGACAAAGTCCATAGTGTCCACAGTGATGTTTTCCCATTTCCATTCTGGTATGGGTAATGGTTGTAACATCCCTTTAGACTTCTATCTCTCATATTTAACTTGATGACAAACCAGGCATCGAGAAACATATTTAGAAACATCTCTTTTCATGTTATCCTACCAATAGTACTCTTTCAGGTCCCTATACATATTAGTTCATCTAGGATGAATAAAGAATAAAGAACTATGAGACTCATCCAGTAACTCCTTCTTTAATTCTGGGATGGGAGGAACACAAATACGATTCCTGAACCTTATTATCCCATCACAATCATGGTTGAATTCAGGAGCATTTCAAACCTTATTTTGTAACTCTACATCTTCTTTTTTGACTCTTTAATCATTACATGTATAGATGGTTAAACATTCAATTGAGAAAGATAATATTTTTCCCCTTCCATTATAATTTCATTATCCATCCTTTGTAAATCCATAAATATTGGATCTTTTGTTATCCTCATCTTGGATATGCTAGAATGGTCATGTCGACTTAATGTGTCTACCACCTTATTTGCTTTCCCAGGGTGATAATGAATTGAGAATTCATAATCCTTAATCAACTCCAACCATCTTCTTTGGAACATATTCAACTCCTTTTGATTGAAAATATACTTTAAAATTTTATTTTCAGTATAAATATTACACCATTCACCATAAATCTAATGCCTCCAAATCCTTAATGAAAAGATTACCGCAGCTAACTCCAAATAATGAGTTGGGAAATTTTTCTCATGTATTTTTAACTATCATGAGGCATAAGCTATCACTATATCGTTTTTCATGAGAACACACCCCAATCCCTTCTTGGATGCATCACTGTAGATCACAAACCTTTCTCCACTACAAAGTAGTGTGAGCACAGGTGCACTGTATAACATTCTTTTCTACTCCTTGAAATTATCCTTACACTCCTTCATCCACACGAAATTAACTCCTTTTTGAGTCAAACTCATGAGTGGATTAGATAATTGTGAAACAACATTCACAAAACGTCGATAATATCCAGAAAAACAAAGACAACATCGGATCTCAGTTACGGTTGTTTTTCTCGACCATCTTTCGATAGCCTCAGTATTTATTGCATCAACAAATATCCCCTCTTTTGAGATTATGTGAACCAAAAATGCAACTTTTTAAAGCCAAAATTCATACTTGGTAAATTTGGTATTAATCTTCTCCTTTCTCAGGGTCTTTATACAATTCTCAAGTGATCTTCATGTTCTTCCTTTCTCTTTGAATAGGCAAGAATATCGTCTATAAATACTACCAAAAACTAATCAAGATAGTCTCTAAAGACTCAATTCATTAGATCCATGAAGATAACATGGGCATTATTAAGACCAAATGGCATCACTATAAATTCCTAGTGTCTGTACCTTGTACGGAAACCCTTCTTTGGTATATCCTCTTTTTTGACCCTTAATTGATGATATGCTGAATGAAGATCAATCATGGAAAAGTATTGATCTCTGCGTAGTTGGTCAAATAATTCATTCATGTGTGGGAGAGGATATTTTTTCTTGATAGTTATCTTGTTAGGTTCTCGATAATCAATGCCGAGTCTCATTGATCCATCATCCTTCTTAAAAAACAGAATAGGTGCTCCCTAAGGTGACTAACTAGGGTGAATGAATCCTTTATCAAGATTATCTTGGAGTTTCTTCTTCAATTCATACAACTCAATTGGGTCCATTCTATAAGATTTCTTTGAAATGGGCATAGCACCCGATATGAGTTCTATTGAAAACTCAACTTCACGATTTGGTGGAAGACCTGGAAGTTCTTCTAGAAAGATGTCACCAAACTCCCGTACAATGGGTGTATTCTTAATCATGAGTTTCTCTCCAACCATTTGAGATAAATATCCTTCATTTATTGGAATCTATACCCATAATATGGATGAAATTTCCACTAAAAGGTTATATTCATCCATGCATCGATAGATGATAGTAGATTGATCTGGAATATTAAATGTGATTTAACTTCTTTGGGAATTGATATGAGCTCCGTATAATGAAAGACAATACATGCCAAGAACAACAAAAAATTCCATTATAGAAAGGATCACAAGATTTACAGGATGCACTTTACCACAATGATCAATCGAAGAAGAATTGCAAACTTTTGATGAGACTGTTATGCCATTAAGTGTTGTCATAGCTAACTCAACATCTAATTATTGAGGTAGTACCGCGATACCCTTAGAAAATTCTTCTGAAATAAAAGTGTGGGTGGATCCAGAATCGAATAAAATATTTTCTACTTTAGATTGGATGGTAATTGTACCTTTCACCACTTTGTTTTCGTAATCCAAATCACCGATAGTAATTGCATGTGGCATTCCTTTGTCTTTTTTCCTTAAGAGTTTGTTGATGTCGATCATCATCAACAACCCTTGGATTTGGCCATTGATTGGAATAATTCCCCAACTCCTTGAACTTGAAACATTGAAGTGTAGGAGGTGAATTATGTGTATCCCTTTCTTTGTTCGCATCATTAGACATCTTCTTCCCATTATTTCGACATTAAATTTCCCGATGACCTTATTTTCCACACATAAAACATTTGATTGTCCATTTATGACAATTCCATCTATGTTTCTTTCCACAATTTGAGCATAATGAAAACTTATCTTCTTTTTAGTTTGGTCTTTATATTTTCCTTTGAATTCCATTTTCCTCTTCTTATCCAACCCATATGATTGATGGGTTACTTCAATCTCCATCTCAACCATGAGAGCACATCGAAATATTTCCTCATAGATATTGAAGTCTCTTATGGCTAATTCCTTAAGAAGAATTGGTTTTAAGCAACTAAATAATCGGTCGATTTTACTCTCGGGTTGGATAATAATTATGAAAGTGTACCTTGGATGTCTTATAAAATTTGCTTCGTAGGTACCAATAGATTCATCATCCTTTTTCTTCAGTTCAAGAAACTCCTTCACTATCTTTGTTCGAAGAATAAGAGGGATCTACTTATTGAAAAATATGTTCTTGAACTCATCCCATTCCATGGACTCAATTTCATTTCTTTGCCTCGTATTATTGATATGATTCCACCATTAATCAGCATCACCTTCCAAACGATACACTGCTAAGATGAATTTGGCATGTCCAGAACATTGTAGAACTGAAAATATCTTTTTAGTGGTTCTAATCCATTGTTCAGCCACTAGTGGATCAGAAGTACCACTGAATGAAGGTGGACGCTTCCACATGAAGGATTCAACAGAATTTTTCTCCTTGATTTTCTCGATTGAATGTCCCGCATGGTTCATAGCTTAAGAAAGTTGTGTGAGCATGGCTACAAGATTTTTCATTCCAGCTCCCATAATGTTTGGTTGCTCAGGATGGACAATAATTTCATTGCCTGTCACATTCATCATTGACATAGTTCCTTAGTGTACCAGCCATTGATTAAAACCAATATGCATAGTGTGATAAAAACTAATCATAATAGGAAAACCACAATAATAAAGAATAAAATTTTACACTTAAGGACTTGTCATAGGTTATTCCTGGACATTTCTAAAACACTAATATTGTGTTCTATGTTTAGACATATCCTTAGGATTCTTACTAGGGATTTCACATCCTAGTTTCCAAGGGTTGAATATACCTTTCCTCTAATACCAACTATATTGACACATAATCTACATAAATTTTTATTAATTAAAAATTGAAGCGTACTTATTACAACATATAACAAAACCATGAAAGGATCGTATAGGTATAGTGTCTTTAGAAACTGGGAAACATAAACAACTGGTTCTTAAATCATCTACGTTGTCTCCCATTTATTTCATCATATCTAGAGTCCCTTTTTGGCATATCCTACTTAATACCCTTTATCCTGACCTGGGGAAAATAAAACATACAAAAGGGTGAGCTCAAATGCTTAGTAATGGTAAAAAGAAAAAATATAAATCATATCATATTCATATGAACATAACATTTTGAATATCATAACCTACAAAAGAGATCATAATATCATAACATGGGATAAATCATATTAGTGAAATGTAATCCCAATAATCATAACATAAAACATGAATCTTTGAGGAATACACACATAATCATAGAAAATCATTTCATTTTAGTCAAGACTCATTTCCAAGATTATCATAGCGGACAAAGTCCATTACTGAACCGAGTTCACTCCTCGTTCCATTCCTATATCACTGAACCAGATTAACTTGTCGTTCCAGCCATGTCTATCTCATGAGATATAAATCTATACCCAATGCAATGTATGGAGATATAGGTCCCACCTATCTCATAATGAAACCATTCTTATGTGTACCCCAAAATCATAAATCATATATCATAGCATAACCCATGTAATAAAAATGGTATTCTTAAACATCATGCCATCATAACATAATCCATATAAGATAAAAGGACATCATAAAAATAATTCCATAATAACATAATCAAATCAATGTAAAAATAGGGATATAAACAGAACCCTATACTATCATAGATGGAAATAATTTTGATAAAACACTTGAACTCCATTCTTGAGTAAAATATCCTTCCTACTTCAAAAACATTTTTCCTTTCTTAACATTTCATACAATTTTAAACTAAATGAAGTTGATTAAAAATAAACTTGAAAACCTGTATAGGAATAATTATGGAAATAATGTTCTATGAAATCATAAAAATTAATTCATTCCGTATAAGTTAAAAAACATTCTTCTCGTACTTTGGCCAGAAAAGTCAAAAAGAACCCCGTACTTAAAACGAGAAATGTTTCCTTTCATATATTTTACTAAAAACTCACCAATGGGTAAAATTGAATTTAAACAATTGTAGTAGGATAGAAATAATATTACATATTGAGGAAACGTGGATGTGAATGATAAATATTCCCCAGTAAAATCTGATGTATAAACAATCTCTGATAAAAATGAGATTGCGAGATTTTCCCTTACCTTAGGTCTGATATGCTTTGTCCGTGTCTGAACCTCCTGTATAATGATTTAAATAATGTAATTTACTTATTACATAATCATTCCTATTGTTATTATATCGTATATGTTCATATTCTTACCTTCTTATTAATAATATTTCATTGCTACTTGTTATTCGGGTGTTTATTGCTTTATGTTCTTATGTGTGTTTCGTCAAATAAATTCTTATTCATAATTTTAGGTTATAGATACCACATTTCCAGAATGGTATTAGAGTAATATATATCATATTTACTCATTAAATTCATTTATATAATCATTATTCAATTAAGATCAGGTAGGACGAATCGCATCACATCGTGGAGATGGTAGGTCGTACGTATGCACGAGCGATGATATCGTTCCCATGATCATGGAATTTTATTGAAGTGTATGTATACTATTTCAGAATAAATATAATTTTACAATAATCATATATAGTAATTCTTTACACCATTATACACATCCATTTAAGGTGGTGTTGGAAAATAGATTACACCACAGCGTGGAGACTGTATTCCGTACGTACGCACGAGCGGTGATTTCATTTTCCAGAGGATGGATAGAAGGTGAAATATGGTTTTTCCATATTTATAATAACATATCAGTATATGAGTGATACTGATGTTATTACTTCATAATTAAACAACTAAAGAAGAAGAAGTAGAAGAATAAATAAATTTGAAAGAATTGGTAACAAATATTACCTCTTCTTCGACACGTATCTTTGAAACCTCCTCATAGGGCACTAAGATTGGTCTTTAAAGAAGACCAGGACCTCTAGGATGTTTATAGGGAAGTGGAGGAGATAAATAGGCAGGTTTTGGCCAAGCATGAATGCTCAAAGTGATGTGAGAAGGAGAGAGAGGAGGTGCTCTTTTATAAGGGAGGAGAGGGGAACCTTTGGAATTATAAGAAATATTAATATATAATAAATTCCAACCCCACTTAAAAACAACCAAAAATGACTCAAATAAAAATCTTAGATAATATAGGGTTTTAATATCATTAGCCCATAAAATTTATACTTGTTGGGAATTTATTTTCTACATTATCATCATGATTTATCCTTATATAATATATTTAATTTTATTTGTGGTAATAATATTCTAAATTTTAAATCATTATAAATAATTAAATATATGTTGTAAAATGTCCATAATTGTATAATTAATTAAATTCTAGACCATATAATGTTTAATTTATAATTTTTAAATATTTTTGTGATTTTTAAAAAAATTTATAATATGAAATTTCGATAAATTAACAATAGTGTCAATTTTGACACTATTTATTTATTGGAGTTTAAATAAAATATATACAGAATATATGTTTGAACTATAATATTTAATAGATTTGTAACATGTCATTTGTTTCTATAAAATTATTGGAGAATATTAAATAGTTCACATTATATTTATTTTAATATTTTTATTATCATTTATTTAATATTTCATTCAATAAAATAATTTCAACATCACTATTGTGTCATAATTAATGGTAAATATTTAACATCTAAAAATACTAAATAAACTCATATGATGTAGATAATTGTATTAGAGTTCTGGAGACTATTCTTGTTAGAAGTTTCATAAAGTTAATCACTAAATTAAAATTATTATACTTATATGATTTAAGAGAGTGACATGTTGTCACTTTCTTTGGTTTTAATAATAATTAAATTTTTTAATTGTCAAATGATCATAAAATGAATTTATTCCGACCCTTAGGTGATAAGTGTCGACTTTTATTCATCCAATTGAATTTTGGCAGGTGTTAGGGTAATTTTATAATCTTATTTTTACCCTTAATTACACGATTTACATTCAACTGCAGAATATAAAAAATACCGTAGTTACTATTCATAATATCAAAAAAACCTATTAACATAATTTGGACCCACTAAATCCAAATATGGAATCAAATTTTCCAAATTCAAAACAATGAAGTTGCAGTAATTAATTTAAAATAAATCCTGTTGTTATGGAAGTGGGTTTTAAAAGTTAAAACATTTCCAAAGAATGAAATGTTTTTACCTATGAATTCAATTTAAAGTTAATGATAATGACATAAATTATATTAAAATGGTAAAAATATATTCTATTTTTACTTTAAAACCATTAAATATTATAATTTTACCATATAAAGTATTGCGAGGAAAAAAGTTTTTTTAAATTAAAATATAGCGTGTTTTTACTATTCATTGAAATATGAAAGTTATCAAAATAATATGAAAATTTTATTCATAGAAAATTTTTATATCCTGATTCCAAAGAATAATTTTAATTTGTCAAATTGAACTTATAAACATGTCAAAAACTAGATTTAATGTGGGTGCGGCATTAAAAGGTGTCAAAACTACATTTTTTGAAAAATACTTATTTTACCCCAAAAAATTATTTCGTTCTCAAACCATGTTCTAGAAAATATATAACATGAATAATAATGTTATTAAATTCAAAATTCAGTTAATACTATTCATAACAGCTAGTTTATATTATTATAATAGTATATCATTGTTTAGTGAAACTTGGTATTGCGTACTACACACGCCATCGAGGAAGGTTTTGATTGCGTGTAATGCATGCCAAGATAGTGTTGTGTGCAGTGAAAGATTCATTTGATGTTGCGTATAACATAAGTCATAAAAAAATATACTTCTCATAAAATATCAGGGTGTTACAAGATCAAACCAAAATGTCAATAAAATAATAATAAATACATAAAATCATTAAAATTATGATTCAAATTTTTGGATGAAGGAACCTATATATCCCCCTATGAAATGTAAGTACCATTATATCTGAACAGTTCATCATAAGGTCATCAAAATTATTTTCCATATTCTCCCATGTCTGGATATATATATCCACATTTATCTTCCTTTCCTTAAAACCTCATGAAAAAATTTTGTCTAAATTTTTTATCCAAATTTTTTTATCCTCATTTAGGTTAATTTTGATCCTTCTATCATTGATTATAATCACCATATCATTTGTATCATTGATCCCGAAAACTCCTTGTAATTATTACTTAGAGTGAAGAATGTTTTCCATGTATTTTTTATTTTATTAATCCTCCCATTCATTCATTCTCTACTCAATAGGCCCTTATTTCTAAGGTTGAACTTCCATCATGTCACCCGTCATCACTTGTCCCTTAGTACCACTATACAAATCCAATATATTTTCTCCATGAATCTTAATTTTCGTCATGTGTAATAGGTATTTAATAGAATATTTTCATTCACACACCTTGTTGGCCTCATCCATTTTGGAATACCTTATTTCTATCATTTTCGGAAAATATGAATAGCTTTTTCTCCATTTTTATTTTTCCCCATAGAAACAATTCATCTTCTTATGTCTAAGTTCCCCCTTTTCAGTTTATTTAATAGTTCACAAACTATTTTAAACGTCACCATTTTCACGTCAGTTTTTATGAACCAACATGAAAATATATAAAAATTGATTTTTTACATAGGTTATTATATAATTAACATAAAAATACATTTAAATTTTTTTAACATCGATTATATAAGTACTTATGTGAAAATAAATTTTCATGAAATTTTCACATCGGTTATATATAACTGACGTCAAAAATGGATTTTCACCTTGATTATTTAATTACCAATATGAAAACCATAATTCGTGAAACTTTCACAACATTTAATTGAAAAAAAATGTGAAAACTATTTGGAAACATGTATTCAATTTTACATGCTTCAATTTTAATTGTCTTGATATTAAAATAGTGTTACAGATCAAACGTTATGTAAATCATATATTGATCATCTCTAAATGAATTCTTAGATAATCACAATATCCAATGGCCCTAAATTTGAATCTGTAACTTTTTTGACCTCTAATATAAGTCAAATTAATGCTTTGGAAATGAAATAAATATTTATAACCATTTTTCATGATGGTGTTTTTTAAACCAATGTGAAAAATTCCATTTAAAATTTTATTTTTAAAAAATTGATGTAAAAAAATATAGTGTTTTTCATTTGGTAATATAAAACTGGCATGAAAAGTAACTTTTTTGGGTACGTTTTATGAAAAACGATGTCAGAAAGGAATATTTTAGTATATTGTCATGATGGATATCAGAAAACCGATGTGATTGTTAATTCTAATATCCCACCAATGCATAATTTTAATTTTTTATAATGCGGAATTACAATTTCTGATTACCACATAATATTTTTAATACCACTTATTCTTTTACCATATAATTTATATTAAGTCATTCTAAAAAAATATTTATTTAACTCTCAATTATTTCTACTATCATCATTGAACCAAATCAATTTTCGTTGTCTATATATTGAATCAACACTTTTTTCATTCTGTGTTCTCGTCAAGGTATTTGTAATTTTTTCCCATATTTATGTTTTTTTATGATTAGAGTTTTCTTTTAACATCTAATTTATATGCATTAATTATTCACACAATTTATTTTTAGGATTAATTATTTCAGCAATCATTATTCTAGTGACTCGATTCATTTGATCTTCAGCATGAATTGACAATTTTTTCTTTCTGTGATCTCATCATGGTATTTGTAATTAATTTTCCATAATTTATGATTTTATGATTTTTTGCCTAGTTTAAATACCATTGAATAATTATTGTTTTATTATGATGAATAAAAATTATTCGTATCATGTTAAAATTAAAAATATATATTCAGAATCTAAAATTACTTCTATGATAAAGCTTTAGTTGGCTCATTAGATCTTTCCTAAGAAAAATATATATCCAACTAATAACGGTAATAAATTTGATTTGTGACTCTGTTTAAGCTCTACAACCAGCCAAATCAAATATTAAGAAATCATATACAAGTTATCAAACAGTTGTCATGATAGTTTTTTAAAAACTAACATGAAAAATTGTATTTAAACATGGTTTTCTGAAAAATATATTAAAATATATTTTAATATTGGTTTTTCTAAAATTGATGTGAAAAGACTATCTTTGAAATAAATTTAAAAAAAATGAAAATAAAAATATATTTTTAACATTTTTTAGTAAAATTGATTTTATTTCACATTGGTTTTCAAAAAACGATCATCAAAAATCATAAATTGTTTTATGTTGGTTATTAAAAGAATGTTTAAAATAATATTTATTATGTCACTTTCAAAGACATCACCTGATGAACCGACGTCAAAATGCAAAAAAAAAATAGCGTACAATTTTATTACATGTGTTATCTCCATGGGATGTGAAGTCATTTTCCATGAATTCACACCAAACTATCCAATGATATTTTAGTAAAGCTACTATCAACTATTTTTAAAACATGTGAGTCTAGTTCCTATTCTTGGACATCCAGCATTCAAAATGGATTCTGAGATTTTGCAATGGATGATTCCTACTAAGTCTCAACTTAATCAGTGAATTCACCCGTCTGTCATTAGTATCATAAGATACCTATATAGATTTTTTCTAATGCATATGGTCAAGAGGATATTTAAACTTCCAAATCAACTTTGGTTTTGAAACAACTCTAGCTGACATGATCTCTGAGAAAGATGTGGACATTATGATTACAATGTTTATGTCCGAGGAACCCATTGCACTCTCCCACATAGACCCACTATTCCTTCCCATAATAGTATCAAAATAACATGCTCTTATAAACCATGAGTTGACTTCAAACGCTTGTTATCATGGTTTGGTTTCTCCTCCTTATTTTGTAGAATCCCCTTCATATAATTAGCCTCATTTCCAATCATCTCTACCTCCCCATAGACTAAATACACAAAATCAAAAACCCATGGAACAAATTACCTTGATGGGAATGGCCCCTTTATCTCTTCTTAGACCAGAAGAACATAAATTTATGAGTTGAGATTCGAAAAATAATATTTCAACTGGCCATAGATATCCACTACTTTGGATCAGGATTTCTAGAGCATGAAACCTATAGAGTAGATACACCATTACTCTTACCATTCTAACTATCCCTTCAAACATCCACCATGCACACCCTCTAGACCATTTTCACAGTGACCTGATCTATTTAAATCCATCATATGGTATCTATTCATTATCTATCACCAAAACACTACCTTTTTGTAAACAGAATTCTTACAAAATTAAAAGATATAAAACCATATCTCATTGAAAATAAGTATATTGTATCTTAATTATTCCCCTGTAAATATATATGAACTAAACTTGAATTATTGTTACATCATCTTCAATACTGATTCTCAATGTAATAGGTTTGATAAAAACATGATTCTTTTATCAAAATAGAGGTATTTACTAACTAAATTCCATAAAATCTAGATAATTGAGGAATTCTAGAAAGGGAGTGTGGGTTTGGAAAACTAATCCAAATTTCTATAGTCAAGGAGACATGATTCATGTACAAATCATATGACCATTTTAATAAGAATAAGAGAGATAAATTAGTTACCTGAGGGGCACTAGAATATTCTATGATTAGATATCTCTCTAATGTAAGGAATATCGTTATGTTTCTATTTTCAAGGAGGCCAACTTTTTCTCGATCCTAAAAACCCAAAAAACCAAAAATGATATGGTCAAACAAGTCTACTAAAGGTCACCGTTTCATGAATCTTGGTTCCTGTGTTAATCTATGGTGGGATGAGGTGGCTGTAAATTTTCATGTTGAGAATGAGGGAAGTGTAAAAACATCATAGAAATTACCTCAATGCATAAGATTGTGAATATCTCATCATGTTTATTCATCACATTTTAACATGAAATGGGGTTCAGTCCTAACAGTGTGAACAAGTAATCAGGTTCATGATTAACATATTTACGCAAGATTTATCCTTATTTATACAATATATTTTAGGGAGATATAGATCCCACCCATTATATAATATATATATATATATATATATTCCAAAATATCATTAAACATTCATCATATTATCACACACGAAAAGGGTTCTAGTCCCATTAACAATTCATTATAGATAGAGTCATGTAAATAAAAGGATTTAATAAAATCATTTTCCTCATAATCATAAACAATACAGAGAAATAATAAATATTATATCATTGCATCATATCCCCAGTATATCATAAGTATAATGAAAGGATTTTTCTCATATGAAAAGTTATTTTGAAAAAACACATTGAATATTTATTGAGAAAAATATCCTTTCTACTTTGAAAATAATATTTCAAAACATAAAATGGGTTTTAAAAATTATTCACTGAGAATAACCATAAAAAATTATAAATTATCCTTTAAATAATTATTTTTTAATAATGGTAGAAAATTCTATATTAATTAGAAAAATTATTCATTTCACATTTTTATAAAATCCAAGCAGGCCTTGTGTTAAAAACCTATTAATATTAGATTTAATACTATTTATAAAACATAAAACAAGGGATGATGTATTTAAGAAACACTTTCAGTAATTTTAAAACATTTTTGAATTTTTTTAGAAATCATGGATATGGATGAGAAAGGGTTTTCGACTAAAGAGAGAGATATAGTTAGTTTTCATAAAAACAATATATTAAAAACACGAGCACATAAAAAGAGGAGAATGAAGGAAAAACATGAATTGTAATTACAACATATAAGAAAATGTAATTCTTGTGTTTTTTGGTAAATGGATCATAATATTACAATATTGGAAGCATAAACATAATCAAACCTGATAAGTTCTGATATTATATCACAAAACCAATATCACATTGAAAACATTGAATTTTAATCCCCATGAATGATAGATCCTCAAATAAATATTGAAAATCCTCAAAATTCATAGTAAAATTAGAATAAAATACATTTATGGTAAGTATATACCCAACATAAAATAAATATTTGTAGAATATGGAATGTGTCTCATAGAAATTAAATGTTTGAGGAAGAAGAAATTTTTTGTTCGGTCAAATTCTAGTACATCAGAACATTAAATGATTGAATTGGCTATGTTATCTAGAATGATGATAAATATTATTGGAATGAAATATTTTAAATAACAATATAATAAATTTTATATTGATAAAGGTGATAACAATTGTTTTTAAGTCACTTTTTTTAAAATAATGAAAGCTAGACATATCTTCCCTGATTTCCTAAATGTGAAAAAGGAAAGGATGGAAAGAATATAATTCAGAATGAAATAGAAAAAAACATAAAATCTATAAGAAATAATGTACTGAAATATTTTTACAAATATAATTCCAGTGACAATGACTCTTATAAAAGTCATTAGATAATTAATTTTCTTGGAAGAGGAACATTCATCTTCTTAAAAATGTATCCATGTTAAATCGATATGTAATAGAAAAGGTACATACATCTGAATCCATTTCTAACATGACATTAAATATAAATTATCCTATTAAAAAAATTACACATATTCTAAATAAATATAAAATTATTTAGATACTAATACATTAACATGTTATTATGATGAATCCAAAGTTACAAACCATTTAGACAATAAAATTGAATGTGTTTTGAGAAACATTAATAATTCTAAATCTACAAAAACTAAAGTTTTTTCAAGAATAAATTTTTTTAAAAAATAAATATTATATCTCTAAACATATCTTTATAAAAATATTCCCAAAAAATATACAATTTAAAAATATTTTTTAAAAGTTATTTCTAAGAAAAAACTGTTTCAAACAAAACAATGTTCTAAAAAAATACTAATAAAGAAAAAAATAGCTATCAAACTAAATTATGTATCTTCTAGTTTGAAGAAACTTTTATCCATGTTTACCAATGGTACCTAAAACATTTAAAAGATAAATAAAAAAATTATCTCTAATGGTAATAGTTCCAAAATGGGTTTTACACATAAAAACATGGTTTAGTAACAATTTAATTGTTTTCATATGTAGTCATTTTTCCCTAAGTGATAATGAGGTGGTCAATAGAAATATAATTTATCATTAAATAAAGTTCAATCTCTTGGAATTTATAATAATTATTCGTCTAAATATATGTGGTTACCTAATATTTCATTCTGAATATAATGGGACCAAGAGTTGTTTCGATCCGAAAAAAAATTCTATTGTTTTCATGAAAATAAAGATAGTACTAACAATAAAAAAAATTTCTATATAGAATTAGGTTTTTAGGGTACTTGAATGGAAATAAATATTTTTTCAATAAGATAATCAAGATGAAAGGTGGAAAATTAAAAATCATAGATAATTCCCATGATGAGATTATCAGAATAGGGAACATTATTTTTCATGGAAAAGCCCTTATTTAATATGATTTATTTATTGTTGGGAATAAGAACAAACTTATATTCATAAGTTGATTAAATGATGAAGATATCCAAATATACAGTATGAATGATAAATTTATTATAAATAGTTCTAAGGAAGAATTTATTCTTTCTTATAATCTGCATGATAATGGTTACACACTAAACAAAGAATATTACAGGAGATAAACCATGCTTTTTGTTTGTGTAATGAAAGATCATTTTTAGTTATAGAATAAATGTTTAGGGTAATTTAACCATATAAAAGTAATTTAGTTTACTATGAAAAGACATGTTATGGATCCATTAGAAATTATGGATGATCATTAAAATGACTATAATACTTATCAATATGGTATGAAACATCAGACAAGTTTTAAGTCCAATAGTTATGTCTTAACTTCTGATTCATTATTTTTAGTACACTTAGAATTATATTTTCCTACACAAACATGGACTATCAGTGGAAAATACAATGTATATGTTTTAGTTTATGATTAGAAGAGATATATATGGGTTTATTTTTATACAAATTAATTTGAATCCATTAGTTATTTTAAAACCATTGGAGCTATAGATAATAATATGGATAACCCATCCTTGATAACTATTATAGACATCATGGAAGATAATTTGGAAATTATTTTTTATATTTTTATAATAATAAATTTATTAAGAAAAAATATTAAGCATGGAGAAATCCCAAGAAAAATGGTGTGGCTGAAAGAAAAAATATAATTCGTTATTAAATAACTAAAACAATGATGACTGAATACTTAGTTGTTTAATGTCATTGGTATCAAGATGTTATTTTTTCATATTATACTATATATCATGTTATAATTATACATTTGCATATAAATAACTACTTATGAGTTGTAGATATAATTAAAAAAATGTTCTTAGTTCAATATTTGTCTATATAAAAGTATTAATACTGAATACTAATGATAATTTAAATAAAATTAGACCAAAATATAATGAGGGATTATTTTTGGGTTATTCCACCACTATTATAGATTATGTAGTTTTTAATAAAAATTCGTGTAATTTAGAGGAAATAGTGTTTGTTATGTTTTATGAAACTCATTCTTTTATTCAAAAAACCTCAACCTACATCATAATATGATTTTCTAATACAAATTGTTGACCTTTGTTGGAATGTTCTTATCAAATGGGAATAAAACCAGAATTATTTTCTTAACTAATTACATAGGAATATTTATTTCCAAGTATTGAAGAATAGACTTTTGAAAATCCAAGAAGTCTATTTTTTCTTAGTAATCCTCCAAGTGAAAGTATAATTGGAGATGTAGATAAACCATTTAGGAAAAGATTTTCCTTATAAAATGTAATCGAATATCTAGATTTATTATCACAATGTGAAACTAAGAATCCTATTGATGATTTAGGTGATTTATAGATTATTACTTAAATTAAAGACTAACTCATTAAGTATGAAAGGAAAAATGTTTATAATTTAGTTGAATGACCTTTAGAAACATCTATAATTAGAGTAAAATCATTTTTCTGAAATAAATGTGATGAAAATGGAATAATTATTAAAAAAATCCAAAAATGTTTCAAATGGTTATAATAAAAAATAGTTAATATATTATGAAGAAAAATGTAATTCGTTTGAAAAAATTGAATCATTTTGAATACTTCTAGCTTTGTAGAATTCTTTAATTTCATACATTTTCAAATGGATTAGAAACATGGCTCTTCTAAATGGATATGTTTATAAGTATGTTTAGGTAGAAAAATCACCTTGTTTTGAGAATAAAAAACATCAAAAACATGTTTATAAACATACCAAATAACATTATGGACTTAAAAAATCCCCCCATTATAAGTATGCTAGATTAACAATATTTCTGTTCAAAATTTTGTTTTAAGGTATTTTTAGTTCCAAATATTTTTATAAAATAAAATAATAAAAAGTTATGATTTTAAAAATTAATATTAATGGAATGATATATGGTTAAACTCAAAAAATTTAAATAGATTAATTTTATGATATTGTATTGTCTGAGTTTGAAATGAGTATAATGGGTGAGTTAACATATTTTCATGCTTTTAAAATTAAAAAAGGATTATTATATATCTATATAATTATATAAAATTCCTTCTTATGAAATTTTGAAACAAAAATACTAAATATATTTGCACTCCCATCGGTACCTCCAGTACCTTAGATCCTGCTGAGGCTTGGAAACCATTTGATGAGAAGCGTTTTAGATATACGAGTGGAAGTTTACATTATTTAAAAAATATTCACCTAGATTTAATGTTTTAAGAATTATTATGCCCAAGATATCAATCCAATACCATATAATCCCTTCCAAAATTTATAAAAGATTTTTTTTCTCAATATAAATATTGATTAAGGTCTATTCTATTATTCTATCAAATATTCAAACAAAAAAATTAGATGTTGACATTGTTTGATGTAAAATGAAGAGAAAAAGTACATATGAAACATATCATTTATTAAGATATTATTTATCTTCTTGGTGTTGTAAGAAACAACACTAGATAGAACTTTTCACTGTTAAAGATGAGTATATAGCAGTTAGAAGCTATTATGCTCAAATGTTGTGGATGCAACACACACTCACAGGCTATGGCATGAGTATCCCAAAAAAAAATTTGATAATTAAATTTACATTTATTTATTTAAAACATATATTATTAATCACATTTTATGCGCATATATATGAGACACCATTTCCTTTGGGATCACATATGTATAATACATATGATTATACACTTTATCAAAATATACGAAAAAGTTGCTAAAATTAAAAAAAACAGAGTTCTTATATATACATTAAATAGAATCTAGGGATGGTCAATGTTAAGTGATAATTTATATATACTTATTGTTAACTCATAGCCTTATATAAACATACTCATTTTTATAGTGTGATTACATATGTTATTTTTAAAAAAAATTCTTCTCAAATGCTATTATTATTTTTAGTTTTTTCAATGATTTTTATTATAATGTGTTTTCCAAAAACACAATATTTATAAACATTTTGGTTTCAAAATTATCAAAAATTATTTCTATACTAATAAATTGTTATAATTTATTCATATTATGATTGTGTTACAATATTTTTCAGATTAATAACCAATTGTATTCAATTTTTTATTTCAAAATTATTATATTCAATTTTATATTTATAAATTATCATATTCAAACTTATAGTACAATATTGTAAATATAAATTATTAAAAAACTACCACAATCTGTTTATTTTACTAAATCAATCATAACATGTTAATAATATCAATGAAATTTTCCACTCTGAAAGGTACTCTTCAATTATTTTAGTTTTCACAATATTTAATTTATTAATTTGACATGTTTTTTTGTTATTCTTATTTTATTTTTATCAAAACATGGATTTTTTTATTCAAAGTATTAAAAGTTATATTAATCAGATTAATTCTCAATACAATAAAAGTATAAAAAACTTCGACAGTTCAAATAAGTATTTAAAAACATTATTATGTTATATTAGTATTTTCATATCAGAATGGGTTTTAATAAAAAAAATTGGTTATATAATGCATGTTTAATCATAACTCAAGTTCCAATATAAGGGTTGATCACCCCATATCCCACATAAATTCTTTATTAATTTTACACCCAAGCTACACCAATACTTAAAGCCCTCAGTCTGATAATATGTATTTACATCCAATCACTGGTTCCAATTTGTTTACAGATGTAAACCATAGATGATTATGATAAGTGGAATGTGTTCAGATATTTTTTAGTAGAAATATAATTTTTTTAAAAGTATGATTCTACACTCAATAACATTATTTAGTTTTAATATTGGGAGTTGGTATGTGTCGAAAATCCTAATAAAAAGTTTGACTTATATTATCCATACAGAGTTTCATAATTCCATGCTTCAGTACAGTTTGTTAAGGAGGATGGTAATGATAATATATATTTTAATATTTTAAGTAAGAGGTATAATATGACTTATATAGGGGTATCTGACTTTTTTGGAGTTCCATATGATGGTGAATTCTACCTTCCTTCACAAAAGGTATCAAACTCTCATGGTGATTTTCATAACAACAATGCTAAATAATCTCTATTTTGGAATATTCAAATGTTAAAAAAGATTCAAAAATAACTCTAGATATCAGATTCATTTCCTTTTATATACTAGGACATTTGATACCATGGAAGGGTGATAGATATACTCTTAATGTATATTATTTTTTTGTACTGCATTACCATGTGAAAATAAGGCAGATTTACTTAGTTAATATCAACATTATTATGGTATAAAACATCATAAATTCTCCCATAATGTCTACTGTTATTATTTTTCATGATTTGGTAAATAGTTTTCTTGAAAAGTGTATGGAGGTTTTCAAAGTATTGAAGAAATTGTACCTAGTGCGAGAAAACCATTCCATCATTAGTGATGATTTAGTGTCAAGAATGAAACTTCTTTTTATTTCCTTGATAAAATGGTTTTTACATAAATTTTCTGGAAGTTCCTATAATGACTAAACATCACGTAATGATAAGGATGAAGTTAATTATAATAATATAAAGACTGAGACCTCTCCACCTATAATGAAAACGAAAAAAAATAAAATATCTGATGATATTTTTGACGAAATGTTAAGAAATATTGCTCAGAAGAATCCACAAGATCAGGAGTTCATACATGACTCTCTTGAAGATAATGTATTAAATATTCAAATAACTAAACAACACTAAGAAGATAAGAAAATAAAATTATATAATTAATTAATGTAAGAAGCTGGGATAATTAATCTTATTTTGAAATATATTGGGAGATACTTTTAGAATCATGGGATTTCAACATGCCACACCAGTCAAATAAATCTAGATGCATGTTAACATTTGGAAGAAAAATAAATATTTATGGATGAAACCCCTTATACGGATGAAAATGGAAAAAATGAAAGGTTTATGTGATTGAATCATTCCAAATTGTTCAACATAATCAATTGGAACCAGAGTTAGTCATAAAATGAGATTTGAGAATTTCAATGCAGTTAAAATATGAACATAATAAAGATGTTGATACGGAATTTGAATGATAATACAATGAATAATAATAATAAGATGATGAATATATGTCTGTATAAGAAGAAAATAAATTATAAGAAGATGTATAGATAGAGGAAGAATGAAATTCAAAAGAGAATGATGATGAAGAAACAAATCCTGATAAGGAATCCTCCGAATCATCATGGTTATTAGGTTTACTATAAAAGCCCAATAAGGATGATGGATTATCAAGTGTACAAGAATAAAAATACACTTTAGAAAATGAAGTTGCATCGTCAACAAATAACATAATGACGATCAACCTTCAAAAAAAACTTGATTATAATGTCAAGACTAATAAGGATGTAGATATTATTGATGTATAATATTAGAAGATAGTCTCAATGAAATATCAAAAGAAAGTGAAATAAGTTGAATCATGAACCAGTTGGCTAAAACCTATTCATCCTGATCTAGATCATTCAATATATTAAGGAATAATCACTTCGAATAGTTTTTACCACATCTTTCTAACATTAAAGATATTAACAAATAAGATTCTGAATTTTTAAAATATTGAATATCGGGGTTTGTTGCATCATGAATCTATGAGTGGGAAATTGATTTCAATCATTTTTTTTTGAAAATTTTTTATGAGGAATGAAAACTATGTGAATTATTTTCAACATAATTTTAAAACTCAAAATTTCATATATACTAAAATAGAGATATGGTCAAATTGAATTGACAGTGATATTTATGGGCATGATGAAAATTTTATGGAGGTAAAGAAACATTTTTTAGAATCAATATAATTTTTCAAATTATTATCATAAGATATGGAAGATAGGGAAATGTTTGTTGAGGAATTAAAATATTCCACTGATGACCAGACTAAGGTAGTGCATGTTTTGAAACAAAACTGATGAGATATATAGTTATAGTTAAGAATACTAGAAACATGTTAATATGATTTGATCTTAATGATCAAAAGATATAATGAACACTATGTGGAATCCAAAGACATGAAAAATCAAGAATAGATCCAAGAAGAATGTATTGAAAATATAGAAAAATTTATGCATGAGTTTAATAAGATAAAATCCTTTGTCAAAAACCAAATAAGGAAATAATGGGTTTTTTTATTTCTATCTCCTTAATGTATCTTGGGAAAAAAATCAAGGAATTATTATAATCAATTAATAGCCATCCAATATTATTATTATTATTTTTTAATTCTAATTGGTTATATATTCTTTCATACTTACCTGGATGATAAGTTAGATCAATATATTTTCATATGTTTTCATTCTCTGAAAATTCATGAATCATTAGAATATATCCTGTTGCATTTTAAAAATAAAATAGGGGGTTATTTATAATGAGAGAAGATTTTATCAAATTGATAGATTGATATATTAAAGGGGAATGCTTAATTAAATGCTAGATAATATCCTAAGGGTGAGAAATTTTATCTTGAAAATTGGGAAAAATTCTTGGAGGAAATTTTTTTCTAATACACACCATCATATTTATAAAATTTAGAAGCATAGGGGAGGTTATGATTTAAATAATAACATAATTATTTTAAAAACAACAACATTCTATGTGTTTTTGAATTATTCTTTCTTTAATATTTCATGATTTTTGAATTTCAATAGGGTGAAATTGTTGAGTCAGAAGTATTACTTCCTAATTTTCCATTCCTTTATTTTTTGAATTCACAAGTAATTTATTAAAATATATTTAATATGTTTTTGGGCCCCATATTTTTATTATATTTTTTATAAAACATTATATTTTACTATATATAGGGAAAGTTATATTTTATTACAAATAGGATCATTATATTAATTAATACAATCATCAGATTGATTATGAGTCAGATTATTAGACATACCTTTAACTAGACTTAGAGTTAGAAATTTTTCTTGTCTATCATTCTGACAAAATTCATGATCATCATACTAATACTGGTAACAAATTAATTAGACTGATACTCATAAGGATTACTGCATCAACAATATATAAAGAAGTCCAATGAACTATCCAATGTTTATACTCAGAATATATATATATATATATTATTTCTATCATAAGTTATACTTTTATCATTTCAATGGGGATAAAAAAAATAATGTTATAAATTCATTAATGGAAGAAAATTTTGAGTTATAAAGATCCATCTAACCATGGTTGTTTCAAAAATTTAAAATATGACCTTTGAAGCTTTAATTATTAATATCTAGCCATTTGACAAGTTTTGTTTTGATACATTTTGAAACTCAATTTTTCAAAATTTTTCTATGAATGAGCATCTCTTTCATAGTCAATGTAATAATTAAGAGAGATATCGAACTATTGAATCCATGTAAGGGTTTATTCACTAAGAACAATGTCTTTTTTATTCCATATTTGAACATTATTATGATTTAGGGATTCCATATATATGAATATAGTTAATCTTATCCATAATATTGAGGGATATTAGGTCTCAAAAGATAGATGATGATCAACATATTGAGGGCCTCCAAGGATAGGAATACTGATATTATTTCAAACATTGTATAGAGAATATTC
The DNA here is from genome assembly GCA_963277665.1 of Viscum album. Taxonomy (NCBI): domain Eukaryota; kingdom Viridiplantae; phylum Streptophyta; class Magnoliopsida; order Santalales; family Viscaceae; genus Viscum; species Viscum album. Next base: position 663,405,779 of record OY728139.1, on the reverse strand, counting down.
AAGTTAAAGGAATATATAATTTAATGTAACTATAAAACTATGGATAGCTATAGTAAATTTCATTGACTAACATACTTTTATGGTTAAAAGAGTTCATTTTTTTAAAATTAATTTGTAATTCATTGTTCTTATTATTAGTAATTGTTTTGATAGTTTTTACAAGTGAATATTATTCTATTAATATAATAGAATGTTATTCATCATACTTTGATTTATATAATTTTTTTATTGCTATTAATTTTAATTTTATAAAAATAAATTTGATAACAATCAGATACATTAGGATTAATATGATTTTCCCTAATCTAATCAAACATTTTTGGTTTGGATTTTGCTACACTGATAATTAGAATTAATATGTGTCTGATAAATTATATTAAGAGGTTTTTGATTTGTTTTGTTTAGTGAATTTAGGAACTAAAATTAATCCCCCTATTGTAATAATATCCCTATAAGATAATTTTAATATCCTCAATTGTTACCATCCAATAGAAACAAAATTGAAAAACATGTCATGTTGGCTTGGTAGGTAGTAGTCATCTTTACGCAAAAGTAATGTTATTCATTTCAAAAATGATGGGGTAAGATGGTATATGTGGTATTATAATTCCAAATGTTTAATAATACCATGAATATAAAATATATAAATTAAAATTATTTATTATATCCATTAGTTATTTGAGGTGATGGAAAATGAATAACCTCGGGTTGGGATCTGGTACTTCATTCCACACATAAATGATGATTTCATATCTCCTTTGATGAATCTGGGTATGAATATGAGTTATAAAATTTACATAATAAGATATAATTATATATGAGATATTTTTTTATTGTTTTAGAATATTTTGGAATGACTTTGATGATTTATAAGAAGATGTATTAAAAAATGCATTGTTAAAAATGTTACCTTTTATTTAGACAATCACATTAAGTTTAACATAAATCCATCCATGATTGAAATTTTGGTTTTTAAAAAACCATCATATTGTAGGGAGGGATTTATGTAAGTCATTTTGGTATGGTTTTTCTAGAAAAAATGGGTTTGTAAGTGTGAATATAAGAGGATAGGGGTGTCCTTTTATATGTGAGGTGAGTGGCACACTTGTAATTTCTAAAATTAATGAGGATTAACAATATTTTTCACAATACACATGGAAATAATGGTAAATTAAATAACCATATGGGTTATAATTTTTAAATATTTCCATATAATAGTTATTTTAAAAGTATATAGGCTATTATACCCCTTATATTTTATTATAACCCTCAGTAGAACAATTTTCCCTATAACTGTATTAATTATTTTTGACTTATTTTTGTTTTCAAAATGTTAAAAAATTAAGTAAAATTTAAGGGAAATATAAATAATGATGATTCAAAATATGATATCTATTTTTCCAAAATTTAATTAATATAATTGGGAATGATTAATTTAAAATTAAACATGTAGATACAATGTGAATGATTTTTTCCAAAGAGAAAATTCTAATAAGTATAGAATGTTTGGATATCCTAACTGAAAATAGAATTGATTACATGAAAAAAATTGGATTAGAAGATATATAATTGAAATAATTTTCCATTTAAGACAATTTTAAAATAAAATATATCATGTATATTATTTGAATGAGAATGTAATTATTTAATAAAAAATTTAATTTTTCACTATTAATTCAAAATTGAATTTTTTTAAAAAAAATTAATAATTCACCATAAGATAATTTGTACATGATGTCTTCAAAAATGTATATTTTATTAAAAAATCAAAAAATGGGTGAAAAAATAAGATCTCATATTGAAGAAAAACCTTGTATACTGAATAAATAAAATTAAATTTTGTAATCTATGTATCCTTACAAATTCATTAATTTATATTCAATAAATATGATATAGGGTGAAGTCTTCTATAATAGTAATGAAGTGAGTTAACTTTACTAGGTGATCTACTCTAACCCACAAAGTATTTTGACCTTTACATGTTTTGGGGAGTCCAATGAAAAAACAAAGAGCAATTTTTCATATTTCTATTATTATATAGATAATCATTCTAGGAACCCCTTAGACTTTTGTACCTCAGCCATAACATAAAGACATAAGAATTTATGTGATGCATACTCATCTATATATCACTTAGTATTTTCCAACAATAAAAAATATCTTTCACATAAACCATTGCTGAGAATCATATCCTTATTATTCTTTAGTTGTAGGTTCAAACATGTTGTCCTTATAGGATGTGATAGGTTTTCTACAAACATATAGTTTATATTTTCATAAAAATATATTTTTATAATTCCAAAACCATCCCCAAACTACAATAACCCATAGTTAAATCAACATAAGCGATAAGATAAAACCTAATTGTCACCAATAACTTAAATATCATGTCCAAAAAAATAAAATTAATCCCATCTCATAAATATTTTTACAAAAACATAAAAAACCAAAGTGTTTTATTTCTATAAATGACTCCCAAAATATCCTTAATCATGATAAAAAAATACCATAGAACCTCAAAGGTCGTGTATATTAATTTAAACATATAATCAACCTAAAACAATATATTCCATGATTTTATACATAAACATTATTTTAATCATTCATGGATTCATATATTATTCCAAAATATAATTCACACTTTAATCCTTAAAATTTTTTTATCTTATACAAAAATACTATTATATTTTTGGGTTTATACTTGTACTAATAGAATATAAAATTTAGTTGGGTTATTTCAGAATCCATGTTGAGGGAGATAATAAAAGCTAAAAAATCCCATGTAATTTCACTAAATGATGAACTATAATATTATCATAGGGCTCAATCATATAAAAAATGAAATTCCCATCTAATGATTGGAGGAAAACTGGTCCCCAATTATCATGATTAACCTTATCTATTGTGACTGCATAAGATTTATATTCTTCCTTTTTATTCAATATATTTTCTTGCATTAAAATCAATATTATCTTTTAGATTTGGGAATTGATTTTTATAATAAAAACCTCCTTTCACTTGAATCATAATATTATGGGTGATTAATTCTTTAGATATTATTCCCTATATTCATAAATTGTATATACTTCCCATTACTTAGTAATCCTAGCACTTGATAACCATATTTTCAAAACATAATGATCTTAGTACCCCCTTTTGAAAATTCCATCCATTTTACCTTCCACACTTCATGAATAATAGAAATATCATATACTATTCTCCATGTTTCTAAAAATTTCCCTTTAATTCCATCTTCAATTTCTTATCAAAATCATGTGGTTGATGGGTAACTCCAATCACCATTTCCTCCTCGTTAGAACAACTAATTATTTATGCAATGATATTGACGTATCATATGAATAACTCCCTTCAAAATCATTTTTTATGTCACTGAAGAATAGGTCAACCATTATTTCATGTTGGATAATAATAATATATGTTTAACTCACAAGTCTTGTAAAATTCTTCCCATGGGTACAAACATATTGATTTTCATTTTGTATTATCTAATGAAATTCCTTTGATATTTTTATTTGAAGAATATGAGGAAATTATATATTAAAAAATGTTATTCAAATCATCTCATTCCATTGATCCAATATCATTTTTTAACATGTATTCATTATAATATTCTACTATTGATTTTTTCCTCCGTCCAAGTGATAGTTTTCAAAAAATAATTTCTTGGCTCTGAACACTATAGGATATAAAATAAATTTTTTGTTGTACTGAACTATTTAATAGAATGTAGTGGATAAGGAGAACCACTAAAAGAAGGATGGTGTTTCCTAATGAAAGAATAAATATAATTTGATTCCCTATTTTGATTATTTTGGTGTTCAATATGATTCTTAGCTTCAGAAATATTTATGAGAATAGTAATGATATATTGTACTCCAAATTACATAATGTTTGGTTTCCCATGAGGAAAATAATTCAATTATATATTTTAATAAACATTCAAATGGTTTCTTTGGGATCAATAAATTAGTTAAGACCAAGAAGCATAGCGTGATCAACATTAATCTTAGTTAGAAACCACATATTGGGAAAAAAACTAAATGTATGTCAAAATCATGACACCTAGTTTTAAATAAATAAAGCCTTAGGATTATGCTATGTCATTATTCAAATCATTCAAGATATTTTGTAAATATATTGTGAATTTACAAATCATATCCCCTTATAGTGTCAAACTATGTGTGCAATAAGGATTATTATTGTGCAATATGTGACAGTCAAGTCCATCTCAATGAACCCATTTTAGAGTTATTACACGGAGGTACCTCTACCCTAGATCCACATTCAATTTTTATATCCATACAAGAAGGAAATATATAATATCCCACTCAATTTATTGTTACCATAAATTATAGTAATATTTCCAATAATTTTAATCATCCATAGACTTATAAAAATTCAAATCCCTATATATGTAATTATTAGTATCCATTAGGATATCACTAATGTTTTTCACACTAGTTTCCAATGTTAAACTAAATTATTCCTTTGATCCCAACTATACAAACCCATACATCTCATATATAAATATTATATCCTTTTAATTAACCATTATTACATTACACAAACACACTCCTGATGATCATTGTGGTTTGTTTCCTTTGTAAACATGTAGACAAAATATTATTATTCAATGAATGATCTACAACATCTCCAATTACGATCTTCCCCCTTTTTTACTCTCCATAAACATACTCTACTTAAAAAGTTTTCTCATAACATGGGAAATGAAACATAATAAAGGATAAGATCATGGGATAAGTAAGGTTATACATGGGAAACAAATTCATAATTCCATGAAAACAAGAGATCTACTTATGAAAACCCTACCCTACATATCAAAGATAAAAATATTGAATCATAAAATAATTATTGTTAGTCCATAATACATGAATCATAATATAATAAAAAATAACCATCCCTGAGAACATAAAATTAGCATAAAAAATATATTTATGGAATATAGATAAGATTAAAACATTGAAAATATGGATAAATAGAAGCATGTTCGCTCATTAAGTTGAGTAAACTAGATTATTCCAATTAAAAAACATATGGAATTGTAACTAATTCCATGTTTAAATATTTGAACATTTAATTAGGTTCGTAAATATAATTTTTAACATGCATTTTGGTTCATGAATAACATCGTGAAGATAAAATATAGTTTATGAATAAAATGTGAACATGAAATTAATTTTATGAATAACATATTTACTCAATATTTATCCATCATTAACGAATTCATAAAAGGGATATTTAGGTCACACCCATCACATAATACATACATCTTTGTGCCATAAGATCATAAAACACTCATCATATCATAAGTAGTGAAAAAGGTGTCCAGTTACATAAAAATTTACTTATAGTATCACCTGTGAAATGAGATGATTTTCATTATCATATTTTCATTATAATCATCAACCATAGAGATAAATAAAAAGGAAGTCATCATTAGACCATATACCTAATAATTCTTAAGTAACATCAAAGGATGTCATCTTATATTGTAAATTGACTTTGAAAAATCACATGGAACATTTCATGAGGAAAATAGCCTTTCCACATTAGAAAACACATTTTAATCATAAAAAAATGTTTAAAATAATTTTATTTGAAACTAAATAGGGAATATTCTAAATTAGTAATTAAAACATTGAGTTTTTGTGTGGTGGAAATTTTATACTCGTTAAAATAATGATTCCTTTCACATTTGTGGTAAAATTCAAACAAGAAGTTTTTTTAAAAATAATTATCCCGTATAAAGTATTTTTAAAATCCAAAAAATAGGTAAAATTCATTAATAAATAGTTTGTGTAATGTTAAAAAAAATTAAAACATTTTTAGAAAAAATAGAAATAGAATATAAAGGGATTTAAACCAAAGAGAGAAGTAAAGTTGGTTTTCTTAAAATCATTAATTTAAAATCATCAGTCCAAAAAGAGATGAAAATTAATGAAAATCATTTATTTTCCTGAGATAACCATAGTATAATAACATTCATGAGTTTCTTTAGATTTGGATCATAATATATCCGTATTTGAAGCGTAAACATATTCCCTCTTGTAAAACTACAATATTGTATCATAAAACCATTATCTATTTGGTAAAATTGAATATAAAGAACCATGAAATATAGATAATTAAATGGATATGTAAATCAACATAAATATTCGGAAAATAATCCTAAAATTCATTCAATCGTATTATAAATTAAAAATAAAATAAATTGGTGGTGAATATGACATCTACCTCATATAAGTAAACAATCAAAATGGGAATCCCTTACCATAAGTCTTGACATCATTTATTCACATTCAAGAATCATTTATAATAACATTTTTTTTATTATAAACATATTATGTAACAATAATATTATATATAATACCATATTTGATTTACGTTTGAAATTTTATTACCCTTTTAAAAATAATTACTTATTAAAATCACATTTTGAGTAATAATTTCTTTTTTATGTATCTTTTTACATGATATTTTTCCCTATTACATTGATAATGGTTTCATAATCTATATAATTTTCTCCATGATAAATATGCAATATATATTACTTATAATTAAATTTATATTAATCCCAGAAATATAGATATAGAATATGAAATGGAGTATTCATGGAGATAGTTGGTCATACGTATTCCTGAATGTTGTTTCTATTTTCTAGATGGAATGAAAAAAGATCTTTAAATAGTATATTACAATTAAAAAATATTTTTTAATTTATATATATCATTATTGTTTATTTAAAATTTCCCTTAGTAACATCCATCTACATTGTACGTGAAAAATAAATCACATCGCTTTGTGAGTCGGTATTCCACCATATACATGAATGATGTCATCATATCCCTCTTGGAATATAATGTATGAATTTATATGTGATGTAATATTTAATGAAGTATATTTATATAAAAAATATAATATGTGTTCGATTAATCTATCCTTATTACCATATATTTAAAAAATGAAAAATGCATCACATCTGTCTGTCAGTTAGTAGTCTGTCATATACAATAGTGAATTTATTAATTTCCAATGGGTTTTGAGGTAAGAAGGTTTATTTGGTGTTATAATTGCATAATTATAATAAAATAATTAATACAACATATAATAAATCTAGAATTATATACATTCGTTGGGGTAGGTGATGCAAAATGAGTAACATCAGTTTTCTAGGTAGTAGTCTACCGTACAAATGAATGATGATTTCATACATTTTTTGATGGAAGGGGAGATGGATATAGGTTATTACATTATATAATTAAAAAATTATTATATATTATGTTATTATGTTATTATATTATTATATTTTTAAAATATTTTTAGGATTTTGAATATAAGTACAACAAAAAATTCATAGTGAAAAACATTATATCTTCTTTAAGAATCCTCTTTAGGTTTAAACTAAAGCCATCCTAAATTGGATTTATGATCTCAAAAAGACCTATATGATTTGTAATGTTATGTAAGGGGTATATTTAATCATTTATTTTCTAAACAATATTTATTTAGAACTATATAGGGGATACGATAGGGCTTGGCCTTATATAAGTGAGGTGAGTGGAACACATGTAATTTTGGGAAAAGAAAGGTATACCCACACCGTAAGCAAGAAACAAGGCTTCAAAATGGGTCATGAGAAATCATTAGTTGTAATGATGTTGAAATATTTCCGTAATTTAGTTTACATATTTATATTTCATTTTACACCTTATCTCATAGTTTAACCCCGTGTGAACCGAATTTAACATAAAATAATGTAACTATTTTTTACTAATTTTACATTTCATAATGGTTAAAAAAATTAAACAACATTAAAAAAATAATTATTATTATTAATGGTATTTGATAAATTTTTTAAAATTAAGTTATCAAAATTTTAAGAATTTAATTTAAAATATAACCTGTAGATGTGATGAGAATGCAGTTTTCCATTGAGTCAATTATCATAATTATAAAACATCATAACATCATAATTCAATATAGAACTGATTTAAATTTATTAAATTGGATTGAGAGATATATAAATTAAGTGATTTTACTTTAAATCTCATATTAATAGAAAAATTATCTTTAAAATTCTATGAACAAAAAAGGGATTATTTTTTAATAAAACTCACCATTTTCCTGTATTAATCGAAAAATTTATCTCTTTTGAAAATTAATGGCAATTAACCATATAATAATTTTGACATAATGATCTCAAAAAATTAATTTTATTTATTAAAATAAATTTCCTAATATTTTCAAAAAACAATTTTTAAAATTAGTTCATGAAAGGTGACATAATTACATTTTAGAAAAACAATTTATTTGAGTGTAAAGTTAGATTTATTCGTGTCACTTATCTAGAAATTACATTAGATTAATTCCAAAAAATTTATAGAATATATAATATATAGGTTTAGATATTAATAATCACTAAAATTTCTTTTTATACTTAATGATGTATAGAGCATTTGTGGTCATAAAAATAGTTTTCTAGAAAACGGTTTTCCTTTATTGTCAAATAGTTTTTATTTTAATTTATAATTATTTGGTCATTAAAAAATTAATTTTAGAGACATGTGTGAACAACATATTTTCATAATTTATTAATTCCTATTTTTACCTTCTAATCCAATGGCTGATCGATAAGTATCAAATTAAATAAAAATATTTTTATAGTATGTCATATTTCTTGTAAACTTAGTGTTTTATGTAATGTAAGATAAACTCAGTGATTCATATAACAAAGATAAACTCAAATTTTCATTCATATCATGCTAATATTAGTGTTGGTTGTAACACAAAATATCAACAATATTAAATACCTTGAGAAATTATTTCAAAAAATACTGTGGGATTACAATATATCTTTTTAATAAAAGGTGTAATCATTCAAAATAATAAAGATATATAATTTTTAAGAACCAATATTATTTTTGACAGGATCTATCATGTATTCTATGTTATTTATAAGTCTTGATGTTCCTTATGCTTCGATCAGGGTAGGGAGATATCCAGAATACCCATGTGAGCAACATTAGATTGTAATTAATGTTATCCTTATGTATCTGAGGCATACTAAGGATATGTTCATGTTGTATAGTTGAGATAAATAACTAGTAATCATGGAATATATAAATATTATTTTTGAGAAATATCAAATTAATATGGCTTCATAGTTTGGATTTTTTTTTTACTATAGAAGAGTTGTGAACTATATGACATCAAACAACCAGTGGTCACCGATTCGATATTATTGTCATAGTATATTTCAGCTTCCTATGTTTGCAAGGATTAAATATAGATTTGAATCTTTTTCGAAGAAAATTACTTGATACCTATTAGTAAATAACCTTTCACGGTTTACTATGATAACACTACAGTGGTTTCTCTTACAAAATAGTAAATGTCACACTATTGGTCAATTCTTATACATTATAATTTTCATAACATATAGTATTTTCATGATGAGGTGATCTTAAGGTGAGATGTGTATCAATGGATGAAAATGTGGCAGATCCCTTGATTAATGGTTTATGGCATTGGGAATTTGAGTATCATATGAGAGAAAGATGGATGAAAGCAGTTATCATTTGAATCTAGTGAATGTGGGAGTTTGTTGGAGTTGGTTCCTTATAAATATATTTTTAGTACACTATTAAATTTTTTTATTAAGGATTTTTTATTACCAAACAATTATTATTAATAAACATAATAAATTTATATTATAATTTCCAAAAAAATATATGTTATTCTAAGAGGTTATGGAAGTTACCTATTATGAGGAGATCCTAGAGGTTTTCAGGACATTATACTTAAGCCTCATTTTATTGATAAAAGATATTATCTTATAAGAAAAATAAATATAGCATATAAGTTGTTATAATTTTATAATACATTGAGACACCTTATCATGGTGTTCTCCTATGATAATCTATAGGATAGAAAGTTTTAGAACATTCCAATCAATAGGAAATCCACATTTCAATATGTCGTTGGATGTTTCTATCTGAGAATGTGTGTGGTGATCATTATACATTATGATTTTCAATAATGGATTTCATTAATCATTTAATTTTATGTATTGGTGAAAACCATGAATAAATATATTCATCAAGAATTAGGATACATTTTGGGAAGCACAAATTATATAGCATTAGAGGATAATATGATAATGTATTTATCCATTTTATCTCCTGATGAATGCTAATATATTATTCCCTTTGTTGGTAATGAAAAATAATAAATAAATCCATGTCTATGGCATTCTATTATAAATTTAATTTCCATAAATTTAATGAAATTTACATCTATCATATAAGATGATGACACTATATTTAAACTTTCTTGATCTGCTATAATGTGATAAATGTTTATATTATAAGAAAATTGTTTACTGGATATTTTATTTTATTATAACATAAAATTATTTATAAATATATTAAATTGAATTTTTTTATAAAATAATCATTTAATTTAGGATCTTTTTCCAAATTCCTAATAGAAAATATTCATAGAGGATCACAAAAATAATGTATCTTTAATCTTAGTTAACTTCTTATGTAGAATTGAATAATAAAGAATCACTAATATTTATTCTTGTTTGGTTGATCCCGATATTTTAATAAAAAAAATATAAAAGAATAAGTAAGATAATTAATAAGAAATGTTGCTTTTAATTTTTTTGTATATAATATTTATTATAATTATCATACAATAATTTAGATACATTTATTTAATATTCATTTTTTGTGAACTAAAAAATTTCAATGAGGGAAAGAGGATTGAGATTAATGGTCTGATTAGAAATAAATAATTTTAATTTAAGTTAGTTTTTTTTTCACATGTTTGGTAGCTATTAATATTAATATTATTATTTATACACATGGGGTTAACTAAGAATATAAAATATTATAAAGGTTGTGGGTGAAATTTTATAACCCTAAACCAATTAGAAAAAATATATAATAATGACTCTTTTTTAAATCACTTTTTGTTTGAACAGAAAATTGATAGATATTGGGTCAATCCATAGAGTTTACTCACTTATCCTTGGCTATCACACCTTTTAGAGATCCTCAAGGGTTGCTTATCCTTCATGATGAATATTGTCTTGATCAACCATGAACAACGCAGGTGATCCAAATCAGTCATTCTAGAAAATGCTGATTCTAACACATGAATAAAATATTTGGGTGCACATTTGGATTATAATTAGAGGTATTATGTACATGAATATTACCACACAGTGATGGTGCAATGAATTCTATTCTATCGAATCGTTGACTAAAGTGTAATTAAAAGTTGAGTTAATTTTATAAATTTATATAACTTAATTAAAAACAAATTTAAAGATCCTCTCCTTTTGTTCAGGGAATAGCAATGTAGTCTATTACTATATTTTATTAATTTCACATGATGTTTTCATGATGTAAAAAATTATTACAACTAATTTTTGACTAAAAGACAAGTTTATATTACCTTTAAAGGATACTTTTTCTATTCCCAATCCCTTCACTTCCTTCTTGGATCACATAGTTCTTCTCCCATTTTCATTATTCTATATCTATATTTTTATCTTATTCTATAGAACATATTACCATATATATAAGATGTTATAATAATTTTAAAATATAAATTAAAATATCACTCAATTTCCAACTTAAATTTCTTCTAAATCAAGCATTTGGGTCATCATTAACCAAATAATCACAAAAAATACATTTGAGTCATTGAAGTTTGTTCCATAAGTGATAAAAAATTAATATAATTCCAAATCATTACAAATTGTTTCCACTATAACCAAAACATTTAAATATAAAATTCCATATTGAATAAATAAATATATTTTTAATGTAATGTAGTTATAGAAAACACATGGAGTATATTTCATTTATTATTTATTACTATTTAAAATGTATCCATAATTGTCTTACAATCATATAATATTATTACGAATCATAATAATTAATAACAAATACATACTATAGTGACTGTTAGTGTTATAATATACTAAAGGTTATGATAAGATCTAATTGACATTGGAGGAAGAGGTGATGACATTGACTAGTATGATCATATCCCATGAAGTTGATTAATCATAAATTCTAATAGAGATGTCATCACACATCATTTATCATGACCAATCTCAATCCGGGATTTGACAACTAAAACATGAGAAAATCCACTGATGGGAAAGTTCAACCATATCGGTATCATAACCCAAACCATGTATATTGATTCGCCAAAAGAAAATATCACCATCACACACCATACCCTTAGGGCGTATGATAGTTTAATAAGGGGGTTTCTATATAGACACCTAAAATAATATTGTTTATATTTATTTCATAATAATTATTTATTATATTTATCCCATAGTACTTATTAATTCATATATATAGGATTAAATTACGAGATTGGTAAAATTTACATTCTTATGTGAAGAAATGAAAATTGAAATTACTGGAAATATATTGTTTAAATTGACACAAATTTTTATAAATTCAGTAATTTTAAAAAAAGTCACATTTTACTAAAATTTGATATTTAAATTATTATTATTAAAATAAAAATGATAATATAGTTTAGTTATGTCCTATTTAATTCTAAAAAGGGACAGAACGTTGTTAGTATAAAAAAAACATCGATGTTTCTAATAATGATTTTTATTTAATATTTTAAAATCTTATACTCATAAAACTATTTCGGTAAAATAAATATCATTTTTCAAATCATCATGTCAACATTATCTATTGGTAAATTTTCCATGATTTTATGATTGAGTAAAATTGTGGGATATAATTAAATATGATATATATCATTGCATCATAGTATCCTAGATGTGATCTAATAAAAACTATAAAGTGTTTCAACCATCATAAAACAATATACCCTTCCAAATAATGTTTTTTAAATCATCATTTTATTTTAAAAATAATTAATTAATCGTCTAAAACATATATTACATTTTAAGGTACTGAACACTATTATTTTTTAACATTACTTACTTAAACAAAATGAATGGAAATATTTTATAGAGATTGGTTCACTTACTAATAATATATTTAAAATAATTCATATTCTATAGAAATTGTGGGAAAAACCCATTGGAGGGTTTGATATTTTGATTATTTTATCCCATGGAATCAAAAACCTATGTTTAGAAATTAATAAAGAATATATATCCCTTGGAATATAAATACCCACCCAAAATCCAATTCCACCTCACTAAAAACATTTTTATAATGAATATAATTTCTCTTTACATCCATAAATACCTCATATAGTGTTCCCACACACTTAATAATATCATACCATGATTTTATTAGTGTCTCCTCAGTGTAAGGTCTTTTCGGAAACATCGTCTTAATTCTACTACTTTATTTGATTTAAGACATTTTATTTCTACTATAAATCTTGTAATATGTTTTTTATAGACCCATTTAACATAATTGTGACTCTTGTGTAATTATATTCCACATTTTACAATCATTAATCCATTTTATTATCATTTATGTACACCTATTATTCTTCTAAAAATATCCCCTTATTTTTTATCCCAACATATTATATTGAGAATACCCATAAACATATATTCTAAATGGAATTCACCTATACATAATTGTACTTTATTTATTGGATATTTCCATGTATATAAACCACACTCTTTAATAGTTGGATTAAAAATTATTAATTATGTTATTCTCTTTTATGATCTATATGGCACACAAATGCATGAACATGATATAAATGTAACTGGTTGTCCCAAATAATATATAAATCTAATGCATTGGATATTTTGTATCACTTGATATACAATTTATTGTGAATGAGTGGTCATCCAAAGAACAAGATTATAATGTCTCAATTTTTATCCTATACTTAGGCTTATTATTTCATGTTTTATGTTTTTCCACATTCATATGATTCCATGATGTTATAGTGTTATAAAAACATTTGATATTCATGATTTTTTTAGCTTCTTATTTCACCATGATATACTCCTTAACTCAAATATACTACTTTACTTCATGGTATTCTTTGATTATTCCCTTACTAGATTTTATAGCTTACCCATTTCTTATGTATGTACCTCAGATATATCATGTAGTATTAAAGAATTAATTGTATTTAATCTCATGTTATAAAGATATAAATATTGTTATTGTATCCCTATTTTCAATTTATAGAGATATGAATCTAATTAACCAATGAAACTAGTCCTATCTATATTTTTGAATTATTTTATGTGTAACTTAAAGTAATATTGTAGGAAATAATGCGAATAAAAAATATATACTGTCAAAGTTGGTATCAGAGAATGTTATACTTATTTTTTGGATTAGAATTTGAAAATAAATATGAAACACAATACGGGTAACACTAATCATAAAAAATAATACGTAAATGTTGGTGATGTGTGGGGTGAGTTGTTTCTAATAAACAAAATCCTTATTGGAATCCTACAAGTGGGTGTGGATATGGCATGATGTACCTTGGGGTAATTTAAATTTAGGGTATCATTAGGTATTAAATTTTATTTACCTCATGAATGATGAAGATTCATTATCTCACACCTATCTTGAAGCTCATTGGGGATAAGAATACTAAATTCATAAGATCATTATGAAAAAATATAAAAGGAAAAAATCCTTATAAAATATATTGAAAGGAAATTTTTTCCATAAATTATATTGATACCAAGAAATTCATAGGTTATGGAATATATTTTATTTATGGTTGATCTCATAAATTTTAATATTTTTCATTTTATATGTTTACTAAATCGAAATTTCTCATCCCTTAGTGTATTCTGGATGAGGTGAATGATTAGAATGAGAATAAAATATATAAAGGTTATATTATCATCCATTTCGAATCTCCAAATTCTCTATGTGAATGTGGCTCTTTAAATTATTTTATATCACTCAAGTTTAGTTGGACTCTTAAAACACCACGAAAATATATGGAAGCTAATTTATTTTCAAAAATAGAAAATTTGAAAATTATTGCATCACAATTATATTAATTATCTGCTGTAAATATTATTTTGCATAAATTTACTAGAAAAACTTATGATAATCCCTTTAGAATACTTGTATGCCATATAATGTATGGATATTATTTCATTTTATAGAAACAATTTATATTCTCCGGATAATGAAACAACCATTCATTTCATGAATTATCCTCAAATTCAATACATGTTCAAGGAGGTGGATTGATCTAAATTGGGTTCATCATCTCAAGATGGTATATTTTTCTCTGACAAGAATGTGGTTGTATATAATATTATTTAGACTAAGGAAATAATTCTCCATCCTTACATTTCCATTAAAATGTATTATTCATATTTTTTTCTTAATGAATTGTTTGTTTTTCTTTCTGGCTGAGATTCCATGTTCTTAAAATACTGTGTACCTTGATCTTTTCCAATATTCATGACACTATATATAATGTCCAATGTTAAACAATAATATATGAAGAAAAAACTCTAAAATAATTTAGAATAATGTTTTATTCTCCCAATTTCTTCCCCATGGTGTGTGTCGATCATTTTCATCCAATATAAGTATTGTTCAATGAACCTCTATATTGAATATCATGAGAACAATAAGATCATGAAGAATAATAAGTATCAACTCTCATAGACTGATAACATGTTCAATCATCTTTGTGTAGCCTAGTACATGTCTAAGGTGGATTTTTTTTTTTGATATTATCGTGTAAATTTGAAGTAGGATATCGCGAATACTAATTTTTATACATGGAATTATAACTTTTAGATCATATATATTCTATTTGAACTCATTATTGATTTATATATCTTCATATACTCAATTAATATAGTTTTTATGGATTACCAAGATTTATTTGTTTTTCAAATTTATAGACGATATTACTATATACTCTTAATTTTCGGTTGAACATGAGGAGGAAATTAATTTTATACTAAAGACCCGGTGAAAGGAAAATATGTATAAAAAGTACAAAAAATATGAGTTTTAGATAGAAAAGGTAAAATTCTCAGGGAATTTTATTACTATAAAATGGTTATTTGTGGATTTTATGAATAAATAGAAAATCGAAATAAAGACTAGAATAATATCTATGATGAAAATATATAGTTTATATTGAATAGTTGGATACATAAATATATATTTGAGAAATTCTTCATGATATTAATGATCACTAAGAAAACTTACTCAGAACGGAGTGATATTTTTATAGACTGATAAATATGAGGTGAAATTTAATGAATTGAAGAGGAGGACAATCACTACACCTATACTTACATTACCCACCAGTGTAGAAGGATTTTGATCTAATGTTATGTGTCTAAAAATGGATTGGGTTGTGTTTCCTAGATAAATTTTTTAAAATATCATTCAATAATATCTGTTAGATTTGTGGGTAAACAAAATATTATGTTTAAGAAATATATAGTTGCAATTAATACACGAATTTTGATTAATCAAAAAAAATGTAACAAAAAATTTTTCCATGAAATATTCTAATAAATTAAATTTATTTAGAAATATTGATATTATAATTTAATGAAGTTTTATACAATATTTATAATGGCCATAATTAATTTAGTGCATTAAAAACTATTATTTTATAGTATATAATGAATTTTTTATAAAAGTATAAATTACTATATTTATAAAATTATTTTGAGGAAATAAATATTATTTTTTAAGTAAAAAAATAAAAAACAGTCAATGGTGAAATTTTCATAATTTTGTAGACAATAAAATTATTTTTGTGAAAAATAAATATTGAAAAAATATATGTTATGTATTATGACATCATAATATCCAAAACGTGATGTAATAAATTAGATAAATGGATTCCATGACCCAAAAATAAATATCCCCTTGAAAATATTTGTAAGCATATATTTTTTTATTAACTATAGAAAACTAAAATGATTCCTCGAAATCCAATATTATATTATATGGTTTATAGAAAATAATTATTAACATGGATCACTTCCAAATAATGAATGGTATTATTTTAATGAGTTCTATTCATAGATCCATAGAATATTTAAAATGACTCCAATTTTTCATAAACTACAGGGAACACATGGGAAGGGTTCTCTTTCTAATTATTTTATCACTTATAGTACTAAACCTATGATTAGAAATCAATAAATAACTACCCTCTCTTTTGATAAAAACCCCACGCAACTGCCCATTCCACTTTACTCAAAACACATTGGGCATGAAGTTCCTCTTATGTCTCAATTAATCATTCCCAATTTCATCCTGAGCTCTTAATAAGTTCCTCCCAAGATTTTAGAATTACCCTCTCAAGGTAAGAGATACTTATACCCTTACCATTAATTCAAGTACTTCCATTTTATTGAGCCTTTTGATTTTTAACTATTAATGGTTATATATGTTTTTATACATTCATAAACAATCATCGTGATTACGAAGTGATGAGAGACCACTTTAACTCTAATTAAACACATACTTAAACCTTTATTAATAGCAATAATGATGTCAAAATTAACATATGGTTTTCCACACAAATTTTTTGTTGTTGTGAATATCCATCCCAATTTCCACTCAAATATATTCACATAGATTTAAAAATCCTTAAATAATTTTGTTATTCTATTTATGTTACCTATACTCTTTAATAATGGGATTGAAGGTGAGGAAAGATGTTTTTATTTTGAACGATCCACGTGGTAGATAAAGTAATGTACATGATATTAATGTGATATGTGGTCCAATAATTATATATCCATTCTATGAATTAGGTATTTTTTTATCTCATGTGTTTCTATCCTAATAACTCTATGTTACAATGTCTCAATAATTAGATTTGACTTATGCATATGGAATCATGTTGTATATTTTCTCCTCAATATTATGTCTCTTTGATGTTATCATCTTATATCATTCTATAATGTTATAGTTTGTCTCTCTCACCCTTTTTTGTTACATTGATACTCTTATTGACTAAAATGTATTACTTTCACCATGTTATGATTTTATTATTACCTTACTAGGATTTCAAGTTAACCCCTTTATGGTATACATTCACATGTTATCCATTGAATTATTAAATGATCAATAGAATATTATAGCATGATATGGAGTTTTAAAATAATGTCATTTATTCTCTATTTCAATAAATTAGTATGTGTGTATAGTTATACAAACACGTTATTATTTTCATTCTTTTGGGAGAGTGTTACATGAATTGTTTTGTAATAAATCTTGTAATAATGTGTATAAAAACATGGTTCTTAATAATTGGTATCAGAAAAAGGATTAGTTATTTTTTGTCAAGAAATACTAGAAAAAAGGCTAAAACCCCTATGTTTAGGATTAAAAAAAGGAAAAGACCCTAAATTTGGATAAATTATAAATTTATTTGTATCCAAATATTAAAACATCTTCCTATATACTACACATTTATGTGTCTCTGGGAAAAATTTACATAGTTTTAATAACCCTGAAGTGTCTTGTTGAGTATTAACTCAACCTATAAATTTTTCGAGATAAAGAGGCCTTGATTCACAACTAGTTTGACACCCTATGAAGGATATGATTGGGTAAATTCACAATCTATTTACAAACCATTGTGGAGGGAACAAAAATTCTTGTGAAATTTTTCTCTTGGAAATATACTATGGATAACATAGATTTAAAACTAGAAATTTATAGGATAATAATTCTTTTAATTTATGGGTTATCCGATGATATTCAGAGTTTCCATTTTTTTATTAAATATTTTTTAAATTATTATCTCCTAGTCTATTTTTGGATGAAGTAAATGATTATAACCAGAATACAATAATTAATAATGGGAATATAAACCTTGATTTTATGAATTATTTCATGCCATGGAAGGTTAATAAAACTATTGAAACACTGCATCAAGACCTTGAAGTCAATTTATTAGTGAAAATAAAGAATCGGTCAAATATTGAAACCCATTTATATAACTTCCCCCTTATCTGTTTTTTTGGGATGAATTCCATATTGAATGTTTTGAAACATCCTTTGGTGTAATTGTTTCTTCTAGGTATGGATTTTCCAACCATGTATTGATCTAAAATATATTGTTAATATAATGAAATCACCTCAGTGTCATGAATAATACTTTAATTATTGATATTTGTAAGGTGGATGATGACTCTAATTTGGAATCCTCATCTGAATTAGGGATATTTTGACATTATAAAAAATCATATCAATCCCCAATAATTGATACTAAAGAAAAATGTGATCCATGATGGAATTCCCATTTTAAGGGAATGTGTTGATGTGTTTCCTAATGAATTTCCTTCTCTTAATCCTATAAAATATATTGTGTTTTTGATCAAACATCATCCTTGAAATTTTCAAATATCCAAGACACTATATATAATATCCTATTAAAAACCTAAAGAGCTAAATAAGAAACTATACAAGAATTTGGATTAGTGGTTTATAGCCATATGTGTTTCTCTATTGAGTGTGTTGGTCATCATCTTCAAGAAGAAGGATGGTCCAATGTACCTATAAATTGATTGTTGTGATATTAACAACATCATGATCATTTAATATTATACTCTTACATGGATTTATGACTTTTTTCGATTGAATACATAAATCTGTTACTTCTATATAGTGGTTATTTGATTCGGATATTATTATGTAATGTTAAAGAAATAGGATATCATAAAGACAACTGTTCATAAAAGGTAGTGGCTCTACGAGTTTATAGTGATTAAATTTTTAATCAAAAATATTCTAGTTATCTCAATGAACATAATAAATATATTCTTTAGGGATTACCTTGAATGTTTTTTAGAAGTATTTATAGATGATAATCTTGTCTACTCCAAAATAAAGATGGAAGATGAGTAGGATTTGAGTGTTCTACTAAGGACCATATAAAATGAAAAATTAGGTTTCAAGTATAGTAAATAATATATTTTTATAGAGAATGTAACAATCATGTATAATGTTATCAATAGTAAAGGGATATCTTTGGATCCATCAGTGTCAGAGGAAATTATAGGATAATCCAGAACAATATCTATGATGGCCATCTAAAGTTACCATGGATTAGTTGGGTACTATCATATATTTGAGAGACACTTCTCACTATTTTCAAGACCGCTAACCAGGATTAATGTTCTGTCCCAACATGGGTCCCCCAAATAGGTTCCCCAAGTCGGTCTTCTATCTGATCTAAGGCATGCCTCTATGTATGGTAGGTGTTGATGACTAGTAGTGAGCATCTAAAATAAATCATGAGGAGACTATACACTAATTTTCAAAGTAAATAAAATAAGTGGAAAATAAGTCAACAATTAAAAAATTTAACCATAACCATAAGAATTCCAATTTCACATGATGACCCAAAAATTAAAATAGAATATCAAAACAAAATAGTAGATATGCCATGCTAGAGTACGTTTCTAGTGTCAAAATGAAACTCAAAAGTAAATACACTAAAAACTCCCGTGAATACCTCAAACCACATCGTGTTCCCTCATTCAGGATCCATCCTGACTCATCCATCTAACAAATGGAACATTCCCTTAATATGTCTTACAACCATATAATATCTTCGGGTACCAATCAGGTAGCCTAGGTAGGGTTCCAGTACAACTCATTTAGACACCACCAAGGACATCCAAAACAATATCCCGTCAAATAAGAGAGATACATTTGTATGAATACTTAAATATAATGTACAATTATATAGTTATTAAATTATTAATTAATCTTCATTGAACAACATAAACCCCCCATGATCCCTTGGACACCCGTATCTCAATACTTGCTTTGGCTGATGTCGGAGTATGAACTATCCCCATGGGATATCCTATCTCTAAATTCCATTATTACCATTCATTAATTCATACATGAACTACAATGTTACCATTCGTACTTTATACAATAAAATGAACCTGTTACCATTCTAAAAACACAATTCTATGACCATGTTATCAGTCTATAATATATATTTGAAGGACTATGTTATCATTCCAAACACAAAATTAAACTTTCATGGTACCATTATTAACACATACTTGAATTATCATGTTTCCATTATAAGCACACAACTGAATGTCCATGATACCATTTATAATTTCACAATTAAATGACCATGTTACCATTCATGAAGACATAATTAATTCATCAATTGATTATCCACATCCATTCCATGACAAATTTTCAAATTAGTTAATCATAAAAATCACATTAATTAATTTACCAATTCATTAATCATATAAATATCATTACTAATTAAACAATTATTCATCACATAATTCCACTTAATTAACTATGAACAATGAACCTTTTTAATTACCTCAACAATTAATTAATCACAAACCTACAATTGATTAAATAATTAATTATCTCAACTCTCCATATCAATATCTAATAATTAGTTCATCAATTAATTATCTCAAATCAACTAGCTCAATATCTCATAATTATTTCAATAATTAATTATACCAAATCTAATATCTCATTATCATAGAATTAATAAATCATTTCATTGAAAATTATCAATATGTCATAATTAATTCCACAATAAATTATTCATTTCACAATTCTCAATATATCATAATTAATTCTCCATTTAATTATTCTATTCATAATTCCCAATATATAATAATAATTTATATGATTAATTATGTGAATCCTATAATCATAAATATACCTAAAATCAAATCTCCCTTAATTTATTAATTCACCAAATTAATTAATTAAATCAATAAATAAATTGGTAAACATGGAATTGAAATAATATATTTATATACACATAATTGAAATCAAGACTATGGGATTTGAATTATAGATCACCAATATAAATTCACTAATGATTGACCACCCAATGAAAATCCCAAATTTCAACAGAATAATGATGTAGAACAAGATTGGTATCTAAACCCAAAATCAATATCTTGTGTATAATGATCTATATCAACAATACAAGATATAGATTCATCACATATAGATACAAATTTAACATAACACAGTATAACAACACACCAAAATAATGGAATAAGAACAGAGAAGTGACTGGAAACCTATTAGGATGAAACCATTTATTAAGGGATATGAAAATATTATAAATGGTCTTTGAATCACCATGAATTAAGGGTATACATTATTTAAATCCCTCTAAGAGGCTCTATAATTGGGATAAATAAATTATTGGCTGTTATAGGGAATTTGGTTTTATTATATAGTGTTTGGGAATTATTTTAATAACTTTTGAGGGATTAAAATCTCATACAAATGGTTTGTATCTTTGGGAACATGGATTCTCCCAATAGAGAACCTTACTTTGTTCCACTTCTAGGGGGTAAGTGGTTTCTCCAATTATGAAGCATGGTTATAAAAAAATTCACTAACCATGAAAATCCAAATTGTCCATTATTACATGGTTTTCCAAGCTGGGGTGCACAGTTTTGCAAAACCATGCACCAAACATGCACTAGGCCATTTCCTTCCAAAATAACCAAATTTTACCCCAATGCACCCTAAGGTAAAACCCCAAAAAAATTACTCAAAAAAATTAAAAGATTAATAGTAAATGAGACTGAGACATCAACAGAAAAGGTCTAGGTTTTATAAACTCTATACCATATAACATATTTTCATTTAGTTGTACTCCCCAGAAAATCTAAGATTTAGAGTCAAAAATATTTGGCCACTGAGCCGATATAATTTTTCCTCATTCCCATGTTTTCTCCCAAACATGTCCATATTTCCACAATAAACTGACTATCAGTATATTCTTTCCCCTCAACATTTTCTCACTACGATCCAACACATGTATCAAAATCTCCTCAATTAGTGTATATATCATGATCAATGTCATCCAAATTGATCTCATGAGAAGGATTTGGGTGATACCTTATTATTCACGAAATATTGAGGAAATAATTTATGTCATGATATCTCAATGGAAGAGAAAATCGTTATACCATCTGCCTTATCCTCTCTATTACCTCTAACTATTCAACGAACATGGGTACCCGCTTTACCTATATTAGTATCCTATGGTGACCTAACATAGGAAAAACCCAACGTAATATAATATTTCCATCTTAAAATCTAGGAGTTATTGATGTTGATAATCTTATGAAATATATCTACTCTGATCCACATTCGTACATTTCGGAATCAGTTGTACATACTCTAATGTCTCCTGTATGGGACTCGGTCCCAACTCCTTAGACATACCTTCCTCAATGCTCTATAGATGAGTTCTTAATGGTCTACCATAATGTTTCTTATATGGTTCCATCTGAATAGTTTTCTAATAACAATTGTTATAGGAAAACTCTACAAGTTCATAGTGCTTCTCCCTGGACCCATAAAAGTCAAGAACACATGGTCACGTTGTATTTTCAAGCACCTATATAGTATAAATAGACTGCCCAACTATATTTGGGAAGAAAGAAATACTCAAGAATTTTTTTAACAATAACCTTCATTAATCCTTGTTAGAAGTGAAAATTAAAGCATAAATCATGGTATGAAAAAAATTTACATGGAACCACGTGAAGATGGACTATCTTTTGAACATACAAATCACCCAACTCCTCCACTGAGAAGATCTACCATATTGGAATGAAATTTTATTCTTTTTTAATTGTAAAAAAATGATCCAAATAGTCTTATTATTCTATGTATTCGTCATGGGACCCCCCAAAAAGTCCATAGTAAATTCATCCCACTTCCATTCCAAAATAGGAAACAAATATAGGAAACCATCATGTCATTGATCTCATTATTCACCTGCTGATAGGTGTATCATCGTGTTATGACACCTATTATATCATTTCTCAATCTCCTCCTCTATAACACTCATCATTGGACATGGTACATTTTGGTCACACCTAGATGCACCAACCACTTTGAGGCATGAAACTGATTCATCATCTCCTCCCACATACTCATATGCATAAAGAAATAATTCCTGAAATATATGATATCATCCTTACATATAATCCAATTTATGTTTACTCCCCACTTTCAAGGCGTTCCCTTAATGTCAAAATTTTTTTATCCTTATACAACATGTCTCTGATCCATCAATATTGTGTAGAATCCATATAAAATGATTCAAGAATAATCTTCTATTAGATCTTATATACCATAATATGTATCTAATATAGCATATTAATCATATTCCACTTTGAAATATACTCTCAAATAACCTTATTTTAATTTTTTCATTCTCAAAGAATTAGCAACACTATTAACCATTATAAAAATATATTCTAGTTCAAAGACAAAACAATGCATATACTCATCCCATCAATGATACTGGATATTGAAATATCATTTTAAAAAGGAATAATTCAAGATATTATGGTCCATGAATAAAGTAATATTTTCACCCAATAGATAATTCTACCAACACTTCAACTCATTAACCATTTCATCCAACTCTAGTTTGTGCATGTGATAATTATGATCATGAATCCTTAACTACTAAGACCTGTACACCACAAATTAATCTCCCTATGTCAACACTCTTATAATCCCAACACTATAAGGATCATTATGCAATGTATAATCCTCTCTTAGATCTGTTTGGATCAAGATTGGTGTTGATGCCATGTACTTCTTCAACTCCTAGAAGGCATTCTCACTTGTTTCAGAACATTTAATCATTAGACCTTTATTGTTCAAGCCTAAAAGAAGTTCTTCGAAATGGGAAAAGACCTGGATGAATCTTTGATAATTTCCATATAACCCCAAATATCTAGAGATATCAAACATGTTCTTGGTATATCCCCATGAATCCACTTCCTGAACCTTATTTGGGTCCACTCACTCTCCTTCCTCTTATATGATGTGAAACTTTATGTATACCAGATAAATTGGAAATTGGATCTTAGATAGCTTGGTATATAGATGATACTCTATCATTTTACCCTAGATGATATTATTATGTTGGTAAGGATAATACTGAGCATTTGAGTACACCATGATTTCATCCATATACAAAAAACCTAATCATGTTAAAGATAGAATATCCTTCTTATCAATAACATAGACACTAACAACGATTTTTTAGACCAAACTGCTTTATGATGAACTCAAATATTTCGTACCGACATCTAAAAGCAGTCCTTGGTACATCATAATTATAAACTCTCTACTAATGATAACATGAAATCAAGTATATCATGGAAAATACAAAGTACCTATTCAACTAGTTAACAAATCATCAATACGTAAAATAAGTTACCATTTTTTTGCTATCATTCCATTAAAAATTTTGTAATTAACACATAATCATGAAACAACATAATCCTTCTTGGTGAATGGAAATTGTTAATCCCATGGAAACATACTTGGGTAAATAAATCACTCATTCTCTAACTCTTCCAGATGATTTTTGATCTCTTGAAGCTCTATCAGTTTCATACTAAAGGGTGGAATATATATATTATCTCAACAAAAAGTAAGTGATCAATAGTAAATTCCACATCTCTCTCAGGTAAAAACAATAAGATGTATTCTGTAATGACATCTGGAAATTGATCTACTATAGGAGGAATGAAATCCTACATTACACCTCCACCGTCTATCGATTGACAAGTGTCATGGGCTGTGAGCTCTGTCTGTTACAGAGTAGTTGGACCTGCATGGATTTACATTATATTACACTCTCCATGTTGAACATAATTTTTATCCTTAGTAGATGTAATTTTTTCTCACTGTGATAATTTTATATATAGGATTGGTATGCTACTAACCATTCCATAACCATAATGAGGTTTTTGAGATGTCAATAATGTAAATATCCCACAAAAGAATGATACTTCCTAACATTGAGTGAACATCCCTTGCACAAATAGATATCTCTGGAATGTATTCCTAGATGTGTGTCTATGTTAAACACCACACTCATGAACTCCATGATACACTCATACCATTCACATGTTTGGTAGAAATAATGGAATGAGAGGAACATGTATATAATAATGAACTAGCTAGCATTAAAGATATGAGAATAGTACCACTCAATTTTGATGGATGATCCTCACACTACACAATGGTAGGAAAAATGGAATGAAAATATCTTACCATTATTCCCTATGATGTAGCCTCACACCACAAAGATTCACCACTCTATTGATTTGGGTTCTCTTTCGTATAAGCTCTATGTCCATGGCCTCTACCACCTATAGGAGAAAAACTTTTGGTGCTAGCATTATATGGTGTGGAAGATCCCCTCCTTACAATTTTATTGTGATAAGATACACCCTCACTACCCATCTGTCACTCGGTCCAATATAAATTATGTAGATATGCCATCTTACTGCAATACTAGCCTTCTATAGGTGGTTAGTGGTTCTATCTCTAGAAGTGTTTTGACATACTACACTGGTGATAGATCAAATGTGAATTGACCTGTAAGACTGATCCATATTTCTAGGTACTCAATTTCATGATTCAATGGATAAAAAGGTCATAGTGGTGCGTCCTACTCATAGTATTCACACCTCCTAATGATCAATCATCAACCATCTATCTTGTACTAGAATCCTACATCATGTTCCCCTCATATATGAGATCCTGATCCACAAACTTAGCGAAAATCATTAACTATATAAGGTTAATCTTGAACATAATATCTTTTTTAATTTCTATTACTGAAATATATCAATAATGTTATGTCATCCCATTCCAATGATAAATAAAAGTGCATCAAGTCTATAAATCATCCAACATAGTCCACCATGAGCATACTCCCCAAAGATATTTGCATGAACTCTACATCCCACCCATACCTAAGTATCTCAGGAAAGAATTATTACTAGAAAACCCCCAAATAGTCCTTATATAACATATCATCATCATTTCCAGTCCAATATCGAGTGCCTCAACATCGCTTTTCTGATCATCCTCGCATATAAGTAGCCAATATGACCCAACCCTCAGTAGGAGTTTTTAAATGGTCAAGTGTCATCCGGATAGACTCATCCCAGAACTCAACGCCTTATTGCCCACCCACTCTAGTGAAATTTGATGGGTGATACAACTGAAACCCCCTCATAATCTTAGAAAAAATCTTCGAATCAAACCCTGGGTCTATTTACAAATACTACATGAAGTGGGTAATTATTTCATGGATCTACTCTCTTTTGTTTGTCACCCTTCACTATTAGTGCCTCAAGCACTACTAATAGTGGAGCATCTCTATCCATATCCTCATGTCATCCTCTCAATAAGCAATTTTTTGGAAGAATAAATCTACAATTCCAAACACATGTATCATGAAACATAACAAAAGTTCATCAATGTTACAAGAAACACAAAATACAACAACATTTTATTTCCCCAAACTCCTCCATAGGGTCAAAATTGATGCATTATCACTACCCTAAATCACCTTACACATAATTCCTGATTAAAATTTTGAAAGAATTCCATTATTCAAATTTCTCATTTAGACACACATTTATTCTCATTTTACATCATTTTAAAATCCTTCACAATTTTATATTACGAACTATTTTCAATTCAATTTCAAAAGAAATGAAAAACAATTCATGTTCAACCTCTTACCCATAACTCATTTTCCCTTGCATCCCAAAAACAATGCATGTCACAATAATATTAATTTCCTAGAATCCCGTAACACAAATACCATTCATTACCAATCCATGAGTCAAATCTTAGAAAATAATATAATCAATAATCATAGAAAAAATATTTGTTCCACCCAAGGTGTAAAAATATTCAATTGTAATAGGAAACATCAATAAAAACAATCCCACTTTGGGTAAAGAAATTAAAATTAGACTTTTATACCACTTCATAATGTCTCGATCTAGGTACCACACATAGGTTCCACAAGATGGTCCACTACATTGCATATGGCATGCCTCCCCATACAATTGAGGCATATAACTATAAATGAGGGTATAATATTAGTCACGGGAAGACTATTACCACTTTTTCAGACTACAACACCAGTGGAAAATTATTCAAAAATAAAAAAATATAACAATAACCAGAAGGATGCTAATGTCATATAATGACCCAAATATATAAACAAAATATCAAAGCTAAACAGTAGATATTCCATGATATATTGTGTTCTAATTGTCATAATACAACCCAAAATTTATGATAAAAACAACTGCCAAGAAGGTCTCTAACAACATCTGGTTCCCTCATCCATGATCTGTCCCAAATCATCAATCTAACACATGGCCTTTTACCATAACCAATCCTGTAACCATAAATCTATTGAGATACCAATTTGGATTCCCGAGTAGGGTGTGATAACAACATAGTATTACACCACCAAAAACATCTAAAAAAATATACAATCAAATAATAATTTATGATGTTTTTTATAGAAATAATAATAATACACAAGTAAAAATTATCAAATTATAAATTATTCATTATTTAACCTCACAAACTTATGGATTCCTATAGACACCCATATCTCATTAACTTCTTCAGTCTATGATAGAGTTTGAATAATCCATTAGGGATATCATATCTTATAATTCCATTATTACCATTTTTTAATTTATACTTGAATTCCCATTTAACCATTAATTCATTATAAAATACAATCACTATGTTATCATTCATAAAACCTAAATTAATGACCATGTTTCAATTTATAACACATGATTTAATGACCATGTTACCATTCATAACAATCATTTGAATGACCATGTTACCATTCTTAACACATAATTCAATAAATAATTAATTTTCCACATTAAATTTATTACTAATTCCAAAATTAGTTAATCATACAAATCTCATTAATTTAATGACAAATTCAATAATTATCTAAATCTAAATCATAATTCAATAATTAGTCATTAAATAATCCCTTTAATTAATTCCATTATTAATAAAGCATAATAATCTTATTTAAATCAACACACTCAATATCACATAATTAACTCAATAATTAATTTTCTAAAATCAATTATCTCATTATCACATAATTAATTCATCAATCAATATGTCAATTCACAACTCCCAATATCCTATAATTAATTCCTCAATTAAGTATTCAATTAAAAAGTCTCAATACTTAATAATTAATTCCATAATTAAGTCAATAATATGGGATTTGAATTATAGACCAACTACCTCAATTCATTAATGAGTTATCTCCCAAAATAAATACCTAATTTCAATAGAATATCAAAGAGGAACAAGATCCGGATCTAAAACCTAAATCAAAGATTAAATAAATCTATATCTCTTATTTATAAATATTGAAAAATAATAATATATCTAAGATCATCAAATCAAGATCTATATCCAAGAAAAAAATACAACAACCCATGAAAATAATGGAACAAGAATTAAAAAGAGAGGGGAAATCAATCGTGGTGAAGCCACATACCTGAAGATATGGAAATATTCTAACCAGGATTTACATTACCCTAAATGGATTTCAGAAGACCATAAAATCCCTTAGGGGGAACTGCAATCGAGACAGATCAATTATTGGGAGAGTTATGATGTTTGGGGGGGTTATATGGGGGTTTGATAAATATTTTATTAATTATCTTGAGATTAAAATCTTCTATGCTTGATATTCTACATGAGGAACATGATTTCATCTAACTTTTTTCCTCTTCTAAGGGTGCATGTTTTATCCTATAAGGGAGAAATGTTTGAAAAATCATGAACCAACTATGCAAATCCCTATTGTCTAGGGTTTCACAGTTTTCTAGGATGGGGTGCATGGGTTGGGAAAAGTATATGATAATTATGTACCTTCAAATTTCCTCCCAAAATTTCTAAAATTCATGAAAACTCACACCAAGGTAAAATTGAAAATGATAAGTACTGAAAACAGGGAAAAATAGTACCTTTAAATGAGCCTAATAAATCTCAATAAAAGGTCAAGGTTTGGCAATAACTAATAATAGAGTGAAATTTATCTAGACTAATGAATGAGGGGAGTGATTTAAAGAGTTAAATAAGATAATAATCACTTCACATATGCTCACATTACCCAAAATTGGAAAAGGATTTGTGATCTATGATGATGCATCCAAATGTTTATTGGGTTTTTAGACATACAATATGATAAAGTGATAGAATTGTTTTCATTAAAATTGAACATCTATGTGTAGAACAACCCAAACCCTGATAATTAATTATCTTTAGTGATATTGTCAATAAATATTTGGAAATATTATCTCTATGGGGATATTTGTGAATTATATATGGATCATAAAAGCCACAATTATATATTTAAAAAAATTAAGAAAATGTACTCTAATAAATGTTGTTTTATGTAATCATTGATTATGATTTCCCAATACATTACCATCATTGGAAATAGAAAAAAAATCATGTTGCTCTGACTTGAAAGGATCCATCAACCCTATATATAATTAAGATTGATAGTTATCCAATCTTATTGCAAATGAAAAGGAAGTAACATAGAATCAAAAATGGAACTTCAGTATACATTTCATAAATAACATCCGACGATACATTTTTTTTGGATCACGGATTCCAAAAAAAATATGATAAGGATCTATAGAAAAATGTGTTGAATATTCTAATTTTCCAATTTTCTAATGATTGATTTGTATGTTTTGGAATGTATATATGTTTCTCATAAAAACTGAAACATAATATGGAACTTCATTATGTCCTACCTAGATCATCCTTCTATATTTTTCCATGAATAAATATAATGTATAAAAAGCAAGAGAAAAACATTCTTATGGGATAATGTGAAGAGAGGTCTAATAGAATTTGGGAATTTCTACATAGTATATCAATAATTAAAGGATCTATGAAATAATCCTAATGGTATTTTGAAACAATTTCTTATACTCACATATAAATTGGAAAAATTAATTTTGGATTCTATTATAGGACCCATAATACATCTAAATGAATTGATTACATTATTTTTTCAGTCATTCAATGGACTAAGTACATTTATTTCATTTTCATCAAAGAATATTTATATCCTGAAAAAAAAAGCTAAGATAAACATAAGAGAAATGGTAATATTTCATGGAGTGCCACTTTCTATTATTTATTACCAATTTATGAGGCTTACCTTGAGATTATAAAGAATCCTTAAAAAATCATTGGATCTATATATGTCTAATAGTATTGAATTTTACCAATATCTAGATGGTTAGTAGGAGTGAACAATCCAAAATCTAGAGGATATATTGATGTTTTTTGAAATATATTTTCAAATATGTTGGGATCAGCACATACCCCTACTATAATTCTCATATAGTAATGTTTTCCAATAATGTATTGAAATGGTACCTTATGAGGCTTTGAGTATAGAGATGTGTCAAGCCACAACATGTTGGGATGAATTTTGAGAAAGTTATCAACAAATGATATTATCAATGATATGAAGAATAATTTTCAAACCATTTGGTTTGATATAAAATCCATGACAATTTGATGGAAACTCTATGAAGACTGTCTTCAATGAGACATGGAGTTTGATGATGGAGATAGGGTGCTCCCTTTAATATCACCTTGGTATAATGTCATGGGTTCTAGGATGGAGGGAATGTTTGTTCTAAAATACAACAAACCTTTTTATATAATTGATCACGTTGGAGTTGTGGTCTACTGACTAGAACGCATGACTAACCTATATCAAGTACAATATGTGTTCCTTATATCCCACTTAAGGGAGATTATACCAGAGTCCGCATATGTATTAAATCCATAAGTGATATGGTTAAAGAAAAACATTTCATAAGATGAGTATATGTTGAAGATATTAGATCATAGAGACAATGTTCAAAAAAACAATACAACTTGCAAGGTCAAATTTCTATAGTGAAACCACAAGTTTGTGGATGAAACTTAGGGACTAGAATAGGAAATGAAACAGAAACACATAAAACATTTTTAGAAAAAAATTGATATTTTTAGGGTGAAATATATAACGGGGGAAGAATATAATTACCCATGCTTTCATAAATTAAATTCCCTTTTGAATATATAAATTCATTATTAATTAATGTAATTACATAAAAAACAAGAACTGCATTTGTTATTTTAAAACATTATAAAATAAAGTCTTTCTAACTCAAATGGGGGTTAGGAATAATAAAATATGATTATATAGTCATTATATTGTGACCATTATGATTAGTTTATATTAGGGGTCACTCTAAAATTTAATTGGATTTGAAAGAAGAACAAGAGAACATGACCAGTATGACCATACCATATTAATCCCATTTATTGGAGCTTATAAGGTAGATAGAATCACTAGGATATGCCTTTTCCAATCCCAGGATTAGATTCAACAACATATACTTAGGATAACTCGTTTTTCATAGAATCTAAATATTATCGATATCAACTCCAAAACCATGTTCATCAAACCAACCTAAAAATATCACTATCACACATCGTACCCTTTTAGTGTATGCTAGAGTCATTCGGGGATATGTTTGTAGACCATGTTAGTATTAATTTATATATTTTATTAATAAAAAAATAATCACTATATTTATACAATTTCATTATTACTTTATATATTGACATGATAATATAATGTGTTTAATATAAAATAGATTTGTATACAAAGACATCTTTTTTTTTTGCGAAATATATATTTTTAATTAAAAAACACTTTTTTATAGATAAAAGTATTTTTGAATATGTGAAATTTTCAGAAAACATAATTGTTAAATAATATTTATTTAAATATAAAATTTTATCTTATTTAATGAGGTTGGAGGTATTTTTATATGGGTCAAAAAGTTGTGACTGTTGTAAAACCTAGTATTTTATAGTAAAATTTTATTTTTATTAAAATTAAAAATTATTACACGTAGAATTTTTTACATAATTTAATTTAATTTTTGAAATCATTATATTGAAATTAGTTTATGGTGAATTTTTAATTGTTTTCTGAGATATGGGAATTGTTAGGTAAAAACTAAATATGGTAAAAATATATTGTGTGTGTTATGAGATCACAATTGAACAAAACTGATGTAATAAATGAAATTGAAGGAATTAATAAATAAAAAAATATTTCACCTTCAAAATAAGGAGTTAATTAAGTTATTTAATTAATTTTACAAATATAAAATGAATCAACCAAAATAGATATCATATTTCATGGTTTTAAAAATAATTATTTATGAGCATGACACACTTCTACATAATGCAGAATATTATTTTAATTATTTATGTTATTAGAATAATAAAATATTTAAAAACAATCCTCCTAGTTAGAAAACAATGGATAACCACAGGAATTATAGTTAAATGAGATTTTATACATAAAAATCAAACATAATTAGATGAATGTTCAATGCATTTCCTAAAAACATGCTTATGGTCCATAATAATTTAGTGTCGTTGGAGACTATAAACACAATCATATTGTTTCATATAAGATATTAATCATATACAAAAAGTACTTTCTCATGTTGTACTTCTCTTAGGAATACCCTACCTAAACGTTTCTTCAAAACATGAAGAAGAAACATAATAAATGGTGGGCTTAGATGCTCAGTAATGGTCAACAAAACATATGTCAATATACGATAGTATTGAATCAAAATATAAGAATAAGTGTAATAAATTAATAAAATAATATAGTATGTTCATAACTAACCTGTCAATGATCATTGACATGATTCATTGAATAAAAAATTATAATTTTTCAAAACATGGGCTATAAGAGTGATAAATCATCAAAAGTATATCATTAACCATTATATCATTTCATAAAACTGATGGTCCATCATAAATATATAAAACCTATTTCCCATGTAGAGGATAAATTCCAATACCATCAACATAGTGTAACCAGAATTATCATCTATTTCCTTTTATGGATCAGGATGCACATGTTTCCCACAGTGGATAAGGATGCATCTATTTTCCAAAGTGGACCAACCCATTGAATTGTCTCCCATTGTTAACTCATTGGATATAAATATTTTTTCAATGCATTGTAGGAATTTATAGGTTAACAAATATCATAATGAAAACATTACTTTTGTGTCCAAAAGTATCATAAAGCATTCAAAATATCATCACATCATAAACTATGTAATGAAAATTGGTTTGAAAAAAATTTCATCAATTAACTATTTCATAGCCCATGAAAAATAATTGGTTTTATTAAAAATTAATCAACATAAAAACTAACAATATTGACAAATAATAAAGATGGTATAATTATTTCTTATCCCTAGTAAATCATAATTAACATAAAATTAGGTCATCTTAGATGAAAAATGATTATAAAATATCACATTGAACATTTATTGACCAAAATAGCCTTTACAATTTGAAAAATACTTTTAAAAACATAAAATATTTTAAAAATTATTTTCTATAAAAATTAACTCTTTAGCATACAAACGAGGATTTAGAAAACATTGAAATTATTTATCTAAGAAAATAACATTTATTTTATACTCACAATTTGAAATAAAAATAGTTTTAAAAATATATTTCCTTATAAATAAATTTGAAATTTTATAGAGGAATCATCATTGAAAATGTTGGGCGGAGATTTTTTTCAAGTAATAAACATTACAATGATGATTGCATTAGAATTTTTGGAAAAATAAAATATAAATTATTTGGAAAACAATATGAAGGTTCTTTTAATAAAATTTTTATAAAATTAAAACATGGGTAAATATTTCTTTAATACATTATTTTAATAATGTCAAAAATATTGTGGATTTGTTTTATAAAACATGGTTTTGGTAGAAAAATTGTTTTCGACTGATGGGAGAAATAAAAGGGATTTTTCATTTAAAACATTTATAAACTCTAGAGTGCAAAATGAGAGGAAAAATTAACTGCAAACATATATTGGA
The DNA here is from genome assembly GCA_963277665.1 of Viscum album. Classification (NCBI taxonomy): domain Eukaryota; kingdom Viridiplantae; phylum Streptophyta; class Magnoliopsida; order Santalales; family Viscaceae; genus Viscum; species Viscum album. The sequence continues at coordinate 663,370,900 of OY728139.1, read as the reverse complement.
ATTATATATCCATAGGATGTGATAATTCATGTTTTTATTTAGAGATGGGTCATAATAATTCATCATCATAATCATAAACATAAACAATCCCAACAAACGATGAGACTGTATCATAAAATCTTTACCACTTTGGTGACTTTTAATCATAATCATCATGAAAGAATTACTAGAAATGAAACATAATATACCACTATATAAATAAATTTTTCATTTTACAATATAAAATAGATTTTTATAAAACTCATATAATAATACAGTTGCGTAAATTTACCTATGCCTCATGGAAAGAAAATTGAGACAAACCTAAGACATTAAGTCTTGACTTCAATTGAAAACATTAAAACCAATTATATAATTAATATAAGTTTATTATAAATCTACAACCATATATATATATATATCATACCATCTATGATTTACATATGTCCTTTTATTACCTTTTTATTAACAATTCCATGTAAATGCCAGGTTTTGGTCAATAACTGCTTTGTTTTTTTATGTATGTTTTGATTTTTTTTATGGATCTCTTATATGAATCATGGATTCATCCTATGATGATTTTTAACCATTATTGAAATGTTATATATATATATTTTTATTTTATATTTTTTTATATTAATCCATAAAATTTAGAGATACCAAATGAAATACATCATTCATGTAGATGGTAGATCATGAGTACCCAGGAATGTTGGTTCCATTTTATCGATGAATAAAAAAATTATAATAAATAATACATTACCATTCCACAATAATAAATATATCATATTTATTATTTATATTAATTAAATTTATTCTTACCAAATTACCTTTAATTAATATGTTAAAATGAATCACATAGCTTTGTGATGTTTTAGACTTCCGTACACACAAGTGACATTGTCATATCTCACATGAAATAAAATATAAGAAGGTAAAATTTATATAATAATTAAATAAGTATAGTAATTTAATTAATTTTATATAAATATGTTAATTATAATATTATATATATCATTTATTGGTGGTTATGGAAAACAAATTACATTAGTTTGTGTGGCAGTAGTCCATTGTACACATGATCAAATATTTCATTTTCTGTTAGATGAAATTAGTGGTGGATATAAGTTAATAACATAAAATAATAGCATTTAATTATATAATATATACGTGTTTTATTAAATGTTAATTGTTAATACATAATTTAATGTTAAATAAGATCAAATAAAAATAAGGGTCTTAGGTAAAGCAATAATATTTCAATCGAAACACCTCCTTTGGATCTATTATTAGAGACCCCAGAGATTGTCTTTTGGAAAAAAAATCTCTATAAATTTTATAAGGAAGTTAAGGATTGATTTTTGGAAGGATTTAGTCAATTAATATGTATTTATTTGTGAGAATAAGTGATGGGTTGTGATTTTATTTTATAAGTGGGGTGAGGAACCCACATGGAAACTACATGGAAATGTACCAAATGAATAAAAACGAATAAATTAATTACCAATAAAAAAAATAGAAAATAGAAAATATTATTTTATTGGAAGGATAATATTGGAATATGGTCATAAAATATAAATTTGATAAATTTTAATGTTATTTTAACCCCTTTTCATATTAGTTTAACAAATTCTAATCCCATTTTACCTTAAGTGTGGAAACTAATTTTTAGTGTTTTTACTATTAACAATAGTCAAAATTTATGTTGACATTATTATATAATATAATTTATCAAAATTCCAAATATTTAATTTATTTTTCCAAACTCCAGTCACATATTTAGGAAATTTAATTTAGCATTAATCCCACATATGTGATCACAAAGCACATTTTTGAAGTGGAAATTGTTCAAAAGTTTTCAATGTTTTTAAATCACGAATAATTATGAAAATATTCCAATGGAAAAATTAGATTAATAGATATATAAATGTACAATTTTTTATTTAAATTAATCGAGAAATAATTTTTTTTAAACATTTAAAAAAATTAACAATTCTTAATAAAAAAACATTATTTTCACTATTAATTGAATTATTAATATTTTCATAAAAATAAATAAAATTCACCTTAATTGTGATTTTTATTTTATATAATTATTTTTATAAATTTTTAAAAAATAACTTTATTATTGTTCAAAATAATAAATGAAAACATTTTTTTTTAAAATAGTACCTTGGAAACATAAAATGACATTACCAAAAAAATATACTTTTGTCTATACGTTTTATTTACATAAAAACATTATAAATTTTATTCTTAATGTTGTTATTAATATTAAAATCACTATATTTAATGGATTAGGTAAAATGGTAACATTTAATATATAATATTAATAATATATCATTTTTTATTAAAATTTAGTGTCACATATAACACAAGATAAACTAAGTATTGCATTTAATGCAATATATTGAAGAAAATTACATTATTAAGAATATATTGGATAAAATCCCATGGTGGTAAAATCCACCAACTTAAATTTCAATTTTCCATCGAAATTTATCACTTTATTGAAAATAACTAAAAAAATGAACCACATTTCATGCTCTACTTCCTAGGTAACATATCCTAATTTGTTGGATTTTTTCAGGAACTTTAACCCCTAGAGTATACATATTTCATAGAATATTTTCTTTATGATCTAGAATAATTGATAGTTATTCCTCATAAGAAAATTCATTCTCTAGTGTTATAACCACTGTGTTATGTTTATGTGATTGGTCAAGTATATACTTCCTCAAAAAAGATATGTGGAACACATCTTGAACCTAATAGAGGATAAGTGGAGGCACTAAATGATATGATACTATCCTAATATGATCAATTATTCCAATGGGACTGATGTACCTAGGGAATGTTTTTCCCTTCTATTATACACATATAAATTCAAAACGGAATTCTCACCAAATTCAAATTCTAGATCACATCAATGATTATCATCATAACATTTTTGTCATCATTTTCTTGTCTATACATGTTATTAAATGGATATAACTTTATATTCCATATCATCATCTTTATTAGGTTCAATAGATTTCATTCTAAAACTTCATTCTATTTTGTTAGAGTTAAACACTTCCTTCAACAAATGACTTCATTATAATTCGTCATAATTCTTGATTGAAATCAATTAATGAAAGAAAATATATATAGAACAAGCAATTTATTCCATCCACCTTGTAAATCCATATATCAGGATCATATAAATTCCTCTAGGGTTTTAATTTCTCTCTCATACTGACCATATGTCTGAGTACGATACATGGTGCTGGAAATCAACTCTATATCAAAAGACAACATAATACTTCACCAAAACATCAACGTAAACATTATATCATAATCATATTTAATTGAATGTGTTACTCTATGTAACCATTCAATATTTTAAATGTATAATTTTACAAGAGGATTCAAATAAAAATATTCTCAGATACTAAAGGAGTCTACTAACTACAAATGGTGTTCGAAAAAAACACATAATTACCTCAACATAAAAGATAAGATAAAAATAATGGTTTACCAATAACATTAATAATATTCCCACAATGTGTAATTATATTCCTCCTTAAATATATTTCCATTAAAACATATAAAACCAACAATGGTTTTATTTCCACGAATATTTATTAAAATAAGATTAATATTTAAAATCTATCATCACATGAAACCTCATAAGGGGTATAAATGACATTGAACATATCATTAATCTTGAAATCATAAACCCATATGATATCCATAACTCATATGTTAATCTTACACGGAGACATATATTCTTCCAAAAGTTAATTCACCCTATTTTTATTATATAAGATCTTATCTAATACAGAACCATTGTCATTAGAAGGTTGGGTTCACCTGTGTATCGATAGATTATCATTTCGGATTTCATTATTCCAGAATCGAGGTAGAGGGAGATAATCACATTAAATTCCACTAAATGAAAATATATTATTTTCATAGGTCTCATTCATACAAAATACTACAAGAAATTCCATACTATATAAAGGGTGATAAGTGTTCCTAAATTATCCTGATTCACATCAATTATTATGATCGCATAAGCTTTCCCTTTGTCTTTTTTCTTTAAGGGTTATATCATATTATCGTCCACTTTATCCCTTGGATTGGGAAATTGGATAACGTAATTCCAAAAATTCAAAGCCTTGAAATACTAGAGTGTGTGTGGAGAATTAGTTTTTAATCCCTTCAACAAAAAATTCATTAACTATCCCATTAATATCATTTCGATATTCATGAGCTTTATGAACAACCTTGAAACTTTTAAACCACCTCCCAACTACATTCATTCAATACCCTTGACACATCTTCAAAAATTTATGGGATACAGATGTCTATAATTATTTTCCTCTATTTTAATTTCCATGAGACTTGATCATTCTTTTCCTAACAAATCCATAGTAATAATAGGAAGATCAAATTTCCATTTATATATTTAGTAGTCATCGAATGACTTCAATGTTTCTACTGAAGTACCATATATAAAAATCTATTATAAGCCTTTATTTTATTCGAGAAAATAATTGATCATTTTATATATTCCGGGTTGGTGAATAAACCAGAATTGTACCTTCGAAGTATTGTACATTTAGATTCCTATGTACTAGTAGATTATTCTTCCTTTTTATTAAACTCAAGGAATTACGTATTCAATATTGTTAATAGAATAAAAGGGAAGTAAAAACTATTAAATATACTCTTACACTCTTCCAATTGCATAGATTCAATTTTTTCTTATCACCTCAAGTTTTTAATAATATTACACCACTAATATAATTTGACCTCCAAATGATAAACAAACAAAATGAATTTTTCTTTATCGTAACATTGATAAACATAAGTTATATTTAATTAGTACTAATACATTTTTCATTAAATTTTTTACCATTATAACATCTATGATAATTTTGAAATTTCCTCATGAAATACACAATATAACGTTGTTTCCTCATTTGTTAGTTTGGAACATCGGTATGATTCATATCTTTTGAGAGTTCAATGAGCAAGAAAATAACATATTTCATTGAATATCACAAGACAATTCGTTTAATTGGATGAAAATAATTTAATTATCAATTTACCTCAACATTAACATGGTTACATTAGAATATATCCACAGACTAAAACCCAAAATAATAGTGTGAGAAACACATATCACAATGGAAAACAAGATTATAAAAAATCATTTATTAGTTGTCTAAATCATGAAACCTTGTTTTCCATCTGTGAAACCATGTGATTAATAATGTTCGATCATGGTCATTATTTAAATCATTTATGATTTTTTGTAAATAGTTTGGAAATTTCAAAATAATATCTCTTATGAGTGACAAACTAGGTGTGAAGCAAGGAACGTTTTCATGCACTAGTTGACAATTTAGTGCAGATCAGTGCATCCTTTTCTTAGTCATTTCCCATATTTTCCTGAATTCCAGAACCACAACCGCATGTAGTATCCATGTAGGGATGTAATTTCTTGGAAACACCTTTCCCGGTCCTTCATCAAATTTCAACCATATTTTCCTATACGTATAATTATCCATGGACTTATCCTTAATGATATCCCTAGATATATGCATATAAATATACTTAGGAATATAACTACGTAACTCAGTAATGTTTTTATATTCCTTACCATGAAATAATAAATTAACCATTCTAATTATAGCCACTATAACAACCATTGATTTCATACAAAAATGCAGCATATTTTAATATGAAAATAAAATTAATTTAATAAACTCACACCAAAATACCGTAATAGTTTAGTATATTTCATAATAAAAATAAAATATTATTATTTAATGAAATATATGAAACATATCACTAAAATATATTATCAATTAGTACTAATATTAGGAATACCCTACCTAAACCTAAGTTTATAACCTATGGAAATAAACATAAGAATGGGTGTGCTCATATTCACAGAATGGGTAAACATATTAAACACCTTTATATGATCATATGGAATCAAAAGATAAATATAATTATATGTGATAATTAACATTACATATAAAGTTTCCACCCAACATTCCAAGGATCATAAACATGAGTCCTTGTATAAAACATTATCATTTTATAAATTATTTCCCAAACTATTGAGGGTTATTATTAATAAATCATTGTCCCTAAGATTATTTCATAACATTATTAAATCATTAAAAATATGAAAGAACAATTTTATAGGTGAGGGCTAACAACCATGACCATAATAATAGAGTATTAGGACTTATCACTAGTTACCTACTATTGATCATAACACAAATGATTACCATAGTGGATCAGGACACACCTATTTCCCATAGTGGATCAAACAAAATGTATTTCTTCCCATTGTTATCTCATGTGATAAAAGGATTCACTCAATTCCTTGGATGGATATATACTTACCCCCCATCTCATAATTAAAAACATACATCTATATCCCATAACATGATGAAACATTCATCATATAATCACATCTTATCTTGTATAAATAAAACTATTTTTACAAATATTTCATCAATTAACCCGAATATAACCCAGGAAAAATAAATTTGTTTCATAAAAATTTCATCAAAATAAACCATAAAAATTTAGATATATAATAAGTATGGTTTTATTCAATATTATTCATATTAAAACATATATAACATAAAATTTTTTGTCTTAGAATGAAAATGAGTTTGAATAATCACTTCAAAAATTTCTATATGATTATATCCCGTACAATTTTTAAAAAGGTTTTTTAAACATAAAACATTTTAAAAATCCATTTCATTAAAAATAAACATAGATAATTATAATAGAATATTTAAAAATTATTTAAAAACATTTTTGTGGAAAACATTGTTTTAAAATCACATTGTAAAACATAAATAATTCTTAAATTAAATTTCATTAAAAATAACCTTGAACTATTAAAAATATTTATTTAAACAAAAATATGAAGGTAAATTCTATTATTTCCCTAAAAATTACAATAATGAATCCATTAATATTTTCGGTAAATGACAATCTGCCATTGTTTGGAAATGTACATAAATTTTCCATTCAATGCATTGTGTAAAAATAAAAAATTAGATAAATTTTTTAATATATAATTTTAATAATATTAAAAAAATTCTAAATCATTTTTATAAAATGTGTTTTTTTTAATAAAAAGGGATTTGAACTGAAGAAAGAAATAAATATGATTTTTCATAAACACACTCTTTAGAATTCTTGAGTGAAAAATGAGAAGAAAAGTTAAGGCAAAAATGTATTCATGTGTTATAAATTGAGTAGAATAAAAATAATGTGTTTATTGAGGTATTGATACTAATATTTATTCATAGGAATCAAAAACATAAACAATCATAAAAAAAATGGGATTATATTATCAGCCCATTTCCACATTGGTGATTTTAAATCATAATCCACATAAAATAATAACATTATAGGAAACATAAAATATCATTGGAATAAATGAATTCATGATATTACTTGTCACAGGGGTTTCATGTACACCTCAAAAAATAATATATGTGTGTAACCTAACATATGTCTCAAGGAAATAAAATTGAGATAAAAATACATCACCTTAAGTCTCGAATTTCATTGTACATGTTCAAAACCACTCTTTAAAAACTATAAGTTATATATATATATAAATATATAGAATAACATATATTAATTACTTATGAAATTTTGTTACCCTTTTATTAAAAATTCCTTGTTAAATTTACATTTCAAGCAATAACTTCATTGTTTTGTGTGCATGTAATCATTTGTGACTTTTAGTCCTATAAATTTCATAATGGTTACAAAATAATCATAATTATAAACATAATATAAATATCATATATAGTTAGTAAAAATTTGTTTTTATTAATCCATAAAATTTAGGGATATAAAATGATATACAATGTTCATTGAGATGGAGGGTATGCATATGCATGAACTCTAATCCCATTTTCTGAACAGGTTGAAAAAACTAAAGGTAAATATTATATTCCCATTATTGAAAAATGATTATTTAATATATATCATTTATATTCATAAAATTTATTCTTACTTCCTTCCATGTAAATCACAATGGAAATGAATCACATCCCTTCACGAGGTTGTGGTTCACCAAATACATGAGAGATGTTACCCTTTCCCCCATAGAATGGAATTTAAGAAGATATATTTTATAAAATAATGATAAAATTATATTAAATTAACAAATATAATATAAATATGTTAAATAAATCAATATATCCATCCATTAATGGTGGTTTTAAAATTAATCTACATCGGTTCTCAAGGTTGTTGTCTTTCTTACTCGCGGTTGACAATTTCATTTTCTATGTAATTGAAGTGGAGATAGATATAAGTTATTAAATTAACATAATGAAATATAATTGTTTATGATATAATTTTTTTTATTATATTATTTTTTTAAACATAATTAAATGTTGAAAATTAATAATTATAAAGAAGGGGCTTAGTGGAGACTGTTACCTTCTCTTAGAAGAACCTCATTTGAATCTCTTATTAAGGACCCCGATTTTGGTATTTTGCGACATCTATTAGCTTATAAAATGGTAACTATTTTGTGTATTTTACTTTTTAGGGATTTTAAGAACTATAAATCATGATAGGTGTGAATAAGTGAAGGTTTTTTTTGGCCTTTTATGAGTGGGGGGAAGGACACTGCTTAGAAACTACAGAGTTTTCCAAAAAGAATCCAAAATAATAAAGTAATTAAAAATAAATAAGAATCAAAATGACCATATATTATATATTGGGAAGGAAAATATTTAAAAAAATCCATCCAAAAGGTATTTTAAAATTTTTATAATAATTTTAACAATTGACTTTTATGTTTAACCCCTGGTAAACCCATTTTTACCTTAACTGCGGTAATTAATTAATTATTATTATTACAATTCACTATTGTAAATAATTAAGTTCACCTTATTAAATTATATAAATTATTCAAATTATATTTATTGAATCCAATTTTCCAAAAACATTTCATAGAATTGAAAAATTGAATCTAAAATTAATACCAATGATGTGAATAGAAATCATGTTTTCGAAGAAAACGTTGTTCAAAAGTTTACAATGATTTTCTATAGAAATATAATATTAAAAAGATTACTATTAAATAAATTTTATTAAATGATATATAATTGAACTTATTTTACTTTAAAAACCATCCTAGAAAATATTTATTTTTTTAGAAGCTTTAAAACGAATAAAACATCTGAACAAAAATACATATTTTTAACTATTCATCATAAAATTAATCCTATCATAAAAATCCAAAAACGTTAACCTAATGATGATTTAAAAAATGAAATTTATTTTATCAAATTAAATTTCCAAGAGTAGGAAAATTTTATTTTAATACTTTTCAAATAAATAAATAAAAAATAAATTTTTAGAAAATAATATTTTTGAAAATTATAAAGACTTTATAGATGTTATGTATTTTTCTTCAATATGTTTTTATTATATAAAAATATAATATAAAATATTCAATAAATATTTTTTTCTATTAATATGTAAAAAAATTACATTTATTTTTTTACTTTCATATTTAAAAATTAACATTATTAATATATCATGGTTTGTTGAAACTCAGTGTCACGGGTAACACATACTTTCTTAGTGTTATTTTTAATGCATGTTATTGTCAGTATTCCATGTAATAGAAGATATAAAAAAATATCATTATTAAAAATAATAAAATCTTGTGGTTTTATAGTATGGATAATTGTTTTCAAAATTTTATCACTTCGAGTAAAAACCCTATGTTTATAAATTAATAAATAATTTTCTTTTATTTAGATATTAATACCCAAATAACCTCCTATTTAACTTCCCTAAAATACTCTTGAGGACCATTTTACTATCACTACTCCTTTTAATTTCCCTCACAATGTTTTTATATTCTCTTAATAATATCCTTTAATCTTTTATAAGCACCCTCTTATGGTATTGGATTCTCTTCCCCTTCCTCTTTGTTTATGTACTGAATTTGTATTAAGCATTTTTTTTCAATTATTCATGACTAAATATATTTTTCACATTATTTTACAATCATTAGTGTTCCAATGTGTGAGATATAACCTTTAAATATCACTAATCCCTTAAATAAACCGTTATGTACACTCAAAATTCTCCAAAAATATCTGGTGATTTTCCATGCCAATGTTTTTTGTTGTGAATATTCAACCAGATTTGCACTCAAGATTACTCACCTAGATGTTATAATACATCATTTATTTTGTAATTCAAATTATTTAACCATCACTCCATAATCATGGGATTTAAAAAGATGAAATACATTCTTTTGATGTATGATCTATGTGACACAAAAATACATGTACATGATATTTAGGCAAGGAGGGGTCCCAAAAATACATATCAAATTGATGAATTGGGTAATGTTTTTATATCATAAAATAAAATTTATGGATCACTGGTGGTTATCCTAACAACACTACATTATGATTTCTTAGTTATTATCCTTGAACAATTCTTATGATAACATGTTTTATGGTGTCTCCAAATTCATATGTTTCCATGATGTTATCAAATTATATCATTGTACGGTGTTTATATTTATAATTCTTACCCTATTCTGTGATATTGATATACCTCTTGAATCAATCATATTAATTTAATGATGATATTAAATGATTATTCCTGAATTGGTATTTACAGCTCAATTATTACTTATGTATATCCTTACGTTATCCTGTAAGTATTAGAATAACAATGGAATATAAGAACATGTTATGATGTTTTTAAATAATGTCATTGGGCCCTTTTTTAAATTAACTTTTTGTGTATATAATTACCCAGACACTATGCCTTTTGATATTTTGGTATTGTTTTATATGCTTCTTTATGTAATAAATCATTAAAAATTTATATAAAAGATATTGGTTCTTATAGTGTAATGACCCAAAAATTAATAAAAAATATTCCCTTTTGAATGAATAAACTCATTATTAAGAAATGTAGTTATATAGTACACATTAACTACATTTCATTTATTTAATTTTAGATTATTATAAAATATTTAAATAATATTATAGGGGGAATAAAAGGCACTTTTGAGTCATAACTAATGATAACATATTCATTCTATAGTGACCATTATGATTAGGATGTATTATGTATTATGATAAAGTATAATTGAAACATAAAGAGGAAGTGATGTCTTTGATTAGTAGGATTTCACCCCATGAAACTCATTTATCAGTGCTTTTAAGAGAGCAAGATTCACATAGATTTTCCATTTAATAAGACCAAGACGAGATCCTATAACTGAATATTGAGTAAAGTATTTTATAGGATAAGTTCAAGATTATGTAGATCACCACTCAAATAATGTCTGTTAATGAATACCAATAAAGTGACACTCTAACAATCCTTACCCTTTGGGAGTATTTTGTAGTAATAAGGGGATATGTATTTAAATTCTAGTTGCAGGAATTTAAATAGTTTCATTTTTTAAAAAATAATTATTATATAAATTACATTTAATTATTAATTTATTCAAATGATTATATAATAAGTTTAATTAAAAATATATTTTTATATGAAGAAAAAATTTCTACTTTTAGGAAATATATAGTTTTAATTAAAACACTTCTTTTATAATTTTATGAATTTTTAAAGAATTTATATTTTCTTGAAATAATATTATTAAATAATATTTATTTTAATATAAATCATGTTATAATTTAATGAACTGCAATGTTATTTTTATAAGTGTAAAATACTTTAGTACTATAAATACTAGTATTTTTTATTAAATTATTATTTTTATTTAAGATTATTTTTCATATTAACCAAATTATTTAAATAAAATAAATATTATTTTCTAAGCCGACAACAAAATTGTGAAATGGTGAATTTTTCATAATATCCGGGGATACACATATTTTTTTGTTAAACATTTATTATGTTATAAGTATGCAATATGTAATGTAACATCCTAACTGAAATAATTAATGTAATAAATACCATAAAAGTAATAAATGAAGAAAACTAGATTTATCCTTTATGATAAAGTGTTTTTTATATATTTCAATATTTTAATTACCTATAATGAATCCTCCACAACCTATATTACATTATTTTTATTTTAAAAACAAGTCACTATGAACATGAAAAACTCCCATATAATAAATTGAAATGACTTTAGTTCATAGCCTAATAAACTATTTAAATCCACTTTTATTTGATAAAAAATGGGAAAAATCAATGGGACATTTTTTGTCTCATTATTATATTAGATAGTGTCCAAAACCAATGTTTATAATTTACTAAAAAAAACTCCCCTCCCTTTTAATATAAATATCAACCCAACAACCCACTCCACTTTAATAAAAATGTGTTAACCATGAATTTTTACTCCATATACCTCTTTAAAACAAACCCATGGTGCTCTAATGCTCTTAATAAGATCATCCAACCCATTTAGAAGCAACCAATCAAGTAACAAATTCTATCCTCTTCCTTTTTACAAGTAGATTAATTTTTCTGTGCTATTCTATTTTTGATTTTTTTTTTCATTTTTTAATGTGTCTTTTACACATCCCATTTCATTCATTATGATTCCCATGTATTTAGAGTTAAAATTTCACACTGATTAAAACCTTCAATGAAATTTTATATTCACCGATTATGATGCTAAAATTGTCCCATGTTTTTTCATTCTTGGATTTTATGTTTTGAATACTAATCGCCATTTATACTCAAGGTTATTCACCTAGATGTAACTACAGTTCATTGATTATTTAGTTCTAGGTATATATCACACGCTACATAATCATGTAAATATAAGTAATGAAACTTATTATTATGTTCCACAGTATATGTGAAACATTAATTCATATATATCATATGAATTTTACATGTGAACTGAAAATTATATATCCCTAAAAGGAATTGGATTATTTTTTTGTCCCACGAGATACCATTTTTGGTTTATAGAGAGTTATCCTAATAACACTATATTATAATGTCTTGGTATTAATAATTGATGTGTTCGTGTGATTCCATGTTTTTTGTTGTTTCCACATTCCTATGATGTCATGATGTTATCATTCTACAACATGATATGGTGTTTGGGATTATGATTCTCACAATTCTATTATACCTATTGACCCATGTGTACTACATTAATTTATTCCATGCTTTTATTAACCCCTTATTCGGTTTTATAGATCAACACTTTCTTATTTACTTCTCTAAGATATCCAGTGAAATTTTAAAAGAATCAATTGAAATTTAAGGGCATGTTATGGAGTTTTTAAATAATGTTTTCGTTCACTTGTTTCATGTTATAATTATTTTTATGTACATGCCCAATGCAACTAGGCTTATATATCCTTTGGGATTGTATTATGTGTGTATTTTATGTAATAAATCATGTTTTAATGTTCATAAAATATATGGTTTGTCTTAAAATATTCTAATGGGGTCAAAAAATCATTAAGCATAATAAACAATGATAATAGAGTCATTATATAGAGACTCTTATGGCTATCATATATTATAAATTATGATAAGACATAATTGACATGTAATAAAGATGCAATGGCCTCGAATAGAGGGTTGGTTCCCTATGAAACCAATTTATCAGATCATCCAAGGGAGATAACATCACTGGGGTTTTCCCTCGATCAATACCAATCTGAGATTTAATAACTAAAACTGGAAAAAAATAATATACTTAAGAAGTTAAATATTACCATGATCATGGAAAAAACCATGTATACTAAACCACCCAAAGAAAATAAATCTATCATTCATCTTTTATTAATGTTATATACTTTTGTAATAAGGTGTTATGAATTATAACCCTATTAGTATAAATTTTAATATTTTATTGTTAAAAATAATGAATTATTTTAAATAATTTTAATTATTACATTATATATATATATATAGATAACACGTTTTATAAAAATTATATTTTGATAAGAAGAAAGAAAAATTATATTTTTGGGAAATATGTAGTTCAATTGAAACACCCTTTCTTGATAAATTCAATAGTTTTTGAAATAAAATAATTTTCATGAAATATTCTTATTAAGTAATATTTCTTCAAATACAATTGATAATATGATTCATTGAACTCTAGTTTTATTATTATATGTTTTGGGAATTGGATAGTGTCATAAAAATAGCATTTTCCAGTAAATAAGGATATATAAATACTATATTAAATTATCATAATTAGAAAATAATTTTATAAAATAAATATTGTTATTTAAATAAGAAAATAAAAATTATCCAAAGGTGGCTTTTTCATTATTTTATACAATACATGGATTTTTTGGTAAAAATAAAATACAATATAAATATTAGTTATGTATGATGACATCATAATAGATAAAAAATGATGTAATAGATAATATAAAAGGTTTTCCTCGACCAAAAATAGGCATACTATTTAAAATAATTGGATATTTTAGGTTATATGATTAATTTTAAAAATCATTATTTTATCCTCCGAAACCAATATTATATTTTATGGTTTTAAAATGAATTCATTTAAAACATAACTCACTTCCACCTTAGGAATGGAATTATGTTACGAATTTCTAATCATAGATAATAAAATATTGAAAAATAGCCTACTTTTTTAAAATGCAGTGGTAAAACCCATGGAAAGGTCTGTTTTTGTTATTATTTCATCACCTAGAGTCCATGTAAGGCCCCAGCCTTAAACAGTACTTAATAATGAATTACATTTATAATTCAAATTGAGGATATTTTCAGGTTTATATTTTTATACAATTAGGCCATAACATATACATAACAAAGTGATTATTTCTAGAAGACACTTCTACTCACTGTCCATTTTTTTCATAAAACCAAAACTCTTTAAAAATAGACTTGTTCTAGTTCCATGATTTAAACAGCATGACTTTTCCTTTATCCCATCATTGACCATATTCATCTTAATTTCCTTTTAAAAACATTTCAAAAACATGGGATGATCATATGAAGCACATTAAGGGTTATAAAATAAAGAAAGGAAACATTATTACATCGACACATACGAAACATAATATCTTTAAAATACCTTATAAAATCATATTATTTATGAATAAAACATAGAAATCATAAATCATAAAGGAATCTTTTTTAATCCATAAAATACTTACATTTTACCTTTCATAGCTACGTAGAGAGTTACGTGTGGAATACCAATCACAGTATATTCCCTAAATCTCTTAGGAGAAACAATAACATTTACCTATGTCATTACCCAATGCATTAGAGTTCCATCTTGGGATCACCGGCCCTAGTATTATCATGGAACAACCTGTATATGTAAATAATTCCAAATAAGCATAACATAATCACAACACATGAACATCATAAAGGAAAGATAACATTTCCTAATTTTAATCACAATATAACATTTAAATATATTGATATAATCAATCAATTATCAAAAAAAAATTCAATATCAAAATACTTTAAAAGTGTATGTCATTTTTATTTTCCTTTTAAAAACATTACAACTTGTTAAGGAATCCAAAATCAAATAATTCACGTGGTGGTAAAAAAATAATTGTCACCGCGTACATTAAAAAGAATAAAATTTTTTTCATTTAGTAAAACTATTAGTATAGAAAATATTCCCTTTGAATGAAAATAAAAATAAAAGGGGTTTATACACCATAAAAATTATTTTATAAATCAATATATTTCTCAATGAATAGAGATTGGAATGAAGTCTGTTACCTCGTGTCCGAATTAACTTGTTCCTTATATAATCTCCTAATTAAAAAAATTAGGTTAATATTGACTTGCTTCAGAACCTTTTTCAAGTTTATTATTAGTTTTCTATCACATATTAACTTTATATAACAATTAGTTAATTATTTGAGTTCATATCAGACATTTTGTCGATATTCAGAACATTATTAAAAAATGAACATCTTATGATTATAAATTTTCCATGTGCTAAAAAGTACTTTATCTATAGAATAATATTAATTATTTATATACCATATATATCATATATATTCAGTATATATATATGTGTGTGTGTATTTATAATAGTACATAACATTTGGTGATATGAAATGAAATACACTGTTCATGGAGACGGTAAGTCGTACGTATGCATGAATGCTACTTTCATTTTTTTTTTGAATTTTTAATGGAATGAAAATCAAATGATACATAGTGATATTATTATTATATTATAATATCATATTTTATATATGTTACATAATTATAATAACACAATATTTTATATGTTCCAAGTATGGTATGGACAATTCATATCACATTGAGGGGGCGGTAGTCCGCACTTCCTCAAATAAAATTATCGTATTTACCCATTATGGAAAACATAAAGGTATGATATAAATGAAAAATAAAAAAGAATGGAGACAATATGAATATAATATATATCACATATAAATACAGTTCCATCATAATGGCCACTATGAGAGGTGGTAGGAGAAAATTGAATAATCATCGTTTCGTGAGGCTGTATTTCCGCCTATACAAAACCAGCTTGTTTGTATCCATTAGATGGATGAGTGTGGAATTTTAGTTTGTATACATCTCATAAAAACATATTATTATACTGAATATACTGGTTTTGTTATAATATAATAGAATAAATAATTTTTATGGGGTTGGATAAGGAAAATAAAAGAAAAGAACTTGAGAGAAGATGTTACCTTTAAATCAGGTAACTCCCATTGGTTTGATCCAAAAGAATTTATTGAAATGCCTTCTTCACATATTAAGGATTATAGGTGGAATATCAGGATTTTTTAGCATATTTGGGAAGATTTTTGATGATCCAAGGGTCTTGAGAGGTGTGACTAATGGGTTATAGGTGGTGTCCTTTTAAAAGAGGGAGGAGGGGCTCTTTAGGAAAGATTGAAAGTATTATTTTATTATAAAATGATTTTCGGTTTCAAAAGTCCGAAAACTAATTAAATTATAATATAAGGTGGGTATAATTCGAACTAAAATAATACAATTAGAATCAGATATGTTTTGAATATTTTTTAATAATTGTCTATTTTATTAAAAAATTTGTTAACTTATTTAACTTTTACCATGTCTTCTTGTGTATTCATACAATATGGTTAATATAATTACAATAATATTCCAACCCACCCAAAATTTACCATTAATGAAATTTAAAACATAATATATTTCATTTGGATAAATCATAGATTTTTAGGACTATTTTTTAATTTAATAAAATATGCATTGATTTAAAAAATCATTTATTTCAATTTTTGTACTATTCATATCCTAATTTTTTTAAAATCCATGACAACTGGATAAAATAGGAAAAAAATCATTATTTAAAAGATGAAAACTCATAATCATACACAAAATTTATGGATGACAAAGAATGTTTCAAAATAAATTTATTTTTAAATTTATAATCTCATTTATTTAAAACATTCATTAATTAGATAATCATTACATCATCATTGTGTCAAATTAAAATTTATTTATATGATTTTTAAAAATTATAAAAAAATACCATGATGTAGGAAATATTTTTATCTTCTTTAATAATATTTCTAGTCAAATATATCAATTAAATAACACAGTATTAATTTTTTTGGAAAAACTATACATGTTTATGATATTTTTTTAACTTTAATTTAAAGTTATTAATGAAATTATCTTATCCAAGTGTATTATAAACGACAAATGTTCCACCCATGGATTTTATTGGTCATCCATGACTCATCCAATAAGGTAAGGAAAAGTTTCAAGGTAATTTTTTACTATTATTATATTATTTTTACCATGAATTACCTTATTTAACAATAATCGTTGTAAATAAAAATCAAAAGTTATTATTCACCAAAACAAATTTCACCATATTAAACAAAATTTAACTTAATAATAAAAACCATGTATGTCATATTTTTTAAACTAAAGTCACAAAAGTAGTAAAATTTCATTTAAGTGAAAAATTTGGTTTTTAACTACTAGGTAGTGTTTTTCACTATTCATAAAAAATTGAATGTTTTCATAAAAATACCAAAAATTACCCCAAATATAATTTTGATATTTTGAATTAAAAAATGATTTATATTTTACCAAATTAAAATAATATAAGATTCATTAATTAATTTGAAATTAATTTCCATTGTCAAAACCAGAAAGCGTGTTTTTAAGAAGTAAAAAATAAAAAAAGATTGACATGGGTTTATATCGAATTTCAATGTTAAATTACATCAAATGAACACCATTAGATTAAATGGTAAAAATATAATCCAATTACTCATTAAAACCATTTAAAATAAAAATATAATAATATAAATAAATCATATGAAAATACAGGTTTGACTTAAAATGTAGTATTTTCACTATTCATTAAAAATTGAACATTATCAGAAAACCCCTAACATTTACCCAATTTAAATGTTCATATCCCTCTTCTAAATAATAATTATATTTTTTCAAATTAAATATATAAAAGTGGGAAAACAAGATTTAATAGGGGTTCTCCATCAAAAGGCTGTAAACCTGCCTTTTAAAACTATTTGAGAATTTATGCTAAAAATTGGATTCATCGTCATTTTAAGCCTTTAAATTTTATTGGATAAATCTAAAAACAGACATGTGTAATAATATTTTAGTTAGTTATTTTCATTCCCAATAATACAATGTCTAGGTGTTAAGTACCACTTTAAATAATAATATTATTATATTATTTTTCGGTTTAACTCAACATTGTGTGCAACATAATATTTCAAAAATATTCATTGTTGCATGTTGAGTACGCTATCCGACATAGCATCAGATTGAAAGTAAAATTAATATTTAATTCAAAAATATTTATAAATATGTAAAATAAATATTCATTATTTACATGGTATGTTACATCCTATCCCCCTTTTGGGAATTGTTTCGTCATAATTTTAAAATTAGGCTCGGAAACATCATTAAAAGTCCCACATTGGAAAAAAAGTCAATAAAAAGATCAACTGAAAATAAATAAAAACATGTACAATGGTTAAAAAAGATAACCCATACTATGATTACATATAGAAAAACATAGATTTTGAAGAGAAACTAAGTGTTATGTTCTGATTGAGAGTGATATAAAACATGATTAGGAGAATGTTAATAATCTGAAAAGCACAAACTTGTAATGGGTTAAGCTGTATCTGATTCCCCAGTAGGAAACGTAAATGGACAAAAAATTTGTTTTAATTTCATTTTCATAAAGTTGAGGATCTTATTTTAGAACTATACTAAAGAAAAAAAAGGAATTATAACAACTTCTCATGTATATATTCATCCTTTACTAAATTTCTACCATAAACTAAACTTTTCTTCAAACGATGAGTATTCAAGATGACTGGGTCACATAAAAATCACTATAATCAACATCTATAGAATCACATAATCCAAAAGATTAACTTTCTATTTCCCCTATCTTTAGACATCACCCAAAACCAAAATGGTTAGTACCATATTATATAATCCCCAAAAGGATAATCCTTTATAAAAAATACTACTCTTAATATCCAAAAGCAACAAACAAAAAACAAAATTAAACAAAGATCATTCAATACCCAATTTTCCTTAAAATTATTCAAAACAATCCAATCAATGTTAAAAACTTAAAATTAAAAAGTATTTCATCACATAGTCTTATGAAAAAATCATAACATTTATCTCAAAATGACACTGTCTACTCTTAAAGTCTCATGCTAATGTGTAATTAACCTAATCACATATTGTCTATGATAGATTAGTCATTTACATAAATAAACCAAATATCCTTATTTCCCCATAAAATATATAAACTCTTCCCAAATAAAATTCAATGATTACTCCTCAAATTAAATCCCATAGTATTATATTTTACTTAAGCATATAATGTTCCCAAAAAGGGAAATCGTCTTACAAAATAACCTTTATCACTTAATCACAAAATAATTTTCTTATAATATGTATATCCATTTTATAAAACATAATATCCCAAATCAACATATTCTTGATCAATAAACTCATTTAACTAAAAATAATAAGTCATACTAACTGGTGAGTTCACGTAGTCTAGTGGTATGCGATAAATCCCAATCGCACATTGGTTGTGGGATTGATTTCCACAACATTATTTGATGCAATGGGTGGTGACATGGTCTATGTGTTTTCCTTTATCAAAAAACTATAAAATTTTATAAAATTCACAAAAATGAGATAAATTCCTCAAAAATAACCATAACATATTTTAACCATAAATGTTTTATCCTTCCTCTAATTTTCATCCCAAAAAGTAATAACCTGTAATTAGCGCAAACACATGGATCATATAAACCCAAAAGGTTCATTATATCTATATCCACAAAGAAAAATATAATTATTCCTGGAATAACATTTTATCATATCAAGATTCATGTTTACACATACTAGAAAAAGCCTTCTAATACAATCCCATCATCAAAAGAGACTTAATACTTTTAATCATTTCATTATCCTAAAATCATCCATAACTATTGAATCCCTTATATTTATACTTAATAATAATTCAATTTTATTAATTATAGATTGACCATTATTTCACAACTTATTTTTTAATGATTCTTTCCTATAAACAAAACCATGAATCATATCCTAAGATTCAATAATGTTAAAACATAAACTAAGAAATAATCGACACCTTTCATTGGTAATTGTTAGTTTCCTCATCCTCAATAGGAATGGTATTATGTATTGGTAAACATATAATTCTATTGTCCTTATGATCCAATTACTATACCTTCTTTTCAGGACATCTATTTGTATAATGGCCATGCACAACACATTTTAAACAATCAATTAATCCTTCCGAATGAACTTATTTCTATTTCCTGGAGTCAATTGGACGATTACTTCTTCCATGTTAGGTTATTGATTGATGACCTTCATTTCTATATCAGAAAACTCATCCCTTACTAGGGAATCATATTTATAAGTGTTCCCTTCCATATCCATGACACATATGTTTTTGAATATACATACCTTTATGATTATTAACTGATCTTCCATAGGGATTTATTTCTCACAAAAATGATTCCTTAAAAAATCACTGATGGTAAAGTGGTAAATTATTACTCTAGAGAGTGGTTAAATAATAACCACAAGATTTCTAATTGTAGATCCCATTTCATTCTGTTTCTCATTAAGAAATCTGCCATAGTTTCCTTCACATCTAGTGTTAGTTTGGTTCTTGATAGATCAATCCATTCACTAAATCCAATAATGTCAGTGTGATTATATCAGTAAAATCATCATATAATATCATTATGAGGAGGTTAAACACTATGATATACTTATTCATGTTATCTAAAACTCATTCACATTATCTAACAAAACTGACTCTTTCTAATATGCTAACCCTTATGGTTATGACACTTATTCTTAAATAACACCACAGTCTCTAAAGTTATTTAAACTGACCTATAATACCAACTGTAAGGCCCCATACATAAAAATTACATATTGTTGAATTTAGTTTATAATTCACATTTAAAATCATTTCAGGTTTAGAGTTTTAGATAATTAGGCCATAAAATATACAAAACAACTTGAATTGTAACATCCCGGGAAAATAATGAATATGTCATTTTCATATTTATGAATATTTGTGAATTAAATATGAATTTTAATTTCATGATTATTCTATATCTGATAGCTTAATCTACATGCAATAATATATTTCTCTAAAATTTTACGTTTCACATAATGTTCAGTTATAGTGAAAAATAATATCATAATATTATTATTATAAATGGTATTTAATGCCTAGACATTGTATTGGTGGGAATGAAAATACATAACAACAATACTATAACACATGTTTTTTACACATTTATCCAATAAAATTTAGAGTCCTAAAATGAGGATGAACATAATTTAAGCATTAATACTCTAATATTTTTAAAAGGTAGTATTACAACATTTTAATGGAAAACCAATTTTAAATATAGTTTATATCAATTTTATATATTTAATTTTACAAAATTATATTTTTATTTAGAATCTAGATATCGAAATTTACTTTTCATAATTTATTTTTTTATAATGTTCATTTTTAAGGAATAGTGAAAAATACTGCATTTTAAGTCAAAATTGTCTTTTCATATTATTTATTTATATAAATATATTATATTTTTAAATTTATTTAATCTGTAATTGGATTATATTTTTACAATTTAATACAATTTTTCTAATTATTAGTAATTTCACTTTGAAGTTTGACATAAACACATGTTAATAATTTTGTATTTTTTACATCTTAAAAATACACATTCTTGTTTTGATGATGGAAATTACATTGAAATTAATTAATTAAACTTATGTGTTTTGAATTTTTTAAAAAATATATCATTTTTTAATTCATAAAATCAAAATTATCTTTAGGTGAATATTTGGTATTTTTCTTAAAACATTCAATTTTTGATGAATATTGAAAAACACTGCATAGTAGTTAAAAACCTACTTTTTCATTTAAATGAAATTTTACCTCATCTGTAAATTTAATTTCAAAAAACGTACATACATGGTTGTAATTAGTAAGAAAAATTATGTTTAATATGATGAAAATAATTTTTGGTGACTAATAATTTTTTATTGTTTTACCACAGTTATAGGTAAATAGGGTATGTTTTGGTAAAAATAATATTCTAATAATATGAAATTACCTTTACACATGTCCTAGTGTTATTTTATGAGTCATTTAAGGACAATAAAATCCTTGGGTAGAACATCTAGCCTTTGGAAGCCACATGGGTATGATAATTACATTAATAACTTTTTATTTAAATTAAAAAATTATTATCATAAAAAATTATTATTTTGTTAAAAAAAATTGAATGTGGGGTTATATAATATATATCATTGACTATATATAGTAATTAGTATTCTAAAAATAAATCAAACACCATTTTATTTTATTTTTAATTTTTATACTTCAAATAAATAAATTTATTTATGACACAATGAGGATGTAATGATTACCTCATTAATGAGTGTTTTAATTAAATGAGATTATAACTATTAAATTAAATTTATTTTCAAACTTTTTATTCCATCAACAAATTTAATGATTTATTATAACTTTTTATATTTTAATTAATGATTTTTTTTGTCAATTTATCAAGTTGTTAGGGATTTTTTAAAAATTCTATATGTGGATATTATAAAAATTGACATAAATGTGTTTTTAAATCAGTTAATATTTTATTAAATGGTAAAATAGTTATAAAAATATATCATTCTTCCAAATGACATAAATTATGTTACCAATGTCATTAATGATCCATTTTTGGTCACATGCCATTTTATTTTAAATACATTAACCATGTAGTATGAATATATAAGAAGACATGGAAAAAGATAAATAAGATAACAAAGGGTTAAATAAAAACTATAAGGAATAAAAAACTATCCATAACCATTCCCATTATTATTGGATTATCTTATTTTGAATTATATTAATATTATATTTTAATTTAATGAGTTTTGGGTCTTTTGATACCAGAAATCATTTTATAAAAAAACAATACTTTCAAACATTCCTAAAGAGCCCCTCCTCCCTCTTATAAAATGACTCCACCTCTAACTCATTACTCAAAACTCTCAAGACCCTTGGATCATACAAACTCTCCCCAATTAATTTCCCAACATCAATAAATTCCACCTAGAAGACTTACTTTGGGTAGGAGGCATTTCAATAAAGCATTTTGGTTCAAACCAAATGGAGTAACCTGATTTAATGGTAACGTCTTCTCTCAAGTTCTTTTCTTTGATTTTCCTTCTCCAACCCCCTAAACTCTTTTTATACATTTATTCGATAAAAAAACCCATAAATATGATATAATTAGATGTTTTTATGATATGTATTCAAACTAAAATTCCACAAACCTTCATCTAATAGATTTGAACATACTGTTTCTGTGGACAACGAACTACTGCATCACCAAACAAAGATTGTTCAATTATCTCCAACCGCCTCTCAGGGTGGCTATTATTATGGAACTATACTTATATGTGATATATATTATATTTATGTTGTCTTTCTGATTCTGTATTTTTCATTTATATCATATCTTTATGGATTCTATAATGGGTAAATACGATAATTTTGAGAGAAAGTGTGGACTGCTGCCCCCTCAATGTGATATGACTCGTTAATACCATACATAGAATTTATAAATAATGGATTTAAGGAACATATGTAACATATATTAAATATTATATTATACTGGAACAATAATAAACCTATCTATCATTTGGTTTTCATTCCATTAAAAATGAAAAAATGAAATTAAAGTAGCATTCATGCGTACGTACGACGTATCTTATCCATGAACGGTGCATTTCATTTCATATCTCAAAAGTTTATGTACTATTATAAATAAATAAATATATATATATTTGATATATATGATATAAATTATATCTAAGTCAGGAATATTATTCTGGTGATAATGTAATTTTTACCACATGGATAATTTTTCATTATAACATGTTCATTTTTTACTCACGTTCCGAACATTGACAAAATGTCTGATATGAAATCAAATAATTAGATAATTGTTATAAAAAGGTAATAAGTGATATAAAAGGAATAATAAACTTTAAAAGGATATGAAGGATGTATTAATTAACTTATGTTTATTATTAAAGAGATTAACTAATGAATGGGTCAAGTCGGACACGAGGTAAGGGACTTTGTCTCAATCTCCTTTCATTGAGGCATATTTGGATTTATAAATAAATATCATTTACATGGTGTATGAACCCCTTTTACATTTAATTTCATTCAAATGGTATCTTTCTCTATGAAACATTTCACTCAGTGACAAAAAGAATGTTTCTTTTTAATGTATGTCGTGCCAACGACCTTTCCACCACCATGTGAATTATTTGATATTTGGCTTCCATAACAAGCCATAATATTTTTAAAAGAAAAATAAATACTAGATAATCTTTTTACGTATTTTAATTTTGAAAATGGTTTTGATAATGGATTGATTATATCAATATATTGAAAAGTTATATTGTGATTAAAAATGGAAATGTTATCTTTCCTTTATATTTGATCATGTTTTATAATTATGTTATGGTTCTTGGAAATTGTTTACATACACAGTTGGTTTCATGATAAACCTAGGGCAGCTGAGGCCAAGATATCTCTGCAAGGAATTTGTTAAAGAGACAAAGGTAAACGTTAATGTTTCTCGTATGTGATTTAGGGAATAAAATGTTATGGGTATTCCAAATGCAACTCCATATGAAGTTGTGAAATCCATAATTAAAGTATGTTATGGATTCCATTAGTTTTCTTTATGATTTATCATTTCTACATGTTATTCATTAATATTATGATTTAATGATTTATTTAAAATATCTTATGTTTGGTATGTGTAGATGGACTAATGTTGTATTTCTTTCTTTTATATCTTTTACTAAGATTTTTATGCTCATCCCATGTCTCTGAAATGTTTTGCATAGGACATAAATATGAACAAGGTCAAGGATATGATCATGGAAAAGACATGTTGTTTAAATCATGGAACTAAAACTTGTCCCTATTTAAAGAGAATTTGTTTTCTATCAAAAATTGGATACTAAGTAAAAGTGTCTTATTATAATATTCAAGTTGTTATGTATAAGTTATGTCCTAGTTCTATAAAACACTAAACCTTATAATTTCCTAAATGTGAATTATTAACATAATTCAAGATTATGTAATGTTTAAGGTTGGGTCCTTATAGTTGGTATCAGAGGACGGATTAGGTAACTTTGGATTTTAGAGTGTTATTTAAGCATAATTGACATAACCTTAATGGTTAGCATATTAGAAAGAGTCATAGTTATATCAGATAAATTTAATGAGGTTAAGATAACCTGAATAAGTATATCTTAGTATATACACACCTCATAATGATGTTATATGATTATTTTACTGATATAGACCCACTATCCTGTTTGGTTTTAATGAATATCTAGATCTATTTGGAACCAAATAAACAATGGATGTGAAGGAAACTATGGTGGTTTTATGAATGAGTAACTGAATAAAACAGGAGATGCATTGAGATATATTTTGGTTATTCTTAACAAACTATGGATAGTCATGATTTAACTCTTGAACCTTGGAGATTTCTCTAAGTCATTTTTTATGCAAGAAACAAATCCCTATGGAAGTTTAGGTAATAATCATAAAAGTTAGTATATTTAATAACCTATGTGTCAAGGAAGTGGAAAGAAACAAATAGGAAAACACATCAAAGGTGTAACAACCCAAGCTTCTACGGTACGTTTCCTTTTGAATATTGCAATGGCGTGCATTGCACGCAACTTCGAGATGCTAACACACCACAACCAATCAAACTAGCTGTTATGAATAGTAATACCTAATTTTTGAAATTTTATAAATTCTATATCTCAAAATGGACTTCATTTTTTGATTCTTAATATCGAAATTAGCTTAGGGTGAAATTTTGGTACTTTTCGGATTACTTTCATATTTTGATGAATAGAGAAAATTAATAATTTTAATTAAAAACAACTTTTTTAATAGAAATAATTAAAAGTGGTAAATTATTAATTTGAGTGGTTTTAAAGTAAATTTATAATATATTTTTTAACATTTAATATAATGTTGTTCATTGGATATAATTTCACATTTAAACCAGACATAAACAAGTGTCAATCTTTTGATAGTTATTATCTCTTAAAAACACGCTATTTGTTTTGACGACAGAAATTAATTTTTAAAATAATTAATGCAACTGATATGTTTTGAATTTGGTATAATAGACATCATTTTTGAATTCATAATATCAAATATATCTTAGGCCTATGTTTTGATATTTTTCTGGAAACTTTCATTTTTTGATGAATAGTGAAACCACTAAGTGGTAGTTAAAAAACTGAATTTTTCATAAAACATAATTTTACCACTTCTGTGAGTGGAATTTCTAAAATCCGGGAGACACGGTTAATATCAAAGAGTAAAATTTGGTTCAATGAGATTAAAATAATTTTTGGTGAATAGTGGCTTTTTACTTTTATTTACCACAGTTATAGTAAATAGGGTAATTAAGGGTACAAAAGATATCAATATTACACTAACACATGTCATAATTCTATTTTACAAGTGTGTCTTGGCCAAAAACAACCTTAGGAGTAAATTATAATCATTTAGGTCCACTTGGATTAGATTAGGGCGTTTATAATTATTTAATTCAAAGAAGAGTTAAAAGAGTTAAAATCAAAGTTTATTTACTAAAACATTTTTAATATAGGGTTATACATAAGGTAAATTAGATTTTAAATAGTAATTATAAATCTAAAAAGACTTCCTACATAATGATATTTTATTTATAATTTTTAGACAATAAATAATTTAATTTATTTATGACACAATGATGATGCACTAATTACCATAATAGTGAACATTTAAAATATTTGAAATTGGAAATACCCAAATAAATATAATTTGAGACTTTTCCTAAATTACACTAATTTTCTAGTTTAATATGACATGTTAGTATTGACTTAAGTAACGTTTTTTGATGTAATAATTCTGTTATGATTTTCACAAAAATCAATTTTCCAAATAGTGTCAAAATTGACATAAAAGAGTTTTTAAAAAAAATATTATATTATTAATTAATACCCAATTCATAAAAATCTAAGGTTCGGCCAAGAGACTTATATCATGATAGTTTTATCATTAATAGACCACTTTTGGGTCTCTTGGATGTATATAGTATCTTTATTAATCATATAATATAAAAATACAAAGAGACATTGTAAAAGTGAAACTAATTAACTAAGAGTTAATACTTAATGATAAGGTTAATATAGTTACCCAAACCTGTCTAAATTCCATTGGTTGAGTGTTTTTAGACCTATCCCCACATTAGACTTTAAATAATAAACTTTGGAGCCATTAGAAACCGAATATGAATTTATTATAAAATAATATTTCTAGCTTTTCCAAAGGTGCCCCTCACCCCTCTCATAAAAGGGCACTCCACCTTCTCATTAATTCACACATACAAAGACTTTTGGATCGGCCAAACCCTGCCCAAATACTCTCTAAACATCTCTCAATACAACCTAGATGCCTTAGTTTGATCCGAAATCCAACCTATGGAGCCCTTTTGATCAAATCAAAATGAAGAACCCGAAGAAGATGTAATAATTTCACTACCCTTTTTCAACGTCCTTTCTTCTTACACTTCTTATTTCTTTGTTATTTCTATTCTAAAATAATAACTCCAGTATCTTCAATATAATGTGATGTTATTATAAATATGGTACATCCATATTCCGTATTATATCCATCCTTTGAATGGCATGTCACCATGCGTGCGTACGTACGACTTACCGTCTCCACGTCGTAGTGTAATTGTCATTCAATAAATTCTAATTTTTATGGTTATAATAATGACGTGTAATTAATGTAAATAATAAATATAACATGATAATTATTCTTCCTACATGATAAACCATATAATTACATATTATTTTAACTTCAAAAAAATGATATTGTCGCTCGTGCGTACGTACGGACTACCGTCCCCACGAACGCGATGAGATTCATTCTCCATCATTTCCATTCAAGAATATTTCTCATTTGATGATTAAAAATAATGTTTAAGGACTTTATTTAATTCTGTATATGAATAAGGTACAACCTATTCATAACAAACACGACTTACTTAACTAGGAATATAAAGGAAAACGAGTAAGTTAACACCCGAAATGACGATAATACTAAGATATTATTAACAAATCAATGTTAAAAGATCATATATGATATCATATTAAATTAAATTATTCTTTTATAATTAAATAAAAATTATTTCACCATTATACAAGAGGTTAACCTACCGTCGACCAAGTAAAAAGTACAAATTAATGGGCTTCTTATCTCACTTTTAATTCAATGAGATTTCCATTGTTCACCACTTATTTAATGCATGTAGTGTGTGTACTACCCATGATTTTAATCATTATGTAATATACATCAATTTATGGATATTTACATCATCATTGTATGATCCTTCTCTCATGGGATTATGTTGCGTACATTACCAAATCGATAAGGGAATTTTATATTTCAATTTCCACTCATTTGGCTTTACGCAAACTTCATTGATTATTTTACTCCATGATTATGTTTGGAATCACTATTCATTTGATTATGTCATAATTTACACTCCCCATTTTAGGGATATACTTTTGATACACATTATAAATCCATTGAAAAATTCTCAATTCATTGGTATGAATATGATAGGAGTAATTTTTACTCAATCTCGATTTGTTGAGTTAAACATCCAATTCATTGGTGGTGTATTTACAAGAATATGTGTGAATTTCCTTTGATTGTTTTACGATGAATATCCAATATTATTGAGTATATTTATATTTTTCACACATAATTATTTCATTGATTTATCCTTAACCTAAGGATATTTCCTTTGTGAGATATTTCATCTCAATTTACATTCCATTGAGATTCTTTTATTGTTATACACCAAATCACTTTTATAAGGTGTATATAATGTACTTTGACATAGTATATAATGAATCCCTATATTCTCATGATATTAAAAAAATTATTACCTCAATTATTTGTATTCAAGTGTCTCTATTTTGGTCAGGAACTCTAACTAAAATATCATTTTAAAATGTTTTAATGATTTATTATTCTAAATCTTTCTCATTAATGTCCATGTTTTAAAAACGGTTTTAGGGATTTATTTATATGGAAATTAAAGTCTTCAAATCAAAATTATTTTTAAAAGTTTCAATTTGGTATGAGAAACTTTGATTAAAAAATCTATTTTAAATGGCTTCTTGACAAATAGTGATACTTTTTAATGATTTCAAAAAAAGGGGGATACTTATCTCCAACAGTTTTGAAGATTATTTTCATATATGTCAGTATCCTTAATTATTCTATATTGTGGTTAATCTATTACAATACAATCTTTCCTATTGTATTGAATAAGTTATGTTTGACTGTGGATGTGCTATTTTTATACAATTCATGATTTGGGGATAATGTATTGATATTTTGTACGCTAGTTTTAATACGAATGTTTATGTTACATTTCAAACTTTTCATATGAGGAATTCATTGGAATTAGTAAGTGACGGGTGGAGCCCGCTATAGCTCCTTGAGGCATCGGAAGGTCTCATGAGAAAAACTAGTGTCTTGGCACAAGGCCTTGACAAAATCTTATTTGTAGTCTTGGCACAAGGCCCTGGCTATGTGGTTATGATAGTCTGGCATTATGCATTCCACCATTATGAAAGTGGTTATTGATATTTCATGTGATTATTCGATTAGTATAATATCCATGTGAATAAGTAAATAGAATTATTTCATTTTATTTTTTCCATAATATGCAAAAGTTCAAGTTTAAAAGGCTTTTGTTTTAGTTATACGTTGCCTTAAGTTTTTATTCTTATCTATGAAAGCATCGACTATATTGTTATCCTTACCGAGCATCTGAGCTCACCCCTTTCAATATTTTATTTTTCCCAGGATTGTGAAGTAGTAAATTATGAATGACCTGCAGGGACAGTATGAGTGTGGAATATAGAGAATATGTTGTTGTAGTTTTCATTTTACGATATAATATAAACATTATTAATGTATCTAGTTATTCCAAGGCTACTAAACAAATCGGTCTTTCGAGACTTGATCTTTCTTGTGATCATGCCAATGTTATGTAATAATGCACCAACTCTAGGTAACTGGGGTCGGGGCGTTAAAGTTGGTATCAGAGGAAGTTTAGTACAAACCTTGGAAGCTATATTTAGATAAACTCTGATTAGAGCATGTAGACCTAAGATGAACATTGAAGATTAGTATAGAAGAACTTCCTATAATTTTGGTGTTGTAGAGATTTTGTGAGTTTTCCAAGAAATACATCATTCTCGGGATACGAGTAGGTAGAGGTGGCTCTGGCACAGATGTACTTAGGTGTAAAACCCAAAAACACCGCTTTGAGCTAGACTCGAACGGGAACTGGTGCACGAAAACAGGCCTTACTGCACTCTTGGTTACGACACTCTCGATGGTTATGCTCAGGATAATTTACATTTTCTTTACAAACATATTTGAAGTATTATATATATAAGATATGAGAAAATGACCTTGGTTAATCCTAATGTGTTTCAAATTGAGAATATGGTGACATGTTAATCTCTAAATGATCTTATGAATACTTTTACTCACACAATGCTTTCTGGTTTTAGTCAATGGCTGGATTCCAAGGAAGTCATAGTGACTTTGAGAATGATGTATAATGTGGGAACTGTGGTGGGAATGAGCAACAAAATGGAATGTTGATAGGCGTAAAATATATCATCTTTATGCCAAATCAATTTTCCATAAATATGATCAACAATATATATATTAACCAATTCACAGACTCAACAAAGAAGAGAATGGTGATGAAAGATAAGATCTCTATAAGTGGAGACCATGGAGAAAGAAATCATCAATTTCCATCATGCAGGAAATGTGGAAGGAGACACCCAGGAAATTGTCTCAATGGAACAAAGAAATGCTTTACATGTGGGAAGAAAGGACATAAAGTGATGAATTTCCGAAGAAAAATGAAGATTACTATGGGAGAAGATAAAAATGGTCCCAAAAATCCAAATATAGTCATTTTCCGTAAATTTAGGGGACCTTTCCATTACCCGAGTGAATGCCCTATTCTATAAGATATTTTCATGGTCAAAGAAGAAGTTATGTGGAAATAAATGGTTGGAGAAATGTTTAAAAAGTATTAGTGCTCCTTGTTGTTGGGCTTACTTTGGAATAATTTTCACTTGTATTTTTAACCCTGCAGTTTTCCATGTGAGAATGATATTTGAGGAAGAATTATCTTTTCTCTTGTGGATATAGTTATAAATAACCATTTGGTTTTATATGATCATTGGGTTTGAGGCAATTATAAGTTATTATAATTTGGGATGAAAATGAAAGGTATGAGATAATATTTTTGGTTAAATTATGTTATGGTTACTTTAGGGAATTTATCTCATTTTGGTAATGTTATAAAATATAGTTTTGGAAAAAGGACAACACGTAGTCCGTGTGACAACCCGTCACGTCGGACAAAACTTTGAGAATCGAACCCACAACCAAAGTGCGATTGGGATTTATCACCTATCACTTGACTATGGGAAGTCCCTGGTTAGTGTGACTATTATTTTTAGTTAAATGATTTTATTGATCAATGATAATTTGATTTGGGGTCTTATGTCTTATCAAATGAATACCCTTAGTATAGGAAAATGATTTGGTGATTATGTGATAGATTTTATTTTGGAAGTTGTTCGCTTTGTTGTGAACACTATATACCCAAGAAAAATTGAATAGTATGGGATATCATTTTAGGAGTAATGGTTTATTTTTATCTATGTTTTTATTATGGATTTATAGTGATTTAGGTTATTTATGGAAATGATTAAGTTAATTAGTTTAAAGTATGTGAATTTAAGAGTAATTAATATCATTTGGAGATACAATTTAACGTGGAAGACTACATTATTATAAGTATTGGGTTTCAATATTAGTTTGGATTATATTGAAGGATTTTAAGGACAATTGATTACTGAATGGTATTTATTTAATTTTGGGGTATTCATGGTTTAATTTTAGAAATTAAGATTAGTTTTTTTTCTCTAATGGAATATCAATTTGGGGGATCATCAGATATTATAATAACCATTTTGGGTTTGATTAATCTCTAATGAAAAGGTAAATATATAGTTTATCATATGTGGATCATGTATTTCATTAGAATTTTATTCTAGCTCTTCCATTGTGACCAAGTCTTCTTGAATACATATTGTTCAAAAAAAATGAGTTAGTGGTAAAAATTTATTAAAGAATGAAACTCTACTTAAAAAGTATGTATATCTCTTTATTTTCTTAGTCAGTATCATAAATGAATTCCTCGTCCTTATTTAATGTAACTTAAAACAAAAAATGGTGTCTGTTTACTTTTCCTACTGGGAGACTAATGACCGTTTGTCCCAAAAAAAGTTTGTGATTTTCTTATTGTTAACATTCTCCTAATCATGTTTTTTATCCCTCTCCATCAGAACATAACACACAGTTTATCGTTCATATCCATGTTTTCCTACATTGAATCCTAGTATGGGTTATCTTGGGTGACCTGTATACCTCTCTTCTTTTATTTTAAAGTGATAGTTTTGTTGGCTCTTTTTCTGTTGTGGGACTTTCCATTACATTCTCATGCCCAATTTTAAAAAAATTGTGAGGACACAATTTATTGAAGGAGGGGAGAATGTAACACCCCAAGATTCCACGGTACGTTTCCATTTGAATAATGCAATGGCGTTCATTGTACGCAACTTCGAGATTCTAACACACCACAACCAATCAAACTAGCAGTTATGAATAGTAATACCTACTTTTTGATATTTTAAAAATTATATCTCTCAAAATGGACTTCATTTTTGGATTCATAATATCGAAATTAGCTTAGGGTGAAATTTTGGTACTTTTTGGATAACTTTCATATTTTGATGAA
Source organism: Viscum album (assembly GCA_963277665.1). Lineage (NCBI taxonomy): Eukaryota > Viridiplantae > Streptophyta > Magnoliopsida > Santalales > Viscaceae > Viscum > Viscum album. The sequence goes on along the minus strand of OY728139.1, from coordinate 663,337,313 downwards.
TAGAGAAAATTACTAAATTTTAATTAAAAACAACTTTTTTAATCGAAATAATTAATAGTGATAAATTTTTAATTTGAGTGGTTTTAAAGTATATTTATAATATATTTTTACCATTTAATACAATGTTGGTCATTGGATGTAATTTCACATTTAAACCAGACATAAACAAGTGTCAATATTTTGATAGTTATTATCTCTTAAAAACATGTTATTTGTTTTGATAACGGGAATTAATTTTTAAATAAAATAATGCAACCGATATGTTTTGAATTTGGTAAAATAGACATCATTTTTTAATTCATAATATCAAATATAACATAGGCATAATTTTTGGTATTTTTCTGGAAACATTCATTTTTTAATGAATAGTGAAACCACTAAGTGGAAGTTAAAAAACTGAATTTTTCATAGAACATAGTTTTACCGCTTCTGTGAGTGGAATTTCGAAAATCCGAGACACACGGTTAATATCTAGGAGTAAAATGTGGTTCAATGGGATGAAAATAATTTTTGGTGAATAGTATCTTTTTTCTTTTATTTATCACGGTTTAATGTAAATAGGGTAATTTAGGGTAAACATGATATTAATATTACCCTAACACAAGTCCTAATTCTATTGGACAAGTGTATCGTGACCAAAAACAACCTTAGGAGTAAACTATTATCATTTAGGTCCACTTGGATTTGATTAGGACATTTATTATTATTTAATTCAAAGAAGAGTTAAAAGAGTTAAAATCAATGTTTATTTACTAAAACATTTCTAATATAGGGTTATACATAAGGTAAATTCGATTGTAAATATTCATTATAAAGCTAAAAAGATTTCATACATAATGATATTTTATTTATAATTTTTAGACAATATATAATTTAATTTATTTATGACACAATGATGATGCAGTAATTACCATAATAGTGAAAAATTAAAATAATTGATATTATAAATACCCAAATAAATATAATTTTAGAATTTTTAAAATTAAACTAATTTTCTAGGATAATATGACATATTATTATTGACTTAATTAACATTGTTCGATGTAATAATTCTGTAATAATATTCACAAAAATCAATTTTCCAAATAGTGTCAAAATTGACATATAAGAGTTTTTAAAAAAATATTATATTATTAATTGATATTCAATTCCTGAAAATCTAAGGATCAGACAACAGACTCATATCATGATAGGCGTACCATTAATGGACCATTTTGGGATCTCTTAGATGTATATAGTAAGTTTATTATCCATATAATATAAAAATACAAAGAGACATTGTAAAAGTGAAACTAATTAACTAAGTGTTAATACTAAAAGATAAGGTTCATATAGTGACACAGACCATTATAAATTCCATTGGATGAGTGTTTTTCGACTGATCCCCACCTTAACCATAAAATTATCCCCTTTGGAGGAATTAGAAACCGAATATGAATTTATTATAAAATAATATTTCTGTCTTTTTCAAAGGTTCCCATCACCCCTCTTATAAAAGGGAACTCCCACTTATCATTAATTCACACTTACAAAGCTTTTTGGTTCGTCCAAACCCTACCCAAATACTCTCTAAACTTCCCTCACTACAACCTAGAGTCTTTAGTTTGATCATAAATCCAACTTACGGAGCCCTTTCGATCAAATCAAAAGGAAGAACCCGAAGAAGAGGTAATAATTTCACCACCCTTTTTCAAGTTCCTTTCTTCTTCCTCTTATTATTTATTTGTTATTTATATTCTAAAATAATAAATCCAGTATATTCTATATACTGTGATGTTATTATAAATATGGTACTACCGTATTCAGTATTCTATCCATCCTTTGAATGGCATGTCACCATACATGCCTACGTACGACTTACTGTCTCCACGTCGTGGTGTAATTGTAATTCAATAAATTATTATTTGGATGCATATAATAATGATGTGTAATTCATGTAAATAATAAATATAACATGATAATTATTCTGTCTTTATTATATACCATCCAACTACATATTATTTTAACCTCAAAAGAATGATATTGTCGCTCGTGCGTATGTATGGACTACCGTCTCCACGAACGCGATGAGATTCATTCTCCATCATATCCATTCAACTATAATTATCATTTGATGATTAAAAATAATGTTTAAGGACTTGATTTAATTCTGGATATGAATAATATACAACCTATCCATAACAAACACGGCTTACGTAACAAAGAGTATAACGGAAAACGAGTATGTTAACACCTGAAATGACGATAATACTAAGATATTATTAACAAATCAATGTTAAAAGATCATATATGATATCATATTAAAATAAATTATTCTTGTATAATTCAATAAAAATTATTTCACCATTATACAGGTGGTTAACCTACCATCGACCAAGGAAAAACAACAAAGTAAGGGGTTTCTTATCTCGCTTTTAATTCCGTGTGATTTCCATTGTTCACCACTTATTTATTGCATGTGGTGTGTGTACTGCCCATGATTGTATTAATTTTGTTATATACTTCAATTTATGGATATTTACATCATAATGGTATGATCCTTATCTCATTAGTGTATGTTTCGTATGTTACCAAATCTATAAGGGAATTTGAAATTTTAATTTCCACTCATTCGAGTTTACGCATACTTCATTGATTATTTTACTCCAAGATTATGTGTGGGGCCACTATTCATTTGATTATGTCATAATTTCCACTCCCCTTTCTAGGGATAAGCTTTTGATACACATAATCACTCCATTTATAAATTCTCAAGTCATTGGTATGAACATGATATGAGTAATTTTTACTCAATCTCGATTTATTGAGTTCAAAATCCTATTCATTGGTGGTGATTTTACAAGAGTATGTGTGAATGTCCTTTTATTATTTTACACTAAATATAAAATATAATTGAGTGTATTTATATTTTTCACACATAATTATGTCATTGATTTATCCTTAACCTAAGGATATTTCCTTTTTAGATATTTCATCTCATTTTACATTCCATTGAGATTTCTTTATTGTTATACACCAAATCACTTTTATATGGTGTATATAATGTACTTTGACAATGTATATCATGAATACCTATATTCTCATGATATTACAATGTTTTTATTACCTCAATTATTTGTATTTAACTGTCTCTCTTTTGGTTAGGAACTCTAACTAAAATATCATTTTAAAATGTTTTAAAGATTTATTATTCTAAATCATTCTCATTAATGTCCATGTTTTAAAAATGGTTTTAGGGATTTATTTATATGGACATTAAAGTCTTCAAATCAAAATTCTTTTTAAATGTTTCAATGTGGTATGGGACACTTTGATTCAAAAATCTATTTTAAATGGATTCTTGACAAATAGTGATACTTTTAAATGATTTCAAAAAAGTGAGATTCATATCTCCAACGGTTTTGAAGATTATTTTCATCTATGTCAATATCCTTAATTATTCTCGATTGAGGTTAATCTATTACAATACAACCTTCCATATTGTATTGAATGAGTTATGTTAGACTGTGGATTTGTTATTTTTATACCATTTATGATTTGTGGATAAAGTATTGACATTTCGTATGCTTGTTTTAATACGAATGTTTATGTTATGATTCAAACTATTCATATGAGGAATGCATTGGGCTTAGTAAGTGATGGGTGGAGCCCGTTATAGCTCTTATATGCATCGGTAGGTCTCATGAGGAAAACTAGTGTCTTGGCACAAGGCCTTGTCAAAATATTATTTGTAGTCTTGGCACGAGGCCTTTGCTATGTGGTTATGATAGTTTGGCATTATGCATTCTACCATTATGAAAGTGGTTATTTATACTTCTTGTGATTATTTGAATAGCAGAATATCCATGTGAATAAGTAAATGGAATTATTTCATTTTATTTTTTCCATACTATGTTGAAGTTCAAGTTTAAAAGGCTTTTGTTTTAGTTATACATTGTCTTAACTGTTAATGTTTATCTATGAAAGATTCTTCTATATTGTTAACCTTACTAAGCATCTGAGCTCACACCATTAAATGTTTTATTTTTCCCAGGATTGTGAAGATGTAAATTGTGAATGACCTGCAGGGATAGTATGAGTGTGGACTATGGAGACTATGTTGTTGTAGTTTTCATTTTATGATGTAGTGTAAACTTTATTAATGTATCTAGTTATTCCAAGTCTACTAAACTAATTTGTCTTTCGAGACTTGATCTTTTTTGTGATCATGTCAATGTTATGTAATAATGCACCAAATCTATGTAACTGGGGCCGGGGCGTTACAAAAGGGATGAGAAGATGTTACAGATGTGGTAATATATTTTATAACGCAATAAACTACCATGGAAAAAGGAAGTGTGTAGTTGACTCCATGAAAGGGAATGAAGTTCTTTTCGAATAATCAATTGAATGTTTTAAATTTGTTGTGCACAGCCATTATACAAATAGTTTTCATATGAAGAAGGTTTGGGAATGGGATCATTAGGACCATATAAATATATGTTTACCAATACCTAATGTCATTCCAATTGAGGATGAGGAAACTGGCAATGACCAATGAAATTTATGGATTATTTCCTAGATGATGTTTTGACATTATTTAATATTAGGATATGATTCATGATTTTTCTTGTATGAAAGAATTATTATGCAATATGTTTGGAAAGTGTTTTTAATGGGTCCAAAAGAATGTTTAATGAGTAATAATTCTACACATAATGTATTCAAGAGTTATTATTGATTTTTGGATGTCAAAATGCTTAAACGTATTAAGGATATTTTGATGATGGGATTACTTTGGATGATTTTTCTAGTATATGTAAACCTGAAGTTTAATATGTGAAAATTTTATTCAAGGAACAATTATCATTTCTTTTGTTGATATTGTTATAAAGAACCATTTGGGATAATATTATCCTTGAATTGGAGGTAATTGCAGGTTATTACTTTTTGGGATGAAAATGCGAGGTATGCGATAACATTTTTTGTTCAAATATTTTATGGTTATTTTTTTGGGAAATTATCTTATTTTTTGTGATGTTATAAAATTATATAGTTTTTGAAAAAGGAAAACATGCAGACCATGTGAAAACTTTTCACGTCAAACAAAACATCATGAATCGAACCCACATCCAAAGTGCGATTGGGATTTATTACATACCACTGGACTATGTGAAGTCACTGATTAGTATGACTTATTATTTCAAGTTAAATAATTTTATTGATCAAGAATAAGTTGTTTCGGGATATTATTATTTATCTAAAATATATCCTTATTATAGGAAAATTATTAGGCGATTATGTGATAAAGGTTATTTTTGAACAAGTTTTCTCTTTTAAGAACACTATATGCATAAGGAAATAGAATACTATGGGATTTAATTTTAGGAGTAATGGTTGTATTTTATTTTGGAAGAATCTATGTTTTTTTGGACATTTGGAGATTTCGGTTATTTATGGACATGATTAACCTATCATAGAAAATATGTGATTAGGTCAATTACACTTAGGTATGAGACTTTATGATTACCCAATGTTATTTGGAGATAAATGTTATGATTTTTGTGGAAGATAATGTGATCCAATCCATTTTAAATTTGGGTTTCAATATTAGTTTAGAATATTTTTAATAATATTAAGTACAATTGGGTATTGAATAGTCATTGTTGAACTTTGGGTTTTGTTTTTTGAAATTTCTAGATTAAGATTAGTATTTATTTTTATAAATGATTATCCTGTTAGGTATTATCTTACCTTGTACTAAACATTTTGGTTTTGGTTAATGTCAAAGATAGGGAAAATATATAGATTTTATTTTTGTGTCATTTGATTCTCTGGAAGATGATTCTAGAGAATTTGATGTTACCATGTCATCATGAATACTCATCGTTTGGAGAAAATATTAGTTTTTAGTAGAAATTTATTAATTGATTAAATTATACATGACAAGTAAGTATGGTTCCTTATTTTCTTAGTCAAGATCTTAAATAAAATCCTCAACATTATGAAATGTAACTTAAAACCAAAACATTGTCCTTTTAATTTTACTACAGGGGAATCAAATACCATTTAACCAATCACAAGTTTGTGGTTTTTAGATTGCTAAATTTCTCTTAATAATGTTTTTTATCACTATCCATCAGAACTTGACACTTAGTTTCTCAACCATATCTATTTTTTCCTACATGGAATCCTATTAAATTTTATCTCGGGATAAATTTATACATCTCTTTATTTCTTTTAAAGTGAATGTTTTGTTGATTCTATTTCCAATATGAGACTCTTAATGATGTTTCTGAGACCAATTCTAAAATTGCGAGTATGAAATTCCAAAAATGGTGGAAGGATGTTACATCCCTGGTAAATAATGAATATAAAATTTTCATATTTATTAATATTTGGGAATTAAATATTAATTTTAATTTTAATGGGATTCTATGTCTGATGGCATATTCAACACGCTACAAAGGATTTCTCCAAAATCATACATTGCAACCAATGTTGAGTTGTACTGAAAAAGAATATAATAATATTATCATTTTAAATAGCAGTTAATATCTAGTCATTGTATTGGAGGTAATGGGCATAAATAACTTCAATATTAATATAGATGTTGGTTTTAACATTTATCCAAAAAAATTAGAGGCTTAAAATGTGGATGAATCAAATTTTAAGCATAAATGCTCTAACATTTCAAAAAGGTAGTTTTACCGACTATTGATCACGAACCCCTTTTAAATATAGTTATTTTCACTTTTATATGATTAACATTAAATCATAAACTTATTATTTAGAAGTGGGATATCAATATTTTATTTGGGAAAATGTCTGGTATTTTTCAGATTAAGGTCATTTTTTAATGAATAGTAAAAAATACTGCACTTTAAGTCAAAACTTGTTTTTCATCTGATTAATATATATGGTTAGATTTTAATTTAAAAATATTTTAAAGTTTAATTGGATTATATTTTTACAATTTAATCCAATGTTGGTCATTGGAAAAAATTTCACCTTGAAATTCGACATAAGCTCAGGCCAATTTACTTCTTAAAAAACACTTTCTAGTTTTGACAATGGAAATTAATTATAAATTAATTAATAAAACATATATGTATTTAATTTGGTAAAATATAAATCATTATTTAATTAGGAATATCAATATTATCATTGGGTTAATTTTTGTTATTTTTCTAAAAATGATAAATTTTTTATGAACATTGAAAAACACTACATAGTAGTTAAAACCCCAACTTTTTCATTTAAATGAAATTTTCCCACTTATGTGAATCGAAATTCAAAAATCCAACATACATAGTTGTCATCAATAAGTAAAATTTGGTTCAATAGGATGAAAATTATTTTTTGTGAATTGTAACTTTTGATTCTTATTTACCACTATTAAAGGTAAATAGGGTAATTTATGGTAAAAATAATATTATATTAATATAAAATGCACATGAGCCTTAGCCCAGTTGGTAAGGACACTGCAAGTGTATCTGAGAGACATGGGATCAAATCCAAGTGGAGACATTATTTCCATGTACTGTAGCAGTACTGTAACTAGTACTGTGCAGTATTGTAGCAGATACTATAGTGGGAACTGTAGTAGGTACTATTTGGCACTGTAGTAGTTGGGAATATGACCCTGTTTGGGCCGTCGGGCCACCGATTTGGTCCCCGGGTCCTTTAAGGCCTTCGGGCCACCCAGGCCTTCGGGTTAGTAAGACCTTAGTGACACCTCAAGGCCTTCGGGCCACCTTAAGTGCAGATGAAAACCAAACGACCTACGAGGAACAAGCTCTACTAGGAGGATGAGCAATGAGCTTTAACCAAAGCCAAATCTAAACGGATTGAAATAATGAGAGGGTAGGGAACCTGCCATCGGGACAAGACTATGCATGCATGGGTATTCCTAGATGAACAAACATACAAAGGTGGAGAGATGACATCACGATGAAGATTTTGGGGAGGAGCAGTTCCAAGTAGTTAGTCTGGGTTGTATGTAATGTTTGAAGCATACATTCAAATGAATTCCACTATGGCCTATGGTCCATGTAATACTTATTCCTAAGGGCCTTGTAAGGGTTCCACCTCACCCCTTGACATTTGGATTATCAAAAATCAATAAAAATGAATGCCTTCGGGCCATTAGAGGATTAATTATATAAAATTACATTAACACTTGTCTTAAATTTATTGGATGTGCCATGAAAGACAAATAGAATCCTGGGGTAGAACTTTTGACCATTGTATTCCACTTGGGTATGATAATTACATTAATAACATTTTATTTAAAGTAAAAATAAAAACATAATAAACATGTATTGTTTTTCTAAAACAAATTTAATGTGGGGTTATATAAGCAACATCATTGATTATAAAAATTAATTATAAATGAAAATTTTTTTACTACATAATCGTATTTTATTTCTATTTTTTCCATCATATAAATAAATTTATTTATGACACAATGATGACGTAATGATTACCTCATTAATGAATGTTTTAAATAAATTGGATTATAAATATTGAAATAAATTATTTTGAAACTTTTTATGCCACACATGAATTTTAAGGATGATTATGACTTCTAATCTTTGAATTAATAAAGTGTTTTCGAGTTGATCAATTTGTTATGGATATTTAAAAAAGTCATGATATGAATAGTATAAAAATTGAAATAAATGTGTTTTTAAATCAGTTAATATTTTATTAAATGATAAAATAGTCCTAAAAATATAAGATTCATCCAAATGAAATATATGATGTTTCATATGTCATTAATGATCCATTCTGGGACACATGGAATTTTATTGTAAATATATTTACTATATTGTATGAATATACAAGAAGACATGGTAAAAGTTAAATTAGTTTACAAAGGGTTTAATAAAACAGATAAGGAATAAAAAATATCCCAAACCTCTCACATTCTTATTAGATGATTTTATTTCTGAATATTTTAATTTTATCTTAGAATTTAATGTGTTTTGGGACTTTTTAATATGAAAATAACTTTATAATAAAATAATATTATCATACATTGCTAAAGAGACCCTCCTCCCTCTTATAAAAGTCCACCACCTATAACTCATTACTCACACCTCTCAAGCCCCTTGGGTTTTCCAAAACATACACCAATAAGCTCAAAATATCCCTATATTCAACCTATAAGCCTTAATTTGGGAAGAATTATTTTCAATAAATCCATTTGGTTCAAACCAAAGGGAGTTTCCCGATTTAAAGGTAACATCTTCCCTTAGGTTATTTTCTTTTATTTACCTTCTCTACCCCCCTAAACTCTATTTATTTCATTATTTCATAAATAATTAGGTATATAAAATATTCAAGGATGTTTTTATGAGAATTATTTGATATAATCATCCACAAACCTCCATATAATGGGTATGTACATACTGTTTTTGTTGATGGTGAACTACTTTCTCACGAAATGATGATTGTTCAAATATCTCTTACCACCTCTCATGGTGGCCACTATGATGGAAATTTATGTGCATGTGATTTATATTATATTTATATTGACTCTATTCTTATTTATTTTTCATTTATATCATAACTATATGGTTTCCATAATTGGTAAATATGATAATTTCATTTGAGGAAGTGTGACCACCACCCCCTCAATGTGATATGACTCATTCATTCCATACGTGGAACATATAAAAGATGGTTTTAATGAACTTATGTAATGTATATAAAATTTTATATTATACTATAATAATAATATACATATGTATCATTTTTTTCATTCCTTAAGAAATGAAAAAATGAAATGAAAGTAGCATTCATACGTACGTACGACTTACCGTCTCCATGAACGGTGCATTTCATTTTTAACTCAAAATTTTATGTCTTATTATAAGTAAATATATATAATTGATATATAATATATATATAATATCTAAATCATGATTATTAATCTGGATATAAATAACTTTTTACCACATGGACAATTTATAATTATAACATGTTCATTTTTCACTCAAGTTCCAAACATCAACAAAATGGTAGATATGAAATCTAATAATTAATGAGTGGTTATATCATGGTAAAAATATATATATAAGGAATAATAAAAATGAAAAAACGTTCATAAACAAGTATAAATTAACTTATGTTTATTTTTCATGATATTAAATAATGAATAAGTCAAGTCAGACATTAGGTAATGGACTTCGTCTCAATCTACTTTCATTGAGTCATACATTTATTTATACATAACATTCCTTTTTTATGGTGTATAAACCCATTTTAATTATAATTTCGTTAAAAGGGAATATTTTCTCTATGATGAGTTTTACTAAAAGACAAAAATAATGATTCTTTTTAATGTACGCAGTGACAACGATCATTCCACCGTCATGAGCATTACTTGGTATTTGGATTCCTTAACATTTAGTTATGTTTTTTAAATGAAAAATAAATACCATATAATCATGTTTATTATTTTTTATTGAAAATGGTTTTTAAAATTTATTGATTATGTGAATATATTGAAATGTTATTGTTTCATAGTTCCTTGAGACATGTGTTCAAGATTTAAGAATCATTGTTTCCAGGAAGTCTCCATTGGATTTATTCATGGAACTAGAAACATCCATCAGTTATTTATCCAAAATAGGGCCAACTTTCCAAAAGAATGTGTTCGTAAAGTTTTTAATTTTACAAAACCTAAGAACTTGCATTGGTCAAGAGGATGGGAGGTCAGACTCATCATACCCTTTTTGTGGGGAATTATTGTCTACATCAAGACTCACTTGGAAAAATTAATATATTTTCATGAATCCTTATTAATTTACCAAGTATATCTTAAGTATCCCTTGGAATTTGAAATCACTTATTAACATGTGTAAAATTTTAGAATCATTAGTATGCACTCAAGGTTCTTCATCAATGGAAACATGTGTATGTATTTGAGGTTTTCCATCGATAGAATCCTCTAATATACCGATTAGAGATTCTTTTAATCATCATTATGATGATACTGGTTTTTAAGACACTCAGTGGGGAACTCTAGAATGTATTTTCATCTAGGGAGATGAATGTTTGTTTTAATCATGTGATTGTGCTCATAAAATGAGCTACCTATGTTCCTTGTGAAAGTAATCATAACCCTTATATTTTGGTTACACTTAGTCGGACACATCATAACTTTTATGTTCATGTGATAAGGACCTCTAAGAGAAAGTTTCTTTGTTGAAACTTAGTGTGGGACTTATGCTAAAGTAGCCCGAGGAACATTGAAAGGATATGAGTTTCCACATAGGCTCAGACACTATTGGTAATATTGCCTAAGGACAAAAGGGTTGATTTGAAGTGTTGGGTTTGAACCTCAATGAAGCTTCCTAGGTGACCCATAAGGATGGGAATCAAAGACCGCGTATTTCAATGATGTTTGGTCTTATTTTCTAAAAAGGATGCCTCAATGATTAGAGGAATGAATTTGGGGCTTATTTACTATGGAGGGTTCCCAAATTTGGGGAATTAGGGTTGGATTCATAAGGGGGATATCCAGTGAGATGTGGCCTTGAGAAGGCTTCCTATGTATCCTAGTTTTGAACAGGAATAAGAGTTCTCATAGTTCATCAATTGAGTGTGTGTGCACATGTGGTAACCATCATGTATCTCTATGCCCACGTGAGTCAGGCTCGGTGTGAGAAACAATGGGATGTGAAAGATTCCACAATGACACTTCACACATTTCCTCCACTGAAGATGGAAGAGGGTGCATCTACCATGGAAGAGGGTGCATCTACCATGGAAGAGGGTGAAGCGAAGAGCCTTCTATATGTTCTATTTACATTGGACAAGGTTCCAATGCAAGGAAGAAGGGGTGAAGGTGAGGGGATTATACCAATATAGCTGCCCTGAAAATGGTTCTGGTAGGAGAGGGAGACATCTTCTATGCTTGAGAGGAATGGAATGTGTGAAGTGTACCTTACCTACAAGAGACTTGAGGTTCCAGGTGGCCTCTTTGAGAAGTGTTAGTCAAGTAATCAACCATCCTCAAAATCAGGAACATCCCAACACTGTTTTTGGGAGAATATTCCATGTGAGTGTGGATATACAAACCCAAAAACATCCCTTGAATACTAACCCCCACTATGAATCAAATGTGGGAAACATATGACTATTGAAATACAAACCCAAATATAAGACACAGTAATATTCCTTACCCAATATTTTGTGAAGTAATGAAATTTTGGTGGAGGCTTAAACTTAGCCCCTTTTAGATAATGGATCCAAGGAAAGAGATACCCTACCATGAATGGCTATTAGGAAGGGTACTTGAGCTGGTCGCGTAGGTACCTCATGCAAGTATTCCGCGTAGGTACCCTGCATTGCTGAATGGTGCGGGTATGGCGCACAAGTATACTACATAGGTATACTATGTAGGTATGGCGTGCAGCTATACCGCGTAGGTAAGGCACAGATATATACTGCGTAGATATGAATGATCACTAAAGATTGTGAAGAACATAAAAACATGCCTATCCTATTTAATTATCTCTTCTCTTATGGTTTAGAGAGTTACATGAGATAATTAGTTTGACCTAAGAGAAATAGCTACGCAATGGGAGCTTTAGAGAATCCTAAACTTTTTTTAGTCTAGAAATGGGGAGCCCAAGAAATCTATTTATAGGCATGGATGGGCCTGGTCGAAGAGATGCTTCCTGCTCAGGAACATTGTGCAGCTCCGCCTCATAGGTGCTCTATGTAGTGACATAAAACATCTTCTGTCATGGAGGTCATCCTTGTAGGTCGTCCGCGTAGCTTAGCCACGTAGCTCGGTTGCGTAGCTCAGTGAAGCTACATCGTCGAGAAGTGATTTGGGATTATTATTGATTTTCCTTTTTACTCATTGAATCTTGATTTAGGTTTTGAATTATCCAAAGGTTGTCTATCTTTTTGCTTAAATTCCCAAGTAGTGTCAATAAAATATCCCCCTCAGGATTGGATCCAAAATATTCAAAAAAGGGTCATGTCCTGAGGTGAATGTCCGTGAAAAAGATAAGGATTGATTTCTAAATAGAAGAGTTTTTTTGTGCACGTATTATGTGTTGGTATTTTGCATAGGTATGGTGCATAGTCATGATGCGTTGGTCTTCCGTTTCATAAAAACCGGTCTCAACATTTCACTATTTTTTCTTCACCTGTGTTTTCCTCATAATTTAGAGCTGCGTAGCTCAATTTCCCACCTACATCACGTTGTGATCTCCAGTAATTCTCTTTAAATTTTTTCATGGTAAAATTATTTGCACGATGGAGATATGCAAAAATGACTTCAATGATGGAGATGCGCTTGGATCCTTGTCGAAGGGCCTACATGTCTTACCTCGTCAAAAGACGTTGTCGAATGACCTATGTGAACAATTTTCTCTGCCAAATTTTTCACTTTCTTCTTTAAAATAAGACCTGGAAAGTTGGTAATTCATTTTTTGTAGAAAAGAGTGTCTCATTCGATGACCCATACTAAATAATCTAAGGCTCACCAAAATTAAATGATGAAGATCATCGGGCCAGAATGTTATGACATTGTTGAGAGTACTCTTCCTGGGCTATGGAAGGGTTTCATTCCGTACCAGCGTGACTATCCACAAAGTCCTTACATACCCTTGTACGAGCATGGGATTTTTCAAGAAACCCATGATCCATCTATTAGGAAGTAATTTCAAAGGAATTGGTTTCTTCAGTATTCCAATTGTAACTGCTTGAATATTAGTGAAATGGTGCTTCCGATACAAGATGTTATGGTCCCTATTTGTTGAATCCTTCATCACGGTGGTTTCACTGCCAATATGAATGATCATGTTGTATATCCAAGACAATATTGCTTATATTATACTTTACAAGCTTATGAAACATATCAATCTAATGGTTGGAAAGGAGATTGGGACCTCCGTTCTGGTGGGGGTGTAAAACCGGAGTGGATTTGGGAATTTTGGGTACATCAGACATGTGCGGAATTCAGAAAAGATTTATGAGACATTCATATTTACGAAGCTATTTGGATGGGAAAACATGTGTTTACAAAAATTAATTCATTCATGAATTATTGAGCAGATGGAGTCCACAAACAACTTCCATTCATTTGACGCATTGTGAAGTTGGTATTAGTCTCTGGTACATTTAAAAAATAGATAGAATTCCCATTCTTGGGGAAATTTATGATGAATTTATCCTACCTGATACAACATGAGGCAATGCTACTAGAACACAACTAATGGTATATGAATTACTTAATATAGTGAAGAATTTACCCAAGGATAAGAATTATATCCATGCAAGAGTGTGAATGGAAGCCTTTTTAGAACGAACAATAGAGAAAGTTCCAACCTATGGACATCTTACTATTTGTCCTTCTGCAGATAACGAAGGATGTTTAGGCACAGATTGGCCTACACTGGAAAAAGGTGATTACAAGAACTGGGGATATAAAGTCAAACCCGATATAGATGAAATAGTACGCTTAGGTGCCTTCCTTGCTATGTGGCTACGTATTTATTTGCATCCAGTTCGTGAATCCAGAGGTGGTGTAAGATCATGGACTTTTTTCATTCCAGCTAAATTGGTAGAGGGGAAGAATATTGGGCTATAAACACAAAATATTAGCACGAATTTACCATCTCCTACTACATTTATACAATGGTAAGGCTCCATTCAGGATTGCAGGTCCATTCCAAGTGTTGTGGTCTGGATTGCAGCACACGTTTCTTCATAATTTGTGTTAAATTCACATAGAGTTACTAATGGTCGATTCACTCCATTTTTATAGAAATGTTTTGGTAATTAGCCCCTGGGATTAAGACTTGGCATGGTGCTGAAGGCATTGAATGTCTAAGGGGAATTTAACTTCTTTCATTTGGGTAACCCACCAACTGGAACATTTATTGATTATGGTAAAGAAAATAATTATGAGATGAGATCTTATATGATGGCATTTAGGGATGACATATTATCAACTAATATTTATGGTGAAATTATCTGCGATGCTTATGTCCCCTATAGGCTTTCTCATCATTTCAAAAGTCTTCAAAAATCAAGAACTTTACCACCCAGATATCTCAGATGTAACACCCCAAGCTTCTAAGGTACGCTTCTCTTTGAATAATGCAATAGCGTGTGTCGTACGCAACATCGAGTTCTAACACGCACAACAACCGATCAAACTAGCCGTTATGAATAGTAATACCTAATTTTTTAAATTTTTTAAATTTTATCTTCTAAAATGGACTTCATTTTTGGATTCGGAGTATCGAATTTATCCTAATGTGAAAGTTTGGTACTTTTCGGATAACTTTAATATTTTGATGAATAGTGAAAATTACTAAATTTTAATTTAAAATAACTATTCTAATAAAAATAATTAGTAGTGATTAATTATGAATTTTAGTGGTTTTAAAGTATATATATAATATATTTTTAACATTTAATACAATTTTGGTCATTGGACATAATTTCACAATTAAACCGAACATAAACAAGTATCAATCTTTTGATAGTTATTATATCTTAAAAACACGTTTTTTGTTTTGACAACGGGAATTAATTTTAAATTAATTTCTGCCACTTCTGTGTTTTGAATTTGGAAAAATTGATTCCATATTTGGAATCAGGATGTTCAAATTGTGTAAATAGGTAACTTTTATTTTTAGACATTTTGAATAATTACTTCGGTAAATATTTTATTTACCATGGGTAAAGGGTAAATCCGGTAAATAAGGGTTAAAAAATAATATTATAATAATAAAGAATTACCCTAAAACGTGTCCTAACCTTATTGGTTGATACATGTTTGACCATGGGAATCTTTGGGTCGATTTTGGGACCCCATGGTGCCACTTGTAAGTGATAGGGACACTATATTTTAATTAAGTTAAAATGAATACAAAAATGACACAAGCATATATCTTTTATAAAAACAATTTTTACATAGGGTTATATATTTTGGATTTTCGACTATAAATATTCATTAGAAATATAAAACGATTTCATACATAATGGAATTTTATTTATAATTTTTAGACATTAAATTATTTAATTTATATATGACACAATGGTGATGCAGTAATTATCATAATAGTGAAAAATTAAAATGGTTGATATTTTAGATACCCAAATAAATATAATTTGAGACTTTTTATGAATTAAACTAATTTTAAAGGTCAATATGACATTTTAGGAATGGTTTAATTAACGTTGTTCTAAGTAATCATTCTGTTATAATTTTTACAAAAATCAATTATTGAATAGTGTAAATATTGACATAAAAGAGTTGTTAAAACAAATATTATATTATTAATTGATTTTAAATTCCTAAACATCTAAGGCTTTCCAAAGAGACTTATATCATGATATTTGTATCATTAATGGACCACTTGGGGGACTCTTGGATGTATATAGTAAGTTTATTTACAATATAATATAAAAATACAAAGAGACATTGTAAAAGTGAAACTAATTAACTAAGAGTTAATACTAAAAGATAAGGTTAATATAGTAACCCAAACCTGTCTAAATTCTATTGGATGGGTGGTTTTCGACCCATCCCCACCTTAAAATTTAAATAATCTACTTTAGATCCATTAGAAACGGAATATGAATTTATTATAAAGTAATATTTCTAGCTTTTCCAAAGGTGCCCCTCACCCCTCTTATAAAAGGGAACTCTCCCTTCTCATTAACTCACACCTTCAAAGCCTTTTGGTTCGGCCAAACTCTGCTCAAATACTCTATAAAATTCCCTCACTTCAACCTAGAGGCCACCTGTTAGTCAGAAAGCCAATCTAGGATCCCTTTTGATCAAATCAAAAGGAAGAACCCAAAGAAGAGGTAATGATTTCACCACCCTTTTCCAAGTTCCTTTCTTTTTCCACTTCTTCCTTCTTTGTTGTTACCATTATAAAATAATAACTCCAGTATCTTATATATACTGTGATGTTATTATAAATATTGTACAACCATATTCAGTATTCTATCCATCCTTTGAATAAAATGTCACCATACATGCGTACGTACGGCTTACCGTCTCCACGTCGTAGTGTAATTGTTATTCAATAAATTATTATTTGGATGGATATAATAATGATGTGTAACTCATGTAAATAATAAATATAATATGATAATGATTCTTTATATATGATATACCATCCAATTATATATTATTTTAATATCAAAAGAATGATATTGTCTCTCGTGCATACATACGGACTACCGTCTCCACAAACGTGATAAGATTCATTCTCCATCGTATCCATTCAAGTATAATTCTCATTTGATGATTAATAATAGTATATAAGGAATTGATATCATTTTGGATATGATTAATATACAACCTATTCATGACAAACATGGCTTACGTAACAAAACATATAAAAGAAAATGACTAAGTTAACACCCGAAACAACGATAATACTAAGATATTATTAACAAATCAATGTTAAAAGGTCATATATGATAACATATTAATATATATGATTATTTTATAATTTAATAACTATTATTTCACCATTATACATGAGGTTAACCTACCCCCAACCATGGAAAATTACATGTTAAGGGTTTATTTCACAATCTCTTCATTATCTGAGGTTGTTTATACGAAATAATCTACTAGGACTTCTTTATCATCCACATCCATGTTTCTTAAAAATGTATTTCAAAACATTTTTACTATTTACTAGAATATGGGTTAAATTCATTTATACCCTTGTTGTTTTTATAAGTTGTGTATAAAGAAATATTTCCGTGTTTTTCCAAACAAGGTCTTTTTTAACCTTTTTGACAGAATTAAGGTAAGAATGTTTTTTTAACTTATATGGTGGGTACGGCTATTTTCCGCTGTTATAAAATCTTCACAGCTACCTTTAAAAACTTATAAGAAAATTTTAAAAGTAAATGTTTTATTTTATAATTATGTGACTTTTAAATGATTTCAAAAAAAGGGATATTTCTCTCAAATATATGAAAACCCAGTGCAAATGTATACGTATTTAACGCAAGCTTAAAAATATTTTCAGAAAACCTGACTCTTGAGTGTGGTAGACAAGAGGGGATTGGGCATGGACCCATCATGGCCTGTAATTAGTCGGTCAGTCTCAGAATTAGTTATTTTATTTTCAGAAGCTTGCATAATGTTTTCAAAAAAACACTGGAGTATATTTGAGAAATTTTAAACGTCGGTATCTTCTAAAAAAATTGCATCGGTAGGTCTCATGAGACAAACTAGTGTCTTGTCACAAGGCCTTTGAAAAATCATATTTGTAGTCTTGGCATGAGGCCTTGGCTATGTGGTTATGATAGTCTGGCATTATGAATTCCATCGTTATAAAAGTGGTTATTGATATTGCATTTGATTATTCGATTAGTAGAATATCCATGTGAATAAGTAAATGGAATTATTTCATTTTATTTTTCACATACTATGTTGAAGTTAAAGTTTAAAAGGCTTTTTTTTAGTTATACACTACCTTAAATGTTTATTCTTATTTATGAAAGTTTATGCTATATTGTTATCATTACTGGGCATTTGAGCTCACCCCTTTCAATGTTTTATTTTTCCCAGGATGTGAAGAAGTAATTTATGAATGAATTTCAGGGATAGTATGCGGGGATATGAGTGTGGACTATGAAGAAAATATTTTGTTGTAGTTATCATTTTTATGATGTAATGTAAGACTTATGAATATATCTAGTGTTTCTAAGGATACTAAACCAATCGGTCTTTCGTGATTTGATCTTTCTTTTGATCATGCCAATGATATGTAATAATGCACCGACTCTGGGTAACTGGGGATGGGGCGTTACAGTTGGTATCAGAGGAAGTTTAGTACAAAGCTTGGAAGATAGATTTAGATAAACTCTGATTAGAGCACATAGACCTAAGGTGAACTTTGAGGATTAGTATATAAGAACTTCCTAGAATTTTGGTATTGTAGAGATTTTGTGAGTTTTCCGAGCAATACATCCATGTCTGGATACGAGCAGGTAGATGCGGTTCTGGCATAGATGTACCTAGGGGTAAACCCCGAAAACACCGCTTTTAGCTAGACTCGAATGGGAATTGGTGCACGACAACAGGCATTGTTGTACTCTTGGTTACGACACTCCCGGGGGATATGCTTAGGATAACTCTCATTTTCTTTACAAATCATCATGAAGGGTTTATGAGTATATACTTCCTCAAAGAAAACCTTTTTATGATTATGGATTATATCCATAAATAGTTCAATTTATTTTAAGTGTTTTATAATTATGGAATTATGTATTTTGATTCATAATCTGATCTAGTTTATGTCATTTCTTATAAATTGTGCCTAGTGGACGAAATGGAAACCATATCAATGCATGAACTTCATGTAGGGATTTCCCTCCAGCTCAAGATAATTATAGTGTAGTTGGTGATGCAACTGGTTCCGATCAGCTAATCACCATACTGGGACAACTCACTCAGGTTATGAATAATAACCTTACCCATATGGAGCACCCTGATCCGCAGCGTGGAGGATCAATGTTAGATAGCTTCATGAGGCAGCAACCACCAACATTTAATGGGAGTACAAATCCATTAGTATTTGAGTAATGGATAATTTCCCTAGAGAAAATATTTCAGGCTTTGGGGAGTAGTGAAAGGGAAAAAGTTATCATGGCTGTTTACCGCCTGACTGGAGATTCTGATCAATGGGTGTCATTTATTCAAAACACGAAGGAAGATGCTGAATTATAAAATATGGAATGGAGGGAGTTCAAAGATCTGTTTTTAGAAAAATACTTTCCTCGTGACCATCGAGCAGATATGGAAAGGCAATTTCTGGGTCTGAGACAAAAGGAGGATGATAATGTCGCAAAGTATGAGGCTAACTTTACAAGGTTAGAAAGGTATGTGGGAGATTATATACGTAACCCACGAAGTAAGATTGATCATTTCTTTGATGGGTTAAATCCATTTCTCCGTCAATCATTAGTCTCACAATCCTTCTCTTCATATGAAGACATTGTCTCATGTGCTATCATGACATATAAAGAAGTCTCTATGTTTTATGACTTTAAAGAAAAGCAAGAAAAGAAGAGATATACTGATCAATCAGGTAATGGAAATAAGGGGAATAAGGGAAAGGTTGAATATCCATCCTGTGGTAAATGTGGGAAGAAACACCCTGGTACTTGCTTGAAGGGAATGGGTGTCTGTTACAAGTGTGGTGCAAAAGGCCACCAAGCTCGTGAATGCAAAGGGATGAAAGAAGCTACCAATGTTCAATGCTACAATTGCAGGGAGATGGGATATTATGCAAATGAATTTCCTAATTGTCAGGGGAACTTACCTCGGAAAAGGCCAAGGGATCAAGGCCAAGATTTTGCAATCACTGCTGCTGAGGTAGAAGCTCCAAAAGACGTAGTGGCAGGTAATTTAATGGGTTCCTCAAGTTTAGAAAATGCATTATTTGATTATGGATCATCACATTGTTTCATATATTCCCAGTTTTCTAAGAAAATTAGATATTTCCAATTTGATTTAACAAGGGAGTTTTCAGTTAAAACTCATAAGGGAATTATCATTGCAACAATGTTTTGTGAATCAGTCCCCATTAGAGCACATAAATGTTCTTTATCTGCTGATCTCATCGTCATACCTATGATTGAGTTTGATATAATCCTCCGTATGGATTGGCTTTCGGACTATGATGCGAAGATTTATTGTAAGAAGAAGGAAGATACGATTTTTGATGATGATGATGATGATAAGGAACACCTTATCTTTAGAGTAGAATCATAACCACCTAATTATTATCTAGATCCACCCACAGTAGCTCAACTAAATTCAATTATTGGGGAGGAAGAGAATGAAATGACTGTGGGTGAGGAAATGAATGTTCAAATAGAGGATGTACCTTTTGTGAAAGAATATGTAGATGTATTTCCAGAAGATTTAGCAGGACATCCTCCAGAATGAGAAGTAGAGTTTTCCATTGATTTAATTCCTGGATCAAGGTCTATATCGAAAAAACCATATAGAATGGCCACTATAGAATTAGTTGAGCTAAAGAAAAAACTAGAGGAATTGAGTAATAAGGGATTTATTCGCCCTAGTGTTTCTCCATGGGGAGCCCTTGTTCTTTTTCTTAAAAAGAAAGATGGATCTATGAGGTTATGTATTGACTATAGGGAGATCAATGCTATAACAATAGAGAACAAGTATCCCCTACCTTGCATTGATGATTTATTTGACCAACTGCATGGAGCTAAATAGTTTTCAAATATTGAACTTCGATCTGGATACCATCAGATGTGTGTAAAGAAGGATGACATTCCGAAGGAAGCATTTCGAACCAGGTACGGGAATTACCATTTTACTGTAATGCCTTTTGGATTGACTAATGAAACCTATGTATTCATGGATCAGATGAATATTGTTTTCAAGGAATATATGAATGAATTTATGGTGGTATTTATTGAATATATCATGGTATACTCTAGAAGCTACGAGGATCATTAAAGTCACTTGCGCATTATCCTGAAGACTCTGAGAAGACATGAATTATATGGGATGTTTAGCAAGTGTGAATTATGGATTCATGAGATTTCTTTTCTTCTCCGTATTGTCTCTACAGATGGAATCTATGTTGATCCTTTTAAGACCAAGGAAATCCCTGAATGGCCATCACCTACCAGTATAACTGAGGTACATAGTTTTATTGGTTTGGCAGGTTATTATCGACATTTCGTCCAGAATTTTGCCCGATTGAAAAACCCATTAACGAAGAACACACGTAAAGGGGATAAATTTGTTTGGAAAAAAGAGTGTGAAGAATGTTTCGAAGAACTAAAGAGAATATTAGTCAATGCTCCTATATTGACTCAACCATCAGGGAATGATGGGTTCATTATTTATAGGGATGCATCGAAGAAAGGACGTGGTTGTGTCCTTATGCAGAATGATAGGGTTAGTTTCTATGCATCACGACAGTTGAAAATTCATGAACAAAACTATCCTACTCATGATCTCGAGTTAGCAGCTGTGATCTTTGCTTTGAAGATATGGAGGCACTACCTCTATGGTGAAAATGTGAGATTTATACTGATCACAAGAGTTTGAAGTATATTTTCTCACAAAAAGAACTCAACATGAGGAAAAGGAGATGGCTTGAATTACTCAAGGATTAGGATTTCATGATACACTACTGCCCGGGGAAGGAAAACAAAGTGGCAGATGCTTTGAGCAGAAAATATTAGGGAGTTTTGAAAAATATGAGAATTGAAAGGGATCCAATTTTCATTGATCTAGTGAAGATGGACATGGGAATAACCAGGGAAGGTGAAACATCAATGCTTTTTCAAATGGTTGCCAAACCATCTTTACTAGTAAGGATTAAGAGTTCTCAGACCGATGATGAAGAATTTCAAAAGAATATTAAAGCTGTGAATGATGGGAGATTGAGAGACTTTTTGTATGAGGAAGGAATTTTGAAATTCTGGAAGAGGCTTTGTGTTCCTAATATACCTGATCTAAAAAGGGAATAGTTGGATGATGCTCATAGTTCCAATTTCACTATACACCCTGGGAGCACCAAAATGTATAAAGATTTGAAGGAACATTTTTGGTGGGACAACATGAAGAGGGAGATTGCTGATTTTGTGTCAATATGTTTGGTTTGTCAACAAGTGAAAGCTGGAAGGAAACAACCTGGAGGATTCATGCAACCTCTTCTCATACTGGAGTGGAAATGGGACAATATTATGATGTACTTTGTCATGGGACTGCCAAAGACTCCTACAAGGAACGATGCAATATGGGTTATTGTTGATCGTCTTACCAAGTCAGCACATTTTCTTGCTATAAGAGAAGATCTTCCACTGGAACGTCTAGCAAGACTATTTATTAATGAAGTTGTGAGACTTCATGGAGTACCCATATCTATTGATTCTAATTGTGATCCCCGTTTTACTTCATGATTCTGGAAGAGTCTTCAGAAATCCCTGGATACTGAACTTCATTTGAGCACTTCCTACCATCCTCAGACAGATGGACAATCCGAACGGACTATTCAAACCTTATAAGACATGTTTAGATCTTGCTCATTGACTTTCAGGGTATGTGGGATCAATATTTACCTTTGGTAGAATTTTCTTATAACAATAACTTCCATTCGAGTATTCAGATGGCACCATATGAAGCGTTATACGGAAAGAGAAGTCGCACACCAACCTGTTGGGATGACGTTGGTGAACGAAAACTTGTAGGTCCAGAACTGGTAGAGGAAACAATGGAAAAGGTGAAGGTAACCCAAAATCACATCAAAGCAGCTCAAAGTAGGTAGAAGAGCTTTGCCGATAATCGATAGAAGGATTTGGAATTTCATGTCGGTGATCATGTTTTCTTGAAGGTATCTCCATGGAAGGGAGTTATACCTTTTTGGTAAGAATGGTAAATTGAGTCCCAGGTACATCAGACCTTTCGAAATTCTAGAATGAATTGGGGTTGTAGCTTACCGATTGGAAATGCCGCCAAGTCTCTCCAAAGTTCACGATATGTTCCACGTATCTCTGTTGAGAAAATACATGCCTGACCCAACACATGTACTCACCTATGAGGAATTAGAACTGGAACCCGATCTTTCTTATTGAGAAGAGCCCGTCATGATTATTGATACGAGAGAACAAGTACTAAGAATCCGTACGATGCGTCTCGTAAAATTTTTGTGGAGAAACCATAAGATGGAAGAGGCAACGTGGGAACCCGAGGAACTTATGAAGAAGAACCACCTGAGTCTTTTCATGCGGTGGTATTCTAGAAATTTTCAGGACACAATTATTTTAAGGAGGGGTGAATGTAACACCCCATGCTTCTAGGGTACGCTTCTCTTTGAATAATTCAATAGCGTGTTTTGTACGCAACATCGAGTTCTAACACACACCACAACCGATCAAACTAGCCGTTATGAATAGTAATACATACTTTTTGAAATTTTATAAATTTTATCTCTTACAATGGAATTAATTTTTGGATTCGGGGTATCGAATTTAGCTTAAGGTGAAATTTTGGTACTTTTCGGATAACATTAATATTTTGATGAATAGTGAAAATTACTAAATTTTAATTAAAAACAACTTTTTTAATCAAAATAATTAATAGTGATAAATTATGAATTTGAGTGGTTTTAAAGTATATTTAGAATATATTTTTACCATTTAGTACAATGTTAGTCATTGGACATAATTTAACAATTAAACCGAAGATAAACAAATATCAATCTTTTGATACTTATTATATCTTAAAAACACGCTCTTTGTTTTGACAACGGGAATTAATTTTAAATTAATTTCTGCCACTTCTGTGTTTTTAATTTGGAAAAATGGATTCCATATTTGGAATTAGGATGTTCAAATTGTGTAAATAGGTAACTTTTAATTTTAGACATTTTGAATAATTACTACGGTAAATATTTTATTTACCATGGTTAAAGGGTAAATCCGGTAAATAAGGGTTAAAAAATAATATTTTAATAATAACAAATTACCCTAAAACGTGTCTTAACATTATTGGTTGATACATGTTCGACCATGGGAATATTTGGGTCGATTTTGGGTCCCCATGGTGCCACTTGTAAGTGATATGGACACTATTTTAATTAAGTTAAAATAAATACAAAAATGACACAAGCATATATATTTTAGAAAAAACAATTTTTACATAGTGTTATATTTTTTGGATTTTAGACTATAAATATTCATTAGAAGGTAAAAATATTTCCTACATAATGGTATTTTATTTATAATTTTTAGACATTAAATAATTTAATTTATATATGACACAATGGTGATGAAGTAATTACCATAATTGTAAAAAATTAAAATGAGTGATATTGTAGATACCCAAAAAAATATAATATGAGACTTTTTATAAATTACAATAATTTTATAGGTTAATAAGACAATTTTGGAATGATTTAATTAACTTTTTTATAATTAATAATTCTGTTATGTTTTTTACAAAAATCAATTATTGAATAGTGTCAAAATTGACAAAAAAGAGTTTTTAAAACAAATATTATATTATTAATTGATATTAAATTCCAAAAAATCTAAGGTCCTACCAAGAGACTTATATAATGATAGGTGTATCATTAATGGACCACTTGGAGGACTCTTCAATGTATATAGTATGTTTATTAACCATATAATATAAAAATATAAAGAGACATTGTAAAATTGAAGCTAATTAACTAAGAGTTAATACTTAAAGATAAGGTTAATATAGTAACCCAAACCTATCTAACTTCTATTTGATGGGTTTTTTTCGACCCATACCCACCTTAAAATTTAAATAATCCACTTTGGAGCCATTAGAAACAGAATATGAATTTATTATAAAATAATATTTCTAGATTTTCCAAAGGTGCCCCTCACCCCTCTTATAAAAGGTCACTCTCTCTTCTCCTTAACTCACACCTTCAAAGACTTTTTGTTCGGCCAAACTCTGCCCTAATACTCTCTCAACTTCTCTCACTTCATCCTAGAGGCCTTCCTTTAGTCAAAAAGCCAACCTAAGAGCCCTTTTGATCAAATCAAAAGGAAAAACCCGAAGAAGAAGTAATGGTTTCACCACCCTTTTCCAAGTTCCTTTCTTCTTCCACTTCTTCCTTCTTTGTTATTAACATTAAAAAAATAATAACTCCAGTATCTTATATATACTGTGATGTTATTATAAATATGGTACAACCATATTCAGTATTCTATCCATCCTTTGAATAACATGTCACCATACGTGCGTACGTACAACTTAACGTCTCCACGTCGTGGTGTAATTGTTATTCAATAAATTATTATTTGGATGGGTATAATAATGATGTGTAACTCATGTAAATAATAAATATAACGTGATAATGATTTTGTATATATTATATACCATCCATTTATATATTATTTTAATATCAAAAGAATGATATTGTCGCTCGTGCGTACGTACGGACTACCGTCTTCACGAACGTGATACGATTCATTCTCCATCGTATCCATTAAAGTATAATTATCATTTGATGATTAATAATAGTATCTAAGGACTTGATATCATTCTGGATATGATTAAGATACAACCTATCCATGAAAAACACGACTTACGTAACAAAACATATAAAAGAAAATGAGTAAGTTAACACCCGAAACAACGATAATACTAAGATATTATTAACAAATCAATGTTAAAAGATCATATATGATATCATATTAATATATATGATTCTTGTATAATTTAATAACAATTATTTCACCATTACACATAAGGTTAACCTACCCCCAACCAAGGAAATGTACAAGGTAAGGGTTTATTTCGCAATCTCTTCATTATCCGAGGTAGTTTATATGTAATAATCTATTGGGAATTCTTTATCATCCACATCCATGTTTCTTAAAAATGTATTTCAAAAAAATTTTACAATTTACTAGAATATGGGTTAAAGTCATTTATACCCTTTTTGACTTTTATAAGTGGTTTATAAAGGAATCTTTCCATATTTTTCCAAAAACGGTCCTTTTTAACCTTTTCGACAGAATTAAGGTAAGAATGTTTTTTTTAACTTATACGGCGGGTACGGCTATTTTCTGCCATTATAAAATCTTTGAAGCTTCCCTTATAATCTTATATGAAAATTTTCAAAGTAAATGTTTTATTTTATAATTTGTGACTTTTAAATGATTTAAAAAAAAGAGATATTTCTCTCAAATATATGAAAACTCAGTGCAAATGTATACGTATTTCACGCAAGCATAAAAATGTTTTTCAGAAAACCTGACTATCGAGTGTGGTAGACAGGAAGGGACTGGGCGTGGACCCATCATGGCCTGTAAATAGTTGGGAAGTCTCAGAATTAGTTATTTTATTTTCAGAATCTTGGATAATGTTTTTAGAAAAACACTGTAGTATATTTGAGAAAGTTTAAAAGTAAGTGTCTTCTAAATAAATTGCATCAGTAGGTCTCATGAGCCAAACTAGTGTCTTGGCACAAGGCCTTGGAAAAATCGTATTTGTAGTCTTGGCATGAGGCCTTGGCTATGTGGTTATGATATGCTGGCATTATGCATTCCATCGTTATGAAAGTGGTTATTGATATTGCATGTGATTATTTGATTAGTATAATATTTATGTGAATATATAAATGGAATTATTTCTTTTTATTTTTTCCATACTATGTTGAAGTTAATGTTTAAAAGGCTTCTGTTTTAGTTATACACTGCCTTAAATGTTTATTATTATTTATGAAAGTTTTCTCTATATTGTTATCCTTACTGGACATTTGAGATCACCCCTTTCAATGTTTTATTTTTCCCAGGATGTGAATAAGTAATTTATGAATGACCTGTAGGGATAGTATGTTGGGATATGAGTGTGGACTACGAAGAAAATATGTTGTTGTAGTTTTCATTTTTATGATGTAGTGTAAGACTAATGAATATATCTAGTGTTTCCAAGGCTACTAAACCAATCAGTCTTCGGGATTTGATCTTTCTTTGGATCATGCCAATGTTATGTAATAATTCACCGACTCTGGGTAACTGGGGCCGGGGGGTTACATCAGACATGAGAAGAACCCAATGGTAGTGAAATAATTGTTTATTCTAACAGCTTTAGAGGTATCCAAATTGTCCATTACATTTCCTCCAGCAGATTTATTGATTGGATTAGATGTTGGGCATGCTAAATATTGGGTTTCTTAATATCCCCAAGGGACTCTGAAAAAAGTAATATATCGAGTGGTAGCTACAACGACTGTTTCTTGTGTAAATCGTGGTAAGAAATCCAAGGCCAGAGATGATATAGAAGTGTCAAAGGATTCAAAGAACACAAAACTTATTAATAGAAAGTACACTAGGAAGACCAAGGAAAGAGAAGAAATACCTCCAACTCCAATGTGATCCAGTCGCCACCATCAAATAGTAGTCCCTAATCCATCTGTTGAACTTTCTGAAGAAAAGAGATCTGAAGAAATTTCTCAATCAGAAGGTGATGCTTCCCTTCCACAGTCAACCATACCAAGATTGAATTATGTGTGACCTACGTCCATTCATTATTGGGAAAGTATAATCCGTGATCTTAGGAATGCATGGGCATTCCTCCAGCATGGAATTTGAATACCAGATATTGGTGACAACAAGGAACCATCTGATTGCAATCTGGAAAATAAAATGGAAGAATTTCATAAGTATATTGTGGATGTGGATGTTTTTATATATTCAACTGATGAATAAATCTCAGCCTCTAAACAGGTATCTCATATGCTGGACTTAGGAGTCTACAAAGGGGTAATTATTTACTCTGAGGAGGAGTGGGATATTTATGTTAATACTAAGAAATTATTTCCCTTTTTCTTTTATATCAACTCTGGTTTTTCATTTATCATCATTAATCTTGAGGAAAATATATTTATGGAGATTGAATGTAGAGAAGGAATATCGGGACCAATTCTCAAATCACCCATGTATGGTCTTCTAGTCTCTCCTATCAATAAAAAATTGATCCTCCTAGGTCTCCATAACATTCTCCAGGATCAGGAATCATGATGGGGGTAATGGAGATAAATAATCCAAATCCATTATCAAAACTTTCCCCAGCTAAGAGGAGTGTTTCAATCTCTCCCTTTATATAATCCATAGGGCATACAAAATTATAAATAAATTTTGGTATCCATGTATTATCCTCTTATAGGATATATGTCTCTCTCCTATCTCAAGGGATTAAGAGATGATGCTTTAAGACCAGAAAAAGAATCCCCATGGGAAAACTAGGTTCATGGTGCAGAATATGAAATTTTAGTTGATAAATCTTCAAAAAGATTCAGTTATACCTTCTCTTGGCTCTGTTGAGGGAGAGTAAAGCCACGTTAAGATTAAATACATTCCCCAATTACTTTTGTCAACGAATCCTTAAAATAATCAATACTGATATTCCTATTGCCTTAGAATAAAGGAATGAAGATCCAGGGAATTCTAAATCCAATGTTGATGTTAACCCAAACCTAGAAAGATCTGAGTCTGGTACAAAAATTGAAGATTCAATGGAACAAAATGTCAGCGGAGCCAATTTGGTCATCAACCATTATTTTTTGGATACCTTAAATGGTGAGGATGCTGTAACATTTCAGGTCATATACACTAAAATGATGGACACCCTTAATCTGAATATTTATATTCCAGGTTCCATCAAGAAGTTTGGGGATTTTAATGAGGAACTGTAGGGATGAATGTTCCTATTACTGCATTTTCCATACATAATTTTTTCTTCAACTAGATTCTTTACATCAAAATTCATCTTATGTAGCTTTATCTGCAGAAAATATCGAAAAGGCTCTTTTGGAATAGGTTGTTCCACTTTATCCTTCTGCTGGGGTTGTAAAAATAACTACAATGATCCTTCATCAAGAAATGTTCTCGAGACTTCAAATGTCATAACTAAGAATATTCAAAGAATATCCTCTTCTCAAGAAACTCCTTCTCAAAATACTGGAGCATAGAATACAGGTTATGAATCCAATAAATTAGCTGACTTGATATTGGGTAAATATAAATAGATTTCTGAATCATATTTTTTCCACTATTTGAATCTAATAATGATATTGATTTTTCATTTAGGATTATCAGCTCCAGGATCAGAAGGTGAAACTTATACTATCCCAAGAGAATCAGAACTAGGCAGCTATTTAAGTGACCTGTTTCCAGAGTACATTTTACCTCATGGTAGTGACTCAGATTTAGACTTAGAGATGAAATATGCTCTTGGTATGGAACACAATAATACATGGCATCATATATGGAGCATAATAGCTGTAAAATTTTTAGATGAATTGTCGTCGCATTTTTCAAATACACCCAACATTATTCCGCATATTAAGATTTAGAGGATATAATTATTGGCCAGTCTATAATGCCATTAAAGAGATTGTTAGCCAACGAGAGAAATAGAAAAAGTTATGACAGGATTTTGAAGAGGCTAAATGATGCATCAACATTGAGAAATTTCAAGGTGTAGTAATTAACACGGAGGTAAATCATAATAATAAATCACTCAGGATTAGCCAACTAATCAATGAAGCCATGAAGGAGTTGTTATCTCATTAATAGAAACTGGATGCTATTTAAAAAAAGCTTGAGAAAATGAATTAGGAATTATGAGAAATACAATTAGAGGGGATAACTGCCATTTCAAGTGCTAAAAAATCACTTCGTCAGGAAGAGGAGGCAGGAGTTGGTCAACTATCTCAACATTAACAGGCAACTGATAATGATTATAAATTGTTCCGATAAGTGAAAAGTCGTGTTGATATATTATTTTGAAACTTGACAGAGAGGATCCATTTTGTGGATGGCCTTCTATTTTCATATGAATGAAACTAATTTTGTTTTCAATCACAAAAATATTCATTCTGATCTATTCATGATTGAAATATGAAAAGTAAATGATGATAATGATTCCTTTACATTAAACAATCATTATTATAATAAAAATGATGTGCTAAAAAATATTCCAATTAAGACAAGGCACCTAATAAGTATAATTTTACAATTTCATGGGTTATATGGATAACCCCAAAAAAATTGTATATTTTGACTCCTTCTTTTTATTAATTCTCAATATTACCTAAATCATACCAAAAATGTATATTTAGAGAGCTAGGACTCGACTTTTCTATTGAATTCCCTTTACAGGTTCTCAATCTAACGAGTTCTGAGTCTTTTGTTTCTGAAAGTTTAGATTCATGCCTATTGGACTATAAAGGGCTAATATTTAGGGTTGAAAATATCCATGACTATATATTTTAAAATTAGATCCCAAACATAACTCTGTGGATAAGAATTTATTTAATATTCTTCAATCATTTCCAAGGGGAATATTGAGTCATGATTTTTTTATGGTCACCAAATCTAAAATTGGTATCTGTTGTACATCTCGTTCCCCTCGTTGTTTGATTTTCATGATCACAATCACCTTATTATTTGTCTAACCTTGTTTTTAAGTGTTGTGGATGATAGGCAAGAGATTGCCAAAGGAATGGCCCAAGAAAGAATCTCAAGTGGACTGAAATTCAGTCCACCGGCCAACCGGTGTGATAGCACCGGCCAGCCGGTGGACCTGGCAGAGGCATTGCCCACTGCCAGGTTCCACCGGTCAGCCGGTGGCTCTGTCACCGGCCAGCCGGTGGCACCCAGATCAAACAGTGTGAGCTACTGTCTTGCCACCGGCCAGCCGGTGGCTCTGGCACCGGTCAGCCGGTGGAGCCTGGACCAGAATTCTCCTCCTCTGCCAAGGCACCGGCCAGCCGGTGGCCCTGTACCGGCCAGCCGGTAGCCCAGTCAAACTAGCCGTTGGGTTTGACCAGTCAACCATCTTTTGGCCTCCAACGGCTCCGAGGACTTCTCCAACGGCTCCGAAGGCCCCCAATGGGTTCCATGCCTATAAATAAAGGCCGAGGAAGCCCCGGACACCAATCGGATCACATACCAAAAGGCACCGGCCAGCCGGTGGCCCTGTACCGGCCAGCCGATAGCCCAGTCAAACTAGCCGTTGGGTTTGACCGGTCATCCATCTTTTGGCTTCCAACGGCTCCGAGGACTTCTCCAACGGCTCCGAAGGCCCCCAATGGGTTCCATGCCTATAAATAAAGGCCGAGGAAGCCCCGGACACCAATCGGATCACATACCAAGCGCCCGGACATATTGTTGCACATTTGGCGAACCTCGGGCGCTCCACCTTCAATGATCTTCAAGTGCTCCAATCCAATTTCCAATCCAATTTCCAATCCCATTTCCAATCCAAGGAGCACCTCAAGAATCTTGGGAGAGAACGCTACATCAACTCCATCATACCTTGGCGCCCAAGTCTTCCTCAAAATACGGGTTTTATTGTTTATCTCTTTTTGAGCTTAAAATTGGGTTTGTGCCTACAAACCCCAAACTCTTTCTTCATCTCCCTTTCTTTGGGTTCTCACACTGCCATTAAGGTGTGA
This sequence comes from Viscum album, assembly GCA_963277665.1. Lineage (NCBI taxonomy): Eukaryota > Viridiplantae > Streptophyta > Magnoliopsida > Santalales > Viscaceae > Viscum > Viscum album. The sequence continues at coordinate 663,305,322 of OY728139.1, read as the reverse complement.
AGAGGTTAGTCAAGCCTTTCCTTTTAAAAGGCTTGAGTTTTCGGTGAGCTAGCCTTCACCCGTTAAAAAGGCTAGTGGGTTCTTGCTATTCCATTGAAAGCAGGTGGGTTCTTGCTTAACCAATAAAAGCAAGCTGTAATAGGTCCTAGTGCTACCTCAAAGCCTAGTGGGTTTCTTGCTAAAACCATTGAAAAGCAAGTGGTAGGAATCTCTCAACGGTTGAGTTGGGAGCGGTGACGTAGGCCGGGTTTTGGCCGAACTCCGTTATCAATTTCTTGTGTGATTGCCTCTTTATTTCCGCTGCATTCTTCACTTTGATTTTAAATTGTTAATCATTTTTTAAAAGGCAATTCACCCCCCCCCCCCCTCTTTCCATCATTCCGTTTTGTTCCGACCCAACAATTGGTATCAGAGGGAGTATTTGAATAATTCCCTAACCGGTTTCAAATTAAAGATCCATTTTGATGGCTTCTACCGCTTCTTCTTCTCAAACCCTCGAAGGTCATTCATTGGGTCGTGCTCTATTGTTTGATGGAACCGACTATTCTTTTTGGAAAACCCGCATGACCACTTTTTTAAAAAGTATTGGTTATCCAATTTATAAAATTGTTATGCAAGGTTTTTCCCTCTCCTCTCCCGATGAGTCTAAATGGACCCCCAATGACATTGCAAATTTTGAGCTTGATGGCAAAGCCATGAACGCTCTTCATTGTGGTCTTGACCGTAATGTTTTTATTGCATTTCTACTTGCTCTACTTCACAAGATATTTGGAAATATTTAGAGCTAACCCATGAAGGTACTAGCATGGCTCAAAAGCAAGAACCCGCTCAAAAGCAAGAACCCGATGCAAAATCTGTACCCGCTTGCCCACTTCACAAGAATAGGGCCAAGAAAAAGGAGAAGAAGAAGGCTTCAAAGGCAACATGGAGTGATATCTCCACCTCTTCATTATCCTCCTTCTCCTCGAGCGACCAAGGTAAAAAATGCCTAATGGAAAATCATGAGGTATCATCTTCCGACTCTTCTTCCTCGTCTTCTAGTTCTTCAAATTCTTTCAATCATCTATCTTATGAAGAACTCTCACACGCTAGAGACCAACTAGAAAATGGTTTTCATGAGTTTTCTTCAAAATTCGTTGCTTTAAAAAAGAATTTCAAAAAACTCTCTTCCGAAAAAGACCAACTTCTCAAAGAGAAGGAAGAGTTGACCCTCAAAATCCAAAATTTTCCAAATGTTGATTCTATGGAATCAACCATCAAAGATTTAAAAGAATCTCTTGCTAAATTCACCAACGGAGAACAAAACCTTTCAAAAATCCTTGGTTCTCAACGAATTTCAAGAACCACCCAAGGGCTTGGCTATACCAACCAAGCCTCCTCCTCCCATGCACCCACTGTTTTTGTAAGGGGGAGCTCTAGTTTTAAATTTTGCAATTATTGTAAAAAACCCGGGCACCTCATTTATGAGTGTAATTGTAAAAACGCCCGGTATGGTCAACCCAAAAGTTTTTTCTTTTCGGACGAATTTTATAGGAGAAGACCCGCCATGAGACAAGTATGGATTGAAAAATCCCTTCTAGCGAGTCTCTCTGGGCCAAAATTTATTTCCTCTCCCCGGTGATTTATTGTTTTTATTTAGGGGGAGTTAGGATCGTTTAAGCCCTTTTGATTTCAAAATTTTCAATTCAAACCTTCAATTTCAACTCTTGGTATCAAATTTTCGATTCATTTTTCAATTTAAATTTTCAATTCATTTTTGATTCAAAACTCTCAATTTCAAAAATTTAAATTGGTTTCAAATTTCAAATTTCAATTGGTTTTTGATTCAAAACTTTCAATTCAAACTGTTATTCAAATTTTCATTTCAATTTCAAAAATCTCAATTGATTTTCAAATATCAATCTTGTTTTTCAAAATATCCCTCAATCAAGTTTTATGCCCCATTCTATTTTGATAATCACAAAGGGGGATAAATTTCTTGATTGATTGGGGGAGAATCTTTTCTCTCATGCTTAGTATTTATTTTCAATTTATCATTTAAAAGCATGCCTTTCATTTATGTTTTTACTTTAATTGTTTTGGTGATTGTGATCATCAAAATAGGGGGAGATTGTTGTACATATCGTTCCCCTCGTTGTTTGATTTTCATGATCACAATCACCTTATTATTTGTCTAACCTTGTTTTTAAGTGTTGTGGATGATAGGCAAGAGATTTCCAAAGGAATGGCCCAAGAAATCATCTCAAGTGGACTGAAATTCAGTCCACCGGCCAACCGGTGTGATAGCACCGGCCAGCCGGTGGACCTGGCAGAGGCATTGCCCACTGCCAGGTTCCACCGGTCACCCGGTGGCTCTGTCACCGGCCAGCCGGTGGCACCCAGATCAAACAGTGTGAGCTACTGTCTTGCCACCGGCCAGCCGGTGGCTCTGGCACCGGTCAGCCGGTGGAGCCTGGACCAGAATTCTCCTCCTCTGCCAAGGCACCGGCCAGCCGGTGGCCCTGTACCGGCCAGCCGGTAGCCTAGTCAAACTAGCTGTTGGGTTTGACCAGTCAACCATCTTTTGGCCTCCAACGGCTCCGAGGACTTCTCCAACGGCTCCGAAGGCCCCCAATGGGTTCCATGCCTATAAATAAAGGCCGAGGAAGCCCCGGACACCAATCGGATCACATACCAAAAGGCACCGGCCAGCCGGTGGCCCTGTACCGGCCACCCGGTAGCCCAGTCAAACTAGTCGTTGGGTTTGACCAGTCAACCATCTTTTGGCCTCCAACGGCTCCGAGGACTTCTCCAACGGCTCCGAAGGCCCCCAATGGGTTCCATGCCTATAAATAAAGGCCGAGGAAGCCCCGGACACCAATCGGATCACATACCAAGCGCCCGGACATATTGTTGCACATTTGGCGAACCTCCGGCGCTCCACCTTCAAGGATCCTCAAGTGCTCCAATCCAATTTCCAATCCAATTTCCAATCCAATTTCCAATCCAAGGAGCACATCAAGAAGCTTGGGAGAGCACGCTACATCAACTCCATCATACCTTGGCGCCCAAGTCTTCCTCAAAATACGGGTTTTATTGTTTATCTCTTTTTGAGATTAAAATTGGGTTTGTGCCTACAAACCCCAAACTCTTTCTTCATCTCCCTTTCTTTGGGTTCTCAAACCACCATTAAGGTGTGAAGAGGTTAGTCAAGCCTTTCCTTTTAAAAGGCTTGAGTTTTCGGTGAGCTAGCCTTCACCCGTTAAAAAGGCTAGTGGGTTCTTGCTATTCCATTGAAAGCAAGTGGGTTCTTGCTTAACCAATAAAAGCAAGCTGTAATAGGTCCTAGTGCTACCTCAAAGCCTAGTGGGTTTCTTGCTAAAACCATTGAAAAGCAAGCGGTAGGAATCTCTCAATGGTTGAGTTGGGAGCGGAGACGTAGGCCGGGTTTTGGCCGAACTCCGTTATCAATTTCTTGTGTGATTTCCTCTTTATTTCCGCTGCATTCTTCACTTTGATTTTAAATTGTTAATCATTTTTTAAAAGGCAATTCACCCCCCCCCCCTCTTGCCATCATTCCGTTTTGTTCCGACCCAACAGTATCAACATAAGGGGAGTCTTTCCTAGGAACGATGTTACCATTATTTAAAAACCCCGTTTTGGGGGCCGTGTTATGTAGGGTCAATAGAGGCATATGCTACATAGATAAATAAAGGTATATTTTGATTGATAGGCCCGTTATGTAGGCATCTTATGCAAGGCCACTTAAGGTCACATTCTACATAGTCAAGAAAAAGTGTTCTTTAATAATTTAACATTATCTTTCTATAGATTAATGGAAATAAGATTTGGGTGACTTAAGACCACAGTAGGTGCTTTTTCTATGAAAATGAGTTTTAAGAATGAAAAAAGGTTATTTTAGACCAACATAAGTCATGAATTAGAAAACCATTTTTTATAAAAATTTAGTTTATGCGTAATGGTTAAAAATTTATTAGAAAAGGAAATTTATGAAATCATACAGTGCAGTTTTATGTCAGGTAGTGTGGACATTGGTACTGTGTAGTTTTAAGTCATGTAGTGAGGACATTGGTACTGTGCAGTTTTATATCATGCTGTTAGGACATTGTGTGGAATTAATTTAAGGTCTTTATCTTTGACCAAATGTACGAAACTCTCCAAATTTCATGATAATTTGTATGGAAATATACTATCATATTAATGTATGAATGGGAAAATTGTAAACCGCAATTTGAGAATTTTTGAAACCGAGGAATGATATGGGAAATTGGATTGAAGAATTAGAGGAAGTCTGTAGAGACCCGTATCTTGACGTACATAGACATTACATTACATTTGCGGAATACTTAGTACATAACAAAAACACACACACAAGGACCGTAATAGTTTAGTGTCTTTGGAAACTCGGGGTATAATCTTCTAATCGTGGGGAAAGATCTTCAACATCTCCCATGAAGATCTTCCTTTTTTTTACCTAAAACCTTTCTTTATATCCTGGGGAAAAGAAAACATAAAAGGGTGAGCTCAAATGCTCAGTAAGGGTAAACAAAGGAAATATCATTCACATAATTTTCATAAGAACATAACATTTTTGGAAATCTTAACCTGCAAAAGAGAGCATAATTCCATAACATGGGATAAATCATAGTAGTGAAATGAAATCATAACTTAAAACATTACTCATTGTGGCATACACACATAATCATAGAGAATCATTTCTTGTTAGTCAAGACTCATTGCCAAGACTATCTAAGTGGACAAAGTCCCTTTCTGAATCGGGTAATCCTCGTTTCAGTCCTGTTTCACTGAACCGGTATAACCTACCATTCCAGCCATGTCTATCTCATGAGATATAAAATCTTTACCCAATGCATTGGAGGGATATATAGGTCCCACCCATCTCTTAATGAATCCTTTCTTATGTGTGCCACAGAATCATAAATCATACATCATTTCATAACCCATGTAATAAAAATGGGATTCTTAAACAACATGACATCATAAAACCATTCATATAAGATAAAGGAATTCATAAACATAATTCCATCATAACATAGTCAAATCAATGTAAAAATATGGATAGAAACAGAACCCTTTATTATCTTATATGGAAAATAATTTTGATAAAACACTTGAATTGAATTCTTGAGGAAAATATCCTTTCTTCTTCAAAATCAATTTCTTTTCACAAAACATCATGCAATTTTAAAAGAAAGATATTTTATTGAAAATAGTCATGAAATCTTTTAGAGGAAGCTTCATGAAAATAAGGCTTTATAAAACAGTATAAATCCGTTCGTGCCGTATAAGTTAAAAAAAACATTCTTCGTACTTTTGTCGGAAATGTCAAAAAGTACCTCGTACGGAAAAACGACAAAAGATTCCTTTCATATTCTTTACTAAAAACTCCCCTAAGGGTAAAATTGGATTTAAACTATTGCAAGTGGATGGAAACAATATTACATATTGAGGGAACATGGATGTGGATGATAAAATACACCCCAGTAAATACTTACGAATAAACAATCTCGGATAAAAATGAGATTGTGATATTTCCCTTACCTTATGTCCGACTTGCTTTGTAAGTGTCCAAACCACCTGTATAATGATTTAAATCATGTTATTGACTTATTCCAGAATCATATTCATTGTTATGATATCATATATGGTTCACTTATGACATTATATTACCCGTTCTTTTGTAAATTCCATGTTAAAGAAGCGTTTTGGGTAAAATCGTTTCATTTATCTTAGGTGTTTTGACTTGTTGTTCTTGACATCACTATTACTTATATCATGATTTACTTACTTCCAGAATATAAAATATGATTTATATATCATATATATTCAGTATATATATATATATATAATAGATAGATAAATAAAATGAAAAACACCGTTCATGGAGACGGTAGTCCGTACGTACGCATGAACGCTATTTTACTTTCCTTATTGTCTTGAAATGGAAGTAAGTAGATGACATACATATATATATACATAAATCCAGTAGCTTTATAATGTCATATATTTCATTATTATTTCTTATATATACTTTATAATCATTCTTAAATGGTTAACATGGAGAATGAATCTCATCGCGTCGTGGAGACGGTAGTCCGTACGTACGCACGAGCGATGATATCATTTCCATAAATATTGAACTGAATTGGAGTGGATTATACAATATATCAGAATCAATATGATGTTGTAATAACTATGTATAGTTATTCTTTACACCATTATACCCATCCGTGTAAGGTGGTGGTGGAAAATAGATTACACCACGGCGTGGAGACGGTATTCCGTACGTACACACGCGCAGTGATTTCTTTTTCCGTAGGATGGATAGATGGTGAAATAGGTTTGTTTCATACTTATAATAACATATCAATATATGAGTGATACTGATGTTATTACTTCATAATGAAACAACCTAAGAAGAAGAAGTGGAAGAAGAAATAAAGATGAAAGAATTGGTAACAGTAATTACCTCTTCTTTGAAGCGCCTTTTGGAGACCTCCTCTTAGGGAACAAAAATTGGTCTTTGAGTAAGACCAGAACCTCTAGGATGTTGCTAGGGAAGTGGATAAGAGATTTTTTCAGGGTTTGGCCGAGCTTGAGTGCTCAAATTGGTGTGAGGAGGAGGGGGAGGAGGTGTCCTTTTATAAGGGAGGAGAGGGGCACCTTAGGAATACCTCAAAATATTATTTTATATTAATGTCAAAATCGGTTTATAATGGTTCAAAGGGTCTTATTTCGAAGCTAAAGTGGGGTTGGGTCGAAATCCTATCATCCAATAAGATTTAGAAAAGTTTAGGGTATTATTTTAACCTTATCAATTAGATTTAACTCTAAGTTAAATAATTTAACTTTTACCGTGTCTTTTTGTTTTCTTTCACTATATGGTTAATACACTTACTATAAAATGCCAAAAGAACCCCAAATTGTTTATTATTAATATATATATCCTTATCTAAGTCATTTGGCCGAACCTTAGATTTTCAGGAATAAAATAACAATTAATAATATAATATTTGATTTAAAAACTATTTTGTGTCAATTTTGACACTATTTGATATATGATTTTTGTGAAAGTCATAACAGAATTATATGTTCGAACCAAGTTGATTATATCAACACTAATATATCATAGTAACCTAGAAAATTAGTGGAATGCATAAAAAGTCTCAAATTATATTTAGTTTGGTGTTTATAACATCAATTATGTCAATATTTCATTAATAAGATAATTACTGCATCATCTTTGTGTCATAAATAAATTAACTTATTTGATGTCTAAAAATTACAAATAAAATACCATCATGTAGTAAATCTTTTTATCTTTCTAATGAATATTTATAGTCAAATTTATCTTATGTATAACCCCATATTAAAAATGTTTTAGTAAATAAACTTTGATTTTAACTCTTTTAACCCTTCTTTAAATAAATTAATAATAAATGTCCTAATCTAACCCAAGTGGGCCTAAATGGTCATATTTTATTCCTAAGTTTGTTTTTGGTCGAAATACACTTGTCCAATAGGATTAGGACATGTGTTAGGGTAATATTAATATCATTTCTACCCTTAATTACCCTATTTACCTTTAACCGTGGTAAAAAAAGGTAAAAAGTTACTATTCACCAAAAATTATTTTCATCTCATTGAACCACATTTTAGTCCTTGATATTAACCGTGTCTCTCGGATTTTCGAAATTCCATTCACAGAAGCGGTAAAATTATGTTTTATGCAAAATTCAGTTTTTAACCTACCACTTAGTGGTTTCACTATTCATCAAAAATTGATGTTTTTCAGAACAATGCCAAAATTTCATCCCAAGCTATATTTCATATTCTGAATTCAAAAATGAAGTCTATTTTACCAAATTCATAACATAAAAGTTGAATTAATTAATTTTATAATTAAATCCCGCTGTTAAAACAAATAGCGTGTTTTTAAGAAACAATATCTATCCAAAGATTGACACTTGTTTATGTCTAGTTTAAATGAGAAATTACATCCAATGACCAACATTGTATTAAATTGTAAAAATATATTCTAAATATACTTTAAAACCACTCAAATTAATGATTTATCACTATTAATTATTTCGATTAAAAAAGTTGTTTTTAATTATAATTTAGTAATTTTCACTATTCATCAGAATATGAAAGTTATCCGAAAAGTACCAAAATTTCACCTTAGGCTAAATTCGATACTCCGAATCCAAAAATGAAGTCCATTTTGAGAGTTAAAATTTCTAAAATTTAAAAAGTAGTTATTACTATTCATAACGACTTGTTTCAATAATATTTTAATAGCATATCATTGTTTCGTGAAACTCAGTATTACGTATCACACACGCTATCGAGGAAGGTTGTGATTGCGTGTAATGCAAGGCAAGTCAAGGATGCGTGTTGTGCAAGCTCCTTTTGGTGTAGCGTACAACACAAGACATTAGTGAAATAAAAAAGAATATTTTTCATAAAATCTCGGGCTGTTACATTCTACCCCCCTTAAAATGAATTTCGCCCTCGAAATTCGTCGGGGTTATAAATGGTTTACTATTCGAAAGTTTCTTTAATAGAAACCCACATCGTAAAAGGGAATACCAAAACTTGGCTTTAAAAACTAAAGTATGAAATGTAACGATTACCCAAATAAACTAATCATTGGGTTTCCACATAGGTGAAAATATGGATATGGAAGAGAAATCTAACCATCATGTTCTGATGGAGAGTGGTAGAGAACATGGCTATGGAAAAGCCAGTAATCACAAATCCATAGATTTGTGATGATATAAGGTACCATCTGATTCATCAGGTATAAGATCACTAGGACAACATTTTTGGTTTTCACGATCATTTCCCTAAAGTTGAAAATTTGCTTAAAATAAATACTTACTTTATTTTGGTACAATCTCACTTTTGTTCGTGCCTTGAACAATTTCTACTTCATCTCTTAAATAAATGAAGTTGAATTTGTTATTTGTGAAGTGTTAGCAGATTATGTGATAGAATGATGGGTCATTCCATCTGTCTCAAACAAAAGGTTAGAAAAAGTTATTAAATATACATAAGTCATTCTATAGTGAGATTAATCACATATGGTTCCTAAAATGGACTTATACTTCATATATCATACTGCTTAATATAATAAAACTAGTTTCTACTAAACCGGGACTTCCTGTAGGCTAGTGGTAGGCGATAAAGGCCAGTCGCACTTCGGTTGTGGGTTCGATTCCTACAGCCTTGTCCGAAGCGATGGGCTGTCGCCCGTCCTGCAGGTTGTCCCTTTTTCTAAAACTACGTTACTATAACATCCCATCAATAATATCGAAAATCTTCTATCCTTACACAATACTAACTTATGTCCAACATAATCCAGTCTAATCTTTAGGCTTATACATAATACTGCAGTCCACTCTCATAATATAGTGACATCGACTACCAGAGATTTAATACTGTCGTTGATCCCCACATATCATAAGATTTGTCTTGTTGGTCACATTCCAAACATTCAAAGTCCTTAATCGTGTATTATCTTGAATACCTTAGTGAAAACATGAGTGCAGTTAAAAGTTAACACTTTCCACATACCAAAATCCTCAAAATTCTATATACTCAAACCATGATATCACTTAGTCCTTATATCAATCATGAGCTCATGAATACTATTAAACATTTCATTTTCTCGTCTTCATTATGCGCATATCATCTTATTTCCAAAAAATATCTCAATCACTTTGAATACCACATCAATAAATATTGCAATACTCAATGATACAACATTATTTTGGAATCCCATTACATAAACACTTAATCATTCCACCACATCGTTGTCATATTCAACATTGCCAATAGTGATCGCATGTGATTTCCCTTTGTCCTTTGCCTTCAGTGGTTGCTCATGTTGATCATCACTAACCCTTGGATTAGGGCAATTATTAGCATAATGCCCCATTTCCTTGCACTTGAAGCATTGAAGTGTTGGCGGTGCGTTCTCTGCAGTGTTTTCTTTATCATTAGAAAACCTTTTTCCATTACTTCGACACTCAGCTGCTCGATGACCTTCTTTTCCACACTTAAAACATTTTCTAGTCCCTTTTAGACAATCTCCACCATGCTTCTTTCCACACTTTGTGCATAAGGAAACATTCATCTTCTTTTCACCATTATTCTGAGATTTCTCCTTGAACTCCATCTTTCGTTTCTTGTCAAAACCATGAGATGGATATGTAACACCAACTTCCATTTCTACCTTGATAGCACAACGCACAATTTCTTCATAGCTACTGAAGTCTCTTATAGCTAATTCCCTTCGAAGACTTAGTTTTAACCACTGAAAAATCGATCAACTTTACTTTCAGGTTGGATGATAATTCCAGAAGCATACCTTGCAAGTCTTGTAAAATTTGCTTCATAGGTACCAACAGATTCATCGTCCCTTTGCTTCAGTTCAAGAAACTCTTTCTCCATCTTTGTTCGAAGAATACGAGGGAAGTACTTATTGAAAAATAAGTTCTTGAACTCGTCCCATTCCATAGACTCAATTTCATCCCTTTGCCTTGTATTCTTAATAAGATTCCACCATTGATCAGCATCTCCTTCCAAACGATACACTGCTAGGATGACTTTATCATGTTCAGAACGTTGAAGAACTGAAAATATCTTTTCAGTAGTACTAATCCATTGTTCAGCAACTAATGGATCAGTAGACCCACTGAAAGAAGGTGTACGCTGCCTCATGAAGGATTCAACAGAATGTTGCTCCTTCCTTTGCTCGTTTGGAAGTCCTGCATGATTCATAGCTTGAGAAAGTTGTGTGAGCATGGCTACAAGATTTTGCATTCCAGCTCCTATATCGTTTGGTTGCTCAGGGGTACAATCATTGCATTTTCCATCACATTCCGCATTAACACGGTTCCTTCGGGTTCCAGCCATCATCTAAAACCCCAAAAGAATTGTGTGAGAGGCAACAATCATGCTAGGGAAAACAACATAATAAAGGGTTAGTACCCTCAATATCTAACATCTTAGGTTAAATTTGAAGATCGTTAGCGCAATTCTAGGACTATAACCTATACGTATACTTAACCTTAGAGACATCCCTAGACATACCTTAGAAATATCTCTAGGGATCTCACTAAAGTTCTCGCATCCTAGTTTCCAAAGGTTGACTAAACCTTTGCTCTGATACCAACTGTAGAGACCCGTATCTTGACGTACATGGACATTACATTACATTTGCGGAATACTTAGTACATAACAAAAACACACACACAAGGACCATAATAGTTTAGTGTCTTTGGAAACTCGGAGTATAATCTTCTAATCGTGGGGAAAGATCTTCAACATCTCCCATAAAGATATTCCTTTTTTTATACCTAAAACCTTTATTTATATCCTGGGGAAAAGAAAACATAAAAGGGTGAGCTCAAATGCTCAGTAAGGGTAAACAAAGGAAATATCAATCACATAATTTTCATAAGAACATAACATTTTTGGAAATCTTAACCTGCAAAAGAGAGCATAATTCCATAACATTGGATAAATCATAGTAGTGAAATGAAATCATAACGTAAAACATTAATCATTGTGGAATACACACATAATCATAGAGAATCATTTCTTGTTAGTCAAGACTCATTGCCAAGACTATCTTAGTGGACAAAGTCCCTTTCTGAATCGAGTAATCCTCGTTTCAGTCCTGTTTCACTGAACCGGTATAACCTACCATTCCAGCCATGTCTATCTCATGAGATATAAAATCTTTACCCAATTCATTGGAGGGATATATAGGTCCCACCCATCTCTTAATGAATCCTTTCTTATGTGTGCCACAGAATCATAAATCATACATCATTTCATAACCAATGTAATAAAAATGGGATTCTTAAACAACATGACATCATAAAACCATTCATATAAGATAAAGGAATTCATAAACATAATTCCATCACAACATAGTCAAATCAATGTAAAAATATGGATAGAAACAGAACCCTTTATTATCTTATATGGAAAATAATTTTGATAAAACACTTGAATTGAATTCTTGAGGAAAATATCCTTTCTTCTTCAAAATCAATTTCTTTTCACAAAACATCATGCAATTTTAAAAGAAAGAGATTTTATTGAAAATAGTCATGAAATCTTTTATAGGAAGCTTCATGAAAATAAGGCTTTATAAAACAGTATAAATCCGTTCGTGCCGTATAAGTTAAAAAAAACATTCTTCGTACTTTTGTCGGAAAAGTCAAAAAGTACCTCGTACGGAAAAACGACAAAAGATTCCTTTCATATTCTTTACTAAAAACTCACCTAATGGTAAAATTGGATTTAAACTATTGCAAGTGGATGGAAACAATATTACATATTGAGGGAACATGGATGTGGATGATAAAATACACCCCAGTAAATACTTACGAATAAACAATCTCGGATAAAAATGAGATTGTGATATTTCCCTTACCTTATGTCCGACTTGCTTTGTAAGTGTCCAAACATCCTGTATAATGATTTAAATCATGTTATTGACTTATTCCAGAATCATATTCATTGTTATGATATCATATATGGTTCACTTATGACATTATATTACCCGTTCTTTTGTAAATTCCATGTTAAAGAAGCGTTTTGGGTAAAATCGTTTCATTTATCTTAGGTGTTTTGACTTGTTGTTCTTGACATCACTATTACTTATATCATGATTTACTTACTTCCAGAATATAAAATATGATTTATATATCATATATATTCATTATATATATATATAATAGATAGATAAAAAAAATGAAAAACACTGTTCATGGAGACGGTAGTCCGTACGTACGCATGAACGCTGTTTTACTTTCCTTATTGTCTTGAAATGGAAGTAAGTAGATGACATACATATATATATACATAAATCCAGTAGCTTTATAATGTCATATATTTCATTATTATTTCTTATATATACTTTATAATCATTCTTAAATGGTTAACATGGAGAATGAATCTCATCGCGTCGTGGAGACGGTAGTCCGTACGTACGCACGAGCGATGATATCATTTCCATAAATATTGAACTGAATTGGAGTGGATTATACAATATATCAGAATCAATATGATGTTGTAATAACTATGTATAGTTATTCTTTACACCATTATACCCATCCGTGTAAGGTGGTGGTGGAAAATAGATTACACCACGGCGTGGAGACGGTATTCCATACGTACGCACGCGCAATGATTTCTTTTTCCGTAGGATGGATAGATGGTGAAATAGGTTTGTTTCATACTTATAATAACATATCAGTATATGAGTGATACTGATGTTATTACTTCATAATGAAACAACCTAAGAAGAAGAAGTGGAAGAAGAAATAAAGATGAAAGAATTGGTAACGGTAATTACCTCTTCTTTGAAGCGCCTTTTGGAGACCTCCTCTTAGGGAACTAAAATTGGTCTTTGAGTAAGACCAGAACCTCTAGGATGTTGCTAGGGAAGTGGAGAAGAGATTTTGGCAGGGGTTGGCCGAGCTTGAGTGCTCAAATTGGTGTGAGGAGGAGGGGGAGGAGGTGTCCTTTTATAAGGGAGGAGAGGGGCACCTTAGGAATACCTCAAAATATTATTTTATATTAATGTCAAAATCGGTTTATAATGGTTCCAAATGGTCTTATTTCGAAGCTAAAGTGGGGTTGGGTCGAAATCCTATCATCCAATAAGATTTAGACAAGTTTAGGGTATTATTTTAACCTTATCAATTAGATTTAACTCTAAGTTAAATAATTTAACTTTTACCGTGTCTTTTTGTTTTCTTTCACTATATGGTTAATACACTTACTATAAAATGCCAAACGAACCCCAAATTGTTTATTATTAATATATATATCCTTATCTAAGTCATTTGGCCGAACCTTATATTTTTAGGAATAAAATAACAATTAATAATATAATATTTTATTTAAAAACTATTTTGTGTCAATTTTGACACTATTTGATATATGATTTTTGTGAAAGTCATAACAGAATTATATGTTCGAACCAAGTTGATTAAATCAACACTAATATATCATAGTAACCTTGAAAATTAGTGGAATTCATAAAAAGTCTCAAATTATATTTATTTTGGTGTTTATAACATCAATTATGTCAATATTTCATTAATAAGATAATTACTGCATCATCTTTGTGTCATAAATAAATTAACTTATTTGATGTCTAAAAATTACAAATAAAATACCATCATGTAGGAAATCTTTTTAGATTTCTAATGAATATTTATAGTCAAATTTATCTTATGTATAACCCCATATTAAAAATGTTTTAGTAAATAAACTTTGATTTTAACTCTTTTAACCCTTCTTTAAATAAATTAATAATAAATGTCCCAATCTAACCCAAGTGGGCCTAAATGGTCATATTTTATTCCTAAGTTTGTTTTTGGTCGAAATACACTTGTCCAATTGGATTAGGACATGTGTTAGGGTAATATTAATATCATTTTACCCTTAATTACCCTATTTACCTTTAACCGTGGTAAAAAAAGGTAAAAAGTTACTATTCACCAAAAATTATTTTCATCTCATTGAACCACATTTTAGTCCTTGATATTAACCGTGTCTCTCGGATTTTCGAAATTCCATTCACAGAAGCGGTAAAATTAAGTTTTATGCAAAATTCAGTTTTTAACCTACCACTTAGTGGTTTCACTATTCATCAAAAATTGATGTTTTTCAGAACAATGCCAAAATTTCATCCCAAGATATATTTCATATTCCGAATTCAAAAATGAAGTCTATTTTACCAAATTCATAACATAAAAGTTGAATTAATTAATTTTATAATTAAATCCCGCTGTTAAAACAAATAGCGTGTTTTTAAGAAACAATATCTATCAAAAGATTGACACTTGTTTATGTCTAGTTTAAATGAGAAATTACATCCAATGACCAACATTGTATTAAATTGTATAAATATATTCTAAATATACTTTAAAACCACTCAAATTAATGATTTATCACTATTAATTATTTCGATTAAAAAAGTTGTTTTTAATTATAATTTAGTAATTTTCACTATTCATCAGAATATGAAAGTTATCCGAAAAGTACCAAAATTTCACCTTAGGCTAAATTCGATACTCCGAATCCAAAAATGAAGTCCATTTTGAGAGTTAAAATTTCTAAAATTTAAAAAGTAGTTATTACTATTCATAACGGCTAGTTTCAATAATATTTTAATAGAATATCATTGTTTCGTGAAACTCAGTATTATGTATCACACACTCTATCGAGGAAGGTTGCGATTGCATGTAATGCAAGGCAAGTCAAGGATGCGTGTTGTGCAAGCTCCTTTTGGTGTAGCGTACAACACAAGACATTAGTGAAATAAAAAAGAATATTTTTCATAAAATCTCGGGCTGTTACAAAGTCTCTTCTAGTAACAATGTTACCATTACTTGAGATTCCCATTATGGGGATTGTATTATGAAGGGACAACTCGAGCATATGATTTATATACAAATAGTACTATCTTTTGACTGACAGGAATGTTATGTAGGTAAATTATGCAAGGCTGCGAAAGGGCACGTGCTACACAATTAGGAAGAAGATCTCTGAGAAGATTGATGTTTTATTGCTAAAAGTCGAATAATGTTTATGGAAATTCATATATCCCAAAGCATAGAGTTTGTATTATGGATAAAGGTACCTGAATATGGAAAGGGTATTTCTATACAATATTATCCATTGAATTTTAATAATAATACTTTTACAAAGATATGACCCAAATGTAAAAGAAATGGTGTCCGTAGTTTTAGGTCATACAACTAGGACCAGAAATGGAAATAATATATGATATGTGGGCATGTGATTTCAAGGTTATTCCCTAGTGCATAAAACACATGTTAAAGGAAATGTGTAATCCATGGTCTTGAAGTTTGTCAGATTGGGAGAAAGATAATGGGACAAGTATACTTGAATGACTATTTTAAATTAATGATTCATATATTTTGTCATCAAATTTCGAAGGGGTCAAGTATACTATAACCAAGAACGAAATTACCATTATTTGAAAACCCCGTTATGAGGTCTATATTATCCATGGGCATTTGGGGTACATGCTGCATAGCCAAATAATGGAATATTTTGGCTGACATGCATGTTATGTAGGCAACTTATGCAAGGATTCCTAAGGGCGCATGCTGGATTGTCAGGAAAAAGAGATCATTAAATATTACAACATTGTCACCAAAAACTGTATGGAAGATTATGGGAATATTGAAATATTCATGATTAAGAGTGTGAACTGTGGAAGGAGGTATTTTTTTAACACACATGAGAGAATTTTGAATATATAATGTTTATGAATTTTATTTCATTTACATTGAACATGCTTATATGTAAAATGGGGACTTTCAATATTTCCTTTAAATGAATATGGTGATGTGCAGTTTTAAGTCATGCTGTGAGGACATTATACTATGTAGTTTTATGTCATGAAGTAAGGACATTATATAGTGAATTTTTAATTCAATCAGTAAGGAAATTATTAACCTCATAAGAAATTAAAACACCTTATATGAAGAAGCCATTTACTCAATTCATAAGCCCCCATGAGCTACGCTCTGTGTGAAAACAAGGAGCAGTAATGGTTTCTTTGATAATGCAAAGGTGATGCAAATGAATAATAGGGTTAATAGATTTTCATTCAGTGTAACATCATGTGATAAAGACGATAATGAAATGATATAAAAGTAAGGACATACAATAACTGGATTAAGGGATAAAACCCAAGTGTCACTATATGTCTTGCTAGGGAAAGAATCAAGTCATATGTAGTTTTTAAAGCATTCCCCATGTAGATTTTATTTTTATACAAGAAATAAAGGGGGGTTTTATTAGGGATGGGCCCAAGATTGGAGATATAGTCATCTCTGCATATCTAAAAATTGATGAGAATCATGCCACACGTAGTTCTTTAAACAATCCTTCCTCATGCTAATGACACGAGGAATTGGGGATTTTGATACATTTTGAGAGAACGATAAATCATAAGACATGAAATGGTATAAAGACAAAATAATATATAATAAGGAAACACTATGTATAGATCTGATTCATATACAGGAGGAGAAAAGAAAATAGTAATTTTTATTGATTGTGTCTGTGCCTAGAATTGGAGATTAAGGTGTCTCTACGTATCTCATAGAAAATGAGAATTCAGCCATATGTATTTCTTAAAACATGGTTTCTATGTTGATCTGACTCCGTCATAGGAAAGAGAGGGACTCATGTACTACTAAGAAGTAGTGATGACATCAATGAAGTTTGCTTATGGAAGCTTCTAACGTTAAATAGAAAAAACATTAGTATTACATAACATGTCATGCTGTTTAATGTCATGAAATCAGGAAGAATATACTATGAACATTAACGTCATGCAGCATGGACGCTTATGGTTGTTATGTAGTTTAATGTCTTGCAACTAGAACATGGGGGTTGTGCAGTTTTAAGTCTTGCAGTGAGGACTATAATGATGTATAATTACACAAATTATTTCTTCAAGAATCTCACATTGGTTGGATATGTATTGAGATCTCCATCCATTTGGATTAAAGAATACGCTCAATTTGAATATACATGATGTATGGAATAAGGACCTTCCCATTTTAGTTTTTGTTTTTGAGGTTTCCTTCTTGGTATCAATGGAGTCTTATGGACCAATACCAATTCTCCTTGGTGGAATGAAAGAAGGAAAACTTGCTTATTAAATGCTCGTGCTATTCTATTCTGATGGACTTCTAGATGATGAAATGTATGCAATTTTTCTCATCTAATCATTCCAACTCATTAATCTATTTCTATGATCTTTCATATGTAGACAACTATTCAATGATTGCAGCTCTATGTGAAGGAAATTTTATTTCAATTGGAAAAACTGCTTCAGTTTCATTTACCAATGAATAAGGAGTTGCTTGGGTAGTAGTACGGGTAGTTGTATGATAAGCCCATAAAGCATTAAAAACCTTATCAGTCTATGCTTTATTATCTTTATACACTATATTATGGATTATATTTGATAGGGTTTTGATGAAACCCTTTATCTTTCCATTGGCCTCTACATGATAGCGAGATAAATGGTTGGATTTGATATTATAATCATGATATAACTTTTTTACTTCAACAGAACAAAATTTGTTGCCATTGTCTATCAAAAGAGTACGAGGGATGCCAAATCCGGTGATGATATTATTTTTGACAAAACTAACGATGATTTCGGCTCTGAATTTCTTTAGTGGTATTTTCTTAGCCCACATAGTGATGAAACCAGTAGCAATGAGAATATAATTGAACTGCTTATCCATGGATGGATGATAAGACCCAACTACATCCATTCCCCATGTGGAAAATGGATAGGAGTATTTAGTTTTATGTATCAACTCTGGGGGTTGATGAATAATGTTGGCATTCAATTGATATGGGTGAAATTTTTCTAGTTAAGTATGTACAATCATATGTTATTGAAGGCCAAAAGTATCTAAGCCTTTAGATCTGGTCGGATAGTCTGTGCCTAGATTGGTGGTCACTACAAGCTCCAGAATGAGCATCTTTCATGATAGTTGTGATCACTTCCCCATCATTAAATCTGAAGATAATTCCATCAAATATGCACCTGTAAAGTATCTTTTGGTGTCATGGACTATCACAATGAGTAAAATTAGCCGCTCGTCTCCGGATCTACTCCTTCTCAGCCCTATTTGGTGGAAGTACCCCATTTTGAATATATTCCATGATGGATGTTCTCCATCTTGTGTTATGATCATATGGTTCAGAAGTAGTGAAAATTTCATTAATTCCCTCCATTCTATTTGGAACAAAAGGCACGACCACACGACGATGGGTTATATAGATAATTGTCACATCCCGATTGGGATCTTCCAAGGCTATAGCTGCATTAGCCAGGGCTTCTGCTTGGGCATTTTTTGATCGCGGGACATAAGAAAATTTCATATCTGAAGAAAATTAAACCATTAACTCTATGAAGTAATCACACAAAGCAATTAGCTCTTCTTTTCTAATAAAATTTTATCCATTGATTTGTTTGATTACCAATTCTGAATCACCTTTTACCTTTAAATGATCCATTTTTACCTGAAGGCCCAATTCCAAACCTGTGATGGGAGATTGATATTCTTCTCCATTATTGGTACCACTTTCCAAAAATAGGAATGAATAAGGAAATACTTCATTTTCTTGTGAAATAACGAATATTCGTAATCCAACCTTGTTGAGTTTATTATTTTCCAATCTCTCCCATATTGGAATTCTAGAAGAACCATCAATATACAGTTCCCATGTTTGGGAATTATTATGAATATAGAAGACCTCTTCATCAGGATGTTTAGAATTAAATGTTGTGTCTTTTGAAGATGGGTTCTCATTAAGGAAATCGGCCAGAGAATAGCTTTTTAATTCCTTTTGAGGCACAAAATGGATATCAAACTATTGTAAAGTAACATCGCATCGTGCTAGACATCCTGTAAGAATGGGATGGCTGAGGATAAATTTTAGCAGGTTATTACGAGATACCAATTGGACCTCATAATGTTTCAGGTAAAATCTCAATTTCTGAAAAAAAAATATTAATTCTAGACAACACTTCTCAATAGATGATTCCCGAGTTTCTGCTTCAAGTATAGTGCGAATGAGATAATAAAGGTTGGTTTAATTTCTAGCATCATTCTTTTGGGAGAGGAAGGCACGTACTAATCGCTCTAAAGTTGTTACTTAGAGAATGAGTGGTCTTACTTCAACATGAGACATAAATACTATTGGACTCAAGATATATTTCAGGAGTATATTAAATTCTTCTTATCAATACTTAGTCCATTGAAAAGTGACTCATTTCTTCATTAATCTGGTGAAAGGTAAACATTTTCCTTCCAAATCGGAAATAAAGCGTCGAATATTGGCCAAGTGTCGTTGAAGTACTCATAATTCATTCAAATTTTGAGGAGGTGACATACCAAGGATTGATTTTTTTTCTCCGGATCAACGTTGATACCATGATGGAATACAACGAATCCAAGGAATTATCCAAAGGTTACTCTAAAAGCACATTTAAAGGGGTTCATCTTCAAATTATGTTGCTGAAGTTTGCGAAATATGGATTCCAAATAAGCTAAGTGATTGGAGCGTTGTTTTGATTTGACTAAGAAGTCATACACATAACATTCCACAAATTTCTCTAAGAATGGCTTGAAGATATGGTGCATGGAACATTGGTTTGTCATGCCTGCATTCTTTAAGACAAAGGGCATTACCCTATAGAAAAACACACCTTGAAGAGCTCTAAAGGCTATAGATTGTTCATCCTTCAGGGCCATTCAACTTTTATTATACCCAGAATATCCATCCATGATGGAAATAGCTTCATAGCCAGTCGTTGCATCAATTAGAAGTTCTGTATTTAGGACTAGAAAATCACCTTTAGGACAATGCCGGTTGAGATATCTGAAATCAATGTAGACTCTAATTTTCCCATTATTTTTTTTCACTTGGACAATATGGGCCACCCATTTGGGAAATTTAACTTACCTAAAAAATTTATCCATTATAAGCTTATCAACTTTTTCTTCAGTTTTAGAGGCATGAGTTGGGTGTGTTCTCTTTGTTGCTTGCTTGAACCCTCAATGTTCTTCTGGAAAACCAAAATGATGGGTTGCTACATCAGGATTAAGACATGGAATTTTGATATAATTCCAAGAAAATATATCTTGATTTTTCTTTAGAAAGGAAGTATACACCTCTTGCTCCTCAGTGGTCATGGCTGCAAAAAATTAAGGTGGGGAGTGGATCTTCTCATGTACCCAGATTTATTTCACTGATTTCATCCATGGTGGTAAAAAAACCTTCTTAAAATCTTGGAGGAGCATCCCGAAGATCTTCCTCTTATTCTTCATTATGTATTACCTCTTTTATTTTCTTTTTAATGGTATATGACAAGGAAAAATACCCAATGTTAGTGGAGGAGTCAGTATTTGATCATCCCGAAGAAAAGACACCATATCTGACCCTACTGATGACAAAGGGTCTACCTAGTTTAAAGAGGGATTGATGGATTGAGATTCATTATCTTTGTCTTCCTCTTATATTGCTACAATTTCTTCAATTCTGATTGAAAATGTATAGTCTTGTTTTAATTCTGAAGATGAAATAAAAACATATTTATTCAATCATCCATCATTTCTTGGTGTATCAATAATTTATCTCATGTTATCGGGCTTTATTGCTACAATTGACATTATGTGAATTATTGGATGTGTGCATGGATTTGGTTTTACCATTTCAACTTTATTTATGGGTAAAACATAATATGTACTCAAATTAATGAATGGATTTACTGAAATCATTTCCAATCCATTTGATTCATTAACTATGTTTATCTCCTTAGTCATAGACTTCGTTACTTTTTTGTTATAAAACTTCGCCTCAATGTATTGTGATTCACATGTTTTAAATAGAGCCTTGTCACCATACAATGTTCCGATTTGACCATTAAAATGGTATTTTATACATTGGTGGTATGATGAAGGTATGGATGCAAGTTGATGCAACCAAGGCCTTCCAAGAATAATATTTAATGTTGTGTCCGGACGAACAACCATGAAATTTGAATTAGACAAAAGATCTCAAAATTGAGTTATGAGTGTAATTTTTCCAAGAGGTTCATATCCATTCTTGTCATATACTTGGAACATTAATGTAAAAGGAGATAAGTCAGATTCAGTCAGGTCTAATCGATGAAGTGTACGAAAATTAATGAGGATGACCCCAGAGCCATTATCAAAGAAGGATCGTCAGATATCCTTGTCACTGACCTTTCCAAATAGGTACAAAGGTCTGATGTGTCTATGTACCACATGGTCTTCATATTCATTTGTAAAAGATATGACTTCATGAAATTCTATAGAATCATTTTCTATATGGTAAACCTGAGCAGAAGAAACTTCGATTTCAAACTCATGAGGACTTAACAAGGCCCCAATGATTACATCTCGAATATATTTTTTCAGATTCAAAGCATCCAAAATTGATAACTTGTTTGGTACATGTGCAAATTGTTTCAAGACATCATACTTTTGGTCCATGGGTCTGCGTTTCCCAGCATGGAGATGTGGTTTTTCAGGAGCTTTGGAAGTTTATGCTTCTATGATAGATATATTCTCTGTCGAAACAGAAGTGGGAAATACTGGTGACTTTGGTAAATTAGATTGACTAATTATATTAATAGGCTAAGAAGAAGATGTTGTAGCATCTAATTGGTCCTCTAGAATAATTGTGCCAGAACTAGACTTGTTTTGCATGGAAGAAACTCCTTTTACTTTTTGAGCATGCAAAAGGTCTCTTCCATGAGTTTCTGCCCCTTGTATGGTTTGAGAAGGGGTAGAGTTAAAATGAAGGTTCTAGAATTCCCACGTCTTCCCCTGTATCCTCTACCTTGGCATCTTTTTCTGGTTCCCCAATTATGAACAAGGAATTCTGGCTCAATACAATTCGAATCACCATTGGCATGAGGATCTGTTAAATGGATAACATTAATAGAACCAAAGGTCAATTCTTCGTCTGGTGAGGATTCTACCTAACAGGTTATTTCTACTTGTACTATTTGGAAGGGTGATTCCAGTAATTCTGAAATAGATTATAAGGCCCTGACCTTAAACATTACTTAATCTTGAGATATTTCAATAATAAACCTTGAGGATATTTTCAGTTTTAGAATTTTAGAGAATTAGATCATAAAAAATGCATTACATCCGACATTTAAACAAAGTGGTTACAATACAAGATAGTGTTCATTTTTTCCATCAACGTAAACATATTTAAAATGAAACATGGATTCATTCTTGACACTTCCTTGACACTATAATCATATCATGTACCTTTCCCTTGACCTCTGACAAACATTTCAAAAACATGGGATGAGCATAAAAAGCTCAATAATGGATATAAAAATATGGAATGGAAACATGAGTACATGTATACATAAGAATCAATGAAATCATACTTTACCCATAAAACATAAGCACATTAACATACCTCATCAAATAATTAATAAAACATAGAAATCATAAGACATAAAGGTAACTTGTGGCATTCATAACATTGTTACATAGGGAGTAACCCTCTTGGTTACATTTGGAATACCCATCACAGTATATTCCCTAAATCTCTTCAGAGAAACCTTAACGTTTAACACCTTCGTGTTACCCAATGCATTGGAGAGCTATATCGGGCTCACCCACCCTTAGTTTATCACGGAACCACCCATCTTCATAACAATTCCCAAGAACCATAACATAGTCATATCACATAAAACATGCATAAAGGAAACATAACATTTCCACATTTCAATCACAAGATATCAATAAAACACATTGATATAATAAAAACATTATAAAAAAAATTTTCAATACCAAAATAAAAGAAAAGTAAATCATGGTATTTATTTTTCATTTAAAAAAAGGTATGGCTTGTAGAGGAAGCCAGAACTCAAATAATGGTCCTGGCGGTGGAGAAGTCAATGTCGCCGCATACGCACGACAAAAACATTCCCTTTTGTCATTTAGTAAAACTCTTCATATAAAAAATATTCCTTTTGTATAAACTTAGAAGTCAAAGGGGTTTATACACTGTATAAAAGAAAGTTGTGTATAAAACAAAATATGCCTCAATGAAAGAAGATTGAGACAGATTCCCTTACAAAGATAATTTTTTAAAATAAAATGGTTCTATTATGTGTATTCACTATAAGAACACATAAGAAAGTACAAATATAAGATTAGACATAATACTATCATGAAATAATTTGAAATTAGGAGATTAACCCAAATAACGGAAATTGGGATAAGAAGTTCCCTTACCTCAGGTCTGACTTGGCTTGATCGTTCTTCAATGTCCTGAATAATAAACTTGAGTTAATTTCTACTTGCTTAAGAACCTTTTTAAAGTTCCTAATTCCTTTTATATCACTTATTTCCATGTTATAAACATTATGTAATCATTTAATTTAATAACAGACGTTTAGTCAATATTTGGTACTTGAGTCAAAGGTGAACTTCTTATATTTACAAGTTGTTCACGTAGTCAAATATCCATTATCTCAAGAATGATATTCATGATGTAGATGGCATATATATCATATATATCCATTATATACATGAATTTACAATATTACATAATCATATAGAGGTATGAAATGAAATGCACTATTCATGGAGACGGTAAGCCGTATGTACGCATGAACGCTACTTTAATTTCTATGTCATATTAAGGGAATTAAAACTAAATGAGAGATATGTATATTTTAATTCTAGAATTATATTCATCATTTATATGTAACATACATCATATATATCCATTATATATATGTACTTATAATAGTACATTATATTTGGAGATAAGAAATGAAATGCACCATTCATGGAGACGGTAAGCCGTACGTACGCATGAACGCTACATTCATTTCTATCTCATAATTTAATGTAATTAAAACATAATGATACATAATAGTATTATAATTATAGTATGTTATCATATATAATATCATTAAATCTATCCTTTATACGTACCACATATGGTATTAATGAATCAAATCACTTTGATGGGGCGGTAGTCCGCACATCCTAAAATGAAATTATCGTGTTTACCCATAATGGAAACCATAAAGTTATACCACAAATTAAAAATATCGAAGCATAGGGAAACCATAAACATAATATATAACATATATAAATAGAGTGAAATATTAATGGCCACCATTAAAGGTATTAACAAAATATTGAACAATCATCGTTTCGTGAGGCAGAAATTCTCCATCCACAGAAACAATATGTTCTTTAAACAATTGATGTAAGTGTGTGTAAGTTTATCTGTAATTAATCTTATAAAAACATCCTATTATACTTAATATACTGTATTTGTCACAAAATAAATTAATAAAAAGAGTTTCGGGGTTGGAGAATCAAAATAAAACAAAAGAACACAAGTGAAGGCATTACCTTCAAATCGGGTAACTCTATTTGATTTTAGCTCAAAGGATTCCTTGAGAAGACTTCTGCCCAAAGTGAGGATTATAGGAGTAATATAGGGATGTGTAGAGACAAAATGTTCAGGGATTGGACGAGCCAAAGGCTTGAGAAGTTTGTGGAAGGTGGTAGTGGTGGTGGCCTTTTATAAGAGGAGAGGAGGGGCACTCTTGGAAAGGTATAAAATGTTACTTTATTTTCAAATTATTTTCATATTTTAAAGGTCCCACATTGATTTATTTTGAGGATTAGTTGATAGGGGTCCGAAATATACTCATTAAATTGGTTTTTGAAAAGTTTATGTTATAGTTTTAACATTATCTTTTCATTTTATTTAAATCGTTAAATAATGAGGTAATCGCTGCATCATCATGATGTCATAAATAATTTAATTTATTTAAAGTCTAAAAATTATAATAAAAATACTATGATGTCTGAAATATTTTTATCTTTCCAATGACTATTTATAGTCCAATATGTCATTTATGTAGACAAAATTAAGAATGTTTTACTCAGGTGATACATTATTTGTTCTATTTAACTTTCTTTAAAAATAAAAAGATAAAAAGTCATTATCACACAAAAGTGATTCCATGGGGACCCCAAGTTTTGAACAAGGAATTCCATGGTTGGCCATGACACAACCAGTAGTATTAGGACACAGTTTGGGGTCATTTTGGATTATTATGATATTATTTTATTATCCTTAACTACCCGATTACTAATTAATCAATATAATTAAAGATAATTACCGTCGTTACTATTCCTAATGTCCAAATACAAAAGAGTCTTGATTACATAATTTGGAAATTCTGATTCCAAATATATAATCCATTTTAACAAATTCAGAACACATAAATTGAAATAATTAATTTAAAAATAATTCCCGTCGTCAAAACAAAAAGCGGGGTTTTTTGAAACAATATCTATGAAAAGTTTGGCATTAGTTTATTCCCAATTACAAAGTGAAATTAATCCTAATGACCACCATTTGATTAAATGGTTTAAATATATTCAAATTACACTTTAAGATAAATTTAAAAGATAATCTAACCATAAAATTAAATTAGATGAAAATTCGGTTTTGATGTAAAATGCCGTATTTTTCACTATTCATTAAAAATAAACATTGTCAGAAAAATACGAAAAAATTATCCAATGTAAATTTCAATGTCCCAATAATAAAGAATATGTTTATTTTGAAAAATAGAGCTTATAAAATTTTCAAAATATAGATTTAAAAATGGTTCTCCATCAAAAGGCAGTAAAACAATCTTTTAATAATAGTAGTGTATTTCATGCTTAAGATTGGATTTATTCTCATTTTAAGCCTCTAAAACCCTATCTAATTCATAAATTGACATAGATAAAAATATATAATTTTCATAACTTACATGGGATGTTACATCCTTCCCCCCTTTAGAAAATTGTGTGGCCGCAATTTATTTACTTATCGAATAAGTGAGGGTATTTATCCCTAATAGCATTTTCAGATTCCCACGTTGCCTCTTCAACCATATGGTTTTCCACAAAACCTTTACCTGGTGAATAAACTTATTCCACAACACCTGCTCGTTGTGGTCAAGAATTTGGACCGGTTGTTCCTCATAAGATAGATTCTATTCCAGCTGAACTACCTTTGGACTCAAAACATGAGATGAATCTGGCATATACTTCCTTAACATTTAAACATGAAAAACATTGTGTACCTGAGATAAACTCAGAGTTAAAGCCACTCGACAAGAAATGGATCCAACTTTCTCCAGAATTTCATATGGTCCAATGAACCTTGGACTCGACTTTCCTTTCTTACCAAATCACTTCACACTTTTCCATGGTGTGACCTTGAGGAAAACATGATCAACTACCTCAAAAGGGAGATATTTCCTCCTATTGTCTGCATAACTCTTCTGTTTGCTCTGAGCTATTCTTGTGTATCTCTGTATCAGCTGAACGTTTTCTACCAACTCTTGTACTAATTCTTGTCCCATCAACTTCCTTTCACCCACTTCATCCCAGAATGCTGGAGTTCGACAACTCTTCCCATATAACGCCTCAAATGGTTCCATCCATATACTAGAATGAAAACTGTTATTATATGAAAATTCAACCAAAGAAAGTTGTTGGTCGCAACTTCCCTAATAATCCATCGAGCAAGCACGTAGATATCTTCCAAAGTCTGAATTATTCATTCTGACTGCCCATCTGATTGAGGATGAAAATTTGTACTAAATTTTAATTCAGTACCCAATGACTTCTGAAGGCCTTTCCAAAAGTTAGAAGTAAACCTGAGATCACGATCAGATACAATGGAGAGGGGAACTCCTTGTAACCTGACTATCTCTTTAAGATACAAACAAGAAAGTTGATCTAGGAAAATTTATCTCGTATAGCAAGGAAATGAGCATATTTAGTCAAGCGATCAACAATAACCCAGATTGCATTATTACCTCGAGGTGTCTTTGGTAATCCCACAATGAAGTCAATGGATATATTCTCCCATTTCCACTATGGTACTGGAAAAGGCTGAAGCATCCCTTTCGGTAATTTCCGCTCTGCTTTTACCTGTTGCAACGTCAAACACTTTATAGTAAAATCAGCAATATCTCTTTTCATTCCATCCCTCCAGTAATACTCCCATAGATCTCTATACATCTTAGTACTGCTAGGATGAACTGAAAACGGAGAACTATGAGCTTCATATAACAACTCTCTCTTAAACTGTGAATCACAAGGCACACACAATCTCTTCCCAAATCTCAAAACACAATCATTATCAATGTTGAGTTCTGGAAACTTACCCTTCTGAACAAGCTCTACCTTTTTTTGCAACTCACTATGTTGCTTCTGTGCTTCCTTGATTCTGTCTGATAGAGAAGATTTCACTGATACCTGAAACAAAAAAGAAGGACATCATGCACCAATAACCATTATGCCAAAGTTCATCAAATCCTTAACCCAAGGATCTCGTTCCAAACTTAGCATGGTTAATGAAGAATTACTTTTTCGACTCAAAGCACCAGCCACTTTTGTTTCTTTTCCCAGATGGTAATGAATTGTACAATCATAATCGTTGATTAATTACAGCCATCTCCTCTGTCTCATGTTCAATTATTTCTGAGTGAATATATACTTTAAACTTTTTTGATCAGTATATGTTTCACACTTTACTCCATACAAATGATGCCTCCAAATTTTTTAAGCGAAAACAACATCAGCTAATTCCAAGTCATGTGTAGGGTAATTTACCTCATGAGTTTTCAACAGACGTGAAGCATAAGCAATTACCTGATCATTCATCATTATGACTCAACCAAGTCCTTTCATTGAAGCATCACAATAGATAACAAACTCCCCATTCATGGAAGGTAGAGCCAAAAATGGAGCATTCACCTATCCTCTTTTCAGTTTTTGAAAACAATCATCACATTCTTTTATCCAGATAAACATAACACCCTTCCGAGTTATTTTAGTCAGTGGACTAGATAACCATGAAAAATTTCTAACAAACCTTCAGTAATAACCTGCCAAACCAAGATAACTATGGATCTTAGTTAAATTTGTCGGTCTTGGCCATTCTTCAACAACTAGTTTTTTAGCAGGATCAACAGTTAACCCATCTTTAGAAATAATGTGACCAAGGAAAGAAATTTGTTGCAACCAAAACTCAAACTTGCTAATTTTTTTATACAGTTCCTTTTCATTCAAGGTTTTCTTGATAACCCATAAATGAATTTCAGGTTCATCCTTACTTTTGGAATTAACCAAAATATCATCAATAAACACAACCACCATTTATCACCTGATTCAACTGAGCCATCACTATAGAAAACTGTTTACTTCTCATTCCGACCATCTCATGACACTGATTTGAAAGGTCATTTCCCTCTGTATGCCTTCCCAGAAAAGGTGTTCTGTTTCCCCTATGAATGACCATTCTTAACACATAAATATCTTAGGTGAAGGAACATGGTAATCTTTAAATGCTATATCATTTCAATTTGACCATAAATTTTTTTTTGGAAAATCATTTAATAGAATTATAACCCCTAAAGTTATCTAAACCGACCTCTAATGCAAACTATAAGGCCCCAGCCATAAACCTTACTTAATCATGAGTTATTACAAGATTACACATTGATGATCTTTTAAGGATTAGAGTTTTAGAGAATTAGATCATAAAACATGCATTACATCCCACATTTAAACAAAGTGGTTACAATAAAAGATAGTATTCATTTTTCCCATCAACGGAAACATATTTAAAATGAAACATGGATTCTTTCTTGACACTTCCTTGACACTATCATCATATCATGTACCTTTCCCATGACATGTGAAAAACATTTCAAAAACATGGGATGAGAATGAAAAGATCATTAAGGGATATAAAAATATAGAAAGGAAACATGAGTACATGTATACTTAAGAATCAATGAAATCATAATTTACTCATAAAACATAATAACTTTAACATACCTCCTCAAATCATGAATAAAACATAAAAAACATAAGACATAAAGGTAACTTATGGCATTCGTAACATTCTTACGTAGGAAGTAACCCTGTTGGTTACGTTTTGAATACACATCATAGTATATTCCCTAAATCTCTTCAGAGAAACCTTAACGTTTGACTCTTTCACGTTACCCAATGCATTGGAGAGCTATATCGGGCTCACCCTCCCTTAGTTTATCTCGGAACCTCCTGTCTTCATAACAATGCCCAAAAACCATAACATAATCGTATCACATAAAACATGCATAAAGGAAACATAAAATTTCCACATTTCAATCACTAGATATCAATACAACACATCGATATAATAAAAAAATTATGAAAAACATTTTCATATAGAAATATAAAAGAAAAGAAAAACACGGTATTTATTTTTCATTTAAAAAATGGTATGGATTGTAGAGGAAGCCGGAACTCAAATAATGGACATGGCGGCGGAGAAGTCATTGTCACCACATATGTACGAAAAAAAAATTCCCTTTTGTCATTTAGTAAAAAGCTTCTTATAAAAATGATTCTTTTTGGATAAACGTAAAAGTCAAAGGGGTTAATACACCGTATAAAATAAGGTTGTGTATAAAACAAAATATGCCACAATGAAAGGAGATTGAGACGGATTCCTTAACAAAGAAATTTTTTTTAAATTAAATAGATATATATGTGTATTCAATATATGTACACAAAAAGAAATTAAAAATACAAGATATGACATAATAATATCATGACATAATTTTAAAGTAGGAGATTAACCCAAAGAACGGAAATTGGGTTAAGAAGTTCCCTTACCTCGGGTCCGACTTGACTCGATCATTCATTAATGTCCTGAATAATAAACTTGAGTAAATTTCTAATTGCTTAAGAACCTTTTTCAAGTTCATTATTCCTTTTATATCACTTATTACCATGTTATGAACATTATGTAATCATTTATGTTAATAACGGTCGTTTTGTCGATTTTTGGTACTTGAGTCAAAAGTGAACTTCTTATATTTACTAGTTGTTCACGTAGTCAAATATCTATTACCTCAACAATGATATTCATGATGTAGATGCAGTATAAATCATATATATCCAGTATATACATGAATTTATAATATTACATAATAATTTATAGGTAATAAATGAAATGCACCGTTCATGGAGACGGTAAGTCGTACGTACGCATGAACACTACTTTCATTTATATGTCATATTAATGGAATTAAAACTAAATGAGAGATATATATATATTAATTACAGAATTATATTGACCATTTAGATGTAACATGCATCATATATATCCATTATATATATGTACTTATAATAGTACATTATATTTGGGGATAAGAAATGAAATGCACAATTCTTGGAGACGGTAAGCCATACGTAGACATGAAAGCTACTTTCATTTCTATTTCATACTTTAATGGAATTAAAAAATAATGATACATAATATTATTATAATTCCATTATGGTATCATATATAATATCATTAAATCTATCCTTTATTCATACCAAATATGGTATTAACAAATCAAATCACATTGAGGGGTGGTAGTCCGCACTTTAAAAAATGAAATTATCGTGTTTACACATAATGGAAACCATAAAGGTATACCACAAATGAAAAATAAAGAACCATAAAGAAAACATAAACATAATATATATCATTTATAAATATAGTGACATCTTAATGGCCCCCATAATAGGCGTTAAAAGAATATTGAACAATCATCGTTTCGTGAGGCCGAAATTCGCCATCCACATGAACAGTATGTTATTTAACCATTAGATGTTGGTGTGTGTAATTTTATAATGAATGCATCTTATAAAAATATCCTAGTATATTTAAGATACTGGAGTTGTTACAAAATAAATTAATAAAAAGAGGTTAGGGGGTTGGAGAAGAAAAATAAAACAAAAGATCACAAGTGAAGGCATTACCTTAAAATCGGGTAACTCTCTTTGATTTGAGCTCAAAGGCTTCCTTGGGAAGACTTCTTCCCAATGTGAGGCCTCTAGGAGTAATAGAGGGATGTGGAGAGACAAAATTATCAGGGTTTGGACGAGCCAAAGGCTTGAGAGGTTTGGGTAAGTTGGTAGAGGCTGGGGCCTTTTATAAGAGGAGAGGAGGGGCACTCTTGGAATGGTATAAAATGTAACTTTATTTTCAAATGAGTTTCATATTTTAAAGGTCCCACATTGATATATTTTGAGTATATGGTGATAATGGTTCTTAATATAATAATCCAATAGGTTTTTTACAAGTTTACGTTATATTTTTAACATTATCTTTTCATTTTATTTAAATTGTTAAATAATGAGGTAATCGCTGCAGCATCATGATGTCAGAAACAATTAAATTAATTTAATGTCTAAAAATTATAAAAAAATACTATGATGTATGAAATCTTTTTATATTTCCAATTACTATTTAAAGATCAATATATCATTTAGGTAGAAAAAATTAAAAATGATATACTCAGGTGATACATTCTTTGTTATATTTAACTTTCTTTAAAAATTAAAAGATAAAAAGTCATTATCATACAAAAGTGATTCCATGGGGTCCCCACGTTTGGAACAAGGCATCCCATGGTAGGCCATGCCACAACCAGTAGTATTAAGACACATGTTGGGGTCATTTGTTATTATTATGATATTATTTTATTATCCTTAACTACCTAATTACTAATTAATCAAGATAATTAAAGATAATTACCGTCGTTACTATTCATAATGTCCAAAAACAAAAGAGTCTTGATTAAATAATTTGGAACTTTTAATTCCAAATATTTAATCAATTTTACAAAAATCAAAACACATAAATTGCAATAATTAATTTAAAAATAATTCCCGTTGTCAAAACAAATAGGGGGTTTTTTGAAACAATATCTATGAAATGTTTTGCATTAGTTTATGCCCATGTCCAAAGTGAAATTCATCATAATGACCAACATTGTATTAAATGGTAAAAATATATTCAAATTAGACTTTAAGACCAATTAAAAACATAATATATCCATATAATTAAATTAGATGAAAAAGCAGTTTTGATGTAAAATGCAGTATTTTTCACTATTCATTAAAAAATGAACATTGTCAGAAAAATAACAAATATTTATCCAATGTAAATTTAAATTATCCAATCATAAATAATATGTTTATTTTGACTAATAGAGATTATAAAATTTTCAAAATATAGATTAAAAAATGGTTCGCCATCAAAAGGATGTAAAACAATCTTATAAAAATATTAGTGTATTCCATGCTTAAGATTGGATTTATTCTCATTTTAAGCCTATAAAACACTATCTAATTCATAAAAAAGAAATAGATAAAAATATCCATTATTCATTACTTACTTGGGATGTTACATAGATAGCATAAAATCTACCAGGGTTAAGGACAACTTTGGCCTTGATGCGACTTCATATTTTTTCTGACTGCTCTTTATCCTTATGAACACTTTGTTTCTTTGAGGAATAACTTTTTTATAAATATGGTTTTGTTGTGGAAGTAGTGGTAGAAGGAAAATTGTTTTGTTTCAACTGTGTTCATAAAATAGCATGAGTCTGGTTGATCATTTTTCTGATCATCCAATCATCATATTTTTCACATTTTTTACTTTTAACCTCTTTCCATTCCCCCTCAACCTCTAGATTGGAGGCAATAAAACATGCTACTTGAGCTGATGAACTTTTTAATTTCACCTGTATAGAGTCTACCATCTTTTTTAGAAGGGATTTGAAAACAAAGCACTCTTAGATGGGGTGTACCAACACCTAATGAAAGGGACAATAATTCAGATAATCTTTATCTCCTTTTTTATTTGGATTCTTTGGCCTTGGAAACTGAACCAAATTGTTTTATGAGGATGAGATGAAGTAGATATGAAATTTCACATTCTGGAAAGAATAGTTTTTATTCTTTAATTAGTGTAAATATTTTCGCCTTTGATCTCTTTGATCATCTTGATGAGGTGGTCGTTGCTTGTAACGCCCCGACCCCAGCTACCCAGAGTCGGTGCATTAATTACATAACATTGGCATGATCACAAGAAAGATCAAATCCCGAAAGACCGATTGGTTTAGTAGCCTTGGAAACACTAGATATAATCATAAAATTTTACATTACATTTCAAAGTGAAAAACTACTACAACAACAAAGTCTTCATATCCACACTATTAACCCCTCATAATATCCCTACAAGTCATTCATAAATTACTTCTTCACTACCTGGGAAAAATAAAACATAGAAAAGGGGTGAGCTCAAATGCCCAGTAAGGATAACAATATAGCGGAACATTCAAAATAAGCATAAACATTTAAGGCAATGAATTACTAAAAAAAAGCCTTTTAAAATTGAACTTCAACATAGTATGGCAAAAGTAAAATGAAATAATGCCATTTACTTGTTCACATGAATATTCTACTAATCGAATAATCACATGCAATATCAATAAACACTTTCATAATGTTGGAATGCATAATGCCAGACTATCATAACCACATAGCCAAGGCCTCGTGCCAAGACTACAAATAAGATTTTGTCAAGGCCTTGTGCCAAGACACTAGTTTGTCTCATGAGACCTACCGATGCATCGAGGAGCTATAGCGGGCTCCACCCGTCACTTATTAAGTCCAATGCATTCCCATATGAAAAGGTTTAAACATAACATAAACATTCGTATTAAAACTAGCATACGAAATGTCAATAATTTCACCATAAACTATGAATGTTATAAAAATAGCACATCCACAGTCAAACATATCACAAAACCTTCAATACAATATAGAAGTTTTTTATCATAATAAACCAACTTCAAATAATCTTAAAATCCATCAAAGGATGTTGACATAGATGAAATCAAAATTCTTTTTTAAAGAAGTATCTCCTTTTATTTTGAAATCATTTGAGATCCATATAAAATAAAACATTTTCTTTGAAAATATTCTTATAATCTTGTATGGAAAGCTTCGACGATTTTATAACGGCGGAAAATAACAGCACCCGCCGTATAAGTTAAAAAAACATTCTTACCTCAATTCAGTCGAAATGGTTAAAAAGGACCTTGTTTTGAAAACGACGGAAAGATTCCTTTATAAACCTCTTATAAAAAGTCAAATAAGGGTATAAATGACTTTAACCCATATTCTTGTAAATAGTATAAATGTTTTGAAATACATTTCAAAGAAACATGGATGTGGATGATAAAGAGATCCCAGTAGATTATTACGTATAATACAACCTCGGATAATGAAGAGATTGTGAAATGACCCTTACCTTGTACTTTTCCTTGGTTGTGGTAGGTTAACCTCCTGTATAATGGTGAAATAATTGTTATTAAATTATACAAGAATCATATACATTAATATGATATCATATATGATCTTTTAATATTGATTTGATAATAATATCTTAGTATTATCGTTGTTTCGGGTGTTAACTTACTTGTTTTCTTTTGTATGTTTTATTACGTAAGACATGTATGTAAAGGATAGGTTGTATATTATTCATATCCAGAATTATATCAAGTCCTTAAACATCATTTTTTAAATCATCAAATTATACTTGAATGGATACGATGGAGAATGAATCTCATCGCGTTCGTGGAGACGGTAGTCCGTACGTACGCACGAGCGACAATATCATTATTTTGATATTAAAATAATATATAAATGGATGGTATATCATATATAAAGAATCATTAACATGTTAGATTTATTATTTACATGAGTTACACATCATTATTATACCCATCCAAATAATATTATATTGAATAACAATTACACCACGACGTGGAGACGGTAAGCCGTACGTACGCACGTATGGTGACATGTTATTCAAAGGGTGGATAGGATAATGAATATGGTTGTACCATATTTATAATAACATCACAGTATATGTGAGATACTGGAGTTATTATTTTAGAATGGTAAGAACAAAGGAAGAAGAAGTGGAAGAAGAAATGAACTTAGAAAAGGGTTGTGAAATCATTACCTCTTCTTCGGGTTCTTCCTTTTGATTTGATAAAAAGGGCTCCTTAGGTTGGCTTTATGATCAAACTAAATCCTCTAGGTTGTATTGAGGGATGTTGTGAGAGTATTTGGGCAGAGTTTGGCCGAACCAAAAGGCTTTAGAGGTGTGAAGAAATGAGAAGGAGGAGTGCCTTTTTATAAGAGGGGTGAGGGGCACCTTTGGAAAAGCTAGAAATATTATTTTATAATAAATTAATATTCGGTTTCTAATGGCTCCAAAATTGACTATTCAAAGGTTAAGGTGGGGATAGGTAGAAAACAACTCAACCAATAGAATTTAGACAGGTTTGGGTACTTATATTAACCTTATCTTTAAGTATTAACTCTAAGTTAATTAGTTTCACTTTTACAATGTCTCTTTGTATTTTTATATTATATGGTTAATAGACTTACCATATACATACAAGAGACCCCCAAGTGGTCCATTAATGATGATCCTATCATTATATAAGTCTCTTGGCCTAACCTTAGATTTTTAAAAATTTAATATCAATTAATAATATAATATTTGTTTTAAGAACTCCTTTATGTCAATTTTGACACTATTCAATAGTTGATTTTTGTGAAACTCATAACAGATTGATTACTTCGAACAAAGTCAATTAAATCACTCCTAATATATCCTATTATCCTATAAAATTAGTTTAATTCATTAAAAGTTTCATATTATATTTATTTGGGTATTTATAATATCAATTATTTTAATTTGTCACTATTTTATAAATTACTGCATCATCATTGTGTCATAAATAAAATAAATTATTTAATGTCTAAAAATTATAAATAAAATATCATTATGTAGGAAATCTTTTTATATTTATAATGAATATTTATAATCTAAAATCCAACATATATAACCCTATGTAACAATTGTTTTTCTAAAAGATATATGCTTATGTCATTTTTGTATTCATTTTAACTTAATTAAAATAAAGTGTCATTATCACTTACAAGTGAATCCATGGGGTCCCAAAATCGACTCAAAGATTCCCATGGTCGACCATGTATCCACCAATAGGGTTAGGACACGTTTTAGGGTAATTTAGTATTATTATAATATTATTTTTTTAACCCTTATTTACCGGATTTACCCTTAACCATGGTAAATAAAATATTTACCGCAGTAATTATTCAAAATGTGTAAAAATGAAAGTTACCTATTTACATAATTTGGACATCCTGATTCCAAATATGTAATCCATTTTTCCAAATTCAAAACACAGAAGTGGCAGAAATTAATTTAAAATTAATTCCCGCTGTCAAAACAAAAAGCGTGTTTTTAAGAGATAATAACTATCAAAAGATTGACACCTGTTTATGTTCGGTTTAATTGTAAAATTATGTCCAATGACAAACATTAAATTGAATGGTAAAAATATATTCTAAATATACTTTAAAACCACTCAAATTCATAATTTATCAATATTAATTATTTTGATTAAAAAAGTTGTTTTTAATTAAAATTTATTAATTTTCACTATTCATCAAAATATAAAAGTTATCCGAAAAGTACCAAAATTTCACCCTAGGCTAATTTCAATATTCCGAATCCAAAAATGAAGTCCATTTTGAAATATAAAATATATATGATTTCAAAAAGTAGGTATTACTATTCACAACGGCTAGTTTAATTAGTTGTGGTGTGTGTTAGAACTCGAGGTTGCGTACAACACACGCTATCGCATTATTCGAAGGGAAACGTACCGTAGAAGCATGGGGTGTTACATTCTCCCCTCCTTCAAATAATTGCGTCCTCGCAATTTCTAGGGTATTACTGCATAAAAAGACTCGGGTGGTTCTTCATCATAAGTTCCTCGGGTTCCCACATTGCCTCTTCCATCTTATGGTTTCTCCACAAAACTTTTAC
This sequence comes from Viscum album, assembly GCA_963277665.1. Taxonomy (NCBI): domain Eukaryota; kingdom Viridiplantae; phylum Streptophyta; class Magnoliopsida; order Santalales; family Viscaceae; genus Viscum; species Viscum album. The sequence continues at coordinate 663,267,840 of OY728139.1, read as the reverse complement.
CAGACGCGTCGTCCGGTTTCTCAGCACTTGTTCTCTCGTATCAAGAATCTTGACGGGCTCTTCGCAATAAGACAGATCGGGTTCCAGTTCTAATTCTTCATAGGTGAGTACATGCGTTGGATCAGGCATGTATTTCCTCAATAGAGATACGTGGAACACATCGTGAACTTTGGAGAGACTTGGCGGCATTGCCAATCGGTAAGCTACAACCCCAATTCGTTCTAGAATTTCGAAAGGTCCAATGTACCTGGAACTCAATTTACCTTTCTTACCAAAACTTATGACTCCCTTCCACGGAGATACCTTCAGGAAAACATGATCACCGACTTGAAATTCCAAATCCTTCCTTCGATTATCGGCATAGCTCTTCTGCCTACTTTGAGCTGCTTTGATGTGATTTTGGATTACCTTCACCTTTTCCACCGTTTCCTCCACCAGTTCTGGGCCTACAAGTTTTCTTTCACCAACATCATCCCAACAGGTTGGTGTACAACATCTCATTCCATATAACGCTTCATATGGTGACATCTGAATACTCGAATGGAAGCTATTGTTATAGGAAAATTCTAGCAGAGGTAAATATTGATCCCACATACCCTGAAAGTCAAGTGAGCAAGATCTCAACATGTCTTCTAAGGTTTGAATAGTCCGTTCTGATTGTCCGTCTGTCTGAGGGTGGTAAGCAGTGATCAAATAAAGTTCAGTATCCAGGGATTTCTGAAGACTTTTCCAGAATCTTGAAGTAAAATGGGGATCACGATCAGAAACAATTGATAAGGGTACTCCATGAAGTCTCACAACTTCATTAATATATAGTCTTGCTAGACGTTCCAGGGGTAGATCTTCTCTTATAGCAAGAAAATGTGCTGACTTGGTAAGACGATCAACAATAACCCATATTGCATCATTCCTTCTAGGAGTCTTTGGTAGCCCCATGACAAAGTCCATTGTAATATTGTCCCATTTCCACTCCGGTATGGGAAGAGGTTGCATGACTCCTCCAGGCTGTTGCCTTCCAGCTTTCACTTGTTGACAGACCATACATCTTGACACAAAATCAGCAATCTCCCTCTTCATGTTGTCCCACCAAAAATGTTCCTTCAAATCTCTATACATTTTGGTGCTCCCAGGGTGTATAGAGAAATTGGAACTATGAGCATCATCCAACAATTCCCTTTTTAGATCAGGTAAATCGGGAACACAAAGTCTCTTCCCGAATTTCAAAATCCCATCTTCATACACAAAGTCTCTCAATCTCCCATCATTCACATCTTTAATCTTATTCTGAAATTCTTCATCATCGGTCTGAGAACTCTTAATCCTTTCTAGTAAAGATGGTTTGGCAACCATTTGAAAAAGCATTGATGTTTCACCTTCCCTGGTTATTCCCATGTCCATCTTCACTAGATCCATGAAAATTGGATCCCTTTCAATTCTCATCATGTTCAAAACTCCATGGTCTTTTCTGCTCAAAGCATCTGCCACCTTGTTTGCTTTCCCCGGGTGGTAGTGTATCGTACAATCATAATCCTTGAGTAATTCAAGCCATCTCCTTTGCCTCATGTTGAGTTCTTTTTGTGAGAAAATATACTTCAAACTCTTGTGATCAGTATAAATCTCACATTTTCCCCATAGAGGTAGTGCCTCCATATCTTCAAAGCAAAGATCACAGCTGCTAACTCAAGATCATGAGTAGGATAGTTTTGTTAATGAATTTTCAACTGTCGTGATGCATAGGCAATAACTCTATCATTCTGCATAAGGACACAGCCAAGTCCCTTCTTTGATGCATCACTATAAATAACGAACCCATCATTCCCCGATGGTAGAGTCAATATAGGAGCATTGACTAATCTTCTCTTCAGTTCTTCGAAACATTCTTCACACTCTTTTGTCCAAACAAATTTAGCCCCTTTACGTGTGAGCTTTGTTAATGGGTCAGCCAATCGGGCAAAATTCTGGATGAAACGTCGATAATAACCTGCCAAACCAATAAAACTACGTACCTCAGTTATACTCGTAGGTGCTGGCCATTCTTGGATTGCCTTGGTCTTAGAAGGATCAACAGAGATTCCATCTTTAGAGACAATATGGCCAAGAAAAGAAATCTCCTGAAGCCAGAATTCACACTTGCTAAACTTCCCATATAATTCATGCCTCCTCAGAGTCTTCAAGATAATGCGCAAGTGATTTTCATGATCTTCGTAGGTTTTGGAGTATACCAAGATATCATAAATAAATACCACCACAAATTCATCGAGATACTCCTTGAAAACTCTATTCATTAGATCCATGAATACAGAGGGTGCATTAGTCAATCCAAACGGCATTACAGTAAACTCGTAATGCCCGTAACTGGTTCGAAATGCTGTTTTCGGAATGTCTTCCTTCTTCACACACAACTGATGGTATCCAGATCGAAGGTCAATCTTTGAAAAGTATTGAGCTCCATGCAGTTGGTCAAATAAATCATCAATACGAGGTAGGGGATACTTGTTCTTTATCGTTATAGCATTGATCTCCCTATAGTCGATACATAACCTCATAGATCCATCTTTCTTTTTAACAAAAAGAACAGGGGCTCCCCATGGAGAAACACTAGGGCGAATAAATCCCTTATTACTCAGTTCCTCTAGTTGTTTCTTTAGTTCGACTAATTCTACAGTGGCCATTCTATAAGGGGTCTTCGATATAGGCCTTGATCCAGGAATCAAATCAATGGAAAACTCAACTTCTCGTTCTAGAGGATGTCCAGGTAAATCTTCCGGAAATACATCTACAAATTCTTTCACAACAGGTACATCCTCTATTTGAACATTCCTTTCCTCACCGACAGTTATTTCATTCTCTTCCTCCCCAATAATTGAATTTTGTTGAGCTACTGGGGGTGGATCTAAATAAGAATTAGGTGGTGATGATTCTGCTCTAAAGATAAGGTGTTCTTTATCATTATCATCAAGAATCGTAACCTCTTTCTTCTTACAATAAATCTTCGCATCATAGTCCGAAAGTCAGTCCATACCGAGGATTATATCAAACTCAATCATAGGTATGACGATGAGATCAGATGATAAAGAAAATTTATGTGCTCTAATGGGGACTGATTCACAAAACTTTGTTGCAATGATACTTCCCTTAGGAGTTTTAACTGACAACTCCCTTATTAAATCAAATTGGAAATATCTAATTTTCTTAGCAAACTGAGAAGATATGAAACAATGCGATGATCCAGAATCAAATAATGCATTTGCTAAACTTGTGGAAACCATTAAATTACCTGCCACCACGTCTTTCGGAGCTTCTACCTCAGCAGTAGAGATAGCATATGCCTGGCCTTGATCCCTTGGCCTTTTCTGAGGTAAGTTCTCCTGACGCTTAGGACATGAATTTTCATAATGCCCCATCTCCCTACAATTGTAGCACTGAACGTTGGTAGCTTCCTTCTTCCCCTTGCAATTATGAGCTTGGTGGCCTTTTTCACCACACTTGTAACAGACTCCCATTCCCTTCAAGCAAGTACCAGGGTGTTTCTTCCCGCATTTACCACAGGATGGATATTCAACCTTTCCCTTCTTCCCCTTATTTCCATTCCCAGATTGTTCAGCAGGTCTCTTCTTCTCTTGCTTTGCTTTAAAGTTATAAGACTTAGAGAATTCCTTTTCGGTCTTGATGGCACATGAGACAATGTCTTCGTACGATGAAAAGGATTGTGAGACTAATGCTCGACGGAGAAATGGTTTTAACCCATCAAAGAAATGATCAATCTTACTTCTTGGGTTGCGTATATAATCTCCAGCATACCTCGCTAACCTTGTAAAGTTAGCCTCATACTTTGCGACATTCTCATCCTCCTTCTGTCTCAGACTTAGAAATTGCCTTTCCATATCTGCTCGATGGTCGCGAGGGAAGTATTTTTCTAAAAACAGATCTTTGAACTCCCTCCATTCCATATTTGATACTTCATCATCTTCCTTCATGTTTTGAATCAATGACCACCAATGATCAGCATCTCCAGTGAGGCGGTAAACTGCCATGATAACTTTCTCCCTTTCACTGCTCCCCAAAGCCTGAAATATTTTCTCTAGGGAATTTATCCATTTCTCAGCTACTAAGGGATTTGTACTCCCATTGAACGTTGGTGGTTGTTGCCTCATGAATCGATCTAACATTGATCCTCCATGCTGCGGATCAGGGTGCTCCATACGGGAAAGGTTATTATTCATAACCTGAGTAAGTTGTCCCAGTATGGTGATTAGTTGATCGGCACTAGTTGCATCACCAGCCCCACTATAATTATCTTGAGAAGGAGGGCAATCCCTACATGGAGTGCGCGCATTGATACAGTTTCCATTTCTTCCACTAGGCGCCATTTCTAAACAATGGCATAAACTAGATCAGTTTATGAATCAAAATACATAATCCCATACTTATAAAACACTTAACATAAATTGAACTATTTATGGATATAATCCATAATCATAATAATGTTTTCTTTGAGGAAGTATATACTCATAATCCCTTCAAAATGATTTGTAAAGAAAATGAGAGTTATCCTAAGCATATCCCCCGGGAGTGTCGTAACCAAGAGTGCAGCAAGGCCCGTTGTCGTGCACCAGTTCCCGTTCGAGTCTAGCTCAAAGCGGTGTTTTCGGGTTTTACCCCTAGGTACATCTGTGCCAGAGCCGCCTCTACCTGCTCGTATCCAGACAGGGATGTATTGTTCGGAAAACTCACAAAATCTCTACAATACCAAAATTCTAGGAAGTTCTTCTATACTAATCCTCAAAGTTTATCTTATGTCTACGTGCTCTAATCAGAGTTTATCTAAATCTAGCTTCCAAGGTTTGTACTAAACTTCCTCTGATACCAACTGTAACGCCCCGACCCCAGCTACCCAGAGTCGGTGCATTAATTACATAACATTGGCATGATCACAAGAAAGATCAAATCCCGAAAGACCGATTGGTTTAGTAGCCTTGGAAACACTAGATATAATCATAAAGTTTTACATTACATTTCAAAGTGAAAAACTACTACTACAACAAAGTCTTCATATCCACACTATTAACCCCTCATAATATCCCTACAAGTCATTCATAAATTACTTCTTCACTACCTGGGAAAAATAAAACATAGAAAAGGGGTGAGCTCAAATTTCCAGTAAGGATAACAATATAGCGGAACATTCAAAATAAGCATAAACATTTAAGGCAATGAATTACTAAAACAAAAGCCTTTTAAAATTGAACTTCAACATAGTATGGCAAAAGTAAAATAAAATAATTCCATTTACTTGTTCACATGGATATTCTACTAATCGAATAATCACATGCAATATCAATAACCACTTTCATAATGTTGGAATTCATAATTCCAGACTATCATAACCACATAGCCAAGGCCTCGTGCCAAGACTACAAATAAGATTTTGTCAAGGCCTTGTGCCAAGACACTAGTTTTTCTAATGAGACCTACCGATGCATCGAGGAGCTATAGCGGGCTCCACCCGTCACTTATTAAGTCGAATGCATTCCCATATGTAAAGGTTTAAACATAACATAAACATTCGTATTAAAACTAGCATACGAAATGTCAATAATTTCACCATAAACTATGAATGGTATAAAAATAGCACATCCACAGTCAAACATATCACAAAACCTTCAATACAATATAGAAGTTTTGTATCATAATAAATCAACTTCAAATAATCTTAAAATCCATCAAAGGATGTTGACATAGATGAAATCAAAATTCTTTTTTAAAGAAGTATCTCCTTTTATTTTGAAATCATTTAAGATCCATATAAAATAAAACATTTTCTTTGAAAATATTCTTATAAGCTTGTATGGAAAGCTTCGACGATTTTATAACGGCGGAAAATAACCGCACCCGCCGTATAAGTTAAAAAAAACATTCTTGCCTCAATTCAGTCGAAAAGGTTAAAAAGGACCTTGTTTTGAAAACGACGGAAAGATTCCTTTTATAAACCTCTTATAAAAAGTCAAACAAGGGTATAAATGACTTTAACCCATATTCTTGTAAATAGTAAAAATGTTTTGAAATACATTTCAAAGAAACATGGATGTGGATGATAAAGAGATCCCAGTAGATTATTACGTATAATACAACCTCGGATAATGAAGAGATTGTGAAATAACCCTTACCTTGTACTTTTCCTTGGTTGTGGTAGGTTAACCTCCTGTATAATGGTGAAATAATTGTTATTAAATTATACAAGAATCATATACATTAATATGATATCATATATGATCTTTTAATATTGATTTGATAATAATATCTTAGTATTATCGTTGTTTCGGGTGTTAACTTACTTGTTTTCTTTTGTATGTTTTGTTACGTAAGACATGTATGTAAACGATAGGTTGTATATTATTCATATCCAGAATTATATCAAGTCCTTAAACATCATTTTTTAAATCATCAAATTATACTTGAATGGATACGATGGAGAATGAATCTCATCGCGTTCGTGGAGACGGTAGTCCGTACGTACGCACGAGCGACAATATCATTCTTTTGATATTAAAATAATATATAAATGGATGGTATATCATATATAAAGAATCATTAACATGTTAGATTTATTATTTACATGAGTTACACATCATTATTATACCCATCCAAATAATATTATATTGAATAACAATTACACCACGACGTGGAGACGGTAAGCCGTACGTACGCACGTATGGTGACATGTTATTCAAAGGGTGGATAGGATAATGAATATGGTTGTAACATATTTATAATAACATCATAGTATATGTGAGATACTGGAGTTATTATTTTAGAATGGTAAGAACAAAGGAAGAAGAAGTGGAAGAAGAAATGAACTTAGAAAAGGGTGGTGAAATCATTACCTCTTCTTCGGGTTCTTCCTTTTGATTTGATCAAAAGGGATCCTTAGGATGGCTTTCTGATCAAACTAAGGCCTCTAGGTTGTATTGAGGGATGTTGGGAGAGTATTTTGGCAGAGTTTGGCCGAACCAAAAGGCTTTAGAGGTGTGAAGAAATGAGAAGGAGGAGTGCCTTTTTATAAGAGGGGTGAGGGGCACCTTTGGAAAAGCTAGAAATATTAATTTATAATAAATTCATATTCGGTTTATAATGGCTCCAAAATTGACTATTCAAAGGTTAAGGTGGGGATAGGTCGAAAACAACTCAACCAATAGAATTTAGACAGGTTTGGGTACTTATATTAACCTTATCTTTAAGTATTAACTCTAAGTTAATTAGTTTCACTTTTACAATGTCTCTTTGTATTTTTATATTATATGGTTAACAGACTTACCATATACATACAAGCGACCCCCAAGTGGTCCATTAATGATGATCCTATCATTATATAAGTCTCTTGGTCGAACCTTAGATTTTTAAAATTTTAATATCAATTAATAATATAATATTTGTTTTAAGAACTCTTTTATGTCAATTTTGACACTATTCAATAGTTGATTTTTGTGAAACTCATAACAGATTGATTACTTAGAAAAAAGTCAATTAAATCACTCATAATATATCATATTATCCTAGAAAATTAGTTTAAATCATTAAAAGTTTCATATTATATTTATTTGGGTATTTATAATATCAATTATTTTAATTTTTCACTATTTTAGAAATTACTGCATCATCATTGTGTCATAAATAAAATAAATTATTTAGTGTCTAAAAATTATAAATAAAATATAATTATGTAGGAAATCCTTTTATCTTTATAATGAATATTTATAATCTAAAATCCAACATATATAACCCTATGTAACAATTGTTTTTCTAAAAGATATATGCTTATGTCATTTTTGTATTCATTTTAACTTAATTAAAATAAAGTGTCATTATCACTTACAAGTGGATCCATGGGGTCCCAAAATCGACTCAAAGATGCCCATGGTCGACCATGTATCAACCAATAGGGTTAGGACACGTTTTAGGGTAATTTAGTATTATTATAATATTATTTGTTTAACCCTTATTTACCGGATTTACCCTTAACCATGGTAAATAAAATATTTACCGCAGTAATTATTCAAAATGTGTAAAAATGAAAGTTACCTATTTACATAATATGGAAATCCTGATTCCAAATATGTAATCCATTTTTCCAAATTCAAAACACAGAAGTGGCAGAAATTAATTTAAAATTAATTCCCGCTGTCAAAACAAAAAGCGTGTTTTTAAGAGATAATAACTATCAAAAGATTGACACTTGTTTATGTTCGGTTTAATTGTAAAATTATGTCAAATGACAAACATTAAATTGAATGGTAAAAATATATTCTAAATATACTTTAAAACCACTCAAATTCATAATTTATCAATATTAATTATTTTGATTAAAAAAGTTGTTTTTAATTAAAATTTAGTAATTTTCACTATTCATCAAAATATAAAAGTTATCCGAAAAGTACCAAAATTTCACCCTATGCTAATTTCGATATTCCGAATCCAAAAATGAAGTCCATTTTGAAATATAAAATATATATGATTTCAAAAAGTATGTATTACTATTCACAACGGCTAGTTTAATTAGTTGTGGTGTGTGTTAGAACTCGAGGTTGCGTACAACACACGCTATCACATTATTCGAAGGGAAACGTACCGTAGAAGCTTGGGGTGTTACATTTCTATTGATGCTCAAGAAGCGGTGCCCTTTGGTGTGAAGAATTTCTTGAAGTAGAAGTTGTTATAAGTGCATGTTTGAGTGTAACTATAGCATCTTATGCCGTTCCTATTCTCCTTACTAAAACTGATTTAATTACATGAGTTTTATCCTTAACTTCTATAATAAATTCTTCTATCTACTGGGTGATTGATGTAATGTCTTGAATCCCTCCTATGTATTTCACAGGGATCAATGGTGTGTGTAATTCACCACGTAGATATGCCACACAGATTTGCATAAAATCTTCTTTATGAAGTGTTAATCTTAATGAATATGTTAATTCCTTCTAGCGAGCAATGAAATCTGAAACTCTTTCATTTTCACTTTTTTTACAATTGGTAAGATTAAAATTGGCATCTTTGGTAATTTTGAGCTAAATTGAAGAAGAAATTTCTGACGGACATCTTCCAACCCAATAATTGATTGAGATTGAAAACATGTATACCAGAAAAAACCTTGTCCATATAATGACTACAAAAAACACGTAATCTTAACCACCTCTTTTTGTTGAGAAGTTCCCATTATTTAATCACAACGAGAAAAAAATTTGTTAAGTGTTGTTCTGGATCTCCAGAACCATTAGGAATTCAGAATGTGGTATTCATAAAATTTGGCGAGGGAAGAATTTTATCCACCCATTCAGGGAAAGCTCCCTTTTACAATTGAACCGGTGTACATCATTCCTCCATAGCTTCCAAATGAAATGTTAATGCCTCAATTATATTCATAAGTATTTGTGAAATATCCAGATGAGCTGGATTCTGTACATGTACTGCAACTGGAGCTAGAGTTGGTGCAATGACCGGTAAGACCATTGAAGGGGGTATAGATATTTGTCTTGGATAACCCATGAAAATAGGTATATCAGGATGTATATGAATATATCTTGGTTGTGTACCCAATAGAGGTAATTCATTATCCACATCTATAGTTACTACATATCCCCTCTACTAAGGAGCTCCTATATGATTTAAAAGTTTAGGATTTATTTGGGGAGTATGTCGAGTAGAAATGTTGTTTCGAAGGAACTCTGTATTGATTTTTTTCAACTCCTTCATTTCCTCTTTTTGCTGTGCAAATCTCTCTTCAATAGAGAGAGATAAAAACTCTCCATTGGAAAAGTGATGTGAAATATTACTTTTTTCCTTTCCCCTTGTTAGATGCCATTCAGAGAGGGGGAAGTTGGTTATTTTAAGGCATACCAAGATTCTAGGTCAGCCGTTGATTTTGAGTACACACACCTTCTTTATTTTCCTTGGTGTGTACCATATTGTGGAAAAGAACATCATCTTATGATTCCCCTAAACTGGACTTATTTTCTGGAGGATCTTCTACAATGGTATTGATATCATTCGCTGATGCATAATGAATTGATGGCATTTATTCAGTTTTTCTGGTAGATCGTCTCCCTTTTTGTCTTTCATGTTACATAATGTTCCAATATAATGAATTCCCTAGAACTATTTGGTAGACTGTAACATGAACAGAATCATTGGATAGTTCAGTTGTACGGTTTTATTGTGGCTTCTTCCCAAATTGGGAGAAAACTAACTTCCGTTGAGGGGGGGATTGTAGATGAGAAAAATCCCCCATACTTGTATGTTGGGGTTGATCCTAGTCTTCTTCTTCAAATATTTGAACATTTTTTAATGAATTTGATGGTTGCATTAAATGAGCACCTAACCAATCAAGCTAGGGTGATTCTTGAACTACTACAGCTAAAATTTGTGAAACTTCTCTTTGTATTTTGCAGATTTTGTTCGAACATTAGATGGTTTCATCATCCAACAATTACATAAATAACCCATTTCAAGATATAGTAGTGTTATTTTAGACGTTCTCATTCAATGACGCCTGATATCCTCTAAACGGGATGCCTGCTCAAGCCTCGCAGAGGATTGATGTAGAAGTAGATCAACAACTTCTTTTCTTTGGCCATGAAAATGATGAGAACTGGTTGAGGCATGTTCGTGAGCATACATTTGATTACATACAAATCCTATTGACTGTGGCCGGTTGTGGGCAATAACATTTCATGAGACCACTTTTGGAAGAAATTGTTGATTTTGGAGTGTCGTGAAATGAAATGCTCTATATGTACCCCCTCCGCTGATGTGAGCATTAGATGAAAAATCATAAATTAATTAGCATAGCCTCTTCAAAGCAATAAAACATGTGCCATGAAGGGTTATCTATTGTTTTTCAACCATTGGATGTTGGGAAAACAAAAGAGATGACAAGTCAATTTGGCGCTGCAACCCTTCTATTTCCTTTATGTTATTTTGATATTCATCATACTATAATACATTAGTTTTCAAATGACAAAGTGTTTTTCATAATTTGAGATGATTGTCATGAATGAAATCTTATGTCATCAATTCTGGAATATCAAACTGAGAATTTTCTAAAGGCCAAAACATGACTAGAATATCTCCATTAGCTAATTGTTTCCTCATGGTTAATGTGTCTTCATCATCTTTCACTAGAGGTTTTTTCACTTGGTCTGACCAATGTGGACGCTCTGTATTGGATGATAAATAAACCAAGGGAGATTCGGAGAATGATCATTCCCATAAGATATCTTCTGACTGAGAAAGTGTTTCACCTGTCAATGACAAGGCATCAGACATGATTGGCCTTATGTTTGCATGTTCCTCAAGATAGGAGGGATTTCTTGTTGCTACTTTGTAAATTATGGAATTGTTTTGACAATGTGAAATAGTACTACGGAGAGGAATTTTGCAGTTAATTCCATCATGGGGAGGATCACCATGATGGATTATAGCAAGGGATAAGTCTTCTTGCTCTTTAGTCTTCTAGCCACATAGAGGGTTGTCGTGGCTCACATCCAAAGATAGACACTCTGGATTGACCGAATTTTTATAAATCAAGTCTTCATGATGAAGTGTATGGGGAGAAACATTAAAATTAAAACTACCACTTCCAAAATTATGAAATGAGATGGTAGAATCTTGAGCAGCAACAGATAAATGTCAGAGGTCATACATAACTCCATCATTAAGAGGAGCTAAATCACATCTTGACTCTAGAATTCCCAACGGTATTTTCTGAGTTTTTTGGATGTTCTATTATATATAGTTGGGGCCACCTACTAGGAGAAGAGGTTATAATGGGCAGGTGTATGTGCCTGCCTTGAAATAGTTACTGGAATGGACCAATTAACTCAAAAGGGAATGTTTGTATTATCCTGATTCTGTTTTATGTATGATATGGGGGAAAATGCACCATGAACCCCCTGGACTGGAATTGAGGAATGTATCTGCTCTAGGATGACATATGAATGTGTCATCCCATGTGTGGGGAATGATTTATATGTCCACACCCCTAATACTGCTGAAGTAGTTAAAATATGCTGGCATGCTTCTAAAATATGGAAAGAGATATGTTTATGCCCTTTCACCATTTGATAAGATATGTTTGGTGACTTCATCAGTCGGAACCGGAATGTACATCCATTCCGTATCTGGAGTAGGTGTATGTGATGGATATTTTCCTCTTTTTCATGTCAATGGATATTGATAGTACTCATGCTTGGGGGTAGAGAGTTGGGTCTACCCCAAATTTGTTGTCGGAGCGTTCCGAATTACTTCTTCAGGTGCTACCAAACAAGACTGCTGGTAGACTTGATGAACATTGGTAGGTGTATGTGTATGTTGGATGTTTCTGTCAATTATGGTTGATGGGTTTCCATCAATACTGGTAGATGAGACTGCTAACAGAATTTGTTATTGTAAACAATTGTGTGTTCTAGTTTTCCAATTACCACAATATTAGATTGGAAGGCAACTTTAAATGTAGTCAGACGTGCCTACTGACAGGATGATAACTTTTGATTATGTGTATGTGCATGTTCATGATACTTCACTAGGTTTATCTGGTGGGATTTGTGGGTTTTTTTTGGATGAGCATACTGAGAAGCAACATTAGAACGGACAAGTGTATGTGCCCCCTCGTTGTTTGTCATCAACTTTGTTTGATGGAATTCTTCAGAAGAGGAAGAGGTGAGAACCATCCCCCTATTGACCGGACATTGTCCCTAGCAGTTTGTCTTGCATGCCCGGGTTTGAGAGACCTAGGCCAATGGTCCATAGGCAACACCCTTATCATGTTGAGGATACACTACCGCATGATTCTAGCAGCGATTCCTAATGGGAGTCCTTAGGAAGGAATCTTGAATTCTTGAATTGAGGCCATGAATGACCTCTTTATCCACCTACGTATAGTATGGGATAGATTTGTTGTCGCGTTCTGGGGATAAAGACCTGAAATGGTTGGAGATGGTGGTTTTCACCGTTTGCTTCTTGATCATTGGTCGTTGTTGGCAAGATGATAGAGGATTATTTTTTGACCTGGAGGGCCTATTCAGCAGCCTCCAAATCTAATATTGTACAATTCATGCGATATTCATATACCAGCACATTAGAGACCCAATTTTGAAGATGTTGGGTTTGTGATAACATCCTTCCTGTGGATGGAGAACCATCTTGCGCAGCAATCGGGATGTTCATAGATGTTGTCTTGGGGAAATTCATTCTTTGTTATGAAGGGAGTTTTATGGAAAACTGAGAAAAATGACAAACATTATTAAAGAAACATCATTTTAGATGAATACATGTGTGATTAATTCCATTTTTTGTCCTTCCTTTATCAATTTATAGTGACCTAACATGTTGGTAACATTATTAACATGGTTAAGGATTCACATTGGGTTAACCATTTTTGTTTCGTAGTACCTAGAAAATTTTGTTATAGATTTAAGAATCATTGTTTCCAGGCGGTTTCCATTGGATTTATTCATGGAACCAGAAACTTAGAATAGTTCTTTGTCCAAAAGAGGACCTACTTTCCAAAGGCATACGTTGGTTATGTTTTGAACAATACAATACTTTAGAATGTGCATTGGTCGAGAGGATGGTAGGTCGGACTCATCCCACCCTTTTGGGGGGAATTATTGTCTACTCCGAGAATATTTTTGTAAAATTAAAATATTCTCATGAATCCTTATTTATTCACCATATATATCATAAGTATAACATGGAATTTGAAATCACTTATTAACATTTGTAAAATTTTAGAATCATTAGTATGCATTCAAGGTTCTTTATCAATAGAAGCATTTATATGTATTCATGGTTTTCCATCAATGGTATCATCTAATATACAGATTAGAGATTCTTTTAATCATAATTATGATGATACTGATTTTTAAGACACTCATTAGGGAACTCTGTAATTCATTGTCATCAAGGGAGATGAATGTTTTTTTAATCATGGGATTGTGCTCATAAAATGAGCTACCTACGTATCCTTGTGAAAGGAATCAGAACCCTCGTAGTTCAGTGCCTCTTAGTAGGACACATTATACCTGTTAAGTTCTTGTGATAAGGACCTTAAAGAAGAAGGTGCTTAGTTGAAACTTGGTGTGGTACTTATGATAATTAAGCGAGAGGATCTTGGAATGGATATGAGTTTCCACGAAGGGCCAGACCTTGTTGGGAATATGTCCTAAGAATAACTAGGATGATTTGAAGTGTTCGATTTGAACCTCAATGAGGCATCCTATATATCCCATATGGATGGGAATCAAATCCAACATAGTTCAATGATGTTGGGTCTTACTTCCTAAAAGGATTCCTCAATTATTTGAGGATTGAATTTGGAGACTATTTCATAAGGAGGATTCCCAAATTGGTGGAATTAGGGTTGTATTCTTGAGGAGGATATCTAGTGAGCTAGGGCCTTGAAAATTATTCCTACATATCCGGGTTTTGAACAGGCCTCGTAGTTATCGTAGTTCATTAGTTGAGTATTTGGGAACATTTTGTAACCATTCCATATCTATAATCTCACGTTATTCATGCTCGGTGTGAGAAACAAGAGGATGTGAAAGATTCAACAATGACACGTCACACTTTTCCACCACTGCTGATGGAAGAGGGTGCATTGACCATGAAAGAGGGTGAGGCAATGCACCTTCCCTCTATTATATTTACATTGGACAAGGGACCAATGTATGAAAGAAGGGGTGATGGTGAGGGGTGTATACCAGGATGGATGCCCTGAAATTTGTTCTGGTAGGGGAGGGAGACTTCTCCAATGCTTGCATGGAATGGAATGTGCGAAGTTTACCTTCTCTACGAGAGACCTAAGGTTATTCGTCACCTATTTGAAAAAGGATAGGCCAGTAATCAACCATTATACAAACTGGGAACTTCCCAACAATATTTCTTGGAGAAAAGTCCATGTGACATTGGATATACAAACCCACAAACATCCCATGAATCCTAAACCTACTATGAATCAAATTTGGGAAACCTCTGACTATGGAAATAAAAACCCAAATAAGATACATACATTTGTGCCTTACAAAATTTTTTTATATGTCAGGAGGTTTTAGTGGAGGATTAAACTATTCCCATTTTAGATAACTAAACCAAGGAAGGAGATACCCTGCCATGAATGGATTTTAAGAAGGGTACTTGAGCTATTCACGTAGGTACCTCGTGCATATATGCAGTGTAGGTACCCCACATTGCTGTATTGTGCAGGTATGGCATGCATGTATACTACGTCAGTATGGCATGCAGGTATACCGCGTTGGTAAGGCATGCATATATACTAAGTAGATATGGATGATGACTGAAGAATGTGAAGAACTTCAAAACATACCTATCGCATTTAATTATCACGTTTCTTGTCGTTTAGAGAGTTACCTGAGATAATTCAAGAGATCTAGGCCAAAGAGGTCTGCAATGGGATCTTCAGAGAATCTTTCAATTTTTTTAGTCTGAAAATGGGGAGCCCAACTGCTCTATTTATAGTCATGGATGGGCCTGGTCGATGAGATGTTGCCTGCGCAGTTACTTCGCGTAGCCCCGCTGCACAAGTGCTCCATGTAGGGATATAAAACTTCTTCTGTCACGGAGGATAGCCATGTAGGGTGGCCACGTAGCTCGGCCACATAGCTTTTTCACGTAGCTCGGCCATAAAGCTCGGTGAAACGACAACCTCACGAAGCGCTTTGAGAGTGTTATTGATTTTTATTTGTACTCTTTGAATATTTCATTGGGTTTTGAAATGTCCAAAGGATGTCTATCTTTTTTCGTACTTTATCAAGTAGTGTCCATAGTTATTTTTTGATTACTAACTTGAAATTTTATCTTTCCTTTATTCTTGTACATTTTTTATGAATCTATTATGCTTCCTAGAAATTGTTCATATATATGGGGGTTCCATGATAAACCTAGGGTGGGTGAGCCCAATATAGCTCTCCAATTCATTGTGTAACATGACAGAGGTAAATGTTAATGTTTCCTCTTATAGATTTAGGGAATACACTCTAATGGGTATTCCAAATGAAACTCCCTACTGATCTGTGAGAGCTTAAACTAAAGTATGTTATGGATTCCATAAGTTACGTTTTTGACTTAGGATTTCTATGTA
The DNA here is from genome assembly GCA_963277665.1 of Viscum album. Classification (NCBI taxonomy): domain Eukaryota; kingdom Viridiplantae; phylum Streptophyta; class Magnoliopsida; order Santalales; family Viscaceae; genus Viscum; species Viscum album. The sequence continues at coordinate 663,251,687 of OY728139.1, read as the reverse complement.
TTATTAATATATCAAATTATTTCATGAGGTACGTTATATAGCTTATTTTTTGAATGTGTGGATAGACTAATGTTTTCTTTCATTATTTTGTATCCCTTACTAATATTTTTATGCTCATCCTATGATTTTGAAATGTTTTTCACAGGACATAAAAATAAATATGTTCAAAGATGGGATCAAGTAAAATTCATGCTATTTAAATCATGGAACTAAAACATTACCCTTTTTAAAGAGTTTTTGTTTTCTGTAAAAAATGGATAGTGTGTAAAATTGTCTTATTGTAATATTCCAGATGTTATGTATAAGTTATGACCTGATTATCTAAAACTATAAACCGAAAAAGATCCTCAAATTTAATTACAGTCTTAATGCAAGATTATGTAATGTCTAAGGCTAGGGAATTACCTGAATATTATAAGAATATACATCTACTCAGTATACATTTTTTTATATAAAACAAAAACTCTTTAAAAAGATACAGGATTTAGGACCTTGATTTTAACAGCATGACATTTCCTTGATCTCATCCTTGATCCTATTCCTCATTATGTCCTATGAAAAAACCATTTCAAAAACATGGGATTAGCCTAAAAATCTCAGTAAAGGATATAAAATAAAGAAATAAAACATTATTCCATCAACACATAAAAACATAAAATCATTAACATAAATCATAAAATCATAAGATTTATCAATAACACATGGAAATAATAAATCATAAATGTAGCTCGTGGAATCCATATCATACTTATGTTGTAGCTTTCATAGCATTGTTGGGAGTTAAGTTTTGAATAATCATCATAATATATTCCCGAAATCTCTTAGGAGAAATATTAACATTTACCTATATCATGTTACCTCACCCAACCTAGGTTTATCACAAAACAACCTTTTTATGTAAAAAATTCCCATTAACCATAACTTAATCATAACACATTAACAAGCATAAAAAGAAAGATAACATTTCTACATTGTAATCACAATAGAAAATTTCAATACATTTACATAATCAATCCATTATCAAAACCATTTTTAAAACGATAATACATATATAGATTATATGGTATTTATATTCCTTTTCAAAACATTACAGCTTGTTATGGAAGAAAAATATCAAATAATGATTATGGCGGCGGAAATTCCATTGTCACCATGTACGTTTAAAAGAAACATTATATTTGTAGTTTTGTAAAATTATTCATAGATAAATGATTCTCTTTTAATGAAATTAAAATTAAAATTGGTTTATACACCATATAAATGAATGTCCTGTATAAATCAATGTGTGCTTCAATGAAAGGAGATTGAGCCGAAGTCCCTTACCTCATATCTGACTTGAAATGTTCGTTCTTCGTCGTCCTGAATAATATACATAAGTTAATTTCTACTTTATTCAGAACCTTTTCCAAGTTTATTACTCCTTTTATATCACTCATTAACTTTATATTACTATTATTTAATTACTTTAGTTCATATCGATTTTTTTTTCGATGTTGAGAACATGAGTAAAAAATAAACTCTTTTTAATTATAAATTGTTCATGTGGTAAATAGTAAATTATCTCTAAAATAAAATTAATTATTTAAATAAACTATATATATAATATATATCCAGTATATATATATTTATATTAATATATAATAGTACATAACATTTGGTGATAAAAAAGGAAATGCACCGCTCATGGAGACAGTATGTCGTACGTACGCATGAACACTACTTTCATTTCAATTTTTTAATTTTAAAGAAATGAAAACCAAATGATAAATAAGTATATTATTATTCAAGTATAATATAATATTTAATATATGTTACATATGTTCATTAAAACCATATTTTATACGACCCTTTTATGTTATGGATGAGTCATATACCTTTGAGGGGGCGGTAGTCCGCACTTCCTCAAATGATATTATCGTATTTACCCATTATGGAAACCATAATGATATGATATAAATGAAAAATAAAGAAGCATAGAAAAAATATAAATATAATATATATCACATAGAAATACAGTTCCATCATAATGGCCACTTTTAATGGAAATAGGAGATAATAGAACAATAATCGTTTCGTGAGGTAGTAATTCTCCATCCACTGAAACAATATATTCAGATCTATTAGATGGAGGTGTGTGGAAGTGTAGTTATAATACTTCTCATAAAAACATACTATTTTATTGAATATAATGGTTTTTTTATAAAATCATGTAACAAATAGAGTATAAGGGGATTGAGAAGGAAAATAAAATAAAATAATTTGCGATAATACATTACCTTTAAATCGGGTAACTCTCTTTGGTTTGAATCAAAAGGATTTATTGAAATGACTTATGCCTAAATTAAGGGTTCTAGGTGGAATATAGGGACGTTGGGAGATAATTTGGGAATATATTGGATGATCCATGGGGCTTGAGATGTGTGAGAAATGGGTTAGAGGTGGTGGCCTTTTATAAGAGGGAAGAGGGGCTCCATAGGAATGCTTGAATGTATTATTTTATCATAATATTAAGTTAATTTCAAAATCCACCCAACTAATTAACATAGAAGATAAGATTAATATAAGTCTAAATAAAGACATCAAATAGTAATTGGAAAGGTTTTCAATATTTTTTTTAACCCTTATCATTTTTATGTATCCCATTGTTAACTTATTTAAGTTTTACCATGTTTTATAGAATATTCATAGTATATGGTTAATATAATAACAATAAAATTGAAAGAGGCCAAAAATGTATCATTAATGAATTTTTTAATATCATATATTTTATTTGGGAGAATATAAGATGTTTTGGACTATTTTATCATTTAATAAAACATTAATTGATTTAAAGTCTCACTCATGACAATTTTTATACAATTCAAATCATGGCTTTTTAAAAAATCCATAACAACTTGATCAATTCATAAAAAGGTCATTAATTAAAATATAATATGTCATAAGAATCATTAAAATTCCTTAATGGAATAAAAAGTGTCATTATAAATTTATTTTATTATTTATAATCTCATTTTTTAAAACAATCATTAATGAGGAAATCATTACATCGTCATTGTGTTATAAATTTTTTTTGTTATTTGACACCTAAAAATTATAAATAAAATATCATGATGTAGGAAATATTTTTCTACTTCTAAGGAATATTTATAGTCAAATATATAAATTATATAATCACAAATTATAATTGTTTTAGAAAAAAAATACATGTTTATGATATTCTTATTTTTACATAAATAAAAAGTTATTAATGTAATTATCTTACCCTAGTGGCTTACAAAGCCCAAACGTTATACCAATGGATTTTATTTGTCGTCCATGACTCATAAAATTAGGTTAGGACAAGTTTTAAGGTAATTTTTTGTTATTATAATATTATTTTTACCTTGAATTTCTATATTTACCATTAACCGCAGTAATTAAAAATCAATGTTACTATTCAGTAAAAATTATTTTCATCATATTTAACCACATTTTACTTACTTATTATAACCATAAATTTCATATTTTTTAAATTATATTAACATAAGAGGTAGAATTTCATTTATATGAAAATTTCGGTTTTATAAGTACTATGTTGTGTTTTTCACTATTCATAAAAAATTGAATGTTTTCAGAAAAATTCTACAAATTCACCAAAATATAATTATGATATTACAAATTCAAGAATGATGTATTTTTTACCTAATTAAAAACATATAATTTTAATTAATTAATTTAAATTTATTTTCTATTGTCAAAACTAGAAAGTGTGTTTTTAAGAAGTAAAAACTACAAAAATATTAGCATGTGTTTATGTCCAATTTCAACGTAAAATTACATCAAATGGCCAAAATTGGATTAAATAGTATAACATATAATCCAGTTACACATTAAAACCATTTATAAAGATAATCTATCCATATAAATAAATTAGATGAAAAGACAATTTTGACTTAAAATGCAGTATTTTTCAGTATTCATTAAAAATGTACTTTGCCAGAAAAATAACCAAAATTTACGGAAAGTAAATTTTTATATCCCAATTCTAAATAAGAAATTTATTTTGACAAATTAAACATATAAATGTGACAAAAACTAGATTTAAAATGGGATTTCCATCAAAAGTTGGTAAAACCACCTTTTAAAAATATTAGATTATTTATACTTAAAAGTGGATTCATCCTCATTTTAAGCCTCTAAATTTTATTGGATAAATGTAAAAACAAACATGTGTAATCAAATTGTATGTAGTAATGTTCATTCCCACCAATACAATGGAAAAGAGTTATATACCATTTAAAATAATAATAATATTATATTATTTTCTCGGTTTAACACAACATTGTGTGCAACATTAGATTTTAGAGAAATCCATTGTTTCATGTTGAGTACAATATCCGACATAGAATATCCTTGAAATTAAAATTAATATTTACTTAATAAATATTAAAAAATATGTAATTTCCATATTCACTATTTACCGGGGCTGTTATAGTCCAACCCAACGTTTAGAAATTAATAAATAATTCCCCTCTATTTTTCTATAAATAACCACCCAACATCAATTTCCTATTCACAAAAAAAAACTATTTGGAAATAATTTCATCTACTTATCCCACTCTAAATCAATCCTAAGGTGTTCACCTTCACGTAAGAAGCTCTACCCTAGCTTTTAAAAGCTGCCATTCCATGTAAGGTATACTCTTCCTCTTCGTTTTTATTCATGTACATTCTATGTATTGAGACTTTATATTTTCAATTGTTCATATTGAAATATTATTTACACACCCATTTACTATCCTTGTTATTACGATGTATTTATATACCACCTTTCAATCACATTGATCCCTTTATGATATATTTTATACACCCATTTTACTATATATATTATCTTTTTTTTCCAAGAAAATATTTTTTTTGGGAATATGAATCCCCATTTACACTCATCACTTTTCACATAGATGTAAAAAATCTATCATTTTTTCGAAATATCATATTATATAATCCAAATTGGATAATGTGTTCTAATAATTTACTATTTTGTATGATATATATGGCACACTAATGCATCTACATGATATTAATGTGGAAAGTTGGAATGACATTAGATATCCCTAAAATGCATCGGTTAATTATTTTAACTCATGAGATAACATGTGTGGTGTATAAATGTTTGTACTATGAATACTATGTTATTTGTTTTTTTACACTTGTCTTGTTCTTATGATTTTATGTTTTATGATGTTATAAGAAAGTTTATGATGCCTTGATTTTCATATTTTTATGTGATTCTTAGATATTAATAATAATCATTATCACCTTTTTTTCACCATTTTATAATCATTTACTCACATGTACACTATAATTTCATTTTGGGATTTGATTATTCCATTATTTGATTTTATACCTCACTCCATTCTTATGTATATCCATAAGTTATCTTATCACTAATGATATCATTATCATTAACCACAATTCCAAACAATAGGGACTACTCAAAAAACCATGGGTATAGGGTATACCCATCATTTTATGATCCTTGGGTTCTTAATCAATAATGCCTAAACACACGGATTGAAAAAACCATTGGTATAGACAACCTCGATCCACGGCTCTCAAACTATTGTTGTAGAAAATTTTAATTACAGTACCTATACCAATGGTTCAGTGAAACAATGTGTATATACCTATACTAACAATATGGTCAAACTGTTAGTATATGACTTTTGTTAAAAAAATCCACCACTGGGAATTGATCCCAACACCTTTCACATATACTCTAATAAATCTACCACTATCCAATGACACATTTTGCGTTCTTATATTCATATATATATATATATATATAAATTTCATTCAATTAAAATTTTATTGTTATTGTTATTATTATGAAAAAATTATGGTCCAAGATTTAACCATTGATTGGTCCAATCTTGTTTATAGGTTCATTATTAAGAGAAATACACTGCTAGGAATTGATCTCATAACCATAAAGTTATAATACAATTACTTTACCACTATACTACAACACATGTCTTGTTCTTATATTAAAACACATATATATGTTTATTTAAATAAAAAATTAGTTATACTAAATTAGTTATTATTATTTTAATTATTGGTGCAAAAAAATGGACCAAACTATACCCACAGTTTGGTCAAACTGTGGGAATAGGTGAACTATACTAATGGGTCACCCATATCATTGGTAAAGGTTCCATGTTGAATTAACTACACCCCTAGTTTCATCAAACCATGGGTATTGGTTTTCCCTAGGCCTTCCCATGAATTATTTTTTCTTGTGAAACCTATTTCCATGGTTTTTGGATAACTATTGGTATAGGGGTGACCTATACCCATGATTTTAGAGAACCATGGGTATAACTTCTTCCCATGAAATTATTTTATTTCATGGATATAGGTTTTAACTATTGTCATGGATTTGGAAAAAAAATATTGTTATTGAATTATTTTCCAATATTGTCTGTAGTTTTTGAAGATCGAAGGAATTTAAAGGCATGTTATTGGATTTTAAATAATGATATTGTATCCTTGTTTTAAATTTATGGTGACATGTATATAATTACTCAAATAAAATAGGACTATAAATCCTTTAGGATTGTGTTATGTGTAAATTAATATATTATTTCTTAAAATAAATATAATTAAATATATCCGTTATCATAAAAACTCACACATTTTCATACTCCATGTCACGCTCTCTTCCCAAAACACCCATGTTGTGTTATATGTCTTGTTATCCAAGGAATGGAACTAAAACAAAAACTGGGTTTAGTGGCGGTTTTTTGGCGGCGGTTTAGAAAACCACCACTAAACGTTTTTGCCAAAAGGTTTCACGATGGTTTTTAATAAACCGGCGTGAAACCCAAAAATCATTTTAACAATCCCGACCCTTCTTCCCCTTCCACGATCGTTCCCCCAATCCCCCAAACCCCCACGCCCTCCCTTCTTCCCCTAACCCCCCCGGCGACCCTCAACCCTCGACTCCCAACCGTCCGGCGACCCCCGACCTCCGGTGACCCGCGACCTCTGGCGACCCCGCGACCTCCGTCTCCGGCGACCCCACGACCTCCATCTCTGGCGACACCACAACCTCCATCTCCGGCGACCTACTTACTAGGTGCTTACTATTTATGTTGTTTGTTAAATGATGTGTTATTATACTACTTTAACTTTTTCATTGGAGGTATTGTGTATAATCATACTAAGGATACGTATTATGATAAACCCCATATATATAAAAAATTCCAGATTCCTAGGATATTTTTTGGGACTAAGTTGGGTCGTACTATCATCGGGGAGATTTTAATTAACTTGGATTTGTTTGGATTATTTGTTGCTAAAGTCCCCTTCTACCTCCTTGTTTTGGGATTCATATACTTTGATATTAACACAGTGGACACCAATTACCTACCAACCTTTATTACACATCTGATGAAATAATGTATTAACTATATAGATTATATGTGTATCTTGAAATGCATATATGAATTTTATGGTTATTGGTTATTGGTTTTCATTATTGTGAATCTAATAATTACTTTTGATATTCTTCTATTAGGAAAATTATTCCCAATGGAGTTCCTCAAATCCAATTCACTGGTTATAAGACCATGTGGATCTGGAATTAACTTCGAGCTATGCCATGGGATGTGCTAGGTGTTGGGTTGTAAGGGAACCTTGGCTAGTTTGTGAAAAAATGGAATTGGAGTAAATTTATCCCTGATTTTGTGTACTTTTATTTGGTAATTTCCAATAGACAAGAGGATCAACTATTTGGGCTTAAGAATCTAGGTGTGAGTGGGATGTCTTGCCAACCCAACACATAATGGAACAAAGGTGTCCATAATATGTCTGTAATTTAGATTTACTCATATTATAGTTAAACTACATAGTCTGTATACTGTGAATGGACAATGAGTAAGGGTGGAGTATTATAAATTAATAATTGTTATTGTGGTGGTTTTAATTTTTATTTTTCAATAGTTTTTTAATTATGGTGTTTCTTGGTTCTCTATGGTATATTGTATTTATGATTTCTTTTATTAGATATTTTTTGTGTTATTCATCTATAAAGAAATCCCACTCAACCAGGGGAATATGATGGAGAGATTTAGGCAGCCATAGGAAACCCTTGTATTTTCCCTTATACTAGAATATGATGACAATGGTTCTGAAAATGGGTTTTCTTTTCATTTTATATGAGTTACTAAAGGTGTTTCTAGAAGAATTTTTAGGTATACTTTAGTAATGGGATTTAAAATTAATCATTGATTTGGTACATGAATCATATACTACATCTCTTCCCTCATTCAATATGGACCCCATCAAGTTAGGGGAATTAATGATTTGGTTCGATGAATCAGAATCCAAAGTATTTTTTCAGCCAACAATCTCATCATAGTCTAACCAAGGTTGAATTACATAAATCATGATATATCACTCTGATTTTGTATCAACTATTTGAATCTGGAAAGGTTTTCTATAAAAAAATATCTCTTTCCAAACATCAGTGACCATGTTGATCAGATTATGGGGGAAATGTGGTTCAATAATATCAACATTCACTTTTGGAATCCTCATTTTAGTGTGAGTGGATTTGGAATTCACAAGAACGATTTATGAAGAAGGTATAACCACTTCATGTCTAAATTTGTGCCATTAAGGATGAAAAATGATCTTATGATTTTTATGGCCCTTACGAACTGTGTGTTTCCTAAGTAAATTGAATACATTATGGTGGTGTATATGCATAGAATCCAAGTATACTTTTGCATTGAGGTGGAGGATGATTATAAAGAAAGAATTGGTTTGGGCACACTTTGGGATGTCCATATTAACTCCATATACTCCAAGAATAGATTTTGGATTAGAGAGGTCAAATTCATATTGTATCTGGCATAGAATCATTGGGTGTCAGTTGATCCAATGGAAATTTGGGTAGTGAATTTATGGTAATATTTGAGTCATGAATTTGATATCATGGTCTTATTAAAACACAATAGATATTATAAGGATTTTTTATAAATTTATCTCTATTTACATAACTAATAAAATATATTTACCAAAAATGGGTAAGGTTAAAAAAAGAATACATAATTTTATTCTTACATATATGATCACAATCAGTTGTTGAATACTAACCCATATTTATGTAAACGTAGACTAGAATGTTGTATGTGGTTTATTGCGATGCTTTAGGTATAGGTTCGGGAAGCGTGTTGTGTAAGTTGACCATTTAGTGGCCCATAGATCATCCCACCTCTTACAAAATTAATGGTATTATCCAACCTATATACTAGAGGAATTGGTGGTGACGCATTCTTTAAAATCATGGGGTCAATATCAATTCAGTGAGAAATTATTATTCTACTATGAAAGAATAATCATTGCATGTATTTTCCTTAAAAATGATCTATGTATAAGGTATTTCTCATTGATCGATTACAATTAGGGATTTGACTATTATAATTTTCTATATCCTATGTAAGAGAAATATGGTGGACAATACCTTAAGGATAAAAAATCCAACCCATTCATTAAATGATTATAGTGATGATTGGAATCCGATGAGTCTTTTTCTGAAATTCACTAAGAATCCATGGAGAATAGTGGAGCTATATTTATAGTTAGTATTCAGTTAACACCACATTTTCTAGAACTAATTCAGTATGAACATCATAAGGATGAATTAAGAAAATGTTAAAAGTAAAATCTATATTTTGTGGATGTTCTTGATAGGTGTTCAATGTCATATGATGAAATTCTATTCATCAAGGGTTATTTCATGATTTAGTTGTCTTTACAAAAGGTTTTTATACAGGATAACCACCAGTATCCATGGTTTGTTTATCCTTGGTCCAGAAATATGTTTTATGATATTTTTCACTAGTTTTTATGGCTAATTTTAAGTCATGATGTAGCTAAAATTGTATCTATATGTTATATGTGTTTGTAAATTTAGGATGAGCACTAGAGACCCTCAATTATTCTTTTTTCACTCCCTATTCCTACCTAAATGCAGGATTATGTCACTATTTATTTCATTATTAGGGCTCTTCTTTTACCTTAGTGAATTTACACCATTGGATTGTAAACTTATTAATTATTTAAATCCACCCATTTTATCATGATAAAATATTCGACTATGGTGAAATAATTAAGAAGCTTGAACATTCTAGATATTGTGAGACTATATGGGGTTCAATCAGGTAATGTTTTATATGGGGACAACTGTTTTACCTCCATTTTTTGGATGAACATAAAAAGGAAATGGGAATACCATTGATTCTCAATGTGACATAACAACATAAAATAGATGGAAAAACATTTCAATTTAAAAGTACCCATTTCATTTTCATTTATCAAAAATCATGGAAAAACATTTCTCTCAAAAACCCCTTCTTAAACAAATGAAAATAGTCATTCCAATTTGATATATCAACTTATAAATTAAGAGAAATTAGGCTAATTATCATAGCCTAGAGATAGAACCACCTACCTCAAAGCTCAAGTCACACGTTCCCGTAATGGGATCAACCAACAATGAAAACCCAATGATGAAAACGAAGGCCCTAGAATATAATAAAAACATTAATATTGATATAAATTAGAAAATAAGGGTTTGGTGGAAATGGAAAACACCAAATACCTCAAGAAAAGTAATCTGTCGCACCACAACTAACCAAGGAATGACCTCCATAATGTGATCTCCCAAAGGATCGAGAAGAATACACAAAGATTCAAAAACTTAGGCCACCAGATCTGATAATGTTACCCTTGGGTGCCACCATTTTCAGAAGAAATGAAGAATCGGAAATATTTCTTACCTAGAGAGATGCACCACAACTATAATAAAAGATCAAATTTTTAATGGATCAATCTAGATGGAGGATAGTCTCCCAAAAAACCCGAGAAGATCTCTAGGTAGGGATCCAAGGGCCTGGAGAAAAGAACTGAAACCAAAATAGACACTTGCCTATTTTGAAAACTACACGAGGGACATTTGATGATGTGTAATACTATTACCTTCTATGAAATCCATGGTGTTCTAGTATGTTTAAAAATCCTTCAACTCGAATTAAAAATCCATTATTTTAAAATGTATGATGTGAAACCACTCTTCCCGAGGTGTAAAATTTCACAGCATGAATACCCTTTCATGACTTGTATCTAGTAATAGTTACAAAATGTGTGACCTAGTTATACAGTGTGAAAGACTTTTGAATCATGTAGAAAAGGCTAGTTAAAGATGAAAGTATGACAAATATCTGACTTCACCGTTTTAGGTATCTTACTAAATAAATGTTTAATAGATGAAAAAACATTGAAATTAAGTGGGGGAATTATCATAATGTGTTATCACTGTGTTGTATCTAGTGAGAAGAATATTCATTGGCTTATAAACAAGTATCAACAACATTGTCCAAATTATGAAACTAAATATGGTAAAAAAATATTCCATATTATTTTTATTGATCTATAATAATGATAAGTGAAGGTAATGATTATTAAACATAATCCAATGAGGGGAAACTCTAGAAATGGGAACCCATGCATTGCTATTCTATATTAGTGATTTTGGATGGATGTTGTAAATACTGACTGGTGTCCCATTTCTAGATATGGAAATTCAAATAAAACATTTAATTGAGATGACCAAGCATGTGAGTATATGAGATGTTCAGGAAAGTTGTAGTATTTTTTGTGAGGGTGTGGAAGTAATCTGAGTGGAAGAATGTATCTCATTAATGTAGTGGGGATTGAAATTTTTTGAGGCAACATAAATGTGTGATTGACAGTGTTATGATAATTGTGTAACCCGATATTCTTACTACTCCTCAATGAGGTGTTCACGCTGTCTCCTAAGGACAAGACTTGTTTGGTTTGTCTGGGAATGCTAAGTGGTAAATGTGATCAATGAATCATATTTATTATATTATGCATACTTTTTGATCAATGGGTCATCTTTATTATATTATGATTCTGCAATCTTACACTATCATATATTTTGTGTAGGCATATTGTGATATACATGGATAAAAGCTGGATCACATTACCGAGGAACAAACCTAAGTATGTTAAGGGTTTGAATGAGTTTTTAGATTTTGAAATTTCTAATCGATCCGTTCAAGGGAGAATAAGATGTCCATGTCCTAAATGTAAATTTAGAACATGGTTGAAGAGAGATGAAGTTTATGAACATTTAATACTGAAGCAATTCCCTGGTCAATATTTGTGTTGGAATTGGCATGGAGAATCGAACAATACAAAATGAATGAGCACTGATGTTAATCCACAGAATGAGGTCCCAAGTTCATCGACAATGTAAAATGAAATGCAAAACCTCATAAATGATGCATTCGGCACTGCAAGACACCACTATCAGCATCCAAACATATCAGAACAACCAGAAGTGGGTGCTACAAATTGCAACGTGACAAGTGATGTTTTTGAGACTGTAACACAAGTAGATCAATATTGGATGATATCATTGGATCCTCCTCTTGATTCTGTAGAGACAAATGTAATGGAAAACATCACTGAGAAAAATGCATTTTATGATTTAGTTGATGATGGAAATTAAGAGTTGTATAGTGGGTGTTTGAAATATTCAAAGCTTTCATTTCTGCTGATGTTGTACCATAACAAATGTCTATGTGGAATTACAAATAAGGCAATTTCCATGATATTGGAATTGATTCGTGATGCATTTCCTGAAGAAAAAATCCCAGAATATTTTTATGATATGAAATAAGATGTTAACAAGCTTGGTCTGAATTATATAAAAATACATGCATGTCCCAATGATTGTATGCTTTATTGGGGAGAGGATTCAAGTAGACAGAATTACTAGAAATGTTCTTCTTCTAGATGGAAGTCAAAGGGTGATGTTGGAAGTCTGACTGAACATAATTTCATGAAGAAGAAGAAAATGAACACACCTATAAAGTTTTTGCGTTACTTTCCTTTGAAGTCGCGTTTGCAATGATTATTCTTGTTATTAAAAACCGCCGAACACATGAAGTGGAATTCTGTAGATAATAACAATGATGGGTTAATGAGAAATCCATGAGATTCCCAATCATGGAAGACATTTGATTCATTACATCCATATTTCTCAGCTGATCCTAGGAATGTTCGATTGGGATTGGCTGCCGATGGATTCAACCCATTTGGGACTTTGAGTACAAGTTATAGCATTTGGCCAGTTGTTTTGATCCCTTATAATTTGCCTCCGTGGATGTGTATTCAACAATAATCTTTTATCATTTCAAGGATTATTAATGGAAGAAAAATTCCTGGAAATGATATTGATATATACATGCAGCCTTTGATTGAAGAATTGCAGGAGTTATGGAGTAACGGTGTTGAGACATTTGATGTATCTTCTAAAACAATGTTAAAAATGCATGCTGCTTTACTGTGGACCATTAGTGACTTCCCTGGGCTTGGGAATTTATCTGGTTGGAACACTTATACGGGTTTGGCTTGTCCCGTTTGTAACTTTGATTTTGACCCCAAACGGCTACCTCACATTAGAAAATGGTGCTCTTTATGCCATCAAATATTTCTCGATGCATCTCATAGATTTTAGCTGAACAAATCAAAATTTCATGGTTTCATTGATCGTAGAACACCTCCATAGTTGTTAACCAGTTCTGAAATATTGACACAGCTTGAAAATGTTGAAACAGAATTTGAGAAGGTTCATCATTTGAATGATAGCGGAAAACGGGTCCAAAGTGCATCGTCAAGTGAAATCAGAACTCAACAATGGAAGAAAAAAAGTATAATCTTTAATCTTTCTTATTGGGAATATAATTTGTTGCGCCACAATCTTGATGTGATGCATATTGAGAAGAATGTCTGTGATAATCTGATTTTCACTTTACTTAATGATCATGGAAAGTCGAAGGATAATCTTAATGCTCGAAAAGACTTACAAGTAATGAACATTAAACCCGATCTCTGGCCAGATAAGAATGAAAAGTATGCTTCGGCCATTTTCGCAATGACAAATAGGGATAAAGATATGTTCCTTCGAATTTTAAAGAATGTGAAGGTATCTAATGGGTATTCGAGAAACATCTTGAGGTGTGTTGACTTGAATAATTGAAAGTTACATGGATTGAAAAGTCACAATTCACATATTTTGTTACAGTAGTTAATACTATTGGCATTGCGTAAATTATTAACTGAAAAATTTACTGCTGGTGTAGTCCAATTCTGCACATTTTTCAGGAAATTTTGTGAGAAAGTTGTACATTCATTTCAGCTTGACACCCTACAGGAGAGGTTTTTATTGACTCTTTGTGCAATGGAGATGATCTTTCCTCCATCGTTTTTTACTATCATGATGCATTTAATTGTGCATTTGGTTGATGAAGCTAAATTAGGAGGCCCCGTTCATTATCCATGAATGTATCGAATTGAGAGGTATTTTATTTATATGTTTTCCAGTTAAGTAAACAATTTTTGACATTTAAATAAATGAATAATATTATTATTTTATTTCACAGATATCTTGGGCATTTGAAATCATACGTGAGAAATAAAGCTCAACCAGAAGGCTCTATTGCTGAAGGATATTTGGCCAAGGAATGTATTACCTTTTGTTCTAGTTATTTAGATGATATTGAGACAGGATTTAATCATGTTGGACATGTTGATGACACATCAACTCAATCTAAAATGCATCAGAAATCAAAAATATTTCCTGCTATTGGCCGATCAGTTGGGAGGACCTCAAATGTGACACTGACAGAATTGGAATTATTACAGGCACATAGATATGTGCTGCTGAATAGTGAAATTGCATCTCCATTTTTTGAAGAGTTGAGGATACAAACAAAGAGACGAATTAGAGGCCGAACACGAAATGAGAAAGATATAACGAATGGTGTGAATAAAGAATTTGTAGAATGGTTTGCACGACGTGTAAGTTCATAAATATTGCAATAAATAAGAATATTAGTCTGACACATAAAATTTGTAAATCTATTAAATTAAATTTCTTTTTTCAGATCATGAATACTGATACTCGAGCAGACTTGTTAGAAGATTTTATTTTTCTTGGTAGAGGTCCAATAAAGCAAGTTATAAAGTTCGACGCTTATAATGTGAATGGATTTAGATTTCGTACAGTTGATCGAGAAGTGGGTTTGAAAACACAGAATAGTGGTATATTTACATTTGCTGAAGTGAGATACTATAGAAAGATGCATGATATTGTTGAATTAAATAACCATGGACATTTTTGTGTTGTTTTATTCAAATGTAAATGGGTCGATATTATCAGAGGTGTTAAAAGAGATTCATTGCAATTTACATCGGGGAACTTCTATCGCATGATGGATGTTGGTGATCATGAAATGCATGATCCATATATCTTAGCATCGCAATAAAAAATGGTATATTATGTGAATGATGTTGTGGATAAAGGGTGGAGTGTAGTTACTCACGTAATACAAAGAGATTTTAATGATATGGGTGATGATGAGGAAGATTTGACCTCTGAAATTGAATGTCATCAACAACAGGAAGCAGAATTATTTATCCATCATGATATTGAAAATATTAGTCTTGCAAGGATGAATGAAGTGGGTGAAGCAATGGAGCAGTAAACCGATATTATTGAAGGGGAAAATGATTGTATGTACAATTATTCATTCATGCAGCAACCACTTGTTTCATTTCTGCAGTCATTCATTATCATTGTAATACATATTTTTTTAGTACTAGACATCTATTATCATTTTTAATTATTTTTTTCTACATAATTTTTTTGAAATATATATTTTCAACTTATTTTTATTTTATTAAATGACAGGAATGTCGAGGAGGAAGCGGTATACTATTTCTTCTAGTTCTGCGACAGATGCCGATCCATCTGGGTCACTCCCCACAACATCTGAGGCACCAGCTGCCTACACCCCCACACCATCTCCCCCTGCACCATCTCTCACACCATAAGAGGGCCTCCCATTAGAGGCTGAGTCGTCGACTCCCACTACAAGTGCCTCATCAGTTGGGCGGCGACAGACCCCTTTCAGTTCATCCAGGACACACTAGAGGGTAACAATCATAGGTATAAATTTTAATTAAATAAATTTATTGAATTTTGTTTATACTAATTGTTTTATCATTGAAGATGACAAACATAAAACCGTGGAGAAACACTTAAAAAGCTCAGATTTTTGGAACTTGAATGGCGAAAAGATAGTCATGCCATTTGATTCTTATGGGGTCCCTACGGATGATGTCGCGGGGTTACTTGGCCAGATTATAGGTCATTTGGCAGCGGATCCCATTTCCCATCCCATTTCAGATGATGATTGGAGACATATGCCTCCAAATAGGAAAAATGAAGTTTTTGATTCTCAAATAAAGGTGATTTTATTACATTATGGTTTAATTGAATGTCATGTTACTAATATGTTCAAAATGAATTTCTGTATACAGATGTTCTTCCACTTCACAGTTGCTGATGTGATAGCATGGAAGTGGACTTTGAAAAATATCAGTAAAAAATGGAAATATTTCAAATTGAGCTTGTGGTGTGATGTCAACGATACTTCGTTGACCTTGGAACAAATGTATGACAAGCTACCCAGTGGGGTACCGAAAGTGCAGTGGAATGTTTTTGTTGACAGGCATCGTGATGAGAAGCGGATGGTATTGAAATATAAATTATTATATTATCCTCGTTTTACATTAATACATGTATATGAAGAGGATATGACATTAGATACATTACTGTTAAATTTAATTTTATTTATTTCATGATCTCTCATGACAGAATGCATCAAACGGGGTGAAGCAAGTCATCCCTCACACGGTGGGCTGAAAAAGCTTATCTAGAAGCTGAATAATATTGGTAATATTTTAAATAGTTTAAATATTTATAATAAAATATTATCTATTTAATATATTGAATTTTTTATTTATCTTTGCTTAATGCATTCACAAAATTTAGGGCACGAAGCCTCCCGGGCTGAACTGTGGTTGGATGTTCACAGAAAATCAGATGGCTCTTTTGTTAATGAGCCTACCAAAGAAGATGGGGTATGAAGTCTAATTTTTTTTATAATAACTTATTATCAGTTTTTTCATGTTAATATGTATTGATATTTTATTTATAGGTAAAAATTAAAGATCTATGGAATCCCAATCCTGGGCAGTCCTACTCAGTCTCCTAGGATGACCCGGTTGCTCAAGTCCTTGGGAAGGAGCATCCTGGTAGAGTGTGCGGGATGGGTTTGGGACCCGTACCACCTGAGGTCTTTAGCAGGCCATCATGGATTCCAGCCGCATCTACTCCTGGTTATAGTCAGCCCATACCTGAAGATACTCAAAGGGATATTTCTTCTCTATGAGCCACAGTTCAAGACCAAGGGGATCAGATATCCTCTATGCAGAAAGCGTTGACTGATTTATATCAGCAGATGAGCAGATATGCCCCCAGTGGTAGTGCACCGAGTGGTGGTGAGCAGGTAAATCACAAAAAATCAAAATCATTTAGTTTTCAAACTTTTATTGGTTTTATTTTTAATTATAAATATTCAAAAATATTTAATTTTCAATATAATTTTCTTACAGGTGGCAGCAGGAGATGGAGGTGGAGAGGGTGATGATGCATCATCGGACCATGAGTAGTATTGTTGATGTGTTGAACAAATATAGGAAAGGTTGGTTTGTATAGATAACATTTTTGGTGTATGAAACCTTTAAAAAACCATTGATATTAGAGGAGATTCAGTGGCTAACATTGAATGATCACAATAACCTCAGGTGGTAAAGAGAATGATGTGTTTGTTTCATTGGTTAGATGATCTATGGTAATAGGCTCTTTGATGTTTCTGTTGTAAATTCAGCATTGGGAATTGGACTCATTAGGGTGTTGCATGTCCAAACATCCATGTTTAATGGATATAACTAGATCAAGATGGTTTTCTGAGGTGATTTTCATGATAATTAATTTGTTTTATGAGGTGCGTAACCACATCACATGAAAACCAATGCAACTCCCTTCCCATGAAGCTTCCCTTTTTTCTAAATTTTATTTTATAAACAAATTGGGAGATTGTTAGATGACATTTCATATGGTAAAAAGGATAATCAGAGGGGTTTTACATGATTAATTGGGCTATTTGATGGGGCTTCACATGATCAGGAATAGATCACATGAATTGCATAACCCCATTGCATGATGTTCCTAGGGTCATGTGATCATGAGCCTCATTGAAGTTCACATTGTCCTTGTGACCTAGTTGATTAATCTATATGTATACATGCTATAATTTTCTTTCCTTTGGGTATATATTAATACCTATGATTTGGGTATTTCTTTTTTCATAAAATTTACAATGCTCATTTGGAAAGTGTAAAAAATCCCCCCCCCCACAAAAGTAATGTTCGAAGGAACAAGAACTCAGTTATGAGGTAGGAAATGACTTCATGAGTCTCTTATGATTTCACTGGTTGGAATTCAAAACATCTTTTGGTATTCTATAAGTCCATTCATATTCCTTGAGGTTCCCTATAAATACGGGTTGAGAGGCTGGTCATTTGACCGGTGACTGGAAGCTCCATTGCTCTCAAAACCTCCTCTCTCGTGCGATTGTTTTGCAAGACAACTTTGCAAGACCTCGTCACAAGAACCATAAAAGAGACCTAATCATGTTATCATGTCACTTGACCTCTTTATGTGATCACCTTGTCTAAATATCTCACTTAATAAATCCATGAACTAATCAACGGTAATTTATTTGAGCTTTGATGCACACCCTTGGCCATTAGTCTGTCTTATGTGATTCAGTTGTCTCTTCAGAATTTTTTCATGATCTACTAATATTTATGTGATTCATGTGACCATCACATGGTAACATGATTATATGTATTAAGAAAAAGCATGTGATCAAAAGATGTATTATGGGATATGTGATTTCCGTGACCTAGAATGGATCATGTGGTCCATGTAATGCTTTCCATGTTATGCACTTATTTTGTTTGATTAGAACAACTGATTCTCTCTTAATGGTTACATATCTTCTAATATATTCTCTATTCTCTTTAAATATGTCCTCTATTTCTCAAATGTCTTCTTATGTGGTAGACTGGAGAGACCTTATTTCCTGGAACCGTAATGTCAATCATCGATACAAAGTATTTTATAACAATGATGTTTTAATGGTTCTTATTCTCACTGAACATCAACCCATTTAATCCTCGTTCCTCCTCTTTATCAGACAAATGACTAGTAGTGATCCCTCCCCTATCTTCTTTGGCACATTTTGATCCATACACTTTAATCCTTTATGGAATCAAATAATTTTAATTTTTATAATCTCTAAACAATAAGTATAAATCCATGTGACCCCAAATCTCTTGTTTCATTTGATGTTATCTTGTGTTTCATTCTAAATCCATAATTTTAGGTATTTTGTATTCTTTAGGTATTCTTATTGAATTAGATCAACTTTATCATCAACAATAAATGAAAGGGTGTTTATGAATATTGCGTAGGTGGTGCATAAATTTTCTCCTTATTATATATATGTTGCATGTGTTGTTTGATGCAAAATTGTAGAAGGGAAGGTAACAATGGATCAGGATGGAACAAAATTAGATCTCCTCATAGATGAGATTCAGGAAAGGTTTGTTAGGGATGTGTGAGGTCCTCTGGTTTATAATTATTAATCATGTACATCCATGAATTAAATTGAAATTGGTGGTAGAACTTGGAATGATAACCGAGAGGGGTATCTATTAATGTGAGATGATATTATCTTAAAAGTTATTTAAAGAAATTACTCAATGATGGTAAATTATATACAACATAATTGTTAGTGGAGATCGTATCCAAGTAAGAGTGACTTGAGTTAAATGATGTATATTTTTGGTTGGGTGTAATTAAATTCCTGTTATTACTTGGTGCTTTAGTTGGGATTCATTCCAATGATATTGCTATATTGTTAATTAGGTTTGGCATAATGCTAACCATTTCTTTGGCATGCTATATAGGTTGTCTATTTTTTAACCATGATGAACACTTTATAATAAGTTGTATAAGATGCTAACTATCATTCTTATTGGTATATGGGTTGGGTGTGATTCCAACCAAATTTTTGGGGTTATGTAGGTTAAATATGATTCTGACAATTTTTCTTGGTTTTTACATAGATTGGGTTTAATTCCAAATATTCCTATGACTTCTTATATGGGTTGGGTGCAATTAAAAATAGTGTTCTTCTTATTTACATGGGTTGAATGTAATTCCAACTATTTTTATTATTTATTATTTGGGTTGGGTGTAATGTTAACCATTGTTATCTTCATGTATATATGTTGGGTGTAACACCAAACCTTCTCTTCTTTGATAGTTGTGTTGGGTGTGATTAAAACCATGAATGTTTTTAGTACATGTGTTGGTAGTGATGTTAAACATGTTGGGTGTAACACCAAACCTTCTTTTCTTTGATAGTTGTACATGCTATTCATCATTACGAGGAGAGGTATATTTTTTAGTTTATCATTTACTATAAACCATAATTCCATAGTGAGTTGATTAGTTGATGGTTTCTAGAAACCAAAACTATTTATCTAGCCCATGTTGAGGTAGAAATTGGCCTATGAAATATTTTTAAGCTTGGGGGAATACTTCTATTACTGGAAACATATGATAAATTCCTTCCCGTTGAGAATGTTTGGCATGATAAATGGTTTCCTGTTTGGTTTGTTTTTCAGGGCAGTGGTGTAGTATAAGTAGAAATGCTATTTTTTTTCGGGTTAGCATTTCGCGGCGGTTTTAACCACCGCTAATGTTTTACCACTTATAAATTTAGCGGCAGTTTAAACCGCCACTAATTGTAATTGGAAATACACTTAGCGGCGGTTAAAACCACCACGAAATCACGTCGGAATTAGCGGCGGTTAAAACCGCCTCTAAGAAGGTGCATAGAACACCTGAATTTCGCGGCGATTATAGCCGCCGCTAATTAAATAGCCCTTAAAACCACCGCTAAATTTACCAAAAACCGCCAATAAATGAGGTACTACGACGATTTTCATTGACCGTCGCGAAATGCATAAAACCGCCGCTAATAGATTGCCGACGCCAAGTTTAGCGGCGGTTTCTGTAAACCGCTGCTAATAGGCGGTTTTCCTGTAGTGTGGTACTCTATTTAACATTGTATAGAATTACTTTGGGTAAAAATTACCTGAAAACACCTTGAAAAACAAATTTCTACCTATTTCACTTTAAATATATAATGCATGATACAATAAATGTTATCCTCCATAGCATAGTGCACTTTTGGAACACATTTTGATAACTCTAACATTCTGTTCATGACATCCTTCAAAAAACCAATGTTGAGCCTATCAATTTTGAAAATTTATTTTTGTAATCACAAAGGTAATTTTAATTTGATGTGTCCACCATATCCTCCATATTTTATTTTATTTTTGATCACCTTGTTTTTATAAAATGCATAGTGAAATAGATTTCACTCCATTTCAAAATTTATTGGTCTTCACTAATTTCATATATCTACTATGACTATTAGGACTTGAGAAACACCAATAATGGTACATCCCATATTACATAAGGATTATTCAAATTTAAAATTCAAAATCTCATGAAATGTAATGATTGATCATTTCATACCGAATGGATTACATTACAAAATTTCATAAAAATACCAACAATGAAATCACTCAAACCATTTTTTGATTAGCTATGGATTTTTCAGATTCACTATGGAATGGTGAATGGGGTGGTCAATGTATCCTTGTCCAAAATATATCTATTAATATCTATAAAAATCCTTGTATGATCAATGTTTCTACAAATCCATAATATACATGAGTATGTAAATCAAAAATCCTCAACTATAAATGATTCTGATTTCACATTCCACCTCAATCTCAATATTCTAAATACCTTTCCTTGATGTATATAGTCATCCAAGAGTTTTTACGCATCTCCCCATTAGTTCATGCATGAAACTAAAACCATATTTCCACATTTTTTAATTTTAATTTTTATCATGCAATAATAATCATGTTTTCACTACATCCAACCCTTATTGGTTTCAATCTCTAATAAAAAATTTTCACCATCAACATTAATATTCCATTATTTTCACCAAATCCAACATAAAACCTACTAGTTATAAAAAACCCCACCCAAAAATGTTTTTTTTAAAATAATACCATAAAATCCAAATACCATAAGAGATTGATATTAACTCTCACACGTTCTTCAATAATACAAGATCCTATAAACTTCTAGATTTTATTGTATTCTATTACTCGCCCATTATCAATAAAATTCAAATAGTTATTTATTCCACTTTTTGAAAGGTACTGGGATACCAAAAAAACCTCAATCACATTTAGTGAAAATAATTTTTCCAAAACAAAAATCAATATAAATCAATATTTTTTATACCTCCAAGAATTTTATATATAGATTATGAGAAATATTTTATTACATTAGATATTTTAACCACTTTAACGTAAATATGTGTTATTCTCAAAAAATCCATCGAGTAAATTTATAACTTTTAATTGAACCATAAAATATTATCTACTCCTATTTTTTCAAGACACTATAACACCCAAATATTTTTTGATGGACTTCTTGATAAAAATTTTTAATTTAATTTATAGTTTTTTATACACACAATCCGAAGTATAATATAATTGCAATATAGTATAATTTTATAATGATGTTTTTAAATTATATTTATGAATAGTAATAACTAATTTTATATAATATTTATAAAGACTTTAGATACATCTAATATATCGATAAATAGGTACCCACTTTTTGATAAAGTATTTATTTTACTTAAAAATAAATTATAATCAAAATTTTTATTTCCATTTTATAAGAAAAATAATATATTTAATTTTGATAATTTTATGATATTTATTTCAAAAAATTAACTTCATTTATCATATAATCATTTCAAAATTATTTTGGACTGAAAATATTATAATATTCTAAAAATATTGATTTTGTAATGAGTATTGAAAATTGCTGATTTATATTGAAAAGTGGGTTTTACATTCAATAATTTAAACAGTTCCATTTTATTTATGAAATTATTTTAAATATATAATATGTTCACTCATATTATTTATAATATAATTAATTCATTCTATAAATTGTTATGTGGATTTTTTATAAAAACATTTTATACTTAAGAAAACATTTTTCATGAAAACTGTTTTCAACATAATTTTTGAGTTTCATTTAAATGTAATTTATAAAAAATTTATTTTAAATATAATAAAATGAATTAGTTATTTTTAATAATAATTTAAATGTTTTTTATGAATTATAATTAAATTTTTCAATAATTAATATTAAAAAAACTAAAAAATTGTAATTATGGTTAAAGTTGAAATGAGTTTACTCTGGGTTAATCCCAGAGATAAGTCTATGTTATTGAATTAAAATTCTATAAATCCTATTTGAGTATCATAATTATAACTAATAAAATCCCAAATCTGATCCTTTTTTCATTTGGATTCATTTTTCAGGAAAATTTCTTTATTATATTTTACTCTTTTAAGAAATTTAATGTGTGTCCTTTACTTCACTTATAAATGAAAAACCATATTTTCTCTTATTTACAAAAAATTTACAAGTATATTATTAAAACAAATATCCAATTATCTACTAATATTATATTCAATTAATTAGATTTTGTGATTATTTTGAAATAATATTTCATGGGTCCTTAAGAAATGATCTAAAGGAGGTCAATTGAATAATAGGTCATCATATTTCCCGTCCTATTTCAATTTCCTTATTATTATACCTACTCTAAATGTATAATATTATTAATAAATTACTTAATTAGCTATCAAAAATATAATTAAATGTCATTATTCACATTAATCCACCATCATACGCCCTCTTTTACATCTAATGGGAACTGAAAATATCGCTCATGGGTATGTGTAGACTACTGCTTCGATATTGCGATACAATTAATTTTCCGTCTCTATATTACATGGATGGTTATTATGATGGTGATAATGTTTATATGTGTTATTTATTATATAATTATGATTATTGAATTATAATATCAAATATAAGTTCATACCTTCCAATCTTTCAGAAAACGATGGCATCGCTCTTGCATACCTTTAGACTGCCGCCTTCACGAAGTAATGTGAATCGTTTTTCAATTATGATTTACATGGACGGTAATAAGGATAGATTTATGTAATAAATATGATATATATGATATAAAAATTATATAATAATGTTGAAATATTATTTTTGTCTCTATCATTCTATATATCAAATTGTGAAAACAGCGTTCATGTGTAATTATGGCATACCATTTCAATAAATCGTGTCAGAATTTTTTGACCTCTATATTTTATGGATTAATATAAATAGGTATATAATTAATTTATATGATATTGAAATCTGAAAAAAAAAATTATATGTATGATGGAAACATGATCAAATCACAAGGACAAGAACAACCATATCAAAAATATTATAAAATAGGAAGCAATTAATACTCAGAAACAACAATTTAATAAGGAATTATTAATAAATGGGTATTGAAATGTTATAATTGTGTCATATATTATATTATAATTATTTAAATAAATATAAAATAAAATTTTAACAAATTTAAATTTATTACACATCATGTTAATGTGAATTCAATTAAATCCAAACATGAGATGATGGATTTTTTTTCAATATCATTTTAATCAACATTATTTATGATTGAATTTAAATTAAAGTAAATTATATTATACATTCAAGTTAAATACCTTTTATTTTCTTACCCTATATTTATTTCTTGATATTTATTTTATTCATTTCATTTTATTCACATTATTTACTCAATATAATTATAGAATGTTTTTTGTTAAAAAAATATTTATTTCTATCATCGTTCAAAATTTATTTTTCTTCAATATCTATATTTTTTTAAGAAAATAATTTTTTTAATATTCTCCCATGACTATTTATAGTCATTTTACCATTTATTTACTTTTAATCAATAAAAAGTTATTTGAATCTTCGTTTCATTTTTCAAATGAGTTACATTTGGATTTTTACTGAAAATGTGAAATGAATCATTTTTTTAATGTACATGAAAGGAATAATACTTCCCGCCATAATGGAATATAGATTATTTAAGTATTCTATTACAATTATCCATGTTTCTATCCAAATAAAATATTTTCCTAATATTTCCAATATATTTAAATTTTAATATATCGTTAAAAAATGAAATGAATATTCTCCTCATGAAATATTCTCATGGAATTTTAGTGTCATTTTTTGATCTATGATATTTTAGATAACATACATTGATGTTAAATTTGATTTAAATGGGATATGATATATTTATACCATATTTATTCATTAAATATATTTTTTATTTTTATGATGATGAAATACTAAAGGAACTTGTTTTATTTTCCATATAATATGTTATGGTGGTTGTTTTTTTGAATATATGGCATATATATGAATGAAATAATGATAATGTGATGGATAGTCCAAGAATTATATATCCTTACAATTCATTGGGTAAAGAATAATATTTTATGATATCAAAGGGTACATGAGATTTTATTCCAGTCCCAAAATATGGAGTTAGGGCGGTAATCCCATGCCCTAAGCTAGTATAAGGGAAGTTATCCCATGATTACCATGTTATGAATGTTTTTTTGGGTATCCTTAACATGATATTTATATGATTGTGATTATTAGACACTTATTCTGATATTTTATGACATTACCTTATACAAATTTTATATTCTCATGGCGCATGTTCTATGATGTATTAATTATTAGTCTCTAATGAACTACCAAGATTTATTACATGACTCTTTTTATGATATAATAATTGATAAGTATGTTTTTAGACTAATAAATTCATGTTATCGCACCCTTTATGATCATTTTATATTTTAATAATCATATTTATCTCTCAAGATTAACGTTAAATAGAATCTGATGCCATATTTTATAATATTTTATTTTCTATGGGATATGAGAAAACATTTTATGTATGATATGTCTAAGATTTATTATATTTATAAATAATTATTTAGGAGAAGAAATAGGTCTTTTATAATCTAGATGTTTATGTATCCATCTTTCCAAATAAACTGAAATTCTATAGTACAAGTTTTCATGTAACGTCCCCGGACCAGAAGCCACTAAATCGGTATTCCGAGCTGGGTCATCACCTGACCTCCAGCATGCCTCCACGTATGCACATGGTTTTAGACTAGTAGTGAGGGTCTAATGAGTCGCGTAGTGTGACTATATCCTCTTTAAAAGATTAATCTACAACAGAACACAATATAAATATCCGAAACAATGTGAAATACCAATAAAAGAGTATAACCATGCATTTACGAAACATGGTACAAACCACAAATCAAATAAAACCATTTCATGCCATACTAGTAGTGCAAAGTGGAAGAATCCCAAAATAAAACAACTTGCCAAAACTCAAAACAGGTCTCGACTCCGAGTCTGGGTCCTTCTCCATGTAAATCCCTATCCCAACTCAACATCTAATTTTAGGGCTTGTGCCCTTTTCTTGACATCCAACCAATAGATCTACTCGGGTACCAAACGGCCACCCAAGCAGGGTGTGAGTAAAAAATTTAGTAGGACACCACCGATAGTGTCTAAAAAATATCCAATTTAATATATAATGCATGAAAATACTAAATAAATGGTGAGTAAGAAAGGGATAGTTTGGGTTCCATTATATAACAAGATTCCATTAATCCATGACTAGAAAATATCCTAATTTTATTTGTTATACCATATTCATTACAAAATCCATATTGATTAAATGTTCCATGGGTTAGGCATAAATATCATCTACACAATGTTTAAGGAAATCATTCAAAGTGTATAGAGATAACAATTCAAGTACCTATCTCACTAGGTATTCACATATCACATCAACACATTTTACACACCTTGAAGCCTCGGTCAGGGTGGAATGACAACAATACAATTACCTCACCTTGGAGCCTTAGTCCAGGTGGAATGACATCAACACAATAACCTCACCTTGGTGCCCCATTCCATGTGGAATGACATCAACATAATAACCTCACCATGGATCATAAATCCAGGTGGAATTAAATAAGTACAATAACCTCAACTTGGAGCCTCAGTCTAGGGGGAATGATATAAATACAATAACCTCACCTTATATCCTCAGTCCAGATGTAATGACATCAATACAATAACATAACCTTGGAGTCTCAGTCCATGTGGAATGCAACCATTAGGGGAATAAAAAATAAGTCCTCATCCCTAGGCCATGCCTTAGGAGTGGAGTTCAGTTCATTGGTCTAATTCGACCTGGGAGCATAGAACCTCAGTCAATACCCCACACTACAAAGCCATGTGCCCAAGTTTATTAATCAAGTTTCAAATACCATACCATCACAAAAACAAGTATATTATATTCCATTGGAAATCACAATACGTAACACAACATAACATAACTTATGCCATTGGGAAGCAACATTCTCAGTGCATAACAAACAACATGGGAATTAATAATATTCCACAACCCATTTAAACATTTAAATCATTTCACAACATTTAGATATTTATCCCAGTTCCCTTTTTTATCACACTTATCTCACTAAGCATTCATTCATTGTGCCTTTCTGACTAGGCATCATGCAATAATTATAACTCACTGGGATCTATTACTAGGCTCATAATCCATTACATTATGATCTGTAGTCATTTCCATGTAATAACCCATTAATATAATTTTTAATTAAAATTCATATCCATCGATCCAACTTCCCATTTCCATGCCTTAACCAATTAGGTGTATTCAATAACCCCTTTTCCTTAGCCAAATTCACCATTATCCATTGATTAACCAATTTATCACATTTATCATTTCACAATTATTTACCCACTTATGCATTTCAACCAAAATTCTCATGTCGCATAACATAATCCATTCATTACATTCAACCATTTAGGTGTACCAACCAATTCTCATGTATTAACCCATTCCACAATTCATCCACATTTCCCTTTTTACATTCTTGTCTCACTAAGTATAGTCATGTATAATGATAACCCCTTAGCTTTTCCCTTTATCTAACTTAACCCTCTTTTAAGCCAACAACACCCACATATGTCACCACCCAACCAATGTATATTATTTGGGACCCCATTCACATCCTTCAATATTAACATCAAATTCACCCTAGGCTCTATGTTCTCTCACACGAACGTAAATTTACTTAGCTAAACTATATGACTGGGAATAAGGGCACAACTCATGGGTGGCCATAACATAGGTCACATCATCCTCCATGCATCCCATGGGGATTATGAGGGTTCCATTTGTTTGTTTTGACAATATAAACATCACATAACAATAATGTCCTGACAGACCCTTCACAAGAGGGTAATAATCAAAACACTACATGAACAAATCTCTATTAAACTCAAGGGACAAAAACATTTAGACCAACAACATAGAACCCATTGATGAATGCTCTCGTAATCATGGACTTAGATCCGAATTCAAAAAACCCTTTGATCCCCAACCTAGACCTCACCTGAAAATTGGGTTTTATAGCTTCTAAAGGAGATAGAAGAAACCACATACCGTAATTCTCAAAAGAGATGGAGAGATAGAGTATTATGCTTACACGGAGCTTTGATCCGCAACCAACGGAGCTCCAAACAATCAATAAACGAGAGATATTGATCCATTAGAGTTGTTGATGTTCATGGGGGTGTCACTTGTACTGGAGGAGTTGGAATGAAGGAGAAACCCGAATTGGGTCTTAAAATCACAGGGTAGAATTTCTGTATATTTTAAAACTTTTCTAGGCCTCACAGTTTATCCGTATGGTTTGCCAAACTATGTGAAAACCGTGTATGAGCTACTATCTGCTTGAGGCCATCCCGCACAGCTTCCTGGGAATCCCGAATGATTTTCCCTAACCGTTCAGAGACCATAATTAGGCTACTGTATGAGGATGTACGTTTTACTCGGTCTATCCACACAGTTTCCCCTAACCGTGCACAGACCATGCTCTTAGCACTTTTTGGCTTGATTACTCTTTTGTTCACACCCCGAGCCCTCGAGTCACCCCCATGCCTTCACATGAACATCAGGAAACAATTATTCAGAAAAAAAGAGAGCCCTAAACCACAACATAAACAAAACAAACCATATAAAAATGTGGGATCTTACAACCTCTCCACCTTATAAAGGCTCATCCTCGAGCTGTTATTCCGAAAATCACTAACATTCATAACAACTGATCAGGACAAAAGGTCTACCTAACCACTCCACTATCCCAGTTTCTGGATTCACATCAAAGGGCCACTGATCATGGATCAGGGGCACATACCATCCCCATAAGCCTTCCTCACAACAACCACAACACGAGTTGGAAACTCCCTAAGGGTCCATCCACTTCAACCATTCTCACAAAAAAAACTTCATGGGGAAAACATAAGTGACAACACCTAACTGAAACACATGGAAACATAACACACAACACCACATCATTATAGGGGAAACTCATGACCACATCATCCCAATCCTCTACACACCACATGACCAAATTACATGTTTCCATTTTTCTAGTACCCCATCTCTGACGGTGACAAAACTCTGTATCACCTGAGCAAAAACACACGATCCTTCCAAACACATTTCCTGACGATTCCACTCCACAACTACAAATCCAAAAAAAATAAAAAATTTCATCTACCCAACTATTTAAACCTTGATATTCACTCTACCAGGGCCAACTCCCCTGATCGGTGACCACTCAAGTCCTTCCAACCCGAAACTGTGATCCTTTCATCAACCAACCGTTTATCTGGTATTGTTCATTACACAATTTTCAGTTACTTGGTACCTCCACCATCAATGAAGGACCACTAGAACTCACCCAACCTTCCAATTTCCTTACACATTCCAACATACTGGGCCCAAGCATCGGTAGGATAATTACACAACATTGGCATCCAGTGGCACCGTCACAACCATTGGGAAGAAATACCTACACCATCCATTCAAGGAATAAGATAATCCTGACCTCACTCAGGTTCCACCTTATTTAGAAAGAAACGTTTCACTAAAACATGGACCCAGAAGTGTGTCACTATCACCCCATCCATTCAGGTTTACCATCTCAGGCTGGTCCACCTTCCAATGGCTTGACTCGGAACACCCACCTTCAACTAATGATATGATACCACTTTCTCACCATCCCAAGGATTTTATTTACTTGAATTATATCATTATCATTCCACACACCCATTGAGGTTGTTTTTATAATTATTATAGAATTCATTATCACAAAATTTTCCTCCCTCTAGAATGTCATTAACTTCAGCCTTTTCATGACACCACATCACATAGCTTGGGTTCATTCAACTTCAAAATGTTTCAAAACCACTCAAGGGAAAATTACCCGAGTCTAACCCCAATCATCATTGGAGTTAAAAGACCCCAACTTCCCTTTACACAACCTGTTTTCATATCCAAACACATCCTTCTAAGACCCATAACAAGTCTCAAAAGATTCACTTGGGACCCCCTACGCTCATGTCAAAACAAGGATCATTTTTCAACACAACCAAGTCCCACATGCCTATCCAAGTAACCTAACACGCACCTCACTGGTTCTTCATTCACTACAGTAAAACCGCCTATTAGCGGCGGTTTTTTTTTCATATAGTGGCAATTTAAACCGCCGCTATATGGTTTGGCGGCGGTTTATAGAAACCGCCGCTAAACATGGCGTCAGCAATCTATTAGCTGTGGTTTTATGCATTTCATGGCGGTCAAAGAAAAGCGTCATAGTACCTCATTTCGTGGTGTTTATTTGTAAATTTAGCCGCGGTTTTAAGGGCTATTTAATTAGAGGCGGCTATAATCGCCGCTAAATTCAGGCGTGCCATGCGCCTACTTAGCGGTGGTTAAAACCGCTGCTAATTCCGACGTGATTTGGAGGCGGTTTTAACCACCACTAAGTGTATTTCCGATTACATTTAGCGGCAGTTTAAACCGCCGCTAAATGTATAAGTGGTAAAACAGTACCAGTGGTTAAAACCACCGCGAAATGTTGACCCGAAAAAATAAATAGCATTTCTGCTTATACTGCACCACTACCCGGAAAAACAAACCAAACAAGAAACCATTTATCATGCCAAACATTCTCAACGGGAAGGAATTCATCAAATGTTTCCTCTAATAGAAGTATTCCCCCAAGAATAAAAATATTTCATAGGCCAATTTCTACCTCAACGTGGGCTAGATAATTAGTTTTGGTTCCTAGAAACTGTCAACTAATCAACTCACTATGTAATTATGGTTTATGGTACATGACAAACTAAAAAATATATGTCTCCTCGTAATGATGAATAGCATGCACAACTATAAAAGAAGAGAAGGTTTGGTGTTACACCCAACATGGTTAACATCACTACCAACACATGTACTAATAACATTCATGGTTTTAATCACACCCAACACAACTATCAAATAAGAGAAGGTTTGCTGTTACACCCAACATATATACATTATGATAATAATGGTTAACATTACACCCAAACCATATAATAAATAATAACAATAGTTGGAATTACATTAAACCCCTATAACTAACAAGAACGCTAGTTTTAATTGAACCCAACCCATATAAGAAGTCATAGGAATATTTGGAATTAAGCCCAATCTATGTAAAAACCAAGATAAATTGTCAGAATCATGTATAACCTACATAACCACAAAAATTTGGTTGGAATAACACCCAACCCATATACCAATAAGAATGATAGTTGGCATCTTATAAAACTTATTATAAAGTGTTCAACATGGTTAAAAAATATCCAACCTATATAGCATGCCAAAGAAATTGTTAGCATTATGACAAACCTAATTAACAATATAGAAACATCATTAGAATGAAACCCAACTAAAGCACCAAGTAATAATAAGAATTTAATTACACCCAACCATAAATATACATCATTTTACTCAAGTCACTCTTACTTGGATAAGATCTCCACTATCAATTATGTTGTATATAATTCACCATAATTGAGGAATTTCTTTAAATAACTTTTAAGATATTATCATCTCACATTAATACATACCCCTCTTGGTTATCATTCCAAGTTCTACCACGAATTTAAATTTAATTAATGGATGTACATTATTAATAATTATAAACCAAAGGACCTTACATAGCCCTAACAAACCTTTCCTGAATCTCATCTATGAGAAAATCTAATTTTTTTCCATCCTGATCCATTGTTACCTTCCCTTCTACACTAGTGCATCAATCAAAACATACAACATATATATAATAAGGAGAAAATTTATGCACCACCTATGAAATATTCATAAACACATTTTTCATTTAATGTTGATGAAAAAGTTGATCCAATTCAATAAGAATAGCTAAAGCATTCAAAATACCTAAAACTATGGATTTAGAATGAAACACAAGATAACATCAAATGAAACAAGAGATTGGGGGTCACATGGATTTATACGTATAGTTTAGAGATGATCAAAATTGAAAATATTTGATTCCATAAAGGATTAAAGTGTATGGATCAAAATGTGCCAAAGAAGAGAGGGGAGGGATCACTAATAGTCTTATGTCCTATAAGGAGTCAAAACGAGGATTAAATGTGTTGATTTTCAGTCGAAATAAGAACCTTTAGAACATCATTGTTATAAAATAATTTGTATCGATGAATGACATTATGGTTCTAGGAAATAAGGTCTCTCCAGTTTACCACATAAGAAGACATTTGAGAAATTGAGGATATATTTAAAGAGAATAGATAATATATTAGAAGATATGTAACCATTAATAGAGAATTAGTTGTGGTAATCAAACAAAATAAGTGCATAACATGGAAAACATTACGTGGACCACATGATCCATTCTAGGTCACGAAAATCACATAACCCATAAAACATATTTTGATCACATGATTTTTCTTAATACAAATAATCATGTTACCATGTGAAGGTCACATGAATCACATAAAGATTAGTAGATCATGAAAAAATCCTCAAGAGACAACTGAATCACATAAGATAGACTAGTGGCCAATGGTGTGCATCAAAGTTCAAATAAATTACCATTTATTAGTTCATGGATTGATTAAGTGAGGTATTTAGAAAAGGTGATCACACAAAGAGGTCAAGGGACATGATCACATGTTTAGGTATCTTGTATGGTTCTTGTGATGAGTTCATGCAATGTTGTCTTGCAAAACAATCGCATGAGAGAGGAGGTTTTGAGAGCTATGGAGCTTAATGTCACTGGTCAAATGACCAGCCTATCACCCCCTATTTATAGGGAACCTGAAGGAATATGAATGGACTTATAGAAGACCAAAAGATGTTTTGAATTCCAACTAGGGAAAGCATAAGAGACTCATGAAGTCATTTCCTACCTCATAACTGAGTCCTTGTTCCTTGAAACATCACTTTTGTGGGGGGGGGGCATTTTTTGACGCTAGCCAAATGAGAATTGTATATTTTAGGAACAATGAAATACCCAAAGAATAGGTATTAATATATACCCAAAGGAAAGATAATTCTATCATTTATACATATAGATTAATCACCTAGGTCACAAGTACCATGTGAACTTCAATGAGTCCCATGATCACATGACCCTTGTAACATCATGCAAAGGGGTTATGCAATTCATGTGATCTGTTCCTGATCATGTGAAGCACCATCAAATAGCCCAATTAATCATGTAAAACCCCTCTGATTAATCTTTTTTAGCATATGACATGTCATCTAACAATCTCCCAATATGTTCATAAAATAAAACTTAGAAAAGAGAGAAGCTTCATGGGAAGGGAGTTGCATTGTTTTTCATGTGATGTGGTTACGTTCCTCATAAAAACTATTAATAATCATGAAAATCACCTCATAAAACCATCTTGATCTAGTGATATCCATTCAACATGGCTGTTTGGACATGCAACACCCTAATTAGTCCAATTCCCAATGCTGAATTTACAACAGAAACATCAAAGAGCCTATTACCATAGATCGTCTAACCAATGAAACAAACACATCATTCTCTTTACCGCATGAGGTTATTGTGATCATTAAAGGTTAGAAACTAAATCTCCTCCAAGACCAGTGGTTTTTTAAAGGTTTCATACACCACACATGTTATATATACAAACCAACCATTCCAATATTTGTTCAACACATCAAAAATACTACTCATGGTCCGATGATGCATCGTCACCATCTCCACCTCCATCTCATGCTGCCACCTGTAAGAACATTATATTGAAAATTAAATATTGTTTCATATTTATAAATAAACTAAAAACCAATAAAAGTTTGCAAACTAAATGATTTTGATTTTTTGTGATTTACCTGCTCACCACCACTCGGTGCACTACCACTTGGGGCATATTTTCTCATCTGCTGGTATAAATTAGTCAACGCTTTCTGCATAGCGGATATCTAAGCCCCTTGGTCTTGAACTGTGGCTCGTAGAGAAGCAATCTCCCTCTGAGAATCTTCAGGTATGGGCTGACTATAACCAGGAGTAGATGCGGCTAGAATCCCTGATGGCCTGCTAAAGACCTCAGATGGTACGGGTCCCAAACCCATCCCGCGCACTCTACCAGGATGCTCCTTCCTAAGGACTTGAGGAACTAGGTCATCCTGGGAGACTGAGTAGGACTTCCCAGGATTGGAATCCCATAGTTCTTTATTTTTTACCTATAAATCAAATATCAATACATATTAACACAGTAAAAACTGATAATAAGTTATTATAATAAAAATTTGACTTCATACCCCAACTTCTTTGGTAGGCTCATTAACAAAAGAGCCATATGATTTTCAGTGAACATCAAACCACAGTTCAGTCTTGGAGGCTTCGTGCCCTAAATTCTGTGACTGCATTATGAAAATATAAATCAAAAATTCAATATATTAAATAGATAATATTTTATTATAAATATTTAAACTATTTAAAATATTACAAATGACATTCAGCTTCTAGAAAATCTTTTTGAGCCCGCCGTGTGAGGGATGACTTGCTTCACCCTGTTTGATGCATTCTGTCGTGAGAGATCCTGAAATAAATAAAATGCAATTTAACAGTAATGTATCTAATGTCATCTCCTCATCATATACATGTACTAATGTAAAATGAGGATAATATAATAATATATATTTCAATACCATCCGCTTCTCATCACGATTCCTACTAACAAAAACATTCCACTTCTCTTTCGGTACCCCAATGGGTAGCTTGTCATACATTTGTTCCATGGTCAACGAAGTATCGTTGACATCACACCACAATCTCCATTTGAAATCTTTCCATTTTTTACCGAGATTTTTCAAAGTCCACTTCCGTGCTATTAAATCAACAACTGTGAAGTGGAAGAACATCTGTATACAGAAATTAATTTTGAACATATTAGTGACATGACATTCAATTAAACCATAATGTAATAAAATTACCTTTATTTGAGAATCGAAAACTTCATTTTTCCAGTTTGGAGGCATATGTCTCCAATCATCATATGGAATGGGAAGGGAAATGGGCTCCGCTGCCAACTGACCTATAATTTGGCCATGTAACCCCACGGCATCATCCGTAGGGACCCCATAAGAATCAAATGGCACGAATATCTTTTCACCATTCATGTTCCAAACATCTGAGCTTTTTAAGTGTTTCTCCACGGATTTATTTTTTTCATCTTCAATGAGCAAACAATTAGTATAAACAAAATGCAATAAATTTATTTAATTAAAATTTATACCTATGACTGTGACCCTCAAATGTATCTGGGATCAACTGGAAGGGGTCTATCGCTATCCAACTGATGAGTCACCTCTAGGGGGAGTCGATGAATCGACCTCTAATGGGAGGCCCTCTAATGGTGTGAGAGATGGTGCAAGGGGAGATGGTGCGGGGGTGTAGGCGGCTGGTTCATCAGATGTCATGGGGAGTGACCCAGATGGATTGACATCCATCACAGAACTAGAAGAAATAGTATACTGCTTCCTCATTGGCATTCATGTCATTTAATCAATAAAATTATGTTCAGAATATATATTTCAAAAAAAAATTAAAAATGATAATAGATGCCCAGTACTAACAAACAAAATATATATAACAATGATAATGAATGACTACAGAAATGAAACAAGTGGTTGCTGCATGAATGAATAATTGTACATACAATCATTTTCCCCTTCAATCATGTTAGTTTCCTGCTCCATTGATTCATCCACCTCATTCATCCTTGCATGACTACTATTTTCAATATCACGATGGAAAAATAATTCTGCTTCCTGTTGTTGATGACATTTAATTTCAGAGGTCAAATCATCCACTTCGTCACCCATATCATACAAATATCTTTGTATTACTTGAGTAACTACACTCCACCCATCATCCACAACATCATTCACATAATATACCATTTTTGCGTGTGATGCTAACAGATATGGATCATGCATTTCATGGTCACCAACATCCATCAAGCGAGAGAAGTTAACAGAAGTAAATTGCAATGAATCTCTTTTAACACCTCTGATAATATCGACCCATTTACATTTGAATAAAACAACACAAAAATGTCCATGGTTCTTTAATTCAACAATATCATGCATCTTTCTATAGTATCTCACTTCAGCAAATGTAAATATACCACTATTCTGTGTTTTCAAACCCACATCTCGATCAACTGTACGAAATCTATATCTATTCACATTATAAGCGTCGAACTTTATAACTTGCTTTATTGGACCTCTACCAAGAAAAATAAAATCTTCTAACAAGTCTGCTCGAGTATCAGTATTCATGATCTGAAAAAAGAAATTTAATTTAATAGATTTACAAATTTTATGTGTCAGACTAATATTCTTATTTATTGCAATATTTATGAACTTACACGTCGTGCAAACCATTCTACAAGCTCTTTATTCACAGCATTCGTTATATCTTTCTCATTTCGTGTTTGGCCTCTAATTCTTCTCTTTGTTTGTATCCTCAACTCTTCAAAAAATGGAGATGCAATTTCACTATTCAGCAGCACATATCTATGTGCCTGTAATAATTCCAATTCTGTCAGTGTCACATTTGAGGTCCTCCCAACTGATCGATCAATAGCAGGAAATATTTTTGATTTCTGATGCATTTGGGATTGATTTGATGTGTCATAAACACGTCCAACTCGATAAAATATTGTCTCAATATCATCTAAATACCTGGAACAAAAGGTAAGACATTCCTCGGCCAAATATCCTTCAGCAATAGAGCCTTCTGGTTGAGCTTTATTTCTCACGTATGATTTCAAATGCCCAAGATATCTCTGAAATAAAATAATAATATTATGCATTTATTTAAATGTCAAAAATTGTTTACTTAACTAAAAAACATAAAAATAAAATACCTCTCAATTGGATATATCCATCGATAATGAACAGGGACTCCTAATTTACCTTCTTCAACCAAATGAACAGTTAAATGCATTATGATAGTAAAAAACGATGGAGGAAAGATCATATCCATTGCACAAAGAGTCAACAAAAACCTCTCCTAGAGGTTGTAAAGCTGAAATGGTTGTACAACTTTCTCACATAATTGCCTGAAAAATGTGCAGAATTGGAGTACAACAGTAGTAACTTTTTCAGGTAATAATGTACGCAATGCCAATGGTAGTAACTGCTGTAACAAAATATGTGAATAGTGACTTTTCAATCCATGTAACTTACGATTATTCAAGTCAACACACCTCGATATGTTACTCGAATACCCATCAGATACCTTCACATTCTTTAAAATTCTAAGGAACGTATCTTTATCCCTATTTTTCATTGTGAAAATGGTCGGAGCATACTTTTCATTCTCATCTAGCCAGAGATCGCATTTTATGTTCATTACTTGTAAGTCTTTGCGAGCATTAAGATGATCCTTCGACTTTCCATGCTCATTAAGTAATGTGAAAATCAAATTATCACATACATTCTTCTCAATATGCATCACATAAAGATTGTGGTGCAACAAATTAAATTTCCAATATGAAAGTTTAAAGAATATACTTTTTTTATTTCATTGTTGCGTTCTGATTTCACTTGACGATGCACTTCGGACCCGTTTTCCACTATCATTCAAATGATGAACCTTCCCAAATTCTGTTTCAACATTTTCAAGTTGTGTCAATATTTCAGAACTGGTTAACAACTTTGGAGGTGGTCTACGATCAATGAAACCATTAAATTTTGATTTGTTCAGCCGAAATCTATGAGATGCATCGAGAAATCATCGAAGGCATAAGAAGCACAATTTTCTACTATGAGGTAGCCGTTTGGGCTCAAAATCAAAGTTACAAATGGGACAAGACAAACCCGTATATGTGTCCCAACCAGATAAATTCCTATGCCCAGGAAAGTCACTAATGATCCACAGTAAAGCCACATGCATTTTGAACATTGTTTTACAAGAAACATCAAATGCCTCAGCACCGTTACTCAATAACTCCTTCAATTCTTCAATCAAAGGCTACAAGTATACATCAATATCATTTCCAGGCATTTGTTTTCTAGGAATAATAATTGAAATGATAAAATATTATTGATTCATACACATCCACAGAGGCAAATTATAAGGGTTCAAAACAACTGGCCAAATGCTATAACTTGTACTCAATGTCCCAAATGGGTTGAATCCATCGGCAGCCAATCCCAATCGAACATTCCTAGGATCAGCTGAGAAATCTGGATGTAATGAATCAAATGTCTTCCATGATTGGTAATCTCATGGATGTCTCATTAACCCATCATTTTTATTATCTATAGAATGCCACTTCATGTGCTCGGTGGTTTTTGATGACAAGAATAATATTTGCAATCACGGCTTCAAAGGAAAGTAACGCCAAACCTTTGTAGGTGTGTTCATTTTCTTCTTCTTCATGAAATTATGTTTAGTCAGACTTCTAACATCACCCTTTGACTTCCATCTAAAAGAAGAACATATCTTGCAATTCTGTCTACTTGAATCCTCTCCCCAATAAAGCATACACTCATTGGGACACATATGTATTTTTATATAATTCAGATCAAGCTTGTTAACAACTTTTTTCATATCATTAAAATATCCTAGGATTTTTGCTTCAGAAAATGAATCACAAATCAATTCGAATATCATGGACATTTCCTTATTTGTAATTCCACATAGATATTTGATATGGAACAACTTCAGCAGAAATGAGAGCTTTGAATATTTCAAACACCCACTTACAAATCTTGATTTCCATCATCAACTAAATCATGAAACACATTTTTCTCAGTGAAGTTTTCCATTAAATTTGGCTCCACAGAATCAAGAGTAGGATCCAATGATATGTTCCAATCTTTATCTACTTGTGTTACTGTCTCAAAAACATCACATGTCATGTTGCAATTTGTAGCACCCTCTTCTGGTGTTTTGATATGTTTTGATGATGATAGTGGTGTCTTGTAGTGCCGAATGCATCATTTATGATGTTTTGCATTACATTTTTCAATGTCGATGAACTTGGGACCTCATTCTGTGGATTAACATCATTGCTCAATCTTTCTGTATTGTTCGATTCTCCATGCCATTTCCAGCACAAATATTGACCAGGGAATTGCTTCAGTATTAAATGTTCTTAAACTTCATCTCCCTTCAACCATGTTCTAAATTTACATTTAGGACATGTACATCTTATTCTCCCTTCAATGGATCGATTAGAAATCACAAAATCTAAAAACCCATTCAAACCCTTAACATACTGAGGTGTGTTCCTCGGTAATGTGATCCAGCTTTTATCCATGTATATCAAAATGTGCCTACACAAAATATACGATAGTGTAAGATTGCAGAATCATAATATAATAAAGATGGCCCATTGATCATAAAGTATGCATAATATAATAAAGATGATTCATTGATCACATTTACCACTTACTTAGCATGCCCAGACACACCAAACAAGTCTGGTCCTTAGGAGACAGCGTGAACACCTCATTGAGGAGTAGTAAGAATATCGGGTTACACAATTATCATAACACTGTCAATCAAACATTTATGTTGCCTCAAAAAATTTCTATCCCCACTAAATTAATGAGATACATTGGTCCACTCAGATTACTACCACACCCTCACAAAAATACTACAACTTTCCTGAACATCTCATATACTCACATGCTTTGTCATCTCAATTAAATGTTTTATTTTATTTTCCATATCTAGAAATGGGATACCAGTCGGTATTTATAACATCCATCCAAAATAACTAATATATAATACCAATGCATGGGTTCCCATTTCTAGAGTTTCCCCTCATTGGATTATGATTAATAATCATTACCTACACTTATCAATATTGTAGATCAATAAAAATAATATGGAATATTTTTTTACTATATTTAGTTTCATAATTT
Source organism: Viscum album (assembly GCA_963277665.1). Lineage (NCBI taxonomy): Eukaryota > Viridiplantae > Streptophyta > Magnoliopsida > Santalales > Viscaceae > Viscum > Viscum album. The sequence continues at coordinate 663,211,170 of OY728139.1, read as the reverse complement.
GAACAATGTTGTTGATAATTTTTTATAGGCCAATGAATATTCTTATCACTATATCCAACACAGTTATAACACATTATGATAATTCCCCCACTTAATTTCAATTTTTTTCATCTATTAACCATTTATTTAGTAAGATACCTAAAACGGTGAAGTTAGATATTTGTTGTACTTTCATCTTTAACCAGCTTTTTCTACATGATTCAAAAGTCTTTCACACATTATAACAAGGTTACACATCGTGTATCTATTACTATATACAAGTCATGAAAGGGTATTCATGCTGTGACAGTTTACACCTCGGGAAGAGTGGTTTCACATCGTAAATTTTAAAATAATTGATTTTTAATTCGAGGTGAAGGATTTTTCAACATAATAGAACACCATGGATTTCACAGCAAGTAATAGTATTAGACATCATCAAATGTCCCTCTTGTAGTTTTTAAAATAGGCGAGTGGCTATTTTGGTTTCAGTTCTTTTCTCCAGGCCCTTGGATCCCTACCAAGATATTTTCTCGGGTTTTTTTTGGGAGACTATGCTCCATCTAGATTGATCCATTGAACTTTGTATCTTTTATTATAGTTGTGGTGCATCTCTCTGGGTAAGAAATATTTCTGATTCTTTGTTTCTCTTGATAATGGTGGCACCCTGGGGTAACATTATCAGATTTGGTGGCCTATGTTTTTGAATCTTTGTGTATTCTTCTAGATCCTTTGGGAGATCTCATTATGGAGGCCATTCCTTGGTTAGTTATGATGCGGTGGAAGTCTTTTCTGGAGGTATTTGGTGTTTTCCCTTTACACCAACCCCTTATTTTCTAATTTATATCAATATTATGGTTTTTATTATATTCTAGGGCCTTCTTTTTCATCATTGGGTTTTCATTGTTGGTGGATCCCATTACGGGAATGTGTGACTTGAGCTTTGAGGTAGTTGGTTCCATCTCTAGCCTATGATAATTAGCCTAATTTACCTTAATTTATAAGTTGATATATCAAATTGGAATGACTATTTTCATTTGTTTAAGAAGGGTTTTTTGAAAGAAAAGTTTTTCCATGATTTTTGATAAATGAAAATGAAATGGGTACTTTTGAAATGAAATGTTTTTCCATCTATTTGATGTTGTTAGTCACATTGAGCATCAATGGTATTCCCATTTCCTTTTTATGTTCATCCAAAAAATGGAGGTAAAATAGTTGTCCCCATATGAAATATTACTTGATTGAACCCCATATAGTCTCACAATATCTGGAATGTTCAAGTTTCTTAATTATTTCACCATAGTCGAATACTTTATCATGATAAAATGGGTGGATTTAAATAGTTAATAAGTTTACAATCAAATGGTGTAAATTCACTAAGGTAAAAGAATAAACCTAATAATGAAATAAATAGTGACATAATCCTACATTTAGGTAGGAATAGGGAGTGAAAAAAGAATAATTGAGGGTCTCTAGTGCTCATCGTAAATTTACAGTCACATATAACATCTAGATACAATTTTAGCTACATCATGACATAAATTTAGCCATCAAAACTAGTGAAAAATATCATAAAACATATTTCTGGAACAAGGATAAACAAACCATGGATACTGGTGGTTATCCTATATAAAAACCTTTTGTAGAGACAAATAAATCATGAAATAACCCTTGATGAATAGAATTTCATCATATGAAATTGAACACCTATCAAGAACATCCACAAAATATAGATTTTACTTTTAACATTTTCTAAATTCACCCTTCAGACTGAATTAGTTCTAGAAAATGTGGTGTTAACTGAATACTAACTATGAATATAGCTCCACTATTCTCCTTGGATTCTTAGTGAATTTCAGAAAAAGACTCATCGGATTCCAATCATCACTATAATCATTTAATGAATGGGTTGGATTTTTTATCCTTATGGTATTGTCCACCATCTTTCTCTTACATAGGATATAGAAAATTTAAAAAGTCAAATCCCTAATTGTAATCGATCAATGAGAAATACCTTATACATAGATCATTTTTAAGGAAAATACATGCCATGATTATTCTTTCATAGTAGAATAATAATTTCTCACTGAATTGATATTGACCCCATGATTTTAAAGAATTAATCACCACCAATTCCTCTAGTATATAGGTTGGATAATCCCATTAATACTGTAAGAGGTGGGATGATCTATGGGCCACTAAATGTTCAAATTACACAACACGCTTCCCGAACCTATACCTAAAGCATCGCAATAAACCACATACAACATTCTAGTCTATGTTAACATAAATATGGGTTAGTGTTCAACCACAGATTGTGATCATAAATGTAAGAATAAAATTATGTATTCTTTTTTTAACCTTACCCATTTTTGGTAAATCTATTTTATTAGTTACGTAAATAGAGAAAAATTTATAAAAAAATCCCTATACTATCTATTGTGTTTCAATAAGATCATGATATCAAATTCATGACTCAAATATTACCGTAAATTCACTAACCGAATTTCCATTAGATCAAATGACACCCAATGATTCTATGCCAGATAAAATATGAATTTGACATCTCTAATCCAAAATCTATTCTTGGAGTGCATGGAGTTAATATGGACATCCAAAAGTGTGCCCAAAACAATTCTTTCATGATAATCATGATCCACCTCAATGAAAAAGTATACTAGGATTCCATGCATATACACCACCAAAATGTATTCAACTTACTTAGGAAGAACACAGTTCATAAGGGCCATAAAAATCATAGGATCATTTTTCATCCTTAATGGCACAAATTTAGACTTGATGTGGTTGTACCTTCTTCATAAATCTTTCTTGTGAATTCAAAATACACTCACACTAAAATGAGGATTCCAAAAGTGAATGTTGATATTATTGAACCACATTTCCCCCATAATCTGATCAACTTGATCACTGATGTTTGGAAAGAGATATTTTTTATAGAAAACATTTCCAACTTCAAATATTTGATACAAATCAGAGTGATATATCATGCTTTATGTAATTCAACCTTGGTTGGACTACGATGAGATTCTTGGGTGAAAATATACTTTGGATTCTAATTCATCGAACCAAATAATTAATTCCCCTAACTCGATGGGGTCCATATTTAATGAGGGAAGAGATGTAGTATATGATTCATGTACCAAATCAATGATTAATTTTAAATCCAATTACTAATGTATACCTAAAAATTCCTCTAGAAACACCTTTAGGAAGTCATATAAAATGAAAGGAAACCCATTTTCAGAACCATTGTGATCGTATTCTAGTATAAGGAAAAATACAAGGGTTACTCATGGCTTCCTAAAACTCTCCAGCATATTCCCTTGGTTTAGTGGGATGTCTTTTTAGATGAATAACACACACAATATCTAATAAAAAAACCATAAATACATATACCATAGAGAACCAAAAAATACCATAATTAAAAAACTTTTGAAAAATAAAAATTAAAACCACCACAATCACAATTATTAATTTATAGCACTCCACCCTTACTCAATGTCCATTCACAGTCTACAGACTATGTAGTTGACCTAAAATATGAGTAAATCCAAATTACAGACATATTATGGCGACCTTTGGTCCATTATGTGTTGTGTTGGCAAGACATCCCACTCACACCTAGATTCTTAAGCCCAAATAGTGGATGCTCTTGTCTATTGGAAATTTCCAAATAAAAGTACCCAAAAGAAGGGAAAGATTTACTCTAATTCCATTTTTTCACATATTATCCAAGGTTCCCTTGAAACCAAACACCTAGCACATCCCATGGCATAACTCGAAGTTAATTCAAAATCCTCATGGTCTTATAACCAGTTAATTGGATTTGAGGAACTCCATTGGGAATAATTTTCCTAATAGAAGAATATCAAAAGTAATTATTAGATTCAAAATAATGAAAACCAATAACCATTAACCATAAAATTCATATATTCATTTCAAGAAACACATATAATCAATATAGGTAAGACATTATTTCCTCATATGTGTAATAAAGGTTGGTAGGTACTTGGTGTCCACTATGATAATATCAAAGTATATGTATCCCAAAACAAGGAGGTGGAAGGTGACTTCATCAAAAAATTATCCAAACGAATCCAGGTTAATTAAAATATCCCCGATGATAGTACGACCCAACTTATTCACAAAAAATATCCTAGGAATCTGGAATTTTATATATATATGGGGTTTATCATAATATGTATCCTTAGTATTATTATACACAATACCTCCAATGAAAAAAGTTAAAGGAGTATAATAACACATCATTGAACAAACAACATAAATAGTTAGCACCTAGTAAGTAGGTCTCCGGAGATGGAGGTCTTGGGGTCGCCGGAGATGGAGGTCGCGAGGTCCCCGGAGGTCGCGGGTCGCCGGAGGTCGGAGGTCGCCGGATGGTTGGGAGTCGAGGGTTGCGGGTCCCCGGGGGGTTATGGGAATAAGGGAGGGCACGGGGGTTTGGGGGAACGATCGGGGAGGGGGAATAAGGGTCGGGATTGTTAAAATGAATTTCGGGTTTCATGGCGGTTTTTAATAAACCGCCGCGAAAACTTTCGGTAAAAACGTTTAGCGGCGGTTTTGTGAACCGCTGCCACAAAACCGCCGCTAAACCCGGTTTTTGTTGTAGTGATTACTAACCCGGTGCCACTACATCATCTCAATGTTATCTTTTCCGCAGCTGAGAATGACATATCAATCCACACTATAAGAGTGTCACTACCACTACTATCTAGGGGGATTTCAACCACCACATCTTTTACTCGATCACCAGCTGAACCCCAAACATAGACATGGCCATTAAACCTTTAACCAAAACAAGATAAAAAATGTCACCCAGTTCCTGTTCTTGGATTCCATGAATGGAACCCATGGAATTTTTCATAATTCGGGCCATCCTGAGGTCATCACCCTATCCCATAAAGGGTTCACATCTTGCCATCAAACTCTAGATATACCACTTCCTTGCACGTAAACTCCATGATTTCTCCTCATTCGACCAAAAACCTCCATGTCTCTTGGTGAGAGCCAGAGCTTATCATCATACCAGGGATGATGTCAAGATGTTGGGCATGCTCGTCACTAGATGTCGTATGATAAGAAGTCATTGAAGAACACCACCACCAACTTATCTATTTCTGATGTCAATCTATGAAAAACTATGAACTTCTAGGAATATTGGGCTTCCTTGTCGAAACTTCCACATCAACACTTAACCATCCCCACTCAATTGTAATTTCCAATCCAAGTTCTACAATCTCTCCATAGACAACCCATTCATTCAACATATTCAGCCACATGACCACCCTTACCACAGGTATCACGATTGAGTGGAGGTATATAACCACACTTTATACACCCTTATTATTTATATTATAATCAAGATTGAGAAATATCTCATTGGACACCATTACGGTTGACCAAAACCAACTCCCTTGACCAGAGTCAGAACTAGGATAAGTCGTTGGCCCTCCCTCTAGACCACACTTATCATGACATGAACAATGAAAAGCACATGAATGGAACTCTCACTCCCATTCCAACGCACACTATGCTTTACGTACTGAACAACCATCAACTCTAGGTTCCACACTAGGGTGTACACATTCATCTCCACTACGGGAAAAAATATGACAACCCTGCTTTTTATTACAACATAAGCATGCTTTATTACATAAAACTTCACTTGATACAACAAAGAAGATCAAGAGGTTTAGTGTCTTTGGGGCTTAGGATCATTACATAAAAACATTAAACTTGAATTACAACATCTTTATTGAAAACTTCCTTTACATGACCACAATATTCCTTCGTACTTAGCATTGCATGGGATAAAATGAGGACATGCATAAGAAAAGGGTGAGCTATAAAGCCCAGTAAGGGAGTACACAATGAATAACATGAGGAGAACGATACATGTTAGGAAATAGGAATATCAATAGAGAATAAGAGAAACATGAACATAAAGGCATGATAAAGCATGATAATCATAACATGGAAATGTGGCGACAACACTTAACATTGAATTAGCATGAGCCAAGGCTCATTGAACATGGAGAATGAGTAAACCCTCATTGCACTTGAAGCACGAGTAAACCCTCGTTGAACTTGAATTAGCATGAGTAAAAACTCATTGCACATGACGCATCATGATACTATACTTTACCCAATGCATTGGAGCTCTATAAAGGGCGCACCCTTCTTAAACATTTCATTTAATGCATAAGTGTGCCACATGGATCATAAAACATGGATTCATAAAACATAATCATTTCTTCCACGATAAAGGAATGTGGAATTCATACATGAAACTTTATAATCAATATGTAAATGTGCATAAAGGTGAATACCCTTGATGGAGAAATGGGCATGGTATTCACTACACAAAGACATTGGATTAGAAAACCAGTGCGATTTCGGCAGCGTAACGGCGTGACATAAGAATTCATAAAAAAAGGTTGATGAGAGAGAAAGGGGATACTCATCATATTTACATGTAATGGACAGTAAGGAGATCATATATATACATTTCCCAACAATATAAATGGAATTTAGATTCATGATACAAAAGTATTGCTTGAATGTAAAAGAAGAGAGAGAAGTTCCTTTCGGAATTTCGGCACAGTAACGGGTGTACATGGGAGGCATTTAATGAGAGAGAAAGGGTTCTACCATCATTCAGAAAATAAGAGGAAAGTATGGGGGAGGTGAGAAACCATACCCAAACATTCATAATTGAAATAGAAAGGGAAATACAACTTAAAGAAAATTGACAAAAATTGAGAAAGGAAGAAAACCCCTTACTTGGAAGTGTGCTTCCAAAGGCTAGAGAGAGGCTTGTGAGAGGCTTCTTGGGAGCTTCGGGCACCTTGGGAGGATTATAGAGAGAGTAGGTCAGAGGTTGGACGAACTCCAAGGTATTTTAGTGAGGAGTAAGTGGGATCTTGGGTGGGTTTATATAGGAAAGGTGAGGGAATTCTTTATTATTTAGGTTTGGGACCCCTTATATTAAAATAATCCAAAACACAAACCATCCCATGGTATTTGCCCATGGTTTCTGGAAAAGGAAAGAGGAAAACAATATTTTAAAAGGCCAAGGTCCTAACTTATTAAAAAATTAGGGTTGCTTATGTGGAGGTGAGTCACATTCCCATGGAAATTAATTTAAAAAGGCAAAGTGTTGAATAAGTCTTGAGGGCTCCATTAATGCTTTGAAAAGTAAGTCAAAAAAACCCAAAACCTAGTTATTTTAATGATAAAACACATATTGGACGAACATAAGGATTATGTTATTTTATTACATCACCATTGGGTCATTATGATGTCATAAAACACATTATATATTTAAATGGTATTTAATTTTTACCCAAAAATTTGACTGTCTCAGAAAATTATGAAAAATTCACCGTTGCATAATTTCGACGTCCTGATTCCAAAAATAATATTTATTTTATCTATATAATTTACTATATATTTGAATTTTCACTTTTAAAATAAAAACCGACATTTATAAAAAAAATCACGGGTTTTGACAGAAATGGCTTTCAAACCTTAATAAAAATTTTAATTGCATTCATAAAATTATAAGATCAATTATATTTAATAAAAAATAATTTAATAGTAATAATAATATTTTATGAAAATATTATTTAATTAAAAAATCCTTTAATTTAATAAAATATAATTCTTATTTAAATAATAACTAAAAACACCATTTGTACTTTGAAAACTAATTATAATGTATCAAAAATGACTAGAATTAATATTCATTATTATATAAAAAAATAATGTACATGAACATGGTGCTACTTATTTGTTACATAACCCCTTAAAATAGCTGCATAAGACCTAAGGGTAAGGTGCTTGATGGTGACAGACTCTTGGGGCGACTCGGATAACATCGCTCGAGTGGTAATTTCAATCAACTTCCACTTTTCTCGTAAACGATCACGTTCGAGATTGACTTGATGAAGCTCAGCTTGGGCTTGGTCAAGGGCAAATCTCAAAGACACCACCTCTTTTCCGAGCTCTGACAAATGGGCTTCGTAAGGGGCAATTCTACTGGATGAGTCCATCGCTTCCTTTGTCTGAGTAGAAATGGGTTCGTTAAAGCCTTATATTTATACTACTCAGATGATCACTGCTCAACGGCTAAAAAGTAACGGTCACAAATCTTAATGTAAAACTAAAGAAGTTGACATCTTAAAAAAAATTCATAAAGAAACATTTAACTGGATCAAGAGGGATTTGGCATTAATGAATCTTTGGATCGTTACAACATTCCCCCCTTAAGAAATTTCGCCCTCGAAATTTTCCTTTTCCCATACTTAAACAAATGTGGGTAACTTAGCTTCATCATATCCTCCGAATCCCAAGTTGCTTCTTCAAACATGTGGTTTCTCCACAACACCTTGACGAGGGGCATTGTCTTATTTCGTAGAACTTTTTCTCTATGATCTAAGATCTTCACTGGTTTCTCTTCATAAGAATGATCGTCTTCTAATTGTACCACCTCGGAAGAGAGTACATGTGAAGGGTCTGGTATGTACTTCCTTAAGAGGGATACATGGAAGACATCATGCACCTTGGCCATAGTAGGTGGAAGTGCTAGTCGATAGGCCACAACCCCAACACGATCAAGAATCTCGAAGGGGCCGATGTACCTTGGACTTAACTTCCATTTATTTCCAAACCTCATGACCTTCTTCCACGGAGATATGCGTAAAAACACCATGTCTCCGACTTTAAACTCAAGGTGTCGTCAACGATTATCTGCATAACTCTTCTTTCGACTCTGGGCTGCCTTGATATGTTGCTGAATGGTTTTAACCTTCTCCACCATTTCTTCGACTATTTCTAGTCCAAGCAGCTTACGTTCACCGACCTTATCCCAACATGCCGGTGTTCTACACCTTTTCCCATACAGCGCTTCATATGGTTCCATTTGGATGCTCGAGTGGAAATTATTATTATAAGAGAACTCAACTAGAGGAAGATATTGATCCCATCCTCCTTTAAAGTCCATTGAGCACGCTCTCAACATATCCTCAAGTGTTTGGATAGTCCGCTCGGATTGGACATCAGTTTGAGGATGATAGGCCGTACTGATGTTCAGTTCAGTATTCAGAGCATGTTGAAGACTCTTCCAAAACATAGAGGTAAATCTTGGATCTCGTTCAGACACAAAAGATAGTGGTACTCCAGGAAACCGTACCACTTCCCTGATATATATCCGTGCCAGTTGATCCAAAGAGAAATCCTCTCGAATAGAAATGAAGTGTGAAGTCTTTGTAAGACGATCCACAATAACCTAGATTGCATTGTTTCTTTTGGATGTCCTTGGAAGTCCAGTAACGAAGTCCATGGTGATGTTCTCCCATTTCCATTCTGGTATGGGCAATGGTTGCATCATCCCCTTAGACTTCTGCCTCTCTTCCTTCACTTGCCGACACACCAGGCACATTGATGTATATTCAGCGATCTCCTTCTTCATATTATCCCACCAAAAGTTTTCTCAGAGATCTCGATACATCTTTGTTCTCCCTGGGTGAATAGAGAAATTTGAACTATGTGCATCATCCAAAAGTTCCTTCTTCAGCTCCGAACTTGATGGAACACATAGTCTTTTCCCAAACCGCACAATTCCTTCTTCATTAACATTTAACTATGAGGATTTTCCTTTTTGATAGCATCCACTTTTTCTTGGATTCTCACATCATCCTTTTGAGCATCCTTTAACCTTTCCAAAAGAGATGGTTGAGCAATCATTTGTGAAAGTATTGATGATGTTCCCTTCTTTATGATTCCCACATCCATCTTCATCAAGTCTAAGAAGATTGGATCCTTCTCAATTCTCATCATTGATAGAATAGCTAGATCCTTTCTACTTAGGGCATCTGCCACCTTGTTCGCCGTCCCAGGGTGGTAATGTATTGAACAGTCATAATCCTTGATGAGCTCTATCCATCTTCTCTGGCGCATATTAAGCTCTTTCTGTGTGAATATATATTTAAGACTCTTGTGGTCAGTATATATCTCACATTTCTCTCCATAGAGATAATACCGCCAGATTTTCAAGGCAAAGATCACCGCCGCCAATTCCAGATCATGCGTTGTATTGTTTCGCTCATGGATTTTCAACTGCCTTAAGGCATAGGATATCACATTATCATTCTGCATCAGCACACATCCTAATCCCTTCTTCAAAGCATCACTGAATACCACAAAAATCTCCCCACTTGTGGGTAAAGTGAGCACGGGTGCAGTGATAAGCCTCCTTTTCAACTCCTTGAAGCTTTCTTCGCATTCATCACTCCAAGAATACTATACTCCCTTTCGAGTTAGCTTGGTAATAGGGTTGGACAATCGTGAGAAATTTCTCACAAATCATCGGTAATATCCAGCTAACCCCATGAAGCTACGGATATCAGTTACCGATGTTGGCCTCGACCATCCCTCAATTGCATCTATTTTGGAGGGGTCCACAGATATCCCATTGCTTGTGATGATATGGCCCAAGAATGAGACTTCCTTCAACCAAAACTCACACTTGCTGTACTTTTCATAGATCTTATCCTTGCGCAAAGTCTCTAGTACAGTTTTTAAATGCTCCTCATGGTCCTCCTTGGTTTTGGAGTATATTAGAATATCATCTATAAAGACTACCACAAATTTGGCAAGGTAATCTCTAAAGACTCTATTCATCAAGTCCATAAATATTGCTGGAGCATTGGTGAGTCCAAAAGGCATTACTATGAATTCATAGTGCCCATACCTTGTTCGAAAAGCAGTCTTGGGGATATCTTCCTTCTTCAACCTTACTTGATAATATCCCGACCGCAAGTCCACCTTGGAGAAGTATTGTGCTCCACGCAGCTGATCAAACAAGTCATCGATTCTTGGGAGAGGATACTTGTTCTTTATCGTGATTTTGTTAAGTTCACGATAATCGATGCAAAGCCGCATTGACCCATCCTTCTTCTTGACGAAGAGGACTGGTGCACCCCATGGTGATGCACATGGGCGTATAAACCCTTTATCCAGATTCACATGTAGTTGTTTCTTCAGCTCTTCAAGCTCAACAACAGCCATTCTATATGGAGTCTTGGATATTGGTAGTGCCCCAGGTATATGTTCAATTGAGAACTCAACATCTCTTCTTGGAGGAAGACCAGGAAGTTCCTCGGGAAATACTTCAGCGAATTCCCTCACAATAGGCATTTCTTCATGGGTGGTTTCTTCCTTGGACTCAATCATCTGAGCCCGATATGCGTTCTCATAAGGCAGTAATATCTATGCTTGAGATGATGGAGCTAAAGGAGATTCATCTTCCTCTTGACACTTGTAAAGCATCAGGGGTCGATTCTCCATATAGAGTGTGATTTCCCTCTCCCGACAATTTATGATGGCTCTATATAAGGAAAGCCAATCCATGCCAAGAATTGCATAAAATTCCACAAAAGGGAGTATGACAAGGTTCTCCGGGAAATTCAATCCACAGATTATAACAGGGGAGGGCTTATACTCATGGGATGCAATGATTGCCCCATTTTCCGTACTCACCGACATCTTTACTTCCAGGATTTGTGGTGGTGCTGTGATTGTTCTACTAAACATTCGAGATATAAAAGAATGTGTAGAACCTGAATCAAAAAGTATGTTCGCTATTCTTCAATGAATAACTAGCATACCTGTCACCACTTCGTTGTCGGGGTTCACTTCGGTAGAAGTGATGGCAAAAGTTCTTCCTTACTGTCTTGGAGGTTGCTGGTTGCCTCCGATAACCCTTGGATTAGGGAACTGATTTGCAAAATGAACTGGTTCTTTGCATTTTTAGCATTGAACAACACGTTGAGGTTCGAATGAAGCGTTCCTCTCCTATGTCGTAGCCGCGGGTCCTTCTTGCTGACAGTTAACAGCTAGGTGCCCTTCTCTTCCACACTTGAAGCATTTTCTTGTCCCCCTAAGGCAATTTCCAGGGTGCTTCTTTCCACACTTTTGGCAAGTGGGGTGCTGGAATTTCTTAGCGCCATTGGATTTTTCCATCGGACCACCAGCATTGAAGTCCAACTTACGCTTCTTGTCCCCATGATACCCCTTTGATTCTCCGATCTCCTTTTCAACATTGAGGGCACATCGGACAATTTCCTCATATCTGTCGAAGTCAGGGATCGCTAATTCTTTCCACAAGCTAGGCTTCAGCCCAGCAAAGAAGCGGTCAACCATGCATTCGGGGGTAACGACAAAGCCGGAAGCGTATCGTGCAAGCCTTGCGAAGTTTGCCTCGTACGCTCCCACCGATTCTTCATCTTTCTGTTTGAGGCCAAGGAAGTCCCTTTCCATCTTAAGACGGAGGGTGCGTGGAAAATATTTATCGAAAAACATCTTCCGGAATTTCTTCCATTCCAAATCCTCGATCTCCTCCTTAGGCTTCATATTTTTGATCAACGTCCACCATTGATCAGCTTCACCCTCCATACGATAAGCTGCGAGGAGAACCTTCTCTTTTTCAGAGCATTGGAGTATGGTGAATATCTTTTCAATGGAGTTGATTCATTGTTCAGCGATCGTGGGATCAGATGATCCACTAAAAGTAGGATGCCTTTGTCTCATGAAGCTTTCGATAGTGACTTGTTCTTTCTTAGGGGGGGTTGAACGTTTCTCTTGGCCAGTGCTTCTATTCAAAACTTGAGTTAGCTGAGAGAGAAGCGTGACAAAGTTCGTGATTCCCGCTCCCATTGGATTGGGCATCTCATAAGTACAATCATCACACTGATCTTCACAACGGTTGTTAGCCCGAGTTCTCCTATTACCGGCCATTGGCTGGAATAAAAGGAAAGTTAGGGGTAACACATAAAGGTTAATCCAAAGACAAAAGTTGATGACTTATAAATAAACTTTAATCTCTTTAACTCATGAGTCTATAGGATTCAATCCAATCTTTTCATGATCTTCCTTCTAACATATATTCTTAGGGACATTTTTCCCTTAATAAGGGTTTATACTAAGATTGTGAATTTATCAAAACATATCCCCCGAGAGTGTCGTAACCAAGAGTGCAGCAAGGCCCGTTGTCGTGCACCAGTTCCCGTTCGAGTCTAGCTCAAAGCGGTGTTTTCGGGTTTTACCCCTAGGATACATCTGTGCCAGAGCCGCCTCTACCTGCTCGTATCCATACAGGGATGTATTTGTTTGATAAACCACTTACTTAGTATTTACCAAAACTTAGGGATGTTTTTGTTATGCTTAGTCTTTTATCTAAGGATTTACTAGGGTTTCCTAATCCCAAAAATAACTAAACCTATCCTTTGATAACAACTATGACAACCCTACTTTTTATTACAACTTAAGAATGCTTTATTACATAAAACTTCACTTGATACAACAAAGAAGATCGAGAGGTTTAGTGTCTTTGGGGATTAGGATCATTACATAAAAACATTAAACTTGAATTACAACATCTTTATTGAAAACTTCCTTTACATGACCACTACATTACTTCGTACTTAGCATTGCATGGGATAACCCGAGGACATGCATAAGAAAAAGGTGAGCTATAAAGCCCAGTAAGGGAGTACACAATGAATAACATGAGGAGTAAAATACATGATAGGAAATAGGCATATCAATAGAGCATAAGAGAAACATGAACATAAAGGCATGATAAAGCATGATAATCATAACATGGAAATGTGGAAACAACACTTAACCTTGAATTAGCATGGGACAAGGCTCATTGCACATGGAGCATGAGTAAACCCTCATTGCACTTGAAGCACGAGTAAACCCTCGTTGCACTTGAATTATAATGAGTAAAAACTCATTGCACATGACGTATCATGATACTATACTTTACCCAATTCATTGGAGCGCTATAAAGGGCGCACCCTTCTTAAACATTTCATTTCATGCATAAGTGTGCCACATGGATCATAAAACATGGATTCATAAAACATAATCATTTCTTCCATGATAAAGTAATGTGGAATTCATACATGAATCTTTATAATCAATATGTAAATGTTCATAAAGGTGAATACCCTTGATGGATAAATGGGCATGGTATTCACTACACAAAGACATTGGCTTAGAAAATCAGTGCGATTTCGGCAGCGTAACGGCGTGACATAAGAATTCATAAAAAAGGGTTGATGAGAGATAAAGGGGTTCCTCATCATATTTACATGTAATGGACAGTAAGGAGATCATATATATACATGTACCAACAATATAAATGGAATTTAGATTCATGATACAAAAGTATTGCTTGAATGTAAAAGAAGAGAGAGAAGTTCCTTTCGGAATTTCGGCATAGTAACGGGTGTACATGGGAGGCATTTAATGAGAGAGAAAGGGTTATCCCATCATTCAAACAATAAGAGGGAAGTATGGGGGAGTTGCTAAATCATACCCCAACATTCATAATTTAAATAGAAAGGGAAATACAACTTAAAGAAAATTGACAAAAAAATGAGAAAGGAAGAAAACCCCTTACTTGGAAGTGTGCTTCCAAAGGCTAGAGAGAGGCTTGTGAGAGGCTTCTTGGGAGCTTGGGGCACCTTGGGAGGATTCTAGAGAGAGTAGGTCAGAGGTTGGACGAACTCCAAGGGATTTTAGTGAGGAGGAAGTGGGAGCTTGGGTGGGTTTATATAGGAAAGGTGAGGGAATTCTTTATTATTTAGGTTTGGGACACCTTATATTATAATAATCCAAACCACAAACCATCCCATGGTATTTGCCCATGGTTTCTGGAAAAGGAAAGAGGAAAACAATATTTTACAAGGGCTAGGTCCGAACTTATTAAAAAATTAGGGTTGCTTATGTGGAGGTGAGTCACACTCCCATGGAAATTAATTTAAAAAGGCAAAGTGTTGAATAAGTCTTGAGGGCTCCATTAAAGCATTGAAAAGTAAGTCAAACAAACCCAAAACCTCATTATTTTATTGATAAAACACATATTGGCCGAACATAAGGATTATGTTATTTTATTACATCACCATTGGGTCATTATGATGTCATAAAACACATTATATATTTAAATGGTATTTAATTTTTACCCAAAAATTTGACTGTCTCGGAAAATTATGAAAAATTCACCATTGCATAATTTTGACGTCCTGATTCCAAAAATAATATTTATTTTATCTAAATAATTTTCTAAATATGTGAATTTTCACTTTTAAAATAAAAACCAACGTTTATAAAAAAAATTCACGGGTTTTGACAGAAATGGCTTTCAAACCTTAATAAAAATTTTAATTGCATTTATAAAATTATAAGATCATTTATATTTAATAAAAATTAATGTAATATTAATAATAATATTTTATTAAAATATTATTTAATTAAAAAATCCTTTAATTTAATAAAATATAATTCTTAATTAAATAATAACTAAAAACACCATTTGTACTTTAAAAACTAATTACAATGTATAAAAAATGACTAGAAATTATATTCATTATTATATAAAAAAATAATGTACATGAACATGGTGCTACTTATTTGTTACATAACCCCTTAAAATAGCCGCATAAGACCTAAGGGTAAGGTGTGCGATGGTGACAGACTCTTGGGGCGGCTCGGATAACATCGCTCGAGTGGTAATTTCAATCAACTTCCACTTTTCCCGTAAACGATCACGTTCGAGCTTGACTTGATGAAGCTCAGCTTGGGCATGGTCAAGGGCAAAGCCCAAAGACGCCACCTCTTTTTTGAGCTCTGAAAAATGGGCTTCGTAAGGGTCAATTCTACTGGATGAGGCCATCGCTTCCTTTGTCTGAGTAGAAATGGTTTCGTTAAAGCCTTATATTTATACTACTCAGATGATCACTGATCAACGGCTAAAAAGTAACGGTCACAAATCATAACGTAAAACTAAAGAAGTTGACATTTTATAAAAAAAATTCATAAAGAAACATTTAACTGGATCAAGAGGGATTTTCCATTAATGAAACTTTGGGTCGTTACAAAAAATCCTCTCCAAAATTTGAGTCACAACTCACAATGTCTCCACTCACAAGTTCACGAAGGCCCAGGCACCATCCTTAGGGTCTAGCATGAACTTTGTATGGTCAAGAACCACAGGAGTTTCCTCACTCACATTACCAAACAACTCCTCACAACCCAAAGTCCACATGCCTACTAAGGGTTCCCTACGCACACCACCTAGGTAATATCATGACCGACAAGGCCTCACCATCCAAGCCCAATGTCTCCTCTAGGGCACTCCCACTGCCTCAACCCATGCATATAAGGGTCAAACCAACCACACTACGGATACCCACTATTGAACCCAAACATTCTTATTCCAAACATGTCATTCACTCTACACTTCAATGAATGGCCGATAGAATTTAACCATATTTGGAAAATATATCACACTATCAACCTTAAACAAACCATTCTTCATACTCTATCCCAACAGTTATCATCACACTTAGAACACTACCCCTACCATACATACCACATTCAAGGTCGACATGGGGAATACAACTTACTCAAACACAAGTCTTTTATCAACCTCTTAGAACCCAATTCTTTTTTCACCACATGAACCTTTCCTCCTAGGCACATTTCCCATTTCACAACACATTAAATCATCAATTTTAACACATTTAAACCTTTCATTGGAAAAAATCAATTAAGAATATTAGTATCATCATTATGCAACCCCTTTTTATTTTTGACACCGAATCAACCCATACAATGTTTCAAAACCCAAAAATTTAACCCATTCATAACATTTATTTTTACAATATATTCCTTAACTATTCATTTGTATTTGATTTATTCATCCACTTTCATTCCAATATCAAGTATCACTTTCTTCATGTTTATCAAGGACGTAAAGTGAATTCAACTCTCCATGCCTTGCACACCCATCATGCGTGTGTGCCTATAAAGATGCATTCCCCCTATATCCGTAGGTGCCTAAAATTTTTCATTAATGCACATCCCCATAACATTACATAAAATATTGAAATATCATAAATCAGTCAAATCACTAAACATGTGCATCAAAAAATGGTTAAATATCATTTAATTGTTACAACACATGTCAAGAACAATAATTCCGACCCAGGGTGACTTGGGTTTTTTTCTCATACATGGTTTAGCTACTCCTAAGTAGGAGCTCATTACCAATTCTCGACACTATATTAATATTATATCTAACATCCTTAAATAGTGATAACGAGAAAATAACTCCTCAAGTACCACGTTGTAATGTCCCCGACATGGAATCCACTAAACAGTGCTCCGATCTAGGACATCACATGACCTCAAGTGTGCCTCCTCGTATGCTAGAGGTTGTCGACTAGTAGCAAGGGTCTAATGAGTCACATGGGGATACTATACCCTTGTTAGCATAGTAATCCCCAGAAGAAAAAAATATAAATTGCGGAAACAATGTGAAATACCAATAAAAGATCATAACCAATCATTTCATATTCAGGGTACAAAACAAAATAAAATACTACCATGTCAAGACATACTAGTTGTGAAAAGTTGAAGAATCCGAAAATAATACAACTGGACAAAACCCCAAATTGGTCCTGACTCCGATTCTTGGTCCTTCTCTATGTACATCCCAAGCCCAACTCAAAATCTCATAGTAGGGCCTCTTCCCTTGTCCTGACCTGCATTCAATAGATCTGCTCGGGTACCCAATGGAGGCCTGAGTAGGGTGTGAGTACAAAACTCATTAGGCCACCACCAACGGTGTATACAAGATATCTAGTCTAATATTTAGTGCATGGAAATAATAAATAAATTGTGAGTAATAAGGAGGTTTTTAAGTTGCTATTATTTAACTAGATTTATTTAATTCATGACTAGAAATTAACCCAATTCCATTTTTTATTCAATCTTTATTACATAAGCCATGTCGATCACATATTCCATGGGGTAGGCATAAATATCATCTACACATGGTCTAAACAAATAACTAACAATGTATAAAGTAAAAAAATAGGGTCTATATCTCACTAGGTATCCCCATATCACATAAACAAATTTTCCTCAACTCAAACCTTCAGTATGAGTGGTATTAAACCAATAAAATAACCTCACCATGGATCCTAAGTCTAGATGGAATGACTTCAATACAATAACCTCACCAAGGATCCTCAGTCAATGCGGAATGAAATCAATACAATAACCACACACTGGAGCCTCATTCCATGTTTAATGACACAAATACAATAATCTCACCTTGGAGCCTCATTCTTGGTGGAATTACATAAATACAATAACCTCACCATGGAGCCTCATCCCAGGTTGAATGAAATTAATATAAGAAACTCAAACTGGTGCCTCATTCAAGGTGGAATGCAACCATTAGGGGAATAGAGAATTAGTAATCATCCCTAACCCGTGCATTAGGGGTGGAGTTTAGAGCATCAGTCTAACTCGACCCGTGGGTGTAGAATCTCAGTCAATGACCTACACTACCAAGCCATGTGCACATGCATATTTGTCTAATCCCCACAACCAAACCATCATACAACCAAGTATATTCAATTCCACGAGATATCACAGTACATAAAACAAAATATCATAACCAATACCATTTGGATTCAAAATTCACAGTCCAAAACAAACAACATGGGAATTAATACTATGCCACAACCCATTTACACATTTTTCACATTTCACATCATATGTCCATTAATCACATTTCCCTTATTTCACGCCTATCTCAATAAGCATTCATTAATTGTGACTATCTCACTAGGCATCATTCATTACGCCTAACTCGCTAGGATCCTTTACCAAGCTCATAATCCATTCCATTATGGTCTCTAGTCATTTCCACATAATAACCCATTAAAATAATTGCTAATTACAATTCATATCCATCTAGAAAAATTACCATTTTTGTGTCTTAACCCATTATGTGTATTCAACAACACCTTTGCCTATTTCAAATTCATCACTAGCCATTAATTAAACAATTTATCCAATTTATTATTTCACAAGAATCTACCCATGAAAAAATTTCAATGTCTATTCTCATCTTGCATAACACAATACCTTCATTAGATTTAACCATTTAGGTGTACCACCAAATTCTCATGTATTTACCCATTCAAAAATTCATCCCCAATTACCATTTCCCATGTTTGTCTCAATAATCATAATCATGTATAAAGCTAACCCCATATCTTTTTTCTTTGTCTCACATAAGCCCTTTTAAGCCAGCAACATCAACATAGGTTACCACCCAACCAAGGTATATTACTAGGTCTCCCATTAAAATACATCAATATTAACAACAGATTCACCCGAGGATCTATGTTCTCATACATGGACCTACATTTACATAGTTAAACTCTATGTCCGTTAACATGGTCACACCACATGGGTGGCCCAAATCTAGGTCACAGTGTCCGCCATTCATCCCGTTAGGATCACGAGGGTTCCATTTGGTTGTTTAAACATTTTAAACGTCACATCACATTAATGTCATGATAGAATCTTCACAAGAGGGAAAGAATCAAAACACTACATGAAAAAATCTCTATATAACTCAACAGATAAATCTTGAGACCAGCTACCTCGAACCCATTGATGAATTATCTCTTAATAGTGGCCTTTGATCTATATTCAAACAACCCTTGTATCCCCAACCTAGATCTCACTCTAAAAAGAGGGTTTTAGAACATCTAAATGAGATGAAAGAAACCAAAAACCCTAATCCCCAAGAGAGAAGAAAATAGAGGATTTGGATTACCCATAGTTCGATTCACACCTAATGATGCTCCAAATGACATGGAATGAGGGAGATTGATCCATGGGAGATCTTAAGGTTCTTGGGGCATCACTAGGAATGCAGGAGTTTGAATAGAAGAAAAAATTGAATTACATATTAAAATCACTGGGTGGCATTTTTTTAAATTTTCCTTCTTTTCTAGACTGCACAATTTACCCGCACGTTTTTTCAAATAGTGCGCAAACCATACAGGAGCTACTATCTATGAGAGGATAGCATAGAAAAATTCATGGGAATACCGTACGGTTATCCATAACCTTATAGAGATCGGGATTAGGCCACTGTTCAAGGATGGCTGGTCAGCATAATCTATCTGCACAGTTTCCCCTAACCGTGCACAACCCATGCGCCTAGCACTGTTGGGCCTAATTGCTCTTCTATTCGCACCCTAATCCCTCAGTGAACCCCTGAGCCTTCACATGTCCTTCGGGAAATACTTATTCATCCAAAATAAGGGTCCCCAAACCATAACATAAACTAAACATACCTTAAGAAAATATGAGATCTTACTATTTATAATAATGTAATATAATGAATTTCAATCCAATAATATATAATATTTATTTAGGTAAAATATGGTTCATTGTAGTTGGTATCTTATAAAATTTTAATTTCCTTTAGAAAAAAGTATGAGAATACTTTAGTGAGATCTCATAGAATAAACCTATTTCTTTGAGAACATCCAAAGTTTAGTAAAGAAAATAGATTTTTTTCCAAGAAAAACATTTTTCTTGATACTAAAGGTGGATGTCAATTTCACATAAATTCATATTGTAGTAATAACCGTATAAAGGGATGTTCAAGTATATCTTAGCTGTAATTTTGGTTCATGGTTATTGTGTCCTTAGAACACACCTATTTTCACACTAATTTAGGATAATCATGGGTTAAATCACATTTTATTTATGAACCATCATAAAGGATTTGAATAGATGATGATAATGGAATAACAAAGTTAATCCTTATGTATCATTGATTGAAAGGAAGGTTTCCTGATTTTGATGAAATATAAAATATTTTTAAGGATTATGTGGTTTCCACTATGATTATTATTTCCAACACTATGAATTTTTTTTATAGTTGATGGAGGGAACCTGATGGAACTATATTTTTGATGAATGTTATGGAGAGTGTAAAGATGTTCCTCATAGGAATCTAAATTTTATGGGTTTTGGATAGAAAAAACTTATTGTTATGATTATAAAAAAAATTAAGACATGAATAGTCCTGAGCATTGAAATGTGAAAATGACAGATCAATATTATTTTGAGTCCTTCTTGAGGTATTATGAAACATATTTTAGTGGAATAATTTATCAACTAGTTTATAAGAGATTTACTAGTACAATAGTAATGAAATTTTATATTTTCCTATGCCCAGAACATGAAAAATAGAATTTTCAAATTTCTCATTTATAATTTTAAGTAGATCAATGGTGTACTCTCATAAATAACATGATGTATTGAAAATAAATTAACTCTATGGAGTGGGTTGTTTTATAAGGTTATTTTTTAATAAGAAATTTCCTCATATTCATCATATGAAAATGTAAAATACGTTCCTTTATCTAAGGTTGAAGAATAATGAATCCATTATTACATTATGTGGATAATTTTTCAAGACTTATGATGTATGCTTCTTTTTTTATCATTGAATCAAAAATTAAGATTCGTTGATTCTTCATTAGCTTAAAACGAAGTCTCAAAAGAGAGTTATCCATTAGGTTATTTACTAGTTATTAAGAAACCATTTGATGTGATACCAATGTATAAATAGTGATTACAGTTACCCATAAATATCAAGGTTTTGATGAGAAAAAAAGATTTAATTATTAATAAATTATAATAATAATAACCATAGAGTGAATAAGATAATCCTTCAATTATGCTCAATGTGGGGAAGGATACTTAGTGGAAATTTTATTAATTCATGGAAGGTTTGTCGCCTTTGATATTTCAAGCCAACCTTTTATCATTTATCTATATCATGAAAAATATTAACATCTAATGGATATTCCATCCATTGTGTAGGTATTTATTCCTATTCCAAAGGGGTTTTATCTCAGATGGTTTGGGACCAGCTTAACTATAGTGATATTTCTATTTTATGATTTTTTAATGTATTTTGTATAATATCTCCTTAGTCTTCTACCAAATCATGATGTAGATATTATAATAAAACTCAAAACTGGTGTTACAATAATTTTGAATACTCTATATAGAATTGTCCTAATTGAGTTTTAATAATTCATTAATAACTCAAGGAGATAGTCGATAAGGAACTAATCTAGACAAGTGTATCACAATGGGGTTCACCTTTTCTTTTTTTTTAATAATAAAGAAGGATTGGTGTGAATATTCAATGATTATCATGAACTAAACAAGATCACCATCAAGAACAAGTATCCCTTCCCCCATATTAATGACTAATTTCATCAACTGAATTGAGCTCTATACTTTTCCATGCTTGAACATTGTACTATATATCATTAATTGAGGATTAAGATAGAGGATATAACCAAGAAAACATTATATATAAGTTTTGGAATCACTAAAGTTTTAGTGGTTCCATTTTATCTTACTAATTCTCCCACTCTCTTCAGGGATTTATTCAATAGTGTATTTCAAGATTACCTTTATTAGTTTGTGGTAGTCTTTATTAATTATATTCTTATATCATCCTAGTGTTTGTATGATCCTGAATTTTACTTGAGAATAGTATTGAATATCCTAAAAAGGAGAAAATGAATAAAAAAATGCAATGTTTGAATTTTATTCTATATAGAGGTTCACTCTTAGGTCATATAATCTCAAGAGAGGGTATATTTGTGGATCCATCAGAGACAAAAATTATTGAACATTATACCAAAACAATAATTGTGACTATGATCTGATGTTATATTTGTTTGGATTCATATTATCTAGTCTTTTTGTAACATTTATCATGATTTTCTAACCCAATCACCAAGTAAAATCTGAAGGTATCCAAGTCCCTTTTGATACAGGAATGTGGGAAAAAATTCAAGGAATTTAATAGAATTTTAGTCAATTCCCTGATTATTACACTAACCTATAGTTGATAATGGTTTTTTATCTTTAGTGCTACATCAAGGATGGGAATGGGATGCATCCTCCTATATAATGATATGGTGATAGCTTATGCCTCATGCAAAGTGAAGGTTCATCAGAAAAATTACCCAAATCATGATTTAGAGTTAGATAAAATAATTTATTCTTTAAATATTTGAATCCATTTAATTTATTGATAATGGTGTGACATATATATTGATCATAAAATAATAAAGTATATATTTCCTCATAAATAGATTAATACTTTCCAAACAAAATGGTTGTAGCTGATTAAAGATCATTACTCCTCAGTAAATTACCACTATGTGAAAGGGAATAAGGTGGTCTGTTATTTAAGTATAATGTATCATGATATGATATCTATGATGAAGATCACAAAATGTCCATTATTTTGGGATTTTCAAATGATAGATCAAAAAATCGTAAAGGAATGTTAGAAACCTTATCCTGAAAAAATTCATGTTCAACCACCTATCTAAGTAAAGATTAAATAAATATAAAAAGAGAGATGTAGACATCAAAAAAATGTAAAAAATGTTCCGGAAATAATCCTTGATTATAATGGAATAATATGGTTATTAAACTATGTATGTGTTCCCTCCATAATGTATTTAATGAAGGAACTATTGGATGAAGCTCATAGTTCATCATTCTCTATTCATCTAGGATGTAAAAAGACGTATAAAATCTAAAATTACATTTATTTTGGGAAAACATGAAGAAATATATTACAAAGTATGTATTTAGATTCTTGGTGTGTTATAATTTTATGGCAGAGAGACAAAATTTAAAAATATTTCACAACATTTACCCATACCAGAATGGAAATTGGAAGACATCTCTATGTATTATCTTACCAGACATCCAAAAACATCTAATTTCCATAATTCTGTTTTGGATATAGTCAATCACATTACAATATAAACACACATCATTACTATCAAATATAATTCCATCATGGTTATATTTTTATATTATACATTAAATAAGTGGTATGTTTTTTTTGGTGTACCATATTCTATTATATCTGATTAGGTTCTGAGGTTTACCTCAATGTCTTGGAATGTCTTTAGTAGGCTATAGATATAGTTTTGTGACTCAAAACTTTTTATAATCCTCAAAAATATTTTTTTTCAATTAGGTACATAAAAACTCTATTGGATATGGTTAGGTATTATTCTACAGTTTTTAATGATGGTTGGGATCAACACCTTTATTAAATCACGGGTTCTTAGAAAAATAGCTTTTACTATATCATTCAGATATCCCCTTATGAATCCATCTATGAAAAGTTGTTTAGAACTATGATGTTTTTGGATTGAAAATATTGATGTAAATCTTTTTGGAACATATATAAATGTGGAAATGATAGATAAATTTGAAACAATTCAACATTACATGAAGGCAACATAATATTGAAAGAAACATAGTGTTGAAAAATGTCAAGGAAATATAGAGTTTGAAGTTCGTGGTAAGGTACTCTTGCGAATTTATCCATGGAATAAGGTTATGAGATTAAAAAATAAGTGAACCCTAATCCCTATGTAAATGTTCCCTTTTGAAATTCATGTTCAATTAGGGACTGTATCTTATAAATTGACAAATAATATGAATATATCTCAAGTTCATTATGTGTTCCATGTATATCTCATTAATAAGTACATAGATGATCCATCACATAACCATAATACATTGGTTGTACCTCACAAGCATGAACAAGCCTATGAATAATAACTTTTAGAAATATATGATGGTAGAGAAATTTTCTAACGACAAAGACTACAGACGTGCATAAAGTTATCTAGAGTAATTAAAAATTTAAAGAAGCTTTTTGGGACCCGAGGATGTGATAAAATAGAGATATACCCATTTTTTTATCACATCGATGGATTTTTTGGGTGAAATTTATTTTAAGGGAATAATAATTTAATAACCCTTTATTTTATGATATTTATCCTCTTAAATTAATTTATTTTCCTTGATAGTTTTCTATACATATATCTGTATGCCTAAATGAACAATAATATAGTATGTAATTATAACCTAGTAATTAAATTGGTTTTCAGAATAGTATTAACCTTGTTTTTAAAAGTATGTATTATTTTTTAGATAAACAACACATATTTATAAATAATTACTCTATTTTTAGTAATGATATTATATGCATAAAAATAACTTTTTTTCCAAAATGGTTTTTATATATTTTTTAGGGGAAAAAATATAATAAAGATATCTACAGAATATTTTTTTAACGTGTATGAAATTTACGAAATTTTAAACCATAAATACTATTCAAGGATCTGAAACATCCATTAAACGTTTATAATGTTATTTTCAAAACAAATGGTTTCCTAACTATGTTGGAAAAAATTGATTATAATTTGTTATTTTAAAATGAAAAGGGTATTTCCACAAGAAATAATCTAGTGATATTTTAATGGATGTTTTTCATATATGATAATATATTTTGATGTTAAATAGGATTTCTTTGGGATAGATCCAAATATAATATCTTTACTCGATATCCAGATGTTTTATAATTATGATGATGAAACATCAAACCAACATATTTTCTTTTCCATGGGATTTGTAATGATGAATGTTTTTCTGATCATGTGGAATATATATGAATGGAAGTATGAATATGTTGTATGATAGGATATAATTATATATCCATCTAATGAATTTGGTAAAGATTAATATTCTAGGAGTCCCATGGGTACACATCATCTTATCCCAATCCTGAAAGAGGGAACATGGGATGTTATACCAAGATCCAAAAATGTCCACCGATGGTTAGAATGAGCCTAATATAATTTATTGTCTTGATATATACTATTTGTAAAAATCCCCTCATGTAATTATCTTCATGTTCTTGGGTGAGATTTTATTTTTATAAAAATTCATATGACTGATAATAAGTATGGTTGGTGTTTTCCCGAAGCCGGTTTTTAATGTGGAGTTGTTTCCCCTTGTTTAGAATGCTTTTGGGCCTCAAAATCAAATGTTTGTTTTTGGGGAAATGTTTTTTTTTTCACATTGGAGTACACAATGCACATATCATGTATGACAGTTTGTAGACTGCATAAGAGGTATGAGTAACAATGATGAAATTCGGTAAAGGGAATGATTTCAACAAAGCAGTCCTATGGGGACCACAAACTGTGGATTATGGACCACAAATGAAGAAGGGTTCAAGGGATAAGTATGGTTTATGGGGACCTTAATGGTACACTAAAGGCATGCAGTTCACGAGATGACTCGTCATTAACGGAAGTGATTCAATGATTTTTTCATCCTTAAATGGTTTCATTGGCATAAGAGATTGGACATCATTAAAGAATAATGATGGTATGAGGACCACAAATGGAAGAACAGTTTTATGGAGACATAGTATGCGATGAACAATGTACAACATTGAATGTTTATGTAAAATGTATTATCACGATTTTTGGATCTAGTTTCATACATAAGGAGAGCTAATATCATCGTTACACACAATATTTATAAGAAGAAAACATCTCTTCTCTACGAATTTAATGTTATCTGAAAGTGTTTGGAGAGGGAGTATTCTGTGAAAGGTGAATTATTTCACAGGGACAATCCAAAAAAGTGTGTTTTGGGTCTCTAAAGCTCACAGTGCAAGGATGTATGCTAATAAGAAACAGTCAACAGGGAGAATGTGGTACACGGAGGTAGTACACTGGGAATGAACGATGATGTGGAATTGGTGGCAGTTCACCGAGGTAGTCCACGAAAGAGGTGGTTCACAAAGAATATGTGCTAAATAGTGAAATGAAGTTCACAAAAGAAGTAGGTGGTCCTTGAATGGAATTAAACAGTTCACGAAATCATTTTACACTAACTAAAAAATGAAGAAATGTTGATTTCATCTAATAATAAAAATTGAACTTCAATAATGATTTAATATATAGTTTAGGATGCATGTTCTAATACAGATGAAGAGACCTACATGTCCATAAAAATGAGTCGATCCCTTCCAAAATTAGTGAGAAAAGGAAGAAGAAGTCAGTGATTCTTTCCACCAGTAGTGGTCTAGAGAAAGATATATAGGGAGTAACCCTTGGGAGTGTAGTGAGAAAACCCTTAATCTTGAAAGGGAAGTGATATTGGGCATATAAGTGATCTACCATGAACCATGTAATTGGTTGTGAGATTTAGTGGATTTGGTACACCAACACATCATTGTTGTATGATGCTTGGACATAGCTCAGTTTGGGTGAACCATGTAAAATCATTATTTCATGTGAATGATTTCATTTCAGGTCATATATTGCTACATGATAAAGATTTAATCATGTTATTTTTGGAAAAAAAGATCTTAAGTGGTAGTAGTTTTAAACTATCATACCCAGATTCACCCCCCCACTGAGGGTATCATATTTAGTGGACCTAACATGTGTCATTGACATATGTGTTTTATGATTATGACTACTTCACAACCATTCAAATATTTTATTACATGAACTTATTCCAATTTTATATTCTCATGATTCATGTTCTATGATCTATTTATGCTTCATGTCATATAAATTTCCATGATTTATTCCATGACTCATTTTTATGATATTAGATTTATTGGGTATTAATTTCAAAGTTTAATCTCATTTTCAAATTCCATTTATACTAATTTTACTTCCAAATTGTTATTTACATCTTCCATATTAACACTCATTAAGCATATGAGCTCACCGTTTATTATGTTTTCTTTTCCATGTGATATGACAAAATGATTTAAATATGATATATCTAAGAAGGATTATTTTTATAATGAACTAATTGTGATGTTGTAGATCTTTTATGAACTGATTGACTATATATCCACATTTCTAAAGGCACTAAACCATTATGGATCTAATGTAGATTATTTTTTATTGTAATGAATATTTATCTAATTAGATTAAATATTTATATATGGAAGGTATATGTTTCTATACATATATAGGTAGGAAACAAGATTATTTATGAAAAACATCAGTTTTGCCTATATAAGTAAAAAAAATCAATCAATGCTTGTGTCATGAGAAATTTTATTTCCCTTAATAAAAAACTACATATGATCCCAATTATATTCACATTAAACTAAAAATGAATAATAAATAAATCACGATCATATGATAAATTACACATTTTTATCAATTAATATGACATGTTTGTGATAAACTACTAAAATCAAATTATATACAATATATTCATTTTATTTAAAAGTATTCTTCATTTTTAGACGAGGTTAATCATCATTTTAAAATTCATCAATAAAACCTGAAATTTTTTTAGTCCTAATAACAATATAATCATTGTCTTTTTAGTTTCCTAATAGGAAATTATGGAATAATCAATTTGTAGATCATAAAAATATATTAATAATTCTTCTAATGGATAAAATGTCTTCTCTAACTAGTTTTCTATCTACATATTTATGTAATTACTCTTTTTGTTATGTCCTAATACCAATAATGGATTTAAAATTAGTATTTTAGCCACTTGTAAATCTTTGATATTGTTGTTTAAACATGTTTTTCAATAAATTTTCCTTGGTCCAATCAAAAAATTGTTATTCAACGATCCATAAACTGGTTTATCATTGATTTTTCATGGGGGCTACATGATATATCTTTTTGGTCATGTTTATCCTTAACACCACATGTATTTCTAAATAAATGTGGGTACCATTATAATTTCCATAGTTGTTCCTTAGATATGTCAAACCAATTGTTTCTTGAACCCTAGACTCCTATATCACAAGTAATACAAATAACTAGAATATATTTCATAATTTCAAATACATGGTGGAGACATCCAATACAACAAGTTTCATTTTAAAAATTCTTAATGTAGTCAGTGCATCTTATTATAATTCATCTCATTTCTTTGAATTCATCGCTTTTTAATTTATATACCTCATAGATCGTGTCTCCAACTTAATCTGACATCACTCCCAACATAAGGTATAAAAATAATTAACTTCCTGATAGGTGTTCCTATATAAATCCTTAAGTAGAAGAATCTTACTGGCTTACAAAATTCATACCTTTACCCCTAGATAGATTCCAATCCTTTATTTGTATAAAACCACATATGTAATTTTATACCTGAATGATTGATCCTAACGTCTACCTCTTTCATGTCTCTAAATTTATTTACTTATTGAGAATAATCTCACTATGGAATGCTTTATTATATAATTAATCATCTATGTATTCTTTACCATACTTATTTCTCTATCCATGAATTGCTTTATCATACTTACCATCATGATTTATAATTGTATGGTTGAAATAACTTAGGAATTTCTTTCTCTTGATTCAGTTATTTATATAACCATACCATATTCTTTTTTATTTTCACATGAATATTTATTCTTAAATGTAAAGTAATTTTATTAACTATATAGAAATGGTGTTGTTTGATTCACTCTTTGTTTAATTTATTCAATATTATCTTACAACACCATGAATATTTTCTTGAGTGACATATATTTCATTAACATTTATTTAATTATTCCCTCACAAATAATATTCATAGTTTTATTATATAGTGGTTTTTTAGAAAAAAACATTAATAACACTTCCATAATCCTCATTATATTTCTCAACTTATAATCATATAACACCTTAAATATGATTTTGAGTGAAACAGATTTCTTATCCATTCATTAATTTCTAATTATTATAATAGTATTATGGGATCTATTATTTGAACCTTTCTTCCTTTTAATACTATTGTACCTTTCCATATGACCCTGGATGGTACAAATATAATATATCTTGATGAAATCACACTATATATAATACTAACTTGATTGAGAAATTTCGGAATTGGGTCTTTCTCCTCTATTTGAATTTATCAATTCTAAATGAACAACCCCAGTGTGTTCCACTCCTCCATAAAAATATTAATTTTATTCAAATTTTCACCTAGAGTTGTTTTAATTATATTTTAAAAGACTATTTTGCATCTTAATAGATTCCATATTTTTGTACTTCTTGATTCAAACTAATGTCTTCATGTAAAACACCTTAGTGTTTGATATCATCATTATCAATGAAGGATTATCTAAACAATATCATCATTGAATCTTTCACCATCATTTGGACTTAATAGATTTATCAATGATATTTATTTTAATATTTAATCAAAATAAACATTTTTACACCACTCTATCATGGTATACCTTGATGCTTCATGGAATTTCTCTTTTTTCATACTAAAATACAACTAATGAACAAGTTTGTAAATTACATCTATTTTTCCATTATTTTATAATTAATTATTGTAATGGTCTCATATGAAGCCATTTATTACTTCATGAAATTTAAAATTGAATCCTCTAAATCTATTATATGATGAAAACTATTTTGTATTTCAACTTTCAATAATTACACTTCACTTATCAAGACATTTGACCTCTATTTTTTGTCACATATAAAATATTTTGACTTACTATATAATGTGGTTGTATATTTTCTACTATTATTCACTAACCATTATAGAGATGTATAATTTATGCATTTATATTTATAAGAAAAACCTAGAATAGAGTCATTATCATATATACATATAGAATATAATTCGTTCACCTAATTGGGAGCACCAGGTTTCTTATTTTCCTTCTTCTTATTATTATTCATCATGCTTCTAAACATTTTACATTATTCGTCATCATATTTCTTTAACAATACTTTAACAAATCCATATTCTATACTAGTAGAAGAATCCTAGTTCTATTCTTTCAACATTTATATTATAGTATAAAAATATTCAAACTAAATACATAAATATTTTGATGTCTTATAGTGATCTATCTTTTTGGATACCCCTTCTTTGATATCATCAATTAGGTATTCATTGGAACGCTAATAAATCTCTAGTTTTATTTGATTTTAATCAAACAAAATTCAATTTTTTGTTTGAAAAACATGTTCTAATACTAATATATTTCATTGAATTCCTACATTGACCACTATAAATGGTTTGAAAAATTCATTCCAATAATAAAAAATGATTTCCATAAAATAAAAGATACATCACTGATAAATTTGTATCTTTTATAGTCTTCTAAACATCACCAGATGAACATGTTAGGTTAAATCCACCATAGACCTTATAATCTATGATACCATGTGTAGAACACAATTCACCATGAGAGGGTGAGTGAATCAATTCCTTTATAGAATTAAATTTTATGACATTGTCTCTATTCATTTAGATTATGTTCTAGTGTTAAAATAAAAACTTATTAAAACATTTCTTATCTTCATACTCAATTAAATGAAATAAAAATATTACATATAGAAATGTTAAAATAATGTCACATAGATTTTTATTGGTTCAACCGCACTGGGATACATCCCAAGAGAATGCACTCAGTACTATTCTGTTATACCAAAATCCATTATAATTTTTTGTTTCTTGGGATACAATAATTATTTTAAGTCACTCTACACCAAGGTTCACTACCTGTACAATATTTAAAGATAATATCAAAACCTTTATATTAGATTATAGAATGGATCCTAACATATATATTCATTGAGGAATTGACTCACTTACTCATAAAGATCATTGATTTCTCCTCCTTCACACACTACTCTATGAGACATTAGTTTATATACTTATTGGTCTTTTTTTCAGTATAATTATATAATGTTCACACCATGGTTTGTACTTTAATTCTTCATAAAAAATTCTGGATGTAATTATTCAATGAATACCTTATGATACCTGTAATTCCACATCTAGATATTATCTAATTCTTTTTTAGGTATTTGATATAGTGTCATGTAAAAAACTATATACAACAAACCAGAACCTTGATAACAATTAAAAAACACGAATTATTCTATAATATATTGTGTCCTCCTTACAATGACGAACCAAATGTGTCTGTGATACGCCATAAACATGATACTAAATGATATAATTAGTTAATTTTCTCTATTGCACCCAATCTTTAGTGATATACACAAAATCTCACACTTATTTTGAATATAACATTTAGTAAAATTAAATTCAATGGAATGAAAATATTTTTTAAATTAAAATAGTTAACACATATATTAATTTTTGATCACCTTTATTCTTGGAACACATAGTTCTTATCCTATTTTATTTATTTTATTATCTATTCTCTATATTTTTTTTATATAACTGATTACCATATATATTGGGAAATATTTAGATTTCAAATTCAACATTCAAATCTCACTCAACATATAATGTCCAATCCTTCAAATATAACATTTTTATCATCTCCAATATAATCATTACAACTAAATTCCATTAAATCCATTGAGGTTTTATTTATAACTAAAAATTTAATAAAGTAATTCCAAATAATTAGTAACTATTAGAACTCATACATTTTCAAAATCTATGTCATGAAATCTTCTTTAAAATATCATGTATTTCTACCCATCTTATTATACATGGAATAGTAATATATTTTATATGGAATAGAATTAATTTTAATAAAAATTCCATCAAAATGACTTACAAAAGTCATATTTTTTCCCTTCACTCCAACACAATAAATCATACGAAACTTTTTAAAATCATTAGGTAACCATTGTGATAACTCTTACATAAAGTTCATTATTAAATTTAAAACTCTAATATTGGGTTACCATATTTTATATTGGGATTTTTAATCACGAAATGAACTCTTCTTCAGCGTGGCCACTATTGGAGACACATATCACATTATCTTTCATCACCATTGTCTTTATAATATCTTAGTGAAATAGATTCCATTCCATTTCTAAATATATAGTTCTTTAAAGATATCATATATCCACCATGACTACCATGGATTCCAAAATTCTCAAAATGCAACATCTCATGTTACGAAGGGATAATTACAATTAATTATTATAAGTTCCATAACTTATAAAACCATGTTTTTTACTGAAAATATTCTATATTAAAATAGTATGAAAAATTCCCATAGAAATATCACATAATCCATCTTATGATCCACTGTGGGTTTGTTTGATTCTTCATGGAATGGTGAATTCCATGGAAAATATCTCATTCACTAAAATACATCAATTTATCTCTAAATAATTCCTAATAAGATCAATCTTTCTCCAACTTTATAATATAAATTAATAAGTACATTAGAATTTATTAAATATCCAATGGATTTGGAAGTTTACTTCCACCACAATCTCAATTTTCTAAATATATTTTCTTGATGATTAGTGATATCATTTAATCTTTATGTACCACTACACATGTTCTTCGATGAACATGAAACTCTAATAGGGAAAAATAATTTGATGTATATGTTTTTATATGTAGTTATTACATTTTTATCAGGGATGTGTAAAATATAAAATTAATTTGTATAGGATTGTATAATAAAATTATTATGATATGTAATGTTTTTATATTCAAATTTAGTATATTTTCCAATTCAAGGGGATATTGTAACATTTCATATACATGTGTAATACTTATTTCTGACTCATTAAATATATCGAAAAGGGAGAATATAGTCTATGATATATAATATATTATTTATATTATGTAATGATCAATAATATAATACATAACTATTTTTATTTATTATGTATGTTTTTATATTTGTCAAAAATATGAGATCGTTGGAATTTCATAGAGATTTATATAAAAAATAATTTTAGAAGAATGAAATTAGTTAGATAAATAATAATTTTGGAGTTCTATTTAAATAATTTGATGTTGAATATAGTATATATGTATCAAATATAACAAAAAATAATCATGATTTATGAAGTGTTGGAAAATAGTTCATGTTGCCGAAATGATATTGCATTGCGATCATATAAAGTTGTTGAATTAAAATATAAGATTAAATCCATGATGAAAAACAAAATTTTTTCTATGTAACACTTATCTAAGAAAACGAGTTGGTTTATTCCATAAATATGATTGTTGTCTCGATAAGGTAGACTAAATTTTCTATTTCAACATGACAAAACCATTTCGACACATTAAAAATCATCCCATCATAATGTGAATTACATTATAGTCTACTTATTAATATATAATGAATAAAAAATATGAATAAGAAGTTGAAGGGATATTTGTGATTCATTTGAATGTAGTTGGTTATTTGAATTAGAATTTGGGATTGAATTTAAATTTGAAATTAAAATTTGAATGATAATAAGAGATTACTATGGAGTGATATTTATCAATAGGGTATTGTATAGAAAGAAATAAAGATGATTTATTTTCGTTATACCACTGAGATTTAAAAAGGATTAGCATGTTCATGGAATAGAGAGAGATAATTATCAAGAGTATAATTTAGGAGTTAAATAAATATTAAGTTTGTTGTGCAGTTCAGTTTTTACAAAATTTGGACACATGAATGAAGTGAATGTATGATAAGATGGGGATAATAATATTAGTATTTGTAGTATTATGAGAATAAAAATATAAAGAACACATATGTTTCTGTGTAATAATCATAGTTTTATCATGTGGTAAAGTAGAAGGAAGTCATACATGCTATTAATATATACAAATTGTGGGGGAACATTATTATTTTCATGAGAAAATACTTAGAGGAAGAAGGATAATCCATACCAATATACGTAAAAGATAGTAGTGACAATGGGTTTATCATGGAAAAAACCTATCATCTTATAGATGGAGACAACATTGTTTATATTCTTGTATTTCCATTAAACTATAATCCGTTATTTTTTGTATCTAAGAAGGGTATTCTAGTAGATCATATGGTGTCGAGAGAGTCAAAATCATTAAATAGATTGGATAATTTTTTTAGTATGAATCTTTATAAATCTTGTATCCCTTATTTATTTCCTTATGCTTGAGAGATAATTATTTTTATCTCTCACTATAAAAATTTATACTGGTTGATATTTTTTTAAAATCATAAAAATGAAAAATGATATATGTTTCACTATTTCAACCCTAGTGATCTTCATTTCTAGGTCATCTATAATTGGTATCAGAGTAAAGTTTACCCCTAAATATACCAATGTTAGAATTTTTCTAATTTAAGGGGTATTTTACTCTGTTATTGTTTTATTTATTTCAAGAAAGTATCTCTATGTTGTTGATGATTTGGATTATAATATTTTGTTATAAATATGGGAAACATGATTTTAGTGAGTTCCTATGTTATTCATGCTTTGATAGGATTAATTTTTATATTTGGAATGTGTATATGTTGTTATGTATTTTATCTATCAGTATACATGTTTTGGAATTAACCACAAATGGATTTATTCCACATATCTATGGTGTTACTATGATTCTAGTAAATATAATGAATCTTTAGAATGATGGTCATGCTCAAAATTTCATACCATCAATCATTTTCCCTCAAAATATCTTGAAGTTTTATGATTTATTATTTAATTGTTTATGAACTTAGTAGGTATTTGAAGTAATATATAAATTTGAAAGGAAAGGGATTCTTGTAGTTTCATACAGTAAGTATTAAGTGGAGTTGATGTTGTGATGAATGTTTTTAAATCTATCATAAATAATATTAACTTAATGAAATGGTAGGGAGCTCCCATATTGAATTATAAAATTTAAAAAAAATTCAACAAAATAATTATATCCTATATAATTTTTTTCAGTATATATGTTATAGATATTATTATTGATTGTTTATAACTTGTTTCAAAATGATTTTCTTTGTCTTCGGATACTTAGGAGAATTTATGTTTGATAGGTATAGAAGAAAATAATTTTTTCCCTCACTAGAGAAGAAATTTTTAGAATTTATAGGGTTCAGTACTACAAAACGAATATTACATAATCTGTTAAATATATTCAAGGGATTAATAAAGTCAAAAATCAAAGTTTCAAATTTGGTGTTTTAAATATGAAGATATTCATATGATTTAACGTTGATTTATTAATAAATACTTTTCCATGATAAAGGAGTTAGTGAGAACCATTAGTAGTATCCCAATTATTATTAAATATTAAATAGTGTATTAGAAGATACTTCATCTCTTTATTGAAATATTTTCATCTAAAGTTTTATCGGAATATGATTTTGATATTGAAACAATTCTTTTAGTTCATTTGCACAACATCTTCTTTACATATATGATTGGAAAGGAATCCATCCAAAAAAATAAAATTTTTATAGGGAAAGAAATACATTCCAGTACATGAATGAAGAAATGTCTTAAATGATTATTTATTAATTTGGAGAAGACGAAAATAATTTTTGAATTTCATTTCTAGAGTAGGATATTGATGTAATGATAGATAAGATCATATCACTCATCTAAAGAAATTTTTGATGAGGATACCATAAATTTTAAGTAATGTTCCCTTTGAATTATTCCAGATAAGGAGTTATTTGAAATTTCCATGTAAATTTTCCAATTATAAAAGAAAATAAAGAGTGTAAAAATAAATTGGATTATATAAGTTATTACTTGAAGAAAAAACCATTAACTGTTTCATAAAATATTAAAGAAAAGAATTTATCTAAATTCAAGAACATGGATTTTTATATATAAATATAAAGATAATGGAGACATTGAGGGTGTTAAAGTAGATACATCCAGTGAATAAGGATAGAAAAAATTTATTCCATTAATTAATTAATAGGATTCAATTATTAAATATGATTCATGTAATGAAGTGGTCTCACAAAAAATTAATAAGGAGATATATGAATCTCAAATAGAGTTTAGGTTGAAGCATGAATTAAATTAGAAAATATATAAGGTTATTTATTTAGATAAAAAATGAATAATGAAGAATTCATCCAATTTGGTGGAATTGGATAATGTTAAATTCAAAAAAACATATTTCCTCTCCACATGGTGGTAGAAATAAAATAATTACTCAACATATACTCAAATAACACATGAGTCAATCTCATCATGAAAATAATTGTAACATGAAAATATCATCAGTGAGTCACTTTTTTCATCTCATGGGATACACCTAAACTTAATTTTCAACTAGCTTGCATCATAATTTCACTTTGTGATACTTAGGCCATACAAGAATAGCATTAGAAACATTGAATTTGTTACTCCACCTCTGTCTTTTCTTCCACTATTTTAACATATAATATATTTTATCCTACACAATGAATAAATACATCCCAAAATGATTTGATAAGGTTTGATAAATCTTCCTCCTTTCGTGAATAATTTTCATTCCTATATGTCAATGAATGAAAAGTTCAATACATTTTCGGAAGTAAGATAAAAAGAAAAATTATAAACACATAGGGAAATAGGGTACATACATTGTAGATTGTGGGTCCTCTCGCTACACTATTTAACTATTGGGGTCACCTAGACCCCAAAAGAAATATAATGTCTCTAAAAATCATATATGGGTACGGCTCAAGTCTGGTACTTTAGGATTGATATTCGGTAAGAACATATTCCCATTTCACCAATCAATTCTCAACATTGTCCTTATAAATTGATATTGATTTTAATGTTCTTCCTTTATTTATATATTATATTTTTCTATGATTTAAATAAAATGATGTTTCATTATTAATTTTGATCTAAGACTTTACATAAAATCCCATATCTTCTAGAAGTTTCTTCTTCCACAAAAGTTTCATGAAGTCTTGAGGTGTTTCTATATAAACTTATTTTGTAGTGCCCATTGAAATGTTGTACTATTTCATATTAATCCACGAAATACACAAACAATTAAGGTAGAATGAACCACATGATGTTTAATTACTATGAACTAATGAACTTACCCAATATACCCAATAATATCCTAATAATTCATGTTATGATTTTCAATGATACAACATACCTATGTACATTATATTATTGATATACAAAATTACATTTTCACCTCTCCTTTATGTGGGAAAAATTTCTCACCCTAAGGCTTGGAATATATCCATCATAATGATTGGTCATTTTTTGATGATGTACAATAAGATCTTATAAATATTTTTATTTTTTTAATACTAACCTTCTATCCACCATTATATATTGAAAATGTCATTTAGGCATCTATATTTATTTTCATATCATTTGATTCCATTTTTCCAAAACATCTATAGTAGTTATTTGGAATATTTATAATGATAAAAAAATATTTCATTTCATAAATGTGGTATTTATATACAATGGGATAATATTAAATCCACAATCATCGATATTTCAAATAATATCCTTATATATTCTACAAATATAAATATTTTTGAATATTTTATGCCTATTAAATAATTCAATATCAAAAAATGACTAATAAAATCCTTTTATCATTATATTTAATAATATTGATATTGTGACAAACTCAGCATTACTAGAATCCCAAATTTCTTATTTATTGATTAGGCCATGAATATTAGTCCCTTATTAGTTTCATGAAAATATAAAAAAAACCATTAATCAACACACCATGTTCTAATTATCATTTACAAGGAACGATCTATTTGTTCAATATACACTTCCTAATTTAGAACTACTTTGAGAAATATCTATTTAACATTAATCTCATATATATTAAATACTATTTTGTTGATTTTTCCATGAAAATAAGAATTGTTTCAAGATGGGAAATAGTTAAAAGTATCTCAGAAATGTAAATTACCCATGATGAATGGTTTTTCTTTATTATTCTTGGCCTAAAATTTAATTTTTTTATTTAACATATTTAGTTAATATTTTTACATATTCACTTTGTATTTGATTCAGTGTAATGATAGTACGAACTAAAAATATTATGAAAAAAACTCATCCACCATGAAATAGTTTGATTATTGTGTTGTGGTTTTAGTTATTCAGAGTAAACTAACACACCACATCACACGGAGTTCTCTAATTCTATGTATTTGGAGGAAGAACCATAACATAGACATTTTCAAAAAAAAGTCAAAAATATGTCAAATATTGGGGGTTATACCTCAACCCGACCACACATGGCATAAATAAACCCACATATATGGTCATCCATGTAGTAGGGTGACACTAATCATAGACATA
The DNA here is from genome assembly GCA_963277665.1 of Viscum album. Classification (NCBI taxonomy): domain Eukaryota; kingdom Viridiplantae; phylum Streptophyta; class Magnoliopsida; order Santalales; family Viscaceae; genus Viscum; species Viscum album. The sequence goes on along the minus strand of OY728139.1, from coordinate 663,172,324 downwards.
AAATATTAGATATTTATGTAGGATCACTAACCCATGGGAGTAATGTGTGTATGGTGGTGAGTGGTGAGCTTAACTGGTGAAGGGCGACACATAGTGGAGTTAGGGTCATCTAACACTAGTTTGAATTGATGAGATAATAATGAAACAAGAACAATTTAATATTTGGTGGTTGCGATAAACAAATATCAATGTGGGAAAATCTTATTTGTTTCATCGCAATAACATCACATGCTATGGGTAAAAGTAAGGTATAAAAACTAGTCGGATATACAAAGATTACTACATTGTAGACTCCATCATGTTTCATCAGGGTGAACTTTAACAATTTTGCAATATTTAACTATGTAGTGCTTATTCTACAACATCATGTCCATGTGGTGGGGAACCCATGAACCAATCGATTCTACTCCAGCCATATCCATGTTCTTAGTGATCCCCTAACAGTATTCTTTAGCTATTTTGAATTTCCAATTTCATGCCTTCTAATCCATGTTGTAGATAATGGTATACACCATGGATTTTGGTTTCTTTTCTACTCATGTATCTTAATGATAAGGGTGGGACATGAACTACCAAATATTATTAATTCATTTTTCAGACAACATTCTAATGTGGTTTTCATGGATAATTTCTATATAATAGAAGATGATGGAATACATGAATAAAGGATAAGAACATTCAAGGATATAAGTTTATTTCTTATATAGGATTTGCTTATATTTTTTAATATTTTGTTGATATGGAAACTTATTCATGGGGTAATTAATCAATTGTTATTTCAAATACTTATCAATCTTCTTTAGAATGAATCCATTGCCCATGAAATCCCCAACTAGATTAGTAGAAGACAATAAATCTTGCATGATCGATTTCTCCTTTCCCGGATAGTTGATCATGAGTAAAGGGAAATAAACCTAAATACTCAAAGTATTAAATAATTTTTGAATAAATGGCGAGAGATTAATACTACATTATGTCATTTTTTATTTTGTTATAAATTGACCATCTAACAGAATTAATGATGATTGAGAGATGAATTCCAAATTTTTAAAGGGTAATAAGAAGGTAAAATCTAAATTCTTACACCATTTGTGTAGTTAGTGAACCTAATTCATCATAATCTAATTTATTTTTTAAAAATAATGGATTAAAATATATATAGATAATACTAACTGAATTGAAAAGATAAATTAGTTTTACCTTATAATCAATGCAAGTAACTATCAAATATTTTTATTCAATGTTGTCAATAAATATTTCTAAAAAAATTTCCCCTCAAAATTAATTCATCATCTCTATCTTTGAAAACATTTTTCAAAGCCTTTGAACTGCTTGTTGTCTCTTCATTCTTGAATCAACTATTACCTTTCTCATATTTTTTCCTTATAATTTACGAACATTATCAAAATAACTATCAAGAATTATATTTGGGGTAGGATCTACAGAGTTCATTTGGGTTTGACCTCCTTTAGTCAATATTACATTATGTTAGTGTACTGATCTTAAGATTTTAATGTTTTCATTTAAAAAATCTTACTCACATTCCTATGAATTAGTAAAACCATGGAACATTTAATGTTCATGGAATTATTTCTATGGTTCTCGAGGATAGAAGTACCCCATAAACATGATTGTTTTCCTATTTCATTCAATTATTTACCCTTTTTTTCTTTCACATTTTATTTATTTTTCCTTTTATGTGAAAATTAGTTATTTTCCCCCTCCTTCTATACTAGAGGTGGATGAGAACAATTTCTTGTAATAGGTTCAGAAGTTCATATTTTAAGGAATTATCATAGTACCACTCGTATATAGAAAGGAAAACTTTTCACCACGTCCGTAGTATTGCAATATAGAATAATAAATAATCTTGTTAACCATCATATGAAAAGTTAGAAAATATATATTTGGATTCCCAAAAATAAAAACCTAAAATATATCTCATAGATTATTTAATCCAATCCCTAAATATCTCCACATTAAGAATTTAGTGGTCAACCATCAAATTAAAAAAATTGAGCTGAAATTATTTATTCTATGGATGAAACAAAACATTAGAAAATTTAGAGGTTTGTTGGATCATGATCATCATTTCCATATTTCTAATTTCTTATAGATATAAGCCATGTTAAAAAATAATGGAGTTTCGAATGATATTATTTGGATACGGGATTATAATTTTCATTAAAAGGGAGAGATAAGGATTGGATAAAGTCACATCATTTAGGTTCCATCATGACATGGGATTTTCTTTTTGTAAAATTCTTAAGGTGGTATTTTACCCCAACTAAGGTAGAATAAATTCAAATTCATATTCATAATATCAACCAACTCGATGGGGATTTAACATATGAGGTTTGGGATATGTTTGAGGAGATGTTTATTTCCCTCCCATATCATGGGGAAACACGTAGAATGTAACATCATACTTTCTATTTTTGGTTACAAAATAGTTCAATAGAAATTTTTGATTATGCATGTAACACCCAAAGATTTTATGAAAAATATTCTTTTTAATTTCATTAATGTATTGTGTTGTATGATACACCAAATAGAGCTTTCAAAACACGCATCCCTGACTTGGCTTGCATTACACGCAAGCGCGACCTTCCACGATAGCGTGTGTTTTACACAATACCGAGTTTCGCTAAACAACGATATGCTATAAAAATATTATTAAAACTGGCCGTTATGAAAAGTAATACCCACTTTTTGAAATTTTATAAATTTTATTTTTGAAAACTGACTTCATTTTTGGATTCGGAATATCAAAATTAGCCTAGGGTGAAATTTGGGTATTTTTCTGAAAACTTTCAATTTTTGATAAATAGTGAAAACACTAGGTTACTATTTAAAAACCGACTTTTTATTTAAATAATTATTTATTTTATTTAAATTTATTTTATGTCAAAATTGATACATAATACCTATATAAGTTCAATGTAATTCATTGGAGTCATTTTATAAAAAATTTAGATATATATAAATTTTATTTAACTTTTGACCGTCTTTTACCCACCTCCTAGGGGAATTTGAAAATTTACATAAAACATAATTTTACGGCTTTTGTGAATGGAATTTCAAAAACCCAAGAGACATGGTTTATGTTAGTAAGTAAAATGTTGTTCAATGAGATGAAAATAATTTTTAGTGAATAGTAAATATTTTACTTCTTTTTACCACGTTTAAAAGAAAACAGGGTAATTAAGGGTAAAAATGATATTATTATTACCCTAACACTTGTTCTAATTCTATTGGATAGGTGTAATTAGACAAAAAACAACCCTAGGAATAAAATATGACCATTTAGGCCCACGTGGATTAAATTAGGACATTTATTTTTAATTTATTTAAAGAAGGGTTAAAATAGTTAAAATCAATGTTTAATAACTAAATCATTTTTAATATTAGGTTATACATAAGATAAATTCTACTATAAATATTAATTAGAAATATAAAAATATTTCCCACATAATGGTGTTTTATTTATTATTTTTAGACATTAAATAATTTAATTTATTTATGACACAATGATGATGCATTAATAATCTTATTAATGAAATATTGAAATAATTGATGTTATAAATACCCAAATATATTTAATTTGAGACTTTTTATGAATTACATTAATTTTCTAGGTTAATATGACATGTTAGTATTGATAAAGTTAAATGTTTTCGAACTAATAATTATGTTATGATTTTCAAAAAAATCAATTACCAAATAGTGTCAAAATTGACATAAAATAGTTTTTAAAAAAAATATTATTTTATTAATTGTTATTTTATTCCTAAAAATCTAAGGTTCGGCCAAATGACATAGATAAGGTTATATATATTAATAACAAAAAACATGGGTTTCGTTTGGCTTGATATAGTAAGTTTATTAACTTTATAGTGTAAGAAAACAAGAAGACACGGTAAAAGTTAAATTGTCTAACTTAATGTTAAATATAAATGATAAGGTTAAAATAGAAACCTAAACCTGAATAATATCTATTGGATGAGAGGATTTCTGCCCATCCCCACCTTAGCTTCTAAATAACTCAATTTGGAGCTATTAAGAACCGAATATGACTTTATAATAAAATAATATTTTTTGTTACTCCAAATGTGCCCCTCTCCTCCCTTGTAAAAGGACATGGTCTTCTTCAAAGAAAGAATATTATTTCCCTAAGGGAATGTTTGAAGGAGGCACTTCGAGAAAGTGGTAATACCTTTTACCGTTTTCTTCAAGTTCCATTCTCCTTCTACTCCCTCTTCTTTAGTTGTTTCAGTATGAAGTAATAACATAAGTATCCCTTATATACTGATATGTTATTATAAATATGAAACATCCCTATTTCACCTTCTATCCATCCTAAGGAAAACAAAATTGCCGCGTCTGCGTACGTATGGAATACCGTCTCCACGCCGTGGTGTAATATGTTTTTCCACCACCACCGTACTTGGATGGGTATAATGGTGTAAAGAATAAATAAATATGATTATTATAACATCATACTGATTCTATGATTTTATATCATTCACTCCAATTTGATTCAATAAATATGGGAACGATATCATCGCTAGTTCGTACGTACGGATTACCGTCTCTGCGAAATTATTAGATTCATTTTCCACGTTAACAATTCAAGAATGATTATAATGTATATATAGTAAGTAATTATGAAAAATATGACATAATAATTCTACTAGATTTATGTATATATATATATGTATTTCATGTACTTAATTCCATTCAATTCAATAAGGAAACAAAAACTGCGTTCATGCGTACGTACGGCCTACCGTCTCCATGAATGGTGTATTTATTTCCATTTATCGATCTATTATATATATGTATATTCTGAATATATATTATATATAAATCATGTTTTATATTCTGGAATTAATTAATCATGATCTAAGTAATCATATGATTAATTACAAGTCAAAACACGGATGACAAATGAAACAATTTTACCCAAAACTCTCTTTATCATAGAATTTACAAAATAACGGGCAATATAATGTCATAAGTGAACCATATATGATATTATAACAATGAATATGATTCTGTAATAAGTTAATGACATTATTTAAATATTTATACAGGAGGTTCGGATACATACGAAGCATATCAGACATAAGTTAAGGGATAATTTTGAAAATATCATTTTTATCCGAGATTCCTTATTCGTAAGTATTTACTGGGGTTATTTATATCATCCATGTCCATGTTTTATAAAAGTGTTTTCATGTATGTTTATAGTCCTTTTTACCCATTTTTGACTTTTACTACATGGTATGTAAGGAATCTTTCTTTTGTTTACGTTACGAGGTACTTTTTTTTGACTTTTCCAGTAAATTTACGAGAATAATGTTTTTTTTAACTTATACGGCAAGAAAGGATTTTTTTACGGTTTTATAAAGCCTTATTTTTATGAAGCTTCCTCAAAAATATTTCATGACTATTCTAAACAAAATCCTTTTCTTTTAAAATTTCATGACATTTTGTGAAAAGAGAGTGATTTTGAAGAAGAAAGGATAATTTCATTAAGAATTCATTTCAAGTGTTTTATCAAAACCAATTTTCATCTAAGATGACATTATTTCATATGTGTATGTTTCAAGAATCATGTATCAATGATTTACATGGTTTTAATTCTATTATTATGAAATGATATCCATTTCTTTTATATGGATTATGTGATGATGGGATGATGTTTATGAAAACCATTTTATTTATTGGGTTATTATGAATGATGTATGTTTATTATGTGGCACAAGTAAGAATGATTTCATTATGAGATGTGTGGGACCTATATCTCCCTCCAATGCATTAGGTAAAAATTTATATCTCATGAGACATACATGGATGGAATGGAAAGTTAATCCTGTTCAGTGTTACAGGATTGAAACGAGGAGTGAAATCGATTCAGAAAGGGACTTTTTCCACTAAGATGGTCTTGGAACCAATGCCTTGGCTACTATGAAAATCATAACATGTGCTGAATGGTTTCCATAATTACATGTTTTATTCCCATTATATTTTATCATGGTTTATGTTCCATTATGATATATGCCTTACGTACTTCCACGATTTATGTATTTGATCAAGATTTTGATGTTTAAATTTCATGTTCAATTTTTTTCTTTCAAATATTTATGTGTTGTTTTATGTTCCCTATGTTTTCCCTTAATGAGAATTTGAGCTCACCATTTTTATGTTTTATTTTCCCCAGGATATAAAGAAAGGTTTTAGGTAAGGAAACAAAAAGGGGAATATCGTTATAGGAGTTTTTGAAGATATTTCAACATGATTAGAAGTTTATATTCCGAGTTTCCAAAGACACTAAACTATTACGATCCTTGTGTGTCTGTTTTTGTTATGTATTAATTATTCCGCAAAATTAATTTAATTTCCACGTATGTCAAGCATCGGGTCTCTACAGTTGGTATCAGAGGAAAGTTTTAGTCAACATTTGGAAACTAGGATGCAATAAATTTAGTGAGATCCCTAGAGATATTTCTACGGTATGTCTAGGGATGTCTCTAAGGATAAGTATATGTATAAGATATAGTCCTAGAAATAAGTTAAAGATCTTAGAATTTAACCTAAGATGTTGGATATTGAGAGTGGTCCCCCTTTACTATGTTTTTTCCCTAGCTTGATTTTTGCATCTCACACTATTCTTTTTGGTTTTTAGAAAATGGATAAAAATATGAAGATTCACGATATTGGAGGATATGATGGAAAATGGAATGATATTTATCATGACCAACCAAATGAAATTGGATCTGGAGGTCCATATATCGTTATAATGCCTAATCAGAAATCTCATAATATGATCAATAATATCAACATTGGTAAGTTTCATGACTCAGCTAATAAGAGAAATATGGAGTTTCATGATGAACATAGAGGAAGGAAAGTTCAATTCCCCTCATGTAAATCATGTGGAAAGAGGCATCAGGTAGAATGTTTCAATGGAACTGGAAGATACTTTCGGTGTGGAAAAGAGGGACACAAAGTGATTAATTGCAAAGGAACAGGTTTAGTAAACACCATGGAAAAGGATAATGGTATTTATAAGACATCAACAATGGTTAAATGTTTTAAATGTGGACTATACGAGCATTATAAAAACCAATTACCTAAAGGGAAAATCTCATGAAAAGAATCAGCATGGTCATATGAGTAGTATTTATGTGGATGATGATGAAGAGACTACAAATGAAATATGAGATGAAAGAAATGATGATGCTCAGACAGTGGTTTATGAAGTTAGTTGAATGATTGTATGGTACTATGGAATAAAGAATCATCTATGGATTGTTAGACTATTGTTTTTGCTAAAGTATTTGAAAGTATATGTTGAATGGTACTGGTAACCATGAATGGTTATTCATGTATTTTTGGAAATAAGATGATATGCGCAAAATGAAGGGATAAGGAGAAAATGAAATGTTTGACTGTATTCATGAGCTCATTACTGATATAAGGAAATAGTTATATCATGGTTTGAGTATATATAATTTTGGGTTTTTGGTATGTGGAAAGAGTTAAATTTTGACAACACTTATGTTTTCCCTAATATTCAATGGGTAATCATTTTTCAAGAGAATACATGACTAAGGCCTTCTAATGTTTGGAATGTGACCAACAAGACATATCTTATGATATATATGGATCAACAATGGTATTAACATGCATGTTATATGAAATATATGGTAATCGTTTTCCCTATAATATGAGAGTGTACTGCAGTATTATGGATAAGCCTAAAGATTGGAATGGATTATGTTGGACATAAGGTTGTATTGTTTAAGGATATAAGTTTTTTTCGATATTATTGATGGGATATTATAGTAATGTAGATTTAGAAAAAGGATAACCTTCAGGACAGACGATAACCCATCACGTCGGACAAGGCTGTGGAAATCGAACCCACAACCAAAGTGCGGTAGACCTTTATGGCCTACCACTGGCCTATAAGAAGTCCCTGGTTAGTGTAAAGTAGTTTTATTTTATTAAGCGGTATGATAAATAAAGTATAAGTCCATTTTTGGAACCATATATGATTAATCTCACCATCATATGGACTTATAACTTTAGCAAACCTTTTGTTTGAAACATATGGAATGACCCATAATTCTATCACATGATCTGCTAACGCTTCATGAATAACATATTCAACTTCATTTCGTTAAGAGATGAAGTGGAAATTGTTCAATTCACGAATAAAAGTGAGATTGAACCAAAATCATGTAAGTATTTCTTTTAATTCATCAACTTTAGGGAAATGATCTTGAAAAGAAAAAATGTGATCCTAGTGCCCTTATATCCGATGAATCAGATGGTACCTTAGATCATCACAATTCTATGGCTTTGTTATTGTTGTATTTTTCATAGCCTTGTTCTCTACCACTCTCCATCAGAACTTGATGGTTAGATTTTTCTTCCATATCCATATTTTATCTTATGTTCTCCTATATAGAAACCTACTGATGAGTTACTTTGGGTAATCGTTACATTTCATACTTTAGTTTTTAAAATTATGTTTAGTTTAACTTTCTACGATGTGGGTTTCTATTAAAGAAACATTCGAATAGTAAACCATTTATAACCTCGACGAATTTTGAGGGCGAAATTCATTTTAAGGGGGGTAGAATGTAATACCCCGAGATGTTATGAAAAATATTCTTTTTAATTTCATTATTGTCTTGTTTTGTACGATACACTAAAAGGAGCTTTCACAACACACATCTTTGACTTGACTTTCATTACACGCCAGCGCGAGCTTCCACGATAGTGTGTGTTGTACGCAATACCGAGTTTCGCTAAACAACGATATACTATTAAAATATTATTAAAACTAGACGTTATGAATAGTAATACCCACATTTTGAAATTTTATAATTTTTATTTTTGAAAATGGAAATCATTTTTGGATTTGGAATATCTAAATTATCCTAGGGTGAAATTTTGGTATTTTTCTGAAAACATTCAATTTTTGATGAATAGTGAAAACACTGGGTTACTATTTAAAAACCGACATTTTATTTAAATAATTACTTATTTTATTTAAATTTATTTTAGGTCAAAATTGATACCTAATACCTATATAAGTTCAATGTAATTCATTGGAGTCATTTTATAATAATTTTCGATATATAAAAAGTTTATTGAACTTTTGAACGTCTTTTACCCACCTCCTAGGAGAATTTGCAAATTTACATAAAACTTAATTTTACTACTTTTGTTAATGTAATTTCAAAAATCCAGGAGACACGGTTGATGTCAGTAAGTAAAATGTGGTTCAATGAGATGTAAATAATTTTGGGTGAATAATAACTTTTTACTTTTTTTACCATGGCTAAAGCTAAATAGGGTAATTAAGGGTAAAAATGATATTATTATTACCCTAAAACTTGTCATAATTATATTGGATAAGTGTAATTAGACCAAAAACAACATTATGAATAAAATATGATCCTTTAGTCCCACATGGATTAGATTAGGACATTTATTATTAATTTATTTAAATAAGGGTTAAAATAGTTAAAATCAAAGTATAATAACTAAATCATTTTTAATATAGGGTTATACATAATATAAATTCGTCTATAAAAATTCATTACAAAGATAAAAATATTTAATACATAATGGTGTTTTATTTATAATTTTTAGACATTAAATAATTTAATTTATTTATGACACAATGATGATGCAGTAATTATCTTATTAATGAAATATTGACATAATTGATGTTATAAATACCCAAATAAATGTAATTTGAGCCTTTTTATGAATTCCACTAATTTTCTAGGTTAATATTACATGTTATTATCTATTAAGATAACTTTTTTAGAACTAATCATTCTGTTATTATTTTCAAAAAATCAATTACCAAATAGTGTCACAATTGTCATCAAATAGTTTTTAAAAACATATTATATTATTAATTGTAATTTTATTCCTAAAAATGTAAGGTTCGTCCAAATGACTTAGATAAGGTTATATATATTAATAATAAACATCATGGGTTTCTTTTTTCTTGTTATAGTAAGATTATTAACCTTATAGTGTAAGAAAACAAGAAGACACATTAAATGTTAAAATATCTAACTTAAAGTTAAATCTAAATGATAAGGTTAAAATAGATAACTAACTTGTCTAAAATCTATTTTATGAAAGGATTTAGACTCATCCCCACCTTATCTTCGAATTAACTAAATTTGGAGCTATTAAAAACCGAATATGACCTTATAATAAAATAATTGTTTTAGTTATTCCAAAGGTACCCCTCTCCTCCCTTATAAAAGGACACCTCCTCCCTCTCTTCCTCACACCACTTTGAAACTTCATGCTCGGCCAACCCCTGATAAAGTCTCTTCTCCACTTCCTTTGAAACATCCTAGAGATCCTGATCATCTTCAAACACCAATTTTAGTGCCCTAAGAGTATGTTTAAAGGAGGCACTTCGAGAAAGAGGTAATACCTTCTACCGTTTTCTTCAAGTTCCATTCTTCTTCTACTCCCTCTTATTTAGTTGTTTCATTATGAAGTAATAACATCAGTATCCATCATAGAATGATATGTTATTATAAATATGAAACAACCCTATTTCACCTTCTATCCATCCTAAGGGAAACAAAATCATCGCACGTGCGTACATATTGAATATCGTCTCCACGCCGTGGTGTAATCTGTTTTTCCACCACCAACTTACTTGGATGGGTATAATTGTGTAAAGAATAAATACATATGATTATAATAACATCATACTAATTCTATGATATTATATCATTCACTCCAATTCTATTCAATAAATATGGGAACGATATCATCGCTCATGCGTACGTATGGATTACCGTCTCCACGACGAGATGAGATTCATTTTCCATGTTAACAATTCATGAATGCTTATAATGTATATATAATAAGTAATCATGAAATATATGACATAATAATTCTACTTGATTTATGTATATATATATATGTATTTCATATACATAATTTCATTCAATTCAATAAGGAAACAAAAACAGCGTTCATGCGTACGTACGGCCTACTGTCTCAATGAACGATGTATTTCTTTCCATTTATCAATCTATTATATATATATATATATGTATATTCTAAATATATATTATATAAAAATCATGTTTTATATTCTGGAATTATGTATTCTTGATATATATAATCATATGAATAATTATAGCTCAAAACACGGATGAAAAATGGAACGAATTTACCCAAATTGCTCTTAAACATGGAATTTACAAAAGAATGGGTAATATAAAGTCATAAGTGAACAATATATGATATCATAACAATGAATATGATTCTGTAATAAGTCAATGACATTACTTAAATCATTATACAGTAGGTTCATATACATACGAAGCATATCGAACATAATGTAAGGGATAATTTTGCAAATCTCATTTTTATCTGAGATTGCTTATTCATAGGTATTTACTGGGGTTATTTCTATCATCCATGTCCATGTTTTATAAAAGTCTTTTCATGTATGTTTAAATTCATTTTTCCCATTTTTGTCTTTTACTACATGGTATGTAAGGAATCATTCTTTTTTTTACGTTACGAGGTACTTTTTATGACTCTTCCGGAAAAAGTACAAGAAGAATGTTTTTTTAACTTATACGACATGAAAGGATTTTTTTACGGTTTTATACAGCCTTATTTTAATTAATCTTACTCCAAAATATTTCATGACTACTTTCAACAAAATCATTTTCTTTTAAAATTTCATGACATTTTGTGTAAAGAGAATGATTTTGGAGGAGAAAGGATATTTACCTCAAGAATTCATTTCAAGTGTTTTATCAAAACCATTTTTCATCTAAGATGACATTATTTCATATGTGTATGTTTCAAGTATCATGTCTCTATGATTTACATGGTTTCACTTTTCTTATTATGAAATGATATCCATTTATTTTATATAGATTATGTGATGATGGGATGATGTTTATGAAACCCATTTTGTTTATTGGGTTATCATGAATGATGCATGTTTATTATGTGGAATATGTAAGAATGATTTCATTATGGGATTTGTGAGACCTATATCTCCCTCCAATGCATTGGGTAAAGATTTATATCTGATGATATAGATATTGCTGGAATGATAAGTTAATCTGGTTCAGTGTTACAGGATTGAAACGAGGAGTGAACTCGATTCAGAAAGGGACTTTTTCCACTAAGATGGTCTTGGCAGCAATTCCTTGGCTACTATGGAAATCATAACATGTGCTGAATGGTTTCCACAATTACATGTTTTATTCCCATTATATTTTATCATGGTTTATGTTCCATTATGATATATTCCTTACGTACTTCCACAATTTATATCTTTCCTCAAGATTTTGATGTTTAAATTTCATGTTCAAGTTTTTTCTTTCAAATGTTTATGGGTTGTTTTATGTTCTCTATGTTTTCCCTTACTGAGCATTTGATCTCACCCTTTTAATGTTTTATTTTCCCCAGGAAATAAAGAAAGGTTTTATGTAAGGAAACAAAATGGGGAATATCGTTATGGGAGTTGTTGAAGATATTTCAACATGAATAGAAGTTTATATTCTGAGATTCCAAAGACACTAAACTATTACAATCCTTTTGTTTATGTTTTTTTATGTACTATGTATTCATAAAAAGTAATGTAATTTCCATGTACATCAATCTTCGGGTCTCTACAATGCAGTTGGTGGAGGTTTCATACAGAACACGTCCACTAAATACCAAGAAATTTTAGATGATTCTGTTGTTAAAATTTAACTCTTTAAAAGAGATAGAAGACTAGCAAGGCAGAGAGATAATTAGGTTTGAGAATATATTACGTAGAATTATCAGTTATAAGTAATATAATGAAAAATGGATACTTTTTTTTCACTCTGAAATCCAGATTCTTTCACAGAGTCCACTCAATATATATTATATTAACTGTGTGGTGGTCAGCATCCCTTCTTTTATTTCTAATATGGGATGGAGGACACCATAACCACTGAAGAAAATTATTTTAATTTTAATTATACTCAACTATACATCCAAAATTAATATGTATATGGAATGAGAGAAGTCAAACCAAACCATTGATGGGGACTAAATACTATGTAGATTTATTTTAACAATCAAGGACCAACCAATTTTAATCTCGACCAAAAATATAGGAGGCCTACCAGAAAATAGTTTCCTAACTCCCCACTACAAATTAAACATCATAACCAGTATCAATTTCATCAAAACCCACCGTAAGAGATCCATTCATATTTTGAAAATTAATGGTAAAAATTTTCAGAATAATGATTCGAAAATTTCAACAATGGGGACCAAAATACAAAAAACTTGGGAACTATATTGAAATAAACCAATGTTCTGTATGGAACATAGAATTTAATCTCCTTTTCATTATTAGAAATTAAATTATCCACGTATTAGTGTTTTTTAGGGAATAAAAATCTACCTAGATAATTTATGAATATAATTTTTTAAAAAAAAATTTATTAAGATTTGAAAGAATAATTTCATCCCATGGGAATAAATATATATAGAATCCACATGAGATTGGCATGCAAGATGTCACACAAAAATCTAATAAGAACATAAGTGAAGATGGATATGATAGTAAATAAAATTGAGAAAAATATTATATTAAATTACATTAGAAGGATGATGTAGAAAAATATTATATTAAATTACATTAGAAGGATGATGTAGAAAAATATTATATTAAATTACATTAGAAGGATGATGTAGAAAAATATTGACCTCCACTACCTTTTCTAGAAAGGATATAATATGTGAAGTTGGAAGAAAATAAAATAACATTTTTTGAAATGTTAAAAAAACTGAATATAAATAATCATTTTTGTGGAAATTTATCAAATGTACAAATATAATCAATTACTGAAAGAATTTATCTCTAATATATAGAAAATATATGATTTTAATTTTATATTCTTGAGTTTGGAGTTTTTTTAGTTTTTTTATAGGAAAGTCGATCCAAAATTTGGCAACCCAGGTAGTTTCTCATTACTGTGTACAGTCGGATCATATACTTTTATCAAATCCTTTTGCGATATGGGGGAAATCCTAAACCTTTTTCCTTTGATTTTTTTCAATAATCTAGTTCTAACAGATTTCAATCCAATAATGATTGCACATTTACTAGAATATATATCATTAAAATATCCTTAGGCTATTTTCAAAGATGCTTTGCTGAAATTTGAAATTTTTATTACCCCAATATATTTTATTAATAAAGAAATGGAGGAAGAAAGAAAAGAACCTTTAATATTTGTTCAAATATTCATGGATATTGGAATGAAACATATTAATGTGAACATATGATGGTTAGATAATTATTTGGGGAATGAACTATTGTAGTTTTACCTGGAGGAAAAAACAATAACATAAACTAAGGATTATCATAAAGTTTTTACTCTGGAATATAGTTTTAGTTTACATATTTTCCAAGCTAAATAAGAAAATGTTTTTGAAGAGTTAGAAAAAGGGTATTAAGAGGAATAAAATTGAATCTTGTAAGTTGAGTTCAGTATCAATTTATGGAATAACTAAATTTGGAAATTTTAATAGATCTTATTCCCTCGATTCTCTAATCACCTCATTTAGAGTGGAATAAACTTAACATAAGCCCCCAATGCGCCTTCTAAGGGGACAATAAGACACTACCTATTATTATAAATTGTTATCTTAATCATTAATAGAAGAATCCAATGCATTATGTATTGAAATAGTGTATTAAATATTTTGAAAAGTTTGTAGATTGTCCTAAAGAATGGAGGAGTGATGGTGATAAAAAATTATGGTGAACATGTCCCCACTATAATGGTGACGAGGTCGATAGTCTATATAGACTAAAAAATTTAATGAATCAACATGTAAGTACCACTTTCCTCTTATTTTTATTTATCTTATGCTGTAGATACTCACAATACATGATTCCTTTTAATTTATGGATGCCTACTCAGGGTACAATTAAATTCCTATTGATCTAAATGTTCATTTTAACATGAATTTTTCATGAATATATAGAAATTTTTCTTACCAATGTATGTCATTTGGAAATGGAAATTCACATGATACCTTTTAGTAGTGAAATACAAATCTCTATCATGGTATGGATGAAGAATACTAGGAAATTTTCATGGATTATTTTCAGGTCTAAGAGAGGTCATTTTAGGTGTTCTTGACAAAACATGATCTTTTCTTAGAAATATTTGAAGAGAAAATTATTTTGACTAATTGGGATAAGATTCAATTTATAGTGGCTGAGGTAATTTATTTTGGAAATAGAATCCAAAATAAAGTGATAAAATTTTATCCCACAAATGCAAATTTGATTTTGGAGTTAAAAGAACCCAAAACATTGTGGGAGATCAGAATCATCCCTGGTTATGATGATATTTAGAGATTATTTATTAAAGATTAATCACATAATTCATGGCCACTCACTCATATATTAGAAAAATAAGATAAATTCTTTTTTGATGACTTGAGAAATGAGGATTTAAAATAGATGCATAATAAGATTATATCAGCTCCAATCATGAGTCTTCATAATTGGGATGAACCTTTCTAACTAATATTAAATGAATGTGATCTTGTAGTTGGATGATTACATGGATAGAATGAAGAAATAATTATGAGACCAATTTATTTTTCAAGATGAAATGTGATATAAACTCAGATGGATTACACCATCATGAAAAAACATCTCTTGGTTGGTGTTTTTTCATTTTACAAGTTCATAACGTATCTTTTGTGTTAAAGTGTGATAGTGAATAGAAACCATGTGCTGGTGAAGTACTGGATTACACAAAAGATGGACAATTCCATTTAATATAATAGATTTTTCGTCTTGATGAATTTTATATTGGTATACAAGAAAAAAAATATGGATAATTTGTTGTTTTACCATCATTCAAGACATACCTTCCCTAATTTTTTTGGGGACTGAGATGCTGGGATTTTTTGATGATTTCCTAGATGAACACCTCTTGAAGGGTGATATCATAGTAAACCATTAATTCATATATTTTTCAAACTAATTATCCACTAATGTAATGTATCCAATCTTGATATGTCTATTGAAATGTAAATTTTTATATGATATTTGATATTATTTTAACGATGATCCACTTCTCTTCATGCAACATAAAGATTAGATTTTGAGATGATGTGTTCCTGAGAGCATGATTTGAATTTTGTTAGAGTTTTGTCCCTCCTCACCAATAGGGGGAATTATGGTTTATTTTGAATAATATATAAATTGTTACAATGTGTATTTTTATAACCCACTCTACACAGGGATGAAAGAGCCTCTCTAACAACATGTGGTTGATTTTAGAGAATATGGGAACATAAAGAAACATGATAAAATGAATCATAACTCAATTGTGGAATTTGAGTTATTTTTCTGGGGAATTTATTTTAAGGGGGAATTATCTTAGTTCAAGGAGGATACATACATTTATTTTTGTGTTGAAAATTTCACATAATGGGTTGAAGTTGAAGCTACTGTTGTTAACACTGATAATGTATACATAATGTTTCTGGAAAAAACATTCACTTAGCTTTGTGTTCCTAGACTCTTGGTCAGTGACAGAGGAACCCACATTAATTATTATTTACTATGGTAATTGATTAAAAAACAAGGGGTCCGCCATATTAAAATCATTCCTTACCACCTAATGATTATTGTTCTAGTCTAACATTCAAACCTATAACTGAAGCAGATTTTAGAAAAGACGGTCATTACAATTAGGAATGATTGGTCAATCAAATTTTTTCATTTTTTGAAATATGAACATAATTGAAGACACCATTATGGTTATTAGAATTGTTTTTTGTGTATAATAATTAATTTTATCTCCCAATTGCACATTCCCATAAATATTTTTGGGAAATTAGGGTTTTCAAATGGGTTAAAAACTCTACAGAAAGAAAGATACAATTAGATGAAGATGAACTTGATGATATTTATAGATAATATTATGATTCTAATTAAATATATAAGGAGAAAACCAAATTATGGAATGCTGAGATTATTAGAAGGAATAATATTTAATTAGGTGATAATGTTCTATTGTTTAACTTGTTTTTTTGACTATTACCTGGAATGATGAGGTCCAAATGGTGTAGCCCATTCACAGTCATTCGTGTCTTTCCTCATGGAGTTGTGGAAATTAAATGGGATGAGGAGACATATTTAATGATGAAATTTTATCATATTATTGTTTATACCTATCAATAAAATGCTGAATATTATGTTTCATATAATTTTATTCAGAAGATATTAGGTATGTTGAGATCTTAACTCTAAATAAAGCATTGACTACGTGGAAAACCTTGTATGTTTTCTCTTTTGTATTGATTATTTAGTTTATGACTATTATTTTTTTATTAGTATTGTTTTATATCATAAGAACATTGGGAATCTATAATGAGTGACCTTTTTACTCCCCTTGATTATCCAATCTATTATAGAACTACATAATTCCAACAACGTGAACCATCTGATCATGCTGTAGGGAATTTGTAATGGAAATCTTCCATGAAATATTTATTTTGTTATGGAACAATCTCTAATTACAAATGATATTTAATTTTTAATGTTCTTTAAAAATAAACGCTCTAATGCCTCTACATTCTTACCATGGTACATGACCTCTTTGATATTTGAATTAAATCTTAGATGTCACATTCATCACACTTCTATGGTATGGCTACACCATACCATAAATAGGAAGAATTTAGGTGACTCGATGAATTAATATCTCCACATCGTAGCTTTATAGTTTTGCCAATGGAATATTATCTATGTTTTTTCATGTTACTATACCTTTAACACCCTTTATACCATTATAATAATCTCCACTCTATAGGGATTAATCCTTTTAAATATAGGGTCTAGAATCCAATTTTCTATCTCATAACATATTTCATCTACTTTGAAAGTGTTTGATGGTTCCTCTCACCCTAACTGGATGGTGCCTTGTTACTCCTTTTCAACTAATGTTGACTATCCTCATCCACCTCATAGAATCTTTATTTCCTTATTTCACCAACATTTCAATCACCTTCACAACAACAATCACTCCCCATCTCCTTAAAACATCAAAAAATTGTTTTCATGGGTGTTCTGTTTGTAATCATTGGATGCAATTTATCTTCACAATCTCATCAATTTAATACATTTTTCATTTGAATTTCATTTTATCTCACCATAATGGTCTAGAGGAAGCTCTTCCATTTGACTTCATCATCTACTAAGGGCCAATATTTTTCCATCTATGGGAGTTTATAGTCCTCTCCGCACAATCTTCATCTTCAGAGAACATTGTTACACCATCCTCTCTAACCGAAAACCTCATCACCCATTTAATCAAACCAAAAATCAACTATAATTATCTAAAAAACTCTTCCACCTCTCAATATCAGTTTCCTATTGGACCCAAATTAATGACTTATCCATAACCCACTTCTAAATCTAATCTATTATCCCCACACATACAACCACCTTCTATAAGGAATGATTCTTCTACTACTTCCCCTTCCAAATAAAAATCCCCTACCCCACCTCCTCCTCCTTCTGTTTCCCCCATATTTCCCCATATACACCCTCTCCCTTTCTATAAGGATTAAACTTATATGAAGTTACTATTTTCATTTCATAGTAATCCAATATTATAACGACCCAAACATTTTTTAATGAAAATTATTCTTAGTAAAATTAAATGTCTTATTATGAAAAACAGTTATGTAAAACATATGCACTTACATGGTTTTATGTTTTCAGATTTCAAAATACCATTAAGAATTTTTATCTTTTCTAAAATATCCACTGAACAATTACTACATGATTAGTATAAATATAAGGCTTTAACAAATCCAATTTACTCAGACAAAGGATGTGATTGCCTCATCCAGTAGACTTTCCTCGTATGAAGACCATTTTTGGGAACTAGTAAAGGAGGTGGCGTCATTGGGCTTCTCTCTTGACCAAAACCAAGTCGAGCATAAACATGTTATGCTTGAACAGAACGACCTACAGGAGAAGTAGAAGTTGATATAGATTACCACCCGAGCGATGGTATTCAAGCCACCCTAAAAATCAATCATTGTCGTACACACTACCCTTCGGTCTTATGTGGTTGTTATAAAGAGTTTTGTAACAATGCATTAGAACTATGATTATGTGCATAATAAAGAATATACATTCATTTTATTATTTCTACATTGTAAATAGTTTTTAAAGAACATATAACATTTTTAGTTAATATTCAACTAAGGAATCTATTTTGATAAATTAATGGATTTTTGAATTAAATAATATTTTTAGAAAATTTAATTATTATAAAATTACATTTTAATATGTATAAATGATCTTATAATTCTTATTAACAGAATTTTAATTTCTAATAAGGTTTGAAAGAGGTTTTTATCAAAACCCATGATTTTTTTATAAATGTCAGTTTATATATTAAAAGTGAAAATTAAAATATTTAGAAAATTATTTCAATAAAATTAATATTATTTTTTGAATCAAGATGTCTAAATTATCCAATGGTGAATTTTTCATAGTTTTCTCAGATTGTCGAATTTTTGGGTAAAAATTTAATATCGTTTAAATATATAGTGTGTTTTATGACATCATAATGACCCAATAGTTATGTAATAAAATACATGAAACATTATTTTCGGATAATATATATTGTAACACTAAAATAATTTGATTTTAGTTTTTATTTCTTTATTTTACAAAGCCTTAGTGGACCCTCCAAGACATATAAATCGTTTTATCCTTTTAAATTGACTACCTTGAGAGTGTGACTCACCTACACATAAGTAACCATAATATTTTAAAAAATTATGCCATTAGACTTAAAAAATATATTTTTTCCACTCCAATTTTTCAAAAACACATGGGCCAAAACCATGGGTTGGTTTGTGGTTTTGAAAAGTTAAATGTGTAATGTTCCAATCATAAAAAATAAATAATTTCCTCTCGTTGCCTGTATAAACCCACCCAAGCTCCCACTTCCTCTTTACTCAATTCCTTTAGAGATCTTTCAAACTCTGACTTCATCTCTCTATATTCCCCTCCAAGGCACACCTATCTCCCAAGAAACCTCTCTCAAGACTCTCCCAAGCCTTTAAGACCACACTTCCAAGTAAGGGAATCCTTCCGTTCTCATTTTATCCAAGTTTTATAATATTATTATTCCCTACTATTTTGAATTA
The DNA here is from genome assembly GCA_963277665.1 of Viscum album. Classification (NCBI taxonomy): domain Eukaryota; kingdom Viridiplantae; phylum Streptophyta; class Magnoliopsida; order Santalales; family Viscaceae; genus Viscum; species Viscum album. The sequence goes on along the minus strand of OY728139.1, from coordinate 663,152,047 downwards.
CAAATGTTAGGGTATAATGTTTCACCTCCCAAATACATCCCTATTTATTTTTTCATGATGGTATACCCCTTTATCTCTCATTAATTCCTCACATGTACACCTGTTACCATGCCGAAATTCCATAAGGGATTTTTCTGTCCGCATTTACATCCAATCAAATCTTTTGTACAATGCATATAAATTCCATTAAATTTGATGTGGCATAAATATATATGACCCCCATACTCTACATTTCATGTATATATGACAAGACACCCCTTTATTACGCATCACCTATTTTTATGAATTCTTATGTCACGTCGTTACATTGTCAAAATTGCACCGCATTTTTTCAAGCCAACGTCATTTTGTAGTGAGTACCATGCCCATTTCTCTATCAAGGGTATTCAACATTATACAAATTTACTTATTGATTACAGACTTTCATGTATTATTTCCAAATTACATTATCATGGAATAAATTATTATGTTTAATTAATCAATGTTGTATGATCTATGTGGAACTATTATGCATGAAATGAAATGATTAAGAAGGGTTTGCGCTGATAGCTCTGCAATGCATTGGATACAGATTTGTGTCCTGATACGTTAAGTGAAATGAGTATTTACTCATGATAATTAAAGTGAAATGAGGATTTAATTATGCTAATTAAAGTGCAATGAGGTTTTACTCATTCTCTATGTGAAATGAGCCTTTGCTCATTCTATTTCCATGTTAAGTGTTGTTTTCACATTTCCATGTTATGATAATCATGATATATCATGCCTTTATGGTCATAATTCTTTTACTCTTCATTAATATTCCTATTTCCTAAAATTTATTGTATTCTTCATGGTATTCCTTTTTTACTCCCTTAATTAGATTTATATCTCACCCTTTTCACATGTATGACCTTAGGTTATCCCATGCAATGCTAAGTACGAGGGAATATTGTGGTTATGTAAATGATGTTTTCAATTAACATATTGTGTGTTTTATGTTTTAAGTTGTTAGGTAATGTTCCTAATCCACAAATAAACTATAACACCCTATATTCCCTATTGTTTCAAATGACGATTTTATGTAATAAATCATGTTTAAGTTGTTAATAAAATGCAGGTTCGTTATAAATATGAACAAATAAACATTGTATTTAGTGTTTATGAGAAAGATTGGTATATATCCCAATGTCTTGTTGGTCATGGATGCAATTCATTCGGATAATATTATTTATTTATGTGGGAGGCTTATTTATAAACTTTTCTATAATTTTTGGAATATTTAGAATATGAAAATGTAAATATTAGTTTATGATTTGGTTTAGTGAATTGGTTCCTCACTCAATCTGAATTTGGGGTTGGGATTGGAATCTATACACAATAGTTTCTTGTGTAACCAATTTATAAAGCTTTTCATGAGGACCCCATCATTTTTAATGTGAAAATTATGTGAAAAGAATTGGAGGTTGACACTTCCATTCCCCACAATGTTTCCAAAAATATGACCACCCAATTCAAATCTTCCTAACAACAGATCATCCAGTAGGTCATCAATGATAGGTGGATCGCAAAAGGTTATTCTCATGGCATAGTAATCATGTTGGATTTGTAGAATATTTTCGTTATTAATGTAACCAAAATGATCCATATTTCTTGAAAATATTTCCACTAATTATTGGGTTTGACAAATAATTTTAAGGCCAGCCTTACGGGAGGAAATCTCATAACTCATCTAGGCAACCCTCTTAATGTTTCATAGATGTTCTCCCACTGACTTACATGGAACCTTTTTAATTTTTTTATATAGCAATTTTGGAATTGATGGTACTCCTATAAAAAGAAAATAATTATTTTTATTGTGCTATGGAGTATGCCTACACAAGTTTAAAGGATGGTGTATCAATTCACTCATAATTTACCTCCAAAAAATTAATAACCTATTAACCATTATATAATCCTTCTTCAACACATGACTATTACCAAAAATTACAGACAAACTTGCATTATAAGAACATTCAATACATATTCACTACTCTATGCCATATTTTTCAGCACTTGGTTTTCCGTGTTCCCCAACCCCCTCTCTACCACCACCATTTTCGGCAACCATTGCTACACCCAAGAACCCATATTTTCCTTTTTCCACTCTGAGTGTTTCTACATAGTATAATAATTCTTCACATAATTCCAATGATGGTTCTCCCCTTTCCCCCTTTGGATCAAACATATCATCATATTCCTCAGATAACTATCAATCCTTTTGTCTCAGAGATCCCCATAAACCAAAATGTTTCTAAGGAATAAATAAATGGAAAGGATAAAATGAATGATACATCCTATAATGTTACCTTTAATACTCCATCCAATAGATTCCACAATTTTTTTCACATTAAAGAACCTCCTCCACCATCAGTGTTGGTGAAGCTGGAGGTTGAAACTTCATTTTCTTCATCCACACCAATACAACACTCATACATATAGAATCCAACCATTGGTGAGTCATATAAGAATTCTTTAGAGCCTTAGGATTCTAAATTATATGTTTTTTGTTCCCTTTTCTACTATTTTTATATATTCACTATATTTTGAATCACATTTATTTCATTATGAATCTTTAAATTAATATAGGAATACTATGTTGGTTTTGATTCTTCTGTTTTCCATTTTTATTAATATTTCTTATATTAATCTTCTATTTTTTTTCATTTTATAGTCTTTATAATGTGTTTTCTCTATTCTGCATTAGGTAAGATGTTAAATTCATGAGTGAGGTAGCCTTTTCTGGACCCAATTTCATTTTTTATATTTAGAATGAAAAAAGATACATTATCATAGAGGAGATCTAATTTTGATAATGGAAAGATCTAAAGTCATTATTTCCTAAAAGTGTAAAAGTACATCGATAACTTTAAAAACTTCGTTTTTAGTCTACTTCTTGTATACTCCTAAATTTTATTGATATTGTTTTTTATTATTAACATATATTATTTCCAACATGTGTTTATTAGACTAATATGTATTGAAAATTCCTAGTATGAGTGACTCATAATATTATGATCATATTTCTGAATGTTTTATGACACAGATATTTATAATATTTCATAGCTAATTTCTCAAGAGAATTCGAGACATGTCACTAACTATGATTTCATTTTAATATTTTTGAAACAATGAATATATAAATTCAAAAGAAAATGATGGAGGTGTTTTTTATAAAGAGAATACTATTTGAGAGAAACCCTACATTCAACCTACTTGTGAACCCTTCGATTCCATGAATGAACTTTGTTATGAATTGCTACATTTTATGCCAAACCTTCCATTCCTACCCTTAATCTAATGTTTTTCATGATTCTCAAAGAACAAGTGTGGGGGAGATATTCCATGGGAAATGTTATATGATTCTTTGAAAGATAATGTTATGGATTTTTCATTGAATCATGGGATGGTTCAAGGAATATTTCAAAAAAAATTCTACCCATTTAAAAACAGATGGATGAGTTATTGAGGGAATAAAATAATCATCACATAAAAAATTATTTTCATCACTTTGGTTTAGGTGATTAATGTGAGACTTCACTGATTTCAATTTTCAAATATGTGTTTGTGTGTGAAAAAAATTAATGGGGTAATTAATTATTATTCTTCTTCGATCATGACCTTCATTTTTTTCTTTGAATGTGGAGAAGGATGTATATTTTTAAAAGGGTTGAATTTATTGCATTTTGTTTTTTTAACATCTAGTACACTTATATATAAACCTCATTTTAAGAATTATTTTTAAAGATCAATTTCTTATCATCATTTTACATCATAATATTTTGATCCTATGTTACAAATAATCGTAAAATTTTGTGAAATTTAGGTCTACTAAATTTATAATCTAGATTAGACTCAAATTACTATATTTAGGGCATGTAATCATTGTGTGGGGAAAAAAATTAATTCACATACCTTGATTAATTTTATAATGTTGACAAATTATGAGGTAGATCATTTATTTGGAATATCGTTAATTATAATTCTAAAAATGTGTTTATAAAAAATAAATTTGTCTTCAATTGTGAAATTCTAAATGAGGCGTCATTTTACATTTAATTCTAGGATTAATTTGGTTGCTTTCAAAATTTTCACCCACCATTATGTCATTTTACAGAATCATGGATCGAGGATTTCCCTTGAAATATTTTTTTCCTCTCTTATGAAGGTTGAAAATGTTTCTTGGGGAGAGGAAAAGATTTTTCTATGGTGAATTTCATCACTGGTTTCTAATTATTTATATTAGCTTCAAATGTAAACTATTTTGAACAAAAAAAATAGGTTTCCTACCTTAATGACTATAGTTTTTATTATTTATATGGTTTTTGTGATTGTACATGCATGTCCTCCACCACCACTCCATATTTCCAATATTGCATCGTGGTCTTAGGGATTCAAAGTTGACTTCTACACCGCATCCCATAGGTTTTATGATCCCAAATTGTGGGTTTAAAAACCACAACTCATCATTTAGTGGAAAAATATTAAATGTAGGTTCAATTCCTAGGGATATAACACAACTATAATGCAAGATTCATAGCTTCCCCCATAGGGGTGGCTAGCCAATATGTTGGGAGAACCTGCCTATAGGCACAAAAAAGTGGATGTTGGAGTAGGTGAATCGATGCATGAGAGGAAAGTCCATGATAAATTGGGAGGAGAGATTCCACGGTGTAGGGTGGAACATGGTGGTGTTAGGGGCCCTCCAACCACAGTCTTATTTGGCATTATACTAATGAAACATCATTCCTTAAATGAAAAAGGTCCATAGTCAGAATGTTCGATGATGGACAATGTTATTTGTTCTTTGTCGCAACATCACATAGTATGGAATAAATATAAGGCAGAATGACATATTTGATATAAAATGTTTCCAAAACTATAAACTGTTTCCTATGCCTCGGTGGGTTGAATTCCAATAGTGTTATAGTAATTAAATGTGAAGCACCCATTCCACAAAATCAAATCCATGATGTAGGGAACCCATCACCCAGTAAATTATTCTCTAACCAAATCAATGTTTGTAGGGATCTCTAGACCTCACGATTTATCCATTTTGAATTTCAAATTTTAATCCTTTTAATCCACCTTATAGCTAATGGGATTACACAATGGAGGGTTTTTCATTTTATCATATTCTGTTTTAATGACAATGTTTTGTTCAGGATCTATATATGATTTTTAATTATTGTTTTAGAAAACCTTACAAATGGGGTTTTTTACAGATGTGTTGGAGAAAAAAATTGAATTTTGGCATCCAAGAAGGTAATATAAGAAAATACAAGGTGATAAGTTTGATTCTTATGAATTAACTTATTATTAATTTTATTTTATACTGATAATAACCAAATAAAAGGGAAATACCAATTTTTTTCTTTTAGATATTTTGTCATATTCCATTGAATTAATCCTTTTTCCATGAAATCAATTTCCCAAGTCATAAAATTACATCAATATAGATTGATTTAGTGTTCATTTTTGGGGATGATGGATCATGAGTAAGGGGGAAATAAACATTAATATCGGAATGAAAAAATATTGATAATAAAAAATGATCTCTTAGTGCTATGCTATTTCATCTTTGATTTTGTTATCAGTTGATAATATATTAGAATTAATGATAATTGATATATGAATCCAGGATTTGTAATGAGGAATATGAGAGTGAAATTTGACTTCATTTACCTTTTGTGTTGTGGGTATTCCTAATGAATCATAATATAATTTAATACCTAAACATAAGGGATTAATAGATATAGATAATACAAATTATAATAAATGTTAAATTAGATCTTCCTATAAATCCCTTAATGTTACCCACAAATCCTATTCTTAAAAAGTTTATTATATTTATTTCTTTATATAATTTTCCACGAAATTGATTCAACATATATATAATAGAAAAGATATTTCCAACCCCTTTAACTTCTTACTATCTCTACATTCTAGGCACAGGGTTTACCTTTCATTCTCCCTGAATATATCAATGGTATTAGAATAAAATTCATGAACTATTTTTGGGGTAGGATCCACAATGTTTCTTTGGGTTTAAACTCTATACAACATTATTCTATACTACAATCTGGTAGTGTACTTAATTTAAGAGTTTTTTATTTTCATTTTTAAACTCTGATTCACACTGATATAAATTAATGACACTTAGAAATTTGTAACCATCAATTTGTAAATACCATTCACATGCCATATATTCTTTTTTCTGACTCGTATATAAATCTTAATTGAGTTTATTCTAGAATACCAATTGTTTACAATGACATTGTTATCTTCCAAATTGGGAATGGTTTCCACATTTTATTCTACTAAATTTTTATAATCTCATCACACACCAATTAAACCTAATTTCATCTTTGGTTAATTATTTAAAACAATTAGGATAGACCTAAGAGAAATGTGAATTCTGTGATAGATATTTAATCTCATCATTTTAACTAGAGCTTTTTGGTCACCGATAATATTTTTTACATCAATTTTATCTCTAGTTTTTTAATTTATATATCAAATTTTATTAAAACATTTTTCTCAACATATATTTCTTCAGAATCAGTATTCTCCCCTTATGCTTCCCCTAAGATGATCAACGTCTCATCACCCTCTTCTGGACTTCATTTGTTATTACATTGTTGATCATACTCAATTTATAAACTATTTATGCATTGGATTACCAAAAAACTATCATAGATTATTTTGGGAACACTTATATTCTATTTTTTATTTAATGAGTTACCAAGAAAAGTCCCTTCATCTCCCTAAGACTCAAACAGTCCGTGTTTATCCATATTGGGAATAAATCACATACTAATAATGATTTTTAAGTATTAAAATTTTGTCCTCTTCCTATACTAATTATCAAATTTATTCTTTTATTTTAACTGATATAATAATGATCTATTGAATATATAGAATTCTTAGGTGAATACCTCCTTTGGAAACATCTCTTTTAGGTATCTTTCAATAAGAATCATTCTAGAAATGTTATTTGTGATTTTGTTTCTCTCATCAACTACAACATTTTATTTAGATGTCAAAAATGTTGATATTTGGGTACATCTCTCATATTTCATGAGCTAATCCTCCACCTGCATTCCAGTGAATAATGTACCCTTATAATTTTAGAACTTCATAATTTTCCACAAAAGCATCTTTAAAGTCATCCTCAGATACTATGTAATACAGTTAAATGCCTGGGAATTGTCAGTGATTTCTATGAAACATTCTATAATTTCATAATAATCGAATAAAAAACATATATTACCTCTTGTTATCAATTTCCCAAGGTGATATTGATCCATACATATCAATATTCCTTAATTTTAGAACCCTTATTTACATATATTATATTGACATGTACATCTTCCAAACAATTTTAATTTTTTGAAAAACATCACATATGTATGTATGATCACATGAAAATTAAGTAATACATGATCTCTATAATTATTGACCATATTTTATAGGTATTATTTTCTCTACTGCCCTATATGATTTTTTTCATAATCCATTGTATTTGTCATTTCATAGTTAGACTGCACCTTCCTCTTCACCAATGTTGTATAGAATCCTTTTTATACACTTCCTTACATTACAACAATTTCAACATTTACATTGATGGTAAAATTATTTTTGATGATATTTTACACATGTCCTATGTCAGACAATTAAATTACCAATCCATATATCTATTTACTATACATCAAAATGGTGGCCATCAAAAACATATTAGAATTTTTCAAATCTTATTGTCTACCATTCTTGATCCTATATTCTCTAGTACCTTTTAGCAATAGAAAACAATTTTTCAAGAGTGTCACATATTACCACATCAATGACACATACTTATTGGGGCACTCTTTTGTGTAATTTATTCTACACCAATGGTATTTATGGTTCTTTCAATCCTCTTATTTTTTGTAACAACCAAATCAATGTAAACATTAGAGTGGGTTCTGGTGGCCGCACATCATCCACAATTGCCTTATATTTTTTATCAAGACCCATAAAAAATTTATTATTCTAATGTTACTCTAAAATTTGTAAAAAATACCTTATATATAACTCCATGATTCTCCTCAAAATTTTATAGATCCTATATGACCTGGTTTTGTGATTTTATATTTAGAGTCAATAGTTTATAATTATAATATATTTTTCATTATATACTGATGACTTGTTCCTCAGGATCATCAATATATTTGGCCTTATCATTCACCTCACTATTGAAATAATCAATAATATGGGTTTATTATTTAATTGTGACATTTTACTAACATGTATTCTCTTGCATCTCCAGCTTTATAGATTTTAGACTTTCAATATATTACTTCAAATCATATGTGTCTTATTCCTATTAATGTATATAATGGTTTGTCTAAAAACCCACTACATTTTATTTCATCATATTGGATTCCCAAATATATATTTCATTGAGTGAAGCTTACAAGTATACTTATAGATCAACACTACCTTCTACCTACCACTCACTATAATTATTTTCAATAATATTTTGTGTATTTTATAAAATATCTATGAATAAATATTATTTGAGATAACTTTACTCCTCAATATCTTTTCCTCTATTTATTATAATATATTATCTTATTACCATTAATGGTTACTCTTATTAATTTAATTGGCCTTTTTAGTTTGTATTCATTTAACATTGGCTAAATACTTCTTCATGTTAAATTTCTCAACTTCAACATCATCGTGAATCTTATTGGATAACATTGATAGAATGTGTTTAATATTTCATCATAGAAAGAAAAATAGTGTAATTTTAAATTTTAACATTCCTATTACTCTTTATATATTTGAGTAATGAAATATCATTAAATCATCAACCAATTCTCGTTATTGGTCATCCATCACGATGAGGTTCTTTAATTCTAGGAGTTTCACCTCCTTGGACTACCAATTTTACACATTCCACTTTTAATCATTCCTCATATCATACAAAAAAAGATTACTGTGAAAGATCTCTCACGTGAGCTCCTTTTGATATTTATTTTAATGAAAAAGGCTTCCTCATTGAACTAGTAGGGAAATAATTTCATGATGCACTTGATTATCTAATAACCATTGATACATTATTCAATACCATTTAAATAATTTATAATAATATTTACATGATCAAAGAATGTATTGATATATTTATTTGGTTTCATCTTAATGCAATTATACATATTCAATAAAAAAATTATCTTACTTATTGTACTTTTGAGTAACCATAATTGATATTAACTAGATATTTCCATATGGGGTGTGAGTATTTACCCAATATAACCTATATGTATATTGTGTTCGATAAGGTTCCCCTTAAATCATTGATTCCCCCATTAAAAACGTCCAATTGTTTATGTTCCCTATGATATAATGATTCATTATTCATGTTGACTGAAATACCATGTATAATAGTCAGGTACATATCAATGCCTAGGATAAGAAATAGTGTCATATCTGATTATTCGTAAACAAAATGATTCTTCCATAGAAGATAATTTATTTGTGATTACATGGTATCACTACTTCCACATAATGTATAGTTAATCTAACTTGATCCTTTAGCTGAAATACCACATATTGAAACAAAACTAGGTGAATACCCTGAGGGGATGAATGGGTGATATTGATTTTCCTTAAATGAAACTCGCTAACGATATTATTCCACTATTAGAAGAAACAAATATCTCCCAAGAAGAAGACATAAAATGATAAATAATGTAAAATATAATCACATGTAATTTTACATGGTTAACACTCATTGAGATAAACCATGGATCATACAACATCAATGTGAACAATTACAAGAATCTATTAAGCACATTCTTGTGTATAATGTGGAGAGAAGACACATTGTCCTTCTTGGTTAACTATCAATCATGTTTAAAGAAACCACTCCTATCTCAACCAACATCACTACATGTTTAAAGGATCATAGTAGTATCATTATTCATCATGTTCCACTACCCATCACTTATTTATAGCTCACTACTCTCTCTAGTGGATTTTACTCAATGTTCCTTCAGTTGAAACTTATGATGAGTATAACTTCCTTTCATTACTCTACAATTGGTTTATCATAAATCTATTTTTTCTTCCAAATGATAAACTCCAATTCACTATATAATGTTTTTGAAATTCCCATGATATTTTTACAACTCGATATTTCAAAACATAATCTATTCTTGAAAGATTTTCTTATAACACATTTCCACCAAACCCCTTTTTCATGAGACATATCCCTCTTTCTATGTGTAACTAAGGGTTACAAAATATGTCTTTATGAAAAAATTATATTTGAATATATTATATAAAAAAATAATGATATGAAATATTATCTATGTATTTCTCCACCTACATTATTTAAGGATTAGTATCATATTTATAGGGGGGATAATCCTTCACAAAAATTCATTGCACCCACAAAATAAATCACTCTTATTAATGATAACAATATGTTACTATACTTCCTTATTTTGTGAAACTAAATTTATTTTATTCTTCCTTTCTTGGGTGATAATCCTTCCTTATCTAGTATTAAAACCCAAGTATCATACAATTTATTTTTCATGTTGTGAAAAATAAAATTGTTTAAAACAAAACAAAAATATCCAGTGCCTTGGTTTATTTGGGATATTAGATATGTATTATAACAAATTAAACTAAAAATGGTACCTAAAATATGTATAAACCTAGAAAATAATGTGAGAAAAACATATATATATATTTAATGGAAATATATAAAAATTGTAGATAATTTTATTAAAATAATAAATATATAATGTGAGTTAGAGAGAGAAATCATTATCTAAATAAAAGAGGGTGGCTTAAAAAGATCACAAACCTCATGTCCTTAATCACTTCATACTTTCTTCAAAAATCATAAATAATCAAATTTATTATTTTAAATACATAATTAATTAATATTTTTAAGTATTGGAAATTTTTCAATATTCATTTATTATTAAATATTTATCATTTACTAGATAGTATTTTACTTACAATGTGTTTGTGAGGTTATCAGGTTAATATATCCAAAACTATTTCTATATATTAATCATCATCAATGTTGTAGTTAAATAGTTCTACAATTTCTATAATTGTAGAGTTATTGAAAATTTTCCATTTCATTAACCTATGAGTTAAACAAATAAATGGGTTATAAAAAATAGATTCAAACTATGAAATGTGTCTCTATATCATCATTTTGGATGATTAAAATTACAATGAACATTATTTTTTATTATAATTAATATAATACCCAATTATTCTTTCTAGAATTATAATCATGTTAAATATATTATATTTATTCATTAGATATATTTCTAAAACCGTCCATGTAAATCTGTAATAAAAAAGGAAACATTTAGTCCATTGAGGTGTTGAACCAACCATATAATCGGTTAAAATTTCATTTTATAATTAAAAAGAGAAATATATAAATTATAATAATTAATATTATATTAATATAATAGAAATTCAGTATATATATATTATAACAACCTAGATCTAGTAACCTAGAGATGATGATTATTTTATTATAATGTTAGAGAATATATAGATCATATTACTTATGATCCTCTTGTTTAATAGTCTCCAGAAACTGGATACATAAATTAATGTCATATTTCATTGAAAACAGAATATGGACTATATGATATAATAAAAACATTTTTATTTCTCCTTGAAACTCCATATTTTATAAGTAGTAATCCATATGGTTTCTCAAAGAAATGATAAATGATAATGAAAGGGATGTGTGCATATGGTCATTAAGGGGTAGCATACAATGAAAGATTTCATATAATAAGAATGGAATTAGTAATATAGATGGAATAAAATTTTTGGATAATGACATAAATTATAATAATGTAACTATGGATATCAGAAAAATATAAATTATCATAAAAATAATAATAATTGATTTCATATGGACAGAATGAAAAATTTAATACATCTCAATCATATCGCCAATGCCTCATTCCAAGATATCTTACATACCATCAAGGACTCATGTACAGAAATTATAGATAAATATGAAATAAATACACCAAATCACCCAAACTTGTTTTTATATAGAGGCCTACTAATGTTTCGAGGGGATATAATAATTTCAAGCCCCACATATCAATTAAAAAATCCAATTCATTAATCATATGATGTAATGAATAAACAATACATTCAATATTATTCAATAAGGAACCTAAAAAATAAATCAAGGATAATAAATCAATATTTTATAATATAGGAACACAGATATACAGGATGTAATTATTTCCTCATTAAATAAAATAATATGGATATCAAGCGGAATTTCACACAATAAACATATAAACATTAGGATATTCACAATTTATTGAAAATAACCATTAACAATGTGATGATAATAAGGGTGAAGATAATAGTACATTCGGGAATATAAATATGCACTTATATTATATTGTGGTAGATAATGAACTCATGATTCATCCAATGTATATCATTTGGAAGTGTCAAAATAGGTGTACATCTAGTCCTGCTATTTTTGCACTGAGTAGAGGTTTAGTAAATTCCTTACCAATATTTTTCAAGGATATTATCCCTTGTTGAAACTATAATATAGAATTAATCTTCTATTTTGTATATGTAAAAGTGTTTCATTGCTAAGAAATAACATTATCTTTAATTTTCCAAATTTTATGACTTTTTATAAAGGATTGTTTGACTAATGATAATGTTTTCATTTTTTAGAGTGGTATCCTATCATTTATGATATGATAAATAATTTTTTATTAACAAATTTGAATTCTGATTTTAATTTAAAATATATCGAATTTGAATGATTTCAAAAATAATGGTAGAGAAGAGGTTTAGAACCCTCGTTTCTTAATAATAATGACGTAGGATAAGGCTATAATGAGAGGGAACAATTAATAAATCATTAATAATATATCAAATGGAAATTAATATCATTTAATAATAATAATGTAATTGTCTTAAAAATAATATTAATGTTCATGATAAGAAAAGGAGTTTAATTGAAAAAAAAATAAGATGATTGGAAACCCTTACAAGCAAGCTAGTTTATTAATGGATGAAAAATCTTATTAGAACCATATAAAGTCAATAGAGTGGATTTTGAGAGGTAAAATGGGAGGTAATTTATGATAAATGTCATTTTTTAGTATATGGATGGAATAATGGGTGGAATTTTCCTTTCTTTCAAGTTTAAAAATAAGGGTAATTTTTTTAGAATCATAAGTAATGTGATGGGTAAGGGTGGAATCACATCATATTTAGGTGAGTTAGGAAAGGGGATGTTTTTTAGAAATGTGGGTATGACTTTTTATGAAAAAAAATATACTTAATAATGTTTTTTATTTATGAAATGTTAATAATATTTTAGCCATCCTAGATTACCTCCCTTTAACAATTATTAATGTGTTCAATTATTTACCATGGTAATAATAAAAATAATAATATAACCATGTTATGAAATTTTAATGTGATGATTCCAAACATCGTATCCATTTAATCCAACTATGTTTATAAATATTATAAATTAACATTTTAAATTAAAAAAATATATATTTATATATATTGTTTTGTACAAAAAGTATTTTTAAAAAATTACCTTGTTTTCTTCTTATTTCTTATAAATTATTTATTAAATGACTTTCAATATGTGTGTTTGTATTTTCATAAAAACATAAATTTTTAAATATTTTGATAATAAATAAAATAAATATATTTATATTAAAATTACACAATTATTATAAAAACTTTTCTCTAAAAAAACTATTTTTTACCATTATTATGGTAACTATATTTGACCTTATTAATTATTTTTTATTGATAGAAATTATACTTCACATATCTCATAATTTAGATATATTGATTCAAATTCTAAATTAATTTTTCTGATGAAAATCATCTACCTATGATAGATTTAATTATTAAATAAAAATAAGTTTTTTAAAATCACACATTTTGTACATTAAATACTGAACTCTTCTCTTAGTAAATAATTTTTTCTTTCAATGACTTGTATAGGTAATTATATTACTATTTATTAATAAAGTATTATTAATTATATTAATATAATATTTTTTTCATTCTTTTTATTGTGATAATAAATAACTAATTGCTACAACTCATTAGTTGAATCTCAGGGTATACATTGTCCCCGCCTAAATAACTTTATACTTGAAATTATGTGTTATATAATTATAAGAAAAAATGATGGAAATTATTCCCATCACATCATCATGATCCCATGTCACTTCCGGTATCTTGTGGTTCCTCAATATTAATATCACCAATTGAATTTTTAGATTGTGTTGATCTTTATCCCAAGCTTCAAGAATCTAAAAATACTCTTCATTATATGAAAAATATGGTTCAAACCCTATTCCATAATTTATGAGTACATTTTTTGGGTCTAGTATGTAATTCAATAACATTTATACATGAAAGAAATCATAGACTTTATATAGGTTGTGTGTCAATTCAAAATGATAATCTTGATTTCAAATTATCTCTAAAATCTCTAATGGTTTGATGTACTTCGAACAAAGATTTAAATTCTCAACCTACAATAAAACCCTATTCCATGGATATAATTTCTAGATTAAATTATACCATAGTTTTAATTACATGTACTTCCTTCGATTACTGGCATATCTTTTCATACAACAATTAGTGTCGAAGATATTATTCGAGATAGTTTCCACCTTCTCAATTCTCTACGTAATGTGTTATGGACCAACTATATTTTTTGAAAAACATCCTCCTAATAGGTTAGATTATAAAATATTATCCCACACAAGACCTCACAAGGTTCCATTTGTATACTCTAATGGAATATATTTTTTGTATGAAAATTACACTGTTTGTAGGTACCAGTCCCATGTTTTGTGGATATAAAGCGGGTATCACCATAGAAAATTCTATAATGTTTATATAGTTATCTCAAACTTCCCATCTGTTTTTTTGATTCTATGTTGTGATTTGGTGTATCTTTATATTCATATCCAACATACTACTCTATAATTTTGATAAAAAATTATAATCTTGTAGAAATACAATTGATAATGGTTAACCATGGATTCTCACAACTTCATTAACACTGATCAATGCAAGACATTCATATAGAAAATCCTCCCTTATTTCTTGGAAGTGTGATGACTTAGTGACTCAATCCATATTGGCCTAAATAACATCATTATAATTATATCTAATAAGAATTATAGTAAAAAATTATATTGTGATATTATCACATTTCAGCATTAGTATATATATTGGATTCGTTATACCGTTTGGGAGTTTTTTCTAAATGTTTACTTGTTCTCATACTAGGATTCTTGAGACTTTGTTGATAATTTTGTGCGTTTCATTCTTCTAATAGAATATTTTTATTATATACCTATAAATATTGGTGCTAAAATGGTGTATAATTAAATCTTAGATATAATCTTCATCTATAAATTCCCTCTTTAGCTTGGGTATTGAGGGAACACAACGACTTTTTACAAAAATGAAAACACTATCTTCATAGATGAAATCTATCAACAACCCATATCTTATTTCTTTAATCTTCATCTGAAACATTGTTTCATCTCTTTGAGTCTTCTTTATATTCATTAGTAAAAATTAGTGGGTTATTACTAGGGAAGGTAATGTTTTTTATACTTAATTTATAATTCCCATGTCCAAATTTAATAAATCCATGAATATCAGATCCTCATCTATCCTCACCATGTAAAGGAATTCAGGATTGTACCTACTCCCAACATATTCCACCATCTTGTATTCCCATCATGGTAGTGTGTTTCATAGTAATATTCCATTTTTGGTTCTATTGATATCCTTTATCTCATGTAAAGCTCATTTTACATGAATATATACTTTATAATTTTTTGACCTGTATGTATGTTATATATTTCGTCATAAAGATAATATCTCTGTATATTTAATGAAAATATTGATTTTCCAATTTCAAAATCATGATCTATATATATTTTCTCATGGTCCCTCATTTTTCAGATGAATAAGAAACAACACTATCATTCTTTTATAACTAGAAACCTCACTCCTTTCATTGATGCATCACTATATATAATTGCCCCATCCATTTTGATGATAATTTTATCATTGGATAACTCATTAATATTTTTTTCAATTCTATAAAACGTGAATCACATTCATTTGACCATGAAAATTTGAATCCATAACATGCATGCTTTGTAAACAGATTAACTAATTTTGAAATATTTTTAAAAAATCACTAATACTAGAATTATAATCGAAGGAAACTATGTATTTTAGTAATCTTTATTGGAATGTGAAGTTATTTAACAACCTTTCCCTTTTTTGGTAGAACTGATAAATCATCTATGGATAAAATATGTCTAAAAAATTGACTTTCTAAAGCCAAAACATCCATTTTATGAATTTTCTATATATTAAAATCGCAATCTTGTTTTCAAGGATGATTTATACCGATTAATAATAATATTCATATATTTTATTGATCATCTTAAGATATCATTAATAAAAAAAATTATTTTTAAGATAATCATTCGACACTCAATTCATTAAGTATATAATAAAAAATAGTGCAATGTTAACCCCAAAAGGAATCACTTTGAACTCATAATTCCCATATACTATATGAAATTGAGTTTTTTTTTCATAATTCATGAATTTTAATGGATGATAACTAATATAGATATCACTATTTTAGAATTATTGATCCCCTTAAATTTGATCAAATTGGTCATCAATATGAGTTAACAAATACATGTTGATTATAGTAAAAACAGATTTATCTACAATTATTGTATATCCTTATATATCTATAATTATTTCTCAAAATTAAAAATAGGTTCTACCTAGAGAGAAACACAAGGCTATATGGATCCTTTATCACAAAAATATTATAGTTGTTTCATTAATTCTAGTGGATACATTTTATAGGGAGGAATTGATATGGGTTTCATATGTCGGATGATATCAATGAATAATTCAACCTCATGATGTGGTGGATATCTAAGACATTATTTATGGAATACATCAATTTTTTCAATCATAATGGATACATCATTGATTAAAAGGATATCTTTATCATTCATTGATTCTTCATACCCTATAATTTCATTAATAAGATCCACTGGAAGTGGTTATAGACGTAAATTAGAAAATATGTTATTTTCATCAAAAAGAAATGGATCATATTATATCATTGGGTATTTTAATCTCCATATATTGATAATAAATTATTGAATATAATTTTTTATCTCATACATACCAAAGAGAACTAATAAATCATTGGATTTTGAGATTATGAATAATTGGTTATGGATCCCAATGTCCTGTTATCTTTTGGGGATATGAATTTGGAGAGTATTATTTATGAATGTGAGGAGGATTATTCCTAGATTTTCCTTGAATTTTTTATACATATGAATGTGATCATTTCCATATCAATTTAATATTGGTTTCATAGAACATTTTCCTCACCCTTTTTGAATTTTGTTTTGGGATTTGAATCTATTTCCTATAGTTTACCACGTCACAAATTTATGAGGCATTTCCTAAGGACACCATCTGGGATAATGTGCAATGTTTGTGGAAAAAGATGATAGTCTACCATGCCATTCCACAAAATTTTGAGTGATCTAAGAGCCCCCAATTTAAATATTTCTGACTTCATATCATCCATCAGGACATAACACATGGTTAACTTGAAATAAGGGATTATCAAGGCTCTGTAAGCCATTTATATGAGATAATTATTTTTTTAATTCATGGAAATTAAAATATCAATATGGATTGACATGTTATCCTTTACTTTTATGGTTTTAAAATGAATTATAAGTCCATTATTATGGGAGTAAATCTCCTAAATCATCTATACAATCAACTTAATGATATTTTGGAGTTGTCTCTATCACTTAATTGAGCCCATTATAATTTATTGAAAACATAGTTTTTGAAAATATGGTCCTCTTATACAAGGATGATAATTATTTTGTTGGACCCATGGAGTATGCCTCCACAAAATTTAAGGAAGGTATATCTAGTTTCTTATAAGACACCTTTAAACAATGCGAACCTCCTTACCATTATATCTTCCTTCTTCATCTCATTCCCACTATTAGCTATTTTGGACTCACTTTTATGATATGTTATTGTAGTAAATATTAAATACACTATGTGATATCTATTATAAATTTGGGTTTTAGTGTGCCGCACACTTCTCTCTTCCAACACCCTTTCTAGAAACCGCTCCTCCACTCAACAACCCACATTTTCCTTTTTCCACTCAGAGCACTAACAATTAAGATGATACTTCTTCACATGATGCTAAGAAAGGGTCTCACCTTCCCCCATTGGATAAAACATATAATCAAATTCCTTGAATGACTATTACTCTTTCAGTAACAACATTCCATAAAAATGATACTTTTTTTGAGGCACAATAGAATGACAAGGATAAAATGACTGAGAATTCTTTTGAAGATACCTTTATTATTCCAGCCACCAGTATCAATTTTTGTGCAGCCAAAGGATGTACCATCTTCTTCTTCATCCACCCACATACAACAGTCGGACACATATGATCTAATCCTCTAGGATTCCTATTAGTAATCCTTATATCCTTATGATAACAAATTATATTCCTTTGGATTGATTTTATAATTTTTCAGTTTATCATCTATATTGTGATTCACTTTTATTGAATTTTTACACTTTAACTTACTATGATAATTATCTATTGGTTTGTATTATTCTATTTTCCATTTCTCGTACTATTTACAAATTTAATATTTATATTTTATTTATGTTATTCTCTTTATATTGTATTTCCAATTTTCCATGTTAAAGATGGTGTGCACTTGAAGTGTGGGGTCGCCCCTTATGGATCCTTTTTTATTTTTTCTATTTAGGCTGACAGATTTGACATCATCACTTGGGATATTTAAATTAGTTTATGGAAACATCTTAATTCATTAGTTCCTCAAAGTTTACAATTGAAATGATAACATTGAAGAAATCATTTTTACTCTACTATTTGGTTACTTATGAATGATTATAGATAATTTTTTATTATTAAAGTATATTCTTTCCAAATTGTTTCTATTAGAATATTTTTTTAAATTCCAATGTGATTGAATCATTATATTATTCTCTTATTACTGAGAGGTTTTGAAGAAAAATATTTCATATTTTCCTCAATTAATATCTCAAGAGAAGTCGGGACATGTCAAAAACTAGGATTTTATTTTAATATTTTTTTAAATTATAAATGTAAAAAATCACAAGGAAAATGATTGAGGAGATTTTCATTGTTATAGAAATGATCCTTTAAGATCTACCCACCACATATCCTCATTTTTATCACTTAGAGAACATTTATGACCTTTTGTTAGTTATTTCTACATTTTATGCTTTACTTTCCATTCCAAACATCACTCAAGTTTTTTTCCTGGTGATCAAAGATCAATTGTATCAGGGGGATTCTTGGTGAAATAGATATTTTTCTTAAAGTGTTTTTATGTGAGTCTCATTTGATATTGTAAAGGTTCATGTAATGTTTCATTATTTTTATTTTTTTACCTCTCTATAAATTTTTGGTTGATTTATGGAGGTTCCGAAATCATTATCACATGACAAATGTTTTTAATCATTTGGGGTTCAGTGATGTAAATGATACATCACCTAATTTAATTTTCAGACATATATATATTTATTTAAAAAAATATACGGTTAATTCATTCTTATTCTTATTTTATCATGAAATTCATTTTGAGCATTGAATGTGGGGAAGGATGTAAATTTTTAATGGGTAAATTTCATTGAATATTATTTGTTATCATGCATTACACTTAGATATTAACTAATTTTTGTGTTTAATTTTTAAAGTTAAATTTATTATCTCATTTATAAATAAAATCATATGATCCTATGTATCAAATTTATCATAATATTTATTGAATCATTCCTCTACTATGTTAATAATGAATATTCGCGTCAAAATCATATGTATAGTGCATGTAACCAACATATGAGGAAATATTTTCATTAAACTACCATGATTTATTTTAGAATAAACCCAATGCCGAGGTAAATTATATTTTTGTATAATTAAATTAATGAGAAGTTCCAAAATGTGATTTTAATAAATCCATTTTATTGAAATGTGAAATAATAAATGAAGCATGATTTCAAATTTTAGTCTACGAATAATTTAGATGATTTTAAAATATTTAATAGCTATTATCACATTTTGTGGTATCATGGGTTGAGGTTTTCCCTTAAATTATTCATTATCCTCTAAGATGAATTTTGAGTATTTTTCTTAGGGACAAGAAATGATTCAAGTGTGGCGGTGATTGATAAATTCTTCACCTTTATTCTTGTTACCCTCACACAAGAGAAAAGTACATACTGAGGTGGGATGATAGATTCATCAGCGTAGGGTGGAGCATGATGGTGTTAGTGGTCCTCGAACCCTATTATAATTTTACAAGCTACTAATATAACATGATAACTTAAATTTTAGGGGGATTTAGTCAGAAATTTCAATGTCAAACATTGTTATTTTTTCCCTTACCTCACCATCCCACAATTTGGAAAATATATAATAAAGAACAACCTATTTCATATCCAAGGTTTCTAACACTGTATCCTTCATTATATGCCATTGGGGTTGAATTTTAAAGGTGTTTCATTATTTAAATGTGTAGTACCCATTCCACAACAACAGATCGACACTATTGGGAATCCATGAGTGGGTTAATTCTTCTCAAACCATGATAGTGTTTTTAGGGATATTTAGGTTGCAATATTTATCCATTTTGAATTTAAAATTTCAAATCATCTAATCCAAACTGTAGCCTATGGTATTACATGAAGAAATATAGTTGATGCTATCCTCTTGTGTTGTAATGACATGGTTCATTAATGAGGTACATAATATTTTTAATTCATGTCTAGGCCAACAATACAAAGAGGATTTTTTTCAGATGTTCTATGGAAAAATTATTGACAAATATAATAAGGAATGAGAATAATATTCAAGGTGAAAAATTTTATTTCTCTAAAGGCTTTGATTATTTTTATATTTATTTTATAGTGGTTGAAACTGATTTAAAGGTAAATTATTATTTTTTATTTCATGTATTTTAACATCTTATATTGAATGAATACTTTTTACATGTAGTCCACTACTCACCACATAAAATAAAATCAATATATTTTGAGTGGGTATTCATTTTGGGGATGATGGATCAAGAGTAATCAGGAAAAAGATCTAAAATACTGAATTGAGAAAATTATTTGATAATAAATACCGATAGATCTTTTTATTTTTATATTTTTATTAATAGATAATATAACAGACGTAATGATGATTGATCGATGAATCTAAGCTTAGTAATGAAGAATATGAGAGATAAAGGTGAATTATTACACCTTTTGTGAAGTGGATTTACCTAATGGTCTTAATCTAATTGATTACCTCGATATAAGGGATTAGCATATCGATATAATACTAATTTTCATGAAATGTTATGTTAGATAAACCTCTTAAACGATGTTAGTAACTATCACATTCTATTCCTAAATTTTTTTTATCATTATTTCATAATATTATTTTCACCATGAAATTGATGCATCATCTATGTCTTAGAAAACATGTTTCCAACCACATGGAATTGTTATGTTATAATAATTCTTGACTCATTTGTAACATTATCTTCATTTCACCGTCGTCTTTATGAGTTGTATTAGAATAAAATTACATTACTGTAGTTTGGGATGATCTGTATAATTCCTTCACATTTGACTTCGTAAATCCATTATCCTGTAATAGAATCTTGTAGTGTACTTATCTTAATATTTTTGTGTTTGCACTTATAAACTATGATTCATGTTGCTATTAATTAGTGACTCCTAGAAATGTGTCACCCAAAACTTTTGAATACCATTTACACACCATCTATTCTTGGTAATGACTCATCTTTCGATCTTCAATGAGTTTATTCTAGAACACACACTTTGTTCCAAGGATATTTTTATCTACCAAAAATGGAATAGTTTTGCACATTTGATTCTCATCAATTTTTTTAGGATCCTCATGAATTTTTTAAACCTAATTCTCATCATTGGACACTTTTTCAAAACACATTGGATCTATCTGATATAAAAGTTATGTATGTTATAGACATTCATTCTCCACATTTGATCTAGATTAGTTTGGATACCGATAATATTTTATTCTTCAATTTTATCTCTTATTTTTAAATTTAAATAGCTACTATTCTAGAATCATTTTTCTCATCATCTTTTTCTTCAGAATCAGTATTGGCACTTTAAAATTACCTTGAGATGATCAACTTCTCGTCATTAACTTCCAGAGTTCATTTCATATTCATGTGTAGATCCTAATAAATTTATAGTATATTGATGTATTAGATTTAAAAAATCTATCTTATCTTATTTTTTGAACAATTAAAATATTTTCTTCTATGATGAGTGGCCAGGGAATGTCACTTTATCTCTAAGAGAATAAATCATTGCATGATTATCCTTATTGAGAATAAATCACATACTTCTAAAGATATGAATGTATTTAAATTTTTTCTCCTTTCTATACTACATTCCACATGTATTCATTTATTATCATAGATATAATAATGATCTATTGTAAATTTGGAATAATTTCATGAATACGGCCTTCCAAAACTTCTATGGTTGGTATCTTTCAATAACCATAATTATAGCCATGTTTTTATGATTCATAGTCTCTTTTCAACTACAAAATATTATTAAAAATACCTCCCTTATTATATTTGGTGATGGTTTACATAAATATTGGGATAGTCCTCCACCTAGATACTATTGAAATATATACTATTATGAGTTCATAAAATCATAATACTCCACCAAATAATCTTTTTAGCCATCCTCTAATACTAATTAATTCTTTTAAATACCATTGAAACATGGGTGATTAAAATGAACTACATCATCATGTTTTAATAATTAATTAACAAAACATAGTAACTCTATTTATCAATTTTCTTTTGTGATAACGATCCACACATATCAACATTACCTATTTCAATTACACTTATTAACTTATGTTATTTTTTATAAGAATAGCTTCCAAACAATTTTCCATTTTTGAAAAACATCACACATGGGTGTATGATCACATGACTGTTTATGGATATCATGATCTCCATCATTATTCACCAGATCCTCTAAGGATGGTAGTCTCTAGTGACCAAGAATATTTTCATAATCATATTTATTCTTTTTAGGATATAATGAACTCATATTATTCTTCTAAAATGTTGTATAAATTCTTATTTATACACTTCTCTTACATCACACGTGCGTCGTCATTTTCATTTATGGTAAAATTATTATTTATGAAATTCCATACATGGCATATGTCTCACAACTAACTTACAGTCAGTATGTTGACACCAAAAACTTCAATATCCATGACATCTTGACATATTGGGTCTTTTACCCCCCCAATTTGGCTTTTCCAGGTTGAAACTTTTTAAACCATATTTCATTCTATATCATACATTACCTTCATTATAATATGTGGTGTATGTGACTTGATCATTATTTTATATGATATAGGAGGGACATCAACTATTAAGAATCCTTTCAGCTTGGGAATTTGATTCTCTTAGAGAAATATCTATAATAACTACCCTCAAAACTCTTTTTTCTCAAATACATATTTATTGATTTTCACCCAGTGATGACTTATACATTTCGTATTCCTTTAAATATGATGGACTAGATTTATCCCTTAACTTTTAAAATAAATTTTTCATTTTTATAATACACTATAATTCTTTGAACAACTGCATATGACACATTAGGTCTCCATGGGTGTATTCTTATACATCATTAACGAGTAATACAAGGCCATATATCTATATCTTCAAAATAAAAAATGGTTTCAATCAAAAGTATACTATACTTTTTCAAATTTAATGGGCTGGACTTGTTGATATTATTCACTCTAGTATCATTTAGATATAGAAAACATATTCTGAGAGTTTCCCATATTTCCACAAAATTAATACCTTCTTAGTGGTGTAATTTTGTGTTTAATTTATTCTACACCAATGTCATTCTAGTTTATTTGAATGATAATATTTTGAGTATCAAAAAAATTAATGTTAACAATAGAGTGGGTTTATGTGTCCATAAATTAACTATTATTTCCTTCTATTTGCGATCAAGACCCATAATAATTTTTTTTGATGTGTCTCATTGTTTTTTCAAAAATCACCTCACTATAACTCCATGCTTATCCTTCATATTTTATTTGTCTTCTTTTACCTGATGTTATGATGTTATAAAGAGATTCAAGATCCTATCATGATTATATATTTCTCATTGTATACTAATGACCTCTTCATAGATATCTTCAATACATTTTACCTAAACATTATTTTAAAAAAAAAACTTCAATAATAAGGGAATGTTATTTTATTTTATGTTTTTAAACGAAATTCATCTCAAGGATCTCTAGATTTTTAGATTTGTGGATTTTAATATATTCCTTAAAATCATACTTCTCTTATTTATATTGTTGTATATATAATTTTGAGTAAAGAACCATTGTATTTTCATTCTTCATATTATATCACACACCTCTATTTCACTGAGTGAAGCTTCTATGTCTACTTTTATATAAACACAAACATTTACCTCCATAGAATTATTATCATTTTAATCCTTATTTTTTGAAGTTTCTATAATATATATGAATGAATTTTCCTTGAGATATTTTAATTCATAAATCTTTAATACCTCTATCTATTCTGATTTGTTTTTCTATTTCGTTACAGTTTATTAATATTAATGAAATTGGGAAAGGTAATCTTCATGCATTTCACATTGGAAAAATTCTTCCTCATGTTAAATTTATCATCCTTGTAATAATATTTAATCCTCATAGAACAGATTGATAAAAGTGTTAAAAATATCTATAGAATTAATTTGAGTTGAATTTTACATTTGAACATCCCTTTTACAATTTATATATTTTATTGAAGAAAATTCATTTCCACATCAAATTATTCTTGTTACTGGTCATCCATAATAGTTGGGTTCTTCAATGCCTTGAATTTCATCTCATTGGACATAACCTTGTAATATTCTCCTAATAATAATTCCATATTTCATATAAAATAAGTGTGTTATAAAATATATCTGACATGATTTCCTAAGGATATTTATTCTCAAGAAAAAGAATTTTGGATTTATCTATGGTGGAAATACTTTAATGATGCACTTGATGATATTCTAACCATAAAGACTTTATTTAAGACCATTCATATCATTCAAAACAATATTCACCCAATCAAATACTATGTTGATATATTCATTAGGTAACATCCTAAATTCATTATACGTGTTCTACAAAACATTAAATTTTGTTTCACATACTTTAGAGTCACTATAATAGATATTAACAATTGTTTCCCTTATAGAATGTGAGGAATTACACAATATTACTATTCTTTATATTTTGGTAGATAAGGATAGTCATGAATAATTTATTCTCCCAAAATGGACATCCTATACTTTATGGTCTCCTTTTTATAATGATCCATTATCTAAATTCAATGAAATAAAATGTATAACAGTCATTTACATATCATTTACTAAGGATAAGAAATAGTTTTATATCTAATTCTTCATCAGAATAATGTTTCTTACATCAAAAATCATAATTTCATTATGATTAATAACTGGAACTGTTTCCACATTATAAATAGTCCAAGCAACATGATCATTTATCTCAAATACCGCATATTGATACCATAGAAGGTAAATACCTTGAGAGCGTGAAGCGCTGATTTTCATTTTCATTAAACAACTCTCACTAATGATCTTGTTCTACTATTTTTAGAAAAAAATCACTCTCTTGTACTATATAAGGAATGATAGATAATGTAAAAGACAGACACAATTAATTTTCTTAGTTTAACACTCATTGATCTAATAAAACGATCATAAAATGACAATGTGAAGATGTAACAAAAACTATTAATATATTTCTTCTGTGTAATATTTCGAGAAGACTAACCATCCCTCAAAATTAACTACTATTAATGTTTAAATAATTCACTACTCTCTCAAACAATATAACCCATTGTTTATAGGTTCCTAGAAGGATCATTATCCCTCTTATTCCACTATCAATCATTTATTGATACATCACTTCTCTATCTAGTTAATTTTACTAAATTTTCCTTTATTATATACTTCTCATAAGATGAGCCGTCATTCAATACTCCAAAATTTGTGTGACATAATGAATATTTTCATCCAAATTATGAGCTTCAATTCGATACAAAGTTTTTGGGAAATTCCCCACTGGTTTTTCAACTCACTTTTTCATAAAATAATTTGTTCTTAAATGAGTTTCACATAACTAATTTTCACACAAACCCATTTTCATGAAACATATCATTCTTTCTATTTGTAACTAATGAAATAATAAGATGTATCCATGAAATAATTATGCATGAAAAAATCTTAAATAGAAACATAGCTCTGAAATTTTATATATTTCATTCTCTACCTACATTAATTACTGATTATAATCATATTTATATGAAGGTATATTCCTTTACAAAATATTTATGAACCCACTAAATAATTCACTCTCGTTGACGATAACTAAACATAAAAACACTACCATATGATTTTGAAAATCTACCTATATGAGTCTTCCTTTGTTGTGAGTGAATCCTTCTTTTTCTACTATATAAACATGAGTATCATTCTTTTTTTGTATCATGATTTTAAATATAAAATATTTTTAAACAAAAAAAAAATATCAAGAGGCCCAGTTTATTTGGGATATTACATATATATTAAATAAAATTAAAAATTAGATACTTATTCCTTATTTTGATCACCAAAAAGTTATCACATGTTCATTTTTTCTCTTATTACCAAAAATTATATCTTAGGGTAATAGAATAAAAAATCTATGAGCTACGAATCCTAGTACTGGATTAATAATAATAAATCATAATAATGAAGTGATACATATATGAAAAGAGGTATATTAACATATCATAAAATATATGGATTATATATAATCACACGGTATCATAGAAAAAAAATTGACATCATAAGATTATATAATCATAAGAATGTTTAAATAAAATAATAAATAACATTATAAGTATAAGTCAAGGCTCACTTCCAAGATAATATATCATAGTGTGTTAGTTTGATTTCACATTCACCAAATATAATGTATCATGATATAAAATCATTACCCAATAGATTAGGGGATATTTAATTTTGGGCCACCCTTTAAATCATAATATGTATAATAATATTTTTTCCACACAAAGAAAAGGAACCATATAAAATTCATAAGTATGTTAAAACACTTCATAAGGATATTAGTTATATAATATTTTAATAAAACACAACCTATTGGAATATCATAATGATTCCTAAGAAGATAATGGAATAAATAATTTAATATATTAATAATTGATTAAATTATCATAGATCATGATTAGAGAGTTAAAATGAAAAAAACTCATTTTGAGGGAGTAAAGAAGTTGGTACAGAAATGAGTCTATTAAAAATTACATTAAGAAATGTGAAAATACAATTTAAATAAGGTGATACATAGTGTTTTAATAAAAATAATAAGTAGAATAGAATGGTTTTACATAAAATAGTTATAATTTTAAGAAATCATTGATGTGAAGAAACTTTAAATGATTGAAAAATAGAATAAAAATAAAAATAATAAGGTTTCCATTAATCAAGGCATATTTATAGATTAGTTTGAGATGGGTAAATGAAAATGAGTAGAAAAATAGAAAAGAATTATAGATAAAATAATATATATTTTTAAGTAAAACGTATAAAAAATATAGATAATTTCATTAAAATAATAAATATATAATGTGTTTTTTAGATATAAATAATATCCCAATGAAAAAAGGTGGTTTAGGGAGATCCCTTACCTCATATCTGGAGCCGCTTGGTACGTTCCTTTAAATTCATAAATAATGAAATTAATTATGTTAAATAATTAATTCATTTATATTATCTTGTATAATTAATTTTTTATTATTCATTTATTATTATATTTTATTAATTTATTACATTATATTTTACTTATATTTGGAATGTGAGGTTTCTTAGTTAATATATCCAAAACTAATTTTTTATTTTAATCATTGTTAAAGGTGAAGTCAAATAGTAACAAAGTTTCTATAATTGTACAGTTGTTGATAATTTTTTATTCCATTAACACAAGAGTTGTAAATTTAAATGGGTTATAAATAAGATTCAATCTTCAAAATGCATCTCTCTATTCTCATTTTCGAAAATTAAAATTACGATGATCGTTATTTGTTATTAACATTATTATAATACCCAATTTTTCATTGGATAATGTTAATAATAGTATATATATTATATATATTCACATGATACATTTTTAGACCAATACATGTAAATTAATAATGAAAAAATAAAACATGCCATCCCTAGAGGTGCAAAAACAGCTACATTATGGCTGTTGATTTCATTTTAGATTTAAAATGTGGGAGAAAGAGAGTTTTGTAATTAATATTCAATTGATATAATAACATTTTAGTATACATATTATAATGCCCTGACTCTAGTATCCTGTAGTTGATGATTATTTTATTATAATGTAATAGAACATAAAAATCACATTATTTTAGATTAATTACTATAACAGCCATAATAAACAAGATAAATAACTAAAAGTTTCATTATTTTGAAAATTTAAGACACACGATATGAAATAAAAAAAATATTTTTATATCTCCATGAATTTATATACATTATATGTAGTAATCATCATAGTTTCATGGGGAAATGAGAAATAATAAACCAAAGGGTGTTCTAATATGCTTATTAAGGGGTAGCATAAACAATACGTTGTCTAAGCATAAGAAAGGAATAATTGATAAATAGGGACCAAAAAATTGAATAATTACATAAATTATAATAATATAACTATGGATATCCTAAAATTATAAATAATCATATGGACTTCAATAATTGATTTCATATTGATGGAATGAAAAATTTCAGACATCTTAATCATGCTGTTGAGGCCACATGCTAGGACATATTATATACCATCAAGGCCTCAGGTAAAGAAATTATATTTAAATTGTAAATAAATATACTAAATTACCAAAACATGTTTATATTAAGGGACTTATTAATATATCAAGGTGATAAATAATTTCAATCACATCCTATCACTAATTAAGTCGAATTCATTCATCTTATGAAGGAATGAATAAAAAATACAAATCATAATATTCCATACGGAACCACAAACATAAATCTGAGAAAAGTAATCAATAATTTCCATAAAGGAACATGTATATACATGATGTTAAATTTTCCTCATTAAACAAATAATATAGAAATCTACGGGAATATCCCACAATCAACAAAGAAAAATTAGGATATTCCAAATGTATTAAAAACATATCCATAAATATAATGATAATAAATAAGTCTATAAGAGTAATTTGATGGATTTAAATATGAAATTATCATTTATTATGGTTCTTAATAATCTCATAATTCATCCAAAGTATATACTTTGAGAGTGTTAAAATAGGTACATAGAAAGGCCCACTAGTAGTGCACTAAGTGAATATTAGGTTAATACCTTATCAACCTTTTTTAATTTTATTACTTCTTGGTGAATCATTTATAGATCCCAAATATAATAATTTTTATATAGCCATGGATTTCATTACTAAGAATGTATTGTTCATTAATATACTAAATTCTAGGATTTTTATTATTGTTGGACAATTCGACATATGATAATAGTATAATGTGAGGGAACAGTATTATATCATTGATGATATGAGAAATAATAATATAAATAAATCAAAATGATGTTTCTCATTGAAAAGTTAGGGATTAAGGAATATTACAAAAATAAAAGGAAGAGAAGATGTTAATACCCATTATTTCTAAAAAAACATTGGCTTAGGAAAAGTCTATAATGTGAGGGAACACTCATTACCACATTAGTAATATATAAAATGGGAAATAAAACCACATAATAAAAAAAAAATCATTATGTTTAAAATAGTTTTAGAATTCATGATAACAAAAAAATATAAATGAATAGAATATAGGAGGATTAGAGATTCATACTTACAGGAGAGATTTTGGATATTAAAAATATCTCCATATAACCATAGAAAGTACATGGAGAGGATCTTAAGAGGTAAAATGAGAGGTAATTTGTTATAAATTACTTTTGTGTGGAGATGGATATCATAACGGGTGGATGTGATGTTCTTTTTAAAGGTGAAAATTGAGGGACACTTTTTCAGAATCATAATTAAGGTGAGGGGTAATGGTGGAGTCACATTGATATTTAGTGATTATGTAAGGGGATGTTTCTATGAAATGTGTGTATGAATTTATAACCTAATTAATTAATTCTATAATTTTTTTTCATTAATCAATATTATAAAAATCCGATCTAAGATAGATTACCTCCCCTTACCATTTATTAGTTTTTTAAATTATTTACCATGGTTATTATTTTTTTACCAAAAATTTAAGAGGACCCCTCATAAAAAATTTAATTTCAATGATTCCAAAATTAGGACCATTTAATCCAACTGAATATCTAAATATGGTAAATTTATATTTTAAATTAAAAAATAATACACATAGAAAAACTATTTTTTATAAAAATGATTTTATAAAAATCAACCATTTTTATTATTACATCCTACCAATTGTTAGTTAAATTTATGTTAACATGTTTGATTTTATTTTAAAAAAATTAACTTAGAGAAAATATTTCCAAGAATTAAATATAGTGTATTTATATAAAAAATACACAAATTTTATAAAAACAATTCTATGAAAATAAACCTTTTTAACTTTATCATGGTAACTAACTTTTACCTCATTAAATTCTATTATATCTCAAAATTCATTTTCCATAATCTCTTAAATTCGATATATTGATTGAAAGTATGAATTCCTTTTTACAAAGATAATTCTCTATATATGTGAAATTTACTTATTAAATAAATATAGATATGTATTTTAAAATCAAACAATTTGGGATTAAAATTAAAAGCTATTATCCTATTAAATATTATTTTATTATGATATATATGTGAGTAATTATATTACTCATTATTGATTAAATATTATAACTTATATTATTATAATATATTTTTATTCATTTTATTTTGATAATATATAAATAATGGCTACATTGCCTAAGTTGAATATTGGGTCTTATATTCTCCCCCCTTAATTAATTTCGTCCATGAAATTTGGGTTTACATCAATACATGAAAAATAAGGGTAATTCATCCACCTTACTTTCTCAGGATCCCATATAGCTTCCTCTATCTTATGGGTCGTATAAATTAATTTCACTAGTTTAATTTTGTGATTGAATTTCACTTCATCTCATGTATCAAGAATCTAAACATACATTTCACTATATGAAATGGTGGGTTTCATATCTATTCCATAAACGATGAGTATATGTGTTGTTTCTGGTATGTAATTTCATAATATTTAAACATTCAATGCATCATGAAATTTGTATATGTTGTGTGGAAAATAAAAATGATAAGTTATAGCTCCAATTAATCTTGAAATCATAAAATGATTGATGTACCTCAGACATATATTTACATTCTTAAAAAATTATATAACCACATTAAATTGTTATAATTTATAAAATAAATGATACCCCAAAAGGAATTACATGTACTTTATTCGATTATCAGTATACCTTTTTTCCCACTCTGAGTATCCAAGATAATATTCAAGATAGTTTGATCTTATTAACTGCTCAATTAGATATGGGCCAACTACAATTTTTTCCAAACATCATATTAGTGGGTTAGATTATAAAATAGTTTCCCATACAAGTCCTCAAAAGGTTCCATTTATATATTATAATGGGATCTATTTCTGTATGAAACTTCCACCAAATGTATGTAATAGTTCAATTTTAATCATAATTCATGTGAGGATTACGTTATCAAATCCTCTAATTTTGAGATAGTTCTCTCAAACATAAATTCTTTTTGATAATGCAATATTTTTCATAAGTGTGTCTTTCTATTAAAATAATTTTTAATACCTCTTAAAAAAATTGATAAAAAATTTTAATAATGGAAAAATAAAATTGATAATGGATAACCATCGTGTCTAATAATTTCATTAATAAATATATATAAAATAAGTTCCTAGGGAAGATCCTCCACTATTTCATGGAAGTGTGATAACTTAGTGAGTTAATCCATAATGGTCCAAATATAATTATTGTTATTATAATTAAAAGTAAGTCTTATAAACAATTCGATTATGAAATTAACCTATTTCTATATCAGTATATTGACGTATTTTAGAATACCCTTTCAGAGTTTTTTATCAGTTTATAATTGTTGGCATACCAAGAATCTTGAAACATAGTTGAATGTTTCATGATTTTCCTATTATATTTGTTTCCAAAGATCATCATAAATCATGAGGATTCAATGGGGTATAATATAATCTAATCTATAATATTTATCCAACATTTCCCTCTTTATCTTGGGTATAAAGGATACATAAATTATCTTTCCAAAAAATTAAAACACTGCCTTCATAGATGAAATCAATCAATCACCCATATCTTATGGATTTAATATTATTTTGAAACTATATTTCATCCTACTGATTATTAATTATATTCATCTGTAACATTGTTTGGCTAATTTATAACAACCAAAGAATAACATACATGAATATTAAATGATTTTAAATGAATGTTCATTACATTTTAAAAATGAATGCATGGGGACCGTAAGAGTCTAGTTGTTTTCTATGCTTGGAATACATTCTTCAATATTTTTAAATATATTGGACATCTCTAATAAAGATCTTCCCCTTTATTACTACTACATAATAGCTTTCATTAAAACTTAGTGAATGGAAACATAATAAATGGTGAGCTTAGATGCTCAGTAAGGGAAAACAAATAAAACATTAACATAATTGTGTAAAATCATGAACATTACTTTCTAAAATCATACCATTTCAAACATATATCAAATTATGAGTCATGGAATAAATGTGGGTCATTTATAAGGAATAATTAATAAAGTAACATAAGCCCTGAGGATGTCGAATTAGAATAAAACATGTAATTATGGAAGACACATAAGCGTAGAAATTAATTTCCATGTTATACAAATATTATTTCCAAGACCATTACAGTATACAATGTCTATTACTAAAGTTGGTTCATTTTCTGTTCAATCCCTTTAATACTGAACCAGATTTATTTTTCATTCTCGCACTTTATTGCTAAACTGGATTTATAGGTTATTCCTTTCATGTATATCTCATGAGATATAAGTATTTTCACAATGAATTGTAGAGAGGTAGTTGTCCCACCAATATCCTAATGATATAATTCTTACATGTGCCACAATAAAATAAATCATTCATCATAACCCAAAAAAATTAAATGGTTTTCATAAAAAATAATTCCACCATAACATACTCAATTTAGAGAAATGGATTTCATAAATATAATTACATCTTACACACAATCAAACCATAAGAACAATAAAGATATTATACTTGAAACAAAACATATTAAAATAATTTAATCATAGATGGAAAATAATTTTGAGTGAATACATGAAATTAATTCCTGAGAAACATTATTTCTTCTTTTGAAAAGGATTTATTTTCTTAAAACATGATTTAATTTTATAAGAAACTAATTTCATTGAAAATAACATTGATATGTTATAATATAAGCTTCATTAAAATAATGTGTTATTAAATAGTAAAAATCAATTCATGCTGTATAAGTAAAAAAAAATTATTCTCATAATTCTGTCAGAAAAGTCAAAAAGTTCCGCATATAGAAAATAAAATAATTTTTTCCTTCTTAATCATGTAGTAAAAGATAAAAATGTGTAAAATGACATTAAAAATTAATATGAGAATATTAAAATATTTAGGAAGGTTTTTTTAGATAAAATCGATATTGATGGTAAATAACCCCCATCAATACTTGTGTATAAACAATCTTGGATAAGAATGTGATTGAAAAATTATCTCTTAACAATTTATTTTCAATCAAATAATATTATTCATAAAATAAATACGAATATATTCATATATTAATACCATAACCATAATAATAAGAATAAAAACATTCATGGGATGCATAAAACCCACACAAAATAAATAGGTGGTGTATAAGGCATATAACCCACAAAAATAAAGGTGCGAAAAAATAATCCCTTAACATAGATTTTATATAAATTGTATGTATCCTAAAATATTATATAATGATTTTAAATGATATAATTGACTTTTTTCGGAATCATAGACATCATATATGGCATAATTATAATCTGTTTGTTAGTAACATTATTACTCATCAATCACGCATTATTTTTATTTTTTATACATCTTTTTTTAGTTGAATTCATATTATTTGGTTATAGTGATATCATTTATAAAATGATATTAGTTTAATATCTACCATATTTATTCATTCAAATCATTTATAAAATCATCCTTTAATGAATATCTTGTTGAATGAATATCATCACATCATGGAGATTGTAGATCGTATGTACACATGAGCGACAATATCATTTTCATAGTTGTTGAATGGTATTGAATTAGATGGTGTATAAAACTTTAAAATCAATATAATGTTATAATAATCATATATAGTGATTATTTTCTTCATTATAACCATGCATGAAATGTGGTTGTGAAAAATAGATTACACCATGGTGTGGAGACTGTAAGGCGTACGTAAGCACGTCTGGTGATTTCATATTTTGTAGGATGGATAGAAGGTGGAATATGATTGTTTTATAATCATAATAAAAAATCTTTGTGTATGTTATATTATATTTATTAGTTTATAATGAAACAAATCATGATGATGAATTAGAATAAGAAATTAGTGTGGAAGAATCAGTAGGTGAGATTACCTTTTCTTTGATGTGCTCCCTCTAAATATCCTCGTAAAGAAATAGCGATAGACTTTGAAGAATACTATAACATCAATAATCTTACTATGGAAGTTTAAAATGGGAAATGGTAGGGTA
This sequence comes from Viscum album, assembly GCA_963277665.1. Classification (NCBI taxonomy): domain Eukaryota; kingdom Viridiplantae; phylum Streptophyta; class Magnoliopsida; order Santalales; family Viscaceae; genus Viscum; species Viscum album. The sequence goes on along the minus strand of OY728139.1, from coordinate 663,116,825 downwards.
TGTATGAGCTTAAAGTCTCAATGTTATTTGAAAAAGTCACAGAGGAGGTGCCCTTTTATATTTGAGGTGAGGGGCACTTTTGGGATCTCCAAAATAATAATTTATAATAAAATAATACCCCATCCAAAAACCACCAATATTTTTTAATTTATAATATGAGATGACATAATTATTAAATAGAATCCTCAAACAAATTTTAGGCATGTTTTTTCATCCATTAATGCATTATCATTTTAATTTATCATTTAGTTATTATATTTCTTTTTAACTTGTGTTTCAAATATTTAAATATTAAAAGGGTGAACTATTCACTTATTTGATGTAAATGAAACCATAAATAAATAATTTACCATATTTAAGACCATATAATAATTATTAAATATTTTTAAAAATGTTTATGATTTTAAAATAATTTAGTAAAACATTTTTTTTCGAAACAACAATAATTTCACTTTTTGACTATATTCAATTATTGTATTTTTTAAAATATCAATATAAGATGTTATCCGAAAACCAAATGTTTTATTATATCCTAATGTGGTCATGTTAATATATAACATTAATTGGACATATTAATTATCTCAAATTATATTTATTTTAATATTTTAATAACATTTATTTTTTATCCCCATTCATAAAATAATCACAACATCAGTTCTATGTAATTATTTAATTTAATTATATGGTGAATAAAAATTAAAAAATATAAAATGATGAATATAAATATATGAGAATTTAGAAAAATTATTTTAGTAAAATATAACTTCTGGAAAATCTATCACTAAAAATGTTATACTTTTTAAAACATGAATGTTACATGTTTATCATCACATTATGTAAAATAATAAAATTGTCATAATCACTTATATAAATCTCCAAAGGGTCAATAAATTGACCATTAAATGATTATGGTCGATATATACTAGAAAAATAATATTTTTTATATAAGAACAAAAAGTATTTGTATATTTCTCAATTACAAGAGGGGGGTGAATTGTTATTTTAGAAGCATTGGTTCTTATCCTTAAAAAATCTATGTTTAAGAAAGTTAATCATGATGGATTCAGAAACCCTACTTAGTTAATAATAATGAAAATAACTTTTAAGAATCCAAAAATATGGATCCAATAAAGAAACTTAATATATATTTAATTAGGTAAATATTCTACCTTAAAGCATTAGGAATATTATTTATATGATAGTATACCAGAATAAGAAAGCGTAGGAAAGTTACAATTTATATCTTTAACAAAATGCTGCAGAATTAAAACATGTATCAAAATAGGAAACGTATAATAAGTCATTTATCCCAAAGAGAAGTCTATCTTAAAACATTGGGTAAATGTACTATGATTTATACTTTCATGAAAGTTTATCTTACCCACACTGGGGTAAGTCCTCAATATAAAGATCGACATATGTCTTGCTACACTCGAAAACCCTCGATTAATTAAGTAATCGATACGTCTATATTAATATCCATATAAGCCCTCAATTTATAACAATAACAATCGTATTTGTACTATAAAGGTTGAACATGATGTTTTCAACTTGAATGAGTTGTTCACATTATTAGCATAAGGAAAATAGAGCAGAGAAATACAGAGTATCACTTCATTCTAGAGTTCAACCGGAGTGTTGCAATGTGAAAATTGAAATGGATGGGTATTTATAGGCATGTATTCCAAAGGGTGACTTCCTCCTCCAACATTTATATTATTCCGTAAATATTGGAGGAATATGTACATGTGTCACTTAGGAAATGGTTAAGTTATAACATATTGGACAACATCTTTTTATATAATAAACAATGAGAATCATTACAATTCTTAAGAAACATTACATTAAAAAAATTTAATAACATTAATAAATTAATTTACTCATATTATTATGGTAATGATATTATGAGTCTAAAGTATTAGAAATCATATTTTGAAATAATAGAAAATTGGATTATGATATCAGAGGAAATTGGAGTTTGAATTCTGATGAATTTGGATTCTGAATTCAGAAGAAATCACAATCTGGATTCATAATAAATTAGACTGTTATTTCCAGAGAAATAAAAATAATATTTTAGAATAAATTGGAGTCTGATTTGTGGAGAAATCAGAGTTTTATTTTAAGAGAAAATGGAGTCTTATGTACGAAGAAATATGAGTCTAATGAACTGTATGTTTCTGAGTTAGATAAGGGTCCTATTTTTTTATTTTATGAAAAATATGGTTAGGTTTAGTTGGAAAAACATTAGGTAAGGAATTTAAGATCATTTCTAATGTCCAAAAAAATTAGTGAATAGAAGTTCTCCTTATGAAAATGCTTCTTAGGGAATGAAAATTTTTCATAAGAAATTGAGTTTTGGATTTTTGAAAGAAAAAGGAATGAAAAATTCATAAGGAAATGTATTGACTAAATAATATTCCCACATTTTAAAAGCAAAAAAAATTCCTAAAATAATATAAATATCTAAGGTCTTAACTTTTTATCTTTAAGGGAAATACTGATTTTTTATGGCTCATGGTGAATTTGGAAAACTCCCCCTTATGTTAAGAAAATCCTACAGATCGTATTCCTATATTTCATAGAGAAATAACCCCTACTTACTTAATAATTTCTTTTTCATGTAATATCATCCTTACGTAAAAATTATCTTCTTTTAACTTCATATAATTTTTTATCATTCTTTTCTTCCCCTTAGTGATTTTCAAAAAGTAATGCAGGGAAAGAAAAAACATTTACCTGAATGGATGAAAAATAAAAAATTTGAAACAATAAAAAGATAGTAATTTTCATTAAGATAAAAAATTCATCAAAATAGAAATTATAACAAAAATAAGATTTGAAAAAAGTATTCAAACTTATTTTCATCCTTAGGCATCATATTCGTCAATGTTTCCATCATCTTCTTCAATTATTTGTGATCTTATTGAAAATTTTTGAGTAAGTCTTCCTAATATTCAGTTTTCCTTTCAAGATATTTGATTCTTTGTTTGTTGGACTTGACTATTTATCTTTGATATTTGATCAATTATTTTTGATCATTGAGTTTTTCTTCCATCTTATCCCTAATTTCTCATTCAAATTCCAGATTGACAGCCACACAATTCTGTTTTTCATTTAAATAATTGTCTTATTTTTTGTGACTAGATTTCTATTCGGTTAATTTATTTAAAAAAATTAATGGATAAATTCAGGATCCTATCATCAGACATAACAAAATAATCCTCTAATATGTGAGTGAAATTGTCAAAATCTTAAGATAATCTATGATTGGATTTGAACACTTTGTGATTTCATTACATGATCTTCTATGAGCATCATAACTGATATAAAAGGTCTTGAAGACTACTTCCTATTTGGTGAACTTTTCTATAAGAATTAATCTTAAATATGACTTCTGATTTACTGGTTCTTGAATCAGCATACATCATGAATCAATAGGGGAAATAAATGGATGGATTTCACAATATTTTTATTGAATAAACAATAAAAGCATTTCATAAATAAGATAAATACTCTGAAATATATTTTTTTGATGGTGAGGATAGCTCATTTTATTTCCTCTTAGATGCACCAAAAACATCCTTCTTTGACATTTCAATAATAGATTTCATAGGTGTTTCAACAATAACTTCCTTTAATTTATATTTTTTAGAGATATCCTTATCAACAATATGAGTTTTATGGTCTCCATTCAAAACATGGATAATTCTATCATCATCAACATCATCATCTACTTCTTTATCAATACCATTATCAGCAACATTATCATCCTTGTTGTCAAAATCTTTATCAGCCTTCTATTAAACTTGATAATAAATATCATCATTGCAACTTTCATCTTATTAAGGGTATTTATTAACTTTATCATCAACAACATCATATTTTTTTAATAGAGTTTCCTTCACAAATTATATTGGTGGATTCATCTTTAGAAGTTCTTTTTGATAGATTTTTATAAGGTCTATCCTTATCTTTATATTCTTTTATCATTCTAATCACATCATCTCATTCTTCCTCTTCTTCTTCCTCATCATTTCCTTCATGCAGGATTTGTTATTATTAAACTATTGGTTTCTGAACTAAAATATCCTTCTTTGCATTATCTACTATAGGAGTCTCTGTTTCCATTACTTCCCAATAAATTACGAGTTCTTTTAAGAATGAGTCTTGTACCTAAACTTGTTCATAATCGTTTTTGGTATCTTTTTGTAAGGATTGAATAATCTCATATTTTGACATCATCTACATCAAATTAATTTATTTAGATTACCTCTCATGCTCTTCTACTTCTTGAAATTTTAAGGCCTTGCCTCAGTAGGATATATTCTAAAAAACATAATCACCTTAATTTTTCTTTGACCTTATCAGAAAATGACTTTTTGTTCAAGGGATTGGGGGAGTAAATAATGGTTCAATGAATAGTTTTTGTTATTGTGGTTTTGTCTCTTTGGATTTCCTTTCATAGTGGTTTTCTTGGATCTTTCTCTATCATCTACCTTCTTACTAGTATCTTGATAATCTTTTTTAATAAGATCAATGAAATATAATGACTTAATAATTATTCAAATTTTTGTTCATCTCGAGGTATCATCACATAAAATAAATTTCATAAAGGTCTTGTCCTTTGTGTTGCACAAGATTTTTACGGATTCATAGGTTCAAGTCATTTTTGCTTTTCACAAAAAATAGAATTTAATGAAATTGAATCCAATAAGTTTTTTCTTAAAATAGGATTGGAATACCAATAAATAAAAAAACAAATTAAATGATATATATAAGAAAATGCACCTTCCAGATTTCTCAGAAATATTTTTCAGTATTGAAAAGATTCCTCTTATGACACATAGATTCTGAATTGTTTTATTAGGGAATGTAACCTTTTTAGGTTTTAATTTTTCTGGAAAAATAAAATACAAAAGAATAAATATATGTACCCCCCTTATGAAAAAGAGTTTCTTAATGTTATGGTATAGTTTCAAAAAAAAGTTGACATAGATGATTACCATACGATTATCATTCCAAACATATATTTAATGTATAAAAACTATCGGAGGGTAATGGTTTTGTAAATATGTTAGCAACATGATCTAGAATTACAATAAATTTAAGTATGATATATCCTTTATATGTTTGATCCCAAATAAAGTGATGTCTGATAACTATATGTTTTTCATGAGAGTGATATGAGGGGTTCTTACTTTGGAAAATGGCACTAGTATTATCACACATTATATATGTTTTGGTGAAAATAATTCCATTTTCTATGAGTGTGTGTGGAATCCACAACACTTGATCACAACAACTTCCAATTGCTATATATTCAATTTGAGTACTTGAAAATTTTACTAATTGTTGTTTCATGTATGACCAAGAAAATAATGAATCTCCAAAGAAATTATATGTTTCAGATGTACATTTCTTATACATTCTACATCCACCAAAGTTATCATCTAAAATTCTTTTAAAAAAATCATTTCCAGAAGAATAAAAATGTCATTAATCCATGGTTCCCTTCAAATAGAGAAATATTCATTTTATTTATTTTAAATGGGATTATTTTATAATAATCTAATATCATTCACATAAGCATACTGAAAACATTATATCTACATGAATATCTGTTATGTATAATAGACTTCAAATCATACCCCTTAAATAAGTTTCATCTACTTGTTTCTCAGCATCATCCATATCAACAGTGTGGGAGGTACTGAATAGTTTACTTATAAATTTAGTGATGTCATATCCATACATCTTAAGAAGATATTTAATATAATTATGTTGAGATATAACAGATCAATCTAGTTTCTAATAAATTATAAAAACAATAAAAAAAGTCCACTCACCCATCAAACACAGATTTCACTAGATTCTCAAATGAATTTGGTAGGTATTACTATATTTATCCGAATATAATTTCATCAAAATAAATTATAACAAGAAAATATTTATTGTCAGTCATTATAAAAAAGGGTTGGATCTACATTTCCCATAACATAATTTTTTTGTAACAAAATCATTATATTTCTCTCATACAAGGATCTAGGGGATTATTGAAGTCTATATAATGCTTTGGAAAGTTTGTGAACATATCCGGGATGTTTTTTGTCTATAAAATGAGGATATTTCACAACATAAACATCCTCTTGAATATATCCATTATAGAAATAACATTTCATGTCCATTTGAAAAATATTTAAATTCAAAAATGCTGTAAATCCTAGTTGAATATAAATAGATTCATATCTAGATACAAGACTATAGGATCCTTTATAGTCAATTCCTTCTTGTTGAATATAACCATTAGAAACTAATATTTAATTATCTCTTAAAAAGATTCCATTTTTATTTCTAAAGACCCACTTTACTCCAATTACAGAAGTTTATTTTGGTCATTCAACAAAGGTCCATACATTGTTTCTTTCAAGTTCATTTAGTTCATCTATTATAGGATTAATCCTATCATTATCACATAAATCTTCATCAGTAATTTCAGGCTCTAATTGGGAAAGAAATTATAGATGCTATAATTCATTCCATAGATAACTTCTAGTCCTTATAGGTTAATTTAAATCATCAATTATATTATCCCTAGGATTATTTTTAAGAAACTACTGATTTGGGTTTTGTAAAAACATGTTCATCAACAAAAGGAATAAAATCTTCTAGGGTAAATACTTTAGAAAATTTTCTTTACTATTTTCCTGATTAGAAGAATCATCCATAAATGGATGATAATAAGTTTTTTAAAATGCACCTGAAGATGTAGGTTGAGGTTATTAAAAATAAAAGGATTGGTTTCATAAAATTTTACATGTATTTCTTTTTTTAAACTCTAAAAGCCTTATAAAATGTGGAAAAACCTATTAATATTGATTCATCATTTTTGGGAGATAATTTATATATGTTATCTTTATTATACAAGATTAATACTTTGCATCCAAATACATTGAATTAAGTAACATTATCTTTTAGACCAGCACATAACTCATAATGTGTTTTATCAAGACAATCTATGATTAAAAATTTATTTATAGTGTAGAAAGAAGTACTAAATGCTTCAACCCAAAAGTGTTTATCAATATAATATTCACTCAACATGGTTCTAGTTATCACTTGATGAATATAGTTTCTTATTTCAAAAAAACTATTTTTTTGAGGAGTTCTTGGAGCTGCGAAGTTATGAATAATTCTTCTCTTACTAAAAAAATATTCTAAATGGGAATTTTAAAATTCTCCCCCATGATCACTAAAAATGGTTATCAATGAAATGTGTTTTCTATATTTTATCATTTGGTAAAAAATATTTAAAATAAGAAAAGGATTAAAATTTCGTTTCTGGAAAATTGACCCATGTAAATATTGTGTAATAAAAAAATAAAACAAATACATAGTATTTTCCTTGAATATATCCAGTTTTTGTTGGACTAAAAAGCTCTATATGCACTAGCTGTAATGCATCAGATGTTGAGACTTCATTTATTGATTTAAATAAATTCTTATGATTCTTTCCATATTGACAAGGATCACAGACTTCTAAAAAATCAAATCTATGATCTAGTAGATATTTAACAAGTCATTTAATTGAGATTTTTCATTGGTTACTATGATTGTAGTGTACTAGTATTCTATTCCATAACCATGATTGATCTTCCATTTCTCTTTGGAATGGTACGTCTTTGATCAAACATTTTTTTTATGATAAGTGTGTAAACATTCTCATTCCTGTGATAAGAGAGAATAAATTCTACCTTGGAATTCTGTAATAGGTATTTCTCATTCCTAAAATTAACAAGGTAACCTTAATCACATAATTGGATTATGCTAATAAGGTTGTGCTTAAGACCTTTAAGAGATAAAACATTTCAAATTAATTATTTTCCAAGAAGTAAAATATTACATATACCAACAATTTATTCTTGAGATTTGTTACTCAAAGTTACTTTTCCAACATTTAACGTGATAATATTTTCAATAATGTTTTTTCACAAATCATGTGCTTGGAAAATCCACTATCCATGTACCATGTATTTTTTAGAACTTCATTTGTTTTCCATATCCATGAGACATTGATTTTCAGTAGGAATTATGGATATAAGACCAATACTTTTCTATCCATAAGATTCCATATAAAAAGATCCATCATAAGAATCACCACCACTAGCATTCGAGGTGTAATAAAATTTCATTAATTTCATAGGCCTGGACTTGTAGTAATTCTTCTTTTTTCATTCTGAATTCATATCATTTCTTTATTTCTTTTTGAGAATACGAAAATTTGGCCTGATAGGACCTTCCCTCTTGCATTCATAACTAGTCACTTATGAATCAATCTTATCCTTTATTTATTCCTTCTTGTATCTATATTGAAAATATTTCATTCTCACAAGCATTTTTATTCTCATAGCATGATTGAATATTAATTATCTAAATGATCACTATCACATGATTCATATAAAATATTATCTTTCTTGGTTTTTGATCTAGTAACTCTTTTTAGAGTTTGGGATTTCATATGATTTGATATAGTAGTTAATGAAAAACATCCATTACAATTATTCTTCATATTGATCTCTATAGCTCCCTTTATTATTTTTTCATGTTGTAGAAGTTTTCCAAATATCTCATCAAGAGTTATGTTTGAAACATTCTTATTCTTATCAATACATGTTCTTTTGGATTCCCCCTCAATGAGAATAATATCTATTATATAATCCACAATAATATCATCATAAATTCCTTTATCTCCAATATACTGAAGGATGTTGATAAAAGTCATAATCCTTTGTTGAACTTTACATATAATTTCTCTATAAGGAAACATAAAACCATAGTATTCAGCTCCAAGCGTAGCTCTTCTTGTTTCAATAACCATGGATGTGCTAAAATTTGTATCTATGAATTTATTCCCAATGCAATTAGAAGATTAATATAATGAAATTTGTATATAGATGTTCATAGTCGTACAACTTAATAATTTATTACATACATTAAAGTTTAGATAAAACTCTTATTTTTATTGATTTGTGAATTTTCTGATTTCCTTGTCATGAATCATGTAGTGTGTAGTTAATATAAATAAATTACCCACACTGGTATTGATAATAAAATCCTCTATCATATCTCTTGGGTATTCAAAGACATTTCCATCAATAATTGGGCATCTTGTAGGATTTAAAATGTCTATTGATCCAACATTAACTAATATAATTCTTAATGAGAAAAAACAAAAAGATATTTTCAAAAAAACGTGTTAGTAGAAAATGTTTATAAATGATTATTTTATAATTAAAATCATTATGAAAAACACGAAAAGTAATGTTATAAAAGAAAAGAAGAGAAAGAAAACTTATATACAAGTATAAGCATTTTAGGGACCTCCTCTAATACAAATTGTAGGATCGAAATTTATATGTAGATTACTCAATTACAAAGGGGGTGAAATGTAGGCTTAAAACATTTGTTATAACCTTAATTAAATCTATGTTTAAAAAAATTAAACAATATGAATCTACAAACACTCATTAGTTATTAACAAAGATACTTACATGATTAAAATCCAACAGTATGGATCTAATAACGAAACATAAAACATGTTTACTAAGGGAAAGATTCTAACATAAAGCATATATGATATTATTTATATCAGAGTATAATATAATAATTAAGAGTAAGAAAGTTACTCTTTTTAATAATAACAAAATACAGTGTAATTAAAACTTATAAAAAAACAGGACAATTATAAGAAATATTTTAACCTAGAGATAAGGGTATCCAACAACCTTGGATAATAGTCCCTGGATTTATACATTCAAGAAATTATATCTTATCCTCACTAGGGAAATCCATCTATATGAATATTGGTATATTTATTTACATCCTCAAAATCCCTCGATTATGAAGGTAATTGGCACCTCTATCTTCCAGTATTTAGAATCCCTTGATTGAGAATAGAAATAATCATATTCATACTAGGTATTTTGAACAAGATGTTCTCAACATGAAAAGGTTATTCTTTGATTTATTACAAGGTAGATTGAGTAGAGCTCTTGTACAGTATCACATAATTTCAGATTTAAACTATAGTGATGTAATGCGATCATTGAAATGGATGTGTATTTATATGCATGGATTCCAATGATAGATTTCTTCCTCTGACAGTCATATTTTCCCTTAAATTTCTAAGGGACTTATACATCTGGTACTCTAGAAACTATTTATTTAAAAATAATTAGATCACATCATTTTATATAACAAACTATGAGAAACATTACAATGATCAAGAAACATTATCACATTTAGTATCCAAAATAATTAAACGTTACATAAAGAAAGTTTGCCAACGAGCCTGTGCCCTAGTGGTAGAGGCTCTTTCTTGGCATCGAAAAGACCCAGGATCAAATCTTGAAAGGGGCGAATTCCCGAGTGTACTGTAGCAGTACTGTAGTAGGGCACCGTAGTAGTACTGTAGTAGCGGAGGAACTGTAGCAGCGATGGCACTGTAGTGGTGGTGGGACTATATCAGGGACTGTTGTGGTGGCTGTACTATAGCAGGTATTGTAGTATCACAGGAACTATAGTACTAGTATTCATCGAGGGGTCCTTTGGGCCAAAATATGGGCTTTGAAGCCTTGTTTTCAGGCCATTTGGCCTTGGGCCTTCAGGATATGTAAGGGTATCCCTCTACCTAGTCTAAAATTAGGTCTTTTCTTTAATAATAAATTGAGGCTATGGCCCCAACCTTTTATGAAAACATAAATAAAGTATAATAAATATAATAAAATCATTTTATCATATTCTTAATGTAGTCAGATTCAGAGTCTAAAATTTTTGACAATCGAATTATGAAATAACAGAAAATAGAATTTTGGTTTAGAAGGAAATAAAATTCTGAATTCAGATAAATTCAGTGTCCAATTTTAGTAGAAATTAGAGTTTGATTTCAAAATAAATTAGAGTTTGATTTAAGAATAAATCAGAGTCTAATATCAGTAGAAATCTGAGTCCAAGTAACTGTATGGTTTTGTGTTTGATAAAGATATGATTTTTTTTAATTAAGAAAATGATGGTTATGTTTTGTTATGAAAACAATAGTTAATTCATTGAAGATCATTATTAAAGTCAAAACCCATTCTTATAGAACGAAAAGTTTCCTTTAGAAATTGTTTCTTAGAGAAAGAGAATTTTTATTAAGAAAATGTATTTTTGATTTACAAAACATAATGGAACGAAAAAGTCATATGGAAACTTATTTGTTGAAGAAAAATTAAAAATAAAATATTATGATGATGAGAAATCTACAATCTCTTAGAAAAATACTTTTAGTCGAATATATATTCTCAAAAATCTATCTACTAATTTTTTTTAGAACATAAATGTGAGAAGTTTATCATCAAATTAATTAAAATATTATATGTGTAATAATCTCTTCTATAAATCTCCAAATAGTCAATAACTCGATCATTAGATGATTATGGTCGACATATACTAGGCCAATAATATTTGGTCAAGTGTGTGTGTCTTTTATGGTAATTATCATTTTAATAAAAAAAGATGTTTATTGATTTTTCAACATTTAAATACGTTTTTCGTCATCAATGTAGAACCTTTTATGTTAATTATATATTTCTAAAAAATTAAAAAAAAATGAAGTTAAATAAAATCATTTTTTATTTAAAATTAGACTTTATAATCAAATTTATCTTCTATATAATCTTATTCTAAAAATTTTAAAGTTATTAAAAGTCGAGTAAGTCATATTTAAATTTTATTTTAAAAAAATAAATTAAATATCCTAATCTCATCCATGTAGATTCCAAATGATACCATTTCAATACAAGGATAATTTAGGTCAACAATTACACCTCAAATGATGTTAATACATGTGTTAGGGTAATTTAATAATATCATTCTTACACATAATTACCTGATTTACACTATTAATGTATTAATAAAATTTATAAAGTTACAATTCATAATGCCCAAAAATAAAAGAATGATATTTATATATTGTGTACCCATGGATTTCATATATGGAATCTATTTTTCAAAATTTCAAACACAAAAGTTTTAGTAATTAATTTAAAATTAATCGCATTGTCATAAAGAGAGAATGGGTTTTAAAAGATAAAACATTAACAAATATTGAAATGTTTTTACATCTTAATTTATTTTAAAATTAATGTAAACAACATACATTATATAAAATCATAAAAGTATATTCTATTAAAAATTAAATAATATAATTTAACTATATAAATTATTTCAGTGAAAAGAGTTGTTGTCAATTAAAATATAATGTGTTTTTACTATACATCAATACTTGAAAGTTATTATAAAAATAACTAAAATTCATACAAATTAAATTTTTATGTCCCAATTACAATGAAAAATTATATTCTATAAAATAGAATATATTGAAGATTCAAAACTAAGATTTGAAATGGGTGTTCCATCAAAAGGCATCAAAACTCTATTTTTTTAAAATTATATCTTTTATCCAAAAAATTAATTTGTTCATATATCATGCCTAGAAAACATATATAATGAATTTTAAACATTATATTTATTATATTTGACATATATTTCATTAATAAAATACATCAAGAGTCGTTTTAATATTTTTATAAATATGATTATTATCATTAAAATACTTTTTTAAAAGAAAGTTAATACTCTTCCTACCAACCATTATAATGACTAGGATTTATGGTTACATAATAATATTTTGTTTTTCACTTATACTCGGTCTTGCATTAAATACATTCCCTCAAAAGAACATGATTTATTTTTTAAAACACCCAATTATTGTGCAGCGTATACCGAAAGCTAGGTCGTTGTTGCATATTGTGCAAGATTATCGTGGGGCAGTGAACAATACAAGATATCAAAGAAATTTAGGAAAATTATTTTATAAAAATCTCAGGGTGTGTCATTCTACCACCCTTAAAATGAATTTATCCATCAAAATTCATTGGGGGTATAAGAAGATTAAGACATGAAAGTTTATTTCATTGGAACACACATATTATGAAGAAATAATAAAACATTATTTTAATAATGAATGTTAGAAACATAACGGTTATGTAGAGTAACTCATCACTGGGTTTCCACATAAAAAAACATTTGTGGGAAGTGAAAACAAGGATATAGAATAGGAATATAACTCTCATGTTTTGATGAAGAGTGATAGATGACATTGTTTAAAAAAGTTTAGAATCACAAAGCCATAAATCTATGATGATCTAAGAAAACATATGATTCATTAGATAAGAAGGTACTACGAGAAAATTTATTTTTCTTTTAAAGATCATTTCCCTAAAATTGAAGAACATGAGAAGAAATAAATACATGAATTTAAACTTAATCCATTATTTCATAACCCACAAGTCAACAAATACATACCCTATTCCAAGGTAACTAATATCATTTAATTTAATTATTCCTATCTAACATATCATTATCCAAATATCATTATCTCAACATTGTGATCATATTAATGTTTATACTTCCCATAATCATCTATTACCAGAAAACATCACCTTATTACCTTAATATCTTTCAGTAGTTACTCATACCACTCAGCATGTACTTCCAAATACATGTTTAAAACCACAGTGAATGACTACATAGATATTTTAATATTCTATAATACTATAAAAGTGACTCTAAAACATTATTACGGGATCCCATTATATAAACACTCAATCATTCCATCACTTCGTTATCATACTCACTATTTCTAACAGTGATCGCATGTGATTTGCCTTTTTATTTTTCCTTAATAGGTTGTTGATGTCAATCATCATTGATAAACCATGGATTAGGTATTTTTTAGCATAATGCCTCATTTCCTTACACATTAACATTGATGTGTGGGAGCATCATTCTTCGTATCCATTTCCTTATTCACGTCATTAGCTACCTTTCCCCCACTGCTTTGGCAATCAAATACCCACTAACATTCATTTTGACACTTGAATCATTTACTAGTATCTTTAAGAAAATATATAACACTATTATTTCCAAATTTTTAGCATAAGGAAGTGCTCATCTTCTTTTCACCATTGGGTTGATATTTTCACTTGAACTCCATCATCCATTTCTTATTGAGACCATGAGATTTATATATAAAATTATCTTCCATTTATACCTTTATAGATAAAATCCCCATATCTTCAATGATACTAAATTATCTTATAGCTAACACCCTTCAATGACAGGGTATTAATCCACTGAAGAATCTATCAACTTTAATTTTTGATACGATAGTAAATCCAGAAGAAAATCGTACAATTCTTGATAAAATTTATATGTATATACCAACAGATTCATCATCCTTTTTCATAATCTCTTGGAACTCATTTTCTATATTCATTTAAATAATACCGGGAATGTACGTATTGCATAATAATTTCGTTAACTCATCCCATTCCATGGTTTTAATTTCATCCTTCTACCTAATATTCTTGATTAATGTCCACCACTGGTCCACTTCTCCTTCTAAAAGCTAAATAGAAAAAATGAATTTTTCATGTTTTGATCAATGAAGGATAGAAAATATATTTTCAATGATAGTGATCCATTGTTCATCGAAAATTGGATCAGAAGACCCATTAAATGATGGTGTATGTTGACTCATGAAGGATGTAATAGAATTTTTTTCCCTTATCTGCTCATTTAGAAGTCCTGAATGATTCATAGCCTGTGTAAGTATAGGGATAATAATTTTCATTCCATATCCCATGAAATTTGGTTGCTTGGGAGGACAATCATTTCATTTCACATTTCATGGATATTTAACATGATTCCTTCAGGTTCTAGTCATTGTCTAAAACCATAATATATTAGATTTTGAGGAAAAATTATACACGGAAAACTACATCATCAAGGGGAAGTACATTCAATCTATTTTGTCATAGGATTAAACTTATTTTATTCGTGATTATCAAAAATAAACTCTAAGATTGTAACCTATTAATACACATATCCTTACAATATCTCTATAAATATCCTTCAAAATATCTCTAGGGATCTCTTTAATGTTTTAGAATGATAGTTTCCAAAGGATGAATAAACCATTACTCTAACACCAACTATAACTACCCATGATTTACGTACATGAATATTATATATTTTTAGTTAAATATTCATTAAATTTTACAAATTCATGACCAAGGACCATAAAAGTTTAGTTCCATTGGGATCTTGTAATACTGTGAAATATCATCATCAAATCCTATAATGATCATCCTATTTAGTTTTCTTACGTAAGAGCTTCATTTATATCTTAAGGAATAGAAACATAAGAAATTGTCCGATTAGATTATCAGTAAGGGTGAACAAAAAAACATGAAATTAAGAATGTAAAAACATGAAAATAATTTTGGAAAATCGTACCATGTTTAATATATATGCAAATTAACAGTTAGGGACTAAATCTACGTAATTCATAATGCATAAATCATAAAAGAACATGAGCCATGACAAAATTGAAATGGAATAAATCATGGAATTATGGAAGACACATAATAATAAAATATAATTTTCATATTATCGAAGTCTCATTCATATTACCTTCATTGTGGGAAAATTCCATTACTGAACTGGGTTTACAATCCGTTCAATCCCTATATTACTAAACTAGATTTATATATCATTCTAGCTCTGTATTATTGAACCTTATTTACTTTTCATTACATTAATGTCTATCTCATGATATTAAAAAATTTACCCAATACATTAGAGGGATATATAGGTCCCAGCCATATCATAATTAAATATCTCATACATGTTCCGCAACAACATAAATCATTTATCATGACCCAAGGAATAAAATGTGTTTCTTTAAACAATATTCCCCTATAAGAAAATCCATGTAAAACAAATGGATTTTATAAATACCACTCATTCATACACATAATAAAACCATAGGAATAATAAGTATATTATAATTGAAACAGAAATCTTTTACATAATTCTATCTTATATGGAAAATAATTATGATATAACACTTAAAATTAATTCTTGAGGAAAATAATCAACCTTCTTCAAAATATGTTGTCTTTTGTTAAATTGCAATTAAATTTTTATGTAATATAATTTAATTGAAAATGAAATTGAATCCTTTTAATGGAAGATTCCTGGAAATAATATGTTATTAAAGTGTAGAAATACATTCATACTGTAAAAGTTAAGAATAATAGTAATCTCATACTTTTTCTAGAAAAGACAAAAGTACCTCGTATGGATAAAAAGACATATTCCTTCCAACCCATGTCATAAAAGTAAAAAATGTGTAAAAATGACATAAAACATCAATATTAGAATATTAAATCCTTTTATGAAACCAATTTTAGAAATGTTGGACATGGATAATAAATAAACACTTGTAAATACTTACGTATAAAATATCTGAGATTATAATGAGATTGTGAAATTTTCTTTTACCACATTATTGTCAGTCGAATAATATCTATACTAAAAAAATGATGATTATATGAATATGTAAATACCATAACCTTTATAAAAATTATCATAAAAACATTCAATGGCAGTATAAACACCACACACATTAAATAGGGTGTGTCTAAAGAATAATTCCTATTAAAATAAAAGTGAGACAAATTAATCTGTAACCTTAGGTTGATATCTTTTTTATGTATTCAAACCACCTTTATAACAATTATAAATTATTTAATTGACTTTTCTACAGTAATACTCATCATATATGATCATAATGTATCTGTTGGTTAATAACATTATCACTCTTCCATCAGGTATTAACTTCTTTATTTTCATACGCATGTGTTTTCAAATAAGATCCTCTTCTAACGAAATATTTATATCATTTAAATAATCATATAAGTTTAAAGTATTTCCTATTTATTAATTCAATTAATTTATATAATCATTCTTTAATGAAGATCATGTTGAATTAATCACATTTCATCGTGGAGATGGTAGGTTGTACGTTCGCACGATCGACGATATCTTTCCCATGATTCTTTAATGGTATTGAATTGGATATTGTATAAAATTTCAAAATAAATATAATTCTATAACAATAATATATAGTTATTATTTCCATAATTATACACATACCATTATGTTTGTGATGAAAAATAGATTACTGAACAACGTAGAGACGGTAAGTCATACCTACACAAAAGTTATGATTTTTCCTTTCACATGATTGTTAGAATATGGAAAATTTCTGTTTTATAAAAATAAAATCTCAATATATAATTGATATTGGAGATATTACATTATAATTAAAAAATTATAAATAGTAAGTATAAGAAGAATAAAGTTTGAAAAATTAGTAGAGGAGATTACCTTTTTTTAACGTAGATTTGTAGTTTTGTGGAATGTGTGTTCTAATTAAGAATCTCTACATCCATACATTTTCTATTGGATTTATTCATGGAACTAAAAACATCCTATAGTTTTTTATCCAAAATTAAATTTCCTTCCATAGTCATAAATTTGTAATGTTTGAACTTATTATACTTAAGAACATACTTTGGCCGAGTGGATTGGAGGTTCGACTCATCACACCCTTTTGGGGGGAATTATTGTGTACTATAGGTCTCTCTTTATAGATTTGAGATATTTTCAAGAATCATTATTAATTAACCTTTTATAACATAGGTTTCCATTGGAATTTCAAATCAATTATTAGTACTTGTGAAATTTAGAATCATCTGTATGTATTCTAGGTTCCTCATTAATGGAAATATCCCTATGTATTTGAGGTTCTCCATCAATGGTATCCTTACATATACTATTTTGTGATTCATTTAATCATCATTAGGACTATACTAGTTTTTAATCCACTCATTGGGGCTCTCTGGAATTTATTGTTATCCATGGAGACGAAGGTTTGTTTTGATGATAGGATCTTATCGATAAAATGGTCTACCTACATATCCTTGTAAAAGGAATCAGAACCCTCTATGTTCAGCACTGCTTGATATGGAAAATATTTCATTTTTAGGTCATGTTATAATGACCTAACCATACAGTTTAATTTCATATTGTAAGGACATATAATAAAAAGGTTCTTAGTCAAGGTTTTGTGTGAGAATTGTTCCTATGCATCCCAAGGAACATGGAATGAATATGGGTTTCGAATTAAGAGTAGACCCTATTGGGAATATAGACCAGGAAGAACATGGTTGATTTAAGGGTTGATTTTGAACCTTGATGAGGTTTCCAACGTATCCTACTCAGATGGGAATAAAATCCCACGTACATCCATGTGTCTCATAGGATAGTATGGTCCTTTGAGATATATAACTTTTTGATTACTTCATGAAAAGGATTTCATGGTGCTTTGGGGGTGTAATATAGGATTTACTCCTAAGGTGGATGCTTGGATTAAGGGAATTAGGGTTGGATTTTTGAAGAGGATATCCATTGAGCTTAGGCCCTGACAAGGCTTCCTACATATCCCAATTATAGTGTGAATTATAAGCCTCATATTTTTTTCTAGAGATTTGTAAAAACATTGTGATCAAGACATATCTCAAAGCCCACGTGAGTCATCCTCGGTTTACGAAACAAGAGGATTTCAATATTCATCAAAGGCGCCCACACATTTCCTCCTACACTATTGGAAGAGGACATGCATATGGTGGAAGCGATGGAAGAGGGAAAAGAGACCGGGCAAGGGGATGAGGTGAAGAGCCTTCCCTCTATTCAGATTACATTGGACAAGGGACTAATTTAAGTAAGGAATGAATGTGAGGAAGTATAAATGTGCAAGACTACAACCTCCAACTTGAACGGTTATGGGATTACACCAGGATGGATACCCTAGAATTGGTCCTCAGAGGGGAGGTAGACCTCTCTTTAGTTCAAGAGGAAAAGTAGGTGTGAACCATACCTTCCCTACCAGAGACATGAGGTTCCAGGTTTTAGAGATGTGAATGGGAGATCAGAACCCAAACACTAACATTCAAAACTGGGAACTTCACAAAACTTTTACCGGGAGAATGGTCCATGTGACTGTGGATATACAAACCCAAATACACATCATGATTCCTAACCCCACTGTGAAACAAATGTGGGGAACCTCTGGTTACAAATATACAAACCCAAATTGGAGACATGTTGTTGTGCCTTTCCCAAAGTTTTTATAAGTCAGGAGGTTTTGGTGGATGTTTCAACATAATACCTATTAAAAAAGGGATCCAATGAAGAATAATCCTTTCCATGATTGGCTTTGCAGAAGGCTTTATGTCTTGTCGACTAATTGGAGTATGTGACTCAAATAAGGAAACCCAAGTAATAATTTGTCACGCATGTATGGGCACACTAGTAGGATCGGGAGACATGATGTTCACTTATGTGACTAACAATCTGGATGTTAATACATTGGCAAGACTTAGATCAAGCCATCACATGTATTCACATGTATTCCTAGAAGTGGGGAACTAAAGTTCTTCTGAGAGGAATAGGTGGCGTGAAATTGTTTATGATTCAAGGAGGTTGGGAGCTTTAGGAGATAAAGTGTTGTGTATTTAAAAACAAAAAAAAATTATTCCCAATTATCCTCCTTCAATTCCTATACTCTTGGAGTTAATGAAATACCTTGAAGGTTTCAAAAGGCATGGGTGAAGCACTAGGGTGACTAGAGCAGCAATTATGATTTAGAGGATTTCGTCCATACAAATGAAGTCCCAAAGGGTCTATTTATTTTCAAATATGTGACCTTGGGAGAAATGGTGGTTGGGTGTGACAGTTGGATTCACACCAAAATTGGGAACCCAAGTTTCTTGCGCACCAATGACTCGTTGGTCTAACTGGGGAAATTCAATTTTCAAGCTTTTTAAAATTTTGATTTTCCTCATGTGTTTTCTTCTCTTTTTTCTAATTCATTTCCCATTCTCATTTTTTATACTTTGTGATGATATATAGTGTTAAGAAAATCCCCCCCCCCAGAATTAGATCAGGAATGAAAAGTTGACCATATACTGAGAAAAAGTCATGAACAAGAAGAAAAAGGATGTTGTTTTGTGAAAGTGGAAGCACATAGGGTAAATAGGCACACATGGTTCTTGTGTAAATGGTAACTCTTATTTCATATATATATAGGCTTCAGTTCAATGAAAATTCCAATGAATTCAAAAAATCTTGCTCCTATCACAGATGTACCTTTCGTTCTTATGCTCCGGTTTGGTCGTGATTCTTATGTATGTATTCCATTTGCATCCAAGAACTATGGAACCACACTTGTGCACTGATTTTATATGTTTTTTCCACATTCAAAATTGTGCGCCTTAATGCCTTTGTCAATTTTTTGCATTCCTTTGTCAAAACAAAAAAATGAACCTACTTTAAAAATGACTTCTGATCTCTTTTTCAGGTTCAATTTCTCCCAAAAGGATTAGAACCGCTAATGAATTGGTTGATGAATAAATTAATGATTTTATTAAGGTTGATGGTCATGACTACTTTGACCTCACTAACACTAAAATACTAGTCTTGGAAAAATATATGAAGAAATATCAATTTAATTTTCCCCGAAGAACATATTTTCCTTTATATAGTTATGGCCATCTGCAGGATGTCAAAATTCCAGAACAAAAGAACTATATTCCACTTTCTTAGTTTCAATACTACACCACTTTCTTGTTTTCCTATATTTATGTTGTTGGAAGATATATGAATGTGGGAAAAAACATAATTCCCATTTCATGCATCATAGACTATGTTCTCTACATTTGAAAGCACATACACCCGAGCTATATCCACACAATTATTCATCCATGTTTTGAGATTCTCAGACAGATCAATCAAAAGGATGGATAAAAAGATGGGATTTCCTCCCAGAAGGGGTTCTTAAACTCAAATGGATGTGGGTGTATTCAGTGTGCAAGACATGAACGGAGTTTATGAATGAATTAGAAGTCGCTAGAATAAATGAGGATATATCGGTTGGGTAATCCTATGTATATATGAATTATTATTTTGTACCCGAGATACTAAGAGGATGGATTCCCAAAACTAACTCCTTCCATTTGACACATAGTGAAGTAGGAATCAGTTCATGAGATTTCAATAGGATCTGTGGAGCTCCAATTCTTAGATATATGTACGATGAGTTTATTCCCCCTAGGTGACATGGAATGACTTAGAAAAGACACAATCCTTGGCTCGTGAGTTGAGGAATATAATTTATAAACTCAAGAATAAAACCACAAAGAAGTCCCACACAATAAGGGATATTCATACAGAGAAGTGGATGGAAGTATACTTGGTTAGGAATAAAGAGAAGGGTCCCACTTGTACTCATCTAATGAACTGTCTAAATAAAGAAAATAAAGGTACACCTGATAATTTATGGCCATCATTAGAGAAATGTGTGTTTGAAAATTTGGGGTATGAAGTCAATTCCAAATTTCTTTCAAAGTCATGACTTGCAGGTTTTTTGGAAATGTAGCTCAATGTGTATTTATTACTAGTTCATGATTACATGGGAGGCGTAAGACCTGTAACTTTTTTTATCATGGCCAAGTTGGATGAGAAGATTATGGTAGGGTTGGATACCCTAATTTTTTAAAATATTCATAGGATTTTACTAGATATTTAGAGAGGTATGTCTTCCTTCAGAATAGTGGGACCATTCCAGGGGTTATGGGGGTGGATCACAACTCATTTCATAACTTATGCAGAGAAAAGTGGGGTATAGGTATTTGGAAGATCATTCCAATCATCTATTTAGGATTTTTAGTATTTCACTATTTTTTCTAACGCTAATGATTTTAAGTCCAGGTTGAGTACGTATAAGTAATTTCATCTTTTCCTTGTATGGGAATCTGTCTATAGGGATATTTTTTGAATATGGGATGGCCAACTTAGAGTTAAAGGAATATATTTTATCTTTTACGGACAGTGTATTTGACACCGTGATTGATGGGGAAATCATATGTGAGGCCTATTCTTCTTATAGATTCGCACATCAATTCAAATTTCTACTATAAATTACTGCATCCCCTACCATTCATGCCAAATTAGAGAAACATCAAATGGTTTCCAAAAAATAATGGTTTCTTAAAACAGTGTAGAAAACTAGAGAAATACTTAATTTACCTACAATTGAGGCAATATGTTTATGGAATATCTAGTATATTGAAAACTGGTTCGCATCTTACCCTAAAGGGGTGTTAAACCATGATTCTCCTCGAGTGGGGATAATGAGAGGTAGTATGAACCAACCCTTTTGTTTGGAAGATAATTCTTCATCATATGGGGTTGACTCATTAGACTCATAGGGTAGAGGTGATGAGGTTCCAAACTCATCGAAGTGACCTCGTGCAAGATATAATACACCTGTCAGAGTTATGATAGCCACACCATCAATCCCTACTGAGGTTGTACTGAAGTGGTCTAGTTGCTATCATTCAGAATAGGGATGAGTCCCATTTTCTCATCCTCCAGCTGTGACTGTATGAGTTGGGAAGTAACATAAATCCAAAACTACAGAATCCTCTTCACAACACTCTAGTATTTATTCAAAAAAAATATGACCAGAGGGTATTCAAACATGGTGAAGTGTTCATTGTGATGTTGAAACCATGTGGACTGATTTATGTGAAGGGTTCTATATTCCAATAATTGAGGATCTATAGGCCACTTCAGATATTCCATTTATGAACAACCCTAGGGAATTTAGAACTTATATCTGAGGACTAGAAATTCTCATATACGCAACAGACGAATCAATTCCCATCAT
The DNA here is from genome assembly GCA_963277665.1 of Viscum album. Classification (NCBI taxonomy): domain Eukaryota; kingdom Viridiplantae; phylum Streptophyta; class Magnoliopsida; order Santalales; family Viscaceae; genus Viscum; species Viscum album. Next base: position 663,094,081 of record OY728139.1, on the reverse strand, counting down.
TAATCAGGAGAAGGAAATGGTTGATCGTGGTACCACTGATTGGATTGACCATTAAATAGATGGAAATTGGTGTGATTTTGTAGATCCTAAACATGTAAGTTCCCTTTTTTATCATATTTTTTTCTACTTTACAATTTGATTTTTTTTCAAATAATTATTACTAAGGTGAAATATCATTTTAACTTGCAGCAGGCTAAAGGAAAATCTTCTAAAGTTCCATTATGACAATATAGCCCTAGTGGTACTACCCTTGGAGCTAATGGATCACCCTGTGAATCGGGAGAGATATATCTTGGTCAATAGGACATGGAGAATGAGATAAAAGGGGCTTGAATTCCTTAATACCTATTTTTGGAGATGATGGTGAAAGTCCTCTCAAGAAGGTGAATAAACAAAATAATTGAAGAAATAATACCTTGGTTAAAAATTTTCTCAGTAGTGGTAAGTATTCCTAAAAACATGAGTTTTATCATTATTCATATAAAGGGATTATAATTAATGGTATTATAGAATATTCTTCTATTTCTTATCCTAGTGAAATCACTAATAAGATTCAAGAAACTATGGAGGGTGCTCTTGAATAGGCACAAATTCATTGAAATCTTGTGGTTCTAGAAGATTAATTAAGGCCAAAGGAAATAACATCTATTCTCGGCACTCCTCCTCTTTCTGCTATCAAAATAGAGGAGACCTCTAGTAAATCAGAATTTCTTTATAAGTTATTAAATTCAAAAGAAAATAAAATCGTTCATGTGATACATTAGGTTCATCACATTTACTAGAACATCTTGTGACAATTGATATTGACCCCACAACTATTGTTGATGAATCTATTTGGTGTCATGGGTTTTTAGAGGAATGTTGCGAGGGAACCACACTAAGTGTTCTCATGGGTGGGATTAACATGGGATTTGTGATATCATTGGATTATATGATGAACCTTGGCATGTCTTTTGGCGAAATATTAGAACATATAAATATAATAAATGATTTATATGATTTTGAAGTTCCATGTATAGAACCATTAGGTCTTGAGATTTCATTGTTTTCCCTATTAATCTTATTATGATTAAATTTCTTACCCTGGTTGGATTAAACGTGACATTCTATTTATATAAGTTGTTACCATGAGGATTACTGAAGGTAACTTCGATGATAATTTCAATACTACATTGTAGATACATATTCTCAAGTGAATCTGGAGATATAAAATCCTCATGAGATTCATTCATAGGTTCCCGAGCTAATTAAAGAATGCATCCCCAACCGGAGACATCAACCAAAATCATTGAAACTGATAACATTGTTGAGGAGTTTACTCAAAATGCTATCCTTTTTTTAGGTGAGAGATATCAATTTTCGGATTGATATCACTCTTGTTATCTCTTAAAATGATCCATGTCGAAAATCCTGGATCAAATATATGGATGGTAATATCTAAAATTCCCATTTAGGAACTACCTCCAAGAATTACATGACCTTGATCTCGGTTCATCACACTGAGATATGGAGGTTATGCATACGCTGGAATTTATACAATAGTGAAAGTGATTATCCAGAAAAGGGGGAAAGAGCAGAAGATTCAGTGAGATCCGATAAAAACTAGAATGTTTATCAATACTGATGAATTCCAAGCAGTGATATTCAAAGATAAGGCAGATCATATTGTAATGTGGAAAGAACTAAAGTAAAATATTAATGAAATTAATATTTAGTAGCTTCTTCATCATCAATAGTAAAATATTATCATATGGGATCTTGACTAGCTTCATAACTCAATAGGATAAGTCTATGAGGATGGTGCAAATCCATTCTAGAAGCCATGGAAGCACATTGTTTTGCTGAAGATAATGAATGTGGTCAACTATACTAAATTCAATAAGTAGTTTATGGGGCACCATAGGTCCTTAACCAAATTAGATGTTATGTAGAAAACCTCTTGTGATTTATGACAGAAGAAAGACTCTAGTTTTTGGATTCTACCTGGTGAATTTTCACTCACAAATGATTATAATTTATTCATTAATCATCTGTGGTAACATTCTTGCTAGATTTTTTTTACCTAAGACGATGGGCCTAGTAAGTGTTTTTTTAATTTTACTAGGGTTTTACAAACAACCCCAACAACATTGTAACTTTTAAATTTTTTTTTCCCAATTTTAATGAAAGCATACAAATATATACGTTTTGGGATATGGTACTTGACTTTTTTCCAGAGTTCCCTTTGTGGGTTTCCATTCTACCAACTACCACATATATTGTTGTTTAAAATTTATAGTCATGTATGTTTGAAAAGAAAGGGATATTTTTTAAGGCTGAATAGCTTTAACCATAAATATTGAAATTATATACCAGGTCAGGCTCATTGGAGAAGAATTTCTCTAATATTCTTCAAATATTTCCAAGGGTAATCATGAGTCATGATTTTTTTATGGTTACCAAATATAAAACATTTATAAACATAAAGGATGTAATTTCCAAGAACAATGTTACCATTATTTAATGAACCTGTTATGGGGGTTGTATTATAAATGACCAACTATGGCTTATAGTGCATATCCAAATAAATTCATTTTTTGACCAATAGGGTAATTATGTAGGGAACTAATTCAAGGCCACCTCGGGGAATGTATTACATAGTTAAGAAAAATATCTCTAAAAAATTTAACACATTTTTTTGTTGAGAGAAAAGGGAAACATGATTCGGTTTATTCAAGACCACAATGGGTGATTTTTCCAAGGAATGTTATTTTAAGTATCAAGGGTTAACTATACCAACATATTTAATGAATTGAAAAACCACTTATACCCAAATTTGGTGTATGAGGAATGATTAAAATTTAACAGAAAGAGGGATTTATAATATCAAGCTATGATGTTTTGAGTCATGCCCTGAGGACATTGCAATATACAGTTTTAATTCATTCATTAAGGAAAAGGGGTGGATTTAGAGTAAGTTATTTAGCTCTGACTAATGGTTTGAAACTCTCCAATTTGTTAATAATTTATTTGTAATAATACAACCAAGTTCATGTATGGAAGGGAATAATCATAAACTTTGACTTGGGAATTTTTTGATCCGATAAATGATATGGAAAATGGATAAAACGGAATAGAATAATTCCTTCTTAATAATGAATTTTCCATTATTTGATGAACCTGTTATTGGAGTTGTATTTTGTAGGTCCAACTAGGGCATATGCTGCATATCCAAATAGTGGCATCTTTTAACTGAATGTCGTGTTATGTAGGAAACATATGTCATGAAACATATGGGCACGTACTACATATTTTGGAAATAGAGTTCTAAAAACTATGACATTAAATGGCTAAAAGCTGATGAATTTTTATGGATTTTCAGATATTTCACCACATAGAGTTCGGTTTATGGAGAAAGGTTCCTAAATAACGATATAGTATTTCTAATAATGATTCCCAAATAATCGGAGGAAAATGATTTCTATGAATTTCTAACCCAAATGTATGAAGTATAATGACTTTAATTTTAGGTCATAAAACTAAGACCAAAAAGGAAATAGTAGATAATACATGGTCAAATGATCAAAGTTTATTTCATATTATTTTGAACACATGGAGAGGGAAATGTGTAAACCATGGTATTGAAGACTTTCAAATAGATATAAAGGTAATGGGAAAAATATAAATAGATAATTGCTTTATGATACATATTCTTGTATATTTTAATCAATGATTGAAGGGGACAAAAGATAGTTGAACTAAGAACAAAGTTACCATTATTTTGGAAAACTCATTATGGGGGTTGTATTAAACATGGCCAACCAGGGAATACAATGTATAGCTAAATAGTGGCATATTTTGACTGACATGCTTGTTATATAGGAAACTTATGCAATGACACCTAAGGTCACATAGTTCATATTTAGGAAAAAATGTTCTCAGAAATCTGAAACCCTACCACAAAAACCCATAAGAATGATTATGATGATCTAAAAATATTCAAAATTAAGAGTATGAAATATGAAAGGGGGTAATGATAAATGTAAAAGAGAAATATTTTATTCAAAATTGGACATGATTTTGAAGTCCCATACATAGATCTGACTCGTATGGTAAAAGGGATACAGTCTTGCTTCCTTTTTTGGCTCTATTAGGAGAGAACACAAAATGAAGACTCCCACATAGATTGTTATTTATATTTGGAAGAGGGAAAATAAAAAAATATCCCATGATTGGGACTAGGAATTAAGACATAGTTTTCACAACTTATCTCAATGGGATGAGAATAAAGGCGTACGTAGTTCTTTTAACATTCGATAATCAGGTTTATATAATACATTGGGAATAAAGTGGGGGTGGGGGTTATAGTGTTTGGTCCCATGCTTGGAGATCTAGGAATCTATACGTATCTCATATGGATGTGAATCAAACCAAACGTAGTTACTTAACATTCATTTCCCATACCAATTTAGTTTGATGTGGGAGATGGTGTATTTTAACACATTCTAGAAGAATGATTAAACTAAAGACACAAAATGGAATGAAAATCAATCCATGCATCTTAAAAAGAGAACTATGTACATATCTGAATCATATATAGGAAAGTGAAAAGTGAAATAAATTTCTTTTTGATTAGGTTGGGCCCATGATTAGAGATGTAGGATTATATAAATATCTCATATGAATGAGAACCAATCCATATGTAGTTCTTGAACTGAGTTCCCTATGAAAATATGATTCATACATAGGGAAAAATGAAACTCATGTTCCACTTAAGATGCAAACATGATGTAAGGGAAGCTTGCACATGAAGGCTTTTAAAGTCAAAGAAAGAATATGTTAACCGTGCAGTTTAATCTTTGGAAGTGATGATAAATGTTTTCATGCAGTTTAATCCCATGTGGAAAAGAAAAAAGATGATATTAATTTTAATGTCATGCAGCATGGATGCATATGTCTGTTATGAAGTTTAATGTATTGCAACTAGGACTTCGTGAAGTGATGTTTAGAGTCATGTAGTTAGGAAATATGATGTGCATCAACACAAAGTATTTCATTAATAATATCACATTTTCTGGAATTTTAATAAGCTCTCTATCCATTAATACTATGGAATAATATCCATTTGAGTAGACCTTATGTTTGGAAAGAAGGTCATTCCAATTTAGGCTCAAGATTTGGAGGCGTCTTTCATGGTATCATTTGAGTATGGAGGACCAATACCAATTATCCATGGAGAAATGATCGGAGGAAAACATTCTTGTTAAAAGATCAAGCTATTCTGTTTTGATAGTCTCCTGAATGATGCAACATATGAAATATTATTTCATATAATCATTATATCTCATCAAATTTCCTTTGAGAAGTTTATTCTGTAGATAACTGATCACATATTGCAACTCAGAGTGAAGGAAATTTAATTTCAATAGGCAAAACTACTCTTGTGTCTTACACTGATGAATATTTATTTTCATGGGTGTCAGTAAGGGTAGTAGTATGATAAGCCCATACATTATGAAAAATATTATCAGGAAATGATTTCTTATCTTTATCCACCATAATCTTGAATATATTTGATAGGGTCTTATTAAAATCATCTACCTATCTATTGGTTTCTTCATGATAGTGAGATGAATGGTTGGATTTTATATTCTTCTCCTGATATAACTTCTTTAACCCATCGAACAAAAATTTGTACTATTGTCCATAAATATATTATGAGGGACACCAAATCTTGTGATGAGAGTATCTCTGAAGAAACTAACAATTTATTTGGATCCGACGTATTTGAGTCGTATTTCCTCAAACCATTTGAAGAATAAGTCAGTAGAAGTAAGAATATACTTTAACTGCTTTACTGTAGCTGGAGGATAAGTTCCTAATATATCAACTACCCATGTTTAAAATTGAAAAGAGTATTTAGTTGTATATAAACACACTAGGGGGATAATGAATAATGTTGGAATGCACTTGGCAGTGATGACATTTCATAGTTATATTTGTGTAATCCAGCATCATCGAAGGCCAAATGTATCAAAGCCTTTAGATTTGATCATAAATCCCATTCCATGACTGGTGAGAACCGTGAGCCCCAGCATGTACTTCTTTCATGACAGCTATAGTTTCTTCTCCATCAATAAACCTAAATATTATTCCACCAAAGCCTCATTTGTAGTGTATCTTATGGTGATATGTACCATTAAAAAGAGTGAAACTTTCCCACTCTTTATCGGATCTGATCTTTTTCAGCTTTATCGGGTGGAGGTACTCCATTAATATGATATTACATGATGGGTATCTGCCATCCTGTAGTTTGACCATATGGCTCATAAATAGGGATAATATCAGTAATTTACTCTATTATAGTTTGAACTAAATGAGAAACCACACGACGATGGGAAATTTTAATGAATGTCTCATCCCAATTTAGATCTTCCAGGGCTATGGCCACATTTTCTAGTGTGTCAGATTTGGAATTTTTCAATCGTCGGAGAAAAGAAAATGTTAGATTTGATGGAAATTCACTCATTAACACTCTGACGTAATCACACAAAGGGATTAATTCATCCTTTCTGATAGAATAATCCCCATTTATTTTTTTGATTACCAACTCTGAATCACCTTTCACTTTCTAGTGTATCACTAGTACCATGAGTGTCAATTCTAGGCTTACGATGAGAACTTTATATTCTACCATAGTGTTGGTACCTCCATCTGATAACAGAAAAGTATATGGAAATACTACCTTTTTTGGGAGATAAGTACAATTCCTATCCCAGCATTACAGACTTTAGGTTTTTCCATTTTACTCCTCAATGGACTTCTGGAAGGACCATCAATGTTCATTTCCCATTATTGGAGATTATCTTGAATATAAAAGATCTTTTCATTAGAAATTTCATTATTTAATGATTTATCTTCCATAGATGGGTGTTCAACAAGGAATTTAGCCAATTCATGGCCTTTTAATTCCTTCTGAGTCACAAACTAGATATCAAAATGTGGAAAATAACCAAACATTATGCTGAATTCCCTGTAAGAATAAGAAGACTGATGATAAATTTGAGTCGGTTATTGTGAGATACCATGTGGACCTCATGATGTTGCAGGTAGTTCCTAAATTTTTAAACTACAGAGATTAATTCCAGGTATCTTTTCTTGATAATTTAATATCAAGCCTGTATGTCAAGAACAATTCGAATAATATAGTAAAGGCGATTTTTATTCCCATCATCATTATTTTGATAAAGGAAGGCACCCAGTGGTTACTCTAAAGATGTCAGGTAGAGAATAAGTGGATTTCCCTCAACATGTGGCATTAATATTTATGGGCTGAATATAGTTTTCATGATTGTATCAAAATCATCTTGGTAATCTTCATTCCATTGATAGGTGACTCCCTTATTCATTAATATAATGAAGGGTAAACACTTTCCTCTCAAATTGGCGATAAATCACTGAATAAACGCCAATTTTCCATGAATTCCTCTAAATTATTTCAAATTTCAAGGAGGTGACATACCAAGGATTGATTTTGTATTCCCATGATCAACTTCGATTCCATAGTGGTGTACAACGAAGATGAGGAATTTTCCTGAGGTTACCCCAAAAGAACATTTCATGGGATTCATCTTGAAATGATGTTGTTCAAGTTAATTTAATGTGGTCTCCAGATCATCCATGTGATCGGAACATTGTCTCGAATTAATATCATCTACATAACATTTGAAATTTTTTCCAAAGATGGTATTGAAAATTATATTCATGGCACGTAGATATGTTGGACTTACATTCATTAAACCCAAGGGCATTAACTAATAGCAAAACACACCTTTAGGGGCTATAAAAGCTGTAGAATCTTCATCCTCTAAGGCCATGTAGATTTGATTGTACCTAGAGTAGCCATCCATGAATGAGATAGCTTCAATGTCGGCCATTGTATCAATTAAATTCTATGGGATCATAACTGAGAAATCATCTTTAGGAAAATTCTGGTTAAGATCCCTGAAATCAATGAAAACATTGATTTTCCCTTTTTTCACTAGGACACAGTTTTCCAGAAATTTGGGATATTTCACATCCCTAAAAAAGTTAGCTCTAATAATATTTTTGGACTTCAGCTTTAATTTTTGTGGCATGAGTTGGGTGTGTTCTTCTTGCTGCCTTCATGAATCCAGGATTCTCTTCTGGAAAACCCAAATGATGGGTGGGTACATTAGTATTAAGGCTTATAATTTCTATATAATTACACAAATAGATATATATATGACTCTTTAGAAATGAAGTATAAACATCTTTATCTTCCTAGGTCATAGCTTCACTAATTATAATAGGGTGAAGATCTTCTTCTTTACCTAGATTTATTTTTCTGAGATCATCCACAGTTCTAGAGACACCTTCTTCAAATGCCAGAGGAGTATCCACAAGATCCCTTCTTCTTCTTCTTCCTTAAATTTCACTTCTTCTATTTCTACTTTTACAGTAGTTGATGAATCAAAACATTCATATCTTGGGGAGTTGTCAGTATTAGAATATTCAGAAGAATAAGAAACCATTTCTAACCCTACTAGTGATGAAGGGTTTTCCTGGAGTATTGAATAAGATATGATGGGGTTAGAATCAAAATACGTATCTTCCTCTATTATTGTGAAAACTTATTTTTTCCTTATTGGTGTTGAAAAATCTTGTTGATGTTCGGTGGATGAAATGAAGACATCCCCATTTATGTTTTCATCGCTTCTCAGTAAATCGACAAATTCTCCCATGATGTCAGGCTCAATTATCATAATTGACAATACAAAAGTCACTAGATGAGTGTTTGGATTTGGGTATATCCTTTCAATTTGATTGATAGGATACACATAATCTATAATCAAGCATTTGAATGGAGTATATGGGAGTTTTTTTGGGCCATTTGGAGCATATATTCACGTTAACTCTTTTTTCATGAACATTATTCCATTTGTGTGATAGAATTATGTCTCAATATACTGAGATTCACATGTTTTGAATGGATCCTTGTCACCATAAAATGTCCCAATTTGACCATTGATGCAGTACTTGATACATTGTTGATATGACGAAGAAATGGCCACATGTTGATGTAGCCAAGTCCCTCCCGAAAGAATGTGAATGTTTGTGTCCTAACGGACAACCATAAAATCTTAATTAGAAACAAGATCCCAAATCTGATTTCTGAGTGTAATCTCACCTAAAGGTTCTCTTTTATTCTTCCCCTAACATTTCAACATCAATGTGGAAGGAGGTAAGTCAGATTAAATGAGGCCCAATAGACAATGTGTATGAATAAAAATGAGGATGACTCCTGAGCCACTGTCAATGAAGGCTTTTAAGATGTATATATCATTCCCCTGACCAGATAGATACAAGGGCCTAATATTTCCATGTACAAAATCTTATTCATCTTAATCTGTAAAAGATATAACTACATAAAATTCTGTAGGATCATTCTCTATACATTAAACCTTAGCATCATCAACTTCGGTTTCAAACTCTTAAGGACTTGAAAAAGACTCAATAAGTTCTTTCTAAAGATCTTTTGACAGATTCAAGGCCTCCAAAATTGACAACATGGCTGGTACACGGGATATATATTTCAAAACATCGTTCTTTTAGTCTAGAATTCTACATTTCCCATCATGGAGATACGATTTTTCAGGTACTATAGCATTTGATTCTCCTGATGTATATGTCCCCCCCCCCATGCACCATGCTGAGTACCCAGGAGAGCTGTGTGCGGAGGAGGAGATGTTGGTTGAATCCATGGTTATGAAAAAAATTACATAATCCATGGCAGATCATGGAGTGTCACATGGCTTTGGATCAACATTTCCTATCTTTGCACCGCCCCTCGCCTATAAATATCGGGTTTTCCTCGATCCCAAAGGATGTATACTCGAAACTTTCTCCTTCTATTCTCTCAAATCTCGAAACAACTTTTGATATGTGAAACCTTGAGAAAAATGAGATCTTCTAGGTACATGGGATTTGATATGTACCCTTCACTTATCTCAAACACAACCCCTCTTTATGAAGGGATTCCCTTCACGGATCCCATGGTACACCACAAAGGAAGGATTTCCTGGAGGGGACATGGGTCTTCACAAAGCACTCATGCTTTGTGAAATACCCTCCATGGACATGTGAACCATCTGCTACGGCAGAGTCATTGTGATTTCCAAATCAAATTGATTCATAGTTCTATACATATGAAAGTACCCTTTCGTCGCGAAGTCTTACTCCATTAAATCCTTTCCACATTGTGAATCATCCTTTTTATGCACCTATACCTTTTTCCTAGGCTAGGCTACCCCACATCACGAAGCATTCCCCTTCGTGAAGCCCCTCCACTAAAGGGAGCGCCAGAGATTAACAAGGTCCTTTCCTATGATCCCATTTTCTTTGAAAACCTTTCTCCCCTATGACCCTCTTGGTTTGTATTAACTGATTTCAAGGTCCCTTGGGTGGTGCTTTACATTACGCTGCTTAGCCATATGCTTATTCACATAGGCACGCTAATGGATATTTATTCTTGGCATAGGCACAATAACATGGTACCCTCAGTGGATCACTCCACAACATACCTCATCACGACATTGCTAATTCATTCCCTTCCCCAAGGGTGGGTGGGTAACAGTTATGTAAGTTCTACATGTGTGGAGTGAACCTTCCTCATTCAAGCTACAGGTCGTTAAACTACCAATAACGATCTTCCTCAGCACATGACATTAAACTATAGCCTCTCCCCATTAAATACACGAGTTTTTTCCTTTCTCAGAAATACTATACACCTACTAATCTCCACAAGAGTGAGATATTTCTCACATGGAATGAGATACTCTTTGGTGGAGCGACATCTGTCCACGGGGAAGGGAAAACATCTTGGTGTAAGCCACTGACCTTTCTTGTTGGAGATATCATCCCTGCTCCTCCTCTGTTCTTCAGTGCGAAATACCAGAGGAGAGATGAGCATAGTGACCTTCATTACCTTGTCCCTCTCCCTATGGTATTTGTCGCCACCGGGACTCCATCCTAGAGTAAGTCTCAATCTCCATCCTCCTAGGCCACTAACCACAATTAAGACCATGTTTTCTCTTTGGGCTGCCAACCACGTGTAAACCCTACTACACTTCACGTGGATGCACCATTGGTGACGTGATTATCAGGTCATTACTACCTCTTGTTTCTCCCACCGAGCATGACTCACGTTGTCTTAGAGAATGCATTAACCATTGAATCTTCCTTTGTCTGCCTTAGCATGTATGCCCAAAATCATCCTGAACTACGTGGACATTGAACCTTGTCTTCTAAGAAAGGTATGTGTCATGCCTCCTTGGGGTTCAATCCCAACAACAACATGTCTCAACCACTTCTCGTCAGTTCACCTTCATCACACATGACATTAAACTGTATCCCCGCATTCCATACTATATGGAATTTGATCCTTGCCCCCTAAGAAAGGTACATAAGAATACTTCTTTAGGTTCAGGATGAACACCTACATTTCCTAACCCCTTCATATTGGTTTAGTCAACCGAAATTATGTTAAACTATATCCACCATACATAACTATGTGGACGTTGATACCTATCTCTAAGGCAAGGTACATATGATTCCTCCAAGAGGTTCAATCCCAACAACTACTTGTACCGACCCCTCCATGTATGTTCACCTTCATCCCACCTGACATTAAACTATATCCACAAATTACAAACTACATAGGCATTGATCATTATCAACATGAAAGGTACGTAGGAAGACTCCTTGAGGTTCAATCCCAACACCCAACGGTCCCAACCACTCCATGTTGGTCAACCCCTATTCTGCATGACATTAAACTATACACACCTTTTCGTCTTGTAAGATGCTAAATTGAACCCATTTAAACTATGTGTTCTTTTATACTTATCTCCTAGACAAGGTATGTATAATGCCACACTGAGGTCCAACCCCAATAAACATTACGATATTATGACCCTCAATTGATGGTAAGCCATTGTGATCCCCAATCGATGGTAATCCATTGTGATTACAAATCGATGGAATGTCGTTGGGATCCCAAATTGATGGTAAACCATCGTGATCCCCAGTAAATGGTAATACATTTTTTGTTCCACAAAAAGTGTTAATACATTGTGTTTCTCGATCTACAGTAATCCGTTGTGTTCCTCAATTGATGGTAAGCAGTTTTAAGCCCAGTCAATGGTAAGACGTTGTCAACCCCATCCATCGGTAAGTCGTTGTAGCCCCATATAGTAGTATTCCGTTGTTGTCTGAAATCGGTGGTATGTTTTTTTAGTCACCATTCCTTATACCCATATCTCCGTTCTACCCTTGTGATGTCATAACAACCATATTTTCTAACCATGCGTAATCCCTAGTATAACATCGGGTCATTGTCCTATGTGTACACCCATGTTCTATACCCCCATCCTGAATAGTGTGGACTGAAATTCCCTACCTTAGGGATACATAGGAAGCCTCCCTAAGGTTTAATCCTGTCACTCATGTCCCATCGTGGTCTTTCCCTTGAGCATATGTGTTTTGGGAAGGTCTTTACCCAACCCAGAAGTTCTACTTCCTCCGGATCCCATCCACGCATCCATTCTCATGGGCTACCTCCTTAGGTGTCCCATCACCCCACTGAACTACATGGAATTTGATTCCATTCCATAGGGATACGTAGGAAGTCTCTTCAGGGCTCAATACCAACCTTACTATCATCCTGACTTTGGTTCCATCTCATTATCCTTTCACTCTAAACTATCCATATCCATGTTGATTCTTACCTAAGCCGCCACATCCCAGGGACATCATGTAACCAACTTTCTCACTACTCCTAGTAGTAAATGATCGACTAAACACACGTTAACCGAACATCAACAATTCTTCCTGGGATTTCACCCGTCTGATCCAATCCTGTCAGCGTTCAGATCTATCTGATCCATCTCTACTAGACGTTAAACTCATGGCATACCATGTGTTAAACATGGGAATTTGAAGAAAAACTTCGAGACAGGGCTATGGAATAAAATTTTCCACATTCGACGTGGGATTCCTGGGGCTTCTGCTCCATTGAAAAGCCCTACATAAGCGGAATAAACCTAGATACATTTTTGCTCCACCTTCTAAACATTCCATCGAGGTCCAATGGGACTACTCCCTTGACTAAAGGTTTATGTCTTTAGTGGAACCCTTAGAATGTCCTTACATAAGCAGCATAATTATCTGTCGTCCATGAAGATGTGGCACTAGGAAGTGTTTCACAAACAACATATTAGGTCTGTGAGGGAGACTCAGACTATGTAACGAGTTCTGAGGAGGAATCCACGAAATGATAAACTGACATCCCAACATCCGATTTTGGTCATGATGCAAACAACCTTGAATAAGTTTTGGATGTTGCTCGCCTTTGGAAAGTGGTAATTCTGGGAAATGTTACAGCATTCCCTCCTCCGAGATATGGATACATGCCCTTACAAAAGTGTCATAAACATTTATATTAACTTTACATTAGACAAGGGTCCAATGTAAAGAACATGTGAAGGTGAAGGAAGTAGAGAGGAGAATGATTGCAACCTCCTACTTAAATGGTTAAGAGATTACACAAAGATGGATGCCCTAAAATTGGTCCTTGTAGGGGAGGGAGACTTCTCTTTTGTTCAAAATGAAAAGTTGGTGTGAACCGTACCTTCCCTAACAGAGACCTGAGGTTTTATGTTTTAGAGATGAGAATGGGAGATCAGAACCCAAACCTTAATTTTCCAAATTGGGAACTTCCCAGTACAACTCTTGGGAGAAAGGTCCATGTGACTATAGATATACAAACCCACACACACTCCATTAATTCTAACCCCACTTTGAAACAAAGGTCATAAATCTATAACTACAAATATACAAACCCAAATAGGAGACATGTTGATGTTCCTTTCATAATGATTTGACAAGACAAGAGTTTTCTTTGGAAAATTCAACGTAATCCCTTTCATGCAAGGGATCCCATGTAAAATATGCCTTTCCAGGAATGGATTTGACGAAGGTTAGATGTCTTGTAGTCTAAAGGGAGTGGGTGAATCGAAGGAGGGAGACCATGTAAAAATCTAGTGCCCATGTATGGGCATGCAAGTATTCTTGGAGATGTTATGTTCAATTATGTGAGTAACAACCAAGATGTTAATACAAGGGAGAGACTTGAATCAAGCCTTATAGGGTATTCACATATATTCCTAGATGTGGGGTTCTCATGTTACTGATAGAGGAATAGGTGGCATTCATGTGTTTCTAATTCAGGGAGGTTGGGTTCTTTAGGCGTGAAAGTGTTAAGGATTTCAAAAAATAAAAGGACTTAAGTCCAATGATCCCCCTTCAGTTCCTCTACAATAGGTGTTAAAGAACTACCTTAAAGGTTTTAGAAGACTTGGGTAAAGCATTAGGGTGACCATAGTAGCAATTAGGGTTTAGGGGAATTAGTACATACAAGTGAAGGCCCCATGGGTCTATTTATAGTAAAATAAGTGATGTTCTTTGAAATGGTGGTTGGGCGTGTATGTAGGTTGCACGCCATAATTGAAGTAAAAGTACCTTGCGCACCGATGGCTCCTTTTTCTGACTAGGGAGAAAAAAATTTAATGCCTTTTCATAACATGATTTTATTTGTGTGTTTTCCCTATTTTTTAAGGGATTTCCCTTTGTCATTTTTTAGACTATATGAAGAAATGTAGTGTCATCAAATGTGCACCCTCTAAATCGTCTCATAAAGCACAAGATTCATTCTTTAAATAAGACCAGAACCTATAGATTGTGACTAGGGATGTTTATAAGGGAAAAAGACATGGGATAGATGATCATTAAGGTTAAATGTTAAGTGAATAGGTGAGGGTGGAGGTTCCATTTTATTGTTGAGGTGACGGTAACTTTTGGGCATGTATTTTTTTCTCCTTATTGAATAGAAATTTACATGATGATGATGATGATGGGATCTGAAAAAATAATAATTTATAATAAAATTAAACCCCATCCAAAAAACCTCAAAAATATCCTAATATCAAATAATTGATGATA
The DNA here is from genome assembly GCA_963277665.1 of Viscum album. Taxonomy (NCBI): domain Eukaryota; kingdom Viridiplantae; phylum Streptophyta; class Magnoliopsida; order Santalales; family Viscaceae; genus Viscum; species Viscum album. The sequence continues at coordinate 663,079,021 of OY728139.1, read as the reverse complement.
TAAGGTTCTGATATTATCTACCAATAAATTTTAGAGAAGTTTTTATATCCATTTAATCCTTACCATTTTAATTTAACCCTTTTTATTCTATTTCCTTTAAACTAGTATTATAAATAGTTTAATACTAAAAAGGTGAAATATTTACATATTTGATCTCAATTATTTCATATATAAATAACTTACAACATTTTATACAATATAATATTTATTATAAATTTTTAAAAATGTAGTATTATTTTTAAATAATTTAATAAACTATTATTATGGAAAAACAACTATAGTGACAATTTTGGCAATATTCAATTCATGTATTTTTCAAAATATCATGAGAAGATGTTATCCTAGAAAAAAATATTTTATTAAATTAATATGGGGTCACGTTAATATATAAAATTCATTTTACATATCAATTAGATAAAAATATTTTTCTTTTAAAATTTTAATAACATTTATTTTTTATCTCCATTAATAAATTAGTAACAACATCAGTTTTATAAAATTATTTAATTCACATATATTGTAAGTAATAATTAAAAATAAAATATTATGATAAGGATAAATCTAATATATATTTTTTAAATACTTTTAATTTAATATATCTTATGGAAAACGAATCTTTAAAAATGTTATACTTTTTAAAACATGAATGTTATAAGTTTATCATCACTTTAAATAATAACATATAAGTGTCATAATATCTTATAATATGCCCCAAATTGTCAATAACTCAACCCTTTGATGATAATTTTAAAAAAATACTCTACTAATAAGATTTTGTCATGTGTTCATGTCTTTAAACAGTTATTATCATTTAAATTAAAATTATTTGTTTGATTTTTCATCAATTAATTAATTTTTCCATCATCAATGTATTAACCTTTATGGTAATTTTTTATTTCATAATAATTAAAATAAGTAATAATTATTATTAAAAACATTTATGCTTTTAATTTATTATTTTTAATATATTTTATTTTTTATATAAACTTATTTTAAAAATGATATAGTTATTAATATTTGAGTAAAACATATTTCACTTTTCTTTAAATAATATAAATTAAATGTCCTAATATCATAAAATTTTATTCCAATGGATACCACCTCTACCTAAGGATGAATTAGGTTTAAAATTAATCATCAAATGATATTAAGACAAGTTTTAGGGTAATTTTATTATATTATTCTTACCCTTAATTACCTGATTTACACTTTTACCATATTAATAACAATTACTAAAGTTACTATTAATAATGACCCAAAATAAAAGAATCATATTTACCTAATTTTAACCTAATGATCCTAATATGGAATCTATTTTTAAAAATTGAAAACCAAGAAGTTATAGTAATTAATTGAAAATCAATTTCTTTTTCAGAAAGAGATAATGGGTTTTACAAGTCAAAACATTACAAAATATTGAAATGTTTTCACATCTGAAATCAATGTAAACTTAATGAATATTACCTACATTATTTTAACTGAAAAAAATATTTTAAATTTGTTTTTTAAAACTATTAAATAATATAATTTATCAAAATCCATTAGTTCAATGGAAAAAAATCCCAAAAAATTACATTGTTTTTACTATTCATCAAAAAATTAAGGTTATCAAAAAAATATAAATAATCCATTCTATGTAAATTTTTATATCCTGATTCCAAATAACATGTTTATTTTGTTATATATAATATATTAAAGTTTCAAAAACTAGATCTAAGATGGGTGCACCATCAAAAGGGGGAAAACCCCATTTTTTGAAAATTACTACATTTTTCCAAAAATATGAATTTATCCTTATATCATGTCTAAAAAACATATAAAATGAATTATAAACAATATAATGAATATAATAAATATATATTTCATTAATAAAATCCATCAATATTGTTTTTATTATTTTATAAACTCACTTATTGGCAGTTAAATAGTTTTGAGAACACAATTAATACTATTCATACCCAGCTGTATAATGAGTAGGTTTTAAGGTAAAAAAAATAATATTTAGTTGTTCAATTATACTCATTATTTCATGAAATAAATTCTATCACAATAACATAAGATTATATGTCACAAAACCCAACATAGCACTGCATATAACGCAAGCTATGATGGTGTTTCCTATTATGCAAGCTTATCTTGTAGTAGCGTACAACACTAGACCTTAAATAAATTAAAAATTAAATATCCCATAAAAATGATGGGGTGTTACATAATTAATAGGAAAAGCTATAATGTGTATACATCATAAATAGTTTCTATATCCAAATTTACTAGATCAATGAATATCAGATCCTTATCTATCCTTATTAATGAATGGACATCATAATCATCCCTCCTCAAGCCATATATAACCTTGTTCTCCTTCTAAATGTGGTAGTGTGTTAAATTTTAATAATCCTTGAGTAGTTCAGTTGATATCATTTATCTCATATATAGGGACCCATCATTGAACATTACATAATTTTTTTAATTCAACTAAAATTAACATTCATACATTCCCAAAGTTCTTTTCGGTTTAGAGCCATAGAGAATTATGAAATAAATCATACATATAAAAAAAAGTGGGTAGTACAAAAAATTGTATCCATTTATTTTATAATACATAATTTTTTTAATAAAACATGAAAAAGTTTCATGAAATATATTCACAACATGCCCCACTGTTGGTGCTGGGGTGGTAAGGGCTTGTGGGGTGAGGGGTAGGTCGTGGGGTCAAGTCCCCGCGCTTGCGATTTAATTGTAATTTTCTTCCTTGTGTGTGTGCTGCTTTCGCGGTTGTACCCAATTTTTTTATTCACAACATTTTTCTTGGATTCATCTTTTTTCTTACTCATTATTAATCCCTTTGAAAATTCTCTATGAAAATGATACGAGAACAAAAATCTTGGTAAGCGACCGAATAAGAAGGATAGAAACCATTATTCCATGAATTCTTAGAATGATATTAAATCATTTCAAAAAAACATAATTCTCAGCCACTAATTATCATCTAGTAAATTTTTTATAAGATAAGATTTCTGTAAAACATAGAAAACACAAAGAAACTCATAAGGGTAACATTGGGCATAACATAATTAATTATTTACCCACAAATTCTAACATGTTATTTAAAACCCTCACTTTACCTTACAATTTAACCCTCAGAAATACCATATGATATAACCCTCACGATAACCTTAATATGTAACCAATGCAGTTATACTTTGAGTAACCATATGGTCGACTCCAACATAAACATACCCAATGCATTAAATAGATATATAAGTCCCACACTTCATCAAAAAAGTTCCCATTAAGAAAATCATAATCATAAACTATGAACACTTTCATCAAAAAAACATGACTTTTGAATTGTGTAAAATTAGAAATTTAAATGATGACTTTTAAAGAAAAGTCCCTTACCTCGGGTTTATCTTACTTAAAATGTGTTCAAACCATATTTATAATGGTTTAAAGAGTGTTATTATTATATTACATAATTATAATCATGTTTATAATACCTTTTATATCCTTTTTATAAAATAATTTCATCAATTTATCAACAATTATTTTTTTTATTTTCGTTCTTCGAGGTGTATTTATTTCTTGGTTTTCATATTAGGTTCATAATTTATTTTCATGTAAAATGTAATAAAAACACTATATGTGTAATAAAATGATGTTAATATTCTTATATAATAGTAAAATATATCATATATCATTTTATTCTGATATGAGGATGATTCAATATATTAAACATTAATGAAAATGATTTAATTTATTTTGTTTGTTTTTACGACCATAAAAAAACTCATATCAATGTATCTAATATCATATTTATATTTTGGTATCATAACTTTAAATAAGTTATAATATGTATAATTAAATCTTATTTAACCATTATAATGGTTTTATGACCAGCCTTGATGGTTTTAGTGGAAAATGAATGTTCATTTTCCCTAATGGTGGTAAATCGATATATCACGGATGATGTTATAATTTTTAGAATAAAATGAAATCGAAAATGATTTTTGGGATGAATATTTCCATCAACATGATAAAATTACATTATATATATGATAATAGGGTTTTCATTCCACTAAAAAATGGTTGGTTAAGTGATAATAAGAAAAGAAAAAAATTAAATGTAAAATAAAAGAAAAAGAAAGAGGATTTTACTTCTTGAATTATACTCCTTGAGATACACCTTAAGACACTGGATTTTTTACTTTTGGTAAGAAAATAATTTAATAGACTTGGATAAGAGGATTTGTAAGTGAATTTGGCGGAAAATAAGTTGTTGGTACCACATGACCCTAAACTGATGGTCCCGCATGACCCTAAACTGGCATGTCCCGCATGAAATTAAATTATACATCATCCCGAAAAACACTAAACTGAACCTTTACAACAATTTATTTCTTTATTTCCATCTGCATGTGATATTTAGGAATTCATAGATGTTACCTATTGAGTCCAGCCCCCAAAATCTTATCCACGAATATAACCCCAGGGTGTAGTTCTCTAGGAGGACCCAATATGGTGTGGTGAAGGCTTCTTTATCTCCACTCATGTCAGGGGTGTGATGGTGGCACTATGTGCTCCCTCCTCATTCTTCTATTCTCCCACGTCCTCACCGCACTATTCTAAACTGCAAGGCCTTCTAGACCTACGTGTATCTTGATTCCCATTCTCAAAGGATACGTAGGAACACTTGGGCATATTGTCTGTTGGCCCAGCCCATACTCTAGAGTCTCCCCTCAGGTGAGAACACAAGGTGTGTTATCATCTCCCTCCCTATTTCACATTGAGTTTAACATTACCCCACCATGATTCCCACCCCGTGGGTACTTTCTCCTCAGTCACTGCCCTTCATTATGCTAAAATGAACGGGAAAATCTATTCTTCACTCACTCCTTTTCTTGTGACTCCATTATCATTAACATCCAAAAGGACCCCCAATAGGCATGGTTGCTTGGAGTAAGGTTTCTACTATCATCTCGGGCTGATGTCCTCAAGGGTTTCAAACAACAAATAGATACATGTTCCAAGTTTCGAACGTGGTCAGAGGTCCATGCTCGTGTGTTATTCCCATTCCAGGTCATATGATATAGATGTTGTGTCTCTAATTTGGTCAACATCCATACTTTATCATTGTCACTACCACCATATGTCCCAAACAAGGAGTGTGGTTGTTTTTCCTTCCATGTTGGCTCTTCAAGATTTGGTCTACCTTAGGAAACAATGCGATTCCAGCTGGTGGTCCCTCATGTGGTGGGGAGAGCCTAGTCATAATCATTGTTTCCCACACCAAGCATTACTCCCTTGCTCTTAGAAGCTATGATGAGGAAATCCCTACGTGAGAGGACATATGGCTACAGTTGGCCGGGACTCTTAACCATAGCTCCCTTGACCCTTTCAGCCCCTTTTCCCTAGTGCTCATTCATAAGTGTGCGCTGTGGTATGGACTCACGTCCTTATTCATGTCAGGATATTTTTTCATTTCCCACACATCCCCATGAGACATTTCTCCCTCCATTTATCATCTCTTCCGTGGACATAGGCCCCTCTATGTTTCACGAGCCCCATCATTTGGATTTCCATTAAATTTCATATCTAAAAGGACCCCTGAATGAAATGGATACTTAACCTAAGGGTTCTCCATCCATTTCGGGCCAACGTCCCCAATGATTTAGGGATACAGTTTGGTACATTTCCTGTTTTGCGAATACGGTCAACGATCGACACCAAATTGTTTGCCTTAGGTTATGAAAGGGTGGATGTTGTGTTGAAAACATGGTAAACTGTTGTCCTCTATCATCACTACCACCTTGACATCTTCAATATGCATGATGATTCACCCTTTTCATTCACTTATCCCATGCATATGACATTAAACTAGTAATTTACAATCCTAGCTAAATGACCTTAAACTATGATCACTATCGTCCCCCATGAAAGTCGTTAAACTGCAAGCTGGCTGTAACCATCTATCTATGGCCCATCCTCAGGTCCCTTGACATTTTTTGGCCCCTAGCCCAAGTTCTCACTTATGATTATACAGTGTGGTATGGTATTATGTCCTCATTCATGTCGAGTTACTCATCGTGCCATGCACACCCCTTATTGAGGTATCATACTCTGTGTCCATGTCATAAGAAGATAAACCACACGACATCATCTAGAACTACATGTGGCTTGATTCTCATCTTAATGGGATATGTAGGACCACCCAAACACCTAGTTTTCAGGTCCATCCCACCTTCATGGAAATATCCATATCATTTTGGTCCCTTCGCTTGGGTTTTTCTAGGAGAGAGATATACAGTATGGTATGAGATTTTGTCCCCATTCACGATGTGTTTACAACAACAATGCCACATGGCTCTCTCTCCTGAGTTGCTTTCTCTCCCTTTCCCTATACACATCTTTTTGAGTTGGCTGCATTTCAGTCGGTTACCTTGACCCTCTTTAGTGATTCACCAATGTTCCCAAGAGTACTCTAGTATAACACCTTGAATGTCGAATTCTATTCATACATGTTCTCACCCACCTTCCAGGCTTCGTTTTTCCCCTCATTAGGTATTCTATCATCTTTCACATCTGAAGTATCCCCCAAATGGCATGGTTGCTCGGACTAAGGGCCCTCCTATCACTAAAGGCCAACGTTTTCAATGGTTATGAACAACAAGTTGATACAAGTCTCGTATTTCTAATACGGTCGGCTGTCGACACTCATTTGTTGTTCCAATTTCAGGTCCCACGATATGGGTACTGTGCTACAAACATGGTCAAAAGTCATCCTCCCTCGTCACACCAGACACATTGAGTCAAAAATGACGGTCATATGATTCACATCATTTTCCACCCCATCATGTCCATGTAGAATCTCAACACTCCCGGTGTTATCCCTCAGTGCACATCTGCACATTAGTAGGTCAAAGTCATGGTATGGTGTTCTTCAAGACTATGCATCAACTTCCCCTTTATGTGTTGTCCATGTAGTATGAAGATCTCCTCATCCATTGTTTCCTACACCGAGTTATAATCATGTAGGCTTAGGGATTGGACCAATGTCTATGCCTATTTTGAAGAATTCCACTTCTCTATGGTCCGAGCTCGAATACCATAAACTAAGATCTTATTATGATTCGTGTCTTATGGTTTGCCTTTTTGGGATTTGACCCTTATAAGACCACGTGGTGTGGCACATGTGGGCTTATTCCGTCATTCACGTTGGGTTTGCAATAGAAGCACCACATACGCCCCTTTCTATGAGTTGGTCCCTCCTACATATTGTCCCACATGACATTAAAACATATGATGTCCCAAATGATGTTAAAAGGTACCAACAATAACTACGTGTGGCTTGATGTCCATCCTCATGGAATACGTAGGAACACCCGAACATCTCGTCTCTGGGTCCAACTCTGTCAAGAGTTAGCCTATCCTGTCCCATATTCTCAAACATTTTCTGTCCCCTCGTCCAGAGGTTTCTCTCTTGGAATAGCACGCGATGTGATGAAGACTAGGTCTTCATTCACATCGAGTATGATTTATCGCACCATGCACATTCCCTCCTAAACCTCATCTCTCCTATATATGTTCAGGCCATATGATGTTAAACATTGTGTCCTAGTCCCATCACATGACCTTAAGCTGTGACATTATCGTCCTGGATGCACGACGAAAAACGGCACTGCCTCTTGGTATCCTCACGCGAGGGGACATCATGTTGGGTATCAGTCACACACCATACCATTTTTTAACGCCCGTCGATGGGTAGATTCTTATGGAGATTACTGGACATTCTATCCTAGGTCTGTCGCATAACAAAAAAAGACAACAACACTCATTCAACCTAAATGAACAACAAGATCTATCAAATACCACGTGTTTTGATACAATGGCCAGACCCGCACAAAATTATTATCTATGGAACTGTTATCTTACTGTTCCATCTTCTAGAACTATGTATGGCTGGACTCTTGTCCTCATTGGATTTTTAAGAACGCCCATGTGCCTTGTCTCGGACCCAATCCAAACCTTTGTTTTCAATCCCTCAACCTGAAACCTCCCCCCAAAAGTGCACAGGGATCCATACTCCAGGTCATCATTCACATCGGGTTGTATAATTACATCATTGTGTGTCTCCCTCAATTCCCCCCATGCCTCGGTCTGAGTTCTAGGACCCTAAACTAAGATCTCCCTATGGGAACTACGCATAATGTTTGGCTATTTTCCCACCCAGTGCATAGTCCATAAAATCATGTAACCCCCCTTGATGATCCACTCTAGGACCTTATGTTGGAAGAGAGCGACCCCAGGACCCTTGTCCTCGAGAAGGGACTCGAATCCCACTATCTGATATGACTCATTGTCATACTCAGATGCGTATTGAAAATGAGCTTGAAGTGTTGAGTTTTTCAGGGACGTTCCCCTCATTCTTTTTCCAAGATTCATGAGCTCGTTATTTAGATCCTCATTCCCTTACACATATGAAAGTACCCACTTCACGGTACATTATCATTCTTCCTCGGCACACCTACCGTCTCGTGTGAATGTCTCTAAAGACTCCGGATGACATTTGCAACAGGTCCTATGTTTCGAACATGATCATTGGTCGACCCTCATCTATCTGTCCCCACATAAAGCTAATGAAATAGGGATGTTGTGTTTCTAACACAGTCAACAACCATCCCCTATCGTCATGCCATCATCATTGTAGTCCAAATCTCGAGCATCATGATTCACATATTTCCACTTCCTTATTTCAAATGGAATTATGAAATAATTGGTTTTACTTATTCACGCATCTAGGTGAGTTACATGGACATGATAACATCATTGGGATGACGTTTATTGAGCATCCCCTTGTCCTTAACATGTTCCTTCTTGTGTCAGGAAAGACCCACCACTACTTCTTGTTTCCTACATCGAGCACGAATCATGTGGAATTGGATGTTTTTCTTTGATTTATACTAGCAAAACCATGCCATACATTCCCTTCATTGTCCTGCATGATGTTAAACTACGCTCTTATAACAATGTTCAGCTTTATTCTCATCCTTATAGGATATGTAGCGACACCCAGTCATCTATCCTTGGGCCCATTCTTTGGTTCATTAACCCCCCTGACGTGTGCCGTTATCCACCCATACATGAGGTGGAGTGGCCCGCATATCCTCAGTGGTCTTTTCCCCTCACAGATGTTCCAAAACATCTTGTACAATTTGGAAATCATCGAGATACCGAGGTTGACCAGACCTCCTATTGCCAACACGGATGCCATGATAAATGTGCTTGGTCGCATACCCATAACCTACCTGGGGGATCTTCTGGACATCCTTTTTCCTCTTCATGTCAAATATGGTAACATGATCCCATATTTTAGACTATGGTAATATTTTATTTTTAATTAATCTTTATTTGGTCTTTTTCCATGGTTCGACCTTTAATTAATTGTTCGTATCCCTCACCAGAAGGATCCAACCGTAGATGAGAGCCGCAATGAATGTCGTCATCCTGAATAATGGTTTTTGCTCAGTGATAACACTAAATCCCCAGGCCTTCCACTGGTTTTCCTCCAAGATCCTCCAGTATGAGTTCTCCTTTCCCCGTTCATCCCTCTTTAGAAAAGTCTGAGGCCTCACCGGAAATTTCCTCTTTATCAGAATGTTCATAACTTGGTTGAAAAACCACCTGAAATGGACATCCCTCGCTGATTCCTTGTCCTCTCCGGGAACCAGCTTCGTCAATGTCGTCCCCAGCAGAGACATTTTCTCTAGATCCTCCCACAAACCTATAACAGGGAGAAATTAATCAAACATATCCCCCAGTATCTCGACTCCCGAAATCATGTATACATCCCACAAGCTGATGCCAACCTCCCCATGGTGTAAGTGGACGGTATTGGTCCTCAAGTACCACCTTCTCAGAAACTCTAGAATTTGCCGATTCGGTTGGTAGATGTGGAATTGGGAGGCCCAAGCCACCTCACACAGGCCCACTATTCTCAGCTCCGCCCCGAACTCCTCACATGAGGCACCTAGCCAGTAGGCCAAGGCCCATTCATCTGTGAAGATGCCACCCTAGCATAGGTCCCACTCTTCATAATAACCCTTATCTAGGTTCATCAGGGCCGCCTTAATGTTTTTTTGGTATAGAGTGGGGAGGTCTCCAGTAGAAATTCCTTCCCGTCCACATTGGTCAAGTGATTATATAGGTAGTCAACAATGATAGGAGTGAAATACTCTCAGGCATGACCATCAGCCTCCCTAAACCATTGGCACTTGCACAACGTACTCCTAAATCAGTATGTTGTCTCATACCTACATTTTCAGGGATCAAGACATCAACCCTCATCCTCAAAGGATACAGCGGTAGCCTCTTACACAGTAGATAGTTCCTCTAGCACCCCGATTGAACCTCCACTAATGAACCATGGTCAGTGTGGCTTTGTGTTAACTCCCTTAGGCCTAAGATATTCATCATCTCCTCCCATCAGGTAGGGTCTACAAGGACCCCACTCGAAGCCTCCTGACGAGCCATTCAGTAAAATGTTTTCATGTTTCCTATGCATGGTTCGAAAAATTATTTTGCAAACAATGTTGCAGAGGTCGTTCGCAAAGGCTGTTCATGGAGCCCTTCCACATCCTTAAAATGAGAGTCACAAAGTGCTGTCACAGAGTCAAAGACTCACCGAGCTCCACGAAGTAGAATGCCCAATTTTAGGAGAACAATCATAGAGTACGTAGATCTTCAAAAATCGAGAGCGCTGCAAGCCAAAATTGCGGAGGAGAGAAAGAAAAAGAGAGAGTTAAACTCCACTATTTATAAGTGATGACCTTTAGAGCTTCACGGCGCATCTAAACTGCAGCATGCTTTGCAGTGTGCTCAATAGGCCCGTTGCTTTCCCACTTTGTGATCCTCCTTTGCAAGAAATCTTCATGAACGGCTGAGGGATTTTGGAGATTGAACATCAGACATTGAACACAGATTTCACCTTGACTCCAAGCATAAGGGGGAAGATTTTTGGTGCCAAAATTGGGGAAGAAGAAGAAAAAGTAGAGAGCCTTAGGGGATACCTTGTGGAAACCATTTGCATATCCCCCATGGCCCCACCTCTGCCACAGAGTAAGGAGGCGGGATGCCCCGTGAACCGACTTTGACGTTCATAAGGCCTCCACGGAGAAAGGTTGTAGGATTCCCCACAAACCCATTTTTATATTCGCAAGACCGCCATGGATCAAGGAGGCGGGATGTCCTGTGAACCTCCTTTTATGTTCGCGAGCCCACCACGGAGCATGGAGGTGGGATGACCTATAAAGCCCTTTGACGTTCGTGTTCCTACCATGAAGCAAGGAGGTGAGATGCCCCATGAACCCCTTTGACATTCGTCGGCCCACTGCGGAGCAAGGAGGCGAGATCCTCCGTGAGCCAATTTGACATTCGCAAACCCCCCTTAGAGCATGTTTCGTCTTCATGTCGAGCGAGTTATGCTTTACCGCGCCTCTAACCTATAAATACAGGGATCCCCTTGAGCCCAACGGATGGATCATCAAATGTTTCACCTTATTATCTTCCGAATCATGAAGAACTTCCAGCTCTACAAACCATGAGCTTCATGAGGTGCCTTTTCATTGCAAAGTGCCTCCCCCTGTTCTTTAAATAAACCCCTCTTCCGAGAGGGATGCCTCTCGCGAAGCCCACAGGCCTCCGCGAAGGATGGGTTTCCTGATAGGTACTCGGATCTTCATAGAGCACTTATTCATAATGAAGCATCCTCCACAAACATGTGACCCACGTACTACAACAGGGTCATTGGGCTTCTTGAAGCACATTTCTTCCCAAAAATATGCTTCATGAGGCACCCTTGCTTCACAATGCATTGCTCTATGAGTGCCTTTCCACTTCAAGAAGCACCTCCCAAATGAGCCTATTCCCTACTCCTAGGATAGGCCACTTCACATCACAATGAATACCCCTTCACGAAGCCCCTCCACTACATGGGGCACCAAACTTCACAAGGACTCTACCTAGGGGCCCCTTTCCTCTGTAATTACTTTTCTCGTGTGCCCCTCTAGGTTTTCAAGAAGTAACTTCAAAGTCCCTTTGGTGGTGCTTCCAACTTCATTTCTTTGCCTAGTGCTTCTTCTCAAAGGCATGATAACCTCTATTGCATCATCGCATAGACACAATAATGAGGAGCCCCAATGGGATCACCTCTCAACACCCCCTAGCCATAGCATTTCCAGCCCTTTCCCTTCACCAAGGTGTAGAGGGTTCCAGTTATTTAATTCCTTGGGGTGAAAAGTGAACCCACCTTATCTGAGCTTCATGATGTTAAATGTTCATGAACCTTCATCCTTGGAACATGACTTTAAACTGTGACCTCACCCCGGTGTCTGTCCATGGGGAAAGGGAAACCATCTTGGTTTAAGCCCCTAGTCATTCTTGTAGGAGGTGGAACCCCTGTTCCTCCTCTCTTCTTCTATTCCAAAGAATAAGAGGAGAGATGTTGACATGGGTTTTTTTATCCCTTCCCTCTATCTATGGGATTTTTTACCATTGGGCCTCCACCCTAGAGTAAGTCCCAGTCTCTATCTCCCTGGGGCCACTATATGTGTAATCCCATGTTTCCTCTTTGGGACGCTTACCATGGGTATGCCCCACTCCACTTCCCATGGATGCACCTTTCCTGACATGAGCATCAGGTCTATATAGCCTCTTCTTTCTCAAACCAATCCTGACTCCCGTGGGATTAGAGTAAGAATCGACCATGACATCCTCCTTGGGAAACATAGAGTGAATTCCCCACCCCATCCCGATCTATGTGGACTTTGATCCTTGCCAAGGTAAGTGACATAGGAAGACTCCTGGAGTATCATGCCCAACACCCAGCCGTTCTGAGCCCCTTCACGTCAGTTCCCCAACACCCATTACAAACAATTTGTACATTGATTCCATTCTATGGGGATATGTAGGAAGCATCCATGAGGTTTAATCCACAAAACCATTGGTTTTGACCATCTTCAAGTTGGTTCCCACCGTCTTGAACTACGTGGACTTTGGTCCTTGCCATTGAAAGGTATGTGGGATGCCTACTTTAAGTTCAAGCCCAACACCTGGTCATTCTAACCCCTTTCACGTCAGTTCACCAAACTCCATCCTGAACTACGTGGAATTTGATCCTTTCCAACAAAAGGTATGTAGGAAGCCTCTCTGAGGTTCAATACCACTATCCATTGGTTCTGACCATCTTCACGTTGGCTCACCATGCCCAACATCTACTGGTCATGACCACTCCATGTCAGTCCACCCCCATCATGCATGTCGTTAAACTGTATGTCCCTTTTGTGCCCCATCCAAAGGTAAGCCGTTGTGATCCCTACTTAGAGGTAAGTTGTTCTGATCCTTACTCAACGTTAAGCCATTGTGATCCCTACTCATCAGTAATCCGTCATGATCCCTACTCATAGGTAAGCTATTGTCAACTTCAATAAACGATTAGTCGTTGTCAACCTAAAACTAGAAATAATCCATTGTAGTTCCACCCATCGGCTCCTATATCTCTAGTCCGTCCCAATGGCGTCAGATCAACCTCAGGCTGCCAACCATGTGCTAGCCCCAGCATACCATCTGGTAACATTCCTCTGTGAACTCCCTAATCCTATCCCCCATCCTGAACCACGTGGACTTTGATTCCCTTCCATGGGGATAAATAGGAAGTCTCTTCGAGGACCAATCCCAATATCACCATCTACCCCGAATCGACTCCATTTCATTCTCCATCCACTTCACTTAACCATCCATCATCCATCTTGATTCTTACATGGGCCTCCACATCCCAGTGGGATCATGCCAATTTACGTCTTCACTGCTACTAGCAGTAACTGGGTTACTGGCCACACATTAGCCCTGACATAAGCATTCGCTCCGAGGGTTGCACACATTTTATCCACTCTATTCAGTGTTCCGATCAGTCCGATCAATTTACACTAAATGTTAAACTTGCGGCATACCATGTGTTAAACATAGGAAGCAGAGGAAAACCTCAGAGATATGCCTATGTAATATAATTCTCTACATTAGATGTGGGATGCCTCAGGCTTCCACTCACCTGAGAATCCCTATAATAATGGGAAGAAAACCCATATGCTCCAGTGTTCCAGCATCAAGATAGACCAGTGATGTCCAATGTTACTACTTCACCAACTGAAGGTTGCTACCCTGGATGGACCCCTTGAAATGTCCTGACAGAAGCAGGGTAATTAATCAGTGTCCATGACGATATGGCACTGGGAAGAGTTTCATGAATGAAATATTAAATCTATAAGGGATACCCGGACTAGGTTACGAGTTTTGAGGATAAATCTACATAAGGAAAAACCAACATCCCATCATCCCATTTCTATCAAGGATAAAACGTCCCTAAATATGGAATGTATATCACCTGCCTTTGGAAACAGGGAATGTGGGGTAAAAAAATCTCCTTTCATCCCCAAATCATACGAACGTGTGCAACCCAGTGAAATCGTCAGAAACATTGACCAAAGAGATCATCAATCCAAGGTAACAAACAAACTATGAAAATAGTGAAATTACATTCGGTCTATCATAATCAAAAACATTATTGAATGAATAATGAAAATCGTACTAAGTATCATGGGGATGTAGAGCACCATCTTAACCAAATTGGTTTTTAATGTTTGGTACACCCGAAACAAATATTTATAATGCCTTGAAGTTAAATATGACTATCGATTATGTAACAGACATAAAAAGTTATAACTATTAGGTATTTTTATGAATTTTGATTATTTTATGTATACTAAGTATTTATGTATATTAATAATTTTGAATATTTTAAATGTTTTAAATTTTTTAATGTGTTATATTTAGTTAAAAGAAAATATAGTTTTAAATTGAAGATATATCTCATATTTGGACATTAAAAATATAACACTAATAACGAAGGTGTTTCTTTTAAAATGAGACAAGATGAATATAAATGTTTTAATTGAAGTTGAAATTTTTATTTTGAAAATTAATGTGTTGGAACTAAAAATTAATAAAAACATTTTAAAATAATGGAATTTGATAAGAGAAATAATATATACATATATATTGATTAATATATAAGTTCTGGTTTTTAGTTTTTTTTGGGTTTCTACAAAAAGTGGCCCTTAGTTGGCCAAGCCAACTAGCGAGTCGGGGAGGTAGCACACACCACTGTGGGTGGGGTAGCTGATCCTTAACTCCCCATCCAAACGACATAGGCCATCTATGTGGATCACTGGTGCACACCCACAGGGGGTGCAAGGGTTATCCAGGGTGGATCCACCATATGGGGTTGCACAGTAACAAATGGTGGGTGCAGAGTGCTCCCACAAAAGAACTAGTCTTGGGTAGTACTGGGGGTGGGGAAGGGAGTTTATTATTCTATGGCTAACAGATTGAGATATATGTGGAGGTATAGAAAGCGCCTCCTTTTTTATGTAGGATGAATATTTTTATGGGGGATCTAATCATACACATACAATCTCATCGCACGAGATCTGGACCATTCGATCTGGTCTTCCATTTGAACTCCACCGACCACTCCATTTCATCATGTTTTTATTCAGCCTTCGGACCGGGATGCAGATGATCTCAGTAAATTTATTATTTTCAAACCCTATGGTTTCCATATAACCGTTTGATCATCCTCATTCAATCTAAATCATTCATTCCTTTCCACATCTTCCCCCTTTCCTCTTATTCTTCTTCCATGCACCACACTAATAGCCATCACTATTTCTCTCTGGTTTCTTCCTCTACCATGGGTCCTCTTATCCCGTCTATGTGGCATGAATGACCACTTTCTCCTTTACAAAAGTCGTCAAGAGGGTTTAATTTTAATTCAAACCCAAACTAGTTCAATGAATGTGTTTCCAGTATATATATATATATATATATATATATTATCAACAACTAATACCTTTAATATTTGGGTGGATCACCATTTTTTTTCTCACTATTAAGATTTAAATTATTTTGGGTCTTTAAGTATATATGTTTATGATTGAACCATTGTGTATAAAAATTATAAATCTATACATTTTATATATAATGATTATATAAACCACCATTTCACCTTAACCCTACCAGTTTTTCTCCTCACAACTCCTCTACATCCTCTGCATGGCTCCACTCATCTGTTGATGTCAGGTAGGGGTTTACTTTTTTGTGTTTAATTAAACCCTAGCTATATACTTATATATGTATATATGTTTATTTATAAAAAACCCTATTATATTTTTTTATGATTTTATAAGGATGGACATTTGTTTTTAAATAATGTTCTTAAATAAAGTGAATCATGTAAGGTTTTTATTTTTTAGTTTTCTATTTTTTAACCCTTAAATAGATATTTTAGTATATATGATTATATATATATCAAAAACCTATTATATCTCATAATTGATTTCATTGATAAATATTAGTATGTTTCTCTTTAATAATGTAATACATGTAAAGGGTTATTTTAGCTTCTAATTTGATATTTGAAAACCATATATACACTTGTTTTATATAATATTATATATATGAGTAAATATATATTTTAATTATAATCAGAATTAATATTTCATAAAACTAGTTTTAGTGATTAAATTATGTTTTTGAAGTTTATGAAAATTTTAAGTATTTATCAATCCCATTTTTGGATTACGAAAATTAAATGTATACACATTGTGTATATATTGTTTTATACAATTTTCCAAACCACGTGTATATATATTATGTCCCAAAATTACACATATTCATTTCTTGTTTTGTTTTATGATGTTTTTATGGTATTGACCTTGTGAGGATTTTATGTTTGAAATTTATATTTTGATTTTTCATAAAAAATTATACAATTCACATTATAAAATTTTCTATTGGAAAATAATAAAAAAACCTTATTTTGTTATTCTGTGCCTAAAATTTTTAGAATTCATCACCTTGATAATACATGCATGCATCCCCAACTTATATATTTTAGGATTTAAGGTGGGAATAATCTTTTGTTCATCACAAATAAATATTTATACATCCATAAGTACCTATAGTGAAATGTTTTTATTTATTTTCATATGCATGAATACCTCACATGAAATAATTGTTTTACATTTATTCATAATATATTTCAATTCATGATGAATCTCAAACAATGAATGATACTAGTTATTAAAGGTTATGATTTAATCTGTTTAGCTGTACTATTTATCAGTGTATAGAAAATATGAATGATATCGATCTTAAATTAAAAAATATTTATTTTTTGTATAGGAAATTTTTAATTTCAAGAAATATGGGTTTTGAATTTAAGTGATATTATTTTATGAAATAACCCTATCAAACTATTATTTTATGTACACCGATTAACATTACTTGTGTAAATGTATGTCTATGTGTCAATCCATTTTTTAGTTAAATGTTTATTGTTTAAAAATGAATCATTTATGAATATGGACATAATTTCAAAATGGAATTTATCTCTTATAATATCTAATGGATTAAAAATTTAATTATTCTATGTGGTATGGGACACTTCAAATAAAAGAAATAATATAATAAATCTATGTTGTAAGGGACAATGATTTAAAATAATTTTGTCATATGAGGTATTCATTGGATAAACTATGTGACAGGTGAGGCCCACTATAGCATCTCAAGGTGTAGATAGGTCTCATAAGACACACTAGGTCATGGAATAAGGCCATGACTGACTATTTATGTATGGTCTTGGAACAAGGACTCGATAGATTGTTATGATTGTCTGACATTATGCATTTTTTCAATATGTGATTAATATATAATCAACCATGTGATTATTTGACTAGTAAAATATCATTGGTTAATAATATATTACTTATGATAATGGTAATAAATTTACATGGCATAATGAAGTATGTACATCGTAACACGTTTATAAATAAAGTGTATCATCTATGTTCAGAAAATTAATACAGAAGATAATATAAAATCTATCATTGAATTGAATTGGATTTTAAGTGTTAATTAAATTATGGTATGGATACATAATCAATTCTAAGTAATTATTATTTCATGCGATTATTTGTATCTGCATCCCTACATGTCCCTCTAAGATTAGTTTGATCAATTTCTGGATTATGAAGCATTCCAAGAATTTTTTTTGTACATGTATGCTAACTATGATATGTGTTTTATCTGTAGCTTATAAATAAATATATAAAATTCTCGTGGAAGATATTTCCCTAAAAATGTTTTCATGTAACCTTTGAAAAATGTTGATGGCACGAATTAGGAAATGTTGATTACATTTTAAGAATTCTTTTTGTAATTATTTAAAAGGATGTTCTAAAAAAGAAATTTCATTATTTATTTTTCAAACCCCATACTGGGAATTCTTGTGCTCACCCTATGTTTTTAATTTATTTTTTGGTTAGGGTTAAAATATTTGTATGCATTGAGTTTTTATTTCAGGTGGTTACATTATAATTCTTATCTCATTCAATTTTGAAGAAATGTATCAGTTGTATCTAGTTTTCCAAATCCTAGACCAGGAATATTCTCTGTGATGGAATGTGATGTGTAATTTTATCAGATTGTATTTAAAATGAATTACACCCCATGTTTTTGGAACTGAATCTGAGATTCAGGGGTATGGTCCTCATTGTTGGTATTGGAGGAATAGTTTGGAAAATTATGAAAAATTATAATAGAGAAAAATAAAATTACTATGTTTCACTGAGTAGAAATTTTTCTTAAAATCATTAGATGGAAGGAGATGGTTCACCAAAATACCTATTTTCTCTACTAAACTAATTACTATAGAACATAATTGTCAATTCATGTTCAGAATCATACCAGCCTTTTGTGAAACAGTGTCTAACCTACAAACACCTCTATTGTGTGTCCATTAGCCGAAATATCCATCAGTTCTACCAAAATGTTATTTATGCCTATAACTTAATATAAAATGAACAATTTATTGAGTATAAGCATAGGGGAAAGTATCATGAAGGTATATTCCCCTTTTCCACTTTATCTAAAAATTTCCTAACTTAGGGATGTTATGGGAAGCTACATTGAAGGGTGACCATCGAGCAACTTATCCATTACAGGTTCTATGATTCAGCATGTATATGATTCTATATGACACTATAACTCCCAGGCATGTAATATTTTGGAAAATATATGAGGAAATATTCCATGCAAAAAACGTTGAGCTACATACCTCCCATTCATCTCTATGGAATCCTGAGTGTTTCAGGAGTATGTTTGACATGTAGAGATTTAGGAACTATAAACTACCCTAGGAATCCACATGAGGTCATAAGCAGATTATCCAAAGTGGTGGACCTGGTGACAGGTCAACAAGTATTATGTCAAAATATGAAGATGTGGAAGTCTGGGAGTACAATAGAATTGCGAGGACGCAATTCTTTTGAGTGAGGATAATGTAGCACCCCAAAAATATTTATTCTTGTTATAATTTTTTTTTAATTATTATTATTGTTATTAATTTTTTTTTTCAATAATGCTTCCATCCAAAATAAATCCTTGCAGAATAAATGTAACACATGTTTAATTCAATAGAAATGATGAAACCTTACATTTTCATAAGGAAACTATCCCCTCACTAAACTAGAATACCATCTAGGATACCTTTCAGAATCAAAGAGAGACCACCAAACACAAAAAACAGACCAAGAAAATAGTGATTGTCTTTCGTGTCTCTCACAATGAAAAAAATTATGGAAATGAAAATGGAAAATATTCTAAGAATCAAGGGGATATAGAGCACCATATTCACCAATTTGGTTTTTGATATTTGGAACACCATAAAAAGTATGTACAAGGCCTTGAAGTTAAATATGACTATTGAGGTCTTTAAATGTCTATTTATTCTGTAAGAGTCATAAAATTTTATAAATTCTAGGAATTTTGATGTATTATGATTACTTTAAGTATACTAAGTATTTATGTATATTATGATTTTTGAATATTTCTAAATGGTTTAAATTTATTATTGTGATATCTTTAGTTTCAATAAAAATTGGTTTCAAATTCAATATTTATATCATATTTAGATTTTAAAAATATAACACTAATAACCATGGTGTTTCTTCTAAAATGTGTTATGATGGATATAAATTTTTTGATTGAAGTTGAAATTTAGATTTCGAAATTTAATGTATTGAAACAAAGATTGAATAAAAACATATTAAAATAATGGAATTTGGGAAAAGAAAGAATATATATATTGATTAATATATACGTTCAGTTTTTATGTGTTGAGTATCTTTAAAAAAAATGGCCCTTAGCTGGCCAAGCCATCTAGCCAGCCGGGGGAGGCAGCACGAACCTCTGTGAGTGGGGCGGCCAAGCCTTCAATCCCCAGCTAGCTAACATAGGTCAGCTGTGTGGAGGGTCAGTGCACGCTCACGGGGGGGGGGGGGGGGGGGGGGGGGGGTTCAATGCGGCGCCAACGTGCGGGCTGGAATGATGGAAAAGGGTGCATGCAGAGCGCGACCACAAGATAACTGGTATAGGGCGGTATCTTAGAGGGGGAAGGGATTTCAATGGAATGAGGCTGAGGCATCAATATATATAAGGAATTCTCAAAACCACCTTTGTATCTATGTGGGATGTGTATTTTTATGAGGGATCAAACTTTAAATATCTAATATCGATGCGACCGATGTGGAACATTAAATAAGGTCTCCCCTTAGAAATCCACAAACAACTCCCTTTCATCGCGTTTTTCTTCAGTTGTCCTATCCGGACGTGGATGATCTCAACCGCTCAAATATTTAAGAATCACATGGTTTCACCACAACCATCTGATCATCCTCATTCAATCTGAATGATTCATTATTTTCTATATCTTCTCCCTTTTTTCTTATTCTTCATGGTGTGACACCAATAGCCATCACCATCTTCCTTCTATTGATTACTCTCTTGTGAGTCCTCTTATCCCTCTCCGCAGCCCAGATGTTTAGTTTCTCATTTCCAAAAGCCTTTATGATTATATTATTTTAATGAAAACCCAATAATTTTCCATGAATGTTTTTCCAAAAAATATTTATATATTATCAACAATCGAACCCTTTAATATTTTGGTAAATCACGGTTTTTTTCTAAGTAGTAGGATTTAAATTGTTGTAGTTCCCTATGTTTATATTTTTATGATTGAACCATTGTTTATAAAAATTATATATTTATACATTTTATATAAACTTATTACATAATCCACCATTTTCACCTAAAACTTATGGATTTTTCTCCTCCCAACTCATCTCAAACCTATTCTTGGATCCACTCATCCATGGAATTCATTGAAGGGTTTACTTTGTTTTTTTAATTAAACCTTAAGTATATTCTTATATATGTATATATGTTTATTTATAAAACAATCCTATTTTTTTATGATTTTCAAAGGATGAAAATTATTTTTAAATGATGTTATTAAAGCATGTGAATCATGTAATGGTTTTATGTTTTAGTTTTCTTTTTGATTAACCATTATATAAATATGTTTTTATAAATGATTTTATATATATATATATCACAAACCTATTTTGTCTCATATTTTTTCAATGACGAATATTTGTATGATTTTCTTTACTCATGTAATACATGAAAGTGTTATTTTAGTTTTGAATTTGATTTTCATAATCGATATATGTATTTTATGTATATACAGTTATATTTATATATACATATATATTTTAATTATAATCTGAATTTGGATTTCATAATACTATTTTTAGTGATTAAATTATGTTTTTGAAGTGTATGAAAATAATAAGTAATTATCAAACTTTGTTTTGATTATAAAACTTTTATGAATACACTTTGTGTATATATGGTTTTATACAATTTTCAAACCCACATATATATATATATGAACCACAACTACACATATTCATGTTTTCTTTAATTTTAATATGTTTTGGTTGTTTTAACCTAGTGATGATTTTATGTTTGAATGTTATATTTTGATTTTTTTCATAAAAATATTATACAATATACATGATATAATTTTATATTTCTAAACAAAAAAAAATTATTGTGTGCCTAAATTTTTTAGGAATTCATCGCCTTGATATTACATGCATGCATCCCAAACATCAAAATTTTAGGATAGAAGGTTGGAATAATCTTATGTTCATTACGCATAATTATATATACATGAATAACCACAATTAGTGAAAAGTGTTTAATTATTTTCTTATGCATGAATACCTCACATGAAATAATTGTTTTACATTTATAATTATTATATTTAAATTCATGATGATTCATCCACAACAAATTTTACTAGTTATTAAATGTTATGGTTTAATCTATTTAGATATACTATTTATCTGTTTTTGGAAAATATAGATGATTTCTATCTTAAATTAAAAAATATGTATTATTTTTATATGACATGTTTAATTACATGAAATATTGAATTTTATTTTAAGTATTATTATTTTTTTGACAAACCCAAAAAAACTAATATTTTATGTGAACTTGTTATCATCATTTGTAAAAATTAATGTCAATGTGTCCATGCATTCATTAGTTTAATTTTTACAGTTAATGCATGATTCATTTATGAATATGGACATAATTGAAAAATGGAATTTATCTCTTATAATATCTTATGGGTTAAAAAATTAATTATACGAAGTGGTACGGGATACATCAAATAAAAAATTAAATTAATTGTTTAATGTGTTGTGGGATTCTACAAATAAAAGACATAGATTAATTATCTAATGTGGTATAGGACACATCGAATAAAATACATAATATAATAAATAAAAGTGGTATGGGACACATTGATTTAAAAACATTTAGACATATGAGGAATTAATTTGACTTAATATGTGATGATTGAGGCCTCCTATAGTATCTCAAAGCATCAGAAGGTCTCATGAGATAAACTAGGTCAGTAACGAGGCCTTGAACAAATGATTATATATGGTCTTGGCATGAAACCTTGACAGAATATTATGATTTTCTTTCATTATGAATTTCCAAAATATGTGATTAATTTAACATCCCAGGTAAATAAAAAAATTTTATATTTTCATATTTATTAATATTTTTAAATTAAATATTAATGTTACTTTAATGGGGAGGCTATATTTTATGGCGTACTCGATACACAACAACTGATTTCTTTGAAATCTTTCATTGCACAGAACGTTGGATCATACTGAAAAATGATAACATTATATTATTTTAAATGGTAGTTAACTCCTAGCTATTGTACTGGTGGAATTGAATAGAACTAACCAAAAAATGATTATACATGCTTGTCAAATGTTTTTACATTTATCCAATAAAAGTTATAGGCTTAAAATGTGAATGAATCTAATTTTAAGCATATGTACTCTAATATTATTTAAAAGGTCGATTTACCACCTGTTGATATAGAACCCTCTTTAAATCTAATTTTGGTCACTTTTATATGTTTTATTTGAAAAAATAAAATTCTTCTTCAGAATTGGGGCACCAAAAATTTTTTGGGGTAATTTTTTGGTATTTTTCTGACAAAATGCTTATTTAAATGAATAATGAAAAATATTGTATTTTATTTCAAAACAAACTTTTTATATAATTTTTTTTATGGATAGATTATCTTATTAATTGTTTTTAATGTGTAATTATATTATATTTTTACCATTTAATCCAATTTTGGTCATTAGAATTAATTTCAATTTGAAATTGGACAATACCAAGTGTCAATATTTTGATAGTCAATATTTCTTAAAAACATGCATTTTGTTTTAACAACGGGAATAAGTATTAAATTAATTAATAAAACTTATTTGTTTTTAATTTTTTAAAATAAAAATTATTTTTTAATTCTGAATATCAAATATATGTTAGGCTAAGGTTTTGGTATTTTTCTGAAAACATCAATTGTTATTTAATAGTGAAACCACTAAGTAGTAGTTAAAAATATGACTTTTTTCATTTAAATGAAATTTTACCACTTATGTAAATTTAATTTAGAAAATATGACATAAATGGTTTCTATTAGTAAGTAAAATGTGGTTCAATAAGTTGAAAATAATTCTTGATGAATCATAACGTTTTTCTTTTATTTACCGCAGTTAAAGGTAAATAGGGAAAGTCATGGTGAAATCAATATTGTAATAATATCCAAATACCTTAAAACTTGTAATAAAGTAATTTTATATGTCATGGACGACCATAGAGATCCGTGGGTCAATTTTGGGACACCATGGATCCACTTAAGAGTGATAGTGACACTTTATTTTAATTAATATAAAATAATGGCAAAAATGACAAAAACAAATATCTTTTAGTAAATAAATTTTTACATAGGGTTATATAAGGTATATATTTGACTATAAATATTATATGGAAATATAAAACGATTTACTACATCATGGGAATTTTTTTATAAATTTTAGACATCAAATAAATTAAATTATTTATGACACAATAATGATGTAGTGTTTACCTCATTAATAAATGATTTAAATAAATAATATTATAAATATTACAATAATATCCAAAAACTATCCAATTATTATTAGATAATTTTATTTATACCATGAGGCTTCATATATTTTAGTTTAATGAGTTTTTGACTTTTAAAAACCAAAAATAATTATATAATAATACAATATTTTCACACTTTCCTAAAGAGCCCATCCTCCCCCTTATAAAAAACCTTCACATCTAACCCACTCATCACACTTCTAAAGCCTCTTTAATAGTCCAAATAATTCTACAATAAGCTTTTAATATCCCTCTCTTCGACCTAGAATCATTTCCACAGGAATAATGCACTTCAAGAAGTCCTTCTGGTTCAAACCAAAGGGTGTTCCCCAAATTAAAGGTAATAATTTCTATTAAATTATTTTCTTTTATTTTACTTCTCCAACTCCTAAATTCATTTTATTCATTTATTTTATAACAAAAATATTATCCTAAGTATACTAGGATTTTTTTATGATAAGGATTCTAACTACACTTACACAAACCTCCATCTAATGGGAGAAAACATATTGTTTCTGTGTCTGGAAAACTAACACCTCACAAAACAATAATTGTTCAATTATCTCCTAATGCCTATAATGGTAGCCATTATGATAGAATTGTATTTATATATGATATGTATTAGGATTATGTTTCCTTTATTCTTTTTTATATTTCATTTGAAGCAATGATTTATGGTTTCCATTATAGGTAAATGCGATAATTTAATTTTTGGAAGAGCGGACTACCACCCCCTCGAAGTGATATGACTCATTAATGCCATGTGTGAGATGTATAAAGGATGGAGTTATTGATATTATATTTGATATTATTATGGAATTATAATATAACTGTGTATTATTATGTTTTAATTACATTAAAATACAAAATATAAATGAAAGTTTCATTCATGCATACGTACGACATACCTTCTCCATGAACGGTGTATTTCATTTCTTACCTCAAAATGTTATGTAATTTTATAAATACAAATATATATTTGATATATAGGATATATATGATATCTAAATCATGAATACCATTCTATAGATAATGGAAAATAGACCACATGAAAAACAAGTAATTATAAGAAGTTCATTTTTTACTCATGTTCCGAACATTGACAAAATGGCTGATATGAACTCAAATAATTAAATAATTGTTATAGCAAGGAAATAATTGATATTAAATGAATAATAAACATGAAAAAGGTTCTTAATCAAGTATAAATTAACTTTATTTTATTATTTAGGAGATTAAATAACGATCGAGTCATGTAGGAAACGAGGTAAGGGAACTTCTTAACCCAATTCCCATTTATTGGGTTGATCTTATCTTTATTATTTATGTCGTTATTTCATAATGTGAGAAATAAATTTTGATATCATATCTTGTATTTATACTTTCTTAATGTTTACTTATAGTTAATACACATAATTGACCTAGTTTATTGACAAAATGATCTTTTTAAGGGAGTTCATCTCAATCTCCATTCACTGAGGCATATTTTGTTTTATACATTACATTCTTTTATACTATATATAAACACATTTGACATTTAATTTCATTCAAAGGGATTCTTTTTCTATGATTCATTTTACTAAATGAATAAAATATTAATATTTCCTTTTAATGTTAGTGGTGACAATGACTTTTCCACCGCCGTGAGTATTATTTGATCTTTGGCTTCCGTAACAAGCTGAAATGTTTTTTAAAGGAAAATAAATATCATATTCCATTTTTACATATTATGGTATTGAAAATGGTTTTGATAATGGATTTTTTTTGTCAATATAATTAAATGATATATTTTGATTGAAATGATGAAATTTTATCTTTCCTTTATGTTTGTTTTATATGTTATGAATATATTATGGTTCTTGGGCATTGTTTACGTATATGCGTGGTTACATGATAAACATATGGTGCGTGAACCCGAGATAGATATCTAATGTGATGGGTACCATGATGGAGCTAAACATGATTGTCTCTCCTAATAGAATTATAGAATATACTATAATTGGTATTCCAAATTTAACTCCCTATGTAGCTGTGATAGCTACAATTTAACTATGATATGGATGCCACAAGTTAACTTTATGATTTATGTTTTCTATGTGTTATTACTAAATCATATGATTTAATGAGGAATGTTGAAGAGAATATGTTATGTATATGTTGATGAAAAAATGTTTTTCCAACCTTGTATTATATCCCTTACTGGGATTTTTATTATCATCCCATGTTTTGAAATGTTTTTCAAATTAATTATTGATGAATAGGGTCAAGGATGGGATCAAGGAAAATTCATGCTGTATAAAACATAGAAATATACATGACTCTTTTTTAAGAGTTTTCATTTTGTGAAAAAATGGAAACTGTGTAGAAGTGTCTACTTTGTAACTATTGAGGTGTAATGTAATCTTTATGTTCTAATTCTCTAAAACTCTAATCCTAAAAATATACTCAATGTGAATTAATAATTTAATTCTAGATTAAGAACATTTTTAAGGTCGGGTACTTATAGTTGGTATTAGAGGTCGGTGTAGATAACATTAAGAGTTAGGATATTGTTAAATTAATGTCCATAAATTAATTTATGGTCAAATTTAAATGATATAGCATTTACAGATAACAATGTTGTTTTGCCTAAGATATTTCTATGCTGAGAATGGTTTTTCATAGAGGAGACATGGCAGTTGTCATGGGAATTCATATAGAGGAAAATAACCTTCAATATTAGCATCCTAAGATGGTCAGAATCATAATTGAATACTTTGATGTAGTGATGGATCAGTTGACTTAGGTAGATAAATGGTGGTTATGTTTGTTGATGACATTTTGATTTATTCTAAAAGTTAATAGGAACAAGAAAGTCACTTTAAGGATTGTTTTACAAACAATAAAAGAAAATAATCCCTATGGAATGTTCAGTAAGTTTGAGTTTTGATTACATCAAATTTCATTTCCTGGTCACATTGTTTCTATGAATGGAATAACTATTGATCCTGATAAATCAAAAGATGTGAAATAATTGCCAAGACCAACAAATATAACTGAGATCTGTAGTTTTTTTGGTTTGGTAGGTTATTACTGGAGGATTGTCAAGAATTTTTCACGGTTATCTAGCCCACTGATTAAGGTAACTCCAAAAGGTGTTATATTAATTTGGAGAAAAGAATTTGGTGATTATTTTCAGTAATTGAAAAAATGATTGGTGAATGCTCTAGTTTTGGCACTTCCTTCTAGAAATGGTGAGTTTATTATGTACAATGATTCTTCATTGAAAGGAATTGGTTGGTCCTTATGTATAATGATCAGGTAATTTCTCGTGCTTCACGTTTTTTGAATCCTCAAGAGTAAATTTATCCTACACATGATTTCTAATTAGCTAGTGTAGTTTTGGATTTAAAAATTTAGAGTCTTAGTTTTTATGGAGTAAAGTATGAAATACATACTAATCATAAAATATTGAAGTATATATTCACTCAAAAATAATTGAACACGAGAATGATGATATGGCTATATTTAATCAAGGATTATGATTGAATGAGACATTATCATCTAGGAAAATAAAATAAAGTTGCTGATGCTTTGAGTCAAAAAAGTAATGCTTCATTAACCAAGATACATTTGGAATGACATACATTGATTCTTCATTTAATGACCTTTGGCATAGAAGATGATGGTGTAGAAAATTCCACTTTTTTGTTTCAAGTGTCAGTGAAATCATCTCTATCAGATTGAAATAAGCAATCAAATAAGGAAGATAGTGAGTTGCAGAAAAAGGGTAGAGCTGGATCAGAAGAATATGTTTCCTGATTTTAACATTGATAATGATTTTTTAAGGTTTGGAAAGAGTTTATGTTTTCTTTGTGATTCTCAGTTGATGAATTAGTTGTTGTCTAAAGATAAAAGTTCTCTATTTTTTGTTCATCCTGGGAGTACTAATATGTACAGTGATCTTAGAGAGTATTACTAGTGCGATAGAACGAAAAGTGATATTGTTGACTTTACTATGAAGCGTTTTACTTGACAGTAGGGTAAAGCTGAGTGGTAGTTACTGAAACGGATTCTTTGGTCATTATTGGTGCTAGAGTGTAATTGGGAAATTATATCCAAGGACTTTGTTGTGGGATTAAAGGAGACATCTTGAGGTAATAATGCAATATGGGTTATTGTTGATTCAGTGTCTAAATATACGCATTTCCTTCTTATTCGAGATACTTTGTCTCTAGATCAACTTTCTCATTTGTATATTAAAGAGATAGTTAGGTTGTATGTATTTCCCCTCTCCATTGTATCTAATCGTAAACCTAGGTTTACATATAACTTTTGGAAAGGCCGTCAGAAATTTTTGGGTACTGAATAAAATTTTAGAACATATATTCATTCAAAATCAGATGGGATGTTAGAACGAACTATTCAGAACTTAGAGGATATGCTACGTGCTTGTTCAGTGGATTACCAAGGAAGTTAGGTCCAAAATATTTATTTTGTTGAATTTTCTTAAAATAAAAGTTTTCATTCCTGTATACAGATGGATCCATTTGAGTAATTATAAGGGATGTAGTGTCAAAATATTGATTTTTGGGAAATGTAGGTGAAAGGAAGATGATGGGACCAGAAATGGTAGAAGAGATGGCAGAAAAAGTTTAGTTGTTTTCAAAGATTATGAGAATAGCTCAAGGTATGCATAAAAGTTATGCAGATAACGGGAGGAAGGATCATTCTTTTGAGGTTGGTGATCATGTCTTCCTCAATGTTTCTCCCAGGAAAAGTGTGATGCATTTTGGTAAGAAGGGAATGTTGAGACCGAGGTTGATTGAATCTTATGAAATCTTGGAGAATGTTGGATTAGTTTTGTACATAGTGTCTTTACCTCAATGGTTTTCCCAGGTACACATTTTTTTTCTTGTTTCAATGTTGAAAAATTATATGCAAAATCCATCTCTTATTTTACTCCCAGAGTTAGTTCAGTTGGATTAGAATCACTCTTATGAGGAACAACCAGTTCAGATTCCAGACCGTAGAAAGAAAATGTTGCGGAATAAAGTAATTCACCCGGTAATGGTTTTGTGAAAAACCCATATGGTTGAATAGGAAACGTGGGAATCTAAAACTTATATGAGGGATAAATAATCCTACTTATTTTACAAGTGAATAAAAGTTATGAGGACACAATTCCCATGTGGGGGGAAGGATGTAACATACCTAGAAAATATACAAATAATACATTTTAATATATATTATTATTTGTGAATTAAATATTATTTTATTTTAAAGGGGATTCTATATTCGATGGTGTACTCGATACACAACAACGAGTTTCATTGAAATGTTATGTTGCACACAACATTGGGTCATACAGAAAAATAATAATATAATATTATTTTAAAAGGTAGTTAACGCCTAGCCTTTGTATTGGAGGGAATAAATAGAACTAACTACAACATTATTATACATGTTTTTTAAATGTTTTCACATTTATCCAATAAATGATAAAGGATTAAAATTTGAATGAATCTAATTTTAAGCATAAATACTCTAATATTCTTTAAACAGACAATTTACCTCTTTTTGATAGAGAACCCTCTTCAAATATAGTTTTGGTCACTTTTATATGTTCTATTTGACAAAATATAATTTTCTTTATAATCGGGGAACCAAATTTATTTTCATTATTTTTTTGGTATTTTTCTGATAAAATTAATTTTTTAATGAATAATGAAAAATACTATATTTTAATTCAAAAAAATATTTTATTATAATTTATTTATATAGGTAGACAATCTATTAAATTGGATTTAAAATGTATTTAGATTATTTGTTTACCATTTAATCCAGTTTTGGTCATTGGAATTTATCTCACTTTGAAATTGGACATAAAAAAATGTCAATCTTTTGATAGTTAATATTTCATAAAAACACACTTTTTGATTTGACAATGGGAATTAATTTTAAATTAATTAATCCAAATTCTATGTTTTAAATTTGGTAAAATAGAAATAATTTTTGAATTCGTAATATCAAATATATCTTATGCTGAATTTTTGGTATTTATTTTGAAATCTTCAATTTTTTATGAATAGTGAAACAACTAAGTAGTAGTTAAAAATATGAATTTTTTATTTAAATGAAATTTTACCACTTCTGTTAATTGAATTTTGAAAATCTAACATACAGGGTTGTTATTAGAAGGTAAAATGTGTTTCAATAAGAAGAAAATAATTTTTGATGAATATTTAATTTTGACATTCACTTACCGCGGTTAAAGGTAAATATGTTACTTCAAGGTAAAAATAATATTATAATAATATTAAATTACCATAAAACATTTTATAATCTTATTTTATGAGTCATGGCCGCTTATGCGAATCCTTGTGTCTATTTTGGGACCCCATGAGGCCACATAAGAGTGATAATTACACTTTATTTTAATTAACATAAAGGAAAAAATGACATAAACAAATATATTTTTGAAATGTAATTTTTACATAAGGATATATGACTTATCTCTTAGAATATAAATATTATTTGGAAATATAAAAATATTTCCTACATCATGGTGTTTGTTTTATAATTTTAAAACCTCAAATAAATTTTATTATTTATGACATAATAATGATAAAATGTTTACCTCACTAATAAATGATTTAAATAAATAATATTATAAATATTAAAATAATATCTAAAACCTGTTCAATTAATATTGCATGATTTTATTTCGATCAAAAACCATCTTATCTTTTACATTAATGAGTTTTGGACATTTATAAACTGAAAATCATTAAATAATAAAATAATATTTTCACACTTTCCTAAAGAGCCCCTCCTCCCCCTTATAAAAATCCCTCATTTCTAACCCATTCCTCACACATCTAAAGACCCTTGGATTGATCAAAACCTAAACATATAAGATCTAAAGATCCATATCTTCCACTTAGAATCATTACCTTTGGCATAATGCACTTCAAGAAGAACGTTTGGTTTAATACAAATGGAGTTACCTGAATTAAAGGTAACGATTTCTCTTACATTATTTACATTTATTTTACTTTTCCTCCCCCTAAAACATTTTTTATTCCATTATTTTATAACACCAACAATATTCTAAATATAATAGGATATTGGTATGAGAATTATTTGAACTAAACTAACACACACACATCCCTCTAATGGGTAAAGAACATACTGTTTCTGTGGATGGAAAACGATCGCCTCACAAAATGATGATTGTTCAATTATCTCCTATCACCTCTCACGATGGCCATTAATATGGAAATATATTTATATATGATATATATTATTTTTATGTTTTCTTTATTATTCTGTATTTTTCATTAATATCATTACTTTATGGTTTCCATTATGTGTAAATGTGATAATTTCTTTTTTGGAAGTGTGGACTACCGCCCCCTCAAAGTGATATGACTCGTTAATGCCATATATGGGATGTATAAAGGATGGAGTTAATGATATTATATACGAAATTATACTGTAATTATAATATAAATATTTGTAATTATGTTTAAATTCCATTAAAATATGAAATAGAAATGAAAGTATCGTTCATGTGTACGTACAGCTTACTGTCTCCATGAACAGTGCATTTCATTTCTTACCTCCAAATGGTATGTAATGTTATAAATAAAAACATATATATACTGGATATATATCATATACATGATATCTAAATCATGAATATCACTCTTGAGATAATGGAAATTTTACCACATGAACCACTTGTAATTAGAAGAAGTTTATTTTTAACTCAAGTTCTGAACATTGACAAAATGTCCGATATAAACTAAAATAATTAACTAATTATTATAGAAAGGTAATAATTGATATAAAAGTAATAATAAATTTTAAAAATATTCTGAAGAAAGTATAAATTAAGTTTATTTTATTATTTAGGTGATTAAATAACGATCGATTCAAGTCGGACACGAGGTAAATGAACTTTTTAACCCAATTCCCATTTTTTGGTTGATCTTATCTTTATAATTTATATTATTCATTGATAATGTGTGAAATGAATTTTGATATATTATGTTGTATTTATACTTTATTTATGTTTACTTATATCTAATACACATAATTGACCTAGTTTATTTACAAATTGATCTTTATAATGGACTTCGTCTCAATCTCCTTTCATTGAGGCATATTTGTTTTATACACGACATTATTTTATATGATGTGTTAACACCTTGGAATTTCAATTTATTAAAATGGAATCTTTATCTATGAAGTGTTTTAGTAAATGATAGAAAATTAATGTCTCTTTTTAACATAAGCGGTGACAACAACATTTTTGTCGTCGTGGGTATTATTCAATCTTTGGCTTCCTTAACAAACTGAATTTTTTTTAAAAGAAAAATAAATACCATATAAAAGTTTTACGTATTTTGGTATTGAAAATGGTTTTGATTATGGATTTTTTCTGTCAGTATATTTAAATGAAAAATTGTGATTGAAATGTGGAAATTTTGTCTTTCCTTTATGTTTGTTTTATGTTTTATGAATATGTTATGGTTCTTGGGAATTGTTTACGTATACTGGTTGTTCCATGATAAGCCTAGGGCGGGTGATCCCAAGATAGATCTCCAATTCAATGGGTAAAGCGATGGAGGTAAACGTATATTTTTCTCCTAAGATATTTGTGGAATATATTGTGATGGGTATTCCAAATGTAACTCCCTACGTATGTGTGATAGCTAAAATGTATTTATGATATGGATTCCACAAGTTACCATTATGATTTATGTTTTAAATGTGTTATTCATAAATCTTATGATTTCATGAGGTATGCTAAAGAGCATTGGTTATGTAAGTATTTATGAACTAATGTTTTCTTTATTTTTTTATAACCCTTACTTAGCTTTTTATGCTCATCCCATGTTTTGAAATGTTTTCCACATGACTTAAAGATGAAGAAGGTCAAGGATGGGATCAAGGAAAAGTCATGTTGTCTAAAACATGGAACTATACATGAATCTTTTTTTAAGAGTTTGTATTTTTTGATAAAAATGGAAACTTAGTAGAAGTGTCTACTTTATAATTCTGAGATGTAATTTAATAGTTATGTCCAAATGCTCCAAATCACTAAACCTAAAAAGATCCCCAAAGTGAATTATTCATTTAATTCAAGATTATGAAATATTTTAAGGTCAGGTCCTTATAGTTGGTATCCGAGGTCGGTTAAGATTACTTTTGGAGTTAGTATATTGTTAAATTAATGTCCATAAATTGATTAGTTGTCAAATTTAAATGATATATAATTTACAGATATCCATGTGGCTTCGCCTGAGATATTTCTGTGTTAAGAATGGTTTTTCATAGAGGATACATGTTATTTGTGATGGGAAGTCATACAGAGGGAAATGACCTTCAAAATTATGATCCTGATATGGTCAGAATCCGAATTGAATATTTTTTTGTGGTGATAGCTCAGTTGACTTAGGTGATAAATGGGGGTTGTGTTTATTGATGATATTTTTGTTTACTATAGAAGTAAATAGGAACAAGAAAGTCAAATAAAGATTTTTTTCAAAACATAAAAGAAAATAAGCCATATAGAAAGTTTAGTAAGTGTGAGTTTTGATTTTACCAAATTTTATTCCTTAGTCACATTTTTTCTAAGGATAGAATAACTATTGATCCGTCTAAATAAAAAGTTGTTGAATAATTGCCTATACCCACAAATATAACTGAGATCCATATTTTTCATGGTTTGGCATGTTATTACTAGAGGTTTGTATAAAAGTTTTCCCAGTTATCTATCCCACTGACTAAGTTAAATTGAAATGGTGTTAAGTTCATTTGGACAGAAGAATGTGATAATTGTTTTCAGGAATTGAAAAGAAGAACGGTGAATGCTCCATTTTTGGCACTGCCTTTTAGAAATGGCGAGTTTGGTATCTATAGTGATGCTTCGCTAAATATATTGGTTGTGTTCTTATGTAGGATAATCAGGTAATTTCTTGTGCTTCATGTCATTTGAAACCTCATGAGTTAAATTACCCTACACATAATTTAGAATTAGATTCTATTGTTTTTTCTTTAAAAATTTGTAGGCAACATTTTTATGGATTAAAGTGTGAAATATATAATGATCACAAAAGATTACAGTATATATTCACTCAGAAAGAATTGAACATGAGACAGAGGAGATGGCTGGAATTAACCAAGGATTATGATTTCATGATCCTTTACCATCCGAGAAAAGAAAATAAAGTGAACGATTCGTTGATTCAAAAAAGTAATGCTTCATTAACCATTCTATATTTGGAATATGATTATTTGGTTTTTCATTTGATGAAATTTGGCATAGAAGTTATTGGTGAAGGAAATTCCTCTATTTTGTTTCAAGTGTCAGTGAAATCATCTCTATCAGATAGAATTAAGAAAGCCCAGAAGGAAGACAGTGAGTTTTATAAAAAGGTAGAGTTGGTTCAGAAGGGTAAGTATCATGTTTTTAACATTGACAATGATTGTGTTTCTAGGTGTGGAAAAATATTAGGTATTCCTTCTGATTCACAATTGAAGAATGATTTGTTATCTAAAGCTCATAGTTCTCCATTTTCAGTTCATCCTGGCAGTACTAATATGAACAGAGTTCTTCGAGAGTTTTATTGGTGGGATGGAACGAAAAGAGGTATTGCTGACTTTACTGTGAAGTGTTTGACTTGTTAGCAGGTTAATGCAGAGTGGAAGTTACCGAATGGGATGATTCAGTATTTAAGGTCACCAATGTGGAAATTGAAAAATATATCCCTTTACATTGTAGTTGGATTACCAAAGACATCTCAGGGTAATAATGCAATCTGGGTTATTGTTGTTCGATTGACTAAATCTTTTCATTTCCTTCCTATTTGAGAAACTTT
Organism: Viscum album; assembly: GCA_963277665.1. NCBI lineage: Eukaryota > Viridiplantae > Streptophyta > Magnoliopsida > Santalales > Viscaceae > Viscum > Viscum album. Next base: position 663,043,625 of record OY728139.1, on the reverse strand, counting down.
GTCTCTAGATCATTTTTATAGGTTGTATATTAATGAGATAGTTAGGTTTCCTGGATTTCCCCTCTTTATTTTATCTGATCATGATCCCAGGTTTACTTCTAACTTTTTCAAAGGCCTTAAAAATTAATTGGGTGCTGAATTAAATTTTAGTGCATCTTTTCATCCACAATCATATGGGCAGTCAGAACAAACAATTCAAACCTTGGAGGATATGCTATGTTCTTCTTCACTGGATTACCAGGGAATTTGGGACTAACATATTTATTTGGTTGAATTTTCTAATAATAATAGTTTTCATACTAGTATACAGATAACTTTATTTGAGGAATTATATGGTAAGAAGTGTCAAACTCCAACTTTTTGGGATGAAGTAAGGTAAATGAAGTTGATGGGACCATAATTTGTTGAATATATGGAAGAAAGGGTTTAGCTGATTAAAGAGCATATGAGAACAGCTAAGAGTAGGCAGAAAGGTTATGCAGATAACTGGAGGAAGGATCTTTCTTTTGTGGTAGGTGATCATATCTTTATCAAAGTTTCTCCATGAAAATGTGTGATGAATTTTTGTAAGAAGGGAAAGTTGAGTCTGAGGTTCATTGGACCTTATGAAATCCTAGAGAAAGATGGATCAGTTGCATACATAGTGGTTTTACCCACATGATTGTCCCAGGTACACAAGGTTTTTCTTGTTTCAATGTTGAAAAAATAGTCTAGGTTCTTGATTGTAGATAGAAAGTGGTGCGGAATAAGGTAATTCACCAGGAAAAAGTTTAGTGGATAAAACTATATTGTTGAAGAGGCTAAGTGGGAATCTGAGAAGTCTATGAGGGATTGTGGACACTACATGAGAAAGTAACCCAAAAGATTATGAATAAGAACTTCAGATATTTCAGATCCCAAAGCAAGGTTCATATAATACAAAGCAAAATCAATAATTCTGCCAAAGAGCGTCATGATGGAGTAGCTTCATAGTTCTGTGCAGCTGAGCTTTGCGGCCGACCTACATGGCAGATCTCCATGCTAGAAGATGTTTTGTGAATTTACGTGAATAAAATGCATGGCGGAACTGCATGACGTACCTACGCGAATAATATTTCTTCGGTCGGGCCTCATTCGTGCCTATAAATAGAGCCCTTGGGCTCCACATTTGGGGACTGAAATTTTTTTAATGACTCTCTAAAGATACCACTATGTAGCTATTTCACATAGATCCCCCAAATTGTCTCAATTTGTTCTCTAAACCATTAGAGAAGAGATAATTAAAACGGATAAGAATTTTTTGAAAGTATTTTTTACAAATTGTACATAATTTTGGTTATCCTATGTAAACCATATTCTTCTCTCATCATTCAGACCAGTGCAGCATACCTACACAAAATACCTGCACGATCATCCTATGTTGTACATCAACGCGGGGTACCTACACAGCAGACTTCCACGAGGGACCTACACGACCAAATCAAGTACCCTTTTTTAAATTCCATTTATGGAAGGGAATCTTCTTCCATGGTTACCTTATCTTAAAGGGACTAAGTTTAAGCCTCCACCAAAACCTCTAGACCTGTTAAAACTTTGGAAAAGGCACATCAGTGTGTCACCTATTTGGGTTTGTATTTCCACATTCAGAGTTTTTCGACATTTGTTTCAGAATGGGGTTAGGATTAATGAGATGTTTGTGGGTTTTTATATCCACAGTCACATGAACCTATCTCCCAGGAACAGTTTTGGGAAGTTCCTGGTTTAGAGGAGGGTTGGGTTATGACCTCTCCCTTCCTGAGGAGATGACCTGGAACATCAGGTCTCTGGTAGATAAGGAACACATCACAATTGATGTTCCGTGCAAGCATATGAGAATTCTCCCTCCCCTACCAAGATCAATTTTCGGGTAGCCATCCTAGTATAAGCCCCTCACCTTCATCCCATCATCATTACATTGGACCCTTGTCAAATGTCAATAGAATAGAGGGAAGGCTTGTTGCCTCTCCCTCTTCCATGGTCACCTCAACCTCGTTCATCTTGGACATCTTAGGTACACCATCCTCCACCAACGAAGGAGGAAAAATTTGGAAGTGTGAATGCATTTGTTGATTCTTTGAAATTCTCTTGTTTCAACACCGAGCATGACACATGTGCTCTTAGAGATTTTTCAAGATCACAACATTTTCAAAACCGAAAGAACTATGAGAACTCTGATTCCTATTCAAAACAGGATATGCAGGAAGCCCTTTCTAGGTTCGATCTGACTGGTTATCCTCCTCAGGAATCCAACCCTAATTTCCCCCAATTTGGGAATCCGTTATAGGAATAATCCCTAAATTAAAAACCCCCTGTCATTAAGACATCCTTTTCAGGAAGGAAACCCAAAATCATCACTCTTAGAGGACCATACTATCATATGAGATTTATCAAAATATGTGGTATTTGATTCCCATCTATATGGGATACATGGGAAGCCTCCTTGAGGTTCAAACCCAACACATTAAATCAACCCATCTCTCTTTGATCCATATTACCAATAGGGTCCGATCCTACTTAGAAATCCATTTCCTTTCAATGTTCTTTGGAATTCCTCAGTATAATTCACACACGAAGTTTTAACTAAGAGACTTTCTCTTAGAGGTCCTTATCACATGACCTCAAAAGGTATGTTGTGTCCCATTCAGTGGCACTGAACAATGAGGGTTCTGATTACTTTGACAAGGATACGTAGGTATCCAATCTTATGGGCATGATCCCAAAATCTAAATAAAACATTAATCTCCCTGGATGACAATACAATTCCAGAGTTCCCCACTGAGTGGCATAAATACGAGTACCATCACAATGATGATTAAAGTATTCTCTATGTATTATATTAGGGGGTACCATTGATGGACAACCTTGAATACATACAGAAATTTCCATTAATGAAGAACCTTGAATTCATACTAATGATTCTAAAATTTTACACATGTTAATAAGTGATTATAAATATCATGTGATACTTATGATATACTTGATGAATTAATAAGTATTCTAAATTTACTTTAATGTTACAAAGAGAGTCCTGGAGTAGACAATAATTCCCCCCAAAATGGTGTGATGAGTGTGACCTCCCATCCTCTCGACCAATGCTCATTCTTAAGTATCGTAAAGTTCAAAACATAACGAACTACTACCTTTGGAAAGCAGATCCTCTTTGGATAAATAGTAGTTGGATTTTCATGGATCCATGAATAAATACAATGGAAACCGCCTGGAAATGGTGATTCTTAAATCAAGGACATGTGTTTCAAGGAACTACGAAACAAAAATGGTGAACCTCACAAGAATCCTTAACCAAGCTAATAATGGTACCCACCTGTTAGGACCCTATCAATTAATAAAAGAAGGACAGACAAAAGAATTAATCATCCATATGAAAAGATGTAAATTTAATAGAAATTGTTGTTGTTCTCTGTTTTCCACAGAATTCCCTTCAATCCAAATAATGGCTTTCTCCAAGACAACATCTGTGAACTTCCCAACTACTACTCAAGCTGGATCTCCATCCATGGAAAGGGATTTATCAACATCACAACATCATCAATGCTTGGTCTCTAATGTGTTGTTGAAATAATATCACCAACACGGTACAATCCCGACATTGGAGGCTACTCAACAGGCCCTCCAGGTCAACAACAATCTTCGATCATCTGGCAAATGATGACCAATGACCAAGAAGAAAATGGTTCCAACCACTATCTCGAACCATTTTGGGAATTTATCCCTTGAATACAATAGTAAATCCTTTCCATACTACAGGGAGGTGGATCAATAGGTCACTCATTTCATCAACTAAAAAATCTAGGAATCCTTCCTAAGGAATCCCACCAGCAATGACCACCAGAATCATGCAGTAGTGTACCCCCAACATGATGGGGGTGTTTTCCATAAACATTTGGACCAAGTATCTTAGACCAGGGCATCCAAGAAGAACTTCCCGGGACATTGTCAGGTCAATAGGGATAAGGTTCTCACCTCTACCACCTCCGGAGAAGTCCATCAATTTAACTTGATGGAAAACAACGAGCAGGAACATACACTCGTTCGTCCTAATTTTTCTGCTCAGCATACTCATCTAATATCAACCCACCAATCCCACTAGATAAACCCAGCAGACTACAATGAATAAGCACTTACACCTGTTTAAAAGTTATCAGCTAGTCACCAGGCTCGTCTGACTTCATTTATAGAGGCCCACCAATCTAATATGGTGGCAACTGGTAAATAGGAACATACACCTTCTACAATCAAACATTATGTTAGTAGTCTCTTCTGCCAATATTGAAGGAAATTCATCAACCATAATTGAAGAGAAATAGTCAAAAGGAACATACAACATACAATGTTTATCATGATTGCGAACAGTCTCGTTTGGTAGCACCCGGAGAGGTCATTCAGAAAGATCCGACGAAAAATTTGGAGCAGACGCAACTCTATGCCCCTATACAAGAGTACTATTAATACACATTGACAGGATAAGGAGGAAAAGAGAATGCACATACACATACTATCGATAAAAAATGGATGTATATTACCTTTCCAGCCACTGAAGTCACCAAACACGTCTTCTCAATGGTGAAAGGGAAAACACATATCCCTGCCCATATTCTGGAAGCATGCAAAGATATTTTAACAACTACTTCAGCAATATCATGGGAATAGACAAATAAATCTATCCCACACATGGGATGACACATCATAATTCCATCCCGGAGTAGATACACACCTTTGTACCAGTTCATGAGGGACATGGGTCATACTCCCCCATATCATGCAGATAACAATATCGGGAACATACACCCATTGCAATTGGAGGTAATTGGTCTGTTATGATAACTAATATAAGGTAGGCACCTATACCTTCCCTTGATAGCCACTTTTCCAAACAAGTGTCCCCAACTAAGTATAAGATAACATCCATGAAGAAGCCTTTCCAAGAATTGTTGGAAAATAAAGAGCTAAGTCGTGATGTGGCTCCTCTTAATGCTGGAGTTCTTGAATCCCTCAGACATTTATATGTTTCTTCTCAAGATCATATCCTCTCGTTACCACATTATTAGTGTGGTAGTTGTAATTCTAATGTGCCTCGTCAGACACATAATCGTGAAGGATTGCTTCATGAAAGTCTGGTCATTCCAGAGTGCCTATTTCTGGATGAGAGCGACAAAAACCCTATGTGTGGCGAGAAGTCCAAGGATAAAGAATATTAATCCCTTTCTAAAATCCATCATGGAGATCCCCCCCATGATGGAAATCACTGCAAATTTCCTCTCTGAAGTAGTATTTCACATTGTCATGACAAATCCATAATTGATAATGTAGCGATGAGAAATCCCTCCTATCTCGACGCACTTGAAAACACAAGGCCAGTCATGTCTAATGCCTTGTAATTTATGGGTGAAACACATTCTCAACCAAAATACATCTTAAGGTAATGATCATTCTTTGAACCTCACTTGGGTCATTTGTCTTAAAATACATTGCTTCTTATTTGGTCAGACCTAGTGGAGAAACCTCTATTGAATGATGATTCAGATGAGTTAAACATTAGTAAACAATTGGATAAAAAATAAATACCAGTCATGTTCTGGCCTTTCAAAAATTCTCAGTATGATGTTCCATAATTGATGACAAAAGATTGAATTCAAGAAATTCGTCTCAACTTATGGAAAATGCTTCATCCTTTGAAAACAAAATTATTACCATATGATGAATATCAAAATCATATAAAGGTTATAGAAGGGTTGAAATTCCAAATTGACTTGGAATATCTGTCAGTTTCTCAACATCCAAAGGTCAAAAAAATAGATAACCCTTCAGTGTGCATGTCTCAATGATCGAAAGAGACTACACTAATTAATGTCTAATTCCCCATATAATGTTCGAATCAGATGATGGGGTGAAATTAGAGCATTGCATTTCACTACACTCTAAAATAAACAAAGACAACAAATAGTGGTCTCATTCAATGTTATTGCACATGATCAGCCACAAATCAATAGGTTTAGTATGCAATCAAATGTACGCTCAAGAAAAGGCCTCAACTAGTTCTCATCAGAATTATATCCAAAGAAAAGAATTTGTTGAGATACATTTACATCGAGCCTCTGATAATCTTGAACAAGCATCCCGTTTAGAAGATGTCAAGCGTCAGAGAATGAAAATTTCTGAAATAACACTGTGATGAGCTGAAATAGGTGATTTAAGTGGTTGTAGTATAATTCACCCAGTTAATGTTCAAAACAAAATCCGCAAAATCAGAAGGGCAGTTGCACGAATTTTAGCCATAGAAGATCAAGAATCACCCCATCTTGCTAGGCTGGGGGATCATTTAATTCAACCTTCAAATTCATAAAACAATGTTCAATGATTTGAAGAGGAATAATAGGATCAGCCCGAGCCTGCAGGGTTGGGGGATTTTTCACATCTACAATCCTTTCCTCAACGGAAGTCAGTTTTCTCATGATTAGAGAAGAAGCCACAATAAAACCATTCAACTAAACTATACAATGATTTCCTTCATGTTAATGTCCTCAATATAGTTCCAGGGAATTCTTCATATTGGATAATAGAGTCTCCTGAAAAACACAAAGGGAGATGATCTGGAAGAAACACTAATAGAATGCCATCATTGCATTATGCATTAGTAAACGTTATTAACACCATTGCAGAAGAGACTCCAGAAAATAAGTCCAATTTAGGGGAATCAATATATGATGTTCTTTTCCATATTATAGTTCAAATTGTGTTAAATGGAGAAGGTGTGTATAACTAAAATCAAAGGCTTACCCAGAATCTAGGTATGCCTTCAAATTACTAACTCACCCTTCTGCGAAAGGCATCTAACAAAGGTAAAGGGAAAAATTCATATTGAATCTCACTTTTCCACTGGATAAGGTCATTTTATTTCACATGAAGACAGATTTTTACAGAAAGAGGAAATGTAGGAGTTAAAAAGACTCAAACAGAGTTACTTCAAAACAGCATTTCTACTAGACGTACTCTCGAGGAAAGCCCTCAACTTGAAAATCCTATAGGAGCTCATCAGCAAAGAGGGTTTGTAGAAACTACAGATTTTGATAATGTATTCCCCTCATTGGGTACACAATCAGGGAAGAACCATATACAACCTGATAGACATGTTCCTATGGGTTATCCAAGGGAAATATCAGTACCACCATCAGTGATCTTACTGGTCGTTGCACCAACTCAAACTCCAGTTGTTATACCTTCACAGAATCCAGCTAATCCCGATATTCCCCAAATGCTTATAAACACAATTGAGGCATTAAATACTCGGTTGGGAGCTATGGAGGAATGAAATGCAGAAGTCTAGCCAGAAAAGGGAGCTTACCCTGAATGTGTGGATGCAATTCCTCCCCCGCCAAATTTTGTGAATACCATATTACCAATTTTTAATGGTTCTAGAGATCCGGATCAACAATTAACACATTTTGTTTCTCCTTGTGATCCTATAATGGGAACGTCTCAACCAAAAAGAGGCAGTTAAGCTTAGTTGTTTTACGCAGTCATTACATGCATCAATTTTTGTTTCATATACAAGTTTTTAATGTCGATCAATTACGGGATGGGAAGATCTCTGCCATAAATTCCTTCTTCAGTTTAGCTCAACACTACCAAAGACAATAGTTTTTGATATTACTAACTGTAGAAAATGGGAGAATGAAAGATTTTTATATTTCATTACACGATGGAAAGGGTAAACATATTCCTTAAATTTAGAACTCCATCAATAATATATGTTGTCAATTTGTTGGGAAAATATGTGTGATGAATTAGGAACTCCATTGATCCCTGTGAAATACACAGGAGGGTTTCAAGACCTTACATCAATTTCTCAGTAGATAGAAGACTCTAATATAGATACTAAGGAAAAAACTCATTTAATTCCACCAGCTCTGGGGAGGAGGATTGGAAAAAAAGAAGCTGCTAAAGTTACCCTCAAGCAGGCACATATACCTGCTTCTACTTCAAAACCTTCATCATACCGAAGGGATCAAATTCTTGAGCATTAGTAATAATGTCTGCCTTGTCAATATGATCGAGGAGATCAAAGGTGGAATATTTTGAGTAATTAATGAATAAATTTTATTCTTTTAGGAATGAAAAATTTCCTAGATACTTCATCTCAGCCTTAGAAAACAATTTGGTTGAATTTCCAAGGCTGAAGAGTCTCTATAAATATGGAGATGAAGATCATTTGAATTATTGTCCCTTTAATCATATATTAGGACACTCTATTCAAGGTTGTTTTTATTTAAATACCTTTTTCAAAAGATGGTCGAATATAGACAAGTGAAATTGAAAAGTTCATCAGCTCATGTAGCATGTGTTACTACTACCAATCCCGAGGAAGAAGGTGAATGGAAGGAGGTCAAAAGTAAAAAATGTGAAAAAATATGATGATTGGATGATTAGGAAAATAATCAACTAGACTAATTCTATTTTACGAACACAATTGAGACAACCAATTGTGTCTCCTACCACTCCTGCCACAGAAAAAACATAATAATCAAAAGGCCATTCCTAAAAGAAGAAATGTGATCATAAGGACACATAGCAGTCAGAAGAAGATGAGCTCTTGTCAAGGCCAAAATTATCCTCAATCCTGGAACATTTCATGACACCTATTTCAAAAGAAAGGGCATTGCCCCTCCAAATGGTACGACCAAATTTAACCTGTTAAGAGGACTCTTCATCATATGAAAATTTGATCTTTGGGTATGTTAATGCTATCCATTTAACAGATCCTTATGCCAATGGTGATTCTGATTGTAGTGAGCCATAATTCTATGTACCTAACTAGGAAACAAGATGAAGGACCAAGGTCGAGGAGAAAGGGGAAGACATGGGAATTCCAGAAACCACCATTTTAATTCTACCCCTGCTCAAACCCTATATATAGCAAAAACACGTGGAAGATCCATTCAGTGGGCTCAACAGGAACAAATATTTTCTTCCATGAAAGACAAGTTCAGTTCTAACATAATTATTTTGGAGGACTAATTAGAAGTCACACCATATTCTTCTCTATAAATTAATAGAATTAGTCAGTGTAATTTACCAAAGCCTACAGTATTTCCAAATTCTGCTCCAACACAATGTACATCTACAACAGAAGCATCAACATCCAAAGCACCTGCAAACCACATCTCTATACTGGGAAACATAGACCTTTGGATCAAAAGTATGATGTTTTGATATATTTGACCCAAGTACAGACTATGTTATCAATTATGGATTCTTTGAATCTATCAGATGATCTTCGATCGGCACTCATTGAGAATTTGACAAGTCCTCAAGAGTTTTAAACTGATGTTTATACTGCTGAGGTTTAACGTATAGAGAATAATTCTACAGAATTTCATGCATTCATATATTTTACGGATTAAGATGAAGATGATGTTTAACATGGACATATCAAACCTTTGTATTTTTCTAGCATTGTCAATGACGTAAACATCCGATGAGCCTTCATTGATAATGGCTCTGGGGTCAACCTTGTTCCTGTTGGAAAACGTCGTCGATTAGGCCTGAAAAAATATGACTTATCTCCTTCAACATTAATGTTGCAAGGATATGAGAAGAATGAACAAGAACCTATGGGAGAAATTACACTTAGAACTCTATTTGTAGATCTTCTGTAAAATTCAGATTTCGTGGTTGTTCATCTGGAAAGAAACATTCAATATTCTTCTTAGAAGGCCTTGGTTGCATTGACATGCAGCCATGCCTTAATCATACCAAAAATGTCTGAAATACTATTTCAATGGTCAAATTGGGACATTTTATGGTAATAAGGCTCCGTTCAAAACATGTGAATCTTAATACATTGAGGCATAGTTTTATCACACAAAAGGAACGAAGACCATAATGAAGGAAATAACCAGACTTAATGCTCTAAATGGACTAGAAAATATTCCATCAAATCCATTCATACATCTGAGTACAGATTATGTTCTACCCATCAATCAAATTGAAATGGTAAAACAAAATCCATGTACTTTTCAGGTAACTTCCATAATGTCAATTGCGGAGACTATGCCTGACAACATGGGAGAAATTATTGATACACTAAGCATTGATGAAACCCTTAATGGAGATGTTTTCCTTTCATTTGCTGAACTACAAGAAACCTCTGCATCGTCAAATAGAATAAATGAAGTAGTATTAATTCTAGAGGAAGACACTGATGTTGATTCTCAATCCATCAATCCCTCTTTATTACCATAAGAAGACCCTATGTCATCAGTAAGGTCAGATCTGGTGGCCTTTTCTTAAGGATGTTCAAATAATGATTTCTCCCCTAACATTGAAAGATTTTCCTCATCATGTACTATGAAAGTGGGAACAAAAGAGGTGACACGTAATGAATAAGAAGAGGAATATCTCGGGGATGCTCCTCCAGCCTTTAAAAAATCTGTCTCTACCACTGTGTATGAACTCAGATAAATATATATTGGTACAAAAGAAGATCCACACCCCACTCTAATTAGTGTGGCCAGGACCTCAAAAGAATAAGAGGTGTATACTTATTTTCTAAAGAATCATTGAGATATATTTGTTTAGAATTATACGTAAATACCAAATCTTAATCCGGATGTAGCCACCCATCATTTGGGTCTTCCAAAAGTACATTGTGGATTCAAGCAAGCGGCATGGAGAACACAACCCACTCATGCCTCTAAAATAGAAGCTGAAGATGATAAAATTCTAAATGATAAATTTTTCTGGGATGCTAAGTATCATAAATGCATATCCAATAATATCCCTATGAAAAAGAAAAACGGGAAAATTATAGTCTTCATTGATTTCTGAGATCTTAACCGGCATTGTTCTAAGCATGATTTTGTAGTCCCGATTATTGAACTTCTAATTGAAAAAACAGTTGGATATCAAGATATTTCCTTCATTGATGGATATTATAGGTATAATAAAATCCAAATGGACCTAAAGGATGAATAATATAAATCCTTTAGATCCCCTCAAGTTGTGTTTTGTTATTGGGAAATTCCCTTTGGCTTAAAGAATGCAGGTGAAACGTACCAACGTGCCATGCACCATATCTAAAAACCCTTCTTAGGGAAATTTGTTGAATTCTTTGTGGATGATTTGGTAGTTAAATCCAGACACCGTTCCAATGACATGGATGATTTGGAAACCATATTCAATAAACTTCTGCAACATAGTTTGAAGATGAACCCTTTGAAATGTTCTTTAGCGGTAAACACTAGAAAATTACATGGCTTTATTTATGCTATCCTGGTATCGAAGTTAATCATGAGAAAAAAAAAATCATCCATTAGTATGTAACCTCCTCAAAATTTGAAAGAATTAAGAGGACTACAAGGAAACTTGGATTACATTCAGTGCTTCATCAACAATCTTTCTAGTAAGTGTTTACCCTTCACCAGATTAATGAAAAAGGGAGTTACTTACAAATGGACTAAAGATTTCCATAAAAGAATTTAATACCCTCAAGAAATATGTCTTGATTCCACCAGTATTAATACCACCTGGTTAAGGAATACCACTTATTCTCTATGTGGTAGCTTTAGAAAAATCACTGGGTTCCTTCCTCGCCCAAAATAATGATTATGGGCATGAAAAAAGGCTTTACTATCTTAGTAAAACTATTCATGATGAGGAAACTCTGTATCCAAATATTGAGATGCGCTTCCTGGCATTAATCTTTGTAGTTCAGAAATTATGGCACTACCTGCAACATCATGAGGTCGAATTGGTATCTCGTAATAACCCACTCAAATTTATCCTCATTCGTCCTATGCTTACAGGGCATCTGGCATGGTGGGAGGTTATTTTACTATAGTTTTATATTTTGTTTGTGCCTCAAAAGGCAATAAAAGGCCAAGCTCTGGATGATTTCCTTGCTGAGCATCCATCCACGAAAGAGACATCGTTTAATACCAAACATCCTGATGAAGAGGTCATCTCTATTGAAAATAATTCCCAAACATGAGAAATGTATTTTGATGGTGTTTCTAGAGGTACAACAGGGAAGATATTGGAAAACCCTAAACTCAATAAGGTTGGATTAGGAATTGTCCTTAATTCCCTAGAAATGGTAGTATTTCCTTATTCATTCCAATTTTTGGAAGGCAGTACCAACTATGAAGCATAATATCATGCTCTCATCGTAGGTTTGGAATTGGAGCTTCAGGTGCAAATGGATCATTTAAGGGTAAAAGGTGATTTAGAATTGGTAATCAAACAAATTAGTGGGAAATATTTTATCAAAAAAGAAGAGTTATTCCCTTTGTTTGATTACATCAGAGAGTTAATGGATGAATTTCCCTGAGAGCCAACAATATGCTATATACCATGATAAGAAAATGCCCAAGTAGATAAACTGGTTAATGTAGCTACAGCCTTGGCAGATCCAAATCAGGAAGAGATAGTTATCAGCATAACCCATCGTCGTGTGGTCTTAGCTTTTCTTCATACCAAAATGGAGGAAATTAATGAAATTTGACATATTTTTGAACCATATGGTCATACCACAGGATGGATAAAATCTATCATGGAATATCTCCAAAATGGGGTACTTCCACCAAATAGGGCTAATAAATAACAGATCAGGTAGTGAGCAGCCAATTTTAACCTTTATGATAGTCGAGATGACCAAAAGATCCTTTACAAGTGAGGCTTTAAAGGAATTATCCTCTAATGTATTTATGGAGAAGAGACCATAGCTGTCATGAAATAAGTACATTCGGGAGCATGTGGCACTCACCAATATGGGCATAGACTCTCTAATCAGATCCAAAGGCTTGTCAACTTTTGGCCTTTATTGATGTAGGATTGTACAGATTTCACTAAAAATTGGCATCCCTACCAAGTACATGCCATCATATTTCATCAACCCCCAAAGTTTCTACATACAACTAAATACTCTTGGCCATTTTCCACATGGGGAATGGATGTAGAAGGACCTTATCCTCCATCCAGAAATAATAAGTTCAAGTATATTCTCACTGCTACTAAATTCTTCTCTTTATGGGCAAAGGTAATACTTCTAAAATAAGTCAGAGCCAAAAGCATTGTTTTTTTGTCAAAACTAATATCATCACCTGATTCGGTGTCCCTCATACTATTTTGATGAAAAATGGAAAACATTGTTGATCTAATGAAGTAAAAAAGTTGTATCAAGAACATAATATATAATTCAACCATTCATCTCGCTATCATGTAGTGGCAAATGTACATATAGAGGCCTTTAATAAGACCCTAGTGAATATACTCCTGAAGATGGTGAATAAAGATAAGAATTCAAGTCCAGATAAACTTTTGAATTCATTGTGTGCTTATCAGATAAATACCCATACTACTGCCCAAGAAGCTCCGTATTCATTGGTATATGGAACAAAATCAGTTTTTCAAATTGAAATACAACTACCTTCACATAGGGATCAAAACTATGATCAGTTGTCTATAGATGAAAGATCTCAGAAATGGTTCGATGAGGTAAAATGATTAGACAAGAAAATATGTCATACTTTCCATCATCTAGAAGTCTATGAAAAGAGACTAAAATGATCTTTTAATAAGAAAGTTATCCTTAATTCATTCTTTCAAGGACAATTGGTATTGGTCCTTGGAAATCCAATGATACTAGGAAAGAAACCTCCAATACTTGAGCCAAAGTGGGGAGGACCCTATTCCAGACAAAAGTTTTTTTCAAATGGAGAATATTCCATAATCTCAATGGTTGGAGAACTCATTACAACTCCATCCAATATGATATTTTTGATGAAATACTTTTTATAGTTTTACATAATACACCCTTACTCAATGACTTTAAACTGCATAGTACAACATCATCACATTAAGACTTTAAACTACATAGTAAAACGTCCTCACTAAAAGACTTTAAACTACACAGTACAATGTCCTTGTTGTAGGACATAAAACTGCACAGTCCCCATTTCCTAGTTGCGAGACATTAAACTTCATAATAACCATAAGCATCAATGCTGAATGATGTAAAAATGGGTAGCATCTTTGTCCATGTCTCCTGATGTTAAACTCGATGAAATATTTTGAAAAACTAACATTTTCTCTATAAGATGTTAAAATCTTCCATAAGAAAACATCATTGACTTCACCACTACTCCTTAGTATTACATGAGTTCCTCTCTTTCCTATGTGGAAGTTATATCTACATAGAGACCATGTTTCAAGAACTACGTATGGGTTGATTCTCATTTTCAATGAGATACGTAGAGATGCCTAAAATCTCAAATGTTGGGCCTAGCCACAATCACAAAATCTTATTATTTTCTTTTATCCTCTGGTATATGAATCAGATATATACATAGTATTTCATTAAGATAATTGATTTTGTCCATATACCATTTTATGCCTTAATATTTATCATTCTCTTCGAGCGTATTGAAAGCCCCCATTCCCCATTTCAAACTCCATTAGCGTGAGGAATGATTCTTTAAAGAACAATATATGGCTTGATTGTAATCTATTTTGAGATATGTAGAGATGCATAGATCTCCAATCTTGATCCTAATCTTGATGAAAAAATCACTTTATTTCTTATATAAGAATCAAATCTTCATAGGAAATGTTCTAAAAATTATGTATGACTTGATCCATTCCCCATCACAACATATAGTGACAATTTGGTGTTATCCCTTAACCTAGTTAAAATATGTCTTTTCCATTCACATCGGTTTATCTTCGTACATACCACACAATGTTAAACTACATTTATATCTAACACCCCATTCTTCATCTATGTCACCTTTTTATTAAAAAAGAGACCCTTAATACTGATTTTTTCTCACACTGAGCATAGCTCATGTGAGAATAAGAATTGGGTAAAAGGTTTCATTATATAAGTAAGGAGTTTCAATTACTTATGGGGTTGTAAATTTCATCACTGTATGACTTAAAATTGAACATCACCATATTAATTTAATGGAAACAAATAAAGTCTTTATTTTACATATGTGTTAGATCTGTGTAAAGGACATCAAATTCATGGACTATATTGTTTCAAATATTTCTCGCATGCATTGGGCATAACCCTCTTCCATATTTCACACTCTTAATCATGAAAATTTTCTTATTTTCATAATCATTATTATGGTCTCGAGACAAGGGTTCCAATATTTGAGATGTCTTTTTCCTGACTATGCAGTATGTCCCCTTTGGTGGCCTTGCATAAGTTTCCAACATAACATGTCGGTCAGTCCAATGATGCCACTATTTGGGTATTCTGTATAATCCCTAGTTGGCCCGGCATACTACAGCCCCCATAATGGGTTTGTCAAGTAATGGTAACTTCATTCTTGGTTATATTATTTTTTCCCCTTTAATCATTGATGACAATATACTAGAATCCTTATTTTAAAATAGTCATTCAAGTATACTTGTCCCATTATCTTTCTCACAATCTAAAAGACTTCAAGACCATGGTTTACAGTTTTCCCTCACCATGAGTTCGATGCACTATGAAATACCATGAAATAACATGGCCACATGTTATATATTATTTCAATTTCTGGTCCTAGTTTAATGACCATAAACTACAGACACCATATCATTTATGCTTGGGTCAGACCTTCGTGATAGTCCTATTTCTCTGATTCTTTGGACATCTTGTTTAAAAATACACTTTCCATATTCAGGTTCCTTTCTCCATAAACCAAACTCTATGCTTTCGAAAATATGAATATCTATAAAAATTATTCGACTTTTAGCAATTGAATATCAGACTTATGAGTTCTCTTTTTTATTGACTATGTAGTATGATCCCTTTGGTGGCCTTCTAGAAGTTTCTTACATAACAGGCATGTCAGTCAAAAGATTCCACTATTTTTCTATGCAGTATATTCCCTAGTTGGCCCTTCCTTGTAACATCCCAAGTAAGTAATGAATAATATATATTCTTATCAATGTATATTAATGAATTATATAGTGTTTTAGAGGCTTGAAATGAGAATAAATCTAATCTTAAGCATGCAATACACTAATATTTTAAAAAGATTGTTTTACTTCCTTTTGATGGAAAACCATTTTTAAATAAAACTTTTGACAATTTTATAATATCTATTTGTCAAAAAAATTATTAATTATGATTGGGACATTGAAATTTACATAGGATAATTTTTTAGTATTTTTCTGACAATGTTCATTTTTTAATGAATAGTGAAAAATACTGTATTTTACATCAAAACTGCATTCTTCATATAATTTAATTATATGGTTAGATTATCTTTATAGTTTGTTTTAAAGTGTTAATAAAATATATTTTTACCATTTAATCCAATTGTGGTAATTATAATTATTTTCACATTGGAATTGACCATAAACAAGTACCAAACTTTTCATAGATATTGTTTCTAAAAAAACCCGCTATTTGTTTGGACAACGAGAATTATTTTTAAATTAATTATTGGAATTTCTGTATTTTTAATTTGTTTAAATGGATTGCATATTTGGAATCAGAAGGTCCAAATTATGTAATCAATACTTTTTTGTTTTTGGACTTTGTGAATAGTAACGACGGTAATTATCTTTAATTATGTTGATTAATTAGTAATCGGGTAGTTAAGGATAATAAAATAATATCATAATAAAAAAAATGACACCAACATATGTCCTAATTCTATTGGTTGTGTCATTTCCGACCATGGGATGCCTTGTGCCAAAATTGGGGACCCCATGTAATCACTTTTGTGTGATAATAACTTTTTATCTTTTTATTTATAAAGAAAGTTAAATATAACAAAGAATGTATCACCTGAGTAACACGTTTATAATTTTTTATACATAAATGATCTATTGGACTATAAATAGTCATTGGAAAGCTAAAAATATTTCCTACATCATAGTATATTTTTATAATTTTTAGACATTAAATAAATTAAATTATATATGACATCATGGTGATTTAGCGATTACCTCATTAATGAACGATTTAAATAAAACGAAAAGATAATGTAAAATATAAGACATAAACAAGTCAAAGTCCTATTGGATGAGTATATTTAGAACTCTTATCGCCTTATCCTTGAAATAAATCAATATGGGACCTTTAAAATCTGATACTCATTTGAAAATAAAGTATCATTTTATACCTTTCCAAGAGTGCCCCTCCTCTCCTCTTATAAAAGGCCACCACCTCTACCTCCTTACCCACACTTCTCAAGAATATTTCTCAGTAAATCCCTAATAATTGCATCTCTCCACAAACCTATCTTCATCCTAGAATCCTTACCTTAGGCAGAATGCTGTTCAAGAAACCATTTTGGTCAAACCAAGAAGAGTTACCCGATTTAAAGGTAATGTCCTCTCTAATGTTCTTTTGTTTTATTTTTCTTCTCCAAACCCCTATAATCTTTTTATTCATTTCATTTGTAACAACACAAGTATCTTAAATATACTAGGATATTGTTATAATAATTATTCTAACTACACTTACACACACCTTAATCTAATGGTTAAAGAGCATACTGTTTCCGTGGATGGCGAATTTTTGCCTCACGAAATGATGATTGTTCAATATTCTTATAACACCTTCAAAGGTTTCCATTAAGATGAAACTATATTTATATATGATATATAATATGTTTATGTTTTCTTTAACCTTCTGTATTTTTCATTTTTGGCATACCATTATGGTTTCCATTATGGGTAAATGCGATATCTTTTTTAGGAAGTGTGGACTACCGCCCCCTCAAAGTGATTTGATTCGTTAATGCCATATGTGGGACGTATAAAGGATGGAGTTAATTATATTATATATTATATTATACTATAATTATAATATACATTTATATCATTATTATTCCTTTCCATAAAATACGAAATAGAAATGAAAGTATCGTTCATGCGTACGTACGGCTTACCATCTCCATGAACGGTGCATTTAATTTCTTACCTCTAAATGTTATGTAATATTATAAATTCATGTATATACTGGATATATATTATATATATTATATCATCATCATGAATATAACTCTGGATATAATGGATACACAAACAACTTTTAATTATTAAGAGTTTATTTTTGACTCAAGTACCAATGATTGTTAAAACGACCGTTATTGACATAAATAATTACATAGTGTTCATGACATGGTAATAAGTGATATAAATGGAATAATAAACTTGAAAAAGGTTCTTAAGAAAGTATAAATTAACTCAAGTTTATTATTCATGAGATTAAGGAACGATCGATTCAAGTCAGATATGAGGTATGGGACTTCGTCTCATTCTCCTTTCATTGAGGTATATTATGTTTTATACACAACTTTCTTTTTTATGGTGTATACACCCCTTTGAATTTTTAGTTTATTCAAAAGTGATATTTTTATACGAATCATTTACTAAACGAAAAAAGGGAATGTTTTTTTTGTCATACGTATGCGGTGACAACAACTTCTCTGCCGCTGTGACCATTATTTGAGTTTCGGCTTCCTCTACAAGCCATAACTTCTTTTAAAATGAAAAAATTAAATACCATGTTTTAATTTTATTTTATTTTTGGTTTTGAAAACGGTTTTCATAACGTTTTTATATCAATGTGTTGTATTGATATCCTGTGATTTAAAAGTGGAAATGTTATGTTTCCTTTATGCATGTTTTATGTGATACGATTATGTTATAGTTCTTGGGAATTGTTATGAAGACGGGTGGTTTTGTGATAAAATAAGGGCGGGTGAGACCAATATAGCTCTCCAATGCATTGGGTAATGCGAAGGAGTTGAACGTTAAGGTTTCTCCAAAGAGATTTAGGGAATATACTGTGATGGGTATTCCAAATTTAACCATGAGGGTTACTCCCTATGTAAGAATGTTATGAATGCCTCAAGTTACCTCTATGTCTTAAGATTTCTATGATTTAATCATGATTTGATGAGATATGTTAAATTTAATATGTTTTATGAGTAAATTATGATTTCATACATGGACTAATGTTTTCATTTCGTACTTTTATATCCCTTACTGAGCTTTTTTTTCTCATCCGAAGTTTTTGAAATGTTTTTCACAGGTCAAGGGAAAGGTACATGATGTGATGATAGTGTCAAGGAAGTGTCAAGAAAGAATCCATGTTTTATTTTAAATATATATCTGTTGATGGTAAAAATGAGTACTATCTTTTATGTAACCACTTTGTTTAAATGTGGAATGTAATGCATGTTTTATGATCTAATTCTCTAAAAATCTAAACCTGAAAATATCCTCAATGTGTATTCTTGAAGTAACTCGACATTATGAAATATTTAAGGCTGGGGACTTAAAGTTGGTATCAGAGGATGGTTTAGATAAACTTAGGAGTTCAAATTCTATTGAATGATTATCAATATTTTTTTATGGTCAGATTGAAATGATATATAATTTGAAGACTACCATGTTGATTCATCTAAGACATGTTTGTTCAGAATGGGTTTCCGCAGAGGAAACAGGGAAGCAGTGCAAGGAAGGCATACAGAAGAAAATGACCTTCTGAATCAGCATCCTGAGATGGTCGGAATTGGAACTGAATACTTTGTTGCAGTAATGGCACAGTTGACTCAATTAATAAATGGTGGTGGTATCCAAGCACGAGATCAGCCAAATCATCCGCAGAGGAATATGTCAGTAGTGGAACAATTCATGAGGCAACATCTCCCATCATTCAGAGGATCATCTGACCATGTTCTAGCTGAAGGGTGGATTAAAGCACTAGATAAGATTTTCGATGTCATTGGGTGTTCAGAAAATCAAAAGGTTAATCTCACTATTTACCATTTAGAGGGTGAAGCAGATCAGTGGCGGTCGATGGTTAAAAATATCAGGGATGCTGATGAGATTAATGCTCTCTAATGGGATGAATTAAAAGGTATGTTTCTTGAGAAGTATTTTCCTATGGTTTTTTGACTTAGGGTGGAAAAACAATTCTTGGAATTGAGGCAAGAGGACGATTCAGTGACTGCTTATGAAGAGAGGTTCACTCGATTGGAAAGGTATGCTCCAAATATTATACGAGACCTTGATTGTAAAATCAATCATTTTTACTCCGGATTAAAGACAAAATATCAAAGGTCTTTAGTTCTCATTATCTCAAGAGTTATGAAAATTTTGTTTGATGTGCTGAGAAGGTGTAAATGGAGTTTACTGATGATCAAGTGTTCTATAACAACCAGCAGAATAAGAGACCGAGGATGAAGGAGAAAGGAAAGAATTCTTCAAAAAGGTATGACCGTATGAAAACTACGTTTCTAGTTTGTGATAAATGTGGTAAAAGGCATGCTGGGGAATGTCTTCTGAATTCTGGAAAGTGCTACCGATCTGGTAATATGGGACATAAGGCTAGTTATTGCACTGAAAAAGATCAGGGTGATGGTAAGCCCACATTTGATTTACAGTTAGTGATATGTTTTAAGTGTACTGAGATGGGTCACTATGAAAACGAGTGTCCGAAAAAGATCTTGAGTGATGGGAAGTAGTTAGACTACAAGAAGAAATGGGCGGTGAAATCATTTGCAACTACTTCAGCAGATGTTGGTCCATCAAAAGAAGTGGTATCAGGTACTTTGTTTGTTTTTTTCAAATTACGCCAGTGTGTTGTTTGATTCAGGGTCTACACATTCTTTCATCTCTGAAAACTTTTCTAGTAAAATGGGAATACCATCTCAAGAAATTACTCCTGAACTTGTGGTAAAAACACTTGGGGGAAATGTTGAGGCAAAAAGAATTTATAAGAATCTTCCTATCCTTATCCGTGGAAAGAACCTACTTGAAAAACTTATTGTTTTACCTATAGTAGAGTTTGATGTTATCCTAGGTATGGATTGGCTGTCGATTTACCATGCTAGGATTGACCATAGAGATAAAAAAGTTTCTTTTCAGAAAGAATTTTAGTTTGTGTACAAGAATGAACACTTTCTGTTGATAACATATCAAGAGGCTGAGAAACTTGTAAAATATGGAAATGAATGTTACCTTGAACATATCGTTGA
The DNA here is from genome assembly GCA_963277665.1 of Viscum album. NCBI lineage: Eukaryota > Viridiplantae > Streptophyta > Magnoliopsida > Santalales > Viscaceae > Viscum > Viscum album. Next base: position 663,022,593 of record OY728139.1, on the reverse strand, counting down.
AAACAAGGGAACTGTTCAGATTAATGATGTGCCAATGGTAAATGAGTATCCTGATGTTTTTCCTGATGAGTTTCCTGGAATAATACCAGATCAGGAATTTGAATTTACTGTTGACTTAGTTCCTAATGCTAAGCCAATTTCAAGACCCCCTTATCGAATGGATCAAATTTAACATTTATAGTTGAAGGAGAAATTGAAATATTTATTATAGAAAGGTTTCATTTGAACTAGAACATCACCATGGGGTGCTACTGTTTTATTTCTTAAAAAGAAATATGGTTCAATGAGACTTTTCTTTAATTATAGAGCCTTGAATAACATCACTGTTAAGAACAAATATCCTTTTCCTCATATCGATGATTTGTTTGTTTAGCTCTAGAGAGCTCCGTTTTTTTCAATGATTGCCAGGAGATTGGGGTACCATCAGTTGAAGGTAAAGGAAGAAGATATTCTGAAGACCGTGTTTCATACAAGATATGGCCATTATGAATTTTTAGTTATTCCTTTTGGGATAGACAATGCACCTTCTATATTCATGGACCTTATGAATCGAATTTTCCATGAGTTCTTGGATAAGATTGTGGTTATTTTCATTGATGATATTTTCATGTTTTCTGAAAGTAAAGCGGAGCATGAAAGTAATTTAAGGGTTATTTTGCAAACCTTAAATGAAAAGAAATTTTATGGGAAATTCAGAAAGTGTGATTTTTGGTTGCAACAAATTTCTTTCCTTGGTCACATTGTTTCTATAGATGGGATAACTATTGATCCTACAAAAAAAAGGTTGTTGAAGAATGGAAAAGACACACATATGTAATTGAGATTCATAGCTTCCTTGGTTTGGCATGCTATTACCGAAGGTTTGTTAGAAATTTTTCTTGGTTATCTAGCCCAATGACTAAGCTAACTCAGAAGGGTGTTAAGTTTATCTGGACAAAAGAATGTGATGATTGTTTTCCGAAATTGAAAAGAAGACTGGTGAATGCTCCAGTTTTGGCACTACCTTCTAGGAATGGTGAGTTTGTTTTCTATAGTGATGCTTCATTGAAAGGATTTGGTTTCATCCTAATGAAGAATGATGAGGTAATTTCTTATGCTTCACGTCAGTTGAAAACACATGAGGTAAATTACTCTACACATGATTTGGATTTAGATGCTGTTGTTTTTTGCTTTAAAAATTCCGAGGCAATATTTGTATGGATTAAAGTTTGAAATATATACCGGTCACAAAAGTTTAAAGTATATATTCACTCATAAATAACTGAACATGATACAGAGGAGATGACTGGAATTAATCAAGGATTATGATTTTACAATTAATTACCATCTAGGAAAAGCGAATAAAGTGGCTGATGCTTTGAGTCGAAAAATTAATGCTTCCTTAACAATGTTGCGGTTGGAACGTGATTCTTTTGTTAAGGATTTGATGAACTTTGAAATAGAAGTTGTCGGTGTAGGATGTCCTTATGTTTTGTTTTAGGTATCAGTGAAATCTTCTCCATCAGATAGAATTAAGCAAGCACAGAAGCAGGACAGCGAGTTACAGAAAAAGGTAGATCTGGTTCAGAAGGGTAATTTGCCTAAATTCAACATTGATAATGACTGTGTTTTGATATTTGGGAAGAGGTTTTGTGTGCCATTTGATTCACAGTTGAAGAGAGAGTTGTTATGTGAATCTCATAGTTCTCCATTTTCAGTTCATCAAGACAGTACTAAGATGTATGGAGATCTTTGGGAGTACTACTGGTGGGATGGAATGAAAAGAAATATTGCTGATTTTATTGTGAAGTGTTTGAATTGTCAACAAGTTAAAGCAGAGTAGCAGTTACCGAAGGGTATGCTTCAGCCTTTACCAGTACTAGAGTAGAAATGGGAGAATATATCCATGGTATTCGTTCTGGGATTGCAGAAGACACCTCGAGGTAATAATTCAATCTTTGTTATTGTTGATTGCCTGACTAAATCTTCTCATTTCCTTGCAATACTTGAAACTTTTTCCCTAGATCAATTTTATTATTTGTATCTTAAAGATATAGTTAGGTTACATGGAGTTCCACTCCCCATTGTATCTTACCTTGATCCCAGGTTCAGTTCTAACTTTTGGAAAAGCCTTCAGATGTCGTTGGGTACTGAATTAAATTTTAATATAGTTTTTCATCCTCAGTCAGATGGGTAGTCAGAAAGAATGATTCAGACTTTGGAGGACATACTACATGCTTTTTCGATGGATTATCATGGAATTTGGGACCAACATTATTCTTTGGTTTAGTTTTTTTTATAATAACAGTTTTCATTCTAGTATACAGATGGCACCATTTGAGGCATTATATGGGAAGGGGTGTCAAACTTCAGCTTCCTGGGATGATGTGGGTGAAAGGAAGTTGATGGGACCAGAATTGGTAGAAGAGTTTGGAGAAAAAGTTTAGCTGATATAGAAATAAATTAGAATAGCTCAGAGCAGGAAGAAGAGTTATGCAGACAACAGGAGGAAGGATCTCTCTTTTGTGGTATGTGATCATGTCTTCCTCAAAGTCTCACCATGGAAAAGTGTGATGTGATTTGGTAAGAAAGTAAAGTTGAGTCCAAGGATCATTGGACCATATGAAATTTTGGAGAGAGTTGGATCAGTTGCATACTGAGTGGATTTACTTCTGAGTTTATCTCAGGTACAAAATGTTTTTCATGTTTCAATGTTAAGGAAGTACATGCCAGATCCATCTCATGTTTTGAGTCCAGAGTTAGTTCAGTTGGAAGAGAACCTATCATATGAGGAATAACCTGTCCAGGTTCATGACCACAGGGAGAATGTGTTTTGGAATAAGGTGATTCATCACATAAAGGTTTTGTGATAAAACCACATGATTGGAGAGGCAACATGGTTATCTCAGAATGCAATGAGGGATAAATACCCCCACTTATTCGTTAAGTAAATAAATTGCGGGGATGCAATTTTCTAAAGGGGGGAAGTATGTAACATCCCATGTAAGTAATGAATAATATATATTCTTATATATGTATACTCATGAATTATATAGTGTTTTAGAGGCTTAAAATGTCAATAAATCCAATCTTAAGCATGTAATACACTAATATTTTTAAAAGATTATTTTACTGCCTTTTGATGGAAAACCATTTTTAAATCAAACTTTTGAAAATTTTATAAGCTATATTTGTCAAAAAAAAATTATTATTTATTATTGGGACATTGAAATTTATATTGGATATTTTTTTGGTATTTTTCTGACAATGTTCATTTTTTAATGAATAGTGAAAAATACTACATTTTTCATCTAATTTAATAATATGGTTATATTATCTTTATAGTTGGTTTTAAAGTGTTATTAGAATATATTTTTACCATTTAATCCAATGGTGGTCATTAGAATTAGTTTCACATTGGAATTGAGCATAAACAAGTACCAAATGTTTCATAGATATTGTTTCTAAAAAAACCCGCTATTTGTTTTGACAACAATAATTATTTTTAAATTCATTATTATAATTTTTGTGTTTGGAATTTGGTAAAATGGATTACATATTTGGAATCCAAAGGTCCAAATTATGTAATCAATACTCTTTTGTTTTCGGACTTTTTGAATAGTAACGACGGTAATTGTCGTTAATTATCTTGATTAATTAGTAATTGGGTAGTTAAGGATAATAAAATAATATCATAATAATAAAAAATGACACCAAAATGTGTCCTAATTCTACTGGTTGCGTAATGGCCGACCATGGGATGCCTTTTCCCAAAATTGGGGATCCCATGGAATCACTTTTGTGTGATAAAGACTTTTTATCTGTTTATTTTTAAAGAAAGTTAAATATAACAAAGAATGTATCACCTGAGTAAAACATTTTTAGTTTTGTCTACATAAATGATATTTTGGACTATAAATAGTCATTGGAAATTTAAAAATATTTCATAAATCATATTATTTTTTAAAATTTTTAAACATTAAATAAATTAAATTATATATGACATCATGATGATGCAGCGATTACCTCATTAATGAACGATTTAAATAAAATGAATAGATAATGTAAACTCTAAGACGTACATATATCAATGACCTGTTGGATAATTATATTTCGAACCCTTTTCAACTTATCCTATAAATAAATCAATGTGGGACCTTTAAAATATGAAACTCATTTGAAAATAAAGTATCATTTTATACCATTCCAAGATTGCCCCTCCTCTCATCTTATAAAAGGCCCCCACCTCTACCTCCTTACCCACACTTATCAAGCCTTTGGGTCGGCCAATACCTTCTCATTTTATCTCCACACATCCCTCTCTTCATCCTTGAATCCTTATCTTAGTCCAAAATCTCTTCAAGAAACCATTTAGGTTCAATCCAATAAGAGTTACCCGATTTAAAGGTAAAGTCCTATCTAATGTTCTTTTTTTTTCTTCTCCTAACCCCTAATCACTTTTTATTAATTTCTTTTGTAAAAACACCAGGAACATAAATATACTAGTATTTTGTTATAGTAAGTAATACAGCTACACTTACACACACTTTCATCTAATGGTTAAAGAGCATACTGTTTCTGTGGATGGAGAATTTCTGCGTCCCGAAACGATGATTGTTCAATATTCTTCTAACACCTTAAACATTGACCATTAGGACGACTCTATATTTATATATGATATATAATATGTTTATGTTTTCCTTAGTCTTATGTATTTTTCATTTTTGGAATACCTTTCTGGTTTCCATTATGGGTAAATGTGATATCATCATTTTAGGAAGTGCAGACTACCACCCCCACAAAGTGATTTGATTCGTTAATGCCATATGTGGGACATATAGAGGATGGAGTCAATCATATTATATATGATATTATAATGGAATTATAATATTCCTTTTTATCATTATAATTCCATTCCATAAAATACTAAATAGAAATGAAAGTAGCGTTCATGCGTACGTACGGCTTACCGTCTCCATGAACGGTGCATTTCATTTCATACCTCTAAATGTTATGTAATATTATAAATTCATGTATATACTGGATACATATGATATATATGATATCTACATCATGAATATAACTCTTTATATAATGGATACATGAACAACATGTAATTATAAAGAGTTTATTTTTGAATCAAGTACTGATGATCGTTAAAATGACCGTTATTAACTTAAATAATTACATAGTGTTAATGGAATGATAATAAGTGTTATAAAAGGAATAATGAACTTGAAAAAAGTTATTAATCAAGTAGAAATTAACCCAAGTTTATTATTCAGGAGATTAAAAAATGATCGACTCAAGTCGGATACGGGGTATGGGAATTCGTGTCAATCTCCTTTCATTGAGTCATATTATGTTTTATACACAACTTTCTTTTATACGGTGTATAAACCCCTTTGATTTTTACATTTATTCAAAAGGAATATTTTTTTTCGAAACATTTACTAAATGAAAAAAGGAAATGTTTTTTTGTCATACGTATGCGGTGACGACTTCTCCTCCGTCGTGACCATTATCTGAGCTTCGGCATCCTTTGCAGGCCATAACTTCTTTTAAAATGAATAAAATAAATACCATGTTTTACTTTTATTTTATTTTGGTATTGAAAATGGTTTTCATAATGTTTTTATATCAATGTGTTGTATTAATTTCTTGTGATTGAAAAATGGAACTTTTATGTTTCCTTTATGCATGTTTTATGTGATATGATTATGTTATGGTTCTTGGGCGTTGTTATGAAGACGGGTGGTTCCGTGATAAAATAAGGGCGGGTGAGCCCGATATAGCTCTCTAATGCATTGGGTAATAAGAAGGAGTTAAACGTTAAGGTTTCTACGATGATATTTAGGGAATATACTGTGATGGGTATTCCAAACGTAACCATGAGGGTTACTCCCTACGTAAGAATGTTATGAATGCCTCATGTTACCTTTATGTCTTATGATTTCTATGATTTACTCATGATTTTGTGAGGTATGTTAAAGTGGTTATGTTTAATGGGTAAAGTATGATTTCATACATGGACTAATGTTTTCATTTTGTACTTTTATATCCATTACGGAGATTTTTGTGCTCATCCCAAGTTTTTGAAATATTTTTCACAGGTCAAGGGAAAGGTACATGATGTGATGATAGAGTCAAGGAAGTGTCAAGAAAGAATACATGTTTTATTTTAAATATGTTTTCATTGATGGGAAAAATGAGTAATATCTTTTATGTAACCACATTGTTTAAATGTGGAATGTAATGCATGTTTTATGATCTAATTCTCTAAAACTCTAAACCTGAAAAGATCCTCAAAGTTTATTATTGAAGTAAATCAAGATTAAGTAGTGTTTAAGGCTGGGGCCTTATATTCATAATACATTCCCCATAATTAGTTTGTCAAGTAATGGTATCATTGTTCTAATAAAATACTACATGTGATTCTTTTAGTCATTTTCCTATATAATTTCTCAGTTCCAGAAATTCCTAAACCATGGTTTACAGTTTTCCCTTCTATACCTGAATATGATAGTATGTTCCCAAAAACATTATCAATAAATTGGTTGTGTTTTCTCATACCTTGGTTCAGAGCTAAAGACCTTAAATTAAAGCCGCACAATGTCCTCACTACATGACTTAAAACTACACATTACCAATGTCCTCACTGCATGACATAAAACTGCACAGTACCAATGTCCTTACTCCATGACATAAAACATCACAGTACAATATCAGAAATCTTCCCTTTTCTAATAATGTTTTTTCCATTTATCATACACCAAATTGGTATAGAAATAGTTTTCTAATTCATGAAATATATCAGTAAAAAATTTCCCTTTCATTCTTAATATTCATTTCATGGGGAAAACAACCTATTGTGTTCATTGGTCACCCAATTCTTATTTCCCCCATCTATTAAAAGCAAAAATTTAAATTCCTAACGAATTATTTTACTTGACTATGCAAAATGATCCCTTAGGTGGCCTTGTATAAGTTTCCTAGATAATAGGCATGTCGGTCCAAATATTCTACAATTTGGATTTAAATCCTATTCCCGAATTGGCCCAGCAACATACAACCCCCATAACAGGCTTTTCAAATAATGGTAACTTTGTTCATGGAAAACACACCCCTTATGTTGATATAGGTTTTAGATTTGGTGACCATAAAAATAATGACTTAAGATTCACCTTTAAATTATTTAATAAATATTAATGAAATTCTTAGCCATAGATTTTTGTTTGGGATATAATTCAACGTTCACTATCAAATCTATTTCAACCCTCAATATTAGCTCTTTATAGTCCAACATGCATGACTCTAAACTACCAACAACAAGAGACATGGTATTCACCATATTGAGAACCCCCAAAGGGGACTCTAAACAAAAGTCGAGTCCCAGGTCACTATACATACATTTTTGAATGATTTTGGTAATATTGAGTAATAAAAAGTCAAAAGAAACAATTTTTGTAGGGTTTTCCATATGACCATAGAAAGAGTGAAATTATGCTTATTAGGTCCCTTTGATTAATAATAAAATTTTTGATCACTTCATTCAGATTATTATAATAATTATTTTTTAACATTAAGAAACCATTATCATCATTTACTTTTCTTATTGCAATCATGTAAAGATAGGAATCACGATTTATATGATTGAAAACAAAATTTCATTCTTTCATATGAAAATAGAGGTCCTTCCACAAAATGGTGCATATTTATCATGTTTTAGAATAACCTCTCAACATAACTTTTCAATTGATGGACAAATTCATAAGCCCTATCAGAAGCTTGTTGAAGTTGAGACAACTGAGCAAATCCAACCTCCTCTGTCAGACATAGTTCCTCCTTAGGCATTGAAATGGAAGTTATCCCCTCTAATTGGGTTACTCCAAATGTCTAATTGAATTTCTCAAGATTGTTATGAACATAATCATGTTGTTGTTGAAGAGATAACCACACTTTCGTTGTTTCTTTGATTAGATGGCTAATCTCGAGTGATTTCTTGATATGATTTGATTCCACCTTGACTATTGCAGCTTGAAATCCCATAATATTGATGATTTGTTTATCCTCATCAAAATCATGTCACAACTTATGCTTATTCTCCCATCGGCAAATAGTATCTTTCATGGCTTCATAGACAAGCTGATAATTAAATCTCCCAAACCCCAACACGTAAAATAATTCCGGGATTCGTGGAAAATGGGACAACAATTCATCTATAGTCTTTTTAGCAATTATGCTCTAGATATGCCACCATGTCTTCTTGTGTGTCATGAAAAGAGCATATTTTATCTCTAAGTCTAAATTTCGGTCCCTGCAATGAGGTAAAATGTACTCTTGAAATATGTCACTTAAAGATTTGCCTTGTTCTATTACTCATGGGATAATAGAAGATTCCCCTTCTAATCTAGGAGCTGATAACTCTAAATGATAAATCAAAGTCATTATCAGTTTCAAAAGGAGGAAAAAAATATTATTCAGATAGCTGATTTGATTTACGCAATAATAAGTTTGCTACACGATTGGATTTATCCCCTATATTCTCAGCTACGGTGTTCTAAGGTGGTTCTTCTTGAGAAGGGGAATTTCCTTTAATTTGCCAAGTCATTAAATTTGACGGCTCTAGAACATCTCTGGATGAAGGATCCTTTGTAAGTATTTATCCGACATCATTGAAAGGATAAAGTGGAATACCACATTCATGAAGAGCCTGTCCAACATTTTCTGCAGATAAAGATGCATAAGGTGAACTTTGATGTAAAGAATCATGTTAAAAAAAATTATGTATGGAAAATGAAAGAATATGAACTTATGCCCTAGAAATTCATCTTGAAAATACCCTCACTCCATGATGGAACCTAGGATGTCAATATTTGTATTATGGGTGTCCATCATTTCGGTGTATAAACATGAAATGTTATAGTATCCTCACCATTTATGGTATCCAACAAATGTTGGTTGATGCCCAAATTGGCTCCGCTAACATTTTTTTCCATTGGATCGTCAATTGGTATGACGAAATTTGGTTTTTGTAGGTTTTGGTCAATATCAGCATTTGTCTTTGATTGCACTGGATCTTCATTCCTTTCTTCTTAAGCAATAAGAATGTCAATATTGATTATTTCTTGATCCTTTGACAAAATCCACTGAGGAATGTATTTAATATTACCATGGATTTCCACTCTATCAACAGAGACAAGATCATGTATAGCTGAGTCTTTTGATGATTTATCTACTAAAATTACAGATTTGTTCAGCATGAACCTGGGTTTCCCCTGAATATTATTTCTCTAGTCTTGAAAAATTAGTTATTAATCCTTTAAGAGTAGAGAGAGACATAAATCCTAAAATAGGATAAGACGTGGTTACCAAAGTATATTGAGCAATGTTTTATTCCATAATGACAGTATAAAAACTTAATCCATCGACAAACAATTCGGATTAATCTCATTTCTCAATTGAGTTTTTGTTCAAAAGATTGGGGAGATTTTAAAACACTCCTCTTAGCAGTAGAAACATGAGGTAATGGTTGAGGATTACCTGTCTACATTACCCCAGTCATAATTCATGATCCTGGAGAAAGTTCTTGCGATCGGGGAGGATCATTTGTTGCGTCAACCGGAGAGCCTGCATGACCATACTTAGGTGATTCGAGAATTGGTTCTGAGCTTCCTTCTATATATTCAAGCTGGACAAATACATTTTCATCAAGATTAATGATGATAAATCAAAATGAATAGTTGAGACAAAATGAATATAGGAATACATTCTAAGTATTAACATTAATATCCCACACCTCTTCATAGTCGATAATTACCCCTTCACAGACTCCTATGTCCAGCATATGAGATACTCATTAAGAGGCTGGAATTTGTACATTAGTTTCATATATAAAATCCACCAGCTCCATAATATACTTCTTTACATCAGCTAGGTTATTATCCAGATTGAAATAAGAAGGTTCCTTGACATCACGAATATCTCATATTCCAATGCCATGTTGGAGAAATACTCATGCATCCCTAAGGTCATGATTTACACCCTCTCAATGATGAATGGATGAAGGTCGAAAATAATTCAATATTGGTATGTTTGACTATGAGGGAGATTCAACACCTTGTGATTGGATAACATTCTCAGTCCTTTTTTCAGAAAGTTCAACTGATGGAATACAAATATCAGTTTGATGGTGGTGCTAGATCGCCTTGGAATTGGAGGTATTTATTCTCTAGCCTTGGTCTTCCTGGTATACCACCTAGGAAGACATTTTGAGGGCCCTGAAACATCTAAAGCTTCTGTATCATCTCTAGCCTTGGACTTCTAACCACAATTTCCAAATGGAACAGTCGATGTAGCCACTACTCCATTTATTCCTTTGTCAAAGCCCAATGAGGATATGATGAAACCCATGCTTTGGCATACCCAATATCCAATATGATCTATGCATCTTATGGAGGTAATGTAATCGAAAATTTGGATACATCTAAAGCTTTTAGAACCTATAATTATCATGCTTCCATCGGGTGCTTCTCATTTCTGACATATGTGGGTGAAAAAGTATTTTATTTTTAAAGACATATAAAATGACGAGAAAAACAATACGGGACATAAGAATTGCAGATAATTTCACCATAATTCATTGTCGATAATACAGCATCCCTGAATTCCATCATAAAATAGATATCATCTCATAACTCATTTCTTTATCATCATTAATAAGTGTTTCAATTGGTGGGCTACCAATTGGAATGAAGTTTAATTCCCCTGAGACATTTAAAGACTTCAAAAAACATTAGGTCTGAAGTCCAGTGGCTACATAACAGAAACATTCTTAAAAAATGTAGTGAACCAACCACTGGGAACTCTGACTGAATTAAACAATGAGTATTAAGAAAAATGTGATGTAATCCATCCCGAGAACACTTGGAATGGCCTTGCAATTTTAAATGGAGACTTTCCAATGTATAAATGATACAGGAGATGGTAAATACAAGCTAATACAGGGGTTTATAGCCCAATGTACTTCCCTTTTACTAATTTAGCTGCAATGATAAAGTACCTGATCTTACACCACCTCCAGATTGACGGACTGGAAGAAAATAAATTCTCAACCACATAGCAAGAAATAAATCTAAGCGTACTTTGGCATCTATACAGGGTTTGACTTTATCGCCTCAGTGCTTATAATCAAATCCTTCCATTGTAGGCCAATATGTGACCGAATGGCCTCAGTTATCTACAGAAGGATAAACAATTGGATGTCCACATGTAGGACCTTCCCCTGTTGTTGGTTCTAAAAATGTTTCCATCCACACTCTAGAATGGATATCTTTCATGTCCTTGGGTACATTCTTTGTTATCATAAAAAAATTCATGGGCCAGTAGTGGTGTTCTAGTAACATCACCCCATTTTTTAGTAGGTGGCATGAATTCATCATACATTTCCCCATGAATGGGAATTCCAGCTATTTGGTAAATATCCCAAAGACTAATACAAAATTCACCATGCATCAAATGAAATGAATTTGTTTGTGAACTCCATCGACTTAGTAATTCAGAAATGAAATCATTTTTATAAACATAAGTCTGCCCCATCGAGACTGCTTCATTGATATGAACGTCTAATAACTCTTTTCTTAATTCTGCACATGATTGATGTACCCCAAATGCCCACATTCACTTGGGGTTGACCCTCCTCAGGAACGAAGATCCCAGTCATCTTTCCTACCATTTGATTGATTTGTTTGAGAAGTCTGAAAAGTGGAATCATGAAAATGTGGTGTTGTCTCTACAACATGATCCTTCATATTGGGAGTGCAACCACTATGATGAAGAATGCAATTAATAGGGACTGCTCCATCTTGTATCTGAACCTCCCTTGCACTAATATTCATGCAGTTACAATTGGAGTATTAAAGAAACCAGTTCTTTGAAAAATACTTCTTAACATATGGAACATGAGAATCTTGCAAAATCCCATCCCCATACAAAGGTAAGTAAGGACTTTGTGGATAATCATGCTGGTATAGAATTAAACCTTTCCACAATCCTGGAAGAGTACTATCAATAAGGTCATAATAGTCTGGCGCGACGATCTTCACCATTTAATTTTGGCGAGCCTTAGCTTATTCAGTATGGGTCATCAAATGATTCATTATTTTCTGAAAAAGAATTACCAAACATCCAGGTCAGAATTTTAAAATTGAAATCAACCCAAAATTTTGGCAAAGGACGTTTTTTGTGTAGGTCCTTCGACAAGGCATGTCGCATAGGTCATTCGATGAGGTCTGTGGCGTAGATAATTTTCCAAGTATCATAGCGTAACACCTTTGGTGAAGTACTTTGGCAGCGCTCTATCATGTAAATAATTTTACCTTGAAGAAATTTTGAAGAAATTACGTGAGAGAACAACGTGATGATGCTAAGCGAATGAGCTATGTAACGAGAGCCACAAACATTTATGAGAAAGAACAGGTGAAAAAATCACAAAGGATGATACCTATTTTTAGGAAACTAAAGACCTACACATTAGGACTATGCGCAACCTCTCCATTAAGTACCTCCGTGAAGCACCTGCACTGAAAACATGTGTTGTTCAGCAATCCATCCATAATCTTTTTCTAAAACTTTTTACCTCTGGAATCGATCCTCTTTGGATGATTCATATCCAATCCTAAGGGGGGGGGGGGGTTTGATGAAACCTATTTAGAAAGTAACCAAAAATATTATGAGGATTAACTTCAGATATTTCTCATCCCAAATAATGGTTTAAGGAATACAAAGGATAATCAACAATACTTCTAAAGAGATTCACGATGGAGTAGCTTCAGAGGCCTGTGCAGCTGAGCAACCCAACCGACCTACATGGAAGATCTATGTTCTTGAAGATGTTTTGTACACCTATGCGAAGAACCTGAGCGGTAGAGCGGTGCGCATACCTGTGAAAACAATATTTCTTCCACCTGGCCTCATCCTTGTCTATACATAGATCCCTTGGGCTCCCCATTTGAGGAATGAATTTTTTTTGAAAGCCTCTCTAAAGCTCTCATTGTGTAGATCCTTCGCTTAGATCCCTCAAATTGTATCAGGTATTTCTCTAAAACATTGGAGAAGAGATAATTAAATGGGATAAGCATGTTTTGAAATTCTATTTTTCAAATTTTAGATAGGTTTGGTTCTCCTATGTAAAACATATTCTCCAGTCATCATTCAGACCTGCGCGGCCTACCTGCGCATCAGATCTATGTGGTATACCTATGTGGTATACCTGTGTGGTCTACCTATGTGGTTCATCCATGCAGGGTACCTATGCGGAAGACATGTGCATGGGACCTATGTGACCAACTCAAGTACCATTTTTTAAAAGCCATTTATGGCATGACATCTACTTCCTTAGTTCCCTTATCTGAAAGGGACTATGTTGAAGCCTCCACCAAAACCTCATGACTTGTCAAACCTTTAGAAAAGGCACACCAACTTGTATTCTATTTGGTTTTGTATTTCCACAGTCAGAGGTTCCCAACATTTGTTTCACAATGGGGTTAGGATTCATGGGACGTTTGTGGGTATTTATATCCACAGTCACATGGACCGTTCTCCTAGGAATAGTGTTGGGAGGTTTCATGTTTGGAGGATGGTTGGGTTATGAACTCCCCCTTTGCGAAGAGATAACTCGGAACCTCAGTTCTTTGGTAGAGAACACACACTTCACACTTTATGTTCCACACCAGGATAAGATTAGTCTCCCTCCCCTATGAAGATCAATTTTCGAGCATCCATCCTGGTATAATCCCCTAAACATCATCCCTTACACCTTATATTGGACCCTTGTCTAATGTAAATTGAACATAGGGATGGCTCGTCACCTCACGCTCTTCCACAGTAACCTCAACCTCATTCACCTTGGACACTGTAGGTGCATCGTCTTCCACCAATAGAGGAGGAAAGTATTTGAAGTGTGAATGTCTTTTTGAATCATTGACATTCTCTAATTTCTCACACCGAGAATGACTCACATGGGCTTAGAGATTTTTCAGGATCACAACATTTTCACTACTGATGGAACTATGAGAACTCTGATTCCTTTTCAAAATAGGATACGTAGGAATCCCTTTAAGGGCCTGAGCTCACTGGATATCCTCCTCTGGAATCCATATGTAAATTCCACCAATTTGGCCATCCTCCTCAGGAATAATCCCCAAATTAAAAACCCCAAGTCATTAAGGCATCCTTTTCAATAATTATGCCCAAAATCATCTCTCTTAGAGGACCATACTCTCCTATGAGATTTATCGAACTACGTGTGATTTGATTCCCATCCATATGGGATACGTAGGAAGGCTCCCTTAGTATCAAACCCAGCACTTCAAATTCACCTTATTCTATTTGGGCCATATTCACAATAGGATCTGATCCTACTTGGAAATCCATATCCTTTCAAAGTTATTTTGGCTGCCTCAACATAAGTCCCACACTATGTTTTAACTAACCACCTTTCCTTTATAGGTCCTTATCACATGACCTTAAAATATAGGATGTGTCTCATTTAGTTTCACTGAACTATGGGCATTCTGATTCCTTTCACAAGGATACCTAGGTAGCCTATCTTATGGGAATGATCCCAAAATCAAACTAAAAATTTCATCTCCCTAGATGATAATTAAATTCCAGAGTGACCCACTTTGTGGCTTAAAAACTAGTATCATCATAATGATGATTAAAGGAATCTTTAAGAAGAATATTAAAGGGTACCATTGATTGAAAACCTCAAATACATACAGAGATTTCCATTAATTAAGAACCTTGAATTCATAGAGATGATTCTAAATTTTTTCACATGTTCATAATTGATTATAAATTCCCTGGGATACTTATGATATACTTGGTGAATTATTAAGGATTCATAAAAATACATTAATTTTAAAAAGAGAGACCTGGATTAGACAATAATTCCCCCCAAATGGGTTTGATTAATCCAACCTCCCATCCTCTCGACCAATGCTCATTCATATGTATCATATTGTCTAGAACATAACGAATGCTTGCCTTTGGGAAAGCAGGTCCTATTTGGATAAAGAACTATTGAATGTTTCTGATTCCATGAATAAATCCAATCTAAACCACCTAGAAATGGTGATTCTTAAAAGTAGTACGCATGTTTCAAGGAACTACGAAATGAGGATAAATACCCCCACTTATTTGATAAGTGAATAAAAATTGCCTGGACGCAATTCCCAAAAGGGGGAAGGATGTAACCTCTCAAGTAAATTAAGAAATAATACATTTTGATATTTACTAATATTTTTTTATTAAATATAAAGTTCTTTTAAAGGGGTTTCTATATTCGATGATGTAACCGATGTGCCACAATAGGTTTCTTTGAAATCTTACGTTTCACGCAACATTTGGCCATACTAAAAAATAATAATATAATATTATTTTAAATGGTAGTTAATGCATAGCTGTTGTATTGGCGAGAATGAAAAAAACTAACAACAATATGATTATAAAAAGTTTGTTAAATGTTTTTACATTTATCTGATAATATTTAGAGGCCTAAAATGTGAATGAATCTAATTTTAAGCATAAATACTCTAATATTCTTTAAAAGGAACATTTACCCCCTTTTGATGGAGAACCCTCTTTAAATATATTTTTTGGTATCTTTTATATGTTCTATTTCAATAAAATAAAAATCTTATTTGGAATCGAGGCAGTAAAATTTAATTAGGGTAATGTTTTGGTATTTTTCTAATAATATTCATTTTTTTATGTATAGTGAATTTTTTTGTATTTTAATACAAAACTGCCTTTTAATATAATATATTTATATGGATTGTTTATATATTTTTTGGTTTTAAAGTGTAATTAGATTATATTTTTACCATTTAATCCAATTTTGTCCATTGGAATTAATTTCACATTTAAATTCGACTTAAACAAGTGTCCATCTTTTGATAGTTAATATTTCTTAAAAACATGTTTTTTGTTTTGACAAAGGGAATTTATATTAAATTAAATTATCCAACATCTATGTTTTTAATTTGGTAAAATAGAAATCATTTTTTAATTAATAATATCAAATATATCTTAGGCTGAATTTTTGGTATTTTCTGAAAAACATTAATTTTTGATGAATAGTGAAACCACTAAGTAGTAGTTAAAAATATGACTTTTTCATTTAAATGAAATTTTACCGATTCTATGAATTGAATTTAAGAAATCTAATATACATGGTTGTTATTATTAAGTAAAATTTGGATCAATAAGATGAATATAATATTTTCTGAATAGTAAATTTTGACTTTTATTTACCTTGGAAAAATGTAAATATGGTAATTCAATGTAAACCCTATATTATAATAATATAAAATCACCATAACACATGTAATAAAATTATTGGATTAGTCGTGTCCTATCATGGAAAACCTTGGGAATATTTTAAGACCTAATGGAGCCACATAATATTGATAATATCACTTTATTTTAATTAACAAAATGTAAAGGAAAAATGGTATAAACAAACATCTTTTGGTAAATTAATTTTTACATAGTGTTATATAAGCTATATTTTGTACTATAAATATTCTTTGGAAAATAAAAAATTTTCCTACATCATGGTATTTCTTTCTAATTTTTAGGCATCAAATAAATTAAATTATTTGTGACACGATAATGATGTTGTGTTTACCTCATTAATAAATGATTCAAATAAATAATATTATAAATATAAAATTAATATCTAAAACCCTTATAATTATTATTGGATGATTTTATTTTGACTGTGACTTATCTTATATTCGACTTTAATGAGGTTTTAAACTTTATTAATTGAAAATAATTATATAATAAAATAATATTTTCACACTTTTCGAATGAGCCCCTCCATCCCCTTATAAAAAGACCGCCCTTCTAACCCATTACTCACACTTATCAAGCCCCATGGATCATTAAAACCCTACCCAAATAAACTCTCAAGATTCCTATATTCCACCTAGAATACATTCCTTAGGCAGAAGGCACTTCATGAAGTCCTTTTGGTTTAAAACAAATGTAGTTACTCGAATTAAAGGTAACAATTTCTCTTAAATTATATTATCTTATTTTGCTTCTCCAACACCTAAACTATTTTTATTCCATTATTTTATTACAAAACTAGTATCCTAAATACACTAGGATGTTTTCGTGAGATGTAGTCGAACTAGACTTACACATACCTTCATATAATGGATAATAACATACTATTTCTGTGGTTGGAAAACTAATGCCTCACAAAATGATGATTGTTCAATTATCTCCTACCACCTCTCATGGTGGAAATTAAGATATAACTGTATTTATATATGATATATATTATGTTTATGTTTTCTTTATGCTTCTATATTTTTATTTTATATCATTCATTTATGGTTTCCATTATGGGTAAAAGAGATAATTTCATTTTTGAAAGTGTGGACTACCGCCCCCTCAACGTGATATGACTCGTTAATGCCATATGTGGGACATATAATGTATGTAGTTAATGATATTATATATTATATCATACAAGAATTATAATATATCTATGTATCATTATGTTTTAATTCCATTAAAATATGAAATAGAAATGAATGTAGTGGTCATGCGTACGTACGACTTACCGTCTCTATGAACAGTGCATTTCATTTCTTACCTCCAAATGTTATGTACTGTTCTAGATACATATATATACTGAATATATAATATATATATGATATCTAAATCATGAATATAATTATGGTGATAATAGAAATTTTTCCACATGAACAACATGTAATTATAAGAAGTTCATTTTTAACTCAAGATCTGAACATCGATAAAATGTCAGATATGAACTAAAATAATGAACTAATTGTTATATAAATGTAATAATTAATATAAAAGGAATAATAAACCTAAAAACTTTTCCCTAGAAAGTTGAAATTAACATTAGTTTATTATTAAGTAGATTAAATAATGATCAAGTCCTGTTAGACACGAGGTAAGGGAACTTCTTAACCTAATTCCCATTCTTTGGGTTGATCTTGTCATTCTTATTTATATTGTTCTTTTGATAACGTGAGAAATTAATTTTCATATATTATATTTTATTTATACTTTATTTATGTGTACTTATAGTGAATACACATAATTTACCTAGTTTATTTACCAAATGATCTTTGTAAGGGAATTCGTCTCAATCTCATTTCATTGAGGAATATTTTATTTTATAGATTTATTTATTTTATAAACTCTATAAAAACCTTTGAAATTTCAATTCTTTCAAGGGGAATCTTTTTCTATAAAGAGTTTCAATAAATGATAGAAAAATGAAGGTTTATTTTTAATGTAATCAGTGACAACGACCTTTCTACCATTGTGAGTATTATTTGATCTTTGGCTTTCTTAACAAGCTGAAATGTCTTTAAATGAAAAATAAATACCATATATTCTTTTTATGTATTTTGGAATTGAAAATAGTTTGGATAATGGATTTTTTATGCTAACATATTTAAAAAATATATTGTGATTGAAATGTGGAAATTTTAAATTTACATTATGTTTTTTATGTGATATAAATATGCTATGGTTCATGGGAATTGTTTACGAATACGGGTGGTTCCATGATAATGAAATGGCGGGTGAGCCCGAGAGAGCTCTCTGATGCATTGGGTAACATGACATAAGTAAATTTGAATGTTTCTATTAGAGATTTAGGGAATATAGTGTGATTGGTATTCCAAATGTCCCTACATAGTTGTGAATGCTAAAATGTAAGTATGATACGGATTCCATAAGTTATCTTTTTGATTTATGTTTTCTATATGTTATTCATAAATCTTACAATTATATGAGGTATGTTTATGAGATTATGTTATGTATGTATACATAAACTAATGTTTTATTTCCTTTTTTATAAACCTTGATTATCATTTTATGCTCATTCCATTTTTTGAAATGTTTTTCAAAGGACTTAAATATGGACAGGGTAAAGGATGGGGCCAAGGAAAAGTAATGTTGTCGAAAACATAGAACTAGACAAGACTCTGTTTTTGAAGAGTTTTTATTTTTTGATAAAATGTAGAGTGAGTAGAATTTTCTACTTTGTAACTTTTGAGATGTAATGAAATAGTTATAACCAAATTCTAGAAAAATCTACACCCAAAAATATCCTCAATGAGAATTTTTCAATTAATTCAAGATTATGTAATGCTTTAAGGTTGGGTTCTTATAATTAATATGTAACCAACCATGTGATTATTTTACTTGTAGAATATCCTTGTTTAAGAATCAATTACTTATGATAATGGCAATAAATACACTTCGAATAATGAGGTGTGTACTAGGCAAGTCATTTATAAATAAATTGTAGCACTTATTTTTAGAACATTTATAAAAAAGCTAATATTATATACGTAATTTCTATGAATTTAATTTCAAGTGTTATGTAAATTATAATATGCTACTTATGAAATTATAAGGAATTATTATTTCATGCACTTATTTGTATCTGAATCCTCTTATGCCAACCTAATATTAGTTTGATCAATTTCTAGAATATACAGCATTCCATGAATGTTTTGTGTTAATGTATACATACTATGATATGTGGTTTAGTTATAGATTTTAAAAAAATATATAACATTCTTGTGTAATAGATTTACATAAAAATGTTTTGAATTAATCTTTAGAAAATATTGTGGTCATTCTACCGGAAATGTTGTTTACCATTTAAGAAAATGTTTTTTAATTATTTAAAGGGTGTTTTAAACTAGAATATAATTAATTAGTTTTAAAACCCCTAACTAAAAATTCTTGTTCTCACCCTACATTTTTAATTTATTTTGATAGTTTTAGTGAAATTTTTTAGCATTGAGTTCTTCTATATGGTGGCTGCATTATAAAGCTTATCTCGTATTGTTTTGAAGAAATGTATCAGCTATATCTAGTTTTCCAGAACATAGACTGGGAATATTCTCTCTGATGAAATGTGATGCGTAATTTATTGATCATGTTTTTATAAAAAAATTACAAACCATATTTTAGGCACTGACTTCGGGCTTTTGGGGTCAAGTCAACGCAATAAACAAAGAAAATAATGACAACAATTAGTATAATATATCCAAGGATATCATAAAAATACAAATAATCACATGGAAAATAATTACATTTTTTCTTAGTGACATAAAAAATAGTGTTATACATATTAAAATTTTCTTAAAGGCTTCATTCCAAGATATATTTCATTACATCAAGGCCTTGTGATAAAATATTATGTTTAAATGGGAAATAAATGAACCTAATTTGTAGAACTCCAATATTTCTGTTTATATTTCCCTTTTATAAACACTTTGTAATAAAGATGTATCTTTTCACATAATACTAAATGAAAATGAAATAAAAATTACAAAATAAGACCATTTTAATATAGTCATTGATTTAATGTGTATAATTAGAGGTAACAATGTTATGAAATAAATATATAAAGTTGAAGAAATGGAATCAAGTAGTATATTTTTACTTTATGAGGATCATTTTTTTGATCTCTAGAAGGGAGAAATCCTCACTAGGTTTTTCCGTAGATCAATCCCCATAAAAACTCCAATAATTTCACCTTATGTGAAATTGATTGTGGGATATATTCAAGATCATGTAAATCACTATAAAATTCATTATAACTAAAGATGCACCAATGAAAAAAACCTCTAATTATATTATTCTTAGTTATTATATGGATTTTTAGTGGTTATGTAAGTATAAGTTTAGTTGATATATACATGTAATTTTCAAGGAAATAAATATTATATATATACATATACCATGTGTACTTTTATACATTTTTCATTTCCAATATTGAATGAAATTAATTTTTACTTTCAATAAAAATTTATTTATTATATATAAACTCATCCAAGAGTTATTATTAAGAATGAAATATGAATAATTTCATTTTACATTTAAAAGATTCGTCTTTTCAAAAAAAAATTATACTCTTACTAATTTTCTTTTTTCTTCAAGGAGAAAGAATGAATTATCCTAGTTAAAAAAAAACTAAGTGCGTCTAAAATTATGATGTCTAAGGGAATCCCCTCAGACAAGAACAACACCTTCCAAAGGTAACAAACCCAATATAGAAAAACAAGTTACAATCACTCTTTGAGGGGCCCTAGACACTATGAAGTTCGCAACTTTATACCCTATAGAATTGTTTTTATAAGATATTCACATTATAACAATGTTGATTTTAACAAAACAAATAAAATGATTATAATAAAATGATATAAATATTATTAATCATCTTATTATTCTTTGGTATAATAGTCATTTTATTTTTTAACATAAAAATAACTTACTATAGTGAATATTAGTTACATAATAAAAAATATTTTTAAAATAATTAATTTTATAAATATTATTTAAATATCATTTTATTAAATATATCTTATTTATAGATCTAATTTAATTTTTAAATATTTATATTTACTCAAATTTAATTTACAATTGATTATAAATTATATTTGAAAACATTTACTGTATAAAAAGATAATTTCCTACAAAAAATAGTTAATTAATATATTATATGACCTGATTTAAATGTTAATTTTTTCATATTTTCCAATTAAAATAAACTGGATGGGGTCCAAAATCTGAATCGTCATGTTATAATTGGGTAATATGGTTTATCTCATATTTTTTTCTAAAAAAAGTACTACCAACATATTTATTTAATCAAGTTAAATACATGCAAAAATGGGTAACTTAATGGGGTTCCAAAAAATTAGTTTACATGAAGATTATATGTTTTATAAGTCCTTTTTATGTTTTTAATTTCAAACCCACATTCCTCACCAGATATTCCTCACCTAACTCCAATGTGATTTTGTCTTTATCCCTCACCTAACTTCCATTTTAAAATTGAACTCTTTCTTTTCACCTATAAATGTTCCCAACCTCCACCGACTTGAAGCCACATATATCTTGAAGATATACTTGAAAGAACTCAAAATTTTCATTATATATTGCTATATTCCACATTTTCTACGATTTTTAACATAAAATGTATCTAATTTATACACTTATAAAGGATTCTTCATGATGGGATTCAAAAATTAAATAAGAGTATTATCCACTCCCAAATATTTTATCCTATATCACTCTCATCCACCATCTTATAAAATAATTATAAACACACAAATATAATTTCATAAATATTATTATTACACTAAAATTTGTTATATTGATAGAACAAACATAATATATCTCATTTCAATACAATTGGAAATTAAAATGCCACCTGTGCAATGTGTAGACTTCCATCTCCATGGATGAAATATTTCATTTTTTATAACGATATTACATTTATGATTATATGATATTATTTGATACAAAAAAAAATTTACTTATGGAATGTTTAATTGTTTAGAAGGTTAATATTTATATTTAAACTCATTATTAATAAACTACCTTTTGTTTGTTAAAAATTACTAAAATAACCTTGTCAGCAGTTTTATCTTCACAAATTGTAAGTAAAAATCCATTGGAATGGAAATATCACATTATAAATAATTATTTATAATATATTATACTATCATAAATAATATATTTATTATTAACAAGGAATCAATTAATTAGGATATAAATAGAAATTAAAAATATTTAGCGAAATAATTAAAATCACTAACATCTGATAGGGAAATTAATAATTAAAAAACTAATAAATTTATAATTATTTTTTATAATTAAATAAAATAAAATTAAATATATAAACAATACTATTAAATAATTTATTAAATTGGTTATGAATATTATATTCATGGTTAAAGTAATTTTATGGAATTAGAGAGTAAAGGTAGAGGATTTTGTTAACTCAAATTTCATATCAACGAGTAATAATCTAACTTCATAAGTATACATCTCATATGTTTAGTCAATTACGACAAATTATTATATTTTATTTTATTTCATCAATTTTTGGTTAAATAACATTTTTCCATTATGTTATTCTTCTTCTATTGATTTATTTCATCATAAAAATATGGTGTTTTAATGATTAAGTAACATCATTTCTAATATCCCTTTATCTTCCATGTACATATTATATATTTATACCAATATATTCCATTCTTATTTGGAAACCCAAATATTTATTATATCCTATTATTTTTATACTTATCTTTTGTTCTTTTAAAATGGAAAATTTATTACTCTTTCAAAAATATGGGTTTTAAAAAAGATATACTAAAATATTAAAATGGTATATCTTTTCATGGTCATCTATTATATATTACACTCCACATTTATTATCTTAACCATTATCATTTTTAAAATATTAATTATTTGGATTTATTTTATAGAAGTTATTTAAAAAAAATCATCTTTTCTTCTTCAAAATTACTTTTCAATGATACTCATAACATTATCTTTTGAAAACAAGGTTGAAAATGTTTTATGAAATATAATTTTATGATTTCACTACCATTTTAACATGTATACATAATGAATCAATTAGGTATGGAGATAATTTTTAGGGATTAACATCTATATTCTAAAATTAAATACTCATTTTTGAGTGATTTATTTTTTTTGGTATCGAAATATCAAATTGTAGAATTCATTTTATGTTTTATCATTTAGAAATCCATGTAAACCAAATCATTTCATGGGGTTTTCAGGGTATAAGATATGATTTCATTCATATGGAACACATATGAATGGATTTTGATGGGTAAGGTCCAATATCTCCCAATAGATTGGTTAGGGATATATGCGTCATGATATTCTGATTTTATGTATTGTCATGATTATGGTTCTACATGATCACAATTCAATCTGTTAACTTGTTTGAAGTTGTAAATGTTCACAATTCTATCTTTGGACCTAATTTTATATCAATATCTTTATGTGTGGGCATATTGTTTATAAACATGTTCACAATTTTATAAATTTTTATACTTGTTCCACGTTTATATGTTATGTACTTATGTTACACTCTATGGATCTGGTTTATTCTCTCATGTTTATATACTCTAACTCTATGATATATGTTTTATCATTTGAGTACACTTCAAATAAAATGTCCTATACCAACCGAATTTTATTGGAAGATAATATATCTGTTGGTAAAAATGAGCATTTCCAACAGATATTATGTTTTATTGGTATTATTTTTTAATACCAAAACTAACTTTTACCAATAGATATATCTATTGGTGTTGGGTTTTTAATACCAACATATCATTTACCAATAGTTGAATCTATTGGTTTAGCATACTAATACCATCATTTTTTTACTAACACATTAATCTATTATTAATAATGACTGTTATCAAAAAATATTATAGCGTCAATACAAAATGTTACAGTAAACCATAAACCAACAAAAATGATTTTTTCAATAATTAAGAAAAACATAATTTTTATATTTATATATATTATTTTTATGACCAAGGTAATTTTTTTCTTGGGGTTTTATTAAAAACATATTACAATTGATTTCAATTTCTACTATTTTGAAATATTATATGATTTTATATTTTTCAATATTTTTTATTCAATTTCACTAACTATTAATTGTTTTAATATTTTTCAATATTATTTATTTAACAAATAATAAAATAAATTTTATGAAAAAACACAACCCTAATCTTGTGTCATCCTCACACCACTACCCCACCGCCCCACCCCACCCCGCCTCCTTCCACTGCCCCGCCTCGCCTCCCACCTCTCCCCCTTGCCGCCTCACCTCTCGTCCCCATCGTATCCCCCAATCCTCATATCTTACTTGAGCCTCCATTATCCCCACTTATTTTTCGCCCGCCACCTCCACACCAGTGATCTCTTTCTGCACTCAAAAACCTGGTTCATCACTGTTCTCCCTAGTAAAGTGTCTCCCTCCTAGGTATTTCCACTTCTTTCATGGTTTTCTCTTTGCTCGCATTCGGTGATGCGTTCTTCTTCTTGACTAAGATTATTTGTAAGGTCGTTCTTGTATTGTGATTTCATTGTTCTTTAGGTTTATGTTGGTAATTTATTTTTAGGGTTTATTCCCCATCATTTCGGATCGACCCTCGGCTAGATTTGATCTTCCCTTTCTCTATTTCCCTTAACGGTATGTCGATTTACGATTCAACCAGCTTCGACCGCCTTTCATTAAGGTTGGATTCAGGTGTCATCTATGGCGGTCCAGTTAGGTATTGAAGATGGATCTCTGAGCTCAGGGCAGTGTCAGTCTGTCCATCTTGATTCAACGGGCATATGATGATTCGTTATGCTCATTCTCCATGGCATCGAACGGTGGTAAGGTCTTTTCTATTCTTCTATTTCGTGATATGTATTTTGGGGGGTGTATGTGATGAAGCTTGTGTTTATTGTAGGTTCTTTTATTTGTCTCAAATGGATATAGAACGATATAATTCAGAGAGGTCAGTTTCCTCTTTTGGGTTCGTTTTTTTCTGGATCACATGGTTTTTTAATAAAAAAGAATACACTAAACATGAAGATGGATGTGATTCTAGGCAAGATTTGGCTTCTCTAGCACATCAGTGCCTGGAGAGGAACATTTGTTTAGCATGATATTTATGTAAAAGAAGGTAGATCACCTCTAGTTGTCATAGAAAATTGGATTCTTAATAGTGATTCAGATTTTTATGTTTTATACACTTTTATTTCATTCAAATATCTTTTTTGGTTTCCATGGTTTTATTCATGTTCATTCCTTATATTTGGTTCTATTATTATTTCTCATGCTTGTTAATTATGGCACTTTGTGGTGGGGCATTGGGGATGATGAAATCCTTTTCTCTGGAGATGTTTGATGAGTAGATCAGTATTGGCACACCATTTTTATGTAGTTACATTTTATTTTTTAGTTATTTTTTTGTTGGATATTTTTTTCTCATTTGTGAGTGTGCTTTTAGGAATTAGGGGTTGTATGCACAGTTCATTGGTGGTGGTCATTGAAGTGTTGTAGATGCCGGAGGAGAGTTAGTTTGATGTCCTTCTGATGACAGGTATGTAAGGATGATAGAGGATATCCTATATGATTTTCTTCATGGTTTTTTTTATGATTATGTCATAGAGTTATGGTTTTCAATAATTGGAAACATTAAGGCTCTTATTCATTGCACTCTCCTGGTAAGAACTAAATTATTCAAGCGTGACATTTAATTGTTATTTTACATCTATTTTTTAACAGATTTTTCTTTGTAAGAATCCCATGTATTTTTCACCTTCCAGTAATAAGAATCCCATATCTTATCTCCATTAATGTTAGAAATGACACCTATACGCCCGTCTTTTCCAATCTATGCATTTTCACTTTTTTCATTATTTACTTGTAGGAAATTCATAGTCCAAATCACCTTATCAATACATTTTTTATGGTAGGGATCAGGGTAATGCCTCAAAAGATATAGCATCAGCTTTGTAGGGACACTTCTCAACACCTTCAATAGATGATATCTTCAACTACAAATAGGAATACATGGTAATTATAGTAACACTACCACCAGGTATCAACTTTGTATTCTTGAGAATTTTTATTCATAGGGTATAAATCCATGAAAATTCATGTTCAATTTAATTATAAAATCCTTGATAACACCCACTAGAACAGTGTAAGATTTTGGATCTGAACTTTACACGATGATAGAAAAAAACTAGTCACTGATCCACTAGACCTAAAAAATACATTCTTTTGTTCCCACATATGATTCATGTTGTTCATTGGGTCTATTTAGAAAATAATTTCCATAAGCCTTTAGTACCTTGTTGTCTTGTCTTCTCAATCATATGACGATACTCACTCGAAATTTGATTCAGTAATGTAATGCAAAATCACTCAACCCTTTCTCTTTTACAGCAAAATCAGGTTTCAAAATTTCGATCCATATGTCAATGTTCTCAATGTAATTTTAATTTTTCATACACACCAAGCAACTTCTCTCACGAACTAGACATTTATTTTTTTTCTCCAAATTCTTGTACTCTAAATGAAAATCAAGAAGAAAGATGTAGGGGTTCAAAACCCTATTCTCATTTTCTCATGAGTAACAAAGTATTTTGTCATTTTTTATGAGGGTAAAAAAGACTTTTATGATCATTACATCTTTAAGATCCTTTAAATCCTCTAATTGAAATCCATAATTTTTCAACCGTTATATACATATTGTCAGTATCATGGAAACCTTGACGAAGGTCCATCCCAACTATTGTCATAACCTCGAGTGCTAAATTTGATATGAGATCGTTGAATTGGAAAGTAAATTTTGTACCAATGAAACTCTTCACCAGTCCAAGAATTACGACATGATCATTCACATTGACATGCATTGTAAAAATAGAATATTTTATTTAACAACTTTTCAATGTTCCCAGTAATGATAATAATACAATATTGATTTTTATTATTACTTTTGTAGTCACTTGCAGAATCTTCTACCTCTTGTGGAAAAAGATTAATTTTTTTGCAGTTGTTGACATGGACATGTAGTATTCTATTGATTCCATGATAATGTGTATCATGAAGACCCAGATGGTGCAACACTACCAGCTTTTGAAGGGGAGGTATGAGGGCATGAAGAAGAGGCTGGATGTCCTGCCCACAGGATGATACTTGCTGAACATGTACCTGTACAGCTTATTAGATGGATGAATCAATATTGATAGACATTATTTATATAGCAGATTATGGGAAAATCTTCCCACGAAAAATAAGGTACATTTACCTCCCTTTCTTCACATTAATCAATTACCTTGCTATAGAGAACCATTAGAAATCTAAGATGTTCACTATTTAAACTTGATGAGAGTAATGAGAAAGTATACTTCAATTATTGGGTATAGGGAAAATTTTTATACCTACGCATATTTTTATTTGTTATAAATATAATGTGATTTTATGTCTATGAAATCTACCCCTTCACATATTTTTCATCTGGGTTTCTTAGTGTTTCACTTTGCAACACAGTCTGGCTTCCACCAAGATTTAACCCATGGCCTATGTGTGAAATCTTGAATCCGAAATCTATTTTAGAGTTCTCATTTCATTATCTTTGGAGTATGGTACCGATTTTAGTTTTCTCATCATAATTGCTGATATGGAATGTGAAAAATATGGTGATGTGTAGTAGAGTGGGCATTCATATTCAAGTTCCAGTTGAAGGGATCATCTATGATTGTGTACTAATGAGTGTTGTGACCCATCATTGTAAGTCTTGTTGTATTTTCCTTGATTAACAATTTCTTTTTTGGCATTATAATGGAAATTTGTACAGGTACTTATCATTTTATTTGAGAGCGGGTATCCCATGTAGCTTGTAGAATCTAATCCGTAATCTACTTCCTCAACCCATGATTTTTTTTAATGTCCATTGTTTTATGGATATGTCTTGGGATCATGGTTTGATATTCTGATGTGTTTTTTCCTACCGTTAATTTATTCATAGTTTTGTAGTTGTCACATTTATGTGCCCATTCCATTAAAAATGATTAACTAGTTTCTTTTTATCTTTTATCAATATGGATGATGAATTAGAATGGAAATTAGATGATAAATCAGTTGTATAGAATAACATTGTGTATGTAAAATAGCCTTGATAATAACAGGATTCAGGAGAACAAAGTAGTAGATGAGGAAGAAGGTCCCCCCTGGGGGGTAAAAGAGCATGTTCATTATATTCAGAAGAGGGGAATGAAATTTAGTTACCTATAATCTAGGTGGTATCCTCCATTATCTTCCTATAAACATCTTCTACAATTTTATTGATGGGGACATATGTATGTTGTTCTCATGAGGTTTTTATTTAGAGTCACATGACTTGTTCCTTGAGTTTCTCAGTATTTGTTTTTTTTACAATTGAGAATATCTATACTGAATCTTTACAAATTCACGAGTCACTACTCATTCCTATCTTTTTCATCCACCCTCAAAATGATACATAATCACAAATACAATATGGCCTTCCATTGCTTTGTTTTTTCTTAAAATTATTTTAAATTGTTTATTATTTTGTCTCTGTTATCCTACATGTTCTGTATTTTTTCTTGAACAATATTTTGTCTAGACATTTAGTATATTTTACCACCACTAGATTCTTGTCCCCATGTTTCCCTCTTCTACGTTTTTTCAAGTTGTTCACTACTGCATACCTTTCTTGGACAAGGATTTGTATTGGGCTTCCTCATGAAGACTTGCAGGCTTCCAATCAACACTTGGAGGCCCAACCAGAAACCAAGGTTGATCAAGTCGTATGTGTGGAAGGATGACATGAAAAGAGAGACACCAAGATAGAATTTGTTACAACTACCTTCAAAGAGGGTGATTCCACCTATACCAAAGAGATACCCAGATTACTATCCACTCTATATTATTCCTGAATCAACTCAGAAATAAAATCCCCTCAGTGGGAGGATACTCTGATGCTACTGTTAATTCTTCATCATTGTGAATAAGTTTCCTATTTCTTCCTCTATTCCATTGGCTTTATCCACCAACTCATTCTGTTTTCATTTTATTTGTGTTAATATTGTGTTACTGCTATCCCCTTGTGCTTCTAATTCTAGTTTTGATGTGTTTCTTCTTCCTATATCATATGACCTTCTATTTAGTTTTTAAAATTCTGTTTAATATTGTTTTGTGTTGATGTGATGCTTTATTCCTATATTTAGTGTTGTCTCTTTTATTTAGTGGTGTTTTCTTTCCTCCAGTTCTATTTATGTTCCTCCTCAGTGCTGTGATCTCCCTCAAAATATGGAGAGATAATTGATTTTACTACTCCAAAGAAGTGAATATGAATTTTTTGTTTTGAGTTTTAAAAATTATTGGGTTGATTTTCTTTCATACCTTATAGGTGACTTCCATGGATGTATTAAGGATCTGGTGAAAACACATGAATTCCCATTCATTTTCTTATTCTTTTTCAATATAATAAATTGATTCATTTCTCTAGGATCATTTCTTGATAATGTGGGATGTGAAATGATAATTGATGTCGTCACTTCAGAGAAAAATATGAGAGTTCATCATTTTAGATGTAGTAAGATATAGATTTACACGAGGAAGAAATTCTAGTGAGGATCCATCAAGCCCATCTCAGGAATAGGACTCAGGCTGGTTTGGGTTTTCATTTGCCTCAAACAGAAGGGAACCACACAGGTGTCCAAGATTTTTCAGAGGCCAACAAGGAGGCAGTGTAACCAAGGAATGGCCTGGTTAGCAGAAAGGGGCCACCAGTGGGTGAGGATGTGCTCCACGGTCCCGAACCTGAGCATGCAGGTGTGTCTCATGCAGCTAGTGACTGTACATCTCACCCTGTGTGGTGAAGAAAATCACATCTATTGGGGTGGAGGTTGAGGTCACCATTGCTTATCCTTCTTGAATTTCTTCAGCCTTTTCAACTCCAAAGGAGGGGAGAGATGAATTCTATCATTTTAGTTTGGAGAAAACCATTTTTGTGTGTTTAAATTCAATCTCTGTTAATGTTATATGTTGAAAAAAAATTAGGGTTTTTAGTTGGTTTTGGAAACATTATATATGGATCAGAGTTTACATATCTTTGATGAAATATCAGTAGTGATTATGAAAATTTATTTCTAGGATAATCATGTTTTAATACATCTATTCATATTTTGGTTTCAATTATTACAGATATTTTTCATGGATTTGAGTTAGAGTGGGATCACTGGTCCTGGGGTATGGATGAGTTGTTGAAGCACATTGATTCGTGGTGTGGAATGGATGAGTTAGAGCTGACTCGCTGGTCCTGGGGCACGGATGGGTTGTTGGTGATCGCTGGTCCCTGATGTGGCATGGATGGGTGATGTTGGAATGGGTGGGTGTGGATTTTTTATTAATTGGTGTGATGGATCCCGTTGGGGGATGAATTTTGTATTGATTATTTTTTTAAAGAATTTCATTATTAATATAATTATTTTTTTATAAGTTTGATAATGTGTTAAATTCGTTTTCAATTTAATAATTAAAACTAATATATTATATATGATAAATTAATAAATATAATATGAACTTTTACTACCAATAAAAATGTATAATTTTTACTCAAATGTAATTTATAAATGAATATTATATGTTTCTAATATTATTACCAATAGAAATATTTGTCACCATAATCTGTTGTTAAACACTTTATCCAACATATATATTATCTGTTGGTATTGTTATAATTGCAACAAAACTATTTTATCTGTCGCAAAAGAATTTAGCGACAGATTTTTTACCAATAGTTTTGTGACAAGGACATATATGTTGTTGAAAATTTTTACGAACAGAAAATGCACTTTTACCGACAGATATGATCCTGTTGGAAAAAGTTAAATATTTTGTAATGGAATATGTCCTTATATCATTCCTTATGGAAGAAATTCCTACTTATAAATTTATACCGTGTTCATGTTATCTCATATTCTTATCATATAACCCCCTTACTTCTTATTGTTAATATTTTCCATTACTAATCATTTGAGATCACCCCTAACAATGTTTCCATTACCTCATAAATTATATATAGGATTATATATAGAAGTAAGTATTGTATTGGGATGATGTAGGAGATGTTAAAGTGATTTTGTTGAATAATATTTTTATATAGATAACCTATAATTACATTTAACCTTTAGTTCATTAGGTTTTGTAATGGAAAATTTATAGATGCAATTCCCTTTAAAATGAATAAGTTCCAGATTTATGTAATGTATACAGGGGAAAAAATTCACAAAATTGGTTGTTTTAGTATATTATAACTTATATTCTATCATGTTCAAAATTCCATTATTAATTATACATACTGATAATATATCCATTTAATAGTGATTATATAATTATTATATATAATGGGTTATGTTAATCTCTTATTGAGATAGAAACAATAAACGATGTCCTCGACTTGTAGGAGCATACCCTATAAAGCCCCTTTTTCAGAGCTTCCAATAGATATATAATGCCTAGAATTTTCCATTGATCTATACTAATCAAACATCCAACAAAAATAGAATGTCTGAATTAATTTATGTGATATGCTCAAACTCATCTATATCACAACCCAAACAATGTTCACCGAACCACCCAATGATAATATCACTATCAGACACCTTAACCTTAATAAGTTCACTGGTGTAATAATGAGTTATTTAAATCGAACCTACTAGTATGAATAGTTATATTTATATTTTATATAATATAATAATTATATTTATTCCTTATTTTTTTACATTGTAAATGATTATGTAATTAGTTTAAAAAAATTAGATTTTATTTTAAAAAAATAAAATTTTATTTTTGGGTAATGATCAGTTTTAATAAATCTTTAATATTGATAAATTCATAGATTAATTGATATTTTAATAAAACAGTTTTAATAAATAGATTCGATAAAAAATGATAATATAGTATCATGATGAAAAAATGTAATTTTCATAAGTCTTAGAAAACTCTTATTTGTAAAAAAAAATATTTTTATAGAAAATGGAATTTTAATTTAAAATTTTAATTTATCATATTTATAAAATTAATTTTGAAAATAAAACTACTTTGGTAATCATCACCCCAAAATCATATAATGGTTTGTTTTTCTTAATTTTCTGAAATAGTATATTTTTATTGTTAAAATTAAATATTTTATAAATATACAACATGTATTCTGGTGTCATAATAACTTATAATAGATATTACATGTTCCATAAAATGGAATCCCTGAAAAATTATATATTTACCATATAAAATAATTCATTTTTAGGTTATTTTTTTAATTTTGCAATCCCTTTATGAATCCTCCAAAACATATATTTTATATTAAGGTTTTAAAATCAATTTTTTGTAAACATGAATCAACTCCACATCACCAATGGTATTATTTTAATTTTCTCTGTTAATAGACAGATTTTCTATTTAAAAATAAAATCTTTAGTATAAAAAATAATCAAAATCCATTAGAAGGTGTTTGGTTTTCACTACATTATTATGTAGAGTCCAAAACCTATGTTTTAAAAATAATAAAGAACTCCCTTCGTGTTTCCAATATAAACCCACCTAATCAGTAATTTATCATATATAAAACCAAATTTATAGTGACTATAATATTACTATATCTCTCCAGAGTCCTACTATGGTTCTCCATTTCTCCCAAGAATCCCCTCCCAAACATTTCGAAATACTCTCTAAATATAAGGTATCCTCCCCTTCCCCCATTTATTTATGTGAATTCATTATGTAATGTAGTTTTTCATAAAATTAATATTGATGGATTATAATTTTACTAATCCCTATTACATCCATTATTATGTAATAATGATGGAATACATTTTTCACATGCATTAATCCCTCCCATGATTCATTATGTACCCACATTAGGTTTCCATAATTATCATGTGATTTTCTCAAGCTGAACATTTATTCAAGAAACCTTTTCGTATTATTCCTTTTGACAAAAAAAATTTCATGTTATGTTGTGTACTAACATATCTCTATTAATATCATTATGATTTCCATGTGAGAAGACACCTCTTTAACTTTCATTACACTCTCCCATGATTCATTATATACCCCAGTTATGTTGTCAAAATTGAAATGTGATTTTCCCATATCAAACATTTATATTGTAAATACCATCACCATTTACACTCAAGGTTTCTCTACAAGATATAAAAATCCATATATTATTGTTTAAATCCATTTATTAATTCCAAACTCATTAATTGTGGTATTAAATGTTATTAAATATGATTTATTTTTTTTTAATCTATGTGGAACACTAATGAATATACATGATATGATAGCGATGGGTGTGTCCAAAATTATATAGAGTCCCAATTAATTATTTAATGTCTTAGTATCATGATATGTAATTTATGGAATTAGGTATTAAATATAATCCATTATAGAAATTTTTCAAACATGATATGATATCATCGATTTTAGTCTTGAGCTATTTTTCTAAGGTCTTGTTTAATGTGTTTCTACATTACCCTGTTTCCTTTGGGTTATCATCTTATAACATGATTTTTTGTTCATGTTATTATTATTTCCCATTTTATTTCCCATTGAATGACTATTTACTAAAATGTAATTGTTTCATCAGGTTATTCCTTGTTTATTCCCTTATTGGGATTTATTCCTCAACCCTCTATTATGTACATACCAAGGATGTCTCATTTAGTTTTAAATGAGAAAAGGAATTTTAGAAGAATGATAGGGAAATTTTCAATAAATTTTTTGTATCCATGTATCAAGTTGACGTGATATGTTCCATATTACCCAAATACCCTGGGTTTCTTTGCCTTCTAGGTTGTACTAAGTGTGTTTTTTATGTAACAAACATTGAAATAATGTGTATTAAATATATGGGTTTTCATAGCTAGAATTTGAATGAAGTATAGTTATTTATGGTCTTTGGATTATAAAACTCTATTGGAAACCTTATATATAATAAAAATCATATGAACACACTTTAAATTTTGGTAAAATATATTGTAAGTGGTTTATGAAAATCAATGTCTAGATACTACAAGTTGATGTGGATCTAGAATAGAGGTACCTAGGGGTAATAATCGTAAAAAGGGAACACTGATCAGGACTCTAACCCCACCTAATTGACGAAAACGTGGCTTTTTGAACATATGATTTGACACTTCTTTGGTATATACATAGGTAAATACACAATATTCTTATGAACCGCTATTCAGGGAAAAAATTCCAATAAGATGTAAAATTTATAAATAGATAATGGATAAAATAAATTGGCCCATAGAGATTCTTAGGTTAAGAAATATAAATTATGTATTAGTTATCACTTTAGATTTCATAGTTTCCATTTTATGTGTCAAATAATATAAAAATTACCATCCCTATTTTTCTTTTCAGTCTGTTCAGTGGTTATGAATAGGGGAAACCACGTGGAAAAACCATGTTATTAGAAATGAGATGACTACCCAAATTGAATTCCTAGAATGATGTAATATCAAGTAAGACGTCTTATGATTATTCCAACTAGATATAAAAAATCATGATTAACAAGCAGAACAAAGTTGAATGTCCAAACACATAAAATAAGAGAAGGGTGACATCTTAAGGAAGTTCAACTGATAATGGTGGGAAAGAAAAAAGACATACTTTCCGTTGTGAAAAAAATGTTGAAAGCGGATGCAATGGAATTGAGACTGCAGATTTGAGAGATGATTTAGGTGGGAAAAATAAGGTCATAAAGTGTCCAATTGAAATGAAAAAATGAATAACATGATTGTGGAAAATAATGTTCAATAAAAGGAACTATATACATTTTTATATCTTAAATGTGGTGAATTTCTATTATATAAGAAAATTCTCTATTCTTAGGGCTGAAAATCATGCCAAGAACTTGTAATCTTCAAGACCACAGGAACAGAAAATTCCAAATATTTTGAATAATCATTATGATTGATGTACAAGTAACCTCTATTCGATATTTGTGTATATCAAGTTGTATTTCATTGAATTCCATATTAGTATATTTTTACGCTCTCTATGAACATTGAGTCTCTACCCCAACTAATTTGATATCATCTAGAAAAAACCCATATGATTATTGTCATACAATTGCATATTTTGTTGAATTTTCATTAGAAAATAATTTTCAGTCAATACTAGTGTAATTTTATATTATCAAAGTCATGAAACGGATTTCCGTTTATAAACCAAAAATTAATTTCTAAGAAGATAAAAATACCATCGGTATTGTGAACTTACATCCAAATTTTAACAGGTTCAAGGAGGTAGATGCATATTTTTTAATAACAACATCAAAATCATGAATATCATTTCCCAATGAGAAAGTGTGTCTTGATCAATTGATTTATACAATGGAAAATATTATCCTTGATCACATGCCATTGTAAGAGAATGTTTTGTTGTGTTTCCTAAAGAAATACATAAATATTCTCCAATTGAGTGCTTAATTTATGAAAAATTATACCAATAATATTTAATATTCATGGGGAATGTCATCATTTGAAAAAGGATATCTATAAATCCTTCAAAAAAGGATATGATTGAATGGTATTCTAGACTAGAATATATGAAATAAAGTCATAGTTTCCTTGGAATATTTTGGAATTATCATCATTTGTGAGTAATGCATCATGTTTGTAATGTCTATTATCCAAGATAACATGGAAAGGAGTATTGTTTTTCTTGAATTATGAATCTAAGGAATGATTTAAATAGATAAAGAATATGTTAATCATTATGCCTATAGTGATATAACGAACCAATGGGGATGAATTTTATGATCTATTGTAATGTATCTAAAAAGTGATTTTGTTATGCACTCCTAATAAAGGAAAAGGTTATAGTATATTCCTCTATTCAACTAATGAACCATGAGTATAACTGTACTGATCATAATCTATAATTGACTACAGTTATCTTCATGTTAGATATTTGGAATCACTATCAATACAGATAGAAGTGGGATATATATGGACCATAAAAGCCTCAAGTCTATATTCACCCAAAATAATAATAATATGAACCACTAGATGTGTTTAGATATGATCAAGGAATAAGATTTAGTAGTCCATTACCATCCTATGAAATTAATCAAAGTGGAATATTATTTTAGTTGAAAGGATCCCATAGCTATATCCATGATTATGATTTCAAGGGATACAATATTATGGGACCTACAAAGGATGGATACAAGAATAATAAATGTTTCTTCATCCTACCTTTCTCAAAAAAATACTCTACCATCCATTCATGAGATTATTATGGAGGAATAGAAAGTTTATTATTTTCTAGAGAATAAGGTATAAAATATCCTAGACTTGAACATTACTAAAGATATAGTTATATGGTTTAGAAACTAGATATGTGTCACATAAAAACCAGAACTGAAGAGGGTTATTTTTGATGATTTTAATAGATGATCATTCCTAATTTATATATGAATAAAGAATATTTAAATAGATTTCAAGAAGAATATATGGTGGGATAATTTTAAGAGAGGAAGATTGTGGAGTTTGTATCACAATCCTTGGAATTCTAGCATGTCAAGGCTGGCTGACTGAAGTTAAAGTTTATGATAAAACAATTTCCCATTACAATACAAAAATGGTAAAACATAGCCATGGAATCATTCATATGAAAATTTAGGCCACCTATAGGTAATAAAAACATCTATTTGGTAGTTTATTTCCTTACAATGTTGGGGCGTTTCATTTCTATCAAGTAATATTTCAACATTGACAAACTCGCTAAGATATATATAATGGAGGTTGTAAGAGTACAAGGTGTTCCACTCTCCATTATATATTATAAGAATTATATGTTTACATTGAGGTTTTTGAGAATATTTTAGCAATAATTGAATATATAATTGAGCTTTATCACTAAATATCACTCATATTGGGACAGTTATTCTGAAAGGACCATTCAAACATTCCTAGATATGTTGAGATCATTTTTAATGGATTTCAATTTTTTATTGATCAACACCTTCCCCTATTGTAGTTCTCATAGAAAACATGTTCCTATTCTATATTTCAAATGGATTCTTATGAAGTTATTTATAAGAAGTGGTTTTAGACAATTACTTTTCGGGATGAAGTTATAGATTAGAGGATGATGTTGCTACATCATATACAAGAAATGATAGATAAGGTTCTAACCATTCAATGTCATGTTAAACCAGTAAAAAGTTACTAGAAAAACACTATAAAAATACTCAATGATAGCTATAATTTGAGGTTGGAAATAAATAATTCCTTTATATATCACTGGGAAAGATATTTATGGTATTTGGGTAGAAGGGAAAGCATAGTCGAATATACATTAACAACATTGAGATCCTCAGTCATATTGGAGTTATGAAATGTAGAATATTACTCCCACCTATTTAGGATATAAATAATGATGTATATGATCATTATAAGTGGCAGGGATGGATTTTAAGTTTAAAAACATTCGTTTTTAACATTAAGGAAAAAATTGTTTAACAAAGTTAAAAAAGGTAAATTCACAAGACATCTCTTAGTTCAAATAAACAAACTTGCAAGGTTCTGAAAATATGGTTCTAGAAATTAAATTTAAGGGAAGTTTATAAGGGAGGTATTATACCTTAAAGAATATGGAATCTTACTTATCAGAGTATACAATAATAAAAGAATGTATAATGATGTTATACTTTCTTCCTTTATCAAAATTCAGCAGAAATAAACATGTAACAAAACAATTAACAAGTATGAAATATTTTAACCCAAAGATATGGGTATCCAACAACTTTGGATAAAGTTCCCTTTATTTATACATTTATTAAAGTTTGTCTTACCCATACCAGGGTAAGTCTTTGATAGGAATATTGGAATCTGTCTTGATTTCTCCACAAGCCCTCGAGATTTAAGTTAGTCGGCACCTCTATTTTTATATCCCTAGAAGTCCTCAAACATTATGGTAGTTGACACCTTTATCTTCCTATTCCTAGAAGCCCTCAATTGTACTCAACAAAAATCGAAGATGCTCAAAGAAATATGAACAAGAAGTTCAGAACCACACAAACCATGAGAGTCTCTCTCTTGAAATCACTTCAGCATCATGAAATATCTAGATTGATGGATCAGTCATAAGATCATTCAAATAAGCTCTTATTTATAGGAACTTCTTCAACAGTCATCTCCCTCCCCCAACGGTCATATTTTCCATGAATTTAAGAGTAACTTGTACGCATGTCACTCAACCAATGGTTAGTTAGAAATAGATTTTATGACATCATTTCATGATAAGTGTAAGGAAAATGACAATGCTGAATAAAATATATTATATGGAGTCTATGGAAAAATTGAATTCAAAGTATAACAAAATAAACATTCGGTTTCTATAATACATGGATATTAAGATTCTATTTGAAAAAGAATTTGAAATCTTAATTTTAAGGATTATGGAGTCTTAATTTTAATTAATTAGGAATCCGAATTATGAAAAATTAAAAATCTGAATTCTGAGGAATTCGGAGTCAGAATTCTATGGAATTTAGAGTCTAAATTCTGATGAATTTAGAGTAAAGATTTTTTGTAATTTACAGCTTTAATTCGAAGGAATTCAGAGTCTGAATTATGAGGAATTAAGAGTCTAAATTCTGAGGAAATAAAAGTCTGAATTCTAATGAATTTAGAGTCTGAATTATGAGGAATTCAGAGTATGATTTCTGAGGAATTTGATGTCTGAGTTTTTGTGAATATAGATTCGGAATTTCTGAGAATTTGGAGTCTCAATTTCAGAGATTTCGGAGTCTGGATTTCAAAGAATTTGGAATCTGAAAGACAAATAATTTGGAATCTTAATTTCAGATAATTTGGAATCTAAAAATCAGATAATTCAAAGATTGAATTTCAGAGAATTTGGAATCTAAAAAAAATATAATTTGTAATCAGAATTTCAGAGTATTCATAACCTAAAAATAGAATACTCTATATCCGAAGATTTAAAGGATTCTAAGATTTTATATATGGAACCTAGTTTTAGACATGTGAATAAACTATGTTAGATTTAGATAGATTGTTTAATGAGCAATGAAAAAAAAGATAAGGATTAAAATTTCCTTAGAGAAGGGAAATTTTTATTATGAAAATAATCTTTAGGTAAAAAAAATTCCTTATGATAAAGTTTCTATGATTTTCAAAACATAGAGGAAAGGAAGAGTCATAAGGAAACATTATTGACACAACAATCTCCCCCCTTTTGGAAAGCACAATCATCCTTATGAAAAATAATATAAGGAGTTATAATTTTTCATTGTGAACATAAAATAAATACTTATCTCCCTTTACTTATGAATCA
This sequence comes from Viscum album, assembly GCA_963277665.1. Lineage (NCBI taxonomy): Eukaryota > Viridiplantae > Streptophyta > Magnoliopsida > Santalales > Viscaceae > Viscum > Viscum album. The sequence continues at coordinate 662,982,794 of OY728139.1, read as the reverse complement.
TGTTGAATACGACTAACTACCCCTTAGGTTTTTAAATCCATAAGGATAACACTTTTAAATTCCTTAATGATATATTTATTTTTCTTTCAAAAGAAATATTTTTTGATAGAACTCCCCCTTAGATAGACACCCCTTTACATAGGGAATTCTCTTCTTTACATAGTATTTTTTTTATCAATACTTTCTCCACCATTGTAATTTTCATAATGTAATTGAGAGAATAGAAAAAATATATTGTTGAAATATTATTATTATACAACAAAACACATGAGTAATAAAAAAAATCATTGTGATTGGAAACATTTTTATAAGAATGGTAAAAAAATAAAAGATCATATTTAAGGAAAAAATAATCATTTTTTATTCCTTCAGAATAAGATTTATGAAATTGGTCTTAATTTTTCTAAACACATTATGATAATGTTCAAAACATTTGAGTACCTGATCATAATCTTCATTTTTCTTCTCCAGATCATTGATTTTTTCTTTCTGAGCCTTAAAAAAATTTCATGAGTCTAAAAAACATCTTCTTGCTTACGAATCTTTTCATCGAACTCAATTCTAAGATTTATTTCCCTTTTAAGTTTCAAAGAAACCGAATTATGTTTTTCTTTCATATCATTGTCTTCTTGCTTCCAAGTTGATTGTTCAAGATTGAGCTTCTCATTGAAACATGAAGTAAGGTATTTGATCTTGAGATATTCAGTATCAAAATAATCCATAACATTATCATTAATGTCATTAAATATTATTAGATATTTAATTGTTGTCTTAGACCACTATGAGGTTTCATTGCACGGTCTCCTATAAGAATCATACCCAATGTAGAAAGATTTATAATCGGCCTCAAGCCTAAATTGTTTTTAATAAGCATGGAAATAGAAATTGAATTCTGATTAAAATAATGTGGAATCATCTGACATCTTCAAGATGCGTAGAAGACAATTTTGAATCAGTTTACCTTGTTGGTGATGATTATTTATCTATCCCATAATTCATTCTTTTAGGAGATCCATAAACATCATTCTTAGTTACCACATCCTTCTTGGGTGTATCAGCTACCACCTTCTTTCCTTTATCATCTCTCATAATGATCTCAGTAAACTTTTGGTTATTCTTGTTCATTATTTGATAGTTGGACTATCTTATCATCCTCAACCTTTTTCTTTTCAGAATCTTCCACCGGATCCTTTGGTTGAACCAATTCATAGTTACTGCTTTCATCTTCTGAAGGTTCTTTACTTCTGTTAGGCCTTCATCACCTTTTAATGGGGAAGAATGTTTGGATGATTCATCCCGGGATGTTCAGATCGACAAATTCTCAGAAGGTCTTTCCGTCTCATGATATTCTTCAACTTTCCTTATCATATCTTCAGTGTCACTAATTCCTTATTCTTATTCTTCCACATTATCTTCCTACACAATATATTCCTCTTCACTAGGTTTGGGAATGACCATTTTCTTTCCCGAAGTCACTAGAATTAATTCTTGTAAAAACAATTACAATATCTAGATTTTCTTAGAAGCATTCTCAGTAGCCTTGAGAATATATTGAACAATCTCAGCTTCTGACATTTTCTTATTTTTCTTCTTCTCTATTTCTTACTTCTCAAACTCCTCAGCAACCTTAATCTTGAAATATTTTTCCATAACCGGATCCAAGAAAAATCTAGGATATTTTTCCTATCTTCTCTCCACTTAGCAACAACTTCATCCAGATAGGTCTATTCATTCTTATATTTTATTGGTACTAATTTAGTTTCTTGAACAGCCTGAGATTTTTCCTTGGTTTTATGTTCTTTTTGTTTTCTCTTCCTCTAACCCTTCTCGGAAGTCTCATCCACTTCTATTTTCTTGGATAAGTCATGTATTTAACATTTAGATATGTCATAAAACTATATAGACTTACAATTAAAGCCAAAATTCATCCTTCTGATCATATAATCACATCACAACCTAACCTCGAAATTTATTAGCTTAGAACTACATGGGATTTTGAACGAATCTTGATAAAGGAAAATGATCGTGGAAATAATAACCAGATACTAATGATCTAGTATTTTGGAGTCTTTTTCTTGAAATTACTAAATTTAATAAAGACATACTTCACCAGATTAATCTTTCTGAGGTTCACTAGAAATTCAAAGCACAAATGTCACTCTTTTTCAAGGTATCCTTATCACCTTTTCTCAGAATGAGAAACCCCTGAACCCCTAACTCTAGAATCTACAAATTTACAGAGAGATGATTAATCTTCAGAGTCTTCACTTATATCTTACAAAGTCACTCTATAGATTTCTCATTATCAAAAGTTACAGAAATATTTGGTAGCTTATGGGTGAAGAACTCATCTTACCACTCATAAAATATTCCAAGTATGTTGGATGCCATACTATAGGAAAGGGAATAGGATTTTCCAAAACTCTTAGAAGAAAAATCATCTCTCACTCTTTCATTGAAAAATCATTCAAGAGCATAAAATTCTTCCAGTAAATCTAGTTAAACCCGATCATGTTCCATTGGTTTAGATACACAGAAACTCTCGCAACCATTCAATTTGATATTCTTCAAAATAATAGAATCATACAAAGAGAAAAACTTCAGATATACTAACCTCTCTATGTAGATCATCCCTTCACAATTTTCTCTAACTGATGACATTTTATTCTGAGGGGATGCTTCCAAATACATTGGGACTTAATAAAAAATAAAAAATAGAAGAACGTTTATGAAGAGATTAAGAGAATCAGTACCGAAGAGCAAGAAAACTGATATGGGACAACCATTAGGGGGGACATTATATAATCATTTAAGCGATGGTTAATATTCCCTGATTTATCCAATGGTTGGAAAAAAAGGAAATTTGATCTGACGGTTAAAATGAATGTTGCATAAGGATAATGGTAGGTTTTGATATTCTATGGTTTTTAAGATAAAAATTATGATTCAAGGAAAGTGAATCGGAAAAAATTACTTCAAAAAATTGAAAATAAAAACATGTAAAATGTTGATTATGATAAGTTAATAAAAGAATCATTCCTTCAGAATTTCTTGGAAAATTATCCATAATGAGAAAAATATTTCTTGAAGATCGTTATATTAGGGAAAAATTTATAAAAGAATGAAAATTTTGGATTCCGGAATTTTGGGTTCCGAAAAAAAATTATTAAAAAAATAAATTGAATATAAAAATTTTTTATTACAAAAAAAGTTGAATACGAAAAATTTTGGTTATGAAAAAATTGAATATGTAAAAAATTTCATTAACAACTAAATTTACTCCGCCTATGAAAAAATAGTTACTTAATGTGAGGGGATAGGTTTCAACAAAAAGTTAATATATAATATTACCATACGATTATAAATCCTAAATTTCTTTAATGTTTTCCAATATATCGGATGGTAAATATTTTGTGAAAATATCACCCAGGTTACCATGAATCTTGATAAATTGAATAATGATATCTCCTTTTTGTGTGTCATCTCTACGAAAGTGATACCTAATATATATGTGTTTTTCACGGGAGTGACATGAAGGGTTTTATAATTTTGAAAATGGAACCGGTATTATAACACAACATCTGTGTTTTGGTAAAACACATAACATATTCTGTGAGTGTGTGTTGTACCCACAACACTTGAACAAAACAAGTTCTAGTTGCTACATATTCACATTTAGAAGTGGAAAGTGCTGCTGAGTGTTGGTTTTTTCACGAAAAAGACACTAATGAATCTATTATGAAATGAAAAGTTCTGAATCTACATTTCCTATCCATTCTATATCTACTAAAAATTAGCATATGAAAAACATTTAAAAAAATAATTTTCTAGTAGTATAAAGTGTCCTAAATCCATGGTTCACTTTAAATATCCAAAAATTATTTTCAATACTTTTAAATGTGATTCCTTATAATTGGATTGATATCTTGTACATAAGCATACTAATGATATTATGTCTGGACAACTAGCTATCATGTATAGTAAACTTCCTATCGTACCTCTAAATGATGTCAAGTCTACTAGTTTCCCAACATCATCAAGATCAAAATAATTTGAGGTATCAGTTTAAGTACTTATACTTTTAGTGTTGTCATATCCATACTTTCTAAGAAAATATTTGATATACTTATGTTGAGATACGTATGTTCCTTCTGGTGTTTGAGAAATTTGAAAACCTAGGAAACATGTTCACTTGCCCATCATACTCATTTAAAACTCATATTTCATTAGATTCACAAACAAAATCAGTTAAATATTTCTGAGTTGAACCAAATATAATGTCATCAACATAAATTTGAACAACAAAAACATTTTTCTTGTATTTTTTTATAAAAAAGTTGGATCAACAGTTCCCTTACCATAATTGTTTTGTAGAAAAAAGCTTATAATTATACCATATTGGGCTCTTGGGGTTTGTTTAAGTCCATATAATGATTTGGTATGTTTTAAAACATCGTCAGGATGTTTTTTTCATCAAAAACAAGAGGTTGTTCAACAAAAACATCCTCTTGAACATATCCATTATGGAAAGAAATTTTACATCGATTTGAAAAAGTTTGAAATTAAATAATGCTGTAATGTTAAGTAAAATACGAATGGATTCAAGTATAACTACTAGATATTAGGTTTCTTCATATTCTATTCCTTATTGTTGATTATAGCCTTTAGAAAGTAATCTATCGTTATTTCAATCAATTAGTCCATTTTCATCACACTTATTTTTGAAGACCCATTTTAATTTAAAATTGGAAGTTTCTTTAGGTCTTTCAATGATGGTCTAGAAATTATTCCTTTCAAATTTATTTACATCAATGGGGTGGCCTTTATCCAATCATAATCACTTAAAGCTTCTTCCGTACTTTTTTTCCTAATTAGGAATGGAATAATAGATGTTCTGCTCCATTTATTAAGTAACTTCTAGTCCTTACAAATTTATTTACATCACCTATGATACTATCACTGGGATTATTCTTGAGAAAAAACTTATCTGGGTTTTTTAAAACCTATTCGTCAACATATGGTAAGAAATATTCATGGGTAAATTTTTTATAAATATTTTCTTGAACACATTATTTATCAGAAGGATCTTCTATCATGGGTTTAGAATCATTTTTTTAAAACACATCTGAAGATGTGGGATGAGGTTGTTTAAAAACAAAAGAATTAGCTTCATCAAATTTACCATGCACTTTTTCTTCAAAAGTAAAAATAGTTTTATTAAAAAATCTATATGCTATAGAAGTTGATGAGTATCATAGGAAGATTACTTGATCAAATTTAGGAGAAAATTTATGTGGAGTATCTTTATTATTCAGATTGAATACTTTGAAACCAAATACCTTGAAGTATAAAATTATAGGTTTTTTACCATACCACAATTCTTAAGGGGTTTTCTTAAGAAATGGTCTAAGCATAACTCGATTTACAGTATATAAATCATTACTTATATTTTGAGGCCAAAAGTGTTTTTATATAGAATTTTCCCCCAATATGGTTCTAGTTATCTCTTGAAGAATCTGATTTCTTATCTCAACAACACCATTCTACTGAAGAATTCTTTGTGATGAGAAGTTGTGAGTAATTATTTTTTTACTAAAAAAAGTTTCAAAATCTGAATTTTGAAATTCTCCCCTATAATCATTATTAATAGTTACTAATGGAAGGTTTTTCTCATTTTTACCATGTTATCTAAAAATATTTAAATAAAAAATAATCTTCAAGCTTCATAGCTAGAAAATATAACCACAAAAATCTTGTGTAATCATTAACTAAAACACATACATAATATTTTCATCCAATCATTACAGTTTCTGGTGGTCCAAAAAAGATCCATATATATTGAATGTATTACATCAGATGTTGTGAATCCACTGATTGATTTAAAATATGATTTATGTTTATTTCAATATTGACCAGGATCAACAACTTTTGAAAAATCAAATCTATGCTCTAGTAGATCCTTAAAAAGTCTTTTATTCGAGAGTTTTTGTAGGTTCTTAAGGTTAAAGTGTCCTACCCTTCAATTCACAAAACAAGATTAATCTTCTATTGTAGTAAGGAAAGGTAGAACATGGCTCCTATGATCTTATATTTCTACAATGTATACATTCTCTTTCCTATGGGTAGAATGAATAAACTCTTCATTGGAATTGTGTACTAATCACTTATAATTCCTATAATTCAAAAGGTAACATTAATCACATAATTAAATTCTGATAATGAGAATGTTCTTAAGTCCCTTAACAAATAAAATGTTTGAAATCAATGTTTTTCCCAGAAGAACAATGTTACATATACCAACAATTTCTCCCTGAGTATTATCTCTGAAAGTTACTTTTCCTCCTATCTTCTTGATAATCTTTTAAAAGTTTTTTTTGTTACTGTTCATATGTCAGGAACATCCACTATCCATGTAACATGTATTTCTATTGGTACATTCTTTGTTTTTATAAAAGTAAAGGAGTTATACTTTTGGAATCCAATAATTCTTGGATCTATAAATTTCATAATGATTTTAAGAATCGATATTTTCTTAGAAAACAAGATTTATGAAAATCTAAAGATTGGGTTTTATTTAAAGAAAGATATTTCTCCCAATTTCCACCACACTATCATTTAGTGAACAATGGATCACTGTGGGTAAAAATTATTTAATACTAAAACCAGTTTAGAAATTTATAATCTTGATTAGAATGATACCTTAAAAGATGAATTTTGGAATACATCTTCTCAATATTTTCTTTACGAGAGGAAAATATTGACAGACATTTCCTTAAGGAAATTTTTTTAACTTTAGTTTATTAACCAAATTTTTATTCTCAAAAACATTAGTTTTAGCCCTTGAGTTAGCCTTTAAAACATTTTTCTTATAAATTACCTTTTCTAGATCCTTAGAAAGTTTATCCTTCATAGAATTATCTTCCTCAATATTCTTGGAAATACTTTTAAAATAAAAACTTTTCTTATCAATATATTTAGAGATGTGTGATACTTGTTTGGTTAAAATTGATAATATAGAATTTACCTTATCAAGATTTTTCTTGACTTTAGAATTTTCATTCTCAATAAGTTTATCAAACCTAGAAACTTTATCATTCTAAGGTGATGTGTTATCTTCTGATAGGTAGGACTCATCATCTGAAGATTCATCGTATTTATCATTAGTATAATTTGCGTTCAAATATACATTATTAATAGATTTGTCATTGTGTACCTTAGCCATTAGACAATGATTTTAATTGGGTAGTTTGGATAGTAGACCAGGATTCTTCTCTTCTAGAGATTCATACTCTGAAGATTCGTCTAAAGGGTCACCACCACTAGAAGTCCATGTTTCATTGGATTTAAAAACATTCTTAGCCATAGTTTTGTAATAATTATTCCTTTTTCTCTCAGGATTATTTCCCTTCATTTATTTTCTTTTAATAATTTGATAATATAACCTTATATTCCCTGCTCTTTTTTATCCATAGCATGTGAATTTTTATTGTTTATTATAATTTCTTTATTCCTTTTTATATCTATACTGAAAGTATTTTTTTTCAACTATCTTCTTCATACATAGATCAACATTTTCTAAATCATTCTTAGAATGTTTACGTTCACTAGATTCCAATAAAACAGTAACCTTTCGTGACATGGATCTTGTATCCTTTTCTAGAGTCTTGACTTTAGTAGCAGTAAAGGCTACACTTCCATTTCCATTCTTCTTCTTATTCATATGAGCATCTCTTTTCATTCTGGCCTCATGTTGAAGACTATTTCCAAAAATATTATCAACGGTAATTTGAGATACTTTTCTATTCTCATCAATATCTGTTCTCTTAGATTCCAACTCATTAAGCATAATATAAATAATCTTGCCTACAAGAACTTTATCTTATTATCCTTTCTATCCAATATATTGTAAACTATTTAAAATAAACATAAATATTTTGTTTCACTTTTCAAAATAGTTCTCCTTAAAAAAATAAGAATCCATGATATTACGATCTAAGCATAGAAATTCTAGTTTTTATAACTTTATATTTACCAAAATGAGTAACTTAAAGTTTCTTCAAGATATAATTTTCTTCTTCACGTGAATAAATATGACTATATATATGTTTGGTCATGGAACACAACAAAGTTTTGCATACCTTGTAATTTATTTGATATTGTGATTTTTTTTATTGGTGATGGTTTTTAATTCCTCGTAAGGAATTTTATAATATTTAGTAAGCATGAAATTTTTTTCATCTCCAGTAATAATGAAAAAGGTATTTAAACAATATCTCCAATACTCTTAATCATTACCATCAAATATTGGTAGTCTAATAGGATTTAGATTTTCAATCTAACTGAAATCCATTCCTACCATTCAACAATAAAATATCATTCCAAAAAACTTTTTAAAAGTACACTTTTGTAAACAAAGATAAAAATATCAAAGAAACCCTAAGAAAGAAATGTTATTCAATAAAATTTATAACAATGAAAACGTGATCAATAAAACTTATATGTGAATATAAGTATTTCGGATACCACCTTTGATACATATTATTGGATCAAAATAATGATGTAGCTGCTCAATTACAAGATATTATGAATTTGAAGTTTTAAAAAATTCATTTTTAACCTTACAGAAAACAGTGTTTAAAAATTTTAAATAAAGGTAAATTTAAAAAACCTCTTTTAGTTCTACTATAAAAACATGCTAGGTTAAATAAATATGGTTCTGAAATGATACATATAGAAAGTTTACAAGGAAAGGATTCAACCATAAAGAATATATAATCTTACTTATCAGAGTATAAAAAGAACAATAAAGCATAGGAAAGTTATACATTATTCCTTTATCAAAATGCGTTAGAAATAAACCTGAAACAAAAAAGTAAAAAGTATGAAATATTTTAACCCAAAGAGAATGGTATCCAACAACCTTTGATAAAGGGTATTAGACGTATACTTTCAAGAAGGAATATATTACCCACAATAGGGTGATCCCTTAATAGGAATATCAGAATTTGTCTTGCTATCCCCGAAATCCCTAGAGCATTATGGTAGTTGGAACCTCTGTTTTTCTATCCTCATATGTCCTCAAATTTAATGTTAGTCAGAACCTCTATCATCTTATCCGCAGAAGCCTATGATTTTACTCAAAACAATCAGAGTCAAACAAAAAAATCTAAAAAATAAGTTCAGAACCTAACAAAGAATGAGATTCTCCCTCTCTAGAAATCTCTTCAGCAGCATGAAATCTTTATATCGAGGGATTAGTCATAAGCTCGTTCAGATGATATCCTATTAATAGTCACTACTTCAATGATTGGATCGCTCCTCCAACGGTTATATTTTTCATTTAATTTCGGAGAGACCTGTACATGTGTCAATCAACCAACGATTAGTAAGAAAAAGATTGTATGATATCATTTCACAATAATAGTAAGGAAAATTAAATTACTTAATCATATATAATTTATAGAGTCTATGGAAAAATAAAATTCTTATTCTAACCAAATATAAATTTGGTGTCTTTAATAGATGGATTTTTTTACTCTATTTTACAAAGAAATCAGAATTTGAATTATATGGATTCAGGAGTCTGAATTCCAATGAATTCAGAATTTGAATTATGAGGAATTCATAATTTGAATTCTAAGGAATTTGGGGTATTAATTCTTAAGAATTTGGAATATCAATTCTTAGGAATTAGTAGTCTGTATTATGAGTAATTCGGAGTTTCAATTATAAGGAATTTGGAGTCTGAATTCAGAGAAATTCTGAGTCTGAATTCTAGGGAATTCAGAGTTCGAATTCTGAGGAATTTAGTGTCTAAATTATGAGGAATTCGGAGTCAGAATTCTAAGGTATTCATAATCTTAATTCTATAGAATTTGGAGTCTAAATTCGGAAGAATTCATTACATGAATTTAAGAGAATTTGGAGTTTGAATTTTAGAGAATTTGGTGTCTGAATTTCAGAGGATTTGGAGTCCAGATTTCAGAGAATTAAGAATTTAAAAATTAGATAATTGGGAATATGAATTTTAGAGAATTCTGAATTTAAAATCAGATAACTCAGTGTATTAATTTCTGATAATTTGGAATCTAAAAATCAAATAATTCGGAATCCGAATTTCCAAGAAATCATATCTTGAAAACATAATACTATATATACAAGGATTTATAGGATTTTGATATTTTATATGGGAAACCAAATTTTAGATATTGGAATAAAATGGGGTAGATTTAGAGAGATTATGAAATTGTCAATGAAAACAAAGACAACGATTAAATTTTCCTTAAAGAATGGAAATTTCCTTTATTTAACTAATCCTTAGGAAAAAAAATTTCCTTAAGATAATGTGTTTGTGATTTTCAAAATAAAGATGAATTGAAAAGTCATAAGGACACCTGATTTAACCTTTCTCAAGAACATGATATTTTCCATGCATCACTCTTAAGGAAGAACATTCCATACTCATCACATATACAAAATTTATAGGCGGTACATTGGGTGAATTATATTTCGTACAAATAGAATCAAGTGGAGGTCTTAGATCACAGAGAAAATGTTCTATTAAATATTATAACTCATCTAATCAATGTATTTTGGTTGAAATTTATGTTTGAGGATGTGTCAAGGGAACCTGAAGAGGTTATGGAACAAATGGTACCTCATCTACATTATTTTATGAAATTAAATTATCATGGGAGAATATTTTGTTTAGGGGAATAGTGTAATGACCCAAATTTTTTAAAATGACATTTCCTTTTAAATGAATAAGTCACTAATATTTATAATGTAAATATACAGAATACATGTTCTAATTTGGTTATATTGAACCATTATAGGTTATAAAATATAATATTCAAAATACCATTATGTATCATAACCATTGATAATATAGTTTCTTAATAGTGATATTATGAATAGTTTATATTAAATGTTATAATAAATTCCTATTGAAAAAAACAAACAAACAATAAATGGCCTCGAAAAGATGGATCATACCCTATGAAGCCCATTTATTAGAGATTCCAAGGGATATATCATCTCTGGGATTTCCACATGATAAACCTCAAGATGAGATCAAATTACTAAAGCATAATCAAACTGGTTATGGGATAAGATCAAGATCATTGAGATCATGAACCAAACCGTGTTCATCGAACCACACCATGAGAATCTCACTATCGCACACCATACCCTTTGGTAATCTACTATTATAAAATGGAGTAATGTATATTGACCCTAATCATATGAATATTTATATTTTCTTTCTTATTATTATATTTATTACTTATTTCTTTAACTTTGTAAATTATTAAGTAATTTTTTTGATAAAAAGTATATTTTAATACCAAATATACTAAATTATATTATTTAGTAATATTAAATTTAAATTAAGAAATTACTTTTCATAAATTAATCAATGAAATTATATTTTAATAAATTATTCTCATTAAAAAATATATTTTAAATATAAATGATATATAGTATTGGGAAGTTAAAATGTAATTTTTATAAGGGTCATAAAATTATTATTTTTAATAAGTCCAGTATTTTTCAATAAATGAGTATTTAATTCAAAATTTTAGTTTCATATATTTAGAAAATTAATTTTATAAAATAATAATTTTTCTTCGAATCATTATTTTGAAGTTTTCCAATGTTGAAGTTTTCATATCTTTTTAATAAAGATGAATTTTTTAGTGAAAATTAAATACATTTAAAATATATAAATTTAGTATGACATAGTAATGACCCAAAAGTGATGTAATATGTGAAAAAGGCATACATGACCAAATATATGTTTCCCCATTAAAATAATGTGTTTTTAGGGAATTTTATAAATTTTATAGAACCTTTATTAATCCCTTAAAACCATTATTATATGTTTTGGTTTTAAAATAAATTCTTTGTAATCATGACCCACTTCCACATCACCAAGGGTATTATTATAATTTTTTAGTTTCATGGTCATATAAAATATTGAGCAATACTCATTTTTTTAAAACAATTTTTAAATACCATGGTAATGTTTTTTGGTATTTATTACTTTGTTCTTTAAAGTCCAAAACCTTGGTTTGGAAAATAATAATGAACCACCATGTATTTCTCCAAATAAACCAACACATGATTCTATTAATCTTAAATAAAAATAATTATATCATGAATATAATCTACCCTTAACTCTTTATATTCCTCCCATTGATAGACCAATCACTCAAGAAGCTCCTCGAACTCTTTTAGAAACACCCTCTCAATGTAGGGGATCCACTCCTCTTTATTCAAAAATATTCTTTATGCAGTTACTTTTCTATTCTGATTCCTATTGATGGGATATTATTTTTCACATAGCTCTTACTACCCTTACAATTTAAAAATTATTATAGACCTTTTCCACTCTCACTAATCCCTCCATTTATTCATTATGTACCCCATTTATGCTTTCTATATTATCATATGATTTTTCTATGCCAAAATTTTCATTCAGGAACCCTTGTTATCTTATGCCATTTAATTTACAATTATTTTTGTTTAATTATGTTATTAAATATACCTATTAATTATCTTACTACTTCAAAGTTATGAAATTCCCCTTTTCTAAAATTAAGTCATCCTATGATTTATTATGCACCCATGTTATGTTGTCAAAATTATCCTATGATTTTCCAAAGAAAAACCTTTGTATTGTGAATACCTTCACTATTTCCACTCTTGGGTATTCACGTGGGCATACATATAGAAAATTGATTTGGGACATCAATTTATGTATTATAAACTCATTAAACATGATGTTATATTTCATTAAATGTGATTTAATTTTGAATGAACTATGTTGAAAACTTATTCATGTACATGCTATAAAAGTTAATGGTATTATTGGAATTATATATAGATCTTATGAATTGGGTACTATATTAGTATCATTATATATCATGTATGTTTTTAGTGAGCAACCAAATCCATGGTGGTAATTTATCCACATTGTTATGATGTTTTAGTGGTTATACATTACCTATATTTACGATGACAAGTTTAATGTTGTTTCCACATTATCATGTTGCCTTTATGTTATCATCATAAATATTATTCATGTTTGTGTTGTGATTATCACACATTTTATCTACCATTTAAATTTACATTGAATAACATATAATAATTTGATCTTGTTATTACTTGTTTGTTCCCTTAATTGGAATTATATCTCACCTATTTCTTATGATTCTCTCGAGGTTATATCCTGCAGTTTTAAAAGTGATATGGAATTTTAATATCATGCTAAGGAGTTTTCAATAATTTCATTCTATAAAGGTTTAAATTTTATGTTCTATATACCTAATTTTCTAAATATAGTAGTCTTATCAATATTATGTGTCGTACTAAGTCTTTTTTATATAATAAATTGTGAAATAAACTATATTAAAGAAATTGGTTGTTGCAATTTGTGTGGTTATTTAACATATAAAATGTTTAAAATATGAAAATAACGTGAAATATATTAATTTTAATCTTAATACATCTCACTTAAAATTGAAACCAATAATTAATGTATGCATTTTGATCACTGGACCTAGAAGCCTAGGTTTAGGGAATCTCAACTGGTATTAGTGTATAATTTACTTTTGGGGGGCTAGTACTAGATAACATTACTAAAAACACTAGGTATAATCCTAAATTTAAGAAAACATACAAAATTTTTGTTAAATTCTTATTTTTGATTTTTTTTGGAAATTATATCGCTTTTGTAATCAAAATTTGGATACAAGCTCTAGAATAGAAGAACCTAGGGGTAATAACCCTAAAAAGGCATGTTGTGTATTAACCGGATATTCACTCAATGATAAAAAAGTGGTCCTAAATACAAAAATTATTTTACACTCATAGAGGATATAATTTAGTGATTAAAATAATATTTACAAACCATTATATGAGATTCATATATATTTATGTTAGAGAACCAAATAGGGAAAAGACCATGGATAAACTTGATTGAACCCTATATAAATATAAGTTATGTTGTATACATATGTTATGAGTTATTTATTTTATGTTCTTATGTTTTAAATTTAGATGTATATTAATTTAATTATTCTCCTCAAATTTTCCCCATTCATGTAATTGATGTAGTAAGGATGAACAGAATTAATAATGGATGTAATGGATAATGCAGTGATTTTTTCTAAGACGAAACATAATGAGATAGGGGATGTAATATAAAATCCCATAGACATTATCAACCAAATATCAAAATATATGAAAAATAATACAAACCATGACGATCTCTAGAATATACCAAGGAAGGAGAAACTTGTTATGATTACTTTATTAACAAAAATCAACCCTCCTTTGAAAGATCTGACAACCCAATAATTAAGGAAACCTGATAAATATATATTATATTTCCATTATTTTTCATGTGTATTTAAAATATATAATCCCTACCAATATATCATTCTACATGAAATTTCATAATTTTTTGAACTTTTTTGAGCTTTGATATCAAAAGTTTAAATTTATATATTTTGGAAATTTTGATTTTTTTTATGAACCTCTTTGTTTAATGCATTGATTTTTATATTTCAAATTTAAATAATTAAATATTTTAAGTCTTCAAATGTTCATGGGATACATATTATTCAACTAGGGAAACTGATAATTCAAATTTATTAATGTCCAAATAAATTAGTTTCTGTTAAAAATAGTTATGGTTGACAAAATTTACCCAAAAATAATAAAATTAGGAATATATTATTATAAAAGTTTCCAAATTAATTGATTAAAACTAATAATGAAAAATGATACTAATACAGAAATATTTATTACATTTTTTATTCAAATATGTTCATTAATATTTTCTTTGGGTGCAAGCATCGTGGGGAAGTCGAAGTGTTTATTCATATAAAAAATGTGGAATTTAATAAATCAGATGTAAATTTTCATAAACATGTCCAAATAACATGAAAATTTTAATTTTGATTTAGAAATCATTTTCAAAAAAAATCTAGAATACATATAGCCCGATTTAGTTGGGGAAGATGAAAAATAGACAACATCATATGGACAAAAACATGACAGAATATTTCCTCCCCTCCACATATACATTTTCATCTCCACATATTTTAAAGCGGGTTTTTTATATTGAGGTATAAACTGTATGAATATTCTATTGGTTTTGATAATATTCCATGTGTTCTTGATTGAATAATGAATATGGGGTTTACTTAGGTTATGTGTGTCATGGAAGAAAGTGGTTTTAGATTTCTAAAACCGAGAAACACTATCTCTTGAGTGGTGATCTTCTTGTTTAATCTCCTTTAAATTTATCTTGAATATATATTTTCTAATGAAATAGGTGGTCCTATTTCATGAATATATATTCAAATAATTTTTTCAATATATATTTTCAATCAATATTTCAAAATAATTGATTTTCCTATTTAAATTTCTTCTGTTAGTTATTTCAATAGAGCATTTTGATATTGATTAGGTTTTATTTCTTAGAGATATTAATGTGATTGAGCCACTTAAATAGGTTGTAAAATAATTATATTGAGGTATTGATATTTTTCAATACAAAAGTGAGTACAAATTTATAGGTATTTGTGTGTGAATTAAGATATTTAATTGGGAAATCATTTTATAATAGAGGGGAGTTCCTGAAAGTACTAATATTTTCCACAACTACAACATCAATTATGATTTCACAGCCTTTTAACTTACAATTAACTTTATCTTTAATTATTTAACTTTAATGAATTTTATTTTATATTTATTTTCAATTTTATAAATTTTAATTAAATCACCAAATTTGTTTCTTGCAAAAAAAATCACAAGGGCAGTTTTGTAACTCAAATTTCAGCCCCCTTGAGAGACAATATGGGGAAATGTATATTACATTTCTTGAGGGTATAAATATATTCATTGGGGATTTTCCAAAAAAACCAAAATGAAATGGTGTCAATATTGCGTGGTTTCTAATTTTTTTTAGAATTTTTTTTCAAGACACATATTTCTGACCAACATTTTTTACCATTTGATTTTCAAATCGATAAAGCTAATAAATCATAGGATAGTGGTATTAGAAATCACCCTCGGTCCTTTTTAACATTACACTAATATATCTAGAATAAATTTATTTAAAAATGAAATTAAAATGGACAAAAAAATACTTTGAAATAATTGTCTTCATACTTTGATGAAAATCAGAAAAAACCTATGGAATTTAATGATGCACCTTCTAGGATTTAAATTGTATTTAAATTTATTCACCACATTAAATTATTTAATTTATTTCATGCTGAATATTAAAATAACATCCTTTAACTTATTCTAATTTTTTGTCAAAATATTACCTTAAGAAATTTATGCAAATCAATTGAAATTTTGGTAATTTCCTTTTTTTTTTGAAGTAATTTCTATTGAATGGTTTTCATATTTATAGTTAACATTGATGAGATATTGGAATTAATAGGAAAATATTTTCCTTAATAATCTATTTCTTCTAAAATGGATTCCATTTAATAGTAGATCCATGGTATTATGACACTCATGGTCAAACAATGCATGATTATTTAGAAAAATATAAAATAATTTATTTTAGCTTCCCCTACCATGAATTTAGTTATCATAACCTGATACAAAATTTTTGGAAGGATTGTGTCTGAATGATAAGATCATGACTGATGTTGCTATGATATTTGATTTAGTTGAAAAAAACTAGTTTCTTTTAGGACATTAATTGCAATGAGGGCCCAAAATTTTCAATAATTTTGAATAAGAGGCCTTTTGGTGAAATCTATCCAAACATTTTCCACTACTATTCCTAAGAACCACATGATTTTGATTCGACATATATCTTACCACCATGGTGAATTAGATGATATTTTCCAAAAAATAACCATCCCCACCCAAACCTAAGGCAAATTTTCAAATGAGTGTCTATCATGTAATTTTTTGTTCTAATAAACATTTTATTGACCAATTAATAAAAATTAAACAACCATTTTTGAAGTTCAATACTATTTCCCAATAAATACCATTAAATAATATCAATAATGTAATAATAAAACCAAACAAAATTTAAATCATGGATAAAATAATCGCTCTAAAAAAATTCTTGAATAACCAAGAATCTTCTTCCAAGGTTAGTTAGGTAATTCTCAATGAGTATATTTCAATTGGAGATCCAATTATCATTATGGAAGAATATTTTATCCGTCCAAGCCCACTCAAAACTAAAAGAGTAACCATTAAGATGCAATGAGTTAATAAAAAGACGAAATGATACAAACAAAATAAGCAATAATACAAACACAAGATCAATAATAGAATATTTTGAATACCTTGATGAATCAAATGTGTAAAATAACCTATAATTTTAGTAATATAAGAAATTAAATGAGTAAAGTATTATCTTAACAAACCTAGGTTAATTTTAGAGTTAATGTGAAAGAATATGTGAGTGATATAGATTATAGGAGTTCCAAAATATTCAATAACCCTCAAACTGATACACTCAGGAATTTTATTGACACTGTTAAACGGAATCCCACTACAAATTGAAATATAAAAAATTATGAATTTCCATTGAATGAAAATAGAAATTAAAGAGAATTAGTTTTTTTGAATAACCATGAAATATGTTAGGAGGTTTTTTGGTCCTTATGTTTCTAAAATTAGTGCTCAAAATAGTCTATAAATATTTTAACCACCATTTCATTTTCTTAAGAGTGACCCAATGTTGAGTTCATGAACTAAAAAAGAGATGCATTAGTTTATTTTGGAAAGATTTTTTAAAAAACAAGGCAATATACCATTTATTGATTTTTTGAACTAGATTACAAGTTATGCTATCTTTTTTAGAGTGATGTGTACGTATATCAGTAAATTCAAAGGAGTTGAAAAGGTGAACATACGAAGGAATGTTTCATCCAAAATTAAACATGATTTTACTATCATATGTAAATACCTAGGAATTTTTAACATTACCTACACCATTAGGACATATGAATTCAAGGATTTAATTCTTGATTTAGGAGATTACATTAATACCATTCTACATTATTATTACTCATCTTTTCATATAGGATAAATATATCCCCCTAGAAAAAATATATATTCAAAAAATAACGTACTCCCACGCCCATTGGAGTTATAGAGGATGTTCTTATTTAGGTGAGAGGATTGATTTTTCCTATTGGAATCCATGTCATTGATATGGATTATGGTCAGTTAAGTACCCATACACCTATCATTATAGGGAGATCTTTTTTCAAAACTGAAAAACCAATCATCAATGTTCATAATGTAACCATTTAACATGAATTTAGGTGTGATATTGTTCACTTTAATATTTTTTGGTCCATAGAACACCTAATTGAACATAATTCATCCCCTCAATTATATATGATTGATTGGTTTTCAACTGATCTGTTTAATTATTTTTTCCAATGATGACCAACTGATCACTTTATTAATTATGGAAGTTTTATTTTGTCTAAATACAATCAACAAGAGAATGATAATGAAGATTTTAAGGAGTATTAGAATATTGAAACAACTTTACAAATGTCTTTTTATCTACAAATTGAAGAATATGACTTTCTAGAACCCCTTCAACCTACTATTCGTTTTAATAAGATGATGCCAATTTTTTAAAAGAAACAATCCTTAAAAAATGGGAAGTGATCTAAAAGACATTGAATATGAATATCATTTAAAATATTGAACTTTTCTAAACGACCATACCTATGAAAATTATTGATTGATCAATTAATATAACCCTCCTATTTTAGGAGTCCTCCAAGCCCACAAGGAAGCCATAAGACAGACTCTATATTATTTAACTATAATTAGTCCCTAAATGTACATGTATTGAATATTTTTGGACAACAATTATAATCTAGTGAGACAATTTAATACGAGATCAAACACAACACTTTTAGAGGTTTTCAAGAAAGAAGTCTCCACCTTGTTGTCTTCTAGAATTTGCTTTCTTATCTATGATAGTAAATGGGTGTGTCATATACAAGTTATTCCCAAAAAGGGTGGATTAAAATTATTAGAGAATGTATTTTGAGAGATTTTCCTTATTAGGGTTCCAAATAAATTCTGAATGTGAATTGATAATAGGAAACTCAATTTTGTTACAAAGAAATGCCACTTCCCATATTTATTTCATGTTTGTGTCCTTGAAATACTATATGATAAACCACTCAATTTTTTATTTTTTCATTCTCTCATTATTTTTAAATTCATATTGCACTGGAGGATCAAGAGAAAAACACAATCTCATTCACCTTTGGAAAATATTCTTATAGGATAATGACCTTCACTTTATATAATGATTGTCGAAGATTTCAAAGTTGTTTGTTGTGAATTTTTTCCGAATATATAGAAACATTCATGGATGTTTGTAAGGATGAATTCACTATTTTGTGATATTCATTTGAATGTTTTTAAATTTTTGTCTCCTTCTATTTAAACATGCATTAATAATAATATTTCTACAATCATAAAAAAATCCATTTAATGCCTGATAGGGGGTTTTTCTTAGTCATTTTGTTTCTCTATATGTAATTCAAAATCATCAATCTAAATTTGTGTTCATTTATTCAATTACATATCCAGGATAAGTGAAATATGTGAGATCGTTTCTTGGTCATGGGTGTTTTATAGGAGATTTATAAAGGATTATAATAATATTTCACTTATATTGTTTGTATTTTTTTAAAAAAATACACGTCATTTGTATTTTTTTATAGATTTTAAATAATAATTTGTAGAGAATAAATAAAAAAATAACCCCTCCCAATTTTAAACCTCCCAAATGGAAGTTTTCCTTTAAAATCATGTTTGATGCATCTAAAATTTATCTTCAAGATATTTTGAGTCAAAGGATAGAAAATAAATATTATATGATTTCTTATGCCTCTAAAACATTAGATAAATAAAATAAAACTACAAAATAAATGATAAATTATTACTGGTTGTTTTATTTAATTTATATAAAATTTAAATTTTATCTACTATGTACAATAGTTAATATTTTCACAGAACATTCTGTAATCATTTTTTAATAAACATGATGAAAACACATGATTTTTTAGATTGATCTTGTTGTCACAATATTTTGATGTTTAAATCAATGATAAAAAAGAATTGAAATAATTTTTTCCATTAATCTAAGCAGGGTTCCATCTATTTTAAAGGGAAATATTCAAATCTATACACTAATAAAATAAAACTCTACAGATGAGGATCTTTACAATTTTAAGAGTGAGTGACCATGTTTTTTTGGAAAATTTAAACTATTTGGTTGATAATAAAGTTTGCGACTAGTTCTTCATGAACTTTATTACTGAATATGATATTATTTAAAATAATTACTTTTGGTATGATCATTACCTATGGAGGAAGCTTACGAACAAAAATCACTACATTAAATTTTCTTGATTTAGGTTTATATAGTCCCACACTTTTTATAAATTCATTTGAATTTTGTATAATATGTTAAAAATATACAATTTCATGGAAACATCGCCAAAAGGAATTAGATTCCTCAACAAACACTATTTTTTATGCCATTAATGTATAGGGTGTGGATTTCTAGGGACCATTTCCCTATTATTTTTCACATATTCACATCTTACTAGTTGTATATTATGTTTCGAAGTGGTCATAGGTTGTTCCCACGATATATGATTATTCCAAAATTTTATCCAATTTTTTGAAATGAAATTAGTTTTCTAGATTTTTATTTCCAATGTTTATGATAACTTATTGAGGTAATAACTTTTTTAATACGACTATAGAATATATTTTGTTTCAATATGGAGTACATCATATGGTATTCATAACTGATCACCCTCAAACAAATAGGATTGATGATTTTTCAAATAGATAAATAATAAAAATTCCGGAAAAAACTATGAAACCAAATAGAATGGATTTGAGTTTCAGAATAGATAATGCACTTTGGGACTATTGGAAAACATTAAAACCACCAATTTTCATGTCACCATTTAGAATAGTTTTTGTAAATTAATTTCACATACCATTTGACATAGAACAAAAATCCTTTTTGGGCTACTAAAACATGTAACATGGATATGTTTGCAACTAGAAAAGAATGATTTATTTTTACAGGATATGGTAGAGATCATGAATAATTGATATGAGATTTACCTATTTTATAAGTAAAGAACCAAATATTTGAATGATTGAATTAATATAGAAAACATAAAATAAGGAGATAAATTGTCTATGATTGATTCAAAATTTAATGTATTACCAGGAAAATTTCATCCAAAATGGTATGAACCTTTCATTGTTACTCATGTTTTTCCCTTTGGTGCAATGTAGATAAATGAAACTAAAAAATAGACAATATTCATAGTATATGGGCATAGGTAGAATCTATTTAGAGATAATTTTCAAGAGCATCCATAGGCTTAATTCCATCATTATGTAACTGAATACAATTAAAGTAGGGTTTTGTCTTTCTTTATCACTTATTTTTTTTACTTATTTAATTTATGTAATTTAAATTTCCCAAATAAAACTACTTCATAATGTGTAATTTTCAAAAAATAAGTTTGTGGATGAACACGGTCTATATACATGGATTTTTTTTCATTTCTTTTTTTCTTTAATTTCTCTTTCAAATTTTGATTTTTTTTCTTTTATTTTATTTTTCCTTTCTTTTATTTTCTTTTCATTTCTTATTTTTTTATTTTTAGGTGTTTTTTTAAAACAAATTTTTATTTATGATAGTTTTGAGCTCAAATTACTATCTTTGTCAATTTAGAAACCCATTCCAATGATGAAAACCATTAATCCCCTAGAAACTATCATAAATGAATTCTTAAAATTACATTGTTTCATCTTTAAAACATTCAAAATTATATAAAAAAACCTCTAATATTGTTATCTTAATCCACATATATGTATATTAATCATTAAAATACACATCATGTGAGGCTTCTGAACCCTTTTGGGAATATTATTTTATTTAACCTATTTATTAAAAAAACCAGTACCTGTTTTCTTTAACTAGAAAAGGATTTATTTTTTTTCAAAACATTGGTGTTTAAGTATAATCGATTTAAATAATTGAGAAATTTATATTAATTTAAAATCCCAAATTTCTTTTAGAATCTATTTAGTTTTTTACTTACCTATAGATTTGATCTTTTTCGTCCTTATATATATATATATATATATCCTATTATGTAAGACACATTACAATCAAATGTTGCTTATACAACCTTCAATAGAAGTTAAAGATCATGATATTGTTGAAATTAAGTGTGGGGAAGTTGTTTTATGGTGTACTATATCTTTGGGTGTTTCTTTGGGTGGAGAATCGAACTCTGATGTGATGTGTTTTCTCTTGACAGATAGATTAAATTTTTTATATGTCTATTTTATAAGTAAAATGATGTGGTTCTATTCTAGAGAATCCAATTAAAGAATGTTGTGCCTATAAGGAGGCTTCCAGAAAAAATGGAGAGAAGTGAAATGTGGGTTTATCTACTTAAATATTGATGGTATGGGATTACTATAATATTTTCAAAGATTATGTTTCATTATTTCCTGTTAATTAGAGTAAGGAGGAGACCATACTTTAGTTAAAATTAGACTCATGCTTGTTTACTTCATTAAGATCCATATCCTCCTTCTTCGGCCTCATACTTTTATGAAATCTATAGCATACCAACCTAAATCCACTGAGAAACCCTAAAAATTACTCATGATAATCAAACAATATTGACTCACAATATGTAGAGATGTATAAATTTATCTAGACGATAATGATTCATGTATTAGTTATGATAAGAAAATCCTGGTGGAAAACCACTATTTGAGTGTTGACAAACAATTAATCTGAGATAATTTTTGTGTGTGTATGGGATGGTAAAATAAATTGAAATGGATTGAATGAAGTGAATAAAGAACTTAAAAAAATGTGATCCATTGTATATTTTATTTCTTGTTATTAAATTGGTTAATCTAATGGGATGTGTTTTGAAATTTTCCTTTATTTTATTTTGAATCTGACTTGTCAAATAATTTAAATTCATTTTTTCGGGAAATTGATATATCTAATATTTTCATTCATTTACCTATGTAGTTCAATGATATGATCCTCAACTACTTATCATTTTATTTGAAACATCATCATTTTTTAATCTTTGATTATTTTTTATATTAGAAGATAAAATTAATTACTTATGTATATTAAATTGTAGTCAATCCCCTATGTATTTAAATAATAATATTTTTATATTAATAAAAATTGACTTATTTTTTTAGTATTTATATGTTCATTTTATAAATGATTGTGAACTGTTCTAAGGGTTTATTTGAATTTCTAGATTCCCAAAAAAGAAGTCAACGTGAGAAATATTTTCAGCTGACAGAATTGACCCCACCTCATTAAACTGGGAATATCATGTGATAATAGTGCAAATTAATTGATTAAAACTAGAGAAGAAACATAATTATAAAATTTGACTCTCTATTAATATCCATATTCTAATTCGTTAATTACAATTATCTTTGGTTATGTAGAACATCAGGAAGTTGAAGTGTCTCTTCGTAGATAAAAATATGAAATCAATATCCAACAATAACTTTTCATACACATTTTCAAATGACATGAAACTTTCAAGTTCTATAAGGAATCCATTTCCAAAATCATTATAGATTACCTCCTTTTTATATTCATCCATTGATTGGTACACAAATAAGTAAAATTGGATGGAAATAAACTAAATAGTAGATTTACATCCCTTGTCATTATATTTCCTTCCCCACATCTACTAAAGGGGTAATTTACTATATTAGATATAAAAATAAAGATTTTGATATATATGTCAGTGAATATTATATGCATTCATGATAAAATTAATAATATGCGGAACCACATGTTGTGTATGATTGAGCACCAATTGGTTATGGACAACAACAACTAAAAAACACTCTCTTATGAGTTGCGACCTTCTTTTGTAATATCTTTTGAATTACTCTGAAACATATTTTTTTAAATAAAATTTGTTATTTTTATTCTTGAATAAATTTTAAAATATATTTCTTTTGTTTTTTTAATCTATGAATTAAAATAATTTATTTCCCTAGTTAAATTTATTCGACATGGTATTACCATTGAGCGTAGTGATCTTGATTACTTTTAATTTCTTGGAGGTATTCAGGTTATTAAATAACTCCAATATGAAGAAAAAAATTCATATTAATTTCTGGATATGATATCCTTGAAAACATGGGTGTTTATCTAGAGGTATTTTCATGGTATTTGAGATATTATTTTGGGAAATAATTTTTAAATAAGGAAGAAAATAGTGTCTAAAAGGTCAATTTTTTTCCACAACAACTATGATAGTTATAATTTCATAACCATTTTATTTGAAAAATAATATATATTTAGTTGTGTAATTTTCATGAATTTAATATCATATTTAATTTCTATTTTATAAGTTTTAATAAAATCCAAAAAAAATTCTTCTTTCAAAAGAAGTCAAATCAAGATAGTTATGTACCTCAAATTTCAACCTCCTTGAGAGATGATCCAGGGACATCTATATTTCATTAATCTAGGTTATAAATTGATTGATTGGGTTTTTAATTTAGAATACCACAAATCACCAACATTTTTTACATATATATGACATAAGTTTTCATGAATATTCTTTACATTTCACAAAAATAAATTCCCTATAAAATAAATGGTTTACTTATATTTGATACAAGATATATAATCACATGATTTCATGAATGATCTTCAATGTCACCCTTAGTTTTCATCACTCTCAATAATCTTCATAATGATTTCTTACATAATACATTTTTTCAAAACATAGGGAAGAAGGAACCATAAGAAATGGTGATATTAGATTTTTAGTACGGGTAAACATATGACATATCAACCAATGATCAAAAGTGATCATAAATATTGGAGTAAGCTAACATGATCAATAATTAATAACTCCATATATAATCTATAAAATATATTAAATGATGAATCATGGAATAAGGTATTTTTAATCCAAATACCTAATACCTAAAAGTGAAGAATTTTCAAAATGAAATGCAGATCCATGAAAACATATCATAATCATAAGACATATGTTTTGGGACTAGACATAATCCAGGAAAATAAAATACCTAATCAAGGATAACTACCAAGACTATCATATTAGATTGGATTCACTTCACATTCCAATAAATATTATCTCATAATATATCCATCCTTACACAATTAATTTGAATGATATATAATTCCATTCCCACCCAAAACATAATTATAATCAAATAATATGAGTTCCAATATATCATAAAACATTGATCATATTATTATTTCATAAAAAATTTAAATAAAAAATGTTTGCAATCATTTTATCATTTCATAATATAATAACCCATGGAAAATAAAAGGGTTTCATAAACAACTCATAATCATAATCATAATCCATCCAAATAAAAAATATGGATTGCATCAGTTTGTCATTTTCCTAGAAAATAATAAGTAACATCAAAGGAAGTAATCATAGATGAAAATTTACTTTAAAGAATCTTTGTAATATTTCTATATGTAAATACCCATTTCATTTTAGAATCAAGTTTTTAAAATCCAAAAAATCTATATATATTATAAAAACATTATTCAAAAATAAACCTAAAACCATATTATTTAATATTCAAATAAATTAATGTAATTTATTGTAGTAAATTTTTTCATTCTGTAAATTTTAAAAGAAAAAATTCCTTTCACACCATTATAAAAAGTAAAAAACGACATGTTCAAAAAAACATATCTATAAAAATTTTATTTTAAAATATTTGTAGATAAATAAAAAAGAATTTAATATTAACTTTTTAAAACATTTTATTTATAGGTACGAACGTTTATAAAATATTTTTTAAGATTATGTATGTGGAATAAAAAGTTCGTTAGTCATAGAGAAAATATGGCCAACTTTGATTATTAAAAATATTTTCTCGACCATTTAAACTACCAAAGAAAGAATAATGGTAATAAAATATAAAAACATCATAAATTAATATTATAATAGAAAATATATTGGGTTTAAATGTTACAATCTATATAATTTTCCTCTATATAATTTTATCATCTAAAAACTCAAAAAGAATTGCTATTGAAACAAACCCTTATCTAATGTTCTATATTGCTTCATACATATTCAAAAATCTTGTATAGTAAAAATTTATTTATTATAGATATCTTTTCAATATTCATTTTTAATATGAAATTCGTTATTCCTTAATAATTTATAATTTTTTTTATTAATAATGTTTCAGTAAAATGAACATTTAGGTGAATACTAGTGTATTTTTCAGGCATGTGTATGTTTGTTGGTTCAGGTACTTGAACATTGGATATGGTATCATCACATATAGTACTAATAATAGTGGTATAAATTTTCTATTTATTAATTATAAAAACTATTATAAATATTCACAAAAGGTGGTTATGAGAAATGAATCACATTGTTCGGTGGATGTGGTAGTCCACACGTACGGACGTACAACCTTATCATTTTAAAATTAAATTAAATTTAAGAAGGAATAAAATATATTACAATTTTAAATGAAAAATAATTTAATTTCTATAATACATTAACCTTAAATCCATTATAATAATAAACCATGAATTATGGTGATGGGAAATAAATCATATTGGTACATTGAGGCAGTAGTCCACACATACGCATGAGATATACTTGTATTTATCATTTGATGGAATGGAAGTAAAAATAGTTGATACATAACTATAATAAAAAAATATTTAATGTAATAAATTAATTTCATTATAATGAATTCCACATATTTATAATTGGTATGAGAATAATAAAATTGAAACTACTTGGTAAGGATTTATACTAATTTGTTAAAAAATCTCATTTGGCTTACACCTTAAGCCTTGAAAGGATAATTTATGATAAAAAAGAACATATAATAAATGGGGGATAATATTTTATATTGATATAATTTTAGGGTTTTTTAAATATATAATTATATTGATGTTTGAGGAATAGATAAGTGGTGGTTTTCTTTTATAAAGGGGAGGGGACAAAGATGTAATTTTTCGAAAGATTAAAATATAATAATTTCTAACTCAAATAAAGTAGATTAAACATTTAACATAATTAATGATATGAAGATTAAGTTCTAAACACAATCAAATAATAAAATTAAATAATTTTTTTATATTTTCAACATTATCTCTTTGGTTAGCCACCTTCCCAGAAAATTATTTTAAATCCTTAACAATAGAATCAATATTGTACTATTTTTTAAATTTATTATGAAATAAATAAGTTGATTATAATATTATATATTAAATAGGATTATTCCAAATAGGGGATATACTATAAAATATTCAATTTATATAACTGGGAGAAATTAATATTAAAATAAAATATCATAATGCAAAGAAATGTATTTTTTATAAAAATAAATTCTTAAGCATAAAGTTGAGTTTACCTTCATTCCAAGGAATGAAAAAACTATTAGGTGAATGTTAAAATATTCAATTTAAAATTTTATCTACTTACTTAATTAATATCATTCATTAATATATATTAATTTTATTTATTAATATAAAAACATATTTTTCATATATAAAAATATTTTTAGAAATAATCACTTTTTACCATCAAATGCATTTATTTTAATTTTATAAAAATTATTTCCTATAATA
Organism: Viscum album; assembly: GCA_963277665.1. Taxonomy (NCBI): domain Eukaryota; kingdom Viridiplantae; phylum Streptophyta; class Magnoliopsida; order Santalales; family Viscaceae; genus Viscum; species Viscum album. The sequence continues at coordinate 662,955,061 of OY728139.1, read as the reverse complement.
TTTAAGTAAAAAGTAATATTTCTTAATATAGTTTGACATATTCATACCACCCCCAATCCATTGGAAAGATAATAAGTTTCATGTTAATGGATAATATTTAATAGCATATAGTGGTTCTTTTAAACTCAATGTTACATGTAAAGAAATATTTCAATGAAATTAAATTTATTTAAATAGAAATATATCATAATGTTTAAAGGTGTTACATTCTAACTACCTTATAATAATTTTTTCCAAAACATTTGTCACTCTTATTCAAAAAACAAAGGAGAATTCTACCACATCAAATAATCTTATTCCCATGTAGCATCCTAAAATGTTGGGCTTCACCAAACAAAATTTGACAAATTATATGGTCTTGTTTCAAAGAACATTTAATCTTTGATATAGAATATCCATTTACTATTTATCATAAAATACTTCATGATGTATTGGTATGACCTCTAAGTTTAGTACATTTGAAAAATCAGGTATGTACTTCCTTAGTAGAGATGTATGGAGTATCATGAACTTTAGATAGATTCAGTGGATGTTCTAATAAATAAAATAATTTCCCAATATGATCAATAATTTCAAAGGGACTGATATATCTCAATCTCATATTTAACTTATGTCCAAATCATTTAACGTTATTTTATGGAGATATTCATAGAAATACCTTCTCCAAAAAATGATTTTCATATCTCACAAATTTTTGTCAGTATAACTCTTCATCTAACTCTGAGTTTACTTGTTATGTTATTGTATACCTCTAACCTTATCTTTAGTTTCCTATTATAACATAGGTCCCAATAAATTTATTTCACCAACATTATCACAGTGAATTATATTTATATACATCATTATATATATTTCTCCTTAAAGATCAATCAAAATTCTAGATAAAAGACTATTATCGTATGAAAATCCGAAAAAAGGAAGGCGTTGAACCCATCCACCTTTGAAACCAATAGAAAAATTTATCCACATTTATTATAATGTTTGAATGGTCCTATCAGACTTACTTTCTGTCAATGGGTGATATACAGTAGTAAATCTCAACTCTATATCCATATCCAATGGAAGAATTTTCCAGAACATCAAGGTAAACCTAGAATGAATATTAAATATGATATAATGTAGTACTCTATATAACCTTAATACTTAATAAATCTATATCTAGAAATATTGATTAAGAGTGAAATATTATTTTATGGAAATAAAATGTGTAGATTTCATATGGTTCTCAGCCAAAACTTAAATAACATGGTTCTCTTTATATTTTTGGGGGGTTTAGATAGTGAAATCTATGGAACTGTTTTACTATTTCAATTAATGCATGGGTAATGGTTATGAAATTCCCTTAGACTTATCTCCCCCATCCATACCTTGCTGATATACCATGTATCAGGATATATACTCTAAAACATCCCTTTTTTTGTTATCCCCATAAAAATATTATTTTATACATTTATAGACATTTATAATTCTATAATGAATAGATAGTGATAAACTATAAGCTTTATCCAACAATTCCTTCTTTAATTATGGTATTAATGGGACCCATAATTGTTTCCTAATATTTATCATGTAACACCCTGAGATTTTATGAGAATCATTTTTTTAATTTCTTTGATTTATTTTGTTTTACACTTCACCAATATTACCTTGCGCTATATGCAATACCATATTAGCTTGTAGTAAACACAATACTATTCTTGTCTTGTGATGCACACAATTTCACGTTATTTCAAATAAAGTAAATTTTACACAACACCAAGTATAGATTTTGATCAATGTATAACTGAACTATATTTTGAGTATGTCATACGCAACACCAAAGAAATATTTCCCTACATGCAACCCTGACTTTCCTTGCATTACATGCAAGAGTGAACTTCCCCAATAGCTTGCGTTGTATGCAATACAGAGTTTCACTAAACAATGATACGTTATTGAAATATTATATAAACTAGCCATTATGAATAGTAATATCCACTGTTTGAAATTTTTTAAAATTTATCTTTCAAAATGGACTTCATTTTTTGGATTCAGAATAATGAAATTAGCTTAGGGTGAATTTTTGTTATTTTTCTACAAACATTCAATTTTTGATGAATAGTGAAAACAATGAGTTATTGGTTAAAACCAACTTTTTATTTATATAATAATTTATTTTATTTTAATTTATTTTAGGTCAAAATAGATACATAATACCTATATAAATTCAATGTAATTCATTAGAGTCATTTTATAATAATTTTTGATATATAAAATTTTTATTGAATTTTTTACCGTGTTTTAGCCACCTCCTAGGAGAATTTTCATATTTACATAAAACATAATTTTACCACTTCTGTGAGTTGAATTTAAAAAATCCAGGAGACACAGTTAATATAAAGGAGTAAAATGTGGTTCAATAAGATAAAAACAATTTGGTGAATAGTAACATTTAACTTTTATTTAACACGGTTAAAAGTAAATATGCTGATTAAGGGTAAAAATGATATTATTATTACACTAACACTTGTCCAAATTTTATTGGATAAGTGTTATTCGACCAAAAATTACTTAGGAATAAAATATTAACCTTTAGATCCACTTCGATTAGATTTGGACATTTATTATTATTTTATTTAAAGAAGGGTTAAAATAGATAAAATCAAAGTGTAAGAACAAAAACATTTTTAATATAGGGTTATACATAAGATAAATACGACTATAAATATTCATTAGAAATATAAAAATAATTATTACATAATGGTATTTTATTTATATTTTTTATCCATTAAATAATTTAATTTATTTATGACACAATGATGATGCAATACTTACCTTACTAATGAAATATTAACATAATTGATATTATAAATACCCAAATAAATGTAATTTCAGACTTTTTATGAATTTAACTAATTTTATAGGTTAAAATAACATATTATTATTGTTTAGATGAATTTTTTTAGAATTAATAATGCTGTTATGAATTTAGAAAAAACAAAATACAAAATAGTTTCAAAATTGACGTAAAAGAGTTTTTAAAACAAATATTTTATTATTAACTGATATAATGGTCCTAAAAATAATTTTAGGCCAAAAGACTTATATAATAATATATAGGAAATTAATGACCCCATTTGGGTTCTATTAGTAGTTTATAGTATGTTTATTAACCATATAGTGTAAGAATACAAGAAGACATAGTAAAAGTAAAATTATTTAACATTGAGTTAAATCAAAATGATAAGGTTAAAATGGTAAGATAAACTTGACTAAAACCTATTGGTTGAGAGGATTGAAACCCATCCCCACACTATCCTCTAAATAAGACACTTTGGATCCATTATAAATTGAATATGAATATATTATAAAATAATATTTTATGTTTTTCCTAAGGTGCCCCTCACCTCTCCTATAAAAGGGAACTCCCCCTTCTCTATAATTCACACCTCTAAAGCCATTTGGCTCGGAAAAAACCTGCCCAAATACCCTATCAACTATCCCTTATTCATCCAAGATTCCTTACTTTAGTCATAAATCCAACCTATGGAGCCCTTTTGGTAAAATCAAAAGGAAAAACCTGAAGAAGAGGTAAATATCTCACAACCTATTTCAAGTTCCTTTCTTCTCCCACTTCCTTTTTCATTGATGTTTCCATTATAAAATAATAAATCCAATATCTTATATATAATTTTATGTTATTATAAATATTTTACAACTATATTAGTTATTTCATCCATCATATGAATGAAAAAGTCAACACACGTGCATACATACGGCTTACTGTATCCACATCGTGGTGCAGTTTGTTATTCAAACATTCCATCATTTGGATGGGTATAATTATGAGTATAGATTATATAAATAATAAATATAACATTATTATGATTTTTTATATATGATATACCATCCAATTATATACTATATTAATATCTAAAGAATGATATTGTTGCTCGTGCGTACGTACAGACAACAATCTCCATAGATATGATGAGATTCATTTTCCATGATTAACCATTCAAGTATGGTTATAAAGTATATATAATAAATAATCATGAAAGATATTACATAATAATGATACTAGATTTATGTACATACATGTTTTATTTACTTAATTCCATTCATTTAAATAAGGAAATGAAAACATCATTCATGCGTACGTACGACCTAATGTCTCCTTAAATGATGTATTTCATTCCATTTATCGATCTATAATATATATTTATATGGTGAATATATATTATATATAAATCATGGTTTACATTCTATAATTAATTAAATCAGGATATAAGTAATAATATCATGAATAATATGTAAAAACACGTAAGATAAATGAAACGATTTTACCCAAAACGCTGCTTTAACATGGAATTGACAAATGAACGGATAATAAAAAATCATAAATGAATCATATATGACATCATAAATATTATTATGGTTATGTTAAAAGTAAATATTAAGTTTAAACCCACTATGTCGGAGTCTCAGACATATAAAGAATAAATTGTACATAAGGTGAGGGATAATTTTTCAATATCATTTTTTTTCCGAGATTTCTTATACGTCAGTATTTACAGGGGTTATATTTTTCATCCATGTCCATAAAAATGTTTTTCATAATCTGTTTAATATTCTTCCATGTATTTTTAAAGTCATTTTTACCCCTCTTTGACTTTTAATTTGTGTTATGGAAGGAATCTTTCTTTTGTTTACTATACATGGTACTTTTTTACTTTTCTGTTAAAAGTACAAGGAGAATGTTTTTTTAACTTAAACGGAATGATATGATTTTTAGGATTTCATAAAGACTTATATTAATGAACCTTACTCTACAATATTTCATTACTATATTCAAAAAAATCATTTTATTTTAAAATTTCATTGCATTTTGGGAAAAAGAAAATGATTTTGAAGAAGAAAGTATATTTCCCCCAATAATTCATTTCAAGTGTTTTATGAAAACCATTTTCTCTCTAGGATGAAATTATTTCATATGTGTATGATTCAAGTGTAATGTCTCTATGATTTACATGGTTTCAATTTTCTTATGATGAAACGATATCCATTTTTTTATATGGATTATGTTATGATGGGATGAAGTTTATGAAACCCATTTCTTTCTTTGGGTTATGATGAATGATATATGATTATGTTGTGGAACACATAAGAATGATTTAATTATGAGATAGGTGGGACCTATATCTCCCACCAATGCATTGGTTAAAGATTTATATCTTATTAGATAGACATGGCGGTAATGGCAAGTAAATCCTCTACAGTAATAAAGGGCTGGAACGACAGGTAAACCCGATTCAGTAATGGAATTTGTCCACTATGATGGTCATGGAAGCAATGCCATGGATATTACGTAAGTCATATCATGTGATTAATGGTTTTCCACAATTACATGTTTTATTTCCATGATATTTTATCATGATTGATGTTCTATTATGATCTATGCATTATGGACTACAATGTTTAATTTCATTGCTCAAGTTTTTAATATTTAATCTATATGTTCATGGTTTTAAGTTCAAATGTATATGGGTTGTTTTTTTTTCTCCATGATTACCTTTACCGAGCATTTGTGCTCACCCTTTTTATGTTTTCTTTTCCCCCCGGATAAAAAAGAATGTTTTAGGTAGGAAAAAAAGAAGAATATCTTTATGAGAGATGTTGATGATATTTCAACATGATTAGAAGATTATGTTCCGAGTTTCCAAAGACACAAAACAAATATGGTCATTGGGAGTTTGTTTTATAATGTATTAAGTATTCTGTAAAAGTAATGTAATATCTATGTACGTCAAGCATTGGGCCTCTATAGTTGGAATCAGAGTGATGTTTTAGTCCACCTTTGGAAACATGGATGCAATAACATTAGTGAGATCCCTAGAGATATTTCTAAAGTATGTCTAGGTATGTCCCTAAGGTTAAGTATATGTATAGGTTATAGTCCTAGAATTATGGTAATGATATTAGAGTTAAACCTAAGATGTTATATATTGAAGATACTCCCTATTTATTATGTTGTTTTCCTAGCATGATTTTTTCCGCTTACACTATTTTTTTTGGGTTTTAGAAGATTGTTGGAACCCGAAGGAACCATGTTGATCAATGTAATGGGAAATGCAATGATTTTCCTCCTGAACAAACCAATGTTTTGGGATATGGAGTGAAAAATATTATTGATATAATTACACAAGCTATGAATCATTCTAGACTTCCAAATGAGCAGAGAAGGGAACAATATTCTATAGAGTCCTTCAAGAGGCAATGTCTACCTTATTTCAGTGGGTCTTCTGATCCACTTGTTGCTGAACAATGGATCACTGCCATTTAAAAGATATTTTCCATACATAAATGTTCGGAACATGAAAAACTCATTCTGGTTGTTTACCGTTTAGAAGGTGAAGCAGACCAGTGGTGGACTCTATTTAAGAATACAAGGCCCCATGGTGAAATGAATCCTTGGGATGTGATGAGTTCAAGAACTTATATTTCAATAAGTACTTCCCTCATATTCTTAGATAAAAGATGTAAAAGGAGTTCATTGAGCTTAAGAAAAAGGATGATGAATCTTTTGGCATATACGAGTTGAATTTTACAAGGCTTCCAAGGTATGCATTTGGATTTATCATCCAACCTGAAAGTAAGGATGATCGATTCTTCAGTGGCTTAAAACCAAGTCTTCAAAGGGAATTAGCTATAAGATACATCAGTAGCTATAACGAAATTGTTTGTTGTGCTATCAAGGTAGAACTGGAAGTTGGTGTTACATATCCATCTCATGGTTTTGGCAAGATATGAAAGATGGAGTTCAAGGAAAAATCTCAAAACAATGGTGAAAAGAATACAAAAGATTCTTTATGCTCAAAGTGTTGAATGAAGCATGGTGGAGATAGTCTTAAAGGGACTAGAAAATGTTTGAAGTGTGGAAAAGAAGGTCATCGAGCATCTTAGTGTCTATGTAATGGAAAAAGTGTAGCTAATGACGTGAATAGAGAAAACACTATAGAGAACGCACCACCAACACTTCAGTGCTACAAGTGCAAGGAAATGGGGCATGATACTAATCAATTCCCTAATCCAAGGGTTAATGATGATCAACATCAAAAAACTCTTAAGGAAATGGACAAAGGGAAGTCACATGTGATTACTATTGGCGATGTTGATTATGAAAACAATGTGGTGGAATGATTAAGTATTTATGTAAAGGGATTCCAAAATAATGTTGTATATAGTATCGTGGAATATTGGAATATTTATATATTGTTCTATTGTGGTTTTAAATAATTTTATGGTACTGGTAACCCTGAAAATTGATTTAAATATTTTTGAAAAGAAGATGATATGCGCATAATGAAGGGATAAGGAGAAAATGAAATGTTTGATAGTATTCATGATCTCATGACTGATGTAAGGACAAAGATATATCATGGATTAATTATATATAAATTTTTGGATTTTGGTATGTGGAAAGAGTTAAATTTTGACAGCATTCATGTTTTCACTAAGGTTCTATGGTAATTCATGTTTCAAAAGAATACATGATTAATTTATTCACATGTTTGAAATGTGAACAACATGATATATCTTATGATTTATGGGGGATAAATGATGGTATTCACCTACTTGTTATGTGACCTTTCATGTAATCATTTTATTTATACTATGAGCTCGGATCGAAGTATTTTTGATAAGCCTAAAGATTGGAATTAATTAAGTTAGACATAATATATTATTGTTTAAGGCTAGAAATTTTTTCGATATTATTGGAGGAATGTTATAATAATGTAGTTTTAGAAAAAGGACATCCTGCAGGACTGGCGATAACCCATCTCGTCGGACAAGGTTTTGGGAATCGAACCCACAAACAAAGTGCAAAATGCCTTTATCGCCTACCACTAGTCTACAGGAAGTCCCCGATTATTAGAAACTAGTTTTACATTATTAATAGGTATGATAGATGAAGTATAAGTCCATTTTAGAAACCATATACGATTAATCTCACTATAGATTGACTTATGTATATAACTTTTGATAAACTTATGTTTGAGACAGATGGAATGACCTATCATTCTATAGCATGATCTGCTAACACTTCACAGAAGACAAATTCAACTTCATTACTTTAAGAGATGAAGTGGAAATTGTTCAAAGCACAAACAACAGTGATATTATACCAAAATCATGTAATTATTTCATTTATTTCAAAAATTATTCAACATTAAGGAAATGATATTAAAAACCAAAAATGTTGTCCTAGTGCCCTTATATCTGATTAATCAGATGGTATCTTAGATTATAAAAACTTTATGACTTTGTGATTGTTGGATTTTTCATAGCCATGTTCTCTACCACTCTTCATCCAAACATGATTGTTAGATTTCTCTTCCATATCCATATTTTCATTAATATTCTCATATGTGGAAACCTATTGATGAGTTACCTTGGGTATCCATTATTTTTCTAACGTTCCTTTTTATAATTATAATTTATTATTCCTTTTTACGATGTGGGTTTCAATGAGAGAAACATTCATGTAGAAAACCATTTATAACCCTAACGAACTTCGAGGGAGAAATTCATTTTAAGGGCGGTAGAATGTAACACCCCGAGATTTTATGAGAATTATTATTTTTAATTTCTTTGATGTCTTTTGATGTACACTTCACAAAGATTACCTTTTGATATATGCAACATCGTATTAGCTTGTAGTATACTCAACACTATTCTTGGCTTGTGATGCACACAATTTCAAGTTCTTTCAAATAATATTCATTTTACACAACACCAAGTATAGATTTTTAACAATGTATAACTGAACTATATTTTGAGTATGTTATACAACACACCAATGGATTCTTTCCCTACACACAACCTTGACATTCCTTGCAATACACGAAAGAGTGACCTTCCTCAATAGCTTGCGTTGTATGTAATTTGGAGTTTCACTAAACAATGACATGTTATTGAAATATTATATAAACTAGTCATTATGAATAGTAATTCCCACTTTTGAAATTTTATAAATTTCATCTCTCAAAATGGACTTCATTTTTTGATTTCGAATATCAAAATTCGCTTAGGGTGAATTTTTTGTATTTTTCTAAAAACATTCAATTTTTGATGAATAGTACAAACACTGTGTTATTGGTTAAAACTGAATTTTTATTTAAATAATAATTTATTGTATTTTAATTTATTTTAGGTCAAAATAGATACTTAATACCTATATACGTTCAATGTAATTAATTGGAGTCATTTTATAATAATTTTTGATAAATAAACTTTTTACTGAACTTTTTACCATCTTTTACCCACCTCCTAGGAGAATTTACAAATTTACATAAAACATAATTTTCCCACTTCTGTGACTTGAATTTAGAAAATCAGAGAGACACAGTTAATATCAAGGAGTAAAATGTGGTTCAATAATATAAAAATAATATTCGGGGAATAGTAACTTTTAACTTCTATTTTCCACGATTAAAAGTAAATAGAGTAATTAAGGGTAAATATGATATTGTTATTCCCCTAAATTTTGTCATAATTTTGTTGGATAAGTGTAATTCGACCAAAAACAAAATTATGAATAAAATATTACCCTTTCGGACAAATTTTATTAGATTAGGACATTTATTATAATTTTATTTAAAGAAGAGTTAAAATAGTTAAAATCAAAGTTTAATAAGTAAAACATTTATAATATAGGATTATACATAAGATAAATTAGACTATAAATATTCATTATAAAGATTAAAATATTTCATACGTAATGGTAATATTTATATTTTTTAGACATTAGATAATTTAATTTATTTATGACACAATGATGATGCATTAATTACATTATTAATGAAATATTATCATAATTGATATTATAAATACCCAAATAAATGTAATTTGAGACTTTTCATGAATTACACAAATTTATAGGTTAACATAACATAATAGGGTTGGTTAGATAAATATTTTTAGAAATAATAAAATTGTTATGAATTTAGAAAAAACAAAATAACAAATAGTTTCACAATTGACACATAAGATTTTTTTAAAACAAATATGAAATTATTAATTGATATAATGGTCCTAAAATTAAAAGGATCTTCCAAAAGAAATATATAATAATATATATGAGATTAATGAACCAATTAGGGTTCTATTGAGAGTTTATAGTATGTTTATTAACTATATAGTGTACGAATACAAGAAGATATGGTATAAGTTAAATTATTTAACATAGAGTTAAATCTAAATGATAAGGTTAAAATGGTAACCTAAACTTGTATAAAAACTATTTGTTGAGAGTATATAAACCCATACCTACCCTATCCTTGAAATAATACACTTCTCCGCCATTATAATCTAAATGTGAATTTATTATAAAATAATATTTTAATTTTTTCCTAAGGTGCCCCTCACCCCTCCTATAAAAAGGAACTCCCCCTTCTCTCTAATTCACATCTCCAAAGCCTTTTGGCTTGGCCAACCCTGGCCCAAATACCCTTTCAACTGTCCTCCCTTTATCATAGATTTATTTATTTAGTCAGAAATCCATCCTAAGGAGCCCTTTCGATCAAGTCAAAAGGGAAGAACCCGAAGGAGAGGTAAATATCTCACCACCTATTTCAAGTTTCTTTCTTCTTGAACTTCCTCCTTCTTTGTTGTCTCCATTCCCAAATAATAAATCCAGTATCTTATATATACTTTTATGTTTTTATTAAAAAATTTCAAACATATTATTTATTTTATCCATTCTATGAATCAAAAAGTCAACACACGTGCGTACGTACGGCTTACCGTCTCTACGTCGTGGTGTAGTTTGTTATTCAAACATTTCATCATTTGGATGGGTATAATAATGAGTATAAATGATATAAATAATAAATATAACATTATTATGATTCTTTATATATGATATACCATCCAATTATATACTATTTTAATATCCAAAGAATGATATTGTCGCTCGTACATATGGACAGACTACCGTCTCCACAAACGCGATGAGACTCATTTTCCATGATTAACCATTCAAGTATGGTTATAAAGTATATATAATAAATAATCATGAAAGATATTAAATAATAAAGATACTGGATTTATTTACATATATATTTCATTTAATTAATTCCATCCAATTCAATAATAAAATGAAAACAGCGTTCATGCGTACGTACTGCCTACCGTCTCCATTAACGGTGTATTTCATTCAATATATAGATATATCATATATATTTATATAATGAATATATATATTATATATAAATAATGTTTTACAATATGTAATTAAGTAAATCAGGATATAAGTAATTATATCATGAACAACAAGTCGAAACACCTATGATAAATGAAACGATTTTACCCAAAACGATGCTTTAACATGGAATTGACATATGAACGTGTAATATAAAGTCCTAAGTGAATCATATATGATGTCATAAATATTATTTTGGTTCATTTACAAGTTAATAATATTTTTAGACCCATTATACAGGAGTCTCAGACATGTATGGAAGAAATTGGACATAAAGTAAGGGATAATTTTCTCAATCTCATTTTTTATCCGAGATTGCTTGTAAGTAAGTATTTACTGGGGTTATATTTTTCATCCATGTCAACAAAAATGTTTTCATAATGTGTTTAATATTCTTCTGTGTTTTTTTAAATTCATATTTACCCCTATTTTACTTTAACTTTGTCTTCTGTAAGGAATATTTGTTTTGTTTTCCATACATGGTACTTTTTGACTTTTTCGTTAAAAGTACGAGGAGAATTTTATTTAACTTATACAACATGAATGGATTTTTATAGTTTCATAATGCCTTATTTTCATGAAACATACTCTACAAGATTTCATGACTATTTTAAACAAAATTCTTTTCTTTTAAAATTTCATGGAATTTTGTGAAAAGAAAACGATTTTGAAGAAGAAAGAATATTTTCCTCACGAATTCATTTCAAGTGTTTTATCAAAACCATTTTCCATATAAGATGACATTATTTCATATGTGTATGTTTCAAGTATAATGTCTCTATGATTTACATGGTTTCACTTTTCTTATGATGAAATGACATCTATTTGTTTTATATAGATTATGTTATGTTTGGATGATGTTTATGAAACCCATTTTATTCTTTGGGATATGATGAATGATTTATGTTTATGTTGGGGAACACGTAAGAATGATTTCATTATTAGATGGGTGGGACCTATATCTCACTCCAATACATTGGTTAAAGATTTATATCTCATGAGATAGACATGGTTGTAATGGAAATTAAATCTGGTATAGTAATACAGGGCCGCAACGGCAGGTAAACCTGATTCAGTAATGGACATTGTCCACTATGATAGTCTTGGAAGTAATGCCTTGGCTACTATGGAAATCATATCATGTGCTTAATGGTTTTCCACGATTTCATGTTTTATTCCCATTCTATTTTATCATTATTGATGGTCTTTTATGATCTATTCCTTACGTACTACCTTATATAATGTCATTACTCAAGGTTTTGATATTTAATCTTTATGTTCATGTATTTAGTTCAAATGTATATGGGTTATTTATTTTCTCCATGCTTTCCCATACTAAGAATTTGATCTCACCCTTTTTATGATTTATTTTCCCCCAAGATATAAATTAAGGTTTTAGGTTGTAAAAATAGAATATCATTATGGGAGATGTTGAGGATATTTCACCATGACTAGAAGATTATATTCCGAGTTTCCAAAGACACTAAACTAATACGGTCATTGGGAATTTTCTTTGTAATGTATTAAGTTTTCTGAAAAAGCAATTTAATGTCCATGTATGTCAGGATTTGGGTCTCTACATATTATTACATCACAATAATGGTTAATTCATAGAACATTTCTTACCTTATTTTTTTACCTCAACACCGTTCTTATGCACCTCTTTAATCGTCACATGGATAGACAGTTGAGAATTCACTATAACATATTAGGGAACTACTGAGGATTCTTTTGTTTGCTGGAGATTATAACCAGTATTGAAGATACAATTGGTAATCAACTAGTTTTTGATTCATCCATTTTGAGTTGAATTCTAGGACGTTTCGTGAAATGATATTTGGTTGTGGATATTTCTTTTTTTACCAGTATTATTGTCTTGAAAAAATATTAAGGGTTTCTCAGTGGTTTAAACCATTACTTCATTTAATAATTTAAAAAACTGGTTTAAACCTCTAATATAAATATTTTTACCACATATAGTAGAAGTTTAAGCCACTACTATGTATTTTTACCCCCAAAAAAATTAAAGGTGAAGAAGTTACAGAACCCATAAAAATGATTACAATAGCCACAAACAAGTCAAAAAGGGAGTGGATAATACATGAAGACAAAATAAAATCACATGATTATTCTAAAATCCAAAACTGGCCTACAATAAATGGATAAAAAATTAAAACAAAGTAAAAACATAATAAAAATGAATGCTAAATAAAAATATATACATTTCTAGAAATCAAAAAGACTTTTTTTAAATAAAATATTATAATATGACATGAAAATGAAAAATAAATATGTATAGAATGTAAATATGGGCTTAAACAAGTCTTTAATATCAGTAAACAAAAAAACCATTTTTATAAAGATAAAAATACAAATCAAATAAAGATACATCAATATATAATCCATGTTCAATAATTATAAGAATAACCAAAAAAACTAAAATCAATGGATTATAAATATCATAAATGAAGATCAATCAATATTGAAAGAAAGAAAGTTTCAAAACACCAAAATCAACCACTAAAATAAATAACAAATAAGTTCCTATGAAATGAACATATAATAACCTCATCCTGGTTACACTTCACGCATGCTTACATATAACCACATTACACAATATTGCCACATCACTACATACTACAACATAATCACGTAAACCCACCATATATATAGGACCCCACACTTAATTTCACAACCTCACCAACTCTTCATATCAATTAAAAACCCCTTTTACATTTCCATTGCACATCCTCATAAATCATTACCAGATCATCACCAAAAAAATCCAACAAAACAGAAGTCAAAAAATTACATGAAATCAATTACTGAAATAATTTTACCATAAAAAGGATTTCACATAATAAAAAATAAATTAACTACAAACCCATCATTTTCTCAACCATTACTCCATAGTTCCCATCAATATTATACATCTCACAATAAAATAATAAAATTCCACCTCAACCCCACAATAATTCATGACACCACCAATCCAAAAAACATAAAAATGATAACATGAGAATCAGTGGATAAAACTCAAGACTTATACACCCATTTTCTCTTATAACATCATTGTTCTATTGGTCAAAATAACTCTCCCCCCTAACAAAATCTACTAAAATCCATTATTTTATCACAATCACAAAACTCTATTCATCCCAATTGTAATAAAATTTTTACGAAATGGATAAAAATGTATCACCTTCTAATGCATCACCCTTCACCAAAAAGAACCCAATATAGCATAAAAACATCATTTTATTAGTATTCCAACCACACCATATTTCAATATTTTATCAAAGGTTTCCATAAATTAATATCTAACAACATCAGATACTTGTATTAGTCTCAAAAAACATATTTAAAAATTAAATTCCCCACAAAACCCCCAAGAAGAGGTACCCCCATCCATCTATAATCCCAAAAAAACTCCTAACATCCCAACACTATTCAAATCTATTTACTCCACCAAAAGTAAAATAAAAAATTTATAAAACTATAATGGAATAATTTACATAGATTAATAACCGAAAAATACCTTAGATTAATGATAATAATGGAAAATGATGATGAACATATAGGAAATTAAGAAAGCATATAGAATTCATATAATGTAAGATTAATATAGATATCCCCAACCCCAAACCATAACATTTTTTCTCAATCACCATATAATTGTGTTCTTTTGTTAATAGTTTAGTTAGACATCACCACCACTGAATCCAAAGTCAAGCATCACTATTACTCTATGATCTAAAATAAACAACATATTTGGATCCATCTCAATATTTACTCCCTTAAACCAACACCTATATGAAAATTATCATTAAAATCATATAGTTTTTTTATATTAAATTTCAATTTATAACCAAAACTTTTTATATAATAAATGATTATGAAATCATGGTATTTACCTGTTTACCCAATATATCCATCAATACAATTCCAATGGGGATGCATCCCATTATCTTCTGATATAATTTAACCAATGATTTCAATAGATAAATGACATTTTGATCATGTTTCATTATATTAGCCCCTATTTTAGGTATTGTTTTCCCCAATTGTTAAATTTTGTTTTGAATCAGATGAAACGGCCTTTTACTAAGACAAGGTAATGAGTATAAATAACTTGGAGAAGATATTGATGCATTCATCATTGAAAAACCAAATAATTCATATGGTAATGTTCCTAAACCCATCATGTGCACATAACTAGGATGATCCTTCCAAAATGTGTGACAAAATATATCATCATGGGAGATTTATAATGACTATGAAGGATAGGAATTCCATATTTCTTTTATTTTTACCTATAAAAAAATATCAGTCGATTTTAATAAAATGGATATTTACAATGCGAAAACATAATCTAATTTATTAAAATGATAAATGAATTCTTAACCCAACTATTTGGAAGGATCATTCACAAAACTTCCTATAGATTTCATATGAACATCCAAATAACATTTTATCTGGGAGACTTGGTTCCCTAAATTAATTGTTCACATTAAACAAATATAAATCAGTAATTTAATATATGAAATAGAAAATGTTATCATTTAAATATTTAAACAAATGAAAATTATACCCTAGTCATCATGTTTCCTAAAAATATCTTTGAACTAATAGTGAGAGGTTTTATTTGCTTCATTAAATTAGTTACATTTCATTGAAACTTCCGAAAATAAGTGTCCTCTAATTTAACAATAATTTATGAAAAGTCATCTCATTTTCATATGAGTTTATATACCTAAAATGAGATTTGAAAAATAATACATTTTCTAACACCACGTTCTTCACATAAAGATGGATATCAGAAATCATTTTCCATAACACTATAGGTACCACTTCAAGTATCTTATCATATTATTTTTATGTTTTAAATGGTGTATCATTAAATTCATTCCATAACCTCCATTTATAATCTTTTCATTTTTTACAAAACAAAAACAACAATGAATTTTATGTGATAATATCTACAATAGTAAGTGGAATAACATCTATATAGATAGATTAATATTCAAAATATTACAATGTAATTAACAAATGTTATTCAATTGAGCGATAATATATTAAAATTACATTTATATGTGAATATAATACTTCATTCTTCTAATATTGAGGTATATGCCTCTAATCATAATATGTGATTAGAAGGGTAACTAGTTTGTCCACTAATTGGCCTATTATCTGGATAAATAATCCCAACATATCTTCTATGGGGACCCTAAAAATATTAAAGTGGATAAATGTCTCCAATCCATTCAGATTCTAAACATAGGAACTATTAATAATTTTATTAGTAGTAACATTACTTCTATATTTTATGAAAAAAATAATTATTAAAAAAATATCAATAAGTTTATTCGCATTAAAATATTTACCTATAATAATCAACCTCCAATATCCTCATGAATAAATAAGAGTGAACACTTATTCCCTCTCTGTAGATTCATTATGTGATGAACTAACTAAATCATGGAGTAATGTTTTAGATGTCAATTAGAGGGTGAAGGGGGCCTTCCAAAAACGGATTAGAGAGACCTGTTGGGTGTGTAAGATCATTAAAAGTTGAAGACATCGGGTATGGAATCTTCTATAGTGATGGAGAATGTGGTATTATTTGGTAACCTTGATGACATATATATATATATTCATGGGAATTTCAACTATGAGTCGACTGTGAACAGTGAATTTATTATTACATGGAATTATTATCATTTAAACATGTAAAAATAACTTTAGAACACATTTTTTGAATGATTCGGGCTGAAAAATAAATTCATAAATGATAGAAGATGCATAATACTGACAAACATAATTTATATTTGTTTGATAATGAATGAATATAAATACAAAAATATATCAAATTTACATTTTCAAAATTAAAATTCTCATGCATATAAATATATTTAAATATGATAACAAATCTATAATACTGGAAAAGAATAGCATATAACATATTCGGTTGATAATTTAAGGTATGACAATATATATAATCATTTTTTCAATAAATCATGATGTTATCATGCCCCATCAGTACTTCATATACATTATCCACCCTTGCAAGACTAATATTTTCAATATCATGGTTGATAAATATTCATGTTTGTTATTGTTGGTGGGATTCAATGTCAATTTTCAAGTCTCAAAATTCAACTACTAGATCAATAATTTCTCGTTTTTTATGTGAAAAAAACACTCCACCCATTATCCATGAAATCTTCCACATAACATATAATTTTTTCTTACAATGAGAATATATACAGAGAATTTAATTCATAGTCACTAACATCCATTAAGTGGCAAACTTTTTAAAAAATTAAATTGAAATTAATATATTTTAATACCCCAAATAATATTGAATAACTTTTATTTGAATTATACAACTCAAAAATTTAACTGGTAATTCAACTCAACAATATTAGTAAACTTTTCGTAGCATAACAATTTGGAAACTACAATTATACTACAATGATTTATTTATAAACCCTCTTCTCATTCAATTTTATGAAATTTGAGTCCATTCAAATTCTATGTGCCTCACTTTGTAGCCTATTTTATAGGAAATCGATCCAAAAACATCATATCTTCTGATAAATCATCCCTAATATCATTGTTCATGATCCAAAAAATGTAATATACATTATTTAATTTATAAAATATACATGTCATCCTAATATTTTTTTTCATTAAGATATTTTTTGAACATTCTGATGTAATTATTATTAAATAATCTCTTTATTAATAGCTTTTGTTACAAAATTTCCATTTTATATTCAACTTCTCATGTGTCTCTTTGTTTGTATCTTAATCTCCTAAAAAAATGTATTTGTAAATTTACTATTTAGTAGTTCATACCGATGTGATCATAATAATTTCATTTCATTCAATGCAATATTGGTGTCCCTCCCAAAATATCAACTAATTTTTGGAATCATTTTTTATTTCCTGTGTGGTTGAGATTCTATCTATATGTCATCGAAACATCGTTTTAATTTAATCGTGTCTAAATATCATCAAGTAATCTAGAAAAAAGGTAATAAAATATTAAACAAAATAGATATTTTAGGTTGATATTTTTCTTCACATATGATTTCAAATGAAAAAGGTATCAATGAAAAATAATATATAGTTATGTATTTAATAAAGTGTTAAGAATGATGTATATAAGATTAAAATGATTTAAATAAATTACATCTCAATTGGAATCATCTATTGATAAGGTACATGACCTCCTATTTTTTCAACCAAATACTGAATAAAATTCATCATTATAATAAAAAATTATTCTGGAAATATAATATTTGTGGCACAATATGTCACTAAAAATATATCCCAAAGCTTGTAAAGCTTATACAGTTGTATAATTTTTTAACATAGTTTTATGAATAATGTGCATAATCAGAGTACAAATATATTATACTTTTTAAGTACCAATATATGTAATGATAATGGTTCTAACTATTTCAACAATATATATGAATTGAGAATTTTTGATCCATGTATCCTATGATTCATTTGTTCTACCCACCTTGAGATGTTACTTGAAAACCAATACAATATATTCACATGTTTTAAACTGTTATGTAATATATCATTATTCTTATTTTTCATGGAAAATTTTTTTAGATCATTGTTTCCATTTTCATACGTCCATATATGACACATTATATTTAGGGATACAAAGTCCTACTAATCATTGAGATCTTTAATCAAATTTTTAGGCTCATTATATAACGTGAAGATAATAATTTCACAAAAAATATTATCAATATTCAAAACAACAATATTATCATGAAATAAATTAAATCCCCTATATGAATGTTTAAAGAATATAATTTTTCATCCATTTTTTCATTATGATTTCAATTTATGACACACTTGAAACTCATTTCCCACTATAATTCAAATGGTGCACCTTCCCAAATTGTGTTTCATTATTTACTAGTTTTTCTTATAATTCAAAACCAATCCACTAATTTGGAGGTGGCCTATAATCAAGGGATCCCTTACATTATGACTTTTTAATCTTAAATTTATGAGATGCATCCACAAATATGTGATGAAACATGAAGTATAATGTTTTACTATAATGTAGATTTTTTTAGATTAAAATAAATGTTACGAATAGGATAAGACAAACTATTAGAAGTTTTCTGACCAAATATATTCTCATGTCTATAGTGGTCACTAACGGTCCACTTTAAAAAAACATGCATTTTAAAGTTGCTCTAGAATATGAATAATAGGTCTCAACATCAATTCTCTATAAATATTAATATTATTAAATTAGAGGCTTCAATTATACATCAATATCACCTCCTAGAATTTTTTTCAATAATAATCATCAAAATTATAATGGAAATTGTTTCATCCACATCTATAGTGGTTGATTATAAGTGATCTAAATAACCATCCAAATGTTTTAACTAGTAATCAATGTCTCAAATGGATTTAATCCATTAAAAAAATCCTAATATCATAATCAGAAGAGATATATGGAAATTATGAGTCAAATGTTGCAATGAACCAAACATTTATAAATGAAATTTCTTTTTAAAAGGAATATCTTCCTTATTTATGTAATGTAAATATAGAAAACATGTGCACTACTTCGATTATATTGGACCATTATATGTTATATAATATCATATTCAAAGACTATTATGCATCATTACCATTGATAATAGATATATTGAAGAGTTATCATATGATTAGTATATATTATGGGTTATAATAAAGTCATATTTATACAAAAAAAATTAGTGATATCCTTGACCAGTAGGATTGAACCCAATGAATCGAATTTATAAAAACTTACAAGGGATATAAAATCTCAAGTATTTAACCTTGATTAATCCCAATACAAGCTCCCCAAACTAAATCATGACTAAAACAATTTATGGTAAAAGTTAAATCTCCTTAACTTCATGACCCAAACCATGTTCACAGAACTACACCATTGGAATCTTGTTATAAATAGCCTTATAATTGAGGTGATTGTTTTTGTAATAAGGGGTTAGGTATCTTGACCCTAGTAGTATAAATATATGTATTTTATTTACAAAAAATAATTATTTTCCTTATTGATTATTATTTTTACTTAGTAAATGATTATGTAATGAGGTTTGGAAAATTAGATATTAATTAAACAAAATTGGAATTATATTTTTTGGGTAACATGAATTTTTAATTAAGGAATTCATTTTTTTAATTTAGGACATAAATGTTATTTTAATAAATTATTATTATTAAAAATTCTATAGTAATTGTAAATGATAATGTAATTTTTCGATGTAGAAATGTAAATATTAAAAGGGACATAAAGCTTTTGTTATTATAAAACACATTATTTTCTAATAAATAAGGATTTTAATTTAAAAGTGTTTCTTCATATATTTAGATAAATATTTTGATAAAATATATTTCATTTTTTGAATTATCATGTCATAATTAACTTATGGTTAATTTTTTATAATTTTCCGAGATAATAAAATTTTTGGATAAGAATTAAATATGTTATATATATATTGTCTATATTGTGACATCATAATGATTGAAAAAAAATGTAATTTGTTACATAAAAGGTATCCATGAAAAAATATACGTTTTTCTTTTAGAATAATGCATTTAAGGATTTTTTATTAATTTTACAAACCCATTATGAGTCCTCAAAACCATATATTATATTTAAATGTTTTAAAATCATCTCATTGTAAACTTTACTCACTACCACACCACCATTGGAATAATTTTATTATGATAAATTGATGGACTTTTAAAATAATTAAAACCACTCCCATTTTTTAGTAACCATGTCAATAACATTCGGAGGTTTTTTTCTTTGATTAGTTTTTTGTATTGATCCCAAAACCTATATTCCAGAATTACTAAAAAACAGACCAATAGTTTCGAATATAACCCCTCCCATTTTCCAATTCATCTTCAAAAAAACATTTTATCATGACTATACTCATCCATTTACTCATTAGAGTCCAACAACATTTCCCTAATCTCTCAATATTGTACTACAATTTTTTTGGAACATGCTCTCAAGGTAAGGGATCCATTACTTCTCCCCTTTATTCAACCACCTTCATTATGTAATGACATTTGAATATCAATTACTTTTTATGGGATATTATTGTTAACATCCCTACTATATTCATTATGATTTACATGTGATTTTATATCCCTTTTACTCAAATTTATCCATCCCATGATTCATTATGTATACTCGTTAATCTACTGAAATTATCCTATGATTTTCCATGAAAAAATCTTATTTAGTCTCTTTTTTGTCTTATATAGATTAATTAAGGTTTTTTATGTTTAATTGATTTCTTACATATAGTTAGTACTTCCCTAGTGATTTAAAATTGATGAGATACCACTTTCAATATCATTAATTCATACCATGACTCATTATGTACCCATGTTATACCACTAAATTTGTTCATGATTTTTCCATCCCAAACCTTTTTATTTTGAATTCCCCACTGATTTCCACTCAAGGGTGTTCGCCTAATAATTCCTATAATTATTTTATTTTTTAATTCAATTTATTTATCCACACTTTATAATATTGGGATTAAATTTTCTGAAATATTATCCCATTTTTAGTGATTAATATAGCACACTTATGCATGTACATGGTATAAAATTGATGGGTGGGCCCAGAATTAAATAGTGATCCAATTCATTGGTTAATTTTTTATAATCTTGATATGCACTATTTAGGATAAAGGATTAAATATAATCGAGTAATGATATTTTTCCACAATGATATGATGTGTTGACAGTTATCTTTGACTTATGTTTATGATTTCATGTTTAATTCACAGTATAATATTATCATATATCATTTTTCAAGTTCATGGTATGATTCTCACCCATTATATTTCCCATGGAAATTTAGTTTGACTAACATGTAATAATTTTATAATTTTTTTCATTTTTATTCCCTTATTACCCTTTATAGCTGACTCATTTCTTATAGATGTCCCTAGGTTATCCCATGTAGTTTTAAATGTGAAATATAATTTTAGAATTCTGCTAAGTAATTTTTTAGTAATTTGATTATGTCCATGTATGAAGTTGTTGTATTATGTTCCTAATTTCCAAAATACAATAGGCTTATCAGTCTTCTAAGTTGTACAATGTGTGGTTTTTTGTATTAAATCTGGAAATAATAATTATTAATGTTATATATTTTTTTATTTAGTATCATATAAAAGGCTAGTTATTTTTGGGATTATGATTTGATATATCTAGAAAAATCCACAAGGACAAGACTAGAAATAATAAAACATCACAATTTTTCAAAAGTGTAGATGAAATAGTATCTGAACAATACAATACTATTTGGATATGACAAGTAGATATTGATTTGATAATAAGGAATGTGGGGGTAA
Source organism: Viscum album (assembly GCA_963277665.1). Taxonomy (NCBI): domain Eukaryota; kingdom Viridiplantae; phylum Streptophyta; class Magnoliopsida; order Santalales; family Viscaceae; genus Viscum; species Viscum album. The sequence goes on along the minus strand of OY728139.1, from coordinate 662,932,399 downwards.
TTATCCAAAAAAGTACACATTGATCTGGACTCAGTCATCACAAAGGTGTCGACAACGGTCATTGCTGCAGACCTAGTTTGACATTCACGACAGATATGCCTTAGTAAATTCTCATGCTCATTATGAAACATTGTGAAGGGAATAAAAATAATCATAATATTTAATATTAGGAAATATATCATGGATAACTTATTTTTAAGACTATAAATTCATAGGTCAAGGAATATATGTGGTTTATTAGATATCTCTTTAATGATCGTAGTTTTTTATTTATGTGATTAATAATTTCAAATTTATCATCCATAGATTTCTCTCTATTTTAGTCGAGGATTAGAAATATGAGAAACAAAATCAACAACCAATGTGATGGGAAATGTGATGACTACCCAACTGAGATGCCTAATGTGATGGGTACTTAAGTCAGTCATCTTGTGATTATTCCAAACCAAATGTCAAAAATCATGATTATATACTGGCACATAATTCAATGAACATACAAGCCAAAGAATATAAAGGTTGCATCTTAATGAAAATCATATGTTAAATGTGATAAATAAAAAAGGTCCAATTTTATTCGTTAAAAATGGGGAAAGATCAAAAAATGGAAATTTCAAAAAGGAACAAGGATATTTTTCAAATGTATAAAATTATGGCATAGACTAACCAATTTCCATGAAAAAATAAATAACAAGATTTATTGAAATAATATTCAGTTTAAGGTACCATATATAGTTTTATATCATAAATGTGGATAATTTGGTAATTATCCATGACAATGCTCTATTCTAAAATAAGACAAGAATTATGATCACCAACAATCTCTAAATCATAGGTAATAAAGAAAGTCCTATGTTAATATGGATCATGATGGTTGAAGTACATATAAACTCTACTTGAGAATGTATTATGTCATTGTGTGTTTCAATTAATACAACAACAACATATCGTTTAATATCTCTAAGAACATCTAGTAGTCACTCCACCTGATTTGATATCATTGGTATAAAACTTCTATGATATTTATATCACAGTTTAATGACTTGGGGAATTATTTTCTTAAAAATCCTATCAATATCCCTATATAAGAATTTTATATTTTCTTAGATATGGAATATTTTTTTATAATTGATATATAAATTGATGAGAGAGTGAAAATAACCTATATATTGTGAATCGTCCTATGATTATATATAATTGTAAGGTGGGGAAGAATATTTTTTAGTTTCAATAACTCAATTAGAGAAATTATTGCCACATGACAAAGGGTATCTTCATCAAATTATTGAGACTTAGAAAAATATCATCTTTGATAAAATTCCATCATAAGAGAATATGATGATGAGTTTCCAGAATAATTACCCAGTTTTATTCCTAAAAAAGTCAACATGTTATAAATAAAACATATACTAGGACCATATAACATTAGAGGGGAATGTCTTCACCAGCAAAGGGATACCAATGGATCCTTAAAAATTAGAGGTGATTGAAGGATGGAATAGACCAACCTTGGTGATAGAAACATATAATTTCCATAGATTAATTTTGTATTATTGAAAAAATAGAATCCATCCATTGTTTTCAAGCCCCCAAACCAAGATTACATTGGAATGAATCATGTTTTTATAGAATTATGAAATTTATGAATGTTTTAAATAGTTGATGAAGAGGCCAATCACTACAATTATACTCACATTAACCACTAGTGGGGAACAATTTATGATCTACAGTTATGATTCTTAAAAGTACTTGGGTTGTGTAATAATGAAAAATGACAATATGGTAACATATTCCTCACACTAACTAAATATCCATGAGAAGAACTACCCAAATCATGATCTATAATTGGCACCAGCGATCCTCACATTATATATTTTGGGAAATTATATATTTGAGTATAAGTATGATATATATACCTACCATAAAATAATAAATTATATATTAACCCAAAAGAAGCATAATATGCACAAATAGATGTGGTTAGAGAAGAAACATGATTTTGATTGCTCAGTCCATTAACATCCTGGGAATGTAAAGAATGTGGAAGATACACTTGGAATAAAGGATCGTAAATCTCTATCCATGATTTGGATTATAGGTGATCCAATTTCATTGTATATGAAAAGGATGGGTATGAAAAATTAAAATGATCTTAATCATACCTTTATCAAATAATTTATCAAACATTAATTCTTTATAGGATCAAGAAGGCTCTGAAATATGACGAGTTTCTATTGAAGAATGTAGTTAATATTATGGATTTCATGTTTGTGGAAGAAGGAATTATACTATCCGGATTATTGATATGTTTCCTAAAAATACTAGTAATACAAAAATAATATCTTTATGTTTTTCATAGCTCATAATTATCTATTAATCTACAAAGAACTAATATGTGTAGGGATTTTAAGAAGAATTTTGGATGGGATGACATAAAGAGATTATGAATTTTGTGTCTCAAGGCTTGGTATTCAAGAAAGTCAGGTCTAAATAATATATGTATAAGGGTATGATGCTAACATTTCCCAAAATAGTATTTAAATAGAAAAACATAACTATAGAATTTTTTGTAGGACTCCCTAGGATACCCAAAGGTAATGGTGTTGTCTCGATTAATGTCAATCACCTAAAAAATTCATAAAATTTCATTATCATCAATGAATATTTCTATCTTATCCCAATTTCTAATATATACATATTGTAAGTGGTAAAACATCATAAAGCTCCACTCTCTATTATATCTGATCGAGTCATGATTCTTCCAATTAGGTTTTAGAGAATACTTCGAAAAAATAATTTAATATATATTTTATATTCAAAATTAATCATCACCCATAAATATATTGTGAATAAAAAAAAAACAAAAACTCTCAAGGATATTATGAGATCATTTTTAATGGATTTACAATGTTATTGGAATCAATAAATTCCCCTTTTGAAGTTCTCGAATATAAAATGATTCTATTCTAGAAATAAAATGTTACCTTTTGAGGCTTTGTATAAGAAAAGGGGTTGGACTCTGACATGTTAGGATGATGTTAGAGAGAGGAATTGGATGGAACATGATCTTATCTAATAAATTAAATAGAAGGTTTAGACCATTAAATGTCATAAGAGATCCAAATAAACTCAATTAATTTTATTTGAAGATAATCATCGATGTGGCTTAGAGTTTGAGGTTAGAGATAATGTTTTATTTATTATATCACCATGAAGTAAGGTGATGAGATTTATTGAGAAGGGAAAGCTTAGTCCATGATACAACCAAACCTTTGAGATCCTTGAATGCATTAAATCCTTTTAATATCAACTAGCACTCCCACTTTACATATTTCAAGCACATGATGTATTCCATGTATCCATTTTTGCGAGGTATATATGGGACCACTCACTTGTACTATATCTAGAGGTATTACTCTTAGAGAATCATCTTTCACATGAGGATCATCTGGTGTAGATCTTAGATAGTATAGAAAATGTTCTACAAAATAATACATTTCACCTTGTGAAAGTGTTGTGAAGGACCCACTTGTATATTGAAGTGACCTGGAAACTAATAGAGAAAATGAAACAGAAGTTCCCTCATTTGGATTAGTAGATGAAATGAAAATTTAGAGGGATAAATTTCTGATGGTGGGAATAATGTAATGACCCAAAATCTTATAAACTTAACTCATTATTAAGTGAATAAGTTCTGTTTTTTATGTAAATATTGAAAAGACAGGAACTTCTATTGTTTTGTTGGACCATTATATTTTATATCCTATGAAAATATAAATTACATTATAAATCATTATTTTTTATAATATAGACATTATTTGGTGATCTTATGATTATTATATATTATTGTTTGTCATAAATTCCAATTGACTTATATCAAATAAGCGATGACCTCGATCATTAGGATCATACCCTATGAAATCCATTTATCAGATATTCTAAGTGAGATTGAAACTCTTGGATTTTCCCTTTATCAAGACAATTCCACCATCTAACAACTAAATAAGGAGGGATATTATTTAAGGGGGAAATTCAAACTCATCAAGATCACTACATAAAGAATGTTTTTCAAACCACCCTTTGAGAATCTCAACACTACAAACCATAACCTTATGGAATTCACTTGTAAAATAAGGTATTGTGTGTATAATCCCTAAAATTATGAATATTTATATATTATTTTCAATAAAATAATGATTATATTTTTTCTTTATTGTTTTTACTTTTTAAATTATTTTGTAATGAGTTTGATAGAAATTATACATTAATAAGAAAACAATCTAAACTGTATTTTTAGGTAATATGAAATTTAAATTAATAGATTCCATTTGTTAAATTAGTAAAGTAAATATGTTTAATAAGATATTATTTTTTAATAGTATATATTTAATATAAATGACAATGCGATTTTATAAAGTGAAAATGTTTTTATAAGAGTTGGAAAACTATTATTATCAATAAAAAATCAGTATTTTCCAATAAAATTGATTTTAATTTAAATGAAAACTTTCTCATATTTAGATAATTATTTTTTATAAAATAAATATTATTTCTGAATCACCATGTCAAAAATAACCAATGGTTAATACTATTTAATTTTCCGAGACATTAAAATTTTCATGTAAATCTTTAATATGATATAATACAGTGTGTATTGCGACATCATAAAGACCCAAAAGTGATGTAATATTTCCCATTAAAGGTATAAATGATAAAATTTATTATTCCCATTTAAAATAATGTTTTTAGGTTATTTTATTAATTTTATAAACACTTTACGAATACTCTAAAACCAATATTGTATTTTAATGTTTTAAAATTAATTATTTGTAACCATGACTCTCTTCCACAACACCATGTGAAATATTTTAATTCTCATAGTTAATTTACATCTAAAATAATTAAAAACACTGCACTTTGGAGTAAAAAATAGTAAAAAACATGGGATGGTTAGTGGTTTTTATAATTTTTTATATAGAGGCCAAAACCAATGTTTGGGAAATAATAAAGAACTCCCCTCTCTTTTCCTAAATAAATCCAACCAAACACCCATTCATGTTTACACAATGGGATATTATCATGACTATATCTTTAAATTATCTATCTATAGTAATCCCATGGTTCCCAAACCACTCAAGAATCTCCTCAAAAGATTTTGGGAACACCCTATCTAGGTAAGATATACCCACATATTAATCCAATCACCATCTTTATGTAATGCCTTTTATTTCAGTTATTATTAATGGGATATGATATTACAAATCCATATTAAAAAAATGATTTAAACGATATGATATATTGTAATGACCCAGGTATTTATAGAATAATACTTTTAGGACTCTATTATTAGATATTAATTTTAAGATAAAGTTGACAACTTCTCTAATAGTGTACTCGACACACAACAATGGACTTCTCCAAAATATTGCATTGTGTGCAACATTTTGATATACGGAAAAGTGATACAATAATATTATTATTATTTTTAATGGTAGTTAATGCATAGTAATTGGAATGGTAGAAATGAATAGTATCAACTGAATTTTGAAATATGTTTTACACATGTCTAAATGATGACTCATTTATTAATAAATTTATTATAAATGGAAATAAAAACCAATTAAATATAATGGATGTCTTTTTATGAAAACTTATTCAAAAGAGAATACTTTTTTTCATATCACTCTTTATATATTTTTATTTAATGAATAATAAATGATATATACTCAATGTAATGTTTAAATTCATCTTATATGTTTTTTATTTGATATAAGAATAGATTCATTTTTTGGATAAAAGAAGTATTATTCTAAAAATGCATTTTTATCACCTTTAAATTGAGAACCATTTTTAAAACCAGTTTTGAATAAGTTATAGGTTTAATTTGAAAATATGTTATTATTAGTTAGAATATGAACATCCTAATTTACTTTGGATTAAATTTTGGTATTTTTCAACTAAAGTTCACTTTTTAATGAATAGTGAAAAATACTACATATAAATTCAAAACTACCTTTAAATATAATTTTTTATATAGTTATATTTTACATTAAATTAGTTTTAAATTGTAATTATATTATATTTTTATCATTTTATCCAATTTTGGTCAATGGAAGTAATTTCACATTTAAATTGTACATAAACACATGTCAATCATTGTGTAGTTTTTACTTCTTAAAAACACGCTTTTTGGTTTTGACTAAGGGAAATAAATTTTAAATTAATTTATGAATATTCTGCGTTTTTAATTTGGAAAAATGGATTCCATATTTTGAATCAGGAGATCCAAAATTTTTAAATAAGTACCTTTTAATTTTAGTCATTATGAATAGTCACTTTAGAAAATATTTTATTTACCATGGTTAAAGGGTAAATCTAGTAAATAATAGTAAACAAATAATATTATAATAATATTAAATTACCCTAACACATTTCATAACCCTATTTGATAAAATATTTCTGACCATGGTCATCCTTGGGTTGATTTTAGGACCCCATGAAGCTACTTCTGTGTGAAAATGAAATTTAATAACTTTGAATTAAATGTTAAAGAAAATATAACCTAAACATATATATTTTTATAAAATAATTTTTATATGGGGTTATATAAGTTATCAATTCAACTATAAATAGTATTTATCATTCTACAAATATTTCCAATATGATGGTATTTTATTTATAATTTTTAGATATCAAATAAAATATTTTTTATGACATAATGGTGATGTAGTGATTACATTTTTATTGAAAGATTTAAATAAATGAGATATAAATATTAAATATATATATATTTAAACATTATATTCCATTCATGAATTTTATGGATTCTTATGACTTGTTATCTTTGAATTAATTAATTTTTTTTGAATGAATCATGTTTTTATGGATTTTAAAAAAATCATCATATGAATAGTATATACATTCATATACATGAGTTTTTAAATAAATTAATATTTTATTAAATGATAATATAGTCCTAAAAATATAATATTCGTCCAAAGAACATATATGATGTTAAAAATTTCATTAAGGATCCATTTTTGGGTCTCTTGACATATTATAGTAACTATGGTAACCATATATTAGGAATACACAAGAAGAAACGGTAAAAGATAAATTAGTTAACTAAGGGTTAAAGTAAAATATAATGTTAAATTTGTAACCTAAACTTGTCTAAAACAATTTGGATGAGATTATTTAGACCCATCATGATATTTTATTCTAAATATATCACTTTTTTGTTATTATAATTATAAAATAAATTAAAAATAAAATACTACTTTCAAACATTCCAAAGGTGAACCTCTCCCTCTTAAAAAAGAACACCGCATATAACCCATTAATCACACCTATCAAGCCCATTGGCTCATAAGAACTCTACTCCAATAATCTACCATGATTCCTCCATTCCTCCTAGAAGTCTTACCCTAGGAATAAGGAAATTCAAGGGATCCCTTTGTCTCAAATCAAAAGAAGTTACCTGATTTGAGGTAATGTCTTCTCTCAAGTTCCTTTCCATTATTTTTTCATCTGCGCTCCCTTTTACATTATTATTCATTGTTTATACAACAGAACTATTATCTTCAATATAATAGGTTATGGTTATGAGAATTATTTGAACTAAACAAACACACACCTTCGTATAATGGGTATAGAACATATTGTTTCTCTGGACGACAAACTACTACATCACGAAACAATGATTGTTCAATTTTCTCCTACCATCTCTTATGGTGGAAATTATGATGGAACCGTAATTATTTATCATATATATGATATTTATTTTATCTCTATTATTCTACAATTGTCATCTATAAAATACATGTATTCTTTTCATGTTTTATAAATATTATAATTTCATTGGAGGAAGTCCAGACTCCTCCCACTCAAAGTGATATGATTCGTTCATGCAATACATGGAATGTGTAAAGGATGAAATTATTGAAATTATATAACATATATAAAAACTGATATCATACGGGAATTATAATATACATATGTATCGTTATGTTTTGATTCCTTTAAATATGAAATAGAAATTAAAGTTGCATTCATTCGTACGTGTGACTTACCGTCTCCATGAACGATGTATTTCACTTATTTTCATTAAATGTTATATACTAATATAAATATATATATACTAGATATATATTATATCTAAATAATTAATATCCTTCTGGATATAATGGAATTTTTACCACATGGACAATTTGTAATTATAAAAAAATCATGTTTGACTTAGGTAAGGAATATCGACAAAACATCTAATATGAACATAAATAATTATTTATTTTTAATAACATGGTAACAAGTGATAAGTTTATGAATAATGAATAAAATAACATAAGTTTATTATTCAGGAAAGTAAAGAATGAATGAGTCAAGTCGGACATGATTTAATGGAATTTTTCTCAATCCTCTTTCATTGAGGCATATTTTGATTTATACACAAAATTATTTTCTATGGGTTATAAACCCCTTTTACTATTAATTTCATTAAAATGTAATCTTTTTCTACTTATTGTTTTACTAAACAACAAATAGAATTCTTTTTAACATATGTAGTGATGACGACCCTTCCACTGCTTCAACCATTATTTGATATTTAGCTTCCGTAACAAGTTGTGATGTTTTTAAATAAAAAATAAATACCATATAACATTTCTACAAATTTTGGTATTGGAAATGGTTTTGAATATGTATTTACTATTTATATATCTTGAAATTATATCTTCTGATTTAAAATTAAATGTTTATGATTGAAATGTTAATAATTGAGATCTTTTATGTGTGATGATTATATAATGGTACTTGGAAATTTGACAGTTGGTTACGTGATAAACCAAATGACTAGTGGTTCCGTGATAACCTGAGGATGGGTGGTTAAGCTATAACCTCCAATTCATTGGGTATGGAAATTGGTTGTATGGATATTCCATTTGTAATAATGATTTATGGATGATGATAGTATGGGTATTCCATTTAATTATAATTATTTCCCATGTTTACCTTTTATATTTATCTGTGCTTTCTATGAGTTTATTGTCAATATTTTAGTTACAAAGGGGTAAGAAATGATCTTTTATTTAGTTAACCGTATTTACAACTTCATAATGGTGAAATGTATTACTTAGGATAAATTATTCATGGATTATATGTTTTTTTTGAAAAACTAACAGTTTTCCTTCTTTGTATATCCCTTACTGAGTCTTTTATTCTCATCCCAAGTTTTTGAAATGTTTCTCACGTGACTTAAAGTGAAATATGGTCAGAAATGGGATTGTGGAAAATTCATGCCATTTAAAACACGTAACTAAACATGTTTCTTTTCTTTTAAGAGTTTTTATTTTATTAAAAAAATATATACTAATTATAAGTGTCTACATGTAATATTCAAGAAGGAAAGTACAAGTTATAACCTAATCTCTAAAGCTATAAACCTGAAAAGATCCTCTATGTGAATTATTAAATTAATTAAAGATTTTGTAATGTTTACGGTTGGGTCCCTACAGTTAGTATCAAAGGTCGGTTTAGATAACAATAGAGGTTAGGGTGTTATTTAAGAAGAAGTGACATAACCATATTAGTTATCTTATTATAAAGAGTAATTGTTATTTTGGAGAAATTGAATGAGTTTAAGATAACATGAATAATTATATCTTAGTATTTAGCCCCTCATAAGATATTATATGAAAAATTCACAAATATACTCACACTAACCTTTTTGGTTTTAGTAAATGGTTGGATCTAGAAGACACCAAAGTAACAACGGATATGAAGACAAATGTGACAATTTTGGGAATAAGCAACCCAATGAAATAGAAGTTACAATGAAAACTCTTGTGGTTATTGTCAACCAACTGTTTGGATTAATGATTGACCACATAAACCTTGGTTTTTTATAAGTAATTGTATATAAGATAAACAAATCACTATGAAAGATCAGGTAATAATCATAAATGTAAGTATATTAAAAAACCTATGTGTCAAGGATGTGGAAATGAACACCTAGGAAAATGCTTCAAAGGGACGGGAAGATTCTATAGATTTGGTAATGAATGTCATAAAGGGATAATCATTCCTGGAAAAAGGAAGTGTCTAATTGACCCCAAGAAACGGAAAAAAGTTCTTTCTGAGGGATCAATTGAATTTTATAAATGTGGTGTGCATGACCATTATTCAAATATATTTTCTACAAAGATGGTTTGAAAATGGGATCATTAGGACCATAAAAATTTATTTTTACCAATACCCAATGCCATTCCAATTGAGGATAAAAGAAACAAACAATGACCAATAAAAGATATAGATTATTTCTTAGCTTGGGTTTTGACATTACTGAAATCTTAGGACATTATGCATGATTTTTTTGTAGGAATGAAGTATAAAATAATATGTGGGAAAAATATAGATAAAGGATCATGAATAAGGTTCAATGATTAAGATTTATATGAATTCAAAAGTTATGTTGGATCTATGGATGATGATATGATTAAGTTTATTAATGATAGAATTACTTTGGAATACTTTTTATAGTATGTGTAACCCTAAATTTTGATATGTGGGAATTTTATTCAAGGAAGAATTATCTTTTCTTATGGGTACATAGAGGATAACCTTAGGGTTTCATGTGACCTTTTGTTTTCAGTAAATTAAGGGTTATTAGTTTTTGGGATGAAAAATGTTTGGTGTGAAATATCCTATGAGGTTAAAACATGTTATTAATATTTTTTTAAGGACATTATCTCTATTTTTTAATGTCATTAGAATTATCTAGTTTTAAAAAATGGACAACTCGTAATATGGGTGACAACTTGTTGCATTCATCAAGGTCATATGAATCGAACCCACAACCGAAAGTTGACAAGGGTGTATCTCCTACCACTGGCCTATGTGAAGTCCCTAGTTATTATAAATTATTAATTTTAGTTAATTACATTATTTTCCAAGAATAAGTTGATTTAATATTATATGTTTTATCAAATTTATATCCTTAGTATAGGAGAATGATTTGTTCATTATGTGATAAAGGGTATTTTGGAAGACGTTTACTATTTTGGGAACACTATATGCCTAAGGAAAATAGCATATTTTAGGGTTTCAATTGAGGATTAATGGTGGAATTTTATTTTGAAAAAATATATGTTTTTATTCTGTACATATCGATATTTTTATTATTTATGGAAATTATTAACCTATCATAGATAATATGTTATTAGTTTAATTACACTTTAGTATGAGACTTGAAGAAAAGCCAATGTTATTTGGAGATAAATGTTAAGATTTATTGTGGAAGACTATGTGATTAAATTCTTAATATTTTTGGGTTTAAATCTTAGTTTGGATTATATTTAATAATTTTAAAGAAAATTGTGCATTGAATGGTCATTGTTAAAATTTGGGTATTGTTTGTGTAATTTTGGAGATAAAGAGGAGTATTTAATTTTTTTATTGATTATTTTTTTTGGGATTATATGATCTCTTACTAACCGTATTTTGGTTTTGGATAGTGTCTAAAGATAAGGGAAATATATAGTTCATCTTTTGTGGATTATTTTACTCTCTATAAGTTGATTCTATCACTTAATATGTTACCAAGTCATCTTGAATACTCATCGTTTGGAGAAAAGATGAGTTTATGGTATGAATTTAGTAAAGGTTGAAAGTATTCATGACAAGTCAGTATGTTTCCTTGCGTTCATAGTAAATATCATAACTAAATTACTCAAATATATTTAAATAATATTAAAAAAGCATTGTTATTTTAATTTTCCAACTAAAAAATCATACACCATTTAACCTATCACAAGTTTGACATTTTCTGGTGGTTAACTTTCTCCTGATCATGTTTTCTATCACTATCCATTAGAACTTGACACATAGTTTCTCTTCAATATCTATGCTTTCATACATGTAATCCTATCATGTGTTATCTTGGGTAACCTTTTTTCTTTTATTTTTTTCTTTTAAATTGATAGTTTTATTGACCCTTTTTCTGATGTGGGGCTTTCAATGAAGTTTCCAAGCCCAACATTAAAATTGCGAGGATTAAATTTCTACAATGGGGAAGGATGTAATGAACCACATATTTATAGAATAATACAATTTGATTTATATTATATGATTTTATTTTTATGTTAATGGGGATTATTTTTCTGATAGCATACTTGACACACAACAATGGGCTTTCTGAAATCATACATTGCACACAACACTGAGTTAAAATGAAAAATAATACAATAATTTTATAATTATTTTAAATGGTAGTTAACACCAAGACATTGTAATGGATGGGATGGATATTATCAATTGAATTTAGAAATATGTTTTACACATGTCTTAATGATTATTCATTGGTCACCATATTTTTAAGAAATGGAAATAAAAACCAATTGAATATAGTGGATGTTTTTTTAATGAAAACCTATTTTAAAGAGAATAATTATGTTTTCATACAACATCTTATGTATTTTTATTTAATGAATAATATATGATATAAATTCAATGTAATGTTTTAAATTCATATGATATGTTTTGTAGATATTATATAAGAATAAAGTCATTTTTTAATAAAATTAATATTTTTCTAAAAATGATGTTTTACGCCTTTTGATGGTGAACCCTTTTAATATATAGTTTTTGACACCTTAATATGTTTTATTTGACAAAATATAATTTTTATTTGGAATCAAAACATCAATATTTACTTTGGATGAAATTTTGGTGTTTTTCTACTAAAGTTCATCTTTTATGGAATAGTAAAAAATACTACATTTTAATTCAAAAATGCCTTTTAATATAATTTATTTATATATATAGTTTGTAATCTTAATTTATTTAAGTGTAATTGGATTATATTTTTATCATTAAATCCAAATTTTTTCATTGGAAATAATTTCACTTTGCAATTGGACATAAATGAATGTCAATCAATTAGTGGTTTTACATTATAAAAAAAATCTTTTTGGTTCCGACAAAGAAAATTATTTTTAAATTAATTTCAGAAACATATGCGTTTTTAATATGGAAAAATATATTTCATATTTTGAATCAATAGGTCCAAATTGAGTAAATATGTACCTTTTATTTTTAGACATTATGAATAGTAACTTTATGAAATATTTTATTTACCTTGGTTAAAGGGTAAATCCAATAAATAAGGGTAAAAAATAATATTTTAATAATATTAAATTACCCAAACACATTTCATAACCATATTTTATGAGATATGTATGACCATGGGCATATTTGGGTCAATTTTAAGACCCCATGAAGCCACTTGAGTGTGAAATGACATTTAATTACTTTTAATTTATAGTTAAGGAAAATATAACCTAAACATACATCTTTTAATAAAACACTTTTTAATATGGGGTTATATAAGTGATATCATCGACTATAAATAGTCATTATAAATCTAAATAAATTTCCTAAATCATTTTATTTTATTTATAATTTTTAAACATCAAATAAATAAATGTATTTATGACATAACGGGGATGTAATGATTACTTTATTAATGAATGATTTAAATAAATGAGATTATAAATATTAAAATAAATTCATTTTGAAACTTTTTACACCATCCAAAAATTTTATGGAGGATTATGACTTGTAAAATTTTAATTAATAATTTTTTTTAATGAATCAATTTTATATGGATTTTTAAATGATCGTGATATGAATAGTATAAAAATTGACATAAATAAGTTTTTAAAAAAATTATTATTTTATTAAAATACATAACAGTCCTAAAAATATAAGATTACTCCAACTGACATATATGATGCTAAAAATGTCATTAATGATCAATTTTTGGGTCTCTGGTCCTTTTATAGTAACTATGGTAACCATATATTATGAATATACAATAAGACATGGTAAATGATAAATTTGTTAACTAACAGTTAAAGATAAAAGATAAGGTTAAATTTGTAACCTAAACATGTCTAAAACCCGTTTTATGAGTATATATATACTCATAATCATATGAGATTCGTAATATATCACTTTTGTGTTATTATAATTTGAAAATAAAGTAATAATAAAATAATACTTTCCAACATTCCAAAGGTGCCCCTCCCCCCTCTTGTAAAAGGACACCACCACTAACCCATTACTCACACATCTAAATCCCCTTAACTCATTAAAAATAATCTCCAATAAGTTCCCAACATTTATACCTTTATCCTAGAATCCTTACACTAGTCAAAAGGAAATTTGAGAGAGACCTTTGGATCAAATCAAAAGAAGTTACCCGATTTGAGGTAATGTCTTCCCTCAAGTTCATTTCCTTTATTTTTCCTTCTCTACTCTCTATTATCATCTTATTATTTGTTTATATAACAACACTATTATCTAAAATATACTAGGTTGTTTTTATGGGAAGTATTCGATCTACATTTACACACACTTCTGTCTAATGGGAATTGAACATATTGTTTCTGTGGACAGGGAACTACTGCCTCAAAAAACGATGGTTATTTAATCTTCTCCTAACACCACTTATGGTGGCCATTATGATTAAAATGTAATTAGATATCATATATATGATATTTATTTTAACTCTATGATTATGTAATTCTAATTTATAAGATACCTTTATTCCTTTCATGTTGTATAAATATGATAATTTCATTTGAGGAAGTGCAGACTACAACCCCCTCAAACTGATATCACTCATTCATGCTATAAATAGAAACATATAAAGGATAGGATTAATGAAATTATGTATAATATATAATAAATTATATTATAATGTAATTATAATATACTTATGTATCATTATGTTCCCATTCCTTTAAATATGAAATTGAAATGAAAGTAGAGTTCATGTCTACGTACGGCTTACCATCTCCATGAACGGTGCATTTCATTTCTTATCTAAAATTGTTAAGTACTATTATAAATACATATATACTGGATATATATGATATATAAATCATTAAAATCATTCTTTAGATAATGGAATTTTGAACTCAAGTGAAATTTGTAATTATAACAAGTTAATTTTTTACTCTGGTACCAAATATCGATGAAACATCTGATATGAATATAAATAATTATGTAATTTTTATAAAGTGGTAACAAGTGATGTAAAAGGAATAATAAACATGAAATAGGTTCTAAAGCAAGTAGAAATTAAATTAAGTTTATAATTCAGAAAATTAAAGAATGAACGAGCCGATTCGGACACTAGGTAAGGGACTTTGTCTCAATCTCCTTTCTTTGAGGCATATTCTTATTTATTAATGACATTCTTTTATATCATGTATAAAACCATTTTAATTTTAATTTCATTAAAATGGAATATTTTTCTATGTAGCATTTTACTAAATATCAAAGGGAATGTTACTTTTTAATGTATTTGGTTACAACATCCTTTCCGCCACTGCGAGCATTATTTGATATATGGATTCCTTAAAAAGTCGTGATGTTATCAAACGGAAAATAAATAACATATAACTTATTTTAATATTATGGTATTTAAAAATGGTTTTGAAAGTGGAACTACTATTTCAATATCTTTAAATTATTTCTTGTGATTTCATATAAAATTTTTATGATTGAAATATTGATATTTGGAATCCTTTATTTGAGATGATTATATAATGGTACTTGGACTTTTGACATGTGGTTACGTGATAAACAAAATCATGGGTGGTTCAAAGATAAACCAAGGATGGGTGGTTATGTTATAACCTCAAATGAATTGGGTATGGAAGTTTTTCATATTGATATTCTTTTAATAATAATTATTTATGGAACTCGACTGTACGGTTACTCCTTTTATGTATGATTATGTCTGATGTCTGCATTTTATATGTTTTGTGTGCTTTCTATGGGTTTTATAGTAATATTTTTTAAAAAAATGGAAATAAATGATCTTTTATTTAGTGAAGAGTATTTAATAGTTCATAAAAGTGAATATTATTACTTATGATAAAGTATTCATGGTATAATTGCTGATTTGAAAAACTAACAATTTTCCTTCTTTGTGAATCCCTTACAGAGACTTTTATGTACATCCCATGTTTTTGAAATGGTTTTTTAAGAGTATTAATGTGAAATAGGGTCAAGTATGGGATTGAGGAATAGTCATGTTGTTTAAAACATGTAACTCAGCATTTTTTATTTCTTTTAGAAGTTTTTATTTAATGAAAAAATTGATTATGGGTAGAAGTTTCTATATGCAATATTATTTTTATTATATATAAGTTATAACCAAATTCCCTAAATCTCTAAATGTGAAAAGATCCTCAATGTGAATTAATAACTTAATTAAAGTTTTTTTAATTTTTATGGTTGGGTCCTTATATATACCCCTTTAACTCTCATTAATCCATCCCATGATTTATTATGTACCACAATTATTCTGGCAAAATTATTCTACAATTTTTTCTTGCCAAAATTCTATTCAATCACTATTTTTTGTGTTATGTAATTTTATTCCAAATTTCTATGTTGGATTATGTTGTCAAAAATACATCTTACTTACCTTATGATTTAAATGTTACGAGATGCCACTTTCACTCTCATTAAGCCCTGCCATGACTCTTTATGTACCATTGTTATGCTACTGAAATTTTTCTGTGTGCTTTCCATGCCAGACCTTTCTATAGTTAATTCCATATCTATTTCCACTCAATGTTATTCACTTATAGATATCTTTCATTATTTTATTAAGGAATTAAATTTACATATTTAACACTTGTTAATCCATGGATTAAATTGGATTAAATGTGATCCTATAATGAATGATCTATATGGAACACATATCCAATAACATGATATCAAAGTTGTGGGAGCAATCAGAATTATATAGTTATCTATTACAATGGGTAATATTTTAGTCTCATGAGCCATAATTTATGAGTTTAAGGAGTATACCAAATACATTATGTTATATCTTCCACCTTATTATTGTGTATTGTATATTATCCATAACCTATGTTTATGATGACTTGATTAATATTGCTACAACATTCCAATAGTCCCTTTTTGTTATCATCATATATCAGGATTTAATGTTCATTTTATGATTATAACCTAGTTTATGTCCCATTAAAATTATTATTGACTGAAATTTAATACATTTTCAATTTCATTCTTTTTTTTATTCTCTTACTCGACTTTCTATATCAACCCTTTCAAATCTATATCCTCAGTTTATACCTTGTAGTCTGAAATGAGAAATGGAATTTTCAAAGTATGTTAAGAAACATTTCTATAATTTTGTCATATTCAGGTATCAAGATGATGTTCTGTAGACCTAATTTCAAAAAAAAACTTGTATTCTTAATATTTTAGGTTATACTCTTTGTGTATTAATGTAATGTATCATGATATAAATTGTATCAAATATTTGGGTCGTCATAAATGTCTTCCATGAAATTAAATCTCTTGGTTGTTTCATTAAAAAATCATTTTTATAATCTATAAAATTCCACTTCATGTGCTTAGTGTTTTCCAATGGGATGAAAAATCTTTGAAATAAATTTATACAAAGGATGTAACACAAAATGTTAAAGGTTCTTTATTTTTCTTCTTCTTCATAGTAGTATGTTGATTTAGATTTAAAACATTACCCACAGACTTCATTCTAGAAGATAAACATTTTGTCAATCCCCACTACCTAAATATTCTCCCAAATAAAGAATATAATCAATAAGAAATACAAGTACTTTAGTATAATTAAGACTAATTTTTTAACAAATTTTTTCATATAATATGAAGTATTAGGGATCTTAGCATCTAGGAATGAATCATACAACAATTATAATATCAAGGAAATCATTTATTTTTATTTCCTCATAGTCATTTGATATGGTACAACTTTAGTAGAAAAGAATATTCTGATTTTTTTTGGATATCCACCTTATAGCTCCTGATTTCCATCATCAAATATAACATAAAACATATTTTTCTACATAGTTATGTTCTATCTTACATTAGTATCTACAACATCATGATTATGATCTAATGATATGTTAAAATATTTATCTTGTTTTCATATAGTACCTAAGACATAATTTTTCAATTTACTATTTTTGGCACCCATAATTGGTAATAATGATTTGCATTGATTTTGAAATTGTTCCATTGAAATGAAAAAATAATCATTTATATTTTTTTAATTTCATTTTCCATTCTCAACCAAAGGAGGGAGATAATATCATTTATTGGTATCATTTCTCATAATTTATATAGTGTCTGATTCTCCATGCTAAATCTAACACAAATATTTATTAATAATCGCTTCAATATCATGTTTTAATAATCTTCATGTATCTTCATTCATATTATAAATTAATATTTAGTTAAAGGACATCTAAGTTTCCCACAAAGGGATCAATTGGAAATTTAAAATGATAAAAACTCTTCCAACCCCTAAGAATTATGAGGCTTGTTACTTGGTAATGTGATCCAGTATTTATACATATATCCCATTGTGACTACACATTGTTAAGGAACATTTAAACACAGAATTGATATTATATTGTCTAAGTAAAAATTACTAATTTATTTTAAATCAAAAATATAAAAAATCTTCATGTTTATTAATTTGGATACATATTTTAATGTCATAATTTTTATTAGATTTTAATTCTAATGCATATAATACATCACAAAGTTAAAAACAATTATAATTATGTTTATTAAGGGGAAATTCAAAATGGGTGTGACATAATGATAAGAAAAAATTAACAAATAATTCAATATCCTTACAATCCAAAGTCATATATAATTCTAAAATCAAGTAACTTTTGGATTAAAAATCCTTTAATTTTTAATCATTAATTCATAATATCAAAAACGACTAGAATACACCATCATTGTAGTTTTTAGGAAATAATTAAAAATAGATAATAAAACTTAACAAAATAATACTGAATGTAATCATTATTAAATATAAATGTAGAGATTATGAAAATCACTCATGACTGGTAAGAAAGGTGGTTGATGAAGCAGTGTGATGGTGGGGATGGGGTTCCTGGGGGGATAAAGGGAAACAATGGAAACCGTGAGGTTAAGGGTAAGTGATATGAATTTGTGGTGTGGGCTAAGGGGATTAGTAGTGAGTTATCAGTAGTTATGGATCAGGGGTATTGATATATAGAAGGAACGAGATGGGGGATCTATGAGAAAAGGGGAACAAGAAAGATTATGAGGTCGATAGAAGGGGTGAAGGTTATTGATTCAAAGATGAAAGATTGGTGTCTTTTTTTATAGTGGTTAAGGGAGTAGTAGAAAGGTATTGGGGATGGGTGGTGAGGGCTTGGGGAGTGTAAGTTGATCCGTAAGTGGAGACTTGGTGAGGGAGGAAAGGGTTTATAGAGCGATGACATGGGGAAAGTTGAGTGGTAGTTAGGGATCAAGGGATAATGGTTTGATTTGGGGTGAATTATTTCAATTTAGGTGTATAAGAGTGTTTTTATCAATATTTAACTTATTTACAATCATTTAAAAACCACCTCTAAAATATTTAAATTTTTTGCTGATGTTTAATTTACCACTACAAATATTCCTCCATTAAATAACTTTTTTGGTGTAGTTATCCAAGAGAAAAAGATATGACCTCTCAAATTTAATCAAAATTTTAAGAATTGTCTTTTGTAAATCCCTAAATATTATATTACTTTGAATCATAATTGTGTAAAAACTAATATTATCATTTTTAATTAGACCACAAACCACCTTGTTCACCTTCCTATGAGGGTACTGTATTAAGAGGTCATTATCTTTAAAAAATTCCAAACCTATCCATTACTTCATATTCATAACATTCTACATGAATATATAATTGTATATTTTAATATCATCATATATATTGCATCATTCACCATAAAAATAATTCCTCAATATTTTTATTCCATAATTTACTACTTCCAAATCCAAATCAGTATTCGGGAATTATTTTTAATGAATTTTAAATTAGAGTTTGGAAAAATCTATCACTATATCATTCTTCATATATACATATCATATTATCTTCTTCAATTCATCACTAAAGTCAAACTCCTTCTCCAATGATGGGTAGTGTAAGTACAGGTGCACTAATTAGTTGACTTTCTGACTCATTTAAATTTTCCTCACATTCATCTATCCAAAGAAATAAGGGCCCATTCTGTGTCAACTTGGTTATTATTTTATATATCCTCGAGACATTCCTCGAAAAATTACTGTAGTATCTATACACCCCATGAAATATTAAAATATCAATTACTGTGTTTGGTTTGGGCAATTTTTCAACAACATTCATCTTTGATGGATCCACCAATATACCCTCACTTGATATTATATGAACTAATAATGTGATTTTCTATAGCTAAAATTCACTCTTGGTAAATTTATCATATTGCTCTACATTCCTCATGGTCCTGAGTAAAATGAGAAAATTTTCTTTATTCAATTTCATTATATTAAAATATATAATAATATGATCTATAAATACTACCATAATCTAATTAAGGTAATCAAAAAATACAATTTTCATTGGAAGAATGAAGATAACAGGGGAATTGTTACATCTAAATGGAATCTCAATAAAATTCATAATAAAATTATATTGAATGCTATCATAGATATATACTTATTCTTTCCACTCAATTGATGATATCAAAAAATTAGTTAAGTGTTATAAAGGTATTGAACTCCTTGTAGTTTTTCAAACAATCCATAAATTCAGGGTAGAGAATAATTGTTCTTTATAGTGATCAAGTTATGTTGTCGATAATCAATGAAAATAAATATTTATCCATATTACTGATTATTAAATGAATGGGCTTACCCCATGGTGATAAACTAGGGAATATGAATCCCTTATCATGATACTCCATGAGTTTCTAGTTCAATTCCTATAGCTTAATTAGGGCCATTCTATATGAAAGAAAATTATTTTTTTATTATATCATAAACCCTTTTTAAATGGTGAAGGGGAACACAACATGACTTCAAGGACATATAACATTAAATTATTCACCAAAGGATCAAAATCCATAAAACCAAATAAAATCAACAAAGGTATCCCCTCCCCAGTTTAAAACAATCAGTTCAGCTTCCACCATATTAATGCTACTCGACTAGCTGCCCCATGCAACGATGCCCCGGCCTGGTACCGATTACAAAAGACATACCCTCTCAAATTTCCGAATCCAAAAAGACATGATCTGATGAAAACTATCATCTCTAAGCCTCATCTGAAGCAGCTCCTGAAGCAGATACGGAAACATAGGCCTCTGACCAAACTGTAGAACACACCACCAAACCAGAATCAACTAGATTCGCACAACAGATTCACTGTAAGAAGAAGAATTATAACAAAACCATAAGCAGAAAACAAATTTCAATGCCAACCAAGAAGACACCAACTTTCAACACCATTTAGAAACCCACAAACGTCCTCAAATAAGAAACCATTAATAAACAAGCAAAAGACAACCAGTACCTCCCCCCTCAAAGCCACTCGAGATCCAACGTCGATCTACAGCAGAAACAATAGAGACATCACCAGGCTGCGCCAAAACAAGATGAGAAAATGCAGAGCCAAGACGTCGCCTAGATCAGGAAGCCTAGCCACACCAAATCAAGTTGAAATCCAAAGCCACATGGATCTATAAAATCGCTAAGAATGGGAAGTAGGGCCACACCGATCTGTGCCTGATACTGGAGCCACCCTGAGCCTCGTCGTCAATGATGTCATGAATCCTTATATAGACACTGAACCACACTGAATCCACATGAGCCATGCTGATGCCAAGCACAATGTCACCAAGTCAATCCAAAGAAGCTGACGTAGAGACCACGAAACACCATAGGAGGGAGGGAGACGATCCAATGGAAAAACTAAGCATGTATTTAAAAAATGCATCATCATAATCTTCAAAAATAGAAATAACCTTGATGTTGGTTTTATCTCCAACCATTTGAGATAAATGTCCCTCGTGAATTGGTAGTAAGTACCATACAGTAGAAGTAACTTCCATTTGAAGATTATATTAATCATCACAAAGAAGGAAGATCATAAGTTTATTTGAAATATCAAACATGACTTCTCTTCATTGGTGCTTGGTAAGGCCTATATATAGAGTGGTCATTTACATTCCCAAAATCAAATCAAATCCATCTAGAAGTAGAATCATATGACCTATAGGAAGTACATACCCATAAACATCTATCCAAGAGGATCTATATACATGAGATGTGATCATCATACAATTATGAGATTTTACTACTAACTAAATATTTAATCATTCATGTCGTGATGTGATACCATAACATATTTCATCAAATATATAAGAGTTGGGAGAGCCTAAATAAAATAATTAATTTTTAATTGAATATTGGATGGTAATGGTATATTCCATCACTTTGTTATCATGGCCCACTTCAGGAGTTTTAATCACATGATCTTTCCATTTTGTCTCTGAATAAGAGGTTGATGATACTAATTATAGTCATTTACCCTTAGATTGATTTATTGATTGGATAAATTTATATACTCCTTGTAATAATAGTAATGGAGTGTGGGTGGCACATTCTGTTGTGCTTTTTCACCATTAATTTCTTGGACTGTCCTCTTCACATAAATTTGGAATTTTTTTTCATGATGAACATAAATTTCAACAGTGAATCATTTACTAGACCCCATATTGAAATTTCCTCCATGAATAATTACACACTTTTGACAATAAGGAAAATTAATTTCGTTTCCTCCATGAGTTTTAATATTATAATTTCCTTAAAATTTCATCTTCCTCTTTTTTCCGCAAAACAATGAGAATAGTGAGAGTCAACAATTTTTAATTATAGATGAAGAGAAAATAAAATGATTTCTTCATAGTAATAAAAATATATTAAATATATTTCCTTTGTATGACTTGATCCCAATCTAGTGAAAAGATGGTCATCTTTTTTACGATCGATGACAAAAAATGGAAGCATACCTTGCATGTCTTGTGAAATTTTTTTCAAAGGTATTAATGTATTCATACTATATCTACTTTTTGTATAGTAGTTAAATTTCCAATTTCATGTGATGATATTGGGGAAAATACATATTAAAAAAACCTTCTCAAATTATTCCTATTTCATGGTGTAAATTTCCTCACCTTGCTTCATATTCCTTATAAGAGTCAACCATTGATCTGCTTCACCTTCCGAATGACATAATATTAGGATATATTTTCCATGTTTCAAACAATATATAATATAGTATATATTTTTGGTGCTATCAATACATTCCTTAAAAATGAAATTATTATAAGTGCCACTTAAATAATGTAGACATATTTGTATAAAAGACTTAATTGTGAGTTTTTCCTTCCTTTTTATTATTGGGTGATGAGAATAATTAATATTATCATTCATATCTTGATATCATTGGGTATATATTGCTAAAATATTTGGCATCAAAATTACCATATCATTTGGTTTTCCATTAATATAGTCATTCCATTTCCCATCAACATTAATATAATTCCTCATTGGTCTAACCTTTCAAAATGACCAAAAATCATATGGAGGGAAACAATAATAATTGAGAGTAAACAAGTGATCATGTAAAATAATTCAAAGGACATCTAAATCATGAAACCACATTTTCAATTTGTGGAACCATAAGTTTAACCTCAATTATGTAGGGATATCATTTATTCTTCTCATGACCCATCCCCCCAGGTCCCGTGTCGTGACTACCCCAAGTCCGCCTTCCATAGGCTAGGGGTTGATGAGTAGCATCGGAAAGGAATATCCCTATAAATGGAAAGAATTTCCTTTAATCCTGAAAACACACTGACCAGGTACATAACAAGAGAAAAAAAACTAGTATAACTAATGATTATATATGTGTAAACTGAAGAATGTGCCGGTATAAAAGCCCAAGTAAAATAAAATACATCCAAAATGAAAAAACCAACTCTTCTGGTTGTCCACTAAGGATCCTACCTAAAGGGTAGGTACAACTCGTCACTGCAGCTCTCCACATCAACCAGTCACCTTCTTACACTCTCTCTTCTTGGATCACAAATATCGATCAATGTTTTCCATCGCATACAACAGACACAACATGGTGCAGGCGAAGCCCATGTTGGGGTGAGTATAACAATACCTAGTTGGGACCTTGAGACCCTGAGGATCTCCCATAATTCCATAAACAAAAATCAAAAAGAATAATCTCAATCACAAAGCACAAAGTAAAATATAACTAACACTATGTATATAACATAAAGAATAATAATAATGATAATTAGTCATAAAGCTAAATTATCTTATTCCATTGAAAAGTTCCACTACTAAACCATAAAGAAGACATTCTATTTCTGATCCACATGAGGTTGTAATTCATCTATTGAAATTGGTTCATAATTCATCAATCAATATAAGGTCATAAGTCACGGATCCATGAAGGAACACTCTATTTCTAGTTCACATCGATTCACTCTACTTTTGATCTACATAGGGTCTCTATGATGCTGTCCAACTTAGGGTCTCTCTTCACTTGAAAACTTTCCATAGGATTCCCACACATGGTGCACTTGAGTTATGTAGATCCTGCTTTTCAAGCCATCATGTGGACCTCAACTACCAAGATGTCTTATGAATAATTAACCCTAATAACTTACATGTTATAAATGCTCCATTGAAATAAACGTTGCATCAATAAAATGCCCGATCTGTAAGTTATAGACATTTTAGTACTGAGTGCCCAGTTGGATTCGAGTCTGATCCATCCTGGAAGTAATCCAACATTCTACAAACCCATGTGGAGTATCTAAAAATTTCCTCATAATACAAAGGGTTCTATTTCCATATATGGTTTTTAAATGGACGTCTGGTATAGAAGTTATGACCCATTAAGTGAATGTGGGTCAAACTGGGCTTGGGGTCCGATTCGACCCGGCCCACTGGGCCCAGCCTGAACTGGCTTTCCCCGGTCTGGCACGGTCTGTCATGTTGGGTCGTGGGACTAGACCAGCCCACCTAACTGAGAGTGGCCCCTAACCCGCAAGACCAACTTGACCCACTGGTTGTTCGTGGTCCGCAAGACCGGTACGATCTGCGCTCCCCCCGAACAAGCATGGTCTGTTCAGGTCCTCCAACAGCGGTGGCAGCCTGGCACCGCTTCCTCTGAGCGGTCCACATGGACTGGTCAATGGAGGGACATAATGGTGTGGGTCCACCTACTGCCATTTCTAGATCTACGGTGCCTCCCTCGCACCATCCTGAACGCTGTCGCCACGTCCTCAGTGGAGCACCGCCATCCGACCGACATGTTGCCGGTGCCACCACCAGCCCTCACAGTCGACACTGGACACCCATAAGAATGTTCTCCAGATGCGCTCTGATGGTCCTTTCATCATCATGTATCTGCATACGAGCATCCCGAGGCACCACCATCACTGCATAGTCCTTGAAAACCCATTTCTGATACTTTCATTGATCTGCCTCATAAAACACACCAAGAACAAGTTCGAAGGAGGGTTCTGGCCTTCTCTGTTTCGTCATGTTCCCTCCGCATTAGAGTTATAACAAGGGATGTAATCATTCAATACAAGATTATGATTAAACCCAAATAAATTTTCCGCAATAAACTCTTGCATGTTTGTACAATCTGTGGATCCACCCATTAGTCAGTTTATCCGCATTTGTCTTAATTTTTCAAGAATGTGGCATTGTAAATTTTTAAACACTTTGAAAATACTAATTACCCTAATGTTATTTGTTTGGAATCTCTTGTAGAAGAATAAGAAGAAGAATAATGTCTATGGATTTTATCATTCATCGACCTCCATATTGATTCCTCAACAAGCTTCATCAAAACTCCATTTTTCACTAGAGGAAGTTTTAGTTGGAACGTCATCAACGATTTCTCCTATGGTTATCAAATCCCCCCTATGCCAACAAATAGATTAAAATTTGAGTTAAATAGTTTTACTCTATGCTCATTAATGTGGTTCATTAATGAATTAATTAATTAAACCATTAATTACCCGACGGTGTAGTTATACCACCAAGTGTAACAGTTTGATAAAGTACACCATTTAATGACTTGTTAACTCTATGGTCCCGCCAGATTTTCTCAATGTATTTAAATAGAGAATAATATTACTTTTAGTTATTTTGTTACCTTTTCCTGAAAGCTTGAAAATTATTCTTTTCATATGGCCCTTGTTGGTTGAAGTTATGCATTTCCTAAGCAATTCATTTTGTTGTGAATTCAACTATGCCCTCATATTTTTAATTTGAGCGCCGGGTCAAAATATAGAAAATCCTGCCCACACGTTTGCAGAGAGTACCGTAAAAAATGTTCAAAAACACCATTCTGGGCTCTCCAAGCCTCAGAATCATGTGCCGTCAATTCTTTTAGTCTCATAATAATTCTATTTAACTAAAAAATTATATGGACTTTCTAGGACATTAAAATTCCAAAAATTCTTAATTGATAAAAATAAAATGTGAATTAACGTATGAATATATATTGGGAGTTTCTATCCAGATGTTAACTCATATGCCCACACATAAAAAATTAATGATTATCGAGTTATTACCGAATCCAATTTCAAAGTTGTTACCCCTAGGTGAATTGTTGACATAGCTACATAAACATTCTAGTATAAAGTGAGGGATTTATTTTATAGGAAAACTACACAATTCCTATATTACAAAATTTTATAGATGTTATCATATACATATAATTATCCCCATGGTTTTTAAATATGTTTTGTAACCCTAATATCTAATGATTTACTAACACCTACTCTAATAAAATTATGAAACAGGGGAATTTCACACATATATATTATATCATTTTATATGAAAATTCACTAAATTTAATAACAATACATGTCCTATAAGCATAATGGTTCAGCGTCTCTATAGAATAGATACCTAATCACCATATTCTATAATGATCTTGAACACTGCCCACAAGGTTCTTCTCTCTTAGTACCCTTATTAGACATTTTACACTTAATACCATCTATCAAAACCTGGGAAATATTGAAACATAATAAATCAGGATTTCAAATTCATAGTAAGTGTAAACAAAGGGGATATCTATAAAAGGAATCCATTAACAAGTATATATTTTCCTTTTAAAATAATTTTTTCTTAAGTTATTTGATTTATTTTTTAAATTCTTATTGAATCCTTAAAAAGATATATGATATTTTATGGGTTTAAATAAAAAAATTATTAACCTGACTCACTTCCACATCACCAAGGATATTATTTTAAAGATTCAAGTTATTATCCCTAAAAAATTATTAAAACCACTCCTCTCGGGGTAGGAATATAACAACCCATACATTACATACATTAATATTACTTCATAATTGAAGTATATTTATTACTACATATAACAAAACCATAACAGGACAGTAAAGGTATAATATCTTGAGAAACTCTGAAACATAAAATATACTTTCATAAATCATCTATATTTTCTCCCATTTATATCATCGTGAATAAAATATTTTTTGTCATATCATACATAATATCCTTCTTCATGTCCTGAGGAAAATAAACATATGAAAGGGTGAGATCAAATGCTCAATTAATGTTAACAAGAGAGATATCAATCATATATAACATTTGAAAATATTATCCTTCATATAAGAGATCATAATATCAGGTCATCAGAAAAATTATAGAATTGAAATGTATTCCGAATAATCATAACACATGACATGAAATTTTGGGGCATACACACATAATCATATTAAATCTTTTCATGTTAGTTAGGGCTCTTTTCCAAGAACATCATAGCGGACAAAGTGCTTTACTGAACTAAGTTCTCTCCTCGTTCCAACCCTGTATTGCTGACACGTATTAACTTTTCATTGCATCCATTTCTATTTGATGAGATATAAATATTTACCAAATGCATTGGATGGATATATAGGTCTCAGTCATCTCATAATTAAATCATTCTTACATGTTCTAAAAAAACATAAATCATTCATAATAGTATAACCCTTGAAATAAAATGTGATTCTTAAACATCATAAAATCATAACATAGTCCCTAAGATCTTCATAAAAATACTTCCATCATAAACATAATAAAATAAAATTAATAATAGGGATACAAATATAACGTTATTTCATCTTATATGGAAAATAATTTTGATAAAACACTTGAACTTAGTTCGTGATGAAAATATCCTTTATTCTTCCAAAACATTTTCCATTCCAAAAATTTTGTAAAATTTTAAAATAAATGAATTGAATTTTAAATAAACCAGAAATATTAAAGGAAGATTCATGGAAATAATTCTTTAGGAATGCATACAAATATTTTCATTCTGTACCAATTAAAAAAACATATTCTTTGTACTTGTTCTAGATAAGTCAAAAAGTATCTCGTATGGTAAACCAAATAACGATTCCTTCCATACCACATAGTATAAGTCAGAAATGGGTAAAAATAACTTTAAACATAAATATAGAAATAGAAAAAATTTAATGAAAACATTGCTATAATAAATGGACATGGATGATAAATATACCCCTAGTAAATACTTACATATAAAAAGTCGCGAATAAAAATGAGATTGAACACTTATCCCTTAACTTCTGTCTGACATGTTTCGTATGTATCCAAACACCATGTATAATGATTTAAATAATGTTACTTATTTATTCCAGAATAATAATACTTTTTATGAAAACATTTATGATCATATTTTTATCCGTTTGTTTTTATCATTTCATCATTACTCGTTATTCGAGTATTAACTGCTTTATGTACTTATGTATGTTTTGTTAGATTAGTCCTTATTAGTCTATTTAGGTTATAGTAATACTATTTAAATCATGGTATTATTATAATATATATCATATATATTCATTCAATTCATTTATATAATCATGTTTTAATGAAGATTATGTTGAACGAATCAAATCGCACAGTGGAGATGGTAAGACGTACTTACGCACGCGCGACAATATCATTCCCATAATTGTTGAATGGTATTGAAATGGATGGTGTATAGTATCTCATAATTATTATCATATTATAATAATAATACATATTTATTATTTCCACCAATATACCCATCAATGTAAGGTGGTGGTGAAAATAAGATTACACCACGATGTGGTGATGGTAAATCTTACGTACGCACGTGCGGTGATTTAGTTTGTCGTAGGATGGATGGAATATTCAAATAGGTTTGTTTCATATTTATAATAACATATAATTATATTATTTACACTTATTTTATTACTTTATAATGAAACAACCAAATAAGTGGAAATATAATAAAAAATAAATTTGAATGAATCGGTCGAAGATGTTACCTCTTCCTCGACGTGCCTCCTTTAAATTTCCACATTATGAACTAGAGTTGGTCTTTTGAGAGAATCAGAAACTCTGTAATGTTACTAGAGAAGTTTATAAGAGAAATGGTAAGGGTATGGTCGTCAATTAAGGCTCGAAATGGAGTGAAGAGGTGAGGGAAGAGGTGCCCTATTATAAGAGAGGAGAAGGGCACTTTAGGAAACTCTTAAAAATATTAATATATATTAATTTAATTTTCCACAAAACAAGGTCAAAAATTTATTTAATTAAAATATATGATTATTTTGGTTCGATTAACCATCACCCATTAATATTTATATATTTTTATATTATTTTCATTATCCTTATCATTTTCGTTTCACCCTTATTTTACCCTTTTTAATATTACCGTAATATCAGGTTATTTACACATTGTAGTTTAATGTAATTACCATATCATGTTAAAAGAAACAAAAAAGTTATTTATGACATTTTTTGGACTTATATAAACATTTTTTTATAATATAAAATTTTTAGGAATTTAATATCCTTTAATAAACAATTTATTTTTTTAAGTTATAAATTGTGCCAAGTTTGGACCCTATTCGTACTTGAAATTTTCAAAATTCATAAAAACATTATTACATAGAAAATAAGTCATTATGTAAAATATAATATTTTAATGTCATCTAGAAAATTCATGGATGAAATCAAAAAAAAAAATTACATTTGTTTTAATATTTATAAATTTATTTATTTAAATCTTTCTTTAATGAGGTAATCAATAAATAATATTTGTGTCATAAATAATAATATTTATATAATATCTAAAAATTATATATTAAATATTATGATGTTGGAAATTTTTTATATTTATAATGAATATTTATAAGAAAATATATTAGTTATGTAACCCTATATTAAAATCTTTTTTGTAAAAGTTACATGTTTAGGTTATAAATATCGTTCATTAAATATATTTTTATATAATTTCATTTTCACATCCATGTGAATCCATGGGGCCCCAAAATCGGCCCAATGATTCTAATGGTAAGAAATATTTCATCCAATAGGATTAGGAAACGTTTTAGTGTAGTATTATATTATTAAATTATTATTTTTTAACCTTATTTACCAAATTTACCCTTTAACCTTGTAAATAAAATAATTACTGAAGTTACTATTCCTTATGTCCACAAATAAAAGGAACATATTCACACAATTTGGACCATTTCATTCCAAATATGGAATCCATTTTTACAAATTAAAAACACCGAATTTGTAGTAATAGATTTAAAATTAATCATGTTGTTGAAATGAGAAAATGGGTTTTAAAAGTTAAAACATTGAAAAAGATTGAAATATATTCACTTATGAATTCAATGTAAAATTAATGATAATGACTTACATTAGATTAGGTGGTAAAAAAATATTCTATTTATTCTTTCAAACCATTATATATTATAATTTATTCATATAAATAATCATGATGAAAAATGTTTTTTTAATTAAAATTTAGCGTATTTTTACTATACATCCAAATAAGAAAGTTATTAGAAAAATACCAAAAAAAATTCAAAGTAAATTTATATATCCCACATCAAAATAAAATGTTTAGGTTTTAATATAGAAATTATTAATTTTCCAAAATCTTATTTTAAAACAATTTCACCATTTGACATTATAAAATTGACTTTTTAAAAAAATAGGTTCTTCTACATAAATAATGTTTTATTCATACCGTATGAGTAAAATATAAATTGTATGAATTTAAATAAATATTTTAATATGTATATAACACATATATCTCATTAATATCTCTAAAAAATTTGATTAACTAAATAAAATACAAAAATCTATTTGATTTATAATTTTCATAAATAATTATTATCTAAATAATTCATAATGCATTTTCAAAAGTTTGTTATAATTATTACCAATAACCTAACGGCTAGGCTAAAATGCCAATTTTACATTAATGGAATCCAGTGGTTCGTTTAAACTCATGATTGCAAGAAATGAAAGCTGCTGTAGGATAAATATTATTTAAAGAAAATATTTCATAAAACATCTAGGTGTTACATTATACACCCCTTAAACTGAATTTCTCCCTCAAAATTCATCACATGGAAATAAAATGTTGAGGATACCTCTCCCTCATCATATCCTGAAGTTACCATGTATCTTATTCTAATTGGTGGTTCCTCCATAAAACATTAAACAAGCAGTGTGGACTTGTTTAATTGAAATTTTTTACTATGATAAAAAATCTTTGTCGCTTATTATTTATATGAACGATCTTGCTCCATCAGTATGACTTTTGAGCTTAGTACATGTGAAGGATCAAGTATGTATATTTTCCGGAGGGATACATGGAACACATCATGAACTTCAGAGAGATTTGGTGAATGTGCGAAACAGTGGGAAACCTTCCCAAGACGATCCATAATTTTCAAAGGACTGATATACCTAGGGCTCAACATGCCAATATCTCAAAATATCATTACTCACTTCCTGGGAGATATTCGTAAGAACACCTTATCACCCACTTCAATCTCTAGGTCTTTTCTTCAATTGTAAGCAAAACATTTTTGTCAAATTTTAGATATTGTTATGTGTAGTTGAGTAGATCTGGCCTTTTCTGCCATTTCATCAACAATATTATGTCATAATAGCTTTCTTTCCCCAACTTAATCCTAGAAAGTTGGTGTTCTTCACTTAATTCCATAGAGGGCTTCATAAATATCCATCTAAATATTTGAGTGAAATCTATTATTGGAAGAAAATTACACCTATGGTTTTTGTTGATCCCAACCACCATTTAAATCCATAGATCAAGATCTCAACAAATATTCCAGAGTTTGAATTGTCCTCTCAGACTGACCGTCTGTCTGAGGATGATTAGAAGTACTGAAACATAACTCTTTATCTAGATCATATTGAAGACTTCACCAGAACCTCGAGGTAAACCTCAGATCCCAATCAGATATAATTGAATGTGGTACCCCATGAAATCTTTCCACTTCCATTACATATATCAGGGAAATCTATTCAAGAGAGAAATCCTCCATAATAGTAATGAAGTGCGCCGACTTTATAAGGCGGTCAACTGTAAGCTCGATATCATTATTGCCTTTGGATTTCTTGGTAAGTCTACTAACAAAGTCATTAGTGACGTTTTCACACTTCCATTCTAGTATGGGTAATGGTTGTAACATCCCCTTAGACCTCTTTCTCTTGGCTTTAACATGCTAACAAACCAAGCATCGATAGACATATTCAGTGACATATCTTTCCATTACATCCCACCATAAGTACTCTTTCAGGTATTGTACATCTTTATGATTCTATGGTGAATAGAGAATGAAGAACTATGAACCTCATCCAATTGCTCCATCAATAATTCGGGTATGGGAGGAACACAAAACCAAATCTTGACCCTTATTATTTCATCACAATCAAGGTTGAATTCATGAATTTTTCTCACCATATTTTGTAACTCTACATCTTCCTTTTGTTCTTCATTAATATTCACTTGTATAGATTGTTGAACATACATTTGGAAAAGATAATATTTCTCCCATTTCGTTATAATTTCAAGATCTATCCTTTGAAAATCCACAAATATTGGATCTTTCATTATTCTCATCATGGATAAGATAACACAGTCATGTTAACTAAATGCATATGCCACCTGGTTTGATTTCCCAGGGTGGTAGTCTATTGAGAAATGGTAATATTTAATCTACTCCAACCATCTTCTTTGGAGCATATTCATATCATTTTATGTTAAAATATACTTTAAACTATTTTGATCCATATAAATATCATATATTTCACCATTAATAAAATTCCTTTATATATTTATTGTTAAGATTACCATAGCTAACTAAAAATCATCAGTGGGGTAATATTTTTCATGGATTTTCAAATGTCATGTGGCATAAGCTATCACCATATCATGTTTCATGGGAACACACCCCAATCCCTTCTTGGATGCATTAATGTAGATCACAAACGTTTCTCCACTACAAGGCAGTGTGAGCATATGTTCACTAGCTAACCTTTTTTTTAGCTCTTTGAAATTATCTTCACATTCCTCCATCCAAATGAACATAACTCCCTTCTGAGTCAACATGGTGAGTGGATTATATAATCATGAAATCTATTTCACAAAAC
The DNA here is from genome assembly GCA_963277665.1 of Viscum album. Classification (NCBI taxonomy): domain Eukaryota; kingdom Viridiplantae; phylum Streptophyta; class Magnoliopsida; order Santalales; family Viscaceae; genus Viscum; species Viscum album. The sequence continues at coordinate 662,898,940 of OY728139.1, read as the reverse complement.
ATCGATAATATCTAGCCAAACTCGGAAAAAATTGGATCTCAATTACCATTGCTGGTCTCAACCATCTTTTCATAACCACTATTTTTGCTGGATCCATAGATATCCCCTCTCTTGAAATTATATGACCCAAAAATTGGACTTTTTGAGTACAAAAATCACACTTAGTAAATGTTTCATAAAGCTTCTCCTTCCTTAGGGTCATCAGAACAATTATCAAGTGATCTTCATATTATTCCTTGACCTTTGAATAAATAAGAATATAATTTATAAATACTACCACAAACTAATCAAAGACTATATTCATTATATCCATGAAGATAGCAGGGGAACAAGTAAGAAAAAAACTCATCACTATAAATTCATCATGTCCATACATTGTACAGAATGTCGTATTTGTTATATCCTCCTTTTTAACCATTAATTGATGATACACTGAATGAAGATCAATCTTGGAAAAGTATTGAACTTCACATAGTGGGTCAAATAAGTCATCAATACAGGGAAGAGGATATTTGTTCTTGATAGTGATCTTATTAAATTATCGATAATCAATGTAGAGTCTCATTGATCCATCTTTCTTCTTAACAAAAAGAACAGTATCTCCCAAAGGTGACTCACTAGGGCATATGAATCCCTTATCAACTTTTTCTTAGATTTGATTCTTCAATTCCTGCAACTCAATTGGGGAAATTCTATAAGGAGTTTTTTCAATTAGGCATAACACCCTGTATGAATTCTATTGAAATCTCAACTTCACGATTTGGTGGAAGCCCTAGAAATTCATTCGGAAGGACATCATCATCTCTTATACAATGGCTGTATTCTTAATCGTATGGTTCTCCCTGACCATTTGAGATAAATAAACATCATTTTTTGGAATGAAGACCCATAAGATGTAAGAAATTTCCACTAGAAGGTTATATTCATTAACACACCAATAGATGATCATAGATTAATATAAAATATGAAATGTGACATACCTTTATGGGAAATTGATATGAGATCCATATAAAGAAAGAAAATCCATGGAAGTAATCACTTAATATTCCAGTATATGAAGGATCAAAAGATTTACATGAAGAATTTTCCTACAAACATCAACTGGATAAGAATAGTAAACTTTTGATGCAACCATTATGCCATTAAGAGTTGTCCCAGAAAACTCAACATCAAATTATTGAGGAAATTCAGTGATACCATTAGAAAATTATTTAGAAATAAATGAGTGGGTGGATCTATAATCAAATAAAATATTTTTCAACTTTATAGTGGATGGTAAGTGTATCTTTCACAACTTCATTATCATAATCCATTCCATCGATAGTAATTTCATGTGAATTTCCCTTGTATTTGGCCATAAGAGTCTATTGACATCGATCATCATTAATAACCATTAAATTAGGACATTGATTCACATAATTACCCATTTACATGCACATGTAACATTGATGTGTAGGAGGTTCATTATGTGTAGCCTTTTCTTTTTTCTCATCAGTAGACATATTTTTCCTATCACTTTGATATTCAATTTCTCGGTGACTTTGTTTTCCACACTTAAAACATTTACCAGTTCCTTTAATACAATTACCTCCATGTTTCTTTGAAAAATTTGAGCATAAGGGAAAACTCTTCTTATTTTCAGTTTGGTCTTTTTAATTTCATTTGAATTCCATTTTCCTCTTCTTATCAAACCCATATGACTGATGGGTTACTCCAGTCATCATCTCTACCTCGAGAGAACATAAAAAAATTCCCTCATATCTATTGATGTACCTTATGTCTAATTACCTTTAGAGACATGGTTTTAATCTACTAAAGAATCAATCAATCTTACTCTCAGGTTGGATAACAATTCTAGAAACATACAATGTATGTCTTGTAAAATTTTCTTTGTAGGTACCAACAGATTCATCATCCTTTTGCATAAGTTCAAGGAACTCTTTCTCCATCTTTTTTATAAGAATACGAGGAACGTACGTATTGCAAAATAAGTTCTTGAACTCTTTCCATTCTAAGGACTCAGTTTCATCTCTTTGTCTCGTATTATTGATAAGATTCCACCATTGATTAGCTTCACATTTCAAACGATATTCTGCTAAGATGAATTTATCATGTTCATAACATTGTATAACTGAAAATATATTTTCCATGGTACTAATCCATTGTTCAACCACTAATGGATCATAAGACCCACTTAATTAAGGTGGATGTTTCCTCATGAATGATTCAACAGAATGCTGCTACTACATTATCTCGTTTGGAGGTTCTTCATGATACATAGCTTCAACAAGTTTTGTGAGAAAGGCTAAAAGATTTTTCATTCCAACTCCCATAACATTTGGTTTCTTAGGGGGACAATCATTTCATTGCCTGTCTCATTCAGAATTAATGTGGTTCCTTCGGATTCCATCCATTGATTAAAACCAAGAATAAAAGTGTGGGCACCACTAATCATAATAGGGAAAAGCACTTAATCAAGAATAAAATTTAAATTTAGACCACATTAGGTTTTATCATAGTATATTCATGGTCGTTTCTAAAACACTAGGATTGTATCCTACACATTAACATATCCTTACGGTTCCTACTAAGGCTTTCTCATCCAAATGTACAAAGGTTAACTATACCTTTACTCTGGTACAAACTATAACGACCCATACTTTATATACATTGATATTACTTAAGAACTGAATCATATTTACTATAACATATAAAAAAACATAAGAGGATTGTTTTGGTATAGTGTATTATGAAACTGGGAAACATAAACAATCGGTTCATAAAACATCTATATTGTCTCCCATTTATTTCATCGTGAATAGTATCCTTTTTGGCATATCATAATTAATTCTTATCTACCTGACCTGGGGGTAAGAAACATACAAAAGGTTGATCTCAAATGCTCAGTAAGGCTAAACAAATGATATATCAATCATATATAACATTTGAAAATATTTTCCATCATATAAGAGATCATAATATCATGTCATGGGATAAATTATAGAAGTGAAATGTAATCACAATAATCATAACATAGGACAAGAAATTTAATGTAACACACACATAATCATAGAAAATCATTTCATATTAGTCAAGGCTCTTTTCCAATACTATCATAATAGACATTGTCCTTTACTAAACCGAGTTCTCTCCTCATTCCTACCCTGTATCACTGAACCGGATAAACAGGACATTCCATACATGTATATATCATGAGATATAAATAATTAACCAATTCATTGGTGGGAGACATAGCTCCCACCCATCTCATAATGAAATCATTCTTACATGTGACACAAAACATAAATCATCCATCAAAGAATATCCTATAAAATAAAATGGGATTCTTAAACATCATGCCATCATAACATAATCCATATAAAATTGATAAAAATAATTCCATCATAAACATAATCAAATAAAAGTAATAATAGGGATATAAACATATTCTTATGTCATATGAGATGGAAAATAATTTTGATAGAACACGTGAACATATTTTTTGAGTAAAACATCCTTTCTTGTTCAAAAACATTTTATTTTCTCAAAATTTCATGCAATTATAAAAGAAAAGTATTTAATTGAAAATAAACATGAAATATTGTAAAGTAATTTTAACCAAAATAATTCTTAATGAAATTATAAAATGTTTTTCATGTCGTATAAGTTAAAAAAAACATTTTCCTCGTACTTGTGCTGGAAAAGTCATGAAGTACCTCCTATGGTAAACCAAAGAAAGATTCCTTCCATTCCATGTAGTAAAAGTCAAAAATGGGTAAAAAAATACTTTAAAAATAAATAGAACAATAGTAAAAAAATTTATGAAAACATGGATAAGGATGATAAATATATCCCGGGTAAATACGTATGTATAAACAATCTCGAATAAAAATGAAATTGCAAAATTATCACTTAACTTAGGTCTGATATGCTTCGTATGTATCAAAACCTCATGTATAATGATTTAAATAATGTTAATGATTTATTCCAGAATCATAATAATTTTTATGATAACATTTATGATTATAGTTTCATCCATTGTTTAGTAACATTTCATTATTACTCGTTATTTGGGTATTAACTGCTTTATGTACTTATGTATGTTTTGTCGGATAACTCCTTATTCCTATTTGTAGGTTTTGGTTATATAATTTATAGAATTCTATTAGTATTATATATATCATATATATTCATTAAATTCGTTTATAGAATCATGGTTTAATGAAGATTATATAGAATGAATCACATCACACCAGGGAGATGGTAAACAGTACGTACGCGCGCGTGATGATATCGTTCCTAAAAATGTTGAATGATGTTGAAGTGGGTGGTGTATAGTATATAATAACTAGTATCACATTATAATAATCATATATAGTTATTATTTCCAACATTATACCCATATGAGTAAGGTGGTGGTGAAAAAATATTAAACCACGGCGTTGAGACGGTAAGTCATATGTACGCACACACGATGATTTTGTTTTTTGTAGGATGGATAGAAGGTAAAATATGTTTGTTTCATAATTATAGTAACATATCATTATATTAGTTATACTTATTTTATTACTTAATAAAGAAAAAAATAAATACGAGGAGTAGAAGAATAATTAAATTTGAAAAAATCGGTAGAAGGGAATACAACGTCATTGACATGCCTCCTATAAATTTCTTCTTTTTCGACATCAGTTTCTCTTTTGAGAAGGAAAAAACCTGTAGAATGTTACTATGGAATTTTAGAAGATAAATGGGTAGGTGGTGGCCAATATTGAAGGCTAAAAACTAAGTGTAGAGGAGATGTAGTAGGTGCCCTTTTATTAGAGAGGAGAGAGGCACTTTAGGAAACTCTCATAAATATTAATTTATAATAAATTATATTTCGACTAAAAATGGCCCAAAACATATTAAATTAAAATATAATATGATTTTTGTTTTAATAACCATCATAAAAAAAATTATACATGTTTAGATTTTTTTGTATCCTTACCGTTTTGGTTTAACACTTATTTTACCTTTTTTAATCTTATTGTGATATCATGTTATTTACACACTGTGGGATAATGTAATTAGCATATCATGTTAAACAACAAAAAAAGTTAATTATGAAATTTTTTGACTAATATAAACCATTTCTCTTAATCGTATATTTTTAGTAAGTTAATATCATTTAATAATCTATTTAATGTTTTATGTTATAAATTATGTCAATTTTTGACACTATATATACTTAGCTTATAAAAAATTCATAATAAAATTATTACTTAAAAAATAATTCATTAAATAAAAGTTAACATGTCAGTGTCTTCCAGATAATTCTTGGATGACATCAAAATAACAAAATTAAATTTTTTTTAATATTTATAAATTCATTTATTAAAATCATTCATTAATGAGGTAATCACTACATCATATTTGTGTCATAAATAATTCTATTTATATAATATCTAACAATTATATATAAAATACCATGATGTATGAAATAAATTTATATTTATAATGATTATTTATAAGAAAATATATCAGTTATGTAACCCTATATGAAAATCGATTTAGTAAAAATTAAATGTTTAGGTTATAAATATCTTTACATTAAATTAATTTTTATAAAATTTCATTTTCAAATCCATGTGAATCCATGGGGCCCCAAAATAGACCCAATGATTCCAATGGTCATTAATATTTCATCCAATAGTATTAGGACACATTTTAGGGTAGTATTATATTGTTAAATTATTATTTTTTACCTTTATTTAACATATTTACCCTTTAACCATGGTAAATATAATAATTACTAAAGTTACTATTCATAATGTCCAAAAATAAATGGAACATATTTACACAATATGGACCATCTCATTAAAAATATGGAATCCAATTTTCCAAATTCCAAACACAGAATTTGCAGTAATTGATTTAAAATTAATCATTTTGTTGAAATGAGAAAACGAGTTTTAAAAGTTAAAACATTGAAAAAGATTGAAATGTTTTTACCTGTGAATTCAATATAAAATTAATGATAATGACTTAAATTATATTAATGAGTAAAAATATATGATATTAATAATTTCAAACCATTAAATATTATAATTTATCCATATAAATTATCTCAATGAAAAAGTTGGTTTTAATTAAAATTTTGCGTGTTATACTATTTATCCAAACAATAAAGTTATCAAAAAAATATCCGAAATTTTTCCAAAGTGAATTTTTATATCCCACATCAAAATAACATATTTAGTTTTTCATATAGAAATTATTAATGTTCCAAAATCCTAATTTAAAAAAATTTGGCCATTCAACATTATAAAATTGACTTTTAAAAAAAATAGTTTCTTATATATATATAGATTTTTATTCATACCGAATGACTAAAATATCAATTTTATGAATGTAAAAAAATATTTTATAAAGTATATAACACATATATCTCATTAATCTCATTATGAAATGTAATTATCTCATGAAAATAAAAATATCAAATTGATTTATATTTTTCATAAATAATTAGTAGCCAAAGAGTTCATAATTCATTTTCATAAGATAATTATAATTATTCCCACTAACCTAAAATCTAGGCTATAATGGTAATTTTACATTAAGGTTATCTCGCGTTTTGTTTAAACTCATGATTACAGGAAAATAACGTTGCTGAAGGATAAAAATTATTTAATGAAAATATTTAATAAAACATCCGGGTGTTACATTATACCCCTCTTAAATTGAATTTTGCCCTCGAAATTCGTCACATGGAAATATACAGATGACGATACCTCTCCCTCATCATATCCTCATGTTCCCATTTATCTTATTCTAATTAGTGGTTCCTCCATAAGACATTAACCAAGCGAGTGATCTAGTTTAATTGAACATGTTCTCTACGATCCAGAATATCTATTGGTTATTCTTCATATGATTGATCATGCTCCATCCGTATGACTTTTGAGCTTAGTACATGTGTTAGATAAAGTATGTACTTTCTCAAGAGGGATACAAGGAACACATCATGATCTTGGGAGAGATTCGGTGGATGCACCAATCAGTATGCTACCTTCCCAACACGATCCAGAATTTCAAAAGGACCGATATACCTAGGGCTCAACATCCCCTCTTTCAAAATATCAATAATATATTCTAGGGAGATATTTGTAAGAACACCTTATCACCCACTTCAATCTCTAGGTCTTTTCTTCGGTTTTCAGTATATATTTTTTCTCGACTTTCAGATACTGTTATGTGTTGTTGAGTTGATCTGACCTTTTCTACAATTTCATTAACAAGATCAGGTCCTAATAGCATTACTTCCCCAACTTCATCCCAGAAAGTTGATGTTCTACACTTCTTTCCATACAGGGCTTCATAAAGAGCCATATGAATATTTGAGTGAATGCAATAATTGAAAGAATATTCCACCAATGGTTGGTGTTGATCCCAACTAACTTTTAAATCCATGTATCATGATCTCAACAAGTATTCCAGGGTTTGAATTGTCCTCTCAGACTGACCGTCTGTCTGAGGATGAGAAGAAGTGTTGAAACATAACTCTGTATCTAGAGCATGCTGAAGACTTCACCAGAACATTGAGGTAAACCTCATATCTCAATCAGATATAGTGAACTATTTTACTCCATGCAATATTACCACTTCCATTACATATATCTAGGAAATATGATCAAAAGGGAAATCATCTCTAATAGTGATGAAGTGTGCTGACTTCGTAAGGTGGTCAACTATATCCTTGATAGCATTATCTTCTTTGGATGTTTTGTGAAGCCTGGTGAAAAAGTCCATAGTGTTGTTTTCCCAATTCCATTCTGGTATGGGTAATGGTTGTAACATCCCCTTAGACTACTATCTCTCAATGTTAACTTGCAACAATCCTATCATCGAGAGACATATTCAGTGACATTTCATTCCATTCTAACCTGCCATAATTACTCTTTCAGTTCTTGTACAACTTTGTGCTTCCAGGGTGAATAGATAATGAAGAACTATGAGCCTTATCCAATAGATCCTTTAATTATGGTATGGTAGAAACACAAACCTGATTCCTGAACCTTATTATTTCATCACATTCAATGTTGAATTCTGGAACATTTCTCACCATATTTTGTAACTCTACATCTTCCTTCTGTTTCCCTTTAATCTTCACCTATATTGATGTCTTAACATACATTTGATAAAGATAACATTTCTCGCCTTCTATTATAATTTAATGATCAATCCTTTCAAAATCCATAAATATTGAATCTTTCATTATACTCATCAGGGATAAGATAACATGGTCTTGTTGACTTAATGCGTCATCCACATGTTTTCCTTTCCCAGGGTGGTAATGTGTTGAGAAATGATAATCTATAATCAAATCCAACCATATTATTTGGTGCATATTCAGCTCCTTTTGTGTGAATATATACTTTAAACATTTACGATCAGTATAAATATCACACCTTTGAACATAACGATAATGCAGCAATATATTTAATTTAAATATTACCACAACTAACTCCAACTCATGAGTTGGGTAATTTTTCTCATGTATTTTCAACTGTCATGAGGCATAAGCTATCACCATATCATTTTTCATTAGAACACACCCCAATCCATTCTTAGATGCATCACTATCGATCACAAACCTTTCTCCACTACAAGGAAGTGTGATCATATGTTCGATGTCTAATATTCTTTTTAGCTCTTTGAGATTATCTTCACATTCCTCTATCCAAACGAACATATGTCTTTTCTTAGTCAACTTGTTGAGTGGATTAGATAATCATGAAAAATATTCCACAAAACATCGTTAATATCCAGCCAAACAAAGAAAAATCGGATCTCAGTTACTATTTTTGGTCTTGACCATCTTTCAATTATCATAGTTTTTTCTGGATACTCATATATCCCCCCTCTTGAGATTATATAACCCAAAAATGAATCTTTTTTAAGTCAATACTTACACTTGGTAACCTTTTCATAAAGCTTATACTTTCTATGGATCTTCAGTACAATTCTCAAGTGATCTTTATATTATTCATTTATCTATGAATAAACTAGAATTTCATCTATAAAGACTACCACAAACTAATCAATATTGTCTCTAAAGACTCTGTTCATTATATCCAGGAAGATAGCAGGGGTATTAGTAAGACCAAAAGGCATCACTATAAATTCATAGTGTCCATACCTTGTACAAAATGTTGTATTTGGTATATCATCCTTTTTTACCCGTAATTAATGATACCCTAAATGAAGATCAATATTGAAAAAGTATTGAGCTTCGCATAGTTGGTCAAATAAGTCATCAATGTAGTGAAGAGGATATTTTTTCTTGATAGTGATCTTATTATGTTCTCAATAATCAATGGAGAGTCTCATTGATCCATCATTCTTCTTAACAAATAGAATAGTTTCTCCCCAAGGTGACTCACTAGGGCATATTAATCCTTTATCAATATTTTTGTGGATTTGCTTATTCATTTCCTACAACTCAATTGGGGCCATCCTATAAGGGGTTTTTGAATTATGCATAGCACCCGGTATGAGTTCTATTGAAATATCAACTTCTCGATTTGGTGGAAGACCTAGAAATTTCTTAGAAAGACATCATCAAACTCTCGTACAATGGTCGTATTCTTAATCGTGAGTTTCTCCCCATCCATTTATGATAAATAAACTTCATTTATTGGAATGAAGTCCCATAAGATGGAAGAAAATTCCACTAGAAGGTTATATTCATCCTTTCACTAATAGATGGTTATATAGTAATATAGAATATTAAATGTGACTTACCTTCCTTGTAAATTGATATGATATCCATATAAATTAATCCAATTCATTCCAATAATCACATAAAAATCAACTATAGGAAGGATCACAAGATTTTCAGGAATCACTTCCCCATAAACATCAATTGGATAAGAATTGTAAACTTTTAATGTGATTGTTGTGCCATTAGGACTTGTCACAGAAAACTAAACATCTAATTATTGAGGTAATTCAGTGATACACATATAAAATTCATTTGAAATAAAAGAGTGGGTAAATCAAGAATCTAATAAAACATTTTTCTACTTTAGAGTGGATGGTAAGTGTGACTTTCACCACTTCATTATCATACTCCATGAAGCTGATAGTAAGTGTATGTGAATTTCCCTTTTATTTGACCTTAAGAGTTTGTTGATGTCGATCATCATCAATAACCATTGGATTTGGACATTGATTCACATAATTCCCCATTTCCTGGCACATGTACCATTGAAGTGTAGGAGGTTCATTATGTGTAGCGTTTTCTTTTTTTTGCATCATTAGACATATTTTTACTATCACATTAGTATTCAGTTTCCCATTGACCTTCTTTTACACACATAAAATATTTAATAGTCCCTTTAAGAAATTTAACTCCATGTTTCTTTCCAAACATGGAGCATACGGGAAAACTCATCTTCTTTTCAGTGTGGTCTTTTGATTTCCATTAGAATTCTATTTTCCTCTTCTTATCAAACCTATATGACTGATGGGTTACTCCAATTTTAATATCAACCTTGAGATCACGTAGAACAATTTCTATGAAGCTATTGAAGGACCTTATGGCTAATTCCCTCTGGAGACATTGTTTTAAGACCCTAAAGTATCGATCAATCTTACTCCCAGGTTGGATAACAATTCTATAAACCTACCTTACATGTCATGTAAAATTTTCATTATAGGTACCAACAGATTCATCATCCTTTTTCTTAAGTTCAAGTAACTCCTTCTCCATATTTTTTCATAGAATATGAAAAAAGTATTTATTGAAAAATATGTTCTTGAACTCTTCCCAATACATGGATTCAATTTCTTCTCTTTGCCGCATATTATTGATAACATTCCACCATAGATCAGCTTCACCTTCCAAATGATATACTGCTAATATGACTTTATCATGTTCATAACATTGTATAACTAAAAATATCTTTTTAGTGGTACTGATCCATTGTTCAACCACAAATGGATCATAAGTCCCACTGAATTAAGGTGGATTCTGCCTTATAAATGATTCAACAGAATGTTGCTCCTTCTTTTTCTCGTTTGGAAGTTATTCATGATTCATAGCTTCAGAACGTTTCTTGAGAAAGGCTACAAGATTTTTCATTCCAACTCCCATTACATTTTTTTTCTTAGGGTACAATCATTTCATTTCCTATTTCATTCATCATTAATATGGTTCCTTTAGGTACAATCCATTGACTAAAACCAAGAAGAAAAGTGTTAGAATTACTAGTCATAACAGGAAAACCACATAATCAAGAATAAAATTTAAATTTAGCACACTTTAGGTTTTATCATAGTTTATTCATAGTAGTTTATAAAAAACTGTAATTTTATTCTATACATAGACATATCCTTATGGTTCTTGCTAAGGATTTCTCATCCTAGTTTACAAAGGATAACTATACATTTCCTCTGATACAAACTATAATAAACCATACATTAAATACATTGATGTTACATAAAAATTGAATCATATTTAATCTAACATATAACAAAACTATAACATGGCTACATAGTAATAGTGTCTTTAGAAACTAGGAAACATAAACAACATGTTCATAAAACATCTATATTGTCTCCCATTTATTACATCGTGACTAGAATCATTTTTGGAATGCCATAATTAATTCCCTTCATCCTGACCTGGGGACAAGAAACATACAAAAGGGTGATCTCAAATGCTTAGTAAGGGTAAAGAAAGGAGATATCAATCAAATATAACATTTGAAAATCTTTTCCTGCATATAAGATATCATAATATCATGTCATGGGATAAATCGTAGAAGTGAAATGTAATCCCAAAAATCATATAATAAGACATGAAATTGTTGTGAATACACACATAATCATAGAATATCATTTCATATTATTCAGGGATCTTTTCCAAGACCATCATAATAGACAAAGTCCTTTACTGAACAGAGTTCTCTCTCCATTCCATCCCGGTATCACTGAACCAGACTACCTTTCCATTCCAGCCATATCTGTCCCAAGAGATATAAATCATTAACCATTTCATTGGTTCGAGATATAGGACCCACCCATCTCATAATAAAATAATTCTTACATGTTCCACACAACATAAATCGTTTATCAAATAATATCCCATGAGATAAAATGGGATTCATAAACATAATTCCATCATAAAGTAATCCATACGGAATTGATAGAAATATTTCCATCATAAACATATTCAAATAAAATTAATAATACTGATAGAAACATAACCTTATGTCATCTTAGATGGAAAATAAATTTTTATAAAACAATTGAACATAGTTATTGAGGAAAACGTCCTTTCTTCTTTAGAAACATTTTCTTATCTCAAAATTTCATGATATTTTAAAATAAAAGAATTTAAATGAAAATAAAAATGAAATATTGTAAAGTATGTTTCTCAGAAATAATGCTTTATGAAAGCGTAAAATTTTTTTCACGTCGTATAAGTTAAAAAAACAATGTCCTCATACATGTGCTGGAAAAGTCAAAAAGTACCTCCTATTATAAACCAAAGAAAGATTTCTTCCATTACATGTAGTAGAACTAAAAAATGGGTACAAATTACTTTAAATATAAATAGAAAAATAGTAAAAAACATATGAAAACATGGATATGGATGATAAATATATCCCTAGAAAATACTTATGTATAAAAAATATCTGATAAAAATGAGATCGCAAAATTATCACTTAGCTTAGGTCTGATATGCTTCGTATGTATCCAAACCTCCAGTATAATGGTTTTATTAATGTTACTAATTTATTATAGAATCATAATAATTTTTATGATTACATTTATCATCTTATTTTCATACATTTTTTAGTATCATTTCATTGTTTCTCATTATTAGGGTATTAACTACTTTATGTACTTGTGTATGTTTTTCGGATAAGTCCATAGTACTCTTTTTAGGTTATAGTTATATCATTTTTAGAATGATATTATCATAATATATATAATATATATTAATTCAATTGATTTATATAATCATTTTTTAATGAATATTATGTAAAACGAATCGCATCACACCATGTAGACGGTAAGCCGTACGTACACACGCATGAAGATATCATTTCTATAATTTTTGAATGGTGTATTAGTGGATTGTGTATAGTATCTCATAATTGGTATCATGATAGAATAAAAATATATAGTTATTATTTCAACCATTACATCCATACAAGTAAGGTGGTGGTGAAAAAAATATTACACCACGGTGTGGAGATGGTAAGCCATACATACACATGCGCGAAGATTTTGATTTTAGTAGGATGGATAGAAGGTGAAATATGTTTGTTTCATATTTATAATTACATATAAATACATTAGTGATACTGAGGATATAACTTTATAATGAAAAACTAAATAAGAGGAGTAGAATAATAATAAAATTTGAAAGAATTGGTGGAAGAGATTACCTCTTCCTCGACGTGCCTCATTTAAATTTAATCTTTAGGGACTTGAGTTGGTATTTTGAGAAGGATAGAGCCTCTATAATTTAACTAGGGAAGTTTAGAAGATAAATGGGTAGGTGGTGTCTAAGCTCTATGGCTCAAAATTTAGTAAAGAGGAGAGGTCGTAGGTTCCCTTTCATAAGAGAGGAGAGAGGAACTTTAAGAAACACTCATAAATATTAACTTGTAATAAATTAAATTTTGACTAAATATGGTTCAAAAATTATTTAATTCAATGATAATATTATTTTTTTTGCATACCTATCATAAAATAGTATTTATACAAGTTTAGAATTTTTTGTAACCTTATCTTTTTTGTTTAAAGGCTATTTTACCTATTTTAATCATACCATGATATCATTTTATTTACACATTGTGGGTTAATGTAATAATAATATCAAGTCAAACAACCCAAAAATAGTTGTTTATGAAATTTTTTGACATATGTAAACCATTTTTCATAATATTATATTTTTAGGAATTTAATATCATTTAATGAAATATTTAATGTTTTAAGTTATAAATTTTGTCAATTTTTTACACTATTCATACTAGACTTTCTAAAAAATCATAAAACATTATTAATTAGGAAATAAGTCATTAAATAAAATCTAATATTTCAATGTTGTCCATAAAATTCGTGGATGCCATCAAAATAACCAAATTACATTTCTTTAATATTTGTAAATTCATTTATTTTAATCTTTCATTAATGAGGTATTCACTACATCATATTTGTGTCATAAATAAAACTATTTATATAATCTTGAAAAATTATATATAATATAACATGTTATAGGAACTCATATTATAATTATAATGATTATTTATAAGAAAATAGATCAGTTATGTAACCCTATATTAAAATCGATTTATTAAAAGTTACATGTTTTGGTTATAAAAATCTTTACGTTAAATTAATTTTTATAAAATGTCATTTTCACATTCATGTGAATCCATAGGGTCCCAAAATGGACCCAAGGATTCCCATAGCCAGAAATATTTCATTCAATAGGAATAGGACCCGTTTTAGGGTAGTATTATATTATTACATTATTATTTTTTACCCTTATTTACAAGATTTAACCTTTAACCATGGTAAGTAAAATAATTACGGAAGTTACTATATATAATGTCGAAAAATAAATGGTACCTATTTAGCCAATTTGGACCATCTAATTACAAATATGGAATCCATTTTTTCAAATTTAAAACACATAATTTGTAGTAATTGATTAAAAATTAATCATGTTATTGAATGGAGAAAACGTGTTTTAAAAGTTAAACCATAAAAAAAGATATAAATGTTTTTACCTATGAATTCAATGTAAAATTAATGATAATGACTTAAATTATATGAAGTGGTAATAATATATTCTATTAATACTTTAAAGCCATTATATATTATAATTTATCTATATAAATTATCTCGATGAAAATATTTGTTTTTAATTAAAATTTAGCGTATTATTACTATTCATCCAAATAAAAAAGTTATCCGAAAAATATCAGAAATTTTTACACAGTAAATTTTTATATCTTTCATCCAAATAACATGTTTATTTTGTAATATAAAAATTATTAATGTCCCAAAATCTTAATTTAAAACAAGTGGGCCATTCAATATTATAAAATTTACTTTGTAAAAAAATATGATCTTATACATATATAAGGTTTTATTTATACCGTATGACTAAAATAACATGTGTATGAATGTAAAAAAATATTTTATTAAGTATATAACACATATATCACATTAATATCATCAAGAAATGTAATTAAATAAAGAAAATAAAAACATCTAATTGATTTATATTTTACATAAATAATTAATAGCCAAAGAATTCAAAATGCATTTTCATAAGTTAGTTATAATTATTCCCACTAAACTAACGACTAAGATATAATGGTAATTTTACATTATGGGCATCTTATGGTTCATGTATACTCACTATTGCGTGAAAAGAAATCCATTTAAGGGTAAATCTTATTAAAAGAAAATGCTTCATCAAACATCCAGATATTACATTATACCACCTTAAACTGAATCTGTCCCTTGAAATTATTAACTTGGAAATAAATAGATGAGGATACCTCTCCCTCATCATATCCTCATGTTCCCATGTATCTTATTCTAATTTTTTGTTCCTCTATAAAACATTAAACAATCAACTGGTCATGTTTAATTGCACTTTTTTGATACGATCCAGAATCTCTATCAGTTGTTCTTCATATGAATGATTTTTCTCTATCAGTATGACTTTTTCTCTTTGTACTTGTGAAGGATCAAGTATGTACTTTCTTAGTAGGGATACATGGAACACATCATGAACTTGAGAGAGATTTAGTGGATGTGAAAATCGATAAGCTACCTTCCCAAAACGATCCAGAATTTCAAAAGGACTGGTATACCTAGGGCTCAACATGACTCTCTTTCTAAATCTCATTAATGTATTCTAGAGAGATATTAGTAAGAACAACTTATCACCCACTTCAATATCTAGGTTTTTTCATCAGTTTTCAGTATAATGTTTTTGTCTACATTAAGATACTGTTATGTGTTGTTCAGTAGATTTGACCTTTTCTTCCATTTCATCAAAAAGATAAGGTTCTAATAGCTTTCTTCCACAACTTCATCCCAGAAAGTTGGTGTTCTACACTTATTTCCAAAGAGGGCTTCATAAAGAGCCATATGAATATTTGAGTGAAAGTTATTATTGTAATAAAATTCCACCAATGGTTGTTGTTAATCCCAACAACTTTTTAAATACATTGTTCAAGATCTCAACATGTATTCCAGAGTTTGAATTGTCCTCTCAGACTGACTATCTGTCTGAGGATGATAAGAAGTACTGAAACATAACTATGTATCAAGAGCATGCTGAAGACTTCACTAGAGCATCGAGGAAAACCTCAAGTCCAAATCAGATATAAGGGAATATGGTACTCAATGCAATATTACCACTTCTAATACATATTTTTGTGAAATATGATCAAGAGAGAAGTACTCTCTAATAGAAATGAAGTGTTTCAACTTTGTATGGTGGTTAACTATAACTCCGATAGAATTATTTTCTTTGGATGTTTTGGGAATCTTGGTGAAAAATACCATAGTGGTGTTTTCTGATTTCCATTCAGTTTTGGGTAATAGTTGCAACTTCCACTTAGAATTTTGTCTGTCATCCTTAACTTGTTAACAAATTAATCATAAAGAGGTATATTTAGCAACATATCTTTCTATTCCATCCCACCATATGTACTCTTTCAGGTCAGTTAATTCTCTGTGATTCCAGGGAGAACATATAATGAAGAACTACGAGCCTCATCTAATAGCTCCTTCTTTAATTCTGGTATGGGAGGAACACAAACCCGATTCCTAAACCTTCTTATTTCATCACAATCAAGGTTGAATTCAAGATCATATATCACCTTATTTTTTAACTCTACATATTCCTTCTATTTCCCTTTAATATTCACTTGTATAGACGGTTTAACATACATTTGATAAAGATAACATTTCTCCCCTTCTATTATAATTTCAAGATCCATCCCCTGAAATTCCATTAATATTGGATATTTCACTATACTCATCATGGATAAGATAGCATGGTCTGGTTGACTTAATGCATCTTCCACCTGGTTTTCATTCCAAGGGTTGTGATTTATTAAGAAATTGTAATCATTAATCAACTCAAAATATCTTCTTTGGCACATATTCAACTCATTTTGTGAGAAAATATAATTTAAACTTTTATGATCAGTATAAATATCACACATTTCACCATAAATAAAATGCCTCCATATATTTAATGTAATGATTACCATAGATAACTCCAAATCATGAGTTGGGTAATTTTGCTCATGAATTTTCAATTGTCATGAGGTATAAGCTATCACTGTATCATTTTTCATGAGAACACACCTCAATACCTCCTTGGATTCATCACTATAGATCACAAACCATTATCCACTATAAGGAAATGTGAGCATATGTTCACTGTCTAACATTATTTTTAGCTCTTTGAAATTATCTTCGCATTCCACTATCTAAACGAACATAACTCCTTTCTTAGTCAAAATGTTGTGTGAATTATATAATCTTGATAAATCATTCACAAAACGTCGATAATATCCAACCAAACCAAGAAAACATTAGATCTCAATTACTATTGTTGGTCTCAGCCATCTTTCAATAACCAATATTATTGATGGATCCATATATATCCCATTTTTGGAGATTATGTAACCCAAAAATGAATCTTTTTGAAGCTAAAATTCACACTTGGTAAATTTTTCATAAATTTTATCCTTCCTCATGGTATTCAGTACCATTCTCAATTGATCTTCATATTATTCCTTGAAATTTTAATAAACAAGAATATCATCTATAAATACTACCACAAACTAATCAAGATAGTCTCTAAAGACTCTATTCATTATATCCATGAAGATAGAAGGGGGATTAGTAAGACCAAAAGGCATCACTATAAATTCATAGCGTCCATTGTACAGAATGTCGTATTTGGTATATCATTCTTTTTTATCCTTAATTGATGATGTCCTGAATGAAGATCAATATTGGAAAAGTATTGTGCTTAACATAGTTGGTCAAATAAGTCATCAAAGAGGGGAAGAGGATATTTTTTCTTCATAGTGATCTTATTAAGTTCTCAATAATCTATGTCAAGTCTCATTGCTCCATCATTATTCTTAACAGATAGAACAGGTTCTCCCCAAGGTGACTCACTTGGGAATATGAATCCCATATCATGATTTTCTTGGATTTTATTCTTCAATTCCTACAACACAATGGGGCCATTCTATAAGGAAATTTTGAATTAGTCATAGCACCTGGTATGAGTTCTATTGAAATCTCAACTTCACGATTTGATGGAAAGTGTGGAAATTACTTCAGAAAGACATCATCAAACTCCCATACAATAGAAATATTCTTAATCATGAGTTTCTACCCTACCATTTTAAATTGATAAACTTCATTTATTGGAATCAAGACCCATAAGATGGAAGAAATTTCAACTGGAAGGTTATAATCATCCTTGCACAGATAGATGATCACATATTAATCTAGAATATTAAATCTTACATACCTTATTTGGAAATTGATATTGGATCCATATAGAGAAATCCAATCCATGACAATTATCTCATAAAATTACACTATTTGAAGGATCATGAGATTTGTAGGAAGCACATTCCCGCAAACTAAAATTGGATCAGAATTGTAAACTTTTGATGCGACTGTTGTGCCATTAGGAGTTGTCATAAAAACCCAACATCTAATTATTCAAGTAATTTTGTGATACCCTTGGAAAATTATTTAGAAATAAAATAGTGGGTGGATCTAGAATCACCTAAAACATTTTTCTACTTTAGATTGGATGGTAAATGTACCTTCCACCACTTCATTATCATACATCATGTCGTCGATAGTAATTGCACGTGAGTTTCCATAGTATTTTTCCTTAAGAGTTTTTTGACGTCGATAATCGTCATTAACCATTGGATTTGGTCATTTATTCACATAATTACTCATTTCCTTGCACATGTAACATGGAAGTGTAGGAGGTTCATTATGTGTAGCCTTTTCTTCTTCACATCATTAGACATATTTTTCCTATCACTTCGGTATTCAATTTCCCGTTGACCTTAATTTACACACATAAAACATTTAATAGTTCCATTAAGATAATATTCTCCATGTTTCTTTCCAAACATTATGAAAAAAGGGAAAACTCATCTTCTTTTCCGTGTGGCTTTTTGATTTTCATTTTAATTCCATTTTCCTTTTCTTATTAAACCCATATGACTGATGGGTTACTCCAATTTTCATCTAAACCTTAAGATCACATTGAACAATTTCCATGTAGCTATTGAATTTCATTATGTATAATTCTATTTGGAGAATTGGTTTTATGCCATGAATGAATCGATCAATCTTACTCTCAGGTTGGATAACAATTATAGAAATGCCCCTTGCATGTCTTGTAAAATTAGCATTTTTGGGTACCAACGGATTCATCATCATTTTTCTTAAGATCAAGAAACTCCTAATCCATATTTTTCTAATAATACGAGGAATGCACTTATTAAAAAATATGTTATTGAACTATTCCCATTCCATGGACTCAATTTCATATCTTTACCTCATATTATTGATAAGATTCCACCATTGACCAGCTTCACCTTCCCAACGATATACTGCTATGATGAGTTTATCTTTTTTAGAAAATTATTTAACTAAAAATATTTTTTCAGTGGTATTGATCCATTTTTCATCCAATAATGGATCATTGAACCAGCTGAATGAAGTTGGATGCTTCCTCATGAATGATTCAACCAAATGTTGCTCCTCCTTTTTCTAGTTTGAAAGTTCTTCATGATTCATAGAATCAGAATGTTTTGTGAGAAAGGCTACAAGATATTTTCATTCCAACTCCCATAAAATTTAGTTTCTGATGGGGACAATCATTACATTGCCTATCACATTCCGCATTAATGTGGTTCCTTCAGGTTCTATCCAGTGACTAAAACCAAGAAGAAATGTGTGACCAGCACTAATCATAATTGTAAAACCCCATAATCAAGAATAAAATTTCAATTTATCACACTTTAGGTTTTATCATATTTTATTCATGGTCGGTTATAAAACACTAGGATTGTATCCTATACTTAGACATATCCTTATGGTTCTTACTAAAACTTTCTCAACCTTATTTATAAGGGTTAACTATACCTTTCCTCTAATAAAAACTATAATGACCCATAACATACATAAATTGATATTACTTTATAATTTAAGCATATTTCCAATAACATATAAAAAAACCATAACAGGACTGTATAGGTATAGTTTATTTAGAAACTGGGAAATATAAACAACTGGTTCATAAAACATCTATATTTTCTCCCATTTATTTCACCATTACTAGGCTCCTTTTTGGAATATCATAATTAATTCCCTTTTTCATGACCTGGGGAAAATAAACATACAAAAGGGTGATCTCAAATGCTCAGTAAGGGTAAACAAAGGAGATATCAATCATATATAACATTTGAAAATATTTTCCTACATCTAAGAGATCATAATATCATGTCATTGGAGAAATCATAGAAGTTAAATCTAGTCCCAATAATAATTACATAAGACTTGAATGTTTGTGTAATACACACACAATAATAGAATATCGTATCATATTAGTCAATGCTCTTGGCCAATACTACCATAACAGGAAAATTCCATTACTGAACCGAGTTTTCTCCTCATTCCAGCCCTGTATCACTGAACCAGAATTACTTTCCATTCCACACACGTCTATCCCATGAGATATAAATCATTAACCAATTCATTATTGGGATATATAGGTCCCACCCATCTCATAATGAAATAATTCTTACATGTTCCACAAAACATAAATCATTCATCAAAGAATATCCCATTAGTTAAAATATGATTCTTAAACAACATGCCATCCTATTATAATCAGTAAGTACTTGATTAAAATAATTCCTACATAAACATAATCAAATAAAATTAATAATAGTGATATAAAAATAACCCTATGTCATCTATGATGGAAAATAATTTTGATAAAACAGTTGAAAGTAGTTCTTGAGGAAAACATCATTTCTTCTTCAAAATCAATTACTTTTCTAGAAATTTCATGAAAAATTAAAAGAAAATAATTTAATTAAAAATAAACATGAAATATTATAAAGTATATTTCTCAGAAATAATGCTTTATGAAAGTGTAAAAATTTGTTCATGTCGTATAAGTTAAAATAACATTATTCTCATACTTGTGCTGGAAAAGTCAAAAAGTACCTCCAATGTAAACCAAAGAAATATTTCTTCCATTCCATGTAGTAAAAGTAAAAAATGGGTAAAAATAATTTAAAAATATATATTACAATATTAAAAATTTAATGAAAATTTGGATATGGACGATAAATATATCACAAATAAATACTTTTTTATAAACAATCTCGGATAAAAATGAGATCGAAAAATTATCACTTACCTTAGGTCTGATATGCTTTGTATATATCCAAACCTCTAGTATAATGATTTAAATAAGGTTAATAATTTATTATAGAATCCTAATAATTTTTATGATAACATTTATGATCATATTTTCATCCATTTTTTAGTAACATTTCATTGTTACTCGTTATTCATGTATTAACTTCTCTATGTACTTATGTATGTTTTTTCTGATAATTCCTTATAATTGTTTTTAGGTTATAGTTATATAAATTACAGAATTATATTAGTATAATATATATCATATATATATTAATTAATTTAATTTAAATAATCACAGTTTAATAAATATTATGTAGAATGAATCACATCGCACCATGGGGACGGTAAACTGCACGTACGCACGCGTGATGATATCGTTCCTATAATTATTGAATGGTGTTGAAGTGGATCGTTTATATTATCTCATAATTAGTATCATGTAATAATAATCATCTATAGTTATTATTTCCACCATTATACCCATCCATGTAAGGTGGTGGTGAAGA
Source organism: Viscum album (assembly GCA_963277665.1). Classification (NCBI taxonomy): domain Eukaryota; kingdom Viridiplantae; phylum Streptophyta; class Magnoliopsida; order Santalales; family Viscaceae; genus Viscum; species Viscum album. The sequence goes on along the minus strand of OY728139.1, from coordinate 662,876,912 downwards.
AAATATTACACCACGGCGTGGAGACAGTAAGTTGTACGTACGGATGCGTGATGATTTTGTTTTTCATAGGATTGATAGAAGGTGAAATATATTTGTTTCATATTTATAATTACATATAATTATTTTATTGATACTGATTATGCTAATTTATAAGGAAATAAATAAAGAAGTAGAGTAGAAGAATATATAAATTTGAATGAATCGGTAGAAGAGGTTAACTCTTCCTCGACGTGCCTCCTTTAAATTTCTTCTTTAGAAAATTGAGTTGGCCTTTGGAGAAGACTAGAAACTCAAGAATGTAACAAGGAATGTTTAGAAGATAAATGGGTAGGTGGTGGCCAAGAATGAAGGCTCAAAATGGAGTGAAGATGAGAGGTTGTAGGTGCCCTTTTATAATAGAGGAGAGACACACTTTAGGAAATTCTCATAATTATTAGTTTATAAGAAAATAAATTTCAACTAAATATGGTCCCAAACATATTTAATTCAAAGATATGTTGATTTTTTTAATACCAATCATATAATAATATTTAGAAAAGTTATGATGTTTTTTGGTATACTTATTTTTCTTTCTTAACCCTTATTTTACCATTTTTAATCTTATCGTGATATCATGTTCTTTACACATTGTGGGTTAATGTAATTATCATATAATGTCAAACGACCCAAAAATAGTTATTTATGAAAATTTTTGATGTATATAAACCATTTATACTAATATTATATTTATAGGAATGTAATATCAATTAATAAAATATTTAATGTTTTAACATATAAATTGTGTCAATTTTGGACACTATTCATACTTATCTTTTTACAAATTCATAAAAACATTATTAGTTATAAATTCATTAAATTAAATATAATATGTCAATTTCATCCAGAAAATTGGTGGATGATATCAAAATAACCAAATTATTTTTTTTTAATATTTATAAATTCATTTATTTAAATCTTTCATTAATGAGGTAATCACTACATCATATTTGTGTCCTAAATAATAATATTTTTATAATCTCTAAAAATTATATATAAGATACGATGATGTAAAAACTAATTTTATATTTATAATGACTATTTATAAATAAATATATCAGTTATTTAACCCAATATTAAAATCGATGTAGTAAAATGTACATATTTATGGTATATATATCTTTCTAATAAATTAATTTTTATAAAAAATCTTACTCACATCCATTTGATCCATGGGGTCCCAAAATCAACCCAAGGATGCCAATGGTCAGAAATATTTCATCAAATAGGATTAGGACATGTTTTTGGATAGTATTATATTATTAAATTATTATTTTTTACCCTTATTTACAAGATTTACCATTTAACCATAGTAAATAAAATAATTAATGAAGTTACTAATCATAATGTAGAAAAATAAATGTTACCTATTTACACACATTGGACCATCTCATTATAAATATTGAATCCATTTTCCAAATTAAAATCACAAAATTTTCAGAAATTGATTTTAAATTAGTCATGTTGTTGAAATGAGAAAACGAGTATTAAAAGTTAAAACATTGAAAAATATTGAAATGTTTTTACCAATGAATTCTGTGTAAAATTAATGATGATTAATTAAATTATATTAAGTAATAAAAATATATTCTATTAATAATTTCAAACCATTAAATATTATAATTTATTCATATAAATTATCTCGATGAAAAAATTTGTTTTTACTTAACATTTCGTGTGTTTTTACTATTCATCCAAATAAGAATGTTATCAGAAAAATATCAGAAATTTTTCCAAAATAATTTTTATACCCCGCATCAAAATAACATGTTTAGGTTTTCATATAGAAATTACTAATGTTCAAAAATAATAATTTAAAACATGTTTTCCATTTAACATTATAAAATTGACTTTTTTAAAAAGAAATTGGTTCTTATACATAAAGAGGGTTGTATTCACACTGTATAACTAAAATATCAATTTTATGAATGTAAATAAATATTTAATTATGTTTATAACACATATATCTCATTAATCTCATTATGAAATGTAATTAACTCAATGAAATAAAATATCTAATTGATTTATATTTTTCATAAATAATTAATAGCCAAAGAATTCGTAACGCATTTTATAAGTTAGTTATAATTATACCCACATACCTAAAATCTAGGATATAATGGTAATTTTACATTAAAGGCATCTCGTGATTCATTTAAACTAATGATTTCATGTTAAGAAAGCTACTGAAGGATAAAAAGTATTTAAAGAAAATATTTCATAAAACATCCGGGTGTTACATTATACCCCCTTAAACAAAATTTATCCCTCGAAATTCATCACATGGAAATAAACAGATGGGGATTCCTCTCCCCCATCATATTATCAATTTCCCATGTAGTTTATTCAAATTGGTGGTTCCTCTATAAAACATTAACTGATAGAGTTCTCTTGTTTATTTGAACTTTTTTGTTACGATTCAGAGTCTCTATTGGTTGTTCTTTATATAAATTATCTTGCTCCATTAGTGTGACTTTTGAGAATAGTACATGTGAAAGGTCAAGTATGTACTTTGTCATGAGGGATACATGGAACACATCATGAACTTGATAGAGATTTGGTGGATTCTATAATAGGTAAGCTACCTTCCCAACATGATCTAGAATTTATAAAGGACCGATATACCTTGGGCTCAACATGCCCTTCATTTAAAGTCTCTTTACTCTCTTCCAGGGAGATATTCATAAGAACACCTTATCACACACTTCAATCTCTAGGTATTTTCTTCAGTTGTTAGCATAATTGTTTTTCAAATTTGAGAAACTATTATTTGTTGTGGAGTATATCTAACATTTTCTGCCATTTCATCAACAAGATCATGTCATAATAGCTTTCTTTCCCCAACTTCATCCCAGCAAGTTGGAGTTATGCGCTTTTTTCTATAGAGGGATTCATAAAGGGCCATCTGAATATTTAAGAGAAAGCTGATATTGTAAAAAAAAATAAACTAATGGTAGGTGTTGATCCCAACCACCTTTCAAATCCATAAATCAAGATCTGAACATGTATTCCAGAGTTTGAGTTGTCCTCTCTGACTAACTGTTTTTCTGAGGATGATATGAGGTGCAGAAACATAACTCTATATCTAGAGCATGCTGAATACTTCACTAGAACTTTGAGGTAATATTTGGATCCCAATTAGATATAATAGAGTGTGCTACTCAATGCAATCTTTCCACTTCTGTTACATATGTCAGGGAAATCTGGTCAAGAGAGACATCCTCTCTAATAGAAATAATGTGTGCCGACTACGTAAGGCGGTCAACTATAACCCTAATAGAATTATTGCCTTTGGATGTTTTGGGATGTCCGATGACAAAGTCCATAGTGATGTTTTCCCATTTACATTATGTTTTGGGTACGGGTTGTAACATACCTATAGGATTCTATCACTCAAGATTAACTTGCTAACAAACCAAGCATTGAGAGGCATATTCGGTGACATATCTTTCAATTCCATTCCACCATAAGTACTATTTCAGGTCTTGTACATCTTTGTGCTTCCAAGGTGAATTGAGAATTAATAACTATGAGCCTTATCCAATATCTCCTTATTTAATTCTGGTATGGGAGGAACACAAACCCAATTCTTAAACCTTATTATTTCATCACAATAAAGGTTAGATTTATGAAGTTTTCTCGCCTTATTTTGTAACTCTACATCTTCCTTCTGTTCCTCTTTAATATTCACTTGTATATATGGTTGAACATGCATTTGAGAAAGATATGATTTCTCCCCTTCGGTTATACTTTCAAGATCCATCATTTGAAAATCCATAAATATTGTATCTTTCGTTATACTTGTCAAAGATAAGATAGCATGGTCTTGTTGACTTAATGCATATGCCACTTGGTTTTCTTTACCAGGGTGGTAATGTATTGAGAAATGGTAATCTTTAATCAAATAAAACAATCTTCTTTGGTGAATATTCAGCTCCTTTTGTGTGAAAACATAATTTAAACTTATATGATCGATATAAATATCACACCTTTCACCATAAAGATAATTACTCCATATATTAAACTTAAAGATTACCATAGCTAACTCCAAATCACGAGTTAGGCAATTTTTCTCACTAATTTTAAACTGTCGTGAGGGATAAGCTATCACCATATCATTTTTCCTAAGAACACACCACGACCCCTTATTGGATGCATCACTTTAGATCACAAACCTTTCTCCACTATAAGTCATTGTGAGCATATGTTTACTGGATAACCTTCTTTTTATCTCTTTGAAATTCTCTTCACATTCCTCTGTCCAAATGAACATAACTCTTTTCTGAGAAAACACGGTGAGTGGATTAGATAATCATGAAAAATATTTCAAAAAACGTCAATAATATCTAGCCAAACCCACAAAACATCAGATCTCAGTTACTATTTTTGTTCTCTACCATCTTTCAATAACCATTATTTTGCTGGATCCATAGATATACCCTCCCTTGAGATTATGTGACCCAAAAATGTAACTTTTTGAAGCCAAAATTCATACCTGGTTAATTTTTCATAAATATAATCCTTTCTCAGGGTCTTCAGTACAATTCCCAAGTGATCTTCATATTTTTCCTTGATACTTGAATAAACAAGAATATCATCTATAAAGACTACAACAAACTCATCAATATAGTTTCAAAGGACACTGTTCATTATTTCTTTGAAGGTAGCAGGGGAATTAGTGTGTCCAAGAGGCATCACTATAAATTCATAGTGTCCATACCTTGTACATAATGTCGTATTTGGTATATCCTCCTTTTTGACCCTTAATTGATGATACCCTAAACTAATTTCAATCATGAAAATGTATTGATCTTCGCATGTTTGGTCAAATAAGTCATCAATGTGAGGAAGAGGGTATTTTTTATTGATAGTGATATTCTTAAGTTCTCGATAATCAATGTAGAGACTCATTAATCCATTTTTCTTCTTAACCAATAGAACAGGTTCTCCCCAAGGTGACTCACTATGGCATATTAATTCCTTATCAATATTTTCTTTGATTTCATTCTTCAATTATTGAAAATCCATTGGGTCCATTCTATAATGTGTTTTTGAATAGGAATAGAACCCAGTATGAGTTCTATTGAAATATCAACTTCACTATTTGGTGAAGAACTATAAATTCCATCAGAAAGACAACATCAAACTCTCGTACAATGGGCGTATTCTTATTAGGGATTTTCTCCTCTAACGACCCAAACATTCATTAAGGGAAATCCCCCGTGATCTAATTAAATGTCTCTTTATGTAAAATGTTTCTATAAAATGAGAACTTCATTGGTTTTATGTTTTTTTATTTTAAAATACCATTATGAATTTTGAATGCTGCTAATATAGTCATTGAATAGTGATCACATGATTAGTATAAATATAGGTCTGTAAAAAATCCAATTTACTCAGACAAAGGAAGTGATGGCCTAATCCTGTAGACTTTACCCATATGAAGCCCATTTGTCAGAGCTCATAAAGGAGGTGGATTCTTTGGGCTTCTCTCATTACCAATCCCATGTTGAGCTTGAATACATTATGCTTGAGTGGAACCGCCTATGAGAGAAGTGGAAATTGATAGAGATTACCACTCGAGCGATGTTATCTGAGCCACCCAAAGAGTATGTCACCATCGTGCACCTTACCCTAAGGTCTTATGAGGGTGTTTTAAGGGTTTATGTAACAAGACCCTAGCACTATGATTATGTATATTATTTTTGTATATAACAAAGAAAATACTTTCATTTTATTATTGTTACGTTGTAAATAGTTTTTGTAGTGAAAATAGTATTTTAATTTAATATTTAACTAAGAAATCTATTTTGATGAATTAATGGATTTTTGAATTAAATAATAAATTAATAAAATATTTTTATTATTGAATTGGTTTTTATTACATATAAACTATTGTATAATTTTATGAAAGCAATTGTAATTCTTATAACAGTTTGAAAGTTGTTTCTGTCAAAACCCTTGATTTTTCGATATATGCCAGTTTTCATTTTAAAAGTAATAATTCAAATATTTAGAAAATTATTTAGATAAAATGAATTTTATTTTTGGAATCAGGATGTCACAATTATCCAACGGTGAATTTTTCATAACTTTCTGAGACAGTCAGGTTTTTGGGTAAAAATTAAATATTGTTTAAATATATAATGTGTTTTATGACATCATAATGACCCAATAGTGATGTAATAAAGTAATATAAATTATATTTTCGGAAAATATATGTTTTAACATTAAAATAATGTGATTTCAGGTTTTTTATTTATTTTACAAAACATTACTAGACCCTCCAAGAGTTATAAAACATATTGTCTTTTTAAATTGTTTTCCTTGAGAGTGTGACTCACCTCCACATAAGCTACCATATTATTTTATGAATTTAGGCCATTTTCCATATAAAATGTGGTTTTACACTCCCCTTTGGAAAAAACCATGGGTAAAAACCATGCACTAGTTTGTGGTTTTGATCAGTTTAATGTGAGGTGTCCCAAACCTAAATAATAAAGAATTCCTTCCAGTTCCCTATATAAACCCACCCACTCCCCCACTTCCACTTCACTAAAATCCTTTGGAGTTCATCAAACCTCTTTAACACTCTCTCTAGAATCCTCCCAAGGTGTACGGAGCTCCAAATAAGCCTCTCTTAAGCATCTCACAAGCCATTGGGATTACACTTCCACATAAGGGTTTTCCTCCTTTCTCATTTTTTCAAAAAAAAATTAAGTTGTTATGACATTTTAATTTCAATTATAAATGTCAGGGTATTATTTCAAAAATCCCACATACTTCCCAATTTTTTTTAATTGTGGGAAACCCCTTTACCTCTCATAAAATTCCTCCCATGTACACCCATTACTATGCTGAAATTCCGAATGAAATTTCTCTCTCCTCGTTTACATTCAAGAATATATTTTGTATCATGAATAAAAATTACACTAAAATTGTTGGTACATGTTTCAATATGACCCCATTACGGTAAATGTTATGTACATATGATGAGACACCCCTTTATCTCTCATCAGCCACTTTTTATGAAGTCTTATGTCACGTCATTATGCGGTCTAAATTGCACCATGTGTTTTCAAGCCAGAGTCCTTGTGTTGTGAGTACCATGCCCATTTCTCTATCAATGGTATTTACCATTATAAAAATTTACTTATTTATTATAGATTTTAGTGTATGAATTACACATTCCTTTATCGTGTAATAAATGATGATGTTTGATGAATCCATGTTTTATGATCCATGTGGCACACTTATGCATGAAATGAAATGTTTAAGAAAGGTGTGCCCTGATAGAGCTCCAATCCATTAGGTAATGTATTTTATCATGATATGTCATGTGCAATGAGTGTTGAATCATGATAATTCATGTTTAACAAGGGTTTACTCGTGATTCATGTGCAATGAGGGTTTACTAATACTCCATGTGCAATGAGCCTTGGCTAATTCTAATTCCATGATAAGGGTTGTTGCCACATCTCCATGTTATGATTATCGTGTTTTATCATGAATTTATGATCATGTTCCTATTATGATCTATTTATATGCCTAATTTCTAACATTTATTGTTTTTCTCATGTTATTCCATGTTATTCCTTTACTGCGTTTTATAGCTCACCCTTTTCTTATCAATGTCCTCAGGTTATCCCATGAAATGCTAAGTACGAGGGAATATAGTGGTCATGTAAAATATTTTTTCAATAAAGTTGTTGTATTTCATGATTTATATTGTCATGTAATGATCTTAATCCCCAATTACAATAGACATCTTGATCTTATAAGTTGTATAAAGTGAATTTTATGTAATAAATCATGTTTATGTTTTTTATAAAGAGCAGGGTTTTTATAGTTGGTATCACATGATAGGTTAGTTATTTTTGGGATTAGGATTATAAAACCCAAATAAATCCTTACAGACAAGACTACATATAATAAAAAAATCCCTAAGTTTTTTTGAGTATTGAGTAAGTTTTTTATCATGAAAATACATCCATGTCTAGATATGAGCAGGTAGAGGCAGCTCTGGCAATGTTGTATCCTAGGGGTAAAACCCGAAAACACCACATTGAGCTAGAATCGAACTAGTAGTGGTGTATAAAAAAGATCCATTTTTTACTCTTGGTTATGACCCATTCAGGGGATATGATTTGGTAAATTCACAAACATAGTATGAACCAATTTTATGGGACTTCAAAAATCCCCTAAGAATATATGTTAAAAAGTAGATCATGAATAGCATAGATAGAACCCTATGGATTAATACATTAAGGAAATTAAATTTATTTATAAGTCATCAGTTTTTTCCTTGGATTACCATTTTATTTTTTACCCCTGACATTCCATTTATTTTAGCCAATGGCCGGTAATAGGAGGACTCGGGATAACAATCGATGTGAAGATCAATGTGATGACTATTCTAATGGGATTCCCAATTCGATGGGAGCAGAAATTGTGAACTTTGTCAAGATTCTCTCTTAGTTAAATCATGATTTGAATATAAATAATGATAAAGAGGAACATTCAACCCCCCCTGAAGAAATAACAAGTCATTATTGGGAGCGTCGTGAGATAAAAGCCTCCAACTTTGAATGGTTCATCTGGTCCCTCAATCGCCAAACAATGGTTCAACACCATTTAAAAGATCTTCTCCATTCATCAATGTTCTGAACAAGAGAAGGTTATCCTAGATGATTATCATATGGTGGTGAAGCTGATCAATGGTGGACATTGATAAAAAATACAAAGCCTGAGGAGGAGATCGAGGCGTTGGAATGGAAGGATTTCTGGAAAATGTTTTTAGATACATATTTTATGTGCACCCTCCGACTTAAGAAGGAAAGGGACTTCCTTGTCCTCAAGAAGAAAGATGAAAAGTCCATCAGAGAGTACGAGGAAAACTTCACAAGGCTTGCATGATACGAATCCATCTTTTTCGTTATCCCAAAATTCAAGGTTGCCACTTCTTTGGTGGGATGAAACCCAGCCTACGGAAACCAGTGGAGATCTGTGCCTTCGATAGTTCTGAAGAAATTTTCCAGTGATCCCCAAGGTCGAAATGGAGATTGGATAATCTTAGGGGTATCATGGGGATAAAAATCATAAGGTGGACTTCAATGCTTGTAGTTTGATGGATAAATCCAACGGTGCTAAGAAGATCCAGCACCCCACTTGCCAAAGGTGCAGAAAGAAGCACATCAGAAATTCCCTGAAAGGTACCCAGAAATGCTTTAGCTGTGGAAGAGAAGGGAACCAAGTTATTAACTTTTGGAAAGAAAAATGTAATGGAACAGACCCTCATGATCTATCCCTTTTCCAAACTCTAGGATCCTATGAGGTCTCACCTCGTCGGCACGACCGATCCGCACGACTGATCGGTGCGACCGATCAGCACGGCCGATCGGTGCGACCGATCCTTGGGACCGATCAGCGTGACTGAACGATCAACGCGACCGATCGGTGCGACCGATCAGTGCGACCAATCGGTGGGACCAATAGGCTCCACCGATCAGTGTGACCGATAGGCGCCACCGATCTGTGCGACTGATAGGCGCGACCGATCACTCGGTGCGGCCGATCAGTGTTATCTATCCTTGTCAGGTTTTCCTTCAACAGTGTTTCCCGTAACACCTATTTTAGGCCCTTTTGACCTTTTAAGGCATTTCGAGGCCATTTTTAACCCATAATTAATATCTAAAAATCTCTTGAAACATCCCTATTAAATAACAATTAATTTAGTTGTGTGTAACAACCCAACTGTGTGGTGGAACCACAATCCGAATTCCAAGGCATTCAAATTTCTTCTCCCGTAACTTTGGGATATCATCTTTTTTATCATGCTAGATTTTCTTCTCCTTCCTCTTGGAAAGTCTCCTCTTTTTCCATGTGCTTTCTATGTCCTTTCTTTCCCGACGCAAGTGGTGCACCTGTGCGGGAGCCCTGCGAGTCGCGCTTCCCCTATTTTGGCACGTGGAGAAAAACATTGATCTTTGATCAACCGAGTAGGGATTTTATCAATCATCTCTCCTTTATGTGTATCATGTGGGGTGATCATACTTTTTCTTCTGTGGAAATTGATGAAACCAAAATTAGGAAAGATAATGAATGGACATTAAAGAATGAAAGGGGGTGTGATCGATGTTCTGTTGTACTCTTTATGTTGTTATGTGTTGTGAATTGTACGGGCCTACGCTCACTGAAAATCATGGTCGTTGGTGGTATTTCTCTATGAAGTATTGGACCTCGGTTCTCTTAGATGTTTAAATAACTATAACATAGAATTTTTTAATTACGTATACTCGGTTAAATAAATTGAAGCACCATGATCAACCTTTTTCTGTGATAACCCCGGTTAAAGCAAAGTGGAATTGAAACCATGGAGTGTGTTAAATATTTTATATCTGAAAATACCTTCATGGGACTTCCTTATGTTGGTGGTAGTGGTTTGTTTGTTTCTTCATGGTCCTATTTCTTGGGTGATGCGGGTGGGGATGGGATCCCATGTTGTTTTACTTTTGCTGGTTATGAATTTGATGCTGTCTGGTTACTCTGCTTATATCACGAATTTGGGTTCAATCCTCTATTGTTGAGAAACCGTTGGCTCCTAGATTTTGGTATCATGGGGCTATATCTCAGGGTTTTCTTTGGTTCCAGTACTTCGAGGGATCTCACTTATCGCTTTGTTGTTGTGAATTTGCAAGAAAACCAGGCATGAATGCTTAAATTGTTGTTTGGATGTCTCTTTCTTTTTGGCTTTTGGTTATTCCTGTTAGTTGCACGGTAGTGAAGAATTCACCATAATGGGATCACTTGAGCATGAAAACAAGAATGGTTGAGTGTGGAATTATTTTGGGAATGAGTTGTGACTCATCCGTTAGTGTCGCGACTTCTTTTGTGAATGAATAGTAACAAGGGTGTTTATTCTTAGGTTTTGGAACCCCTAGGTTGGGATGAGTGTTTTTACCTATAAATATGCCTATAGATTTTATTTATCTTATTCGTTCCCCACCCAAGTTGAGCACTTAAGTACCAAACACTCCCATTTCATGCAGGAGGGTGTTTTTCTCAACACTCCTATGAGTGGATGGTTATTATCCCATTTTCTGATCCCTTTCCTAGATAGCACAAGACTCTTCAAGATGGATATGATGGCCTGAGGTCCATTATTAGCCCAAGAATCCTCGAGCAGGGTAGTTTTGGTGGTTAGCCCAGCTGTTTACAGGCAGGTTGTTTCCCAAGTACCTTCAAGATGAGAACCAGGTGTCTTTGGGCGTGATGGTTTCTTTCTGGCCCAGGTGTCTTCGGGTGTGGTATTGGTTGTTATGACCTAGTTGTTTGTTGGAATGGTTGCGTGAGGTTGTTGAGGCCCAGGTGTCTGCGGGTGGGATGGCGGTTTTGGCCCAGGTGTCTGCGGGTGGGATGGCGGTTGTGGCCCAGGTGTTTGCGGGCGTCATGTGTGGTTGTGGACCAGGTGTGTGTGGGCGGATTTGGCAGTGGGACTGTGGTGAGAATGGAAGGATTGGTTTTATTTATAGGATGTCTTCAATAACTAGTGGGAAAGCGGCATGGTGTAACCAAACATCGATGTTCTATTAATATAATTTACTTGACTTTCATTATTTGGGGAGTGTGCCTTGGTGAGGATTTGGTGTATAGTTTACCTTGTTAGGTGGTTAGTTATCTCTTTTTCCACGGGGCATTAGAATGTATCCTCACTTGTGAACAAGAGTCTTTGGTTTTCCCTACTGAGTGTACTTTTATTCTCAACCTACGTGTATAAAACTGTTTTCAGGTTTCCAGGAGGAGTTCAGGGATCGTGCGGGACCGTACTAGCGTGGACCGTGGGGAAGTTGTTGTTGATGTTTTCTTTTCTTTTTCTTGGAACATTACCTTTGGAGTTTTGTGGCTTGTATCTTTTACTTTTGAATATGCATATGGGAATGGTTTGCTTTTGGCTTTACCTTTACTTTCAGCTTCGGTATTGTTGGGGTTGCTGTATTATCTCCCAATCCTTTTAAAGAAAAAGGGTAATGCCTTCTATCTTTTGAGTGATTCTATACCCTTGGAACTGGTCGCCACTCTGAACCTAGTGAAGGCGGGTTTTGTGGGCCACTATCTCTCCTTCAACTTGAAGAAGGAAGGGTCTGTCAATCTGTTGTCCCTTTCCCTCATCATGATGAAGGTGGGTCATGACAAGATGGTATCAGAGGAGAAGGTTGAGAGATAGGATGGGGTCAGGAGTTAGGCACAGTGAGGATTGCATGGGATGGTATGGGAACTATGTTTGGTGTCCATGGTGCGTGAATTAGGACAGGGAAGACTGGTTAGGACACAGGATTTTAGGGCCCCCGTGATCCAATGCAAGGACTCTGGACCTACCGAACGACCAAGTGAGGGTACACTGATTGTAGGGTAGAGACCCTAGGAAATGTGCAATCATCATAATGACTTGTTTTCTCGTTTTTCTTTGGTGTTTGGGGATTGAAATAAAAACAATTTATGAAAATTTAAGAACAATATTATGCACTACTTGGGCTTAAGCATTCCTTGTTTACCTTCCATCTATGGAACCTGGGAGACGACCACGAGTGGTGAAGGAGATCGAGGCCTAGGAGGTTGACGTGCTGATCGAGAGGAGGTGGATGACCAGTGGTAGAAGACGCTTCGATCCTTCCAACGACAGACCCTCTAAAAGTATGAGGGTAGCACCTATGACATGAAGACAAATAGTTGGCTAGAGGAGTTGGTGTTAGCTTTCAGCATGATCTAGGCTTCAATTTAGTACTGGGTTCCTTTGGCAGTGAGCCAGATGTGGGGAGCAGCACGTCAGTGGTGGACGATCTACCTGGGAGAGAGGAGAGAGGCTGAGGTGGCATGGGCTGATTTTGAGAAGGATTTCTGGGTGGAATTCCTCTCTTCTACAATGAAATATGGGAAGAGGCAGGAGTTAATCTCCATCCAGAAGGGGAGTATGTTAGTAAGGGAGTTGAGGATCAAGTTCAAGGATCTCCTCCACTTTTCTGTAGACCTCTTTCGGGATGAGGAGTCTCGGGCGAGACGTTTAGAGCAGGCGCTTCGACCTTCCCTCCAGTACTCTGTTACCCCCTTCACCATGCCGCTATACTTGGAGGTCCAGGAGAAAGTAGAAGTGGTGGAGAGGATGCACATGCTAGGAGGTGTGTCGTGAGAGGGGATCCAACTGGTATCATTAAAGGGGAAGGTCTTCAGCACCAAGCCTCCAGCATCAGGGCCCTCTAGGTTTCGACCGGGTGGGAGCAGGCCCCAATAGTTCTAGTTCTAATCTCACGGCCCTCACCCTTTCTCTTTGGGCCCAGGGCCGAGATTATACATCTGTGGGAGCCACAGGCACCTCCGGAATCAGTGTCCGGATAGATTACAGTACGGCAGTGGCTGGTAGGTTCAACACCCGCCTTAGCAGCAGCAGTATCCAGCGAGGCCTTTCCAGCAGCAGCAGTAGGGTCAGCGAGCTCCCGCTCATCAGAGGGAAGATGTTGTAGGGGGAGGCCGACCTCAGGGCGCTCCTCAGGGACCTCAAACAGGGCATGGTCAGGGTGGTGGCCGATAGCCGAGGGGTATTGGAGCCGGACACAGGTAGTTGCACGCCGCAGAGGCAGCTGTTCCCAGAGGACAGGAGGTCGTTCGTGGTACGATCAGTTTGTTCAGTACCCTTACTTATGTCTTGTTCAATACAAGAGCGTCACACTCCTTTGTTACACCCAGTAGAGCCCGTTCTTTGGTTCTAGATGCCGAGAGACTTCCAGTGCCCCTGGTGCAGAGTACACCATTCGAAGGCCAGACTGACTTGATATATGTTTGTCAAAGATTCAGACTGACGATAGGGCCACATCAACCAGTCATGGACCTCCTGATATTGCAGATACAGCCATACAATATCATCCTAGGCATTGGCTGGTTGTTCTCTGTATGTTTCATCATTGAATGCTTCCGAGGAATGGTCATTTTTTCAGACATAGGTGGTCGATGTGTTACTTTCACCGGTGACCGGGGTGGCTAGAAGGGTAGCAGGTGAAAGGAACCCCTCCTCTATTTGTTAGCTGAGCTATCAGTGGATTCAGGAGATGTAGAGATGGTAGAGGTACCAGGGATCATCAGTGAGTTTATGGATGTCTTCCCTAAGGAGGTGACGACTCTATCCCCTCGACATGATGTCGAGTTTAAGATAGACATGCAACTTGGTGCTTGTCCGATTTCGATTGCTCCCAACTGGATGGCACCTTCGGAGCTACGGGATTTGTGGATTCAGACTGACGATCTAATGAAGAAGTGTTTTGTTCGACCGATTGCGTCACTATGGGGTGCTCATGTGTTGTTTGCGAAGAAGGCGGATGGTGGTCTAAGGCAGTGCATAGACTACAGGATACTAAATTAGGTAACATTCAAGAATCGCTACGCTCTTCCAAGGATAGACAATCTATTTGACCATTTGAAAGGGGCTGGATAGTTCTCAAATATCGACCTACGGTCAGGATATCACTAGTTGATTGTGAAGGAGGGAGACATCCCGAAGACGGACTTCAGGTGCAGATATGGGAACTTAGAGTTTGTGGTCGAGCCGTTCAGCGTCACGAACTCTCCAGCTGTGTTCATGGGGCTTATGAACTCCGTCTTTCGGGAGTACCTGGATCGGTTCGTAGTGGTGTTAATCGACGAAATCCTGATCTACTCAAGATCATAGGAGGATCACGCTGAGAACCTGAGGAGGTTTTGGAGGTCCTCCGACCGCACCATCTCTATGGGCAGTTGTCCATGTTCTAGTTCCGGATGCAAGAAGTGCACTTCCTTGGACACGTGGTGGCTGAGTGAGGGATAGCAGTGGACTCGTCAATGGTCGAGGCAGTTGTTTCTTGGGCAGCACCCAAGAATGTGGCAGAGGTCTGTAGCTTCCTTGGGCAGGAAGGTTACTACCAGAGGTTCGTACACATATTTTCCCGAGTTGTAGAACCTTTTACAGCCTTGATGAATAAGGATCAGGCATTCGTATGGGATTAGCTGGGTGAGGCAGCCTTCATCTATCTGAAGGAGAAGTTAGTGAGTGCCCCAGTGCTGAGGTTTCCAGAAGAAGCGGAGGCGTATGAGGTGTACTGTGATGCTTTAGGACAAGGCCTTGGGTGTGTGCTGATGCAATGAAAAGTAGTTGTCTCTTATGGGTCTTGACAGCTATGCCCCCACGAGCTTAATTATGCCACCCTTGATCTGGAGCTCACAGCGGTTGTTCTTGCACTAAATTTCTGGCAGCGTTACCTCATCGGAGATCCCTTTGTGGTCTTCATGGACCACAAAATCTTGAAGTATATATTCTCCCAGCGAGACCTGAACCTACGACAGAAAAGGTGGATGGAGTTACTCCAAGATTACGATTTTGATATTTCCTAGACCTCGGGGAAAGGAAATGTGGTGGCTGATGCCTTGAGCAGAAGGTCACAGAGTGATGCGGTCCGAGAGTCGGCAGACTCTTGGAGGGCGATCGAGGAGTTGTCTGCCCTGCACCTGGATGTGAGGATGGATATTGGAAGGGGTTTCATGTATCAGATGATAGTAAAATATTCCATGTCACGTCAGGAGGAGGAGTCTCAGTGGGGAGACCCAGAGAGTGATGTGATGCGTGACTGGGTTAGCCAAGGTGATGCTTCAGAAGGGTGGATAGAGGATGATCAGAACCAGATTCCTTTCCTGGGGAGAATGTCTGTTCCGGAGGCAATGCGTGAGAGGGTCCTTGGTTAGTTCCTGAGATCACCCCTTTTGGTGCATCTAGATGTTTCCAAGATGTACCGGTGTCTTAGTGGAGAGTTTTGGTGGCCCGGGGTAAAGCGGGCAGTGGAAGAGTTTGTGGCCAAGTTCCTAGTGTGTTAGCATGTGGAGGCTGAGCACCGTGTTCTAGGTTGTTTGTTGCAACCCTTAGATTTTCCTGAGTGGAAGTGGGATGACATCTTGATGGATTTCATCAAGGGGATACTGAAGGTTCAAGGAGGTTACGACACCATTTGGTTAGTAGTAGATCGGTTGACGAATTCGGATTACTTTCTGGCGATTAGGGAGTCGAGTGTGGTAGACGCTCTAGCACGGAGGTATGTGGATGAGGTAGTGCGGTTACAGGGAGTTCTGAGGTCCATATCCTTGGATAGGGATGCAAGATTTAACTCATGAGTCTAGAGGGGTTGGAAACATGATTTTGGCACCCAACTGCATCTTAGCACTACTTTCCACCCCCAGACAGATGGGCAGACAGAGCGCACCATCCAATCCTCGAAGGATATGCTACGAGCATGCGTCCTGGACATCAGAGGATCATGGGTGCTACACTTTCCTCAGGTAGAGTTCACCTACAACAATATCTACCACTCTACCATTGGAATGGCTCTGTTCGAATCTTTTATTGGGAGGTCGTGTCGCTCACTCGTGTGTTGGACATAAGTCGGGGAGGCACGTGTTCTTGGCCCGGAGGTGGTACAGAGCACAATCGAGAAGGTGAAGCTTATATGATAGAGGATGAAGGTGGATCAAGACTTGTAGAAGTCATATGCAGATGATAGGAGAAGGCCCTTTGAGTTCGAGTTTGGGGACCACGTGTTCATGAAGGTCTCCCCTCGGTGTGGGCAGCGGTGGTTTGGAAGGGGATGTAAGCTCTCTACCAGGTATGTCGGACCCTTCGAGGTGTTGCACCGGGTTGGTGAGGTCGATTATCAGCTGGCGTTGCCACCACAGCTAAAAAGGGTGCACTATTTCTTCCATGTGTCCTAGCTTCGTCGGTATCTGCACGACGATTCGCACGTCCTCGACTGGGGAGAGATAGATATCAAAGATGATGAAACCTTCATGGAACGACCAGTGATGATCGAGGGTTGTGAGGAGAATATGCTTCGTGGATGAACCATCCTATTGGATGGCATGTTATGGAGGCATGGTGGGCTGGAGGAGAGTACCTGGGTGAGGGAATTGCATATGCGTGCCCGGTACCCAGTGTTGTTTTGAGTTTTATCCTATTTTTTCAATACTGGTTTGCTATGTAATGCTTTACCTTGTTTACTATGGGATGTGCAGTTTCCTTTTCCTATGATTGTGTGTGAAGTGTACTAAAGGGTGGGTAGGGGAGGACCTGATTCCTATTAATGACTCATTAACGTGGATGCGCCTAAACCCGTGCGGGCGAGTCAGTGCCTCCCAAAGTAGATAGTATCTTAACACATAGGAAGGGAAACCCCTCTCCCACACGGCCGGAAGGTTTAGACTTTTGTTTTTCAGGGTTTCATGGGGAAAGGAGCAGTAGGACGTCTGTGATTGTTCATGAGAAAAGGTGTTCCTGTGTCAGAGTGGTTCACTCCTGAGAGGTATTTTATGGGGTGGTTGTTCGGACCTCCACCCCCTTTTTCCTTCGGGTCTGGTTCTGGATTCTTGAGGGTGAGAATAGTTTGAGAGTTATCTAATGTAATGTACTAGTCGCTCATGATCCATCCCTTTTCCAAATTATAGGATCCTATGGGGTTGCACCATGTTGGCGCGACCTATCGGCGTGACCGATTGGTGATATCCAGCCTTGTTGGCTTTTCCTTCTACATTTTTTCCCGTAACGCCTCTTTTATTACCTTTTGACCTTATAAGGCATTTTAAGGCCATTTTTTACCCATAATTAATATCTAAAAATCCCAAAAAACCATCCTATTAAATAACAATTAATTCAGTCATGTGTAACCACCCAACCATGTGGTAGAACCACAATCCGACTTCTAAGGCGTTCAAATTTCTTATCCCGTAACTTTGGGATCTCATATTTTTTTATCATGATGGATTTTATTCTCCTTCTTCTTGGCTAGTCTCTTACTTTTCCTTGTGTGTTCAAAGTACATTATTTCCTGAGGCAAGTGGTTCACCTGTATGAGTGCCCTTCCAGTCCTGCTTCCCCTGTTTTGGCGCATGGAGAAGAACATCGATCTTTGATCATCCAAGTAGGGATTTTATCCTTAGTCTCTCCTTTATGTGTATCATGCGGGGTGTGCATGATTTTTCTCCATATAAATTAATGAAAATGAAAATAGCGAAGATAATTAATGGACTTTAAATAATGAAAGTTGAGTGTGATCGATGTTCTGTTGTACTCTTTATGTTGTTATGTGTTGTGAATTATACGGGCCTATGCTCACTGAAAATCATGGTCGTTGCTGGTCTTTCTCTATGAAATATTGGACCTCGGTGCTCCTGGATGTTTAAATAACCATTACATGAAATTGGTTAATTACGTATACTCGGTTAAAAAATTTTAACCTCCAAGATAAACCATTTCATGTGATAACCCCGGTTGAAGCACAGTGGAATTGAAACCATGGAGTGTGTTAAATCTTTTAAATCTGAAAATACCTGCATGGGCCTGCCTTGTGTTGGTGGTAGCGGTTGGGTTGTTTTTTCACTGGCTGATTTCTTGGGTGATGCAGGTGTGGATGGGATACCCTGTTGTCGTACTTTTGCTGGTTGTGAATTTGAGGCTGTGTGGTTACTCTTCTTATATCACGAATTGGGGTGGAATCCTCTGTTGTTGAGAAACCATTGGCTCATGTATTTTTGGAACATGGGGCTATATCTTGGGGTTTTCATTGGTTCTAATACTTAATGGGATCTCACTTATCCCTTTGTTGTTGTGACTGGGCAAGAAAACCGGGTGTGAATGCTTAAATTGTTGTTTGGATGTCTCTTTCCTTTTGGCTTGTGGTTATGCCTGTTAGTTTCCAGATAGTGATGCATTCACCCTAATGGGATCACTTGAGCATGAAATCAAGAATGGTTGAGTAGGGAATTAGTTTTGGAATGAGTTGTGACTCGGACGTGAGTGTCGTGACTTCTTTTTTGAATGAATAGTAACAATGGTGTTTGTGCTTAGGTTTTGGAACCCCTAGGTTGGGATGAGTGTTTGTTACCAATACATATATTTGTAGATTTTATGTTTCTTATTCGCGCCCCACCCAAGTTGAGCACATAAGTTCCAAACACTCCCATTTCATGGGGGAGGGTGTTTTTCCCAACACTCATATGAGTGGCTGGTTATTAGCTCCTATTCTTCTCCCTTTCCCGGATATCCCAAGACACTTCAGGTAGGCTGTGATGGCCTGAGGTCTATTATTATCCCAAGAATCCTTAGGCGGGGATGTTTTGGTGGTTGGCCTAGGTGTTTATGGGATGTTTGTTTCCCAAGTACCTTCGGGATGAGGCCCCGGTGTCTTCGGGCATGACTGTAGATTTCTGGCCCAGGTGTCTTCGTGTGTGGTAGTGGTTGTTATGTCCTAGGTGTTTGTGGGCATGGTTATGTGAGGTTGTTGTGGCCCAGGTGTCTATGGGTAGGATTTCGGTTGTGGCCCAGGTTTCTGCGGGCGGTATGGCGGTTGTGGCCCAGGTGTTTGCGGGCTGGATGTGTGGTTGTGGACCAGGTGTGTGGGTCGGATGTGGAAGCGGGACTGTAGTTAGAACGGCGAGATTGGTTAAATGCGTAGGATGTCTTCAATAACCAGTGGGAATGCAGTGTGGGGTACCCAAACATCGATGTGATATTACTATACTTTAATGGACTTGCTTTATTTGGGGAGTGTGCCTTGGTGAGGCTTGGGTGGATATTTTACCTTGTTGGGTGTTTGGTTATCTATTTCTCCACAGGGAATTAGAATGTATCCTCACTTGTACATGAGAGGATTTTTTAACCTATTGGGTGTACTTGTATGCTCACCCTACGTGTATAAAACTATTTTCAGGATTCCAGGAGGACTTCAGGGATCATGCGGGACCATACTAGTGTGGACCTTGGGGCAGTTGTTGTTTTCATTTTCTTTTTTTTTCTTGGAACTTTACCTTTGGAGTTTTGTGGCTTTTATCTTTTACTTTTGAACATGAATTTGGGAATGGTTTGATTTTGGAATTACCTTTACTTTCAACTTTGTTATTTTTGGGGTTGCAGTCTTATCTCTCAATCCTATTAAAGAAAAAGGGTAATGCCTTCCATCTTATGAGTGATTATATACCCTTGTTGCTGGTCGCCAAACCGGATCCTATTTAAGGCGGGTTTCGGGGGTCACTATCTCTCCTTCAACTTGAAGTAGGAAGGGTCTGGAAATCTGTTGTCCCTTTCCCATATCTTGTTGAAGGCGGGTCGTGACAGAAAACCTGCAGCTGTAATAGAGGAGAGGAACACTCCGTTTGAACCTCCACACATTGTTCATTGCTACAACTGCAAAGAACCAGGTAATCATGAAAATTAGTGCCCTATGCCAAGGGTTTTTATAGGAAACTAACAACCTCCAAGGCAGCAAGGGAGAGCTTTTTTCCATCACTACTATCAAAGTGAACCCCGACAATGAAGTGGTGATAAGTACACTAGTTATTCATTCATGAATAGAAAAAGTAATTTTTGATTCTAGTTGTATTCATTATTTTATATCCCAGATTTTTAGTAGAACTATCCTAACACCACCACAAATCATGGAAGTGAAGATGTCGGTGAGTACAGAAAATGGGTAAATCATTGCATCACATGAATTTAACTCCTCCCATCTCATAATCTGTGGAATTTAACTTCCCTATTAAACTCGTCATACTTCATCTGGTGGGATTTGATGCAATTCATGGAATGGATTGGATTTCCTTATATAGATACAGCGTAAATTGTGAAAGGAGAAGCTCTATGAAAAGTACATCAAGTGTGAGTTCTGGTTGAATGTGGTCTCATTCTTGGGGCATATCATCACAAGAAATGTTATATCAGTGGATCCCTCCAAAATAGATACAATTGAGGAATGGTTTATGTCAACATCGTTAACATATATCAGTAGATTCTTAGGATTAGCTAGATATTATCGATGACTTGTGAGAAATATCTCATCTAAGAACTGTACTATAGACCTTTGGAAATGAGAATCTCTATGAAAATTATAGAAAGTGTGAGTTATAGTTGAATGAGGTCTCATTCTTGGGAAATATAATCACAAGAAATGGGATATCAGTGGATCCCTCCAAAATAGCTACTATTGAGGAATGGCTGAGGCCAACATCGGTAATGGAAATTAGTAGCATCATGGGATTAGCTGGATATTATTGACGATTTTTGAGACATTTATCATGATTTTACAACCCTCTTACCAAGCTAACTTAGAAGGGAGTAAATTTTTCTTGGAGTGATTAATTTGAATAAATCATCAAGGAGTTGAAAATGAGGCTTATCACATCACATGTTCTCACTTTACGAACATGTAGAGAAAATTTTGGGGTATTTAGTGATTCTTTGAAGAAGGGTCTGGGCTGTGTTTTGATGAAAAATGAAAATTTCATTACTTATGCTTCAAGAAAATTGAATTTTCATGAGCATAATTATCCAACACATGATTTGGAGTTGGCTATAGTGATCTTTGCTTTAAAAAAATTGAAAAATTTTCTCTTTGGGGAGAAGTGTGAAATATATACAGGCCACAAAATCCTAAAGTATATATTCACAAAGAAAGAGTTGAACATGTGCCAATGAAGATGGTTAGAGCTAATCAATGACTATGACTACTCAATCCATTACCACCCTGGGAAAGAAAACAAGGTGGCATATTTTCCTAGTATAAAGGACCTAGTGATTTTATCATTGAACATAATTGAGAAGGATCTAATATTCTTAGATTTGATGAAGATGGACATGGGAATAATAAATAATGGAACATCATCAATCCTTTCACAAATTATTTCTCACCAATCTCTTTTAGAAAGGTTAAAGGATGCTCAAAAGAATGATGTGGGAATATAGAATAATGTTGAAGCTATCAAAAGATAGAAATCCTTGGATTTCAATGTTAATGAAGAAGGAATTGTAAGATTTGGGAACAAACTATGTGTTCCATCATATTCAGAGCTGAAGAAGGATATTTTGGATGATTCACATAGTTCAAATTTTTCTTTTCACCTAGGAAACACAATGAGGTATTGAGATCTTCGAGAGAATTATTGGTGCAATAATACGAAGAAGGAGATCACTGAATTTACATCAAAGTTCCTGGTGTGTCATCAAGTGAAGGCTGAGAGACAGAAGTCTATGGGGATGATCCAACCATAACACATACCTTCCTGGAAATGGCAGAACATCACCATGGACTTTTTCACCGGACTTCCAAATACATCCAAAGGAAACAATGCAATATGGGTTGTTGTGGATTATATTACAATGTCTGCACACATTATTGCAATTTGAGAGGATTTCTCGTTGGATCAACTGGCATGGATATATATCAAGGATGTGGTAAGGCTGCATGGAGTACCACTTTCTATTATATCTGATCGAGATCCAAGATTTACCTCTATGTTTTGGAAATTTCATTAACAAGCTCTGGATACTGAACTAAACTATAATACGTCCTATCATCCTCAATCAGATGGAAAATCTATGCGGACTGTCCAATCACATGAGGAAATATTGAGAGATTTCTCAATGGACATCAAATGAGGACAATATCAACATCTTCCTCTGGTTAATCTCACTTATAATAATAGATTCCACTCAAGCATTTGAATGGCACCTTATGAAGCCATGTATGGGAAGAGCTGCAGAACACCGGTATGTTGGGATGAAGTAAGTGAGTATAAGCTACTAGGACCGGAACTGGTCGATGAAATGGTGGAGAAGGTGAAAACTATTCAAAAGCATATCAAGGAAGCCCAGAGTCGACAGAAGAGTTATGCAGATAACCATCAATAAGACCATGAGATTAAAGTTGGAGACATGGTATTTCTATGCATATCCCCGTGGAAGAGGGTCATGAGTTTTTGAAATAAATTGAAGTTAATTCCTTAGTACATCAGGTCATTTGAGATTCACGGTCGTGTCAGGGTTTTGGCCTATAATATAGAACTTCCACCAACCATATCCAAATTGCATGATGTATTTCATGTATCCCTCTTAAGGAAGTATATAATCAACCCTTAACATGTACTATCATCAGAGGTAGTACAACTAGATGATGATCTTTCCTACGATGAGAAACCAGTGATGATCATAGATCATAGTGAAAAAGTTCTATAAAATAATACAATAACTCTCATCAAGGAGTTTTGGAGAAACGACATGTTTGAATATGCGACATGGGAATCAGAAGAAATGATGAAGCAGAGTTACCCACATCTATGTTAGTATGGGGAAAGGAAATTTCAAGGGAAAAATTTCATAATGGGGGAAGATTGCAATGACCCAAACATTCATTAATGGAAATCAATCTTGATCTAATTAAATGTCTCTTTATGTAAATTGTTTATATAAAACATGAAATTCATTGGTTTTATGTATTTGGATTATAAAATACCATTAATAATTTGACCGTTTCTAATATAGTCATTGAACAGTGATCACATGATTAGTATAAAAATAATTCTTTAAAAAACTCCAATTTACATAGACAAAGGAAGTGATGGCCTCATCCAATAGACTTGACCCATATGAATCCCATTTGTTGGAGCTCTGAAAGGAGGTGGCATCTTTTGAATTCTATCTTGATAAATCCCAAGCCAATAATGAATACATTATGGTCAAGTAGAACTACCTATGAGATAATTGGAAGATGATTGAGATTACCATCGGGCGATGCTACCATGCCACTTCAAGAGTCTGTCACCATCGTGCACCTTACCCTAAGGTCTTATGCAGGTGTTTTTTGGGGTTATGTAACAAGACCCTAGCACTATGATTATGTACATTATTTTTTTATATTTTAATGAATATACATTCATTTTTTTATTGTTACTTTGTAAATAGTTTTTGAAGTGAAAATAGTATTTTAAGAAAACATTCAACTAAGAAATATATTTTGATGAATTAATGAATTTTTGAATAAATATTATTTTAATAAAATATTATTATTATTATTAAATTAATGTCTATTAAATATTAACTATCATATAATTTTATTAATGCAATTGTAATTTTTAGTAATGTTTGAAAACTATTTTTGTCAAAACCCATGATTTTTTGATAAATGTCAATTTTTATTTTAAAAGATAAAATTCACATATTTAGAAAATTATTTATATTAAATAAATATTATTTCTAGAATCAGGATGTTGAAATTATACAATGGTGGATTTTTCATAATTTTAATAGACTATCAAGTTTTTGGGTAAAAATTAAATAACGTTTAAATATAAAATGTGTTTTATGAAATCATAATGACCCAATAGTGAGGTTATAAAGTAATATAAATGATATGTTCGGACAATATATGTTTTACCATTAAAATAATTTGATTTTAGTTTTGTTTTATTTATTTTACAAAACTTTAGTTGATCATCCAAGAGTTATAAAACATTTTGTCTTTTTAAATTGTTTTCTTTGAGTGTATGACTCACCTCCACATAAGCAACCAAATTATTTTACGAATTTCTTCCATTGGCCATATAAAATACTATTTTACAATAGCCTTTAGAAAAATCCATGGGAAAAAACTATGGTATGGTTTGTGTTCTTGATTAGATTAATGTGAGGTGCCCCAAACCTAAATAATAATGAATTCCATCTCTTTTCTTATATAATCCCACACAATCTCCCACATCCTCTTAACTCAAATCCTTTGGAGTTCGTCCAACCTATTCCCTCCTCTCTATATATTCCTCCCAAGGTGCCCCAAGATATGATGAAGCCTCTCTCAAGCCACTCCCAAGCCTTTTGAAGCACACTTCCAAGTAAGGTTTTTCCTCTTTTCTCATTTTTTTCCTATTTTCTTTAAGTTGTTATGCAATTTTCATTTCAATTATAAATTTTGGGGTATGGTTTCTCACCTCCCCCATTCTACCATATTTATGTTTTAGTGATGGGATAACCCTTTCTATCTCATAAAATTCATCCCATCTACAACCGTTAGTATGCTGAAATTCTGAAAAATTTCTCCCTCCTCATTTACATTCAAGAAAATATTTTGTTTCATGAATATAAATTACATTAAAATTATTGGGACATGTGTCTATATTATCTCATTATATTAAATTTCATGTACATATGATGAGACACCCCTTTCCCTCTCATCAACCACTTTTTATGACTTCTTATGTCACGTCGTTATGTTGCCCAAAATGCACCACGTTTTTCCAAGCTAGAGTCATTGCGTAGTGAATACCATGCCAATTTCTCTATCAAGGGTATTCATAATTATGCACATTTACTTATTGATTATCGATTTTCATGCATGAATTCTATATTCCTTTATCATGTAATAAATTATTATGATTAATGAATCCATGTCTTATGATCCATGTGTCACACTTATGCATTAAATGAAATGTTTAAGAAGGGTGTGCCCTGATAGCTCTCCAATGCATTAGGTAAAGTATAGTATGATGATACATCATGTGCAATGAGTTTTGACTCATGATAATTCATGTGCAATGAGGTTTTACTCATGCTTCATGTGCAATGAGGGTTTACTCATGCTCCATGTGCAATGAGCATTGGATCATGCTAGTTCCATGTTAAGTGTTGTTGCCACATCTCCATGTTATTATTATCATACTTTATCATGCCTTTATGTTCATGTTTCTATTGTGATCAATTGATATTCTTATTATCTAACATGTATTGTTTTCCTCATGTTATTACATGTTATTCCCTTACTAGGCTTTGTAGCTTTCCCTTTTCTTATGCATGTCCCCATGTTATCCCACGCAATGCCATGTACGAGGGAATGTAGTGGTCATGTAAAGGAAGATTTCAATAATTTTGTTTTATTTCATTTTTTATGTTTTCATGTAATGATCCTAATCCCCAAAGACACTAGAACTCTCAATATTCTATATTTTATAAAGTGAATTTATTTAATAAATCATGTTTAAGTGTGTAATAAAGAGTACGGTTATCATATCTCTCAAACCATTTCAGATAAATAAACCTCATTTATTGTAATCAAGACCCATAAGATGGATGAAATTTCCACTGGAAGGTTATATTCATCCTTTCACCAATAGATGATCATATATTAATCTATAATATGAAATTTGACTTACCTTCTTTGGAAATTGGTATGAGATCTATATAAATAAATCCATTCCATGCCAATAATCACATAAAATTTCTCTATAGGAAGGATCAAAAGATTTGCAGGAAGCACTTTCCCAAAAACTTGAATTGGATAAGAATTTTAATCTTTTGATGCCACCATTGTGCTATTAGGATTTCTCACTGAAAACTCAACATTTAATTATTGAGGTAATTCGGTGATACCCTTAGAAAAATCTTTAGAAATAAAAGAGTTGGTGGATCTAGAATCAAATAAAACATTTTTCTACTTTAGAGTTGATGGTAAGTGTACCTTTCATCACTTTATTATAATACTCCATGTCACTGATAGTAATTTCATGTTATTTTCCATTATATTTGTCCTTAAGAGCTTGTTGATGTTGATCATCATGAATAACCATTGGATTAGGACATTTATTCACATAATTCCCTATTTCTTTGCCCTTGTAACATTGAAGTGTATTTGGTTCATTATGTGTAGCCTTTTAATTTTTTGCATCATTAGACTTATTTTTCCTATCAAATCAGTATTCAATTTCCCATTAACCAACTTTTCCATACTTTGAACATTTACTAGTTCCTTTAGGATAATTAACTCCATGTTTCTTTCCAAACATTGAGCACAGGGGAAAACTCATCTTTTTTTCAGTTTATTCATTTGATTATCATTTGAATCCCATTTTCATCTTCTTATCAAACCTATATGATTGATGGGTTCTCAAATCTTTATATCAACCATGAGAGCACATCGAAAAATTTCCCTGTAGCTATTGAAGTACCTTATAGATAATTCTCTTTGGCGACATAATTGTAAGCCACTAAATAATCTACCAATATTACTCTCATGTTGGATAACTATTCAAGAAATTAATGTTGCAATTCTTGTAAAATTTTCATTGTTGGTACCAACAGATTCACCATCCTTTTTCATATGTTCATGTAACTCCTTCTCTATCATTGTTCTATGAATACGAGGAAATTACTTATTGGAAAATAAGTTCTTGAACTCTTCACATTCCCTGGACTCAATTTCATCTCTTTGCCTCATATTCTTGATAATATTCCACCATTGACCAGCTTCACCTTCCAAAATATATACTACTAAGAAGACATTATCATGTTCAGAACATTGTATAACTGAATATATCTTTTCATTGGTATTGATCCATTTTTCATCCTCTAATGGATCATCTGAACCACGGAATGAAGGTGGATGTTTCCCCATGAATGATTCAATAGAATGTTTCTCCTTTTTCTCATTTGGATGTTAGTCATGAATCATAGCTTCAGAAAGATTATTGATAAAGGATACAAGATATTTCATTCCAACTCCCTTAACATTTGGGTTATCATGGGGAAAATCACTGCATTACCTATCACATTCAGTATTAACGAGGTTCCATCTGGTTCCATCCATTGAATAAAACCAAGAAGAAAAGTGTGAGAAACACTGATCATAATAGGAAAACCACATAATCTAGAATAAAATTTCAATTTATCCCACTTTAGGTTTTATCATAGTTTATTCATGGTCACTTCTAAAACACTATGATTGTATCCTGTACTTAGACATATCCTTATGGATCATACTAAGGCTTTATCATCCTAGTTTACAAAGATTCATTATTCCTTTCCTCTGATAAAAAAATAACGACCCATACTTTACATAAATTGATATTACTTCAGAACTGAAGCATATTTATTATAACATATAAAAAAACCATAATAGTACTGTGTAGGTATAATGTCTTTAGAAACTAGGAAACATAAACAACTGGTTCATAAAACATCTATATTGTCTCCCATTTATTTCATCGTGACAAGAATATTTTTAGTCAAATCATAATTAATTCACTTCTTCCTAACCTGGGGAAAAGAAACATACAAAAGGGTGATCTTAAATTCTCATTAAGGGTAAATAATGGACATATCAATCATATATAACATTTCAAAATATTTTCCGGCAAATAAGAGATTATAATATCCTATCATGGGATGAATTGTATATGTGAAATTTAATCCCAATAATAATAACATAAGTCATGAAATTTTGGGTAATACATCCATAATCGGAGAAAAACATTTCATATTAGGCAAGGATCTTTGCCAAGACCATCATAATAGACAATTTCCTTTACTGAACTAAGTCCTCTCCTCCATCAACCATGTATCGTAGAACCAAATAACCATTCCATTCCAACCATATCAATCTCATTATATTTAAATTATTAACCAATTAAATGTTGGGTGATATAGGTCCCACCCATCTCATAATGATATCATTTTTACATGTGCCACAAAACGTAAATAATTCATCGAAAAATATACCATGAGATAAAATGGGATTCTTAAACCTCATGCCATCATAACATAATCCACAGAGTCTTGATAAAAATAATTAAATCATAATCATAATCAAATAAAAGTTATAATAGGGATAGAAACATAACCCTATGTCATCTTAGATGAAAAATAATTGTCATAAAACACTTGAACTTAGATCTTGATGAAAACATCCTTTCTTCTTCGAAAACAATTTTTTTCCCGAAATTTCATGCAATGTTAAAATAAAAGAATTTAATTGAAAATTAACATGAAATATTGTTAAGGAAGTTTCACATAAGTAATTCTTTATGAATGCGTAAAATATTTTCATTCCATATAAGGTAAAAAACATTTTCCTAATACTTGTGCTGGAAAAGTCAAAAAGTACATCCTACGGTAAACCAAAGAAAGATTCATTCAATTCCATGTAGGAAAAGTAAGAAATGGGTAAAAAGAATTTAAATATAAATAGAACAAAAGTAAAAATTTTATGAAAATAGTTTTAGAAAACATGGATATGAATGATTAATATATCCAAAGTAATTACTTATGTATAAACAATCTCGGATAAAAAAGTGATCACAAAATTATCACATGCCTTAGGTCCAATATGATTCGTATGCATCCAAACCTCCAATATAATGATTTAAATAATGTTAAATATTTATTCCAAAATCATAATAATTTTTATGATATCACTTTTTATCATATTTTCATCCATTTTTAGTAATATTTTATTTTTACTCGTTATTGGGGTATTAACTACATTATGTACTTGTGTATGTTTTGTCATATAATTCCATGTTCCTATTTTTAGGTTATAGTTATTTAATTTAAATAATGGTATTAGTATAATATATATCATATATATTCATTCAATTCATTTATATAATCATTTTTTAATGAAGATTATGTAAAACGAATCACATCACACTGTGGAGACGGTAAGCCGTACGTACGCACGTGCAACGATATCGTTCCTATAATTGTTGAATGGTGTTAAAGTTTATGGTTAATAGTATCTAATAATTATTATCATGTTATAATAATCATATATAGTTATTATTTCCACCATTATACCTATCCAAGTAAGGTGGTGGTGAAAACAAGATTACACCACGACGTGGAGACGGTAAGCCGTACATACGCACGTGCGATGATTTTTTTTTGATAGGACAGATAAAAAGTGAAATTTGTTTATTTCATATTTATAATAACATATAGTAAAATTAGTTATACTTATGTTATTACTTTAAAATGAAAAAATTAAATAAGAGGATTAAAAGAATAAATAAATTTGAAAGAATCGGTTAAAGAGACTACCTCTTCCTTGACGTGCCTCCTTTAAAGTTTTTCATTAGGAACTCATGTTTGTTTTTTGAGAAGACAAGAACCTGTAATATGTAACTAGGAATGTTTATAATATAAATTGGTAGGTGGTGGCTGAGCTTGATGACTCAAAATGTGGTGAATAGGAGAGGTAGTAGGTTCCCTTTTATAATAGAGGAGAGTGTCCCTTTACGAAACACTCATAAATATTAATTTATAATAAAAAACATTTCGACTAACTATGGTCCAAAACTTATTTAATTAAAACATAAGATTATTTTTTTTAATACACATTATAAAATAATATTTAGACTAGTTTAGAATTTTTTTTGCATCCTTATCTTTTTTGATTAACCCTTATTTTACCCTTTTTAATCTTACATTGATATAATGTTATTTACACATTGTGTGTAAATGTAATTACCATATAATTTTAAATGACCTAAAAAAAGTTATTTATTACATTTTTGGACTTATATAAACCTTTTGGATGAATACTAGATTTTTTTGAATTTAATATCAGTTAATAAAATGCTTAATTTGTTCAGTTACAAATTGTGTCGAGTTTGGACACAATTCATACTTGACATTATAAACATTCATAAAAACATTATTCCTTCTAAAATAAGGAATTAAATCAAAGATAATATGTCACGTTCTTCCATAAAATTCCTTTATGACATCAAAATAACCAAATTACATTTGTTTTAATATTTATAAATTCATTTATTTAAATCATCCATTAATGAGGTAATAACTACATCATATTTCTGTCATAAATAACACTATTTATATATTCTTTAAAACATATAAATAAAATTCCATGATATATAAAATATATTTATATTAATAATTAATATTTATAAGAAAATATTTTAGTTATATAACCCTATATTAAAATCTATTTATTAAAATATAAACGTATAGGTTATAAATATCTTTACTTTAAATTATTTTTTATAAAATTTAATTTTCACATCCATGTGAATCCATGGGGTCCCAAAATTGTCCCAAGGATAACCATGGTAGTAACTAGTTAATACAATAAGATGAAGAATCTTTTTATGGTAGTATTATATTATTAAATTATTATTATTTTACCCTTATATACAAAATTGTTCTTTTAACAATGGTAAATAAAATAATTGATGAAGTTACTATTCATGATGTCCAAAAATAATAGGAACATATTCACAAAATTTGGACAATTTTATTACAAATATTTAATCCATTTTCATAATTCAAAACACAAAACTTGAAACAATTGAATTAAAATTAATCCTCTTGTTGAAATGAGAAAACATGTTTTAAAAATCAAAACATTACAAAAGATTGAAATGTTTTTACTAATGAATTCAATGTAAAATTGATGATAATGACTTAAATTTTATTTAATGTTAAAAATGTATTCTATTTATACTTTCAAACCATTCAAAATTATAATTTAACAATATAAATTATCTTGATAATAAAAGTAGTTTTTAATTAATATTTAGTGTACTTTTACTATTCCTGAAAACATGAAACTTATCAGAAAAATATCAGAAATTTTTCCAAAGTAAATTTTTTATATCCCACTTAAAAATAAAATTTTTATGTTGTCATATAGATATTATTAATTTTAAAAAATATTAATTTAAAATGTTTTCTCCATTCAAAGTTATAAAATTGAGCATTTAAAAATGTTCTTATACAAAAAAGGGTTTTATTCATACACTGTGTCTAAAAAATCAATTGGATGAATATAAAAAAATATTTTATTTAGTATATAACACATATATCTCATTAATATCATTAAAAAATATAATTAACTTCATGAAATACAAATATCTAATTAATTTATATTTTTTCATAATTAATTTATAACCAAAGAATTCATAATGAAGTTTTATATGGTAGTTATAAGTATTCCCACTGACCTAACATGTAGGCTATAACATTAATTATATATAATTTCATCTAGTGGGTGTTTAAAATCATGATTTCACGAAAATAAATTTATTGAAAGATAAATATTATTTAAAGAAAATATTTCATAAAAACATCTGGTTGTTACAAGGAACCATGGTCCAAAACCAAGGGATGTTTTCTGGTTTTGATTACATTTTCAAATATAGTCTAAAAACATATTTTTGAAATTAATAAATACTTATACTTTTTCTATATATACCCACCCAACATCCCATTAATCTTCACTCAAAACTTGTGAATAAAAATGTTATTCTTTTCTTCTCTCTTAATAGTTCTCCCAAGGTTCCCCCAAACTCTTAAGAAGATCCTACCAAGCTTTAAGAACCACCCTATCAATGTAAGGTATCATCTAAATCTCCTCTTTATTCAATAACATTATTTATATTATTCCATTTAATTTCATATTTTTAATGTTGGGTTTGGTTAATTACATATTACTCTTATTATCTTTATGATTTCCAGGTGATGAGAGACCCATTTCACTTTTAGTAATTCCTTCAATGAGTCTTTACATACCATCTTTATTCTTTCAAAATTATCTTTTGATTTTTCAAGACAAACAATTTTTTGGGAATACACATCCCCATTAAAAATATATGTTTTAATAGTTATATACATATCCTTCATTGATTGGTGACCTCAATTTATGTATCTGAAACAATTTAAAAATGGTATTAAATTTTATAAAATAAATTTCTATCTTGTAAGATCTATGTGTAAAACTTATGCATGTATATGATATAAATGTGACAAATGGTACTAGAATTATATATCCCTAAAATGAATTGGGTAATGTTTTTTTCTAATGAGATATTATCTATGGGATTAGGATGTGAAAAAAATCCATTTTGGTGCTTTTTCCACCATGTGATGTTTTCTTAATAGTTAGTCATTACATATTCTTATTTCATGTATTATGTTTTTGGAACATTTCTATATTTCATTTATCTTTTCATGTTATATAATTCCCAATTATTACTGATTATTATTCTCACCCCTATTATGTTAACTTGGTATCCCTCTTGCCTCACATGTACATCATTAACTAATTCTATGTTTTTTGTTCCCTTACTCTATTTTATGGATCAACACTTTCGTGTGTACTTCCTCAGGTTATCTCATGAAATTTTAGAAGTTCCATAAAATATAAGTGAATCTTATAGTGCTTATAAATAGATTTTTTTTTAATTTTAAATTTTTTGTGTTAGGTAAATAATTACCCAAATTCACTTTTCCTCACAATCTTTAAGTGTTTTCTTAAGTGTAGCTAAATGTAATAAATCTTGAATTAATGTGTACTAAAACATTGGTTTTCATAGTTGGTATCAAAGAAATTTCTAGTTATTTTTAAGTATTATAATTAAAAAACATAAGTGAAAATCTTTGGGATATGAATAAACATAGGAAAAGATACCTAATTTTTTTAAAAGTATATATTAAGTGGTTTCAAAGAAAATAAATCACTATCTGGATACTACAATTGGATGTGTCTTATGCACAGTTATACGTATTGGAAATAACCTTGAAAATGGTAAATTGTGCTAAAATCATGCATCACTTGATTCACAATAATAAGACTTACTATACACCTAGTTTAAAACTCCTATTGGATATACATTGGTAAATTCTGAAGCTAATTATGAACGATTATTTATGGAAAAAACATCCCATAATATTTTATGTTAGAAAATAGATCTTGGATAAATTATATTGAAACATAGAAATTATTATGTTAAATAATAGATCAGTTATCCATTTAATTTTATTTGTTTCTCATTTATTTCATTAATTGTTTAAAATTATAATTCATAATTTATTTTTTTTTTCAATAGATGGATTTATTAGAAACAATGTCAATAACCAATGCGAGGAGTACAATGATTACTAACCAAATGAGACACCCAAACTAATGGGGGTTAGAGTTGGAACTTCTTGAAAAAACTTTCTCAATTAACTCATTTTTTGAACCAAAACCATAATTTGGAGGAATTTCTTATCCAACGAAGTAATAGAAAATTTAAATTAAGGATTTTATTTGGTAATGGTATCCAACATTCAGTGGATCTAAAATTTATTGGATCCAAGATGAAAATAAGCTGTCTTTGAATGGTAAAAGATTTTTGTGTTTTCTTTTACTGCCAATGACGTTTTTCAGGTAAAAGAAATGAACTCAATTTTTATTTTTCAGTGTTTTTATTAACCATCATATTCTTAAAATTGGACTCCCAATGATTAATAAATTCCATCGGATTGAAAAGATGTTTGCGGGAAGAAATGATTCATCAGACTCACCCTGGGTTCGGAAAAAAGGGATGATCCTAATGAAGAATATAATCGGATCCTACATGGATCCAATGTGTAAATTTTATAATTCATTGATGATATTAGAGTTCTCATACACTATATGGGTTTAAAAAACATGTGGTTCTTGATTTATGAAAGAAAGTGGGAGTGCTAAAAACCATATTG
Organism: Viscum album; assembly: GCA_963277665.1. NCBI lineage: Eukaryota > Viridiplantae > Streptophyta > Magnoliopsida > Santalales > Viscaceae > Viscum > Viscum album. The sequence continues at coordinate 662,842,744 of OY728139.1, read as the reverse complement.
AGGTGCGGTTGGAAATAAAGATGTTACCAAAATAATCTGAAGTTATAAAAAATTCCATTATAATTTAGATGATTATGAATAGAATATTTAACATATTCAGTGTCATGAGTAACTCATGACACTATATGACGTTTTTAGGAGAATATATTTTGTGAAGTTGATGATTTTTGGTCTATGATGATTAGTATTATAACACCAGACAAAAAATAATAATTATTGGTTGAGAAGGTTGATTGGATTGTGAAGATGTGAATATGTTGTTTTCAGTTAGATAAACAAGACATAAGATATAAATATTCCTATTTAGAATCATAGTTTAGAAATGTTAATTGGTATCATATTCAGAGCTAGAAAGAAGTAACTAATTTTGAAGCTGTGGGAACTAGTCCATCAGATGTGGTGTGCCAATGATCCATCATAATTGATTATAACACCAACTACAATTCATGGTATATTTTTTATTATTATAGGTATATTAGTTTTTTGAGTAATTTCTATGAACCAATAAACTCAGAAGAATAAACTATGTTAGTCTTGACTGATATGAAGATGAAATTCATAGATCATTTAAAAATATAGTGAACCATTTCATTAATATATATTTTTTAGTGTTTTCTAGATGGAAACATTATTTAACATATCAATTAGGTCAAGCGAAAGAATAACGGTGATATATTTTTATGAATTGGGTCAAGACTATTAGATAATGGCTGACACTGAGACGCTAATAAGACCCAAAATCATCGATATGATGAAATGAAGAAAATCATAATTACATGAAGCATTTGATGAAATTTTTATAATGGTTCTCATATGTTTCATTTAGTTAAGAGAATTATAATGAAGCAATCCAAATGTGTAGTTGGTTCTGAGACTCATAATGAGAATAATTTTCTCTTTGATATGTTTTCTTACTTGTTTAGTATAGAGCCTTTAAATTGTTTTAGGGTTTTTGATTTAGAGAAACATATTAATGAAACATATGTGGCCATAATAATGAATATATTAAAATGGTAAGGTTAGTTTTATTTACATATTAAGCATCATAATGAGAAAATTGGAATGGGGAATCAAAATCTGACTCTAGTTTGAAAATAAACCCTGAAGTGAGATGATGTTTTATGAATTTTTAAAAAGAAGCAAGAAGATTGGAGATATATTAATGATGTCAAAATTGTTTGTTAAATTCATTAAAAAGAGATTATTTGGGTGAATTTTGTAGAGTGATAAAACTATTCATAATCCCAGTCAAACCATATTTATCTCGCCAATAAATAAAGTACATTGAACATTCCTAACATGAGTACTATTAAATTACAAGAGAAGGAATATAAAAAATTTTATGGAGAATAATTATTTGAATTGAGTATCCCTGAGAAAATTTTTTCAGATAGAAGAAGAATGTGGAAGAGACAATATAATAATCAGTGTTTTTGGAATCAGACCGAGAAATAAAACTATGGTTTTCAGACTGAGAAAGTAGAATTTAGATTGATTTTATCTGTATTATGAAATAGTATTTTATAAAATTTGGACATTTGATTTGGCATATCAGACTAAACAATTTCACTGGGTATCATTAAGACATCCAAAATAACATATTTTTTACTTCTAGGAAAGAATGTGAAAATTTATTTTAAAGAATATAATTTTTAAAGTTTATCAAGTTGAAATATAACATGTTTGTTACAAAAATTGTGTGACATCATTTTAGGCTATTTAGAATCACATGCATTTTTGTTTTGAATATAGTTCTATATGAGTTTAAGGGAATATCATACACATTTAATTCCAAAGAAAATTATTTTTTTTCCTAGTTGATTTTGTGGTATAATATTGTTTCCATATTATACCCAGGAGGTATCTATTCTTATTGAGTAGTACACCCAGTAAATAAATGGGTTTCTATGGATGTCTATTTGGTTTTATTCTTAATAAGGTAACAAATCGTTAACATGCATTAAAGGTTGTTTCAAAAGGAAAAAACATAAAAGAAAAAATTATCACTGATTCACCCCTCCCCCACTTAGTGAGACACTAATCCTACTGGGTATTTTTAATTGTAATTAGTGCTGATATTTCCCTTAATTTACCTCCTTGTGAAATTTTTTAAGAATAATTTTTGATTTAGAATCTCAATTGTTTGAATAATAAGGGTATTCTATTCTTAAATTGTAAAAAATATTATTTCAATAAATATAGAACATCTCCTTATCTTAATTATATTAGGTATGATGTTCTTGAAGCTAAAACCAATGGATTTCCTCCTATTTTAGATAATTTTTCTCTTACATTTGTTCATGAGAAGAATCATGAGACTGATGGATGGGCTAATAATGATTTTCTATTTTCACCTTTTAAAAGTAATTTTTTATGTGTGAATGGTTTTTCAACTGCCAAGGGTATCTGGGATAAGATGAAAAAATTTATTGTGGAAATAAAAATTTTAAGAAGAAAAAGTTATATAACAGGCGGCCCAAGTATAAAGATCTCAATATAGGTGAATAAAAATCTGTTGGTGAATTAATTAACATGGTAAATGACTTTGTCAGAACTATAATATGTTAGGGTGAAAAGTTTGAATATTCAACTATGTTGGAAAATATCTTGAGAATTCTTTCTCAAAATTTCGATGCTTAAGTATCTATACTAGAAGATAGAGATCCATGCATATTATCTATGGATTATTTTTTACCAATATTATTATCTATGGGATAATACTGGAAAAGTCTATGAAGGGAAAAAAATTTACTGGGAAATGTCTTCCATGGTGACCAAGAAATAAAAACCTAATAATATTCTTTTTGAAGTAGAAGCTGGCGAATATGATTCTAAAAATGAGATGTGTGAAAATTATGATGAATTTTTATCCTTGTTTTCTAAAAATGGGAAATTTTGTACATGTCAATACGAAGGGAATCATCTAATGAATTTTTTTGAATTTGGATATCTTTAAAAATATTTTGTCTTATTTTCCACGAATAAGTAAAGAGGGCGATAGTGAAGAATATGAGAGAAGTTAGATAATATATTTGATTAAGCATGGTGATAAGGATAAATACAAATATATGGGAAAGTATAGAGAATTTAACAAATCCAAAAGGAGAAGATTCATATCTAATTATGATTAAGAAGAATATTGTGCAGAAATATTTGAAATTTCTATTGAAAAGGATAAAAATAATATAATTAAAATAGTCAAAAATTAAGATTTCAGAATCAGTAGTTTGGAAGAAGAAGAAACTTGATTATAATATCGTCTAAATGAATAATTCAAATCATTTATTAGGAATATTGGATGTCTTTAAAAGGAAATAAATTATCTAAAATGTGAATACTATTAAAAAATAGAGAATATTTTTTGGATGATAATATCTTGTTGTTGAAAGATATTTATGATTTGAATAAATATCTTGATAAATAAAAAAGAAAAAGGAACATCTCAAAGTAAAGTTCAAGGAAAAAGTAGATTCAGAACATGTCCAACAAATACATTATAAATCTGAATATATGGTTACAAGTTTCAATAACTCTATTTCTAATGTTAGTAAAATATCATGAAAAGTTAAATCTAAAAATGATAATAATTACATTAAATTGTTTAAAATAAAGTTGAATTTTCTTCATAGAAAATGAAATATAGAAAAGTTATGTTTTTTTCCAAGACTAACAATGTGAGCAACTCATAAGATTCTAATAATCTGAAGCCTAAAAAATTTTATATTACTTATGATTCAAATAAGGATAAAAATAAGACCAAGAAAATGATAAATATTTTTCCTAATAACATAAATTATGGTGTCTAACAATGTTTTGGTAAGATTTTTGTTGAGAAACATGTTCACATCTTTTATCGGTATGGAAGTTTCAGGGGATAATATTATCTTTTTTGATACTACTAATTTTTTTTGGATTAGTACACATGGATAATATGTGTTGGTTTAACCAAAAATGTTACTAATATTCCACAAACTACAAATGACATGGATTGAGGGTGATTCCATCATCTCATATGATGATGTGTAGGAAAGCTATTTTGAATTAATTTGAGAAGGATGTTTTGAAAACTAAAAGCATGTCTTGAACATTGGAAGCTTTTAGTGGCAGGGTGAATAATCTAGGAACCTTGAAAAATGATTTCTTATTTTTTGATAAGAATAAAAATTTTCATTATCAATTATTTATAGCTGGATATTAATATTGATAAGGGTAAATAAAAATATCTTGTTTTTGAAACTTCTCTCAAGTAAATAAAAGGAGAATAACATTGAAGTATGGATAGTGCACTTTCTTCCAATATGACATAATATTTGAAATTTTTGACGAATTTTAAATATTTTAAATAATAAATTGTGAAATTTTGAAATGATGAATTTGTCAGAGTCAATTTTTTTGGATCATCCAACATTGGGGAAGAAAAGTTGAAATCCATGAATTATTAGTTACAATAGGACAATGCAAAAAAATAAAACTTCTTCCAAGTTGGTGAGTCTAAAAACTCTTGATATCTATGTATGGTAGAAGAGAATCATTTGTGGCATAAAATTTCGGGACAATTTTTTTTATAACATGAAAACATTATCGAATATAGATAGTTTATGAGGTATTATTGATATGTATAGAAGAATAGATTAGTGTTTTATTAATTTTCAAATGGGAAATATAACAAAGTACCTGAAAATGAATGTTGAATTTTCATCAAAATTACCCTTGGAACATGTTCATTCTAATATATGTGGAGAAATGATAAAACAATAAAATGATGGAGATAAGTATTTTATTTCATTCATTGATGACACTACTCGCATTACATATGTTATGTATATGAAAAATAAGCCATATGCTTTGAAATTTTTTATATTTTTAATGAGGAAAGATATGAAGTTATGTGAGTATTATGTGAAGAAATCAATAATTGATAATGGTGGTAAAAACAAAAATGATGAATTTAAATGTTATTATAAAAAACAAGGAATTCAAAATGATTTTAGGACACCATACACTCCTCAATAAAATGGTGTTTCTAAAAGAAAAAATATAATTCTAGTGGAAATGGGATGAACTAGGATACTTAGAAGTGGTATATCTCATTACTTTTAAGGAAATCCATCAGTACTACAATTTATATTTAAAATCATTAAATCTGTAAGAAAATATTATATATGACTCCATATGGATTTTTTTGTGGAAATACTCTAAATTTGAAACACCTAAGTGTTATTGGGAGTCCATGTATCATAAATAATAAAGTGGAAAACCCTGGAAAGTTTGATAAGAGAGGTTAAGAAGTAATTTTTCTTGGCTATGATCCATATGGAAGGGGATATAGATGTTTCAAAAAATATTCATTGGGATTAGTTAAATATTTTTATGTGAAGGTTTTTGAAAATGGTTGAGAAGATAAACTGAATCAAGATGATATGGGAGATAGATAGGAATGAAAAATATCTAGTAAGGTTGCTCATATAGATTAAGACTATAGTAATCCTGCTCAAGAGGAAGAATCCTAATAATCTATTTCATGTGATGTGGATGAATCTCTAAAATATCATCATAGATTGAAGAATATTTTATATTTCAAAATATCATTAGTGATCAAAATAAAAGGGTTCAAAATATTCAAAATTTTAGCTGAATGATGTGAACAATGATTTTGATTATCCTGAATGGGTTTGGGTTATAAATGAAGAGCTTGATTAGATTGAAAAAAATGATACATGTGAGTTTGTAACTAATATAAATAACAAAAATTCTATCGTCATAAAATGGGGTTTCTAGAAAAAGCTAAATAATGATGATCAAGTGATAAGGAAGAAACCCTGATTATTGTGAAAAGGTTACTCAAAATTCGAAAGAATTTATTTTTATGGGATTTTTTCTCCAGAGGAAAGGATAGAAACAATCAGAATATTTCTTGTTATTATTTCATGATGAAGTTACAAAATTTTATGATGGATGTAAAATCATCATTTTTATATGAGGATCTTGAAGATGATTATTTTATTGAAGAAACTTATGTTTTTATTGTTAGGAGATATTTATGTTTTGTGTGAAAGCTGAAGAAATCCTTGTATGGGATAAAACAATATCCAAGAGTATGGTATTACAAATTGGATTCTTCCTTGATGAAAATAAATTTTATGAAAGGGAGATGTGGTAGAAATCATTATATCAAAGAGATTTAGGAGTTCTCCCTCATCCTTATTTTTCATATTGATGGAATTATCTTTTCTATAAGTGATGAATCATATTGTGAATGATTTTCTAAAAAAATGAATTAGATGTTTGTGATGTTCATCTAGTGAGAAATGAAATAATTCCTTGGGTTTCTAATTTTACAAGAGAATATATATTTTTTTGTTTCCCAATAAATGTATGATAAAAAACTTCTTAAGAAGTTTATCATGGAAAAGTAAATACTAGTTTCCACACCAATATTAGTGGGAACCAATTTGAATAAATAAAGACAATTCAATGAAGCTGACCAGAAATTATTTCAGAACCTGTTATTATGTTTGTTGAATTTAACTGCCTCAAGACACGAAATTGTTTATGTTATCACCGTATCTAAAATATTTCATAGTGAATCAAGTGATTCACATTTTTTCTGAGAAAAAAATATAGATATATCAAAGGAAAAAAAATTTAATATTCAGATATGATATCGTATAAAGTAATGACTTGTTTGGGTATTCAGATATAGATTGTGAAGGAAATGTTTATGACAGAAGATTTATAGATGGTGGAGTTTTGTTTATGTGAATATTATTTGTCATTTGGAAAAAAGAGAAACATAATTTAGTAAATATTATCACCTGAGAATCTCAGTATGTTACTATCACCCCAGAAGATACTCAACATATGTAGATGAAGACACAATGTGAAGATTTTATTTATTGAAGTAAAATTCCCATTATTATTGGGTTTTGATAATAAAATTACAATAAACCTTAGCAAAAAACTTTTTACAAAATTCTCATTCAATACATATTGAAATCAAATATCATTTAATAAAATACAAAGTGGAGAAGAATGAATTGAAGAAGAAGTATATTCCTATAATCGAAAAGTTTCTCACATTTTCACAAAACCTTTACCAATTTTTTTTCTAAATTGAAGTTCAACATGGGAATCTGTCCTCTTTCCCATCAATGTTAAGTTATGTGTTTTCCCCCTATCTGATCTTGCCTTTGGATAATATTGTCTAATAGGGAGAATGTTTCATTAATTTATCCATTTTTATGTCATAACTATTTTAAGGAAAAAGGTAAATAGTTGGAGTTATTGTTAAGCTATGAATAAATTATTGTAAATCTATAAACCATTGGAACATTTTATTGGAGTGTTTGTATGAAAATCGGATAAAGCAAAGTCAACGAATAAAAGAATATTTTGAAAAAATGTAGAGGAGGTTTTCATGAGTCACGATTTTTGGACATCATGAATTTTTTATCAATAATTCTAATTTCAGATAATGAGAACGATCACATAGGCTAATAATTGTTGATTTGTAATCCATAGCTTCATGATGCAATGTATAGTGATTTACAAATAATGGGTTTCTAAAACCTGTTATATGTTGGATCTACGGAAAGTGGGAGTCTATTGGAGTTGTTTCCATAGATCTAACTTGTTTATCAATTTCTTACACGTTTTTTTTCTTCATGAATATGATTTATTATCACATCTATATTATTATTATATATAATAACTGTATTTTATAATTTATTTAAAATATATAATGTGTTGATCGGTCATGGATGTTCCCAACTATGATGATAAGTAATATTTTTTTGATGAAATTATCATTACACCTCATTCTATGGCGAGATGATATTATCCTATAAGAAAAATAAAAATAATATATAAGGGGTAATAGGTTCATTAGACAATGATATACCTTCTCATGGTGTTCTCCCATGATAATCTCTATGATAGGGATTTTGAAAATATTCCCATCTATAGGATGTCTACATTTCTATATGTCATTGGATGTTACTAATTGTGGATGTATGTGTTGATCATTATACATTAAGATTATCAATAATTGATTTCATGAATCATTTAATTTGATGTATTGATCAAAATCATGATGAAATATGTTCAATAAAAATTAGGATACATTGGATGAATAAAATGTTATATATAATTAGTAGATAGTGGAAGAAATGATTTATCCCTTTTCTATCATGATGAAATTTAATATCTCATTATATTTAATGGGAATATAATAAAATGAATAAAAACATGTAAATGGTCTTAGGGTTGGAATGTTCACTTCCAGAAAGTAAAAGAATGTGACAGTGAGTATATTAGTTGATGGCATTGGAATGCAACCTGATTTCAATATGATATTGGGATAAAGGATTATATTACATGATAATTATTTGATGGAGGTTGGACATCATTTTGATGTTAAATTCATTATCTATAGATTCCTTGGAATGTTTCTTGATTATCACCTTAGAATTTATGTGGTTATTCCTAATTAAACTCAGAAAATATTCCAAGGAGGTCACATTCTTAGTGTATCTATGATCTTAGTTATATTTTAATATTTAATTTAATGAGTTAGAATAAATAATATTTATCTTGTTTTGGTTGATCACCAAAGACTAATAAAAAGTGATTAAATAGAATAAGAAGGATAATTAATAATAAATATTTATTTACTTGTTTTGTGAATATAATATTTATTATATTTATCACACAATAATGCAATGAAATTTATCTAATATTCATTTTTTTGAATTGAAAAATGACGATGAGGGAAAGAAGGATAGTGTTAATGGTATGATTAGAAATAAATAATATTTACTTACATTCTTGTTGTGTTTCATATGTAATGTTACAAATAATAATAACAAAATTATTAATGGACATGAGGTCAAATAATAATACAAAGTATCGTTAATGGGGAGGGTGAGATTTTCCCATCCTAATCCAATTAGAATAAATACCTAATTATGAATCATTTATAAATCAATTTGTGTGTGAACAATAGTTAAGGAGATATTAGTTCAATCCCTAAAGTGTACATCTATTATCACCCAAGCCTTTGAGATAACACCAAATATAATTTATGCTTCATGAGGAATACTTTTTTCATCAATTATGAACAACACAGGTGATCTGAATCATTTGTGATAGAAACTGATGATTCTAAGAAATTTATCAATTATTGTGGTGCACATGTGGATCAACTCTAGAGGGATTCTTCACTTTAATCCTGCAACACAATGATGGTGCAATGAATTCAATTCCATTGGATCATTAATTAAAGTGGATTTAAAAATTTAGGTAATTCAATATATTATTATAAATTAATTAAAAAATATATGTAATGATCATCTCCCTCTAGTTCTAGAATATTAATGTAGTCAATTAATCTATTTTTTTCATTGAACATTATATTTTGAACATGTAAAAAATTAATAAAACCTATTTAACACTAAAACAAGAGTTGGTCATACCTTTAAAGGAAACATCAATTGTGTCCAAACCCATAACTTTCTTCTAGGAACACATAGATCCTCTCCCATTTTCATTATTTTTTATCCACCTTTAAATTTTTTTATACAGTTGATTACCATATATACATGATGTTATTTGAATTTAAAAAAAAATTAAAATCTCACTCAACTTCCATCATTCATTTCTTTAAATATGGAATTTGGATATTCTTTATTAAAATAATGAATAAAATTCCATTTTAGTTATTAATGTTTGATCCAAAAGTGCAAAGCAATTAATATAATTACAAATAATTAGAAATTTTCTAAACTATAATTGAAACATTCATATATAAAATTCCCTTCTGATTAAATAAATACATTTTTATGTAATGTAGTTATTGAAAAACATGCAGTATATTTAATTTATTATGTAAGACTATTATAAAATTTATCCATAATTGTATTATTTTTATAAACAATCATTAATAATCATATTCGTTAATAATAAATTCATTATATAGTGATTGTTACAATTTTAATATATTAAAGGTTATGATAAGATATAATTGGTATAGAATATATCATCCTAGGTATTTATAGAATCATAATATTTTGTATCCTTTAATATCTTTGAATAAAATAATAATTTAACATAAAGTGATTCTTTGTCTGATATCGTACTCGACATGCAACATTGGTTTTATCAAAAATTTTACATTGCACACAACATAGAATTAAACCTAAAAATAATATAATAGTATTATTATTAATTTAAATGGTATTTAAGGCCTAGAAATTTTATTAGAAGGAATGAAAATAACTAAATACAATATGATTATACATGTTTCATAAAAAAATTACATTTATCCAATAAATTTTAGAGGCTTAAAATGGGAATAGATCCAATTTTAAAGATAAAATAATCAAATATTTTTAAATGGCTATTTTACTTTCTTTTGATGGTGAACCCTTTTTAAATATAGTATTTGTCACGTATATATGTTCTATTTGAAACAAAAATGAACTTCTTCTTTAGAATATATATATCAAAATTTACATTGTTTGAAATTTTGGTATTTTTCTGATACAATTCATATTTTTATGAATAGTAAAAAATACTAAATTTTAATTCAAAACATCCTTTTATTATAATTTATTCTTATAAATAAATTGATCTTTTAATCAATTTTAAAGTATACTTGGAATAATGTTTTATTAATTAATAAAATTTTGTTCATTGGAAGTAATTTACCATTAAAATTGGACATAAACACATGTTAATCCTTTGATAGTTATTACGACCAAAACCGCTGATTTCTTGTTTTTACAACATGAATTAATTTTAAATTAATTTCTGCTAATTTGGCGTTTTTAATAATCGAAAATGGATTCCATATTTTTAATCAGAAGATTCAATTTGTATAAATATGTTCCTTTTATTTTTGGAAGTTATGAATATTATCTTCTATAATTATTTTATTTACCATGGTTAAAAGGTTAATCTGGTAAATAAGAGTATAAACTAGTATTATAATAATATTAAACTACCATAACTCATGTCCAAATCCTATTAGATAAGATATTTCCGACTATGGGAATCCCTGGGTCGATTTTAGTACCCCATGGATCCACTTTGGCGTGATAATGACATGATATAAGAATTAATTTAAAGTAAATAGAAATATAACATAAACTTTAATATTTTACTACAACAATTTTAATATAGGGCTATAAAACATATCTATTTGACTATAAATATTAATTATTAGTCTAAAATTATTTCCTAAATCATGGTGTTTTATTTATTATTTTTATTCCTTAAATAAATAATTTTATTTATGACACAATAATAATGTAGTGATTTCTTCATTAATAAAGGATTAAAATAAATGATATTATAAATTTTAAAATAAATATTATTTGACATAATAAATGTCATCAACTAATTATTTAGGTGAATATGAAATGTTAGGATTGATTCAATGTTTTTTTTGAAAGAATCATGTTCTTATTAATTTGATAAAAAGTCATGTATGAATAGTGTCAAAAATTGACATAATTCAAACCTTAAAATATAAAATAGTTTATTAAAATATATTAAATTCATAAAAATATAATATTCAACCAAATGGTTATGATATATTCAAATATTTTATAAATTACATTTTGTGGATCGTTTTACATGATATGGTAATTAAATTATCCCATAATGTGTAAATAACATTATATCACAGTAAGATTCAAAAGGGTAAAATAAGGGTTAAAAAAGATAATGATAAAAGAATATAAAAAACTTTTATAAAAGTTATTGGATGATGGATATTCGAACCCAAATCAACTTAACATCGAACTAAATGAGTTTTGTATTTTTTTAATTGAAATTTAATTAATACTAAAATAAATTTTCAAGACATTCCAAAATTTCCCTTCTTCCCTCTTATAAAAGGCCACCAACTATACTGACATACTCACACCTCTGAATCCACTTGGATCATCCAAAAAATATTCAAATAATCTACCAATATCCTTACCTTCTTCCTATAATCCATACCTTGGGAATAAGTCAATTCAAAATTCTTTTTGGCTCAAATAAAAAAAATTCCCGGTTTGGAGGTAACATCTTCTCTCAAGTTATTTTCTATTATTTTCCTTATATACAACATATTATCTTCTTATTATATGATTACATAAAAACACCAATATCATAAGTATACTTGGATGTTTTTATGGGAGGTATTCTAAGTTCACTTACACACCCATCCATCTAATGGATATGAACATATAGTTTTTTTGTATGTCGAACTACTGCCTCACGAAACGATGATTGTTCAATTTTCTCCTACCACCTATCATGGTGGCCATTATGGGAGAAATATATTAACATATGATATATATTATATTTATATTGTATCTATTATTTTTTAATTTTTATTTACAATATACCTTCATTCTTTCCATAATGTGTAAATATGATAAATTAATTTGAGGAAGTGTGGACTACTGCCCCTCAAAGTGATAAGACTCGTTCATTCTATACAAGGAATGTATAACGGATGGTTTTATAAAACCTATGAGACATAAATTAAATAAATATAATATTGTTATTATAATTTACATTTTTTATCATTTTATTATTAATATTTTATTTTGACAATTAAGTGAATGTAGTGTTCATACATATGTACAGCCTACCCTCTCCATGAACAGTGCATTTTATATCTTATCTCCAACAGTTATGGACTATTATAAATACATATATACTAGATATGTATGATATTTAAATCATGAATATCATTATATAGATGATGTAATTATTACTACATGAACAACTTATATCAAATCAAGTTCATTTTCGACTCAAGTATCGAATATCAACAAAATGACCGATAATATCTTAAATAATTATGTAATTTTTAAAATGTTGTAACAAGTGATATATAAGGAATAATACATGAAAATGTTTCTCATTCAAGTATATATTAACCTAAGTTTATTATTCAGTAATATAACGATTGTACATGATGAGTCAGATAAAAGGTGAGGGACTTTGTCTCAATCTCCTTTCATTGATGAAAATTATAATAATATACACCTCGTATTATTATATTGTGTATAATAAACCCCTTTGACTAATAATTTCAATCAAAGGGAATATTTTTCTATGAATTGTTTTACTAAATGAAAAAAAGGATTTTTTTTAACTTATTCAGTGACAACGACTTCTCTACCATTGTAACTGTTTTTGATATTTGGCTTCCTCAAGAAGTCTTAATGTTTTTAAAAGGAAATGAAATCCCATATTCCCTTTTTGGGTGTTTTGGTATTAAAGATGGATTGAATTTGGATTTACTATTTAAATATCTTAAAATTATTTCTTTAGATTTCAAATGAAATTTAAATAATGAAAAGTTACTATTTTCAATATTTTATGTGTTATGATTATATAATGGTACATATACATTTGATGGGTTATTACGAGATAAACCAATGACGTGTGGTTATGTGATAAACCTAATGATGGGTTGTTCCATGATAAAATAAGGGTGGGTGGTTACATTATATCCTCCAATTCATTGGGTATAGAATTTGGCCATAAGGTTATTCCATTCAATGATATATGTTGAAGTCGACCATATGGTTATTCCATTTAAGTATGTTTTTTATTACAATTTAACATTATATGTTATATGTTACCTTCTATGGGAATTGTGATAATTGTTTTGTTACAAAAGGGTAATCAATGATATTATACATAGTTAAGTATATTTACTACATTTTAAAGGTGAAAAGTATTACTTTATGATAATGTATTGAAGGTTTTCATGTTATTCCAAGACTAACAGTTTTCCTTCTTTGTGTATCCATTACTGATCTTCTTATTTTCATACCAAGATTTGAAATGTTTTTTAACAAGACTTATAGAATAATATAGTAAAGTATGATATCAAGGAAAATTCACAATGTTTAAAACATGAAGCAAAACATATTTCTTTTTAAAAAGTTTTTGTTTTAAGGGAAAAAATTGATAGTGAGTAGAAATGTATAATTGTAATATTCAGGTTGTTATTTATATGTTATGAACTAATTCTATAAATATCTAAACCTGAAAAGATCATCTCTATGAATTATTGAAAAATTAATGACTTATCTAAATATTAAGTAACTTTTAAGTCTAGGTCCTTACACATAAGTAAGAAGTTATTGCCTCAAACCTTAGTATCATACCCAATGAAGTCAATCTAATAGAGCTTCTAAGGGAGATGGCATCACTTGGCATTGACCTCAACTATGACCAATCCATGATTCAGCAACTGAAACATGAGAAAAGATACTCATGGAAAATAGAAATCTTATCTAAATCACAACCTAAACCAGATATGTCGATCCACCCTAAAAAAAGTACCACATTCGCACACATTACACTTAGGGTGTATACTGGGGTAATAAGGGGTTATGTATCTAGACTCCAATAGTATGAATTTTTATATTTTTTCCTTAATAAATAAAAAATTATATTTATCCATTTGTAATTATTAGTCCTATTATATATATTATTAACTAATTATTTTGATTAAAAAAATTGATATGAAGAAACTAAAATTGTATTTGTGGGAAATAGATTATTTAAATTAAACACACCTTTTAATAAATTCATGAATTTTAAAAATATTTTACATTTTTATGAAACACAATTATTAAATTATAATTAATTAAATATAAATGTTAACATAATTTAATGAAGTCCAATGTCATTTTTATAATGTTTAAAAAGTTGTTCGTATCACCAAAACTAGTATTTTTTAATATGTATTTTAATTTAAATTGTTAAATTATTATATTTAAAAAATTGGTTTCATAAAATAATTATTATTTTTAATTTCATTATGTCAAAATTATCCAATTGAATATTTTAGATAGTATTCTTATCTAGTATAATTTATGGATAAAATTAAATATGATATGTATTATAGCGTCATAAAAGACCAAATTTTCTGTAATAAATTCAATAAAGGGTTTCCATGACCAAAAAATAATTCTCATTTAAAATATTGTTTTTTAAAATTTATTTGTTTAATTTCAAAACCCATTAATGAATCCTCCAGAAACCTAATATTATATTTTATAGTTTTAAAAACAATTTTTTATGAACTCGACGCGCTTCCACATAATGATTTCTATTTTTTATTTAGTTCGATTCATGCCCTGATAAAATATTTAAAATTTATACTATTTGGTAGAAACCATGTGAAAACCCAATTTATGGTTAGTTCTTTTGATTATTTTATGAAATTGAATCCAAAACCATTGTTTAGAAATTAATAAATAACTCCATTCCATTTTGAAGTATATACCCACCAAAAGATGCATTCATATTCACTCAAAATTCCCTAATAATGTTGTTCCTCTCCCTTTCCCTCTCTAAACCCACCAAGTTTCTCCCATGATATTAAGAATATCCTAAAAAGTTTTTATAAGCATCCCCTTAATGTAAGGGATATTATTCATCTTCCTATATTCTAGTACTTAATTTGGAATAAGTAATTTTATTTCTACTATTAATCTATGAATTTTTTTTAAAAATACCTTTACGAACCTTATAATTCCAATTTAATTATAAACCTCATTTTATGCTCATTAGTCGATTCTATTAGCCTTTTTGTATAGTTGTTATTCTTCTAAAATTATCCAATGATTTTCCATACCAACATATTTTGTTGGGAATACCCATCCGTATTTCTACTCATGGGTATTATTCTAGACAAAAATATCATTTATTTATTTGGTAATTACATTCATATAACCCACATTCCATAATCATGGGATTAAAAGTGATCAATAATGTTCTTATGTTTCATGATCTTTTTGAAACACAAATTTATTCGCATGATATGAATGTGATAGGTGGGCCCAAAATAATATATTCCTCAAATTCATTAGTATTTTTTTATCATGTGAGATATCATGTATGGTGGATGGGTGGTCATCCAAACCAATATATTATAACATCACAATGGTTATCTAGGACTAATGATTATTATTAATGTTTTATATTGATTCTATATTCATATGATTCCTTGATGTTTACATCTTAGGAAAACATTTTATATTCATGATTATGATTCTCACCTTCTTATTTCACCATTATATAACCCTTAAATCTCATATACTTCTTTACTTTATGAAATGATTTGATTGTACCCTTCTGGGTTTATATCTTACCCATTTTTTTGTATGTCCCTAGGTTATCTCATGAAGTATTAGATGATCAATATAATTTAAGGGCATGTTATTTAGATTTAAATAATGTCGTTCTATCCCAATTTTTATGTTATGGAGAAATGAATCTAATTATCCAAATAAACAAGGACTCTCTGTCTTTCGGAATTGTGTTATGTGTATCTAAATGTAATCTATCATGAAATAATGTGTATAAAAACATGGGTGGTCATAGTTGGTATCAGAGAAAGGTATAGTTATTCTTGGGATTAAGATTATAAAAACATTCTAAAAACAATATGGATAAACCAAGACATATGAAAAAATATCTATTTTTTTATAATATGTAGATTGAGTGGTTTCCAAGAAACAAAATCTATGTTGGGATAATACTAGTGGATTTTTCTCTAGAAGGATGTACTGAGGGGTATCTTAACTTAAAGGGACAAATGGTTATTAAATAACCTGTACTTGGTGAAAAGTGAAGATACATTGCTTCACACCCATCTTAACACTATTGGGGGAAGTTCTTCAATAAATTCACAAGCTAATTCTGAATAATTATGAATGTAACAAAATGCCTATGAAATATATTTTTGGAAAATAATTTATTCATAAATTTGATTGAAACCATGAAATTAATGGGATAAAAAATATATTTCATTTATGGGTTATCCATTAAATGTTCATATTTTTCCTTTTATATGTCCAATATTTTAAAAACTCTCATATCTTATTCTACTTTGGATTAAGTAAATGATTATAATGAGAATAGAATATTGAAAGGATGTATTATCATCAATTCTATAACATTAAATTACCTATGTGACTATGGATTTATAAATTCATTTATATCACTCAATTGTACCAGAAATATTAAAATACCACCTCAAAATGTGAATCTTGATTTATCAAAAAAATGGAAAATGGGGAAATTATTGAATCCATTGTATATAAATTATACCGTGTCAATATTTGTGGGATAAATTTCCTAGAAAACATTATGATAATCCATTTAGCATAATTTTATGTCATAATATTTATGTATTTTCTTTCCTTACATAGAAATAATAAAAATTTCTAGGAGACTAAAATGACCCTTCATATCATGAATCATCCTCTGATTCAATACATGAACAAGGAGGAGGATTGATCTACTTTGGGTTCATCATCTCAAGAATGAATATTTTTTCCTTACAAGATTTTGAGTCTATTTAAATTGATTTATTTTATATAATATATTATCCATGATTACATTTCCATTTTAAGGGAATATTCATATGTGTTCCCAAAATAATTGATTGGTCTAGTTCTTGCTGAGATGTTGAGTTCTTAATTATACTTTCACCGATAGATTTTCCAATATATAAGAGTCTATATATAATGATAATTTTTAAACATAAAGTGATGAAGAAGAAACTATTGGAGAATCTATATAAAGGTTTAATACTCAAAATTACTTCCCCATGGGGTGTTCTGATCCTTTTAATGAAGAAGGATTGTTCATTTCACATTTACATTGATTATCATGAGCTCAATATGATCATAATAAATAAGAAGTGCTATCTTTAATAGATTGATGAATTTTTCAATCATCTTTGTGGAGAATAGTACTCATCTAAGGTGGATTTTGGATGGGATATTATTTGGTAAATATAAAGAAGGATATCCTCTAAGACTACTATTCATACATGGTATGGGAACTTTGAGATCATAATGAGTATATTTTTCCTCATTAATTCTCCATTTATCTTTATGGACAGAATGAATAGTTTTATTAAGGATTTCCAAGATATATTTTTGGTCATATTTATAGATGATATTATTAGTATCTCTAAATTTATAGAGGAACATGAGTTTTAGTTGAGTGCTATGCCAAATTAGTTGTGAAAGTAAAATATATTTACACAGTATAAAAATTTTGCGTGTTAGATGGATAAAGTATCATTCCTGGGGAATGATATTGCTAAAAAGGGATATTTTTAGATCCTTTGACTACAAATAAAATTAAAGTATATAAAATAATAATATCAATGATGAATATATATATATATATATATATTGGACTACCTAGACGTTGTCATTGATTTTTGAGAAATTACTCATGATTTCCAATATTACTAAATAGGAAAACATGAGAGGGAGTGAAGTATGTATGGAATAATGAATGTGAGGAGAAATTTAAAGATTCTATGAGGATTATAATAACTATAACAATATTCACACTACCCACTAGTGTAGAAGGTTTACTGATCTAAAATGATGCTTCCAAAAAGAGATTGGGATATCCTTATTGGGTATTTATGTTAAAAAAACATTCAATAATATATTTAAAAGTCTTGGGTCCACAAAATAGTTTGTTGCGGAAATATATTGTTTCAATTAAAACACATATTTTGATAAATTATATAATTTTGAGGTAAGTTATTTTTTCATAAAATATTCCATTATATATTATTTATTTAAATGTAATGATAATATAATTTAATGAAGTCCATTATAATTTATTTAAGGTTCATAAAGTTATTAGTTTTATAAAAACTAGTATTTCAAAATAAATAATTAGTTTTATTTAAATGTTTATGTTCCCATATTTTCTAAATTATTTTCATGAAATAAATAATATTTTTGAAATCAACATGTCCAAATTATTCAATGGTTAATGTTTTAGAATTTTTTGAGAGAGTCTAATTTTTGGGTAAAAATTAAATACGGAATCAATAAATGGTATGTATTATGACATCACAATATCCAAAAATTTATTTAATAAATTTTCTAAAAAGAATATATGACCAAAAATAGATTTTCCCATTAAAATTTATTTTATTAATTATAGAAACAAAAAATTAATCCTCCAAATCCAATATTATATTTTATGGTTTTCAAAAAATTATTATAAACATGAATCACTTCCATATCATGAATTTTATTATTTCAATGAGTTATTTTCCAAGATAAATTGAATATTAAAAACCACTATTATTTTTCATAAACCATGGAGAACCCATTCAAAGGTATTTTTCATTGGTTATTTTATCACATGGAGTAGAAACGATATGTTTAGAGATGATTAAATAATTGCCTCTCTTTTTCTAAATAAACCCCACCCAACCACCCATTCAACATTACTCAAAACCCACTGATAATGATGTTCCTATTATCCCTCAATTAATATCTCCCAAGGTGTTAACAGGATCTTAATATGATCCTCCCAATATTTTATAAGAAACCAATCAAGGTAAGGGATACACTTCCCCTTTATACATGTTCAAGTAAATCCTTTGTATTAAGCCTTTCTATTTCCAATGGTTCATGTTGAAATATTTTTTTAACTTAGTTTTATTCCATCCTCATGATTCCCTGTTATGAGAAACCACCTCTAAATATCATTAAACCCTTATATAAACCTCTATGTATACCTATGATTCTATCAAAAGTTTCCTGTGATTTTCCATCCCAAACCTTAGTATTGAGAATATATATCCCCATATTCACTCAAGGGTTTTCTCCTGGATGTAAAAATCCATTATGTATTTTTTAATTCTATTTATGTGACCCAAACTCTTCAATCATGGGATTTTATATGATAAAAGATGTTTATATTTTGTATGATCTATATGTCACAGAAATTCATGTTCAAGGGATGAATATGATATCTGGTCCTATAATTATATATCCCTACAACTAATTAGGTAATTTTTTATCTAATGTATAATTATCCTAATCAAAATGAGTTATGATGTCTCTATAGTTAACATTCACATATAATTATGATGTGATGTTGTACGTTTTGTCCTTATTCTTATGTTTTCTTAATTTTATCATCTTATATCCTACTCTGATGTTCAATGTTATACTTCTCAGTCTTCTATGTTACCTTGATATTCCTCTTGACACACATGTATTACATTCATCATGATATTCTTTGATTACTCCCTTACTCATTTTTAAAGATGACCCATTTCTTATATACACCCATAGGTGTAAAATCCGGACACTTTTTAGAGTTGACTCCATATTTTTTTACACATTTTCCCTCATTCGAGTAATTTTTGATTGGGTTATAATATAGGGTCTATTTGGGTGAATTTTGAAAAACAATTGAATGATAGAGGGCAGTATACAGTTGGTTCATGATTAAAGTAAATCATTTCCCCAACCTAGATGACTATGGAACATTGAATAGTGGGGGTTTGTATGGCTGGTGAATAGTTTGTAAAACCATGCACCCTAAAATGAGAAACTATGAACCCCTAAAATAATAGGATCATAGTTAGAGCATGTTTAAGGAACACCATGTGCCGCTTCCTACCTAATCATGTGAGAGAACTAATGTCTCCCAAAATTAATTTGAAAATTATCTGATCCACTGAAACCCACCCAATTCAACCACCATTAGACCCTATGAGGTGTTTCATGATTTTGGAGCTCTATGAATGAATTCAAACCTTCCTGAACACCATTGATCATGATTTATATTCTGAATCAACGATCTTCTCCTCTCCTCATAAGTGGATTCAATCATGTTTCATTCTGTTTCATCCTCTTTCATTCTCATTATTTTGATGGTATGTGGTATTATATTTTTCTAGATATAGATCTAGATTTTTTAAATCTATATATTTTCATGTGGATCTAGATTTATAATTAAAGAGATCTTGATTTGTTGATCTTGATTTAGAATTTTGATATTTGGATCTAGATCTATGTCTTTGTGCTGCTCAATTTTTTGGATTTCCATTGGGTTATTGTTCATCAATGAATCAATGTGGGTGGTCTATTATTCAAATCCTATTGTCATGATTTTCATTTCATGTATGAAATTTTTGAATATTTAGGGTTCATTTAGAAATTGAAAATCCCTGAATTGAACTAATTAATGTGGTCAATTAATTAATTGTGGAATTGAGGATTTTATTGAATTGTTGAATTGTTGTATTACGATAATTAAATGAAAAGTTAATTATCAATGTATTGAATAGTGAAATTGGGTAATTAATTGATATATTAATTAATAGAATATTAAATTTTGGTATTAAGTATATTTAATTTTTGAGTTAATTATCAGAATTTTAAATTTTTTATTTGATAAAAATTAATATTTGAATTAATAATTCAATGTTGAGAAGTGAAATGATTAATTATTATCGAATTAATTAATCTACTTTATGTGGCTAGTTAGTTATTGAATTATTTATTGGAAGATATGTGATTAATTAATTGGTGAATTAAATAATGGGTTTTATATGATTAATTAATTGTATAATTAATTAATGGAAAATATTATGGTTAGTTAATTTTATAATTAATTAATAGTTTGAGATTAATTAATTAATGATTTAATTCATGGTTGATAAATGGGTCACTATACATGAAGATCTACGCTAATGATGTGTTTTCATGGTTAAAAAATGTGGTGCTAGACATGAATATATTTTCCAATGATATATATATATATAGACACACATGCATGGTTAATAAATGGGGTTCCAGACATGAAAATCTATGCGAATGATATATCAATATATCTGTGTGTGTGTGTGTGTGCATGGATGATATATGGGATGCTATAAATGATGATCTACACTAATGATATATATGCATGGGTGATAAATGATGTGCTTTACATGACGATCGACAACAATAAAATATTTGTATGATTGAGAATTGGGGTGCTTGACATGACATTATATAATCATGATGTACATTCCTGGTTAATTAACGGGGTTTTA
Organism: Viscum album; assembly: GCA_963277665.1. Classification (NCBI taxonomy): domain Eukaryota; kingdom Viridiplantae; phylum Streptophyta; class Magnoliopsida; order Santalales; family Viscaceae; genus Viscum; species Viscum album. The sequence continues at coordinate 662,820,840 of OY728139.1, read as the reverse complement.
AATAGAGATTTATATAGCAAAGACATTGGCATTAAACTATGGTCCCAAGTGGAATTAATAACTAAATTGATATTCCATGGATAACATAATCCCATGTGCTATAATGGAATGTGTATTGATTATGTATTATGGTTAAATTAGGCATGGCCCGAAGAAGGTATTTAGGTATGGGTGTCATTTGGATCCAACTTTTCTATGTGGTTTAATAAACATTATTTGATAATGTGATAAAAATTTACATATGAATTATAATTATTTATTTAAACAACTCCATACAACTATTATTGACTAGATTTTTTTAGACATTGGTGGTGGTGGCATACTGAGTTGTACTCACACCCTACTCGGGATGCCTGATTGGTACCTATATTGACTTAATTATTGTAGGACAGTTTAAGGGAAAAGGCCATGTGCTAGATGGCCGGTTTGGGGATGAAGCATGGTTGATGGAAGTATACATGATTTGGGACCTTCTTGGAGTCACCAGTGTCTTTCCATTAAACCTCAATTTTAGACACTTGACACATACATTGGCATGGCACGTTTTCTACTTTAGTTTGGCTATCGTATCTCATTTTTGATAGTCTTGATATGCTGGTGTTGTTTATGATTATATATATTCTTCTTCTATTGTTTTTTATTTCCACTTGTGTATTACATTGATAAAAGAGGGTATAGTCTCCTCATGATCAACTTATCAGACCCTCGCTACTATTTATTAGCTTCTAGCATATGGAGAGGCATGCTTGAGGTCAAGTGACTAATCGAATTAGGGCACCATTGTGTGGAACCCGGGCTTGGATGTGACAAAGTGGTATCAAATGCCAGTTTTCTAATATTTTTATTTTTTATTACTATTTGGGAAAGGCATCTAGTTGACTATGAAGATAGTGGCCTCTATCATGAGATATTTCATGGGAGTTGCAAAATCATGTTCAAGGTATTACCTAATTACCTAGGGTGGGATTATTATTATTTATGTTTTCTATTACAGCTGAATATTTTTTCACATTGGATGACACACTTGTTGTGTTGTGTTATTAGTATTTATTTAAATTGTTTAAAATCAACTACTATCTCGATATGGGATGAGAGTTGAGTTTTCATGCATCCTTATAGGAAATCAGTATTATTTTGTAACATTCTTCATTCTAGGAACGCATGAGAAAACAGTTTATGGGTAGGTTGTTAAACAGGAACTATTTTCCTTGATTTCAAAATTGAATTGAAAATGGTGCCTAATGTGATATTTAGAATAGAAAAATGATTCAATAATATGGATAAATGGATATATAAATGAATAACTTCATTTGAAAATTTATTTACCCTTATTAACCAATACCTAGGTGTATGATGTTTAAGTGTAGTGATAGTGCCTCAGTTTTGACCAGGTGGCAAGGTTTTGGGAAAGTACTTTTTTTTATGTAAATGTAAAAAAAGTAGGGTTATGTGTCCTAAGAAATGTGTTTGGAATGTTAATGATATTCCTCCACAATAACACTAATTTAGGAAGTGATATGAGGATATGGTTGGTAGTGCTCTACTAGTAGTGGATCCTAAGGCACTAATAGTGCCATGTTATGAAGAAGCAGAGTAGTTCTAAGGGAATGAAACTTGCTTCATTAATGTCATATAATGATACCTAGGGTGAGTTTTGGAATTATTTAATGATCTAACGAGAGAATTATAGTTTCAACACCCTCTAGATTTTACTAGAGATGGTGCAACATAGGGAGATGAGTTCTAGATTGACTTTATCCAATCAATACCTAACTATTTGGAGACTCTATTTGAGAATAGAGTCTAGTTGGATGCTCATATTCTATAAGGAACATCAAAGCACTGGTGAGACCTTTAAGTTTAAACTAGAAAAACTGATGGTGGGCTATGGAAGGACTTTAGGTTGAGGCTCTTAGATAACTTCTACCCATACATTCTATGGAAGGAGAGAGTTACATAGTTCATGAGGTTCAATCAATGGAGTAAGTTAGTGATGGACTTCGTTGGATGATTTACAAAATTCTCAGCACTTTGTTCCAACAATGGAAGGATATGAGGACACATAAACAAAATTATTTTAGGATGGAATTAAGTGGGAAATTAAGTCCTTGTTTAATATCTACAGGCTAAAGAAGATTTTAGAAGTGGTAAATCAGGCTCTCATCTTGTAGGGGAACCTGAAGGTGGATTCCAGGGGAATGTAAGTTGTTTCTTTTGGATAATCTATAGGTACGTATTTCAAGAGAAGGATGCGTCACTATGGGAACATTATCCACATAAGTGGGAAGAAGTGTGGATAGTTAGGGGTTCATTTAATTAGGATCTTACTAAATCACTTATCCACTAGTGTTCTAAGCTGGGATAATTTCATAAACATTTTCCTCAACCACCATTAGAGTGTCAAGCATGAAAAAATATGGGATATCTATAGAGTTCCTGTCAGAACCCATAGTAGATAGTCAGTGATGGAGGAGTGATATAGAACCAGGGTATAGGAAAGGGATCTTCTACACCATATTAGATGGGTATCTATTGTTATACTAGACAATGTGGTAGGGGTAGTGGATGTGTAACTTCTAGGAACGAGTGACCACATCAACAATGTGGTGCAACTCCGGGTAGTTGGATGGCATCAAAAGGAAGAGGGACATAATAGTTACATGTGGTACAACATACACTTGTGGATAGTGAGGCTAGGCCATCGACTGTGAGATGTACTCTTCATGTATCTTCTATACTAGTTAGTTCCTTATTTGATACTCGGTCCTATCATTCCATTATATCTGTAAAACTTGTTAACTATTTGAAACTATGGGTGGAGTTTCTAAGTGAGGTAATGATGATACCTACTCCATTTAGAGTACAGTCTAAAGAGAACTATTTCTATAAGGGTTTTTCTCTTGAGATCAAGGAGTATAACTTTCTATGGGATCTCTATATTCCTGATATGTCAGGATTCGGCCTAATTATGTGTATAGACTATCTATTTGCATACCAATCCCACATTGGTTGTTACCCAAGAAACTGAGAGAGCTCACAACCTACGTTTTATGTTTATTGGTGGTTGATATAGGAGTAATGAATGGTGTCTTTCCACAAGTAGTGGAAGTGTTTCATGATTTTGTGTCCTGAATAATTCATAGGTTTTCCACCTAAGAGAGATATATAATTAAATATTGACCTCATGTTGGGGGATAATCCAGTTTCTATTCCACCATACAGAATAGCCCTGATAGAGCTTCAACATCTCAAAAATCAACAAGAGGACTTATAGGATAACGAATTTATCCATCCAAGTATGTAACCATGGGGTTATCCAGTGTTTTTTATTAAGAAGTATGATAGTAATATATAGTTTTGAATTGATTATCAGAATTTAAACTAGATGACTCTGAAGAACATGGATCCCCTTCCATGAATCAACAGTCTTTTTGACTATTTGAGAGGATATTTTTGTGCTATTTAAAATAGACATGATATTAGGGTATCTACCACTATGTTTTTTATCTTCTAATATACAAAAACCCTTTTTCAGAACTAGATATAACACATATAAGTTCATTGTAATGTTTTTTGGGGTAAAATTCACCATTAATTTTTATTCACTTGATGAAAATAATCTTCCATATGTTCCTCGATTAGTTTGTTTTAGTTTTTGAGGATGACATTCAGGTGTACTCCAACACTCATGACGAACATGACCAACATTATAACATCATCCTGAGTACTATGAGAGATCATCGTCTATATTCCATGCTATATAAGTGTCATTTTTGTATTGATCGGGTCCACTTCTTATGACACATCATCTTAGAGGAAGATGTGTCAGTGGACTCATAGAATGTTCAGGTAGTGGTGTCATTGGAGCATCCCAATAATATATTCGATATCTATAGATTTCTAGGGTTATTTGGATATTATAATAGATTCATCCAGGAAAATTATCATTTTGAATAACTTCTTTTGGGATTGAAAGAAAGGGGATAATGTTTTTTATTTTGAATAATTTTATAAGGTCTTCTAGGAGTTGATGAATCATTTGAAATAGTCCATGATCATGATCATACCCATGAAATCAGATAAGTATATGTTTTATTTTGATTATTTTGGGATAAGACTCTTAGATGTGTTGATTCATGGAGATTGAGTCATAGCATATGGGTAAACACATCTGAGGTAACATGAATGACACTGTCCTACACGCGACCTTGAGTAAGAAGTTGTGGTTCTTCTTTGATGTTTTAGAGACATTATCTATTTGGTGAAAATTTTACTCTATACACAGACCATAGGACCTTCTAGTACATCTTTTCACAATGATATCTGAATCTTCAGTAGTAGATATGGGTTTATTATATATAGTATTTTTATTTTGAGCAAGAATATATACCCGAGAAGGGAAACATTGTGGGTCATGATATGAGTTGTATAAATCATACTCATATTGTTTAGGAGACAAGTGATGAGTGTGTGATAGTGATTTTTCTTGCTGAGATGCATGTGGTGGTTTACAAGAATCATGAGCAGATGACACTTTTTTTGGTTTTAGTGGAGTCTAAACTATTGAGGCCAATTATAGAAAGGAAGTATAAGGATCAATAGTTATTGACCTTATCGGAAATCCTTGAAGGTGGGGAGACACCTTCAGATTGGAGAATAGATTAAGATAACATCATCTATGTCAAGAATATAATTGTTGTTCCTATGAGTATGAGGGATAATTTTATATAGAAAGTTCATGCCTGGAAGTAGTCTGTACATCTAGGAGTGACCAAAATGTAATATGACCTATGATGATAGTTTTGGTGGTCATGAATGAAGATGGAGATATCGGTGTTTGTGACACGATGTTGCACATTTCAGCAGGTGAAGGTAGAGAATCGGTCACCTAGAGTACAAATGCAGTTGTTTCCCATTCTAGAATGGATGTGGGATGGTCTAACTACAAATATATTGCTGGAAATTCTGAATACACTACATAATAAAGATAATATTTGGGTTATTGTTTACCAACTAAAGAAGGTATCACATTTAATTCCTATATTGGAGACTTTCTTAGTGGACTAGTAGGGATATTAATATGTCCAAGAGATATTCATTTTGCATGGGTTGTCATAGAAAATAGTTTCTGATTGTGACTCATGTTTCACTTCACACTTATAAAAGTTGTTGGAAAAGGTTCTAAGTACATAGGTATTTTGGTGTATGACCTTACACCTAAGAATGGAAGGGAAGTCAGATCGTACTATATAGGTGCTTGGGGATATGTTGTGAAAATGTGTTCTAGACTTCCGTGGGTATTGGGAGAAGAACTTTTCATTATTGGAGTTTTCTTACTGGAAATGATATCTGGAAACTATATATATGGCACCGAATGAGTTTATTTTTTTATCCATCCAGATTAATGCTATAATGGGTGGAGGAAGGTGAGTTAGAGTTGATGGGACTGAGTCTCATGCAGATGGATTCAGAACAGGTGTAGCTAATTCAGATGTGTATGTGTTTGGACCATAGTAGATAGATGTTGTATAATGATAGACATTGAAGAACCCAACATTTTTAAAGAGCTATTGTGTATTACTTTGGGTGTCTACTAGGTTGTGTCACCTCAAGATATAGAGATAGGGAAAGTTAGCACATTTGTTCGTTGGACTATTTTTGGTTGTGGAGAGAATATGATTACTATTGCACTGACTACATATTCTATAGAAATATAGTTATATTCATGACATGTTCCATGTATCACAACTATGATGATATCACACCAACCCCTCTCATGTGATCGATGTGGATAATGTTGATCTTGATATATATGTATCGTTTGAGTGTAATATGATATTTGTTTTGGATTGAAGTGAGAATATGATTTGGGGAAATATCATGCCACTAGTTCATGTATTGTGGCAACATGGGAGTCGTTAGAATGAAACAAGGGAAATGGAAGGAGATATGAAATAATATTGGCCTGATATTTTTGGCGTGGAATCTTAGAGTTTCTTGGGAGTGCATCAAGAGGATGATCTTTTATAAGGTGGGGAGATTCTTAAATCCAAAACTTTTCTATATTTGACTTATTATTTCCTTTAGGTACTCATTTTTTCTTATTTGTTTAATTTCTATTTGTGTTGTAAGATAAGGTGTGTTTGCATGAATTTTGAGAAAAAATTTAAGGATGGAGGGTTGTGCATGGTTGGCACAAGGTTAAAGAAAACTATGCACCCCAGCCTGGAAAACCATAAAACCCTAGATAGTGGGGGATTGTTCTATTGGTGAACTCTTTTTCCAACTGTGCACCCTAAAAGGTGAAACCATGCACCCCTAAAATAATTGGTTCATGGTTGGTGCACTGTTAGAGAAAATTAGGAACCCCAGCCTAGCTATCCATGAACGAGAATAATTTCTTTACAAAATTAATTATAAAATTATACAAGCCCCCTGAAAGTATCTCATTTTGACCCAAATTAGTTTCTAGGAGTTCCTTCACTATTTTGGAGCTCTTAGGATGAGTTCCAAGCCATTCCCACATCTATTGTTCTTTATTGGAAGGCCATCATGAAGATCTTCTTCTTTCCCGGTAAGTGTATTATATCATGTTTCTTTCACATTCATCCTCATTCCATATCTCAATATTTTGGTTGGAAGTAGTCTTCTATTATCTATGATTTAGATCTTTATTTTGGGAATCATGATCTAGAATTTTGAATCTAGATTTATAATTAAATAGATATTAATCGGTTGATCTTGATTAAGTGTTTTGAGATTGAGATCTAGATCTAAATCATTGTGCCGCCCAATTTTCTGGATTTCCATTGAATGATTATTCAACAAATAATCAAGGTACGTATTCTATTATTCAAATCACATAGTAATTATTTTAATTTCATGTATAAAATTGTAGAATTTCTAGGGTTCATTTAGGAATTAGAAATTTTTAAATTGATCTAATTAATGTGGTAAATTAATAAATTATGGAATTAGGGATCTGATTGAATAGAAGAATTATGGAAATAAAATAATTTATAAGTATTGAATTTTTAAAATGGAACAATTAATATATAGATTAATTATCAGAATATTGAATAATTGGATTAAGGATAATTAATTGTTGAGTTAATTATCATAATTTTAAATTGTTAATTTTTTTAATTAATTTCAGAATTTTTAAATAGTTAATTTGTGAATTAATTATTGAATATTGAGATGTGAAATGATTAATAAATTATCAAATTAATTAATTTTATTTATGTTGTTGATTAATTATTGAATTAGTTAAATTAAGGGACAATATTAATTAATTGGATATTTAATTAATGGGTTAGAAATGACTAATTATTTATTTAATTAATTAAAGGACATTTTTTTGATTAGTTAACTGGGTAATTAATTAATGTATTGGGATTAATTAATTTATAAATTAATTGATTTATGATAAATGGGGTGTTAGATAAGATGATCTACGAAATTGATATATATTCATGGTTTATAAATGTTGAGATAGACATGATGATCTACTCCAATGATATATGTATATATACATGTTTGTCAATGGGGTGTTAGACATGACGAGCTACACCAATGATATATACGTGTGAGTGTTTGTGTGTGTGTGTGTGCATGGTTGATAATTGGGGTGCTAGACATGATGATCTAAACCAATGATATATATACATGGTTGATAAATGGGGTTATAGACATGACGATCTATTCTAATGACAAATCTGTATGATTGAGAATTTGGGTGCAAGATATTATGTTCTATTCCCATGATATACATGCATGGATTAAAAAAGGTGTGCTAGAAAAGGAATTTTACAACATAAGAAATTGCATTGAAATATGGAAACAAGTGGTACTAAAAATGTAATTGAAGTGACATGGATAATGTAATCCCACGTTCTATAAAAAAATTTAATTGATTATGTGACATGGTTCAACTCGATGTGGGTTGAAGATGGTATTATGGTATATGTGTCCTTCGTAACCCGGTGGTATATGATTTTTAGCAATGATTAATTTCTAATTTCATAACTACTAACTTATGCATTGTAATAATTTCATTATACAAATTTATACAACAGTTATTGACTGGATTTGTTTTAGAAAATGTTTGTGGTTTCCTACTGAGTGGTACTAACACCGTACTTGGGTTGCTTGATCAGTACTGGAATAGACTTTATTATTGAAGGATTGGTAAAGGGAAACAGTCAAGCATTAGATTTTTGATTTGGGGATGGATCATGGTTTAGGGAACTAGATGTGGTTTGGGACCCACTAGGAGTTTTTATAGTTTTTCTGTTGGGCTTGTATTTTACATAATATACATGAACACTAGCATGGAATGTTTTCTTCATTTATTTGTATATTTTATCTAATGTTTTGATTGTCATGAGATATTGGTATTGTATATGGTAATATATGAATATGTTCTTATGAAATTGTATATGTTTACAAAGGCGCATTACTCTAATAAAAGAGGGTATAATCTCCCCCATTATTGACTTATCATACCCTAAATTCTATTCAGAAACCTCTAGCATATGGGGAGGTGTGTGGAACATGGGCCAAGACATTACAAAATATTATTATTTTTCATTAATATAATTTCAATGGAATCTAATAGCATGTTATGGAGTTAAAATAAGACATCATTGTATCCCTATTACAATTTATCATGATATATATCTAATTATACATACACAACACCTTTCTATCTTTTGGGATTCTGTTGTGTGTATATTTATGTAATAAATCATGAAATAATTTTTTATTAAAGGTATGGGATATCATAATTGGAATCAGTAAAATGTATAGTTATTTTTCCTAATCATGATTTGAAAACCACACTTAAAACCGTAGGTATAAGACTAAAAAATGGAAAATAACCCTAAATTTGGATAAATTATAGAGTGATTTTCTTCTAAATAATAAAACCCCTATATATATTACATGTAGATGTTTAGCTATAAAATTTTTTCCAAGGGGTAATAACATTTAATTTTGTTGTTGGGTACTAACTCTACCTATATATAGTTCATGATAAAGTGGAATTTATACATAGTAAGCTTGAGACTCTCAGAGGATATGCTTTAGTAAATTCCTAATCCATTTATGAACCATTTTTAAGTGAACAAAAATTGTTATGAAATTTATTTTTAAGAAATATATCATGGATAACATATATGGAAACTGATAAATTTATAGGTTAATAAGTACATTTCATTAATGGGTTATCCCCACAATATTCGTAGTCACCCTTTTATGTTTTTAAATATTTTCAAAATTATAATCCCTTCATCTATTTGGATTAAGTAAATGATTATAACCAGAATAAAATAATTAAATATGGGCATATCAACCAAGGTTATATGAATTATTTCATAGCATGAATGTTAATTATAAATATTGAAACGCCACCTCAAAATATAGAAGTCAATTTATAAGTTAAAATATAAAATGGTTCAAATATATAATCCCAAGCATATATATTTTCCCATGTCAGTATTTGTGGGATGAAAATCCTAGTGAGCTTGGTGATACACCCTTTAGTGGAATTTTATGCTATTATGTGTATGGATTGTTTTCCCTTGTATAGAGAAAACATAAATTGATATGAGAAGGAAATCACCCCTATCATAAATCAAACATTGATTTTATACATGTGTATGGTGGAGGATGCATCTTCTTTGGAATCATAATCTTAATCATGGATATTATTTCTTTATAAGAAAGTGTATCTTGAATGAAAAATAGAGACTGGGAAACTATTTAATCCATGATGGCATACCCATTGTAAGAAAATATATTATTATGTCTCCTTATGAATTGGATGATGTTACTCCTAAAATCATTATTGATTTATTGATAAAAATTAGGACTTAAATGTTTACCATATCTGATAAACCATAAAAAATATCCTATGTTGAAGATAAAGAGCAGAAAAAGAAAATAAAAGATATTGTAGATAAATGGTTTATAAAACCATGTGTTTCATGGTGGAATGAGTTGTTCCTCTTCTTTAATAATATAGATGGTACAATTCACATATGAATTGATTATTGTGAGATTGATAATATCTTGATAAATAACTAGTATCCTCTTACATGGATTTATTACTTCTTCGTTCAAATATGTAGAGACCAGTACTCCTCTAAGTTTGATATTAGATGAGGACATTATCATGTAATGTTGAAGAAGGATGATATCCCAAAGACGACTTTTTATACCAGGTCTAAGCTCTGTGAGTTTATAGAGATTCCATTTAAAATCAATACTATTCATGTTATCTTTATGGTCATAATCAATAGATTCATTAGGGTTTACCTCAAAAAATGATTGTAGACTCTATAGGTGGTAATCTTATCTATTAAAAAAAATAAGGGACATGGAGATAACATGAAATTAGTACTAAAGACCTTATGAAATAAATTTTTTTATGTTAAGTACAACAAATAAATTTTTTTGGTGGAGTAAGTAACATTTATGGGGAATGTAATCCCTAGTAAAGGGATATATGTGGATCCTTCAAAGTTAGAGGAAATTGAAGGATGTACGAGACCAATATTTTTTATGGTGATCTATAGTTTCCCTAGATTAGTTGGGTAATATAATTTATTTGTGAGATACTTATCATTACTTTAATTCCATGAAACCAATATACCTTTAGTATCCCAATCTAGTTTCCTCACACTGATTCCTAGATCCGGTCCACTATATGACCTCAGGTGCACATCCTCGTACGCAAGAGGCTGCTGACTATTAGGGAGCATCAAATATCCATCCTAGGGAGACTATTCCTTTATTGTCAGAGTAAAACACTAGTAGAAAATAGACCCAATATAACCATAACTAAAACAATTCCAATATCATATTATGACCCAAATTAAGAAATGCAGTATCAAAAACTGAATAGTAGATAAGCCATTCTAGATTACATGCCAAGTGTCAAAGTTATAATCGAAAGTAAAAACACTAAAAACTCACATGAAGGTACCAAAACATGTCTAGTTCCCTCATCAATGATTCATCCCAACTTAGCCATCTAACAGCCGGCCTTTTCACTTTTCCTACCCTAACATTATGAAATCTATTCGGGCACCAATCAGGCAGCCCGAGTAGGTTTTCAATACAACTGAGCAGTCCTACATCGATAGTGTATAAAATAATATTCATTAAAATAATATTGTATGTAGTTGTATAAATAGATAATTACAATGCAGGTGTAGAAAATATAACATTATTAATTAATCTTTATTTTACCACATAAACCCTCAGGTTCCTAGGGAAACCCCTAACTCAATACTTACTTCATCCCATGTCATATTTTTAACTATACCCAAGAGATATAATTTTTAAGAGTTACATTTTTCACTCATTGTTCCATAATTTAATTCCCATGTTACCATTAATAAAATATAGAATAGAATTAGCATTTTAAAATTCGTAGCACACAATTAAATGACTACGTTACCTTTCTTAACACACAATTAAATGACCTTGTTACCACTCATAACAAACAATTTATTGGTCATGTTACCATTCTTAGGATACAAATAAATGACCATGTTACCATTCATAATTCCAAAATCGAATGCCCATGTTACCATTCATCAAAACCTAATTAAATCCAAAATTAATTGTCCGCATCAATTACAATATTAATTCAATAATTATTCAATCATGCCAATCTCATTAATTAATTGACTAATTAATTAATCATCTCAATCTCAATACTTATTCAAAAATTACATATCACATATTTCCCCTTAAGTAATTCCCTAAAATCATTAATCACAACAATCTTTTTTAATTTAATGAATATTTAATTATTCACTAACTAAGAATTAATTTAAAAATTAATTATCTCAACTCACCATCTCAAAAATTCATAATAATAAATTATCTAAAATATACTAACTCAATATCAAATAATTAATTCAACTATTAATTATCTCAAATAAACTATCTTATTATATCGGGATTAATTCATCATTTAATCATTTAATTCTCATTTCCAAATATCTCCAAATTAATTTGAAAACCAATTATTTAATTCATAATTATAAATATCTCATAATTAATTCCACAAACTAATTATTCAATTATAAATTTGAAATCTGTCATAATTAATTCCAAAATTATTTATCACAAATCTATAATCTTAAATATCCCCAATATCCCATCTCCCTTAATTAATTAAATCCCCAAATTAATTAATTCAATCAAACAACTCTACTTCTAAAAATCAAAATAATATTCATAATTACATTCATATAGTTTCAATAAATACTATGGGATTTTAATTAAGAACCACTTCATCAATTTTCTGATGAGTGATCTCCTACGGGAAATTCCTAATCTTGACAAAATAAAGACATAGAATGAGATCCAATTATAAAACCTATATCTATGATCGAATAAATTAGTATATCATATTTTGAGACCTGGATCCCCAATACTCTATCTTGATTGATCAAATATATACCTAGATCCAATAAAACATAACATATCAACCCACCAATATAATGCCAGAATAATGGAAAAGAGACCAGAAATTAATCGGGATAAAACCATGTACTAGAAGAGATGAAAATCTACAACCAGGCTTTGAATCACTATGAATGGGGGTTGGACTACCATATAATCCCTTCAAGACACTCTATAATAAATAATAGCTAATTATCAATAGATCCAGAAAATTTTGGTGTATTATAAAGTGGTTATAAAAATATTCTATTAATTTTTAGGGGATTAAAATATTGTATGCATGATTTGATGCTTAGAGAACATAGTTTATTCTAACTGTACTCCTATCCATGTTCCTCTTTTAGGGGGTGGGGAATAATTTTTCCTATTAGGTAACATAGTTTGAAAAAATGTATGCCCAATGTTCAAATCCACACAATATAGGGATGCAAGATTTGTTGTGGCTAGGGTGGAGGGTTTGGGAAAACCATGTCTCAACTATGCACTTTCCCATTTCCTTCAAAAATATCAAAATATCATCTTTGTGAACCCCATGGTAAAAAACCCCAAAAAAGGGCCCAAAATGAAGAAAAATAGTACCTCTAAATGATCCCATAACGTATCCTGAAAAGTTTGGGGTTTCATAATCTCCCCGCCTTATAAAATCGCATCCTCGAGATATACTCCCAAAACTTCTATAAGATTATGAGTCAAAAAAATTGGTCCACTGATCCCATATAACTATATATTTCGTGAATTTCCTCATAAACATGACCATATTGTCTTAATACAAAATAAATCATCAATTTCATTCTGTTGAACATGTTCGCACTATGATCCATCACACATAATGGATGATCCTCAAAGGATGCATCTAATCAAGCTCAAAATCATCCACACACATCACATAAGAAGGGTTGGGTGTTACCAATGTAGTTTTGACACATGTAAAACATCATGCGTAGAACAATATATCTGTGGAAAATTAAGTTGGTATGACGCCATCCTGATCCTCTCAAAAACAAAAAATGGTGCAATGAACAAATGTTCCTGCTTACACTCTCTCCATATCCCCGATGAACCAACCTAGGAAACAAATGAAGGAATATGATCACCCTATGTAAACTCTTGGAGTAATTAACATCGATCATCATATGACTTCTGACTACTCTAATTTGTAGCCATACATTTTTAAATTAGTTGTACTAGCTCTAATTTCACCTTTATGAGATTTAGTCCTAATATCTCAAACTCAATTTACTTTATCCATCATAGTGGTGATCTGTATGTCCTACCATAAAGTGCATCGTATGGTTCCATATGAATAGTTTCCTAATAAAAATTGTTATAGGAGAACTCACTAGTGAAAGGTTCTTCTCCAAAGACCAACTAAAGTAAAGAACATATTCCCCCAACATATCCTCAAGAACTTGTATAGTACACTATGACTACCCATCTATCTATGAGTGAAAATTTATACTCAAAAAAACTTGTGTACCTAGTGACTTCTGTAATCCCTTCCCAATGTGATAAGCAATGTGTGAAACATGGACAAAAACAATTCTCATTGAAATCCCCATCCAGATGGACTATATCTCAACCATAAAAATATCATTGCTACTCCAATGAGAACGTATCGTGTATAATAATGAAATGATCAACCATTGTACATTTGTCAACAATAGCCCAAATAACATCATTCTTCCAAGGCATCATCAAGAGACCCACAATAAATCCCACTATAAATTATTACCACTTCCATTTAGGAATAAGAAATGATTTTAATAATCCACCATGTCGTTGATGTTGAGGCTTCCCCTGCTGACCGGTGTAACATCATGTCACAAACCCTTCTATCTCCTTTTTAATTCATGATTTCCAAAACCATCATCGTAGTTCATAGTATATTTCTGTCTCACATAGATTTAAATCACACATTGAGGAATGAAACTAATGGATTATCTCCTACCATATACTCATATGCACAATAACTGATTCCTACCATATGTGATATTATCCCCATATTTTCATCAATCGCACCTTCATGTATTTCCATTAAGGTCAAACATTTAAGATCAGCATAATTCCCATATTTGATTCATCTCAAATGTGTAGACTCCACTAAAACCAATAGGAGAGTAATTTGATCATGACTCTCATAAACCATAATGTGCATATCATACACCATACTCATCATCTTCTACTCTACACACAACTCCTAAAAAATTGGAGTGTGAGTTTTTATGTCTAAAGTATCAGTAACACAATTACCCTTTCCAGTCCTATATGATATCTCAAAATCAATAGACTTTATATACTCAACATATATCTACATACATAGTTTCAAATATCACTGAGAGATGATAAACATCATGATATTTAGTTCCATATACATATTGATCTTTTTTTCAAAAATATAAATCCACCAAAACATAAAATCATAAACCACTACATCCATATCAAGGTTGTGTGAATGTTAATTCTATTCATGTGTACTCAACTACCGAAACACATACACCACAACTCAATCTCATTGAATAAACAATGCTCTGATCCCTACTCTATAAGTGTCACAATACATTTTATAATCCTTACCAGGCTCAGATAGGACCATGATTGGTGTCAATGATAAGAAATTCATCAACTCCTTGAAGGCATTATAACATTATTCTGACTATTTAAACCTTATACCATTCTTGGTCAATCCCAAAAGTTCTGGTTTCAAGATGGAAATTTCCTAGATGAATCTCTGATAATATCCAGCAGACAATAGAAATATACAGATATCGAACAGGTTCCCAGGATACCCCCAAGAAACCACTACCACAACTTTTGTTGGGTCTACTGACACACCTTTGTCCAAGATGATGTAACCTAATAAGTGTACCCGATCAATCAGAAAATAGCACTTAGATAGAATGGTGTATTATTGGTTCTCTCTTAGTGTACATGGGACAATGTTAAGATATTCTGTATTAATGTCTTGAGTCTTGGAGTAACACAAAATTTCATCCCCAAACACCCCCACAAACTAATATAGGTATGGATGAAATATCATGTTCATCAGGTCCATAAAAACTTCTCGTGTTTTCATCAACCCAATTGGAATTACGATGAACTAATAAAGGTAATATAGTCTTATACAAGAATTACATGGTATATAATATGTTTTAACTCTCAACTAATGATACATTGATCTCATGTCTATCTTTGAAAAGATAAAATATCCGATCAATAAGTAAAAAATATCATCAATATGCCGAAGATGATATAGGTTTTTCACTATCAATCAGTTCAACTTTCAGTAATCATCACATAAGAGAAAACTCTTATCATCCTTCTTGTTGAATAGAACCGGTGAACCCCAAGGGGACATACTTGGATGGATTAATCCCGTATCGTCTAACTCTTTTGGTTGAGTCTTGATCTATTTAATCTCTATTGTTTCCATTATTTATGGTGGTATAGAAACTAGGTCATCCAAAAGCATGATCTCAATAGTAAATTCCATATCTCACTCAGGTGGAAACCATAATATGTCTTAAAAAAAGACATCCTGAAACTGATACACTACATGTAGAAATACATCTTACATTACAACTACAACATCAAGAAATAGACTAGAAACATGGGTTGTGATCTCTCTAGTTGTTGAGTTGTTTCCCCTACTCAGCCTTCCACGATATCCACTCATGAGAGTGAACATACCTATCACCATTAGGAGATGTAAAAGTCACTCTCTTGTAATAACCATCTATGTACACACAATGTTCTACTATTCACTCCATACCCATTATGAGTTCAAATCATGAAATGTAAAGAATGTAAAGATCCCATATAAAGTGATACTTCCCAACATTGAGAGAACATCCCTTACACAAACATGTATCTCTCGACCAAATTTCTTGAGGTGTTTCTATTGATGACACCCCACTCGAGAAATCCATTGTCATGATCAAACCATTCACAAGTTTTGTGAAGATAAAATAACAAGAGGATCCAATATCAAAAAATGCCCTTGCTAGCATATAAGATAGGAGAATAGTACCTATCACTATCTATTCTCCACCCTCACCCTCCCCAAGTATAGGCTGAATGTAATGAAATTATCCTTCCTTTATTCCCTATGATGTATTCTAGCTCCCATGTGATGCACCAATCTATTAACACGACTGCTCTTAACCCAAATCTCTATGTCAACAGTCTCTACTACCATGGTAAGTAGAACACTACATTCCAGCATGATATGGTGTGGAAGAAACCCTTACCACACTCTGATTCTGTATAGAGTCACCCTCACTGGACGTCTATTACTGGGTCTTGCAAAAGTTCTACAGATTCTCATATTTCTACTAGGTCGACACTCTACTAGTTGTCAGGGGAACAAAATCTGGAAGTGTCTAGACATAAAACCCTAGCGATATATCACACGGGAAAGGTCTTGTTCAACTAATCCCTCTTTATGTATAAGGCCCCAGCCTTAAACATTAATTAATCTTGAGATATTTCAAGAATACACCTTATAGATCTTTTCAGGTTTAGAGTTTTAGAGAATTATATCATAAAACATGCATTAAATCCCACATTTAAACAAAGTGGTTAAAATAAAATATAGTATTCCTTTTTTCCCATCGACGGAAACGTATTTAAAATAAAACATGGATTCTTTCTTGACACATCCTTAATAATATCATCATATCATGTTCCCTTCCCTTGACCTGTTAAAAACATTTCAAAAACTTGGGATGAGCATAAAAAGCTCAGTAAGTGATCTAAAAATATGGAAAGGAAACATGAGTACATATATATATAAGAATCAATGAAATCATACTCTACTAATAAAACATAATCAATTTAACATACCTCATCAAATAATGAATACATTATAGAAATAATAAGACATAAAGATAACTTGAGGCATTCATAACATTCTTACGTAGGGAGTGACCCTCTTGGTTACGTTTGGAATACCCATCACAGTATATTCCCTAAATCTATTTGGAGAAACCTTGACGTTTAACTCCTTTGTGTTACCCAATGCATTGGAGAGCTATATCGGGCTCACCCACCCTTAGTTTATCACGGAACCACCCATCTTCATAATAATGCCCAAGAACCATAACATAATCGTATCACATAAAACATGCATAAAAGAAACATAACATTTCCACTTTTCAATCACAAGATATCAATACAACACATTAATATAATAAAAACATTATGAAAACCATTTTCAATACCAATATAAAAGAAAAGTAAAACATGGTATTTATTTTTCATTTTAAAAAAATGGCATGGCTTGTAGAGGAAGTCGAAACTTAATAAATGGTGATGGCGGTGGAGAAGTCGTTGTCGCCGCATATGTACGACAAAAACATTCCCTTTTGTCGTTTAGTAAAACGCTTCATATAAAAAAGATTCCTTTTTGATAAACATAAAATTTAAAGGGGTTTATACACCGTATAAAATAAGGTTGTGTATAAAACAAAATATGCCTCAATGAAAGGAGACTGAGACGAAGTCCCATACCTTGGGTCCGACTTGACTCGATCGTTATTTAACATCATAAATAATAAACTTGAGTTAATTTCTACTTGCTTAAGAGCCTTTTTCAAGTTAATTATTCCATTTATATCACTCATTTCCATGTCATGAACACTATGTAATTATTTAAGTTAATAACGGTCGTTTTAACGATCATTTGTACTTGAGTCAAAAATAAACTCATTATAATTACAAGTTGTTCATGTATCCATTATATCAAGAGTTATACTCATGATGTAGATATAATATATATCATATATATCCAGTATATACATGCATTTATAATATTACATGACGTTTAGAGGTATGAAATGAAATGCACCGTTCATGGAGACGGTAAGCCGTACGTACACATGAACGCTACTTTCATTTATATTTCGTATTTTATGTAATATAATCATAATGATATAAATTTATATTATAATTCCAGTATAATATCATATATAATATCATCAATTACATCCTTTTTACGTCCCATATATGGAATTAATGAATCAAATCACTTTGAGGGGGCGGTAGTCCGCATTTCCTAAAATGAAGATATCGCGTTTACCCATAATGGAAACCATAAAGGTATGCCATAAATGAAAAATAAATATGCTTATGTAAAACATAAACATATCATATATCATATATAAATATATTTTCATCTTAATGGCCACCTTTGAAGGTGTTAAAGTAATATTGAACAATCATCTTTTCATGAGGCAGAAATTCGCCATCCACGGAAACAGAATGTTCTTTAACCATTAGTTGTAGGTGTGTGTAAGTGTAGCTCGATTACTTCTTATAAAAACATCCTAGTATATGGAAGATACTGGTTTTGTTACAAAATAAATGAATAAATAGAGTTTAGGGGGTTGGAGAAGCAAAATAAAACATAAGAACACAAGAGAAGACACTACCTTTAAATCGGGTAACTTTTTTGGATTTGACTTCAAAGGCTTCCTTGGGAAGACTTCTGCCCAATGTGAGGCTCCTAAAAGTTAGGGAGGGATTTGGAGAGACAAAATGGGCATGGTTTGGCAGAGCCAAAGGCTTTGGAAGTGTGGGTAAGGTGGTAGAGGTGGGGGCCTTTTATAAGAGGAGAGGAGAGGCACTCTTGGAAAGTTAAGAAAATATACTTTGTTATAAAATGATTTTCGGATACAAAAGGTCCCAAAATTATATATTTCTAGGATAAGGTGATAAGGGTTCGAAATAAACCCATCAAATTGGTTTTTTACAAGTGTAGTTCTTAGATTTTACATTATATTTTCATTTTACTTAAATCGTTAAACAATGAGATAAACGTTGCATCATCATGGTGTCATAAATAATTTACTTATTTAATGTCTAAAAATTATAAAAAAATATCATGATGTAGGAAATCTTTTCAGATTTTTAAATAATATTTATAGTAAAAAATATGACTTTTATAACCCCATTTTAAAATTGTTTTAGTAAAACTACTTATGTTTGTGACATTTTCATTTATTCTTTAAATAAAAGTCATTAATGTCACTATCATACCAAAGTGGCTCCATGGGGTCCCCAAAATCGACCCATGGTTTGTCTTGGTCATCCATGACACATACAATAAGGGTAGGACATGTGTCTAGGTCATATCATATTATTAAAACATTATTTTTACCTTAAATTACACTAATTACCTCTAATCGCGATTAAAAACTTAAAAGTTACTATTCACCAAAAAAATTATTTTGATCCTATTAAACCACATGTTACTTCCAAATGACAACCATGTATGTCTGATTTTTGAAATTCAAAACTCAGAGGTGGTAAAATTTCATTTAAATAAAAAATTGGTTTTTTAAGTACCACTTAGTGGTTTCACTATTCATCAAAAATTGAAGCTTTTCAGAAAAATTCTAAAATATCACCCTAAGCTATATTTGATATTCCAGATTCAAAAATAATGTATGTTTTACAATATTCAAAACATATAAGTTACATTAATTAATTTAATAATTAATTTCTGCTGTCCGAGAAAATGGCGTGTTTTTATGAAACAAAATGTATCAAAAGATTGACACTAGTTTAAGTCCGATTTCAAAGTGAAATTAATTCCAACGACCACTATTGGATTAAATGGTAAAAATATGTTCTAATTTAACTTTAAACCCAATTCAAAAGTTAATATAATCATATAAATAAATTAGATTAAAAAGAGGTTTTGAATTAATATACAACATTTTTCACTATTCATTAAAAAATGATCTTTATCGGAAAAATAACAAAAATTTACCTAAAGTAAATTTCAATGTCCCAATCATAAAGAATAAGTTTATTTTGACAAATAGAGCTTATAAAATTGTCAAAAGTTTTATTTAAAAATGGTTTGCCACCAAAAGGTAGTAAAATAATCATTTAAAAAATATTAGTGTATTTCATGCTTAAGATTGGATTTATTCTCAGTTTAAGCCTCTAAAACACTATCTAATTCCTAAATAGAATTATATAACTATATATATTATTCATTACTTACTTGGGATTTACATCCTTCCCCCCTTTAGAAAATTTTTTCCCCACAATTTATTTACTTATCGAATAAGTGGGGGTATTTAGCCCTCATTGCATTTTTCCGATTCCCATGTTGCCTCTTCCATCATGTGGTTTTTTCCACAAAACCATTACCTGATGAATCACCTTATTCCGTAACACATGCTCCCTGTGGTCAAGAATCCGGACTGGTTGTTCCTCATAAGATAGGTTCTCTTCCAGCTGAACTACCTATGGACTCAAAACATGAGATGGATCTGGCATGTAATTCCTTAACATTGAAACATGAAAAACATTGTGTACCTGAGATAAACTCAGAGGTAAAGCCACATGGTATGAAACTGATCCAACTTTCTCCAGAATTTCATATGGTCCAATGAACCTTGGAATCAGCTTTCCTTTCTTACAGAATCGCATCACCCTTTTACATGGTAAAACTTTGAGAAAAACATGATCACCTGCCTAGAAAGATAGATCCTTCCTCCGGTTATCCGCATAACTCTTCTGCCTGCGCTATGCTATTCTCATGTGTTTCTATATCAACTGAAATGTTTCTACCAACTCTTCTACCAATTGGGGTCCCACCAGCATCCTTTCACCCACTTCGTCCCAGAAAGCTGGAGTTCGACACCGCTTACCATGAAACACCTCAAATGGTGCCATCTGTATACTAGAATGAAAACTCATATTATATGAAAATTAAACCAGAGAAATATATTGGTACCAACATCCCTGAAAATCCATTGAACAAGCACGTAGCATATCTTCCAAAGTCTGAATTGTTCGTTCTGACTTCCCATCTGATTGAGAATGAAAAGTTGTACTAAAATTTAATTCATCACCCAATGACTTCTGATGGCCTTTCTAAAAGTTATAAGTAAACCTGGGATCACAATTAGTTACAATGGAGAGAGGAACTCCATGTATCCTGACTATCTCTTTAAGACAAAAATGGGAAATTTGATCTAGGGAAAAAGTGTCTCGTATAGCAAGGAAAGAAGCATATTTAGTCAAGCGATCAATAATAACCTAGATTGCATTATTACCTAAAGGTGTCTTCGAAAATCCCACAACGAAGTCC
This sequence comes from Viscum album, assembly GCA_963277665.1. Lineage (NCBI taxonomy): Eukaryota > Viridiplantae > Streptophyta > Magnoliopsida > Santalales > Viscaceae > Viscum > Viscum album. Next base: position 662,799,251 of record OY728139.1, on the reverse strand, counting down.
ATGGATATATTCTCCCATTTCCATTCTGGCACTATTAAAGGCTGAAGCATCCCTTTTGGTAACTGGTGCTCTACTTTAACCAGTTGACAAGTCAAACACTTCACAGTAAAATTAGTAATATCTCTTTTCATTCCATCCCACCAGTAATACTCCCGCAGATCTCTATACATCTTAGTACTACCAGGATGAACTGAAAACGGAGAACTATGAGCTTCGCATAACAACTCTCTCTTCAACCATGAATCACAAGGCACAGACAATCTCTTCCCAAATCTCAAAACAAAATCATTATCAATGTTGAATTCAGGCAACTTAACCTTCTGAACCAGCCCTACCTTTTAATGAAACTCATTATCTTGCTTCTGTGCTTGCTTGATTCTATCTAATAGAGATGATTTCACTAATACTTGAAACAAAACAGAAGAACAACCTGCACCAAAAACTTTTACGCCAAAGTTCATCAAATCCTTAACCAAAGGATCGCGTTCCAAACACAACATTGTTAATGAAGCATTACTTTTTCGACTCAAAGGATTAGCCACATTATTTGCTTATCCCGGATGGTAATGAATTGTACAATCATAATCCTTGATTAATTCTAGCCATCTCTGCTGTCTCATGTTCAATTATTTCTGAGTGAATATATACTTTAAACTTTTTTTATTGGTATATATTTCACACTTTACTCCATACAAATGATGCCTCCAAATTTTTAAAGCAAAAACAATAGCAGCTAATTCCAAATCATGTGTAGGGTAATTTACCTCATGAGTTTTCAACTGTCATGAAGCATAAGAAATTACCTGATCATTCTGCATTAGGACACAACCATGTCCTTTCAATGAAGGATCATTGTAGATAACAAACTCCCCATTCCTGTAAGGTAGAGCCAAAACTGGAGCATTCACCAATCTTATTTTCAGTTCCTGAAAACAATCATCACATTCTTTTTTCCAGATAAACTTAACACCCTTCCGAGTTAGCTTAGTCATTGGACTAGATAACAGTGAAAAATTTCTAACAAACCTTTGGTAATATCCTTCCAAACCAATGAATCAACGAATCTCAGTTACATTTGTGGGTCTTGTCCATTCTTCAAAAACCTTTGTTTTTGCAGGATCAACAGTTATCCCATCTTTTGAAACAAAAGTGACCAAGGAAATAAATTTGTTGCATCCAAAACTCACACTTTCTGAATTTCACATACAATTTCTATTCTTTTAAGGTTTGCAAAATAACCCTTAAATGTCTTTCATTCTCCTCTTTACTTTTAGAAAACACCAAAATATCATCAATGAAAACAACCAAAAAATTATCCAAGAACTCATGGAAAATTCTATTCATTAAGTCAATGAATACAGCTGGTGCAATGGTTAGCCCATAAGGCATAACTACAAATTTATAATGGCCATATCTTGTATGAAACACAGTCTTCGGAACATCTGCTTCCATTAACTTCAACTGAGGGTACCCCGATCTCAGGTCAATCATTGAATAATACTGAGCTCCCTGAAGCTGATTAAACAAATCATTGATATGAAAGACATGATATTTGGTCTTAACAATGATTTTTTTTCAAGGCTCTATAATCAATTAAAAGTCTCATTGAACCATCATTCTTTTTAACAAATAAAACAAGAGCACCCCATGGTGATGTGCTAGGTCGAATAAAACCTTTCTCAAAAAGATCTTGCAATTGATCCTTCAAATATAAAAGTTAAATTTGAGTCATTCGATATGGGGGTTTTGAAATTGGCTTAGCATCAGGAACTAAGTCAACAGTAAATTCAACTTCCCGATCAGGTATTATTCCAGGAAACTCATCAAGGAAAACATCAGGATACTCATTTACTACTGGCACATCATTAATATGAACACTTCCTTTGTTTTCAACGATGTGTGGAAGGTAACATTCATTTCCATCTTTTACAAGTTTCTCATCCTCTTGATAAGTTATCAACAATAAGGGTTCATTCTTGTACACAAACTGAAAGTCTTTCTGAAAAGAAACTTCTTTTTCTCTAGAGTTAATCTTAGCATTGTAAATAAAGAGCCAATCCATACCCAGAATAACATCAAATTCTAATAGAGGTAAAACAATAAGGTTTACAAGTAGGTTCTTTCCACGGATAAGGATATGAAGATTCTTATAAATTCTTTTTGCCACAACATCTCCCCCATGTGTTTTTACCACAAGTTCAGATGTAATTTATTGAGATGGTATTCCCATTTTACTAGAAATGTTTTCAGAGATGAAAGAATGTGTAGACCCAGAATCAAACAACACACTGGAATAATCTGAAAAAACAAACAAAGTACCTGATACAACTTCATTTGATAGCCTGACATCTGCTGAAGTAGTTGCAATGGATTTCACCACCCCTTTTTGCTTGTAGTCTAACTGCTTCTCATCACTCGAGCTCTTTGTCGGAAACTCAATTGCATAGTGACCCATCTCATTTCACATAAAACATTTCACTAACTATAAATCAAATTTGGTCTTACCATCACCTTGATCTTTTTCAGTGCAATCACGAGCCTTATGTCCCATCTTACCACATTGGTAGCACTTTCCAGAATTCAGAAGACATTCCCCGTCATTCCTTTTCCCACATTTATCACAAACTGGAAACTTAGTTTTCTTACCATCAGACCTTTTTGAATAATTATTCCCTTTCTCCAACCACCTTGGTCTCTTCTTCTTTTGGTTATTATAGAACACTTGATCATCAACAAACTCCATTTCCACCTTCTCAGCACATCAAACAAGCTTTTCATAACTTTTGAACTCACGAGAAGCTAATGCCCTCGATATTTTGGCTTTAATCCTGAGTAAAAATGATTGATTTTACTATCAAGGTCTCGGATAAAATTTGGAGCATACCTTTCCAATTGAGTGAACCTTTCGTCATAGGTAGCCATTGAGTCTTCCTCTTGCCTCAATTCCAAGAATTGCTTTTCCATCCTAAGTCAAACAGCCTTAGGAAAATACTTATCAAGAAACATACCTTTAAATTCATCCCAGTTAAGAGCATCAATCTCGTCAGAATCCTTGATACTTTTGACCATTAACCACCACTGATCTGCTTCACCCTCCAAACGGTAAATAGAAAGACTAGCCTTTTGATTGTCTGAACACCCCATGACATCGAAAATCTTCTCCAGTTCTTTAACCCACCCTTCAGCTAGCACAAGGTCAGATGATCCTCTCAATGATGGGGGATGTTACCTGATGAAATGTTCCACAAATGACATGTTCCTCTGCGATTGATCTGGCTGATCTCATGCATGGATACCACCACCATTTATCTCTTGGGTAAACTGAACCATTACTGCAGCAAATTGTTCAGTTCCAATTCCGACCATCTCAGGATGCTGATTCAGAAGGTTATTTTCTTCTCTATGCCTTCCTAGAACTGCTTCTCTATTTTCTCTATTGAAAACCATTATGAACAAACATGTCTTAGATGAAGCAACATGGTAATCTTCAAATGCTATATTATTTCAATTTGACCGTAAAAAAATATTTTTGGATAATCATTTAATATAATTCGAACTCCTAAAGTTATCTAAACTGACCTTTTGATAGCAACTATAAGGCCACAGCCTTAAACATTACTTAATCTTGAGATATTTCAAGAATACACCTTGCAGATCTTTTCAGGTTTAGTTTTTTAGAGAATTTGATCATAAAACATGCATTAAATCCCAGATTTAAGAAAAGTGGTTACAATAAAAGATAGTATTCATTTTTTTCCCATCGACGGAAAAATATTTAAAATAAAACATGGATTATTTCATGACACTTCCTTGACACTATCATTATATCATGTACCCTTCCCTTGACCTGTGAAAAACATTTCGAAAACTTGGGATGACCATAAAAAGCTCAATAAGGGATCTAAAAATGTGGAAAGGAAACATTAGTACATGTATACATAAGAATCAATGAAATCATACTCTACTCATAAAACATAAGAACATTAACATAACTCATCAAATCATGAATAAATCATAGAAATCATAAGACATAAAGGTAACTTGAGGCATCCATAACATTCTTATGTAGGGAGTAACCCTCTTGGTTACGTTTGGAATACCAATCACAGTATATTACCTAAATCTCTTCAGAGAAACCTTAACGTTTAACTCCTTCTCATTACCCAATGCATTGGAGAGCTATATCGGGCTCACCCTCCATTAGTTTATCAGGGAACCACCCATCTTTATAATAATTCCCAAAAACCATAATATAATCGTATCACATAAAACATGCATAAAGGAAACATAACATTTCCACTTTTAAATCACAAGATATCAATACAACAGATTTATATAATAAAAACATTATGAAAACAATTTTCAATACCAAAATAAAAGAAAATTAAAACATGGTATTTATTTTTCATTTTTGAAAAAAGGTATGGCTTGTAGAGGAAGCGTAAAATCAATAAATGGTCACGGCGGCGGAGAAGTCGTTGTCGCCGCATACGTACGGCAAAAACATTTTCTTTTGTCCTTTAGTAAAACACTTCGTATAAAAAAGATAACTTTTGTATAAACATAAAAGTCAAAGAGGTTTATAAATCGTATAAAAGAAGGTTTTGTATAAAACAAAATATGCCTCAATGAAAGGAGATTGAGACGAAGTCCCATACCTCGGGTCCGACTTGACTCGATCATTCTTTAACCTTCTGAATAATAAACATGAGTTAATTTCTGATTTATTAAGAACCTTTTTCAATCTCATTATTCCTTTTATATCACTTATTTCCATGTCATGAACACTATGTAATTATTTAAGTTAATAACGGTCGTTTTAATGATCATTGGTACTTGAGTCAAAAATAAACTCTTTATAATTACAAGTTGTTCATGTATCCATTATATCCAGAGTTATACTCATTATTTAGATATCATATATATCATATATATCCAGTATATAAATTCATTTATAATATTACATAACGTTTAGAGGTATGAAATGAAATGCATCGTTCATGGAGATGGTAAGCCGTACGTACGCATGAACGCTACTTTCATTTCTATTTCATATTTTATGGAATGGAATCATAATGATATAAAGGTATATTATAATTCCATTATAATATAATATATAATATCATTAATTACATCATTTATACGTCCCACATATGGCATTAATGAATCAAATCACTTTGAGGGGGCGGTAGTTGACACTTCCTAAAATGAAGATATTGCCTTTACCCATAATGGAAGCCATAAAGATATGCCATAAATGAAAAATACAGAAGATTAAGTAAAACATAAACATATTATATATCATATATAAATATAGTGTCATCTTAATGGCCACCTATGAAGGTGTTAAAAGTATATTGAACAATCATCATTTCGTGAGGCAGAAATTCGCCATCCACGGAAACAGTATGTTCTTTAACCATTAGATGTATTTGTGTGTAAGTTTAGCTCGAATCCCTATTATAAAAACATCCTAGTATATGGAAGATAATGGTGTTGTTACAAAAGAAATGAATAAAAAGATTTTAGGGGGTTGGAGAAGCAAAATAAAACATAAGAACACAAGAGAAGACACTACCTTTTAATCGGGTAACTCTTTTTGATTTGAGCTCAAAGACTTCCTTGGGAAACCTTCTGCCCAAAGTGAGGCTTCTAAGAGTTATTGTGGGATGTGGAGAGACGCAATGGGTAGGGTTTGGCCAATCCAAAGGATTTGGAAGTGTGGGTAAGGTTGTAGAGGTGGGGGCCTTTTATAAGAGGAGAGGAGGGGCACTCTTGGAAAGTTAAGAAAAGATACTTTGTTATAAAACTATTTTCGGATAAAAAAGGTCCCACAATTAAATATTTCTAGGATAAGGTGATAAGGGTTCTAAATCCACCCATCCAATAGGTTTTTGAAAAGTGTAGGGCTTAGATTTTACATTATATTTTCATTTTATTTAAATCGTTAAATAATGAGGTAAACGATGCATCATCATGGTGTCATAAATAATTTAATTTATATAATATATAAAAATTCTAAAACAAATATCATGATATAGTAAATTTTTTTATCTTTCTAATGAATATTTATAGTAAAACATATGACATCTATAACCCCATTTAAAAATTGTTTTAGTAAAACAACTCATGTTTGTGACATTTTCATTTAATCTTTAAATAAAAGCCATTAATGTCATTATCTTACCCAGTGGCTCCATGGGGTCCCAAAAATCAACCCATGGGATGTCTTGGTTGGAAATGACACATAAAATAAGGGTAGGACATGTTTCTAGGTCATTTAAGATTATTAAAACATTATTTTTACCTTAAATTACACTAATTACCTCTAATCGTGATTAAAAACTTAAAAGTTACTATTCACCAAAAATATTATTTTGATCCCATTGAACCACATTTTACATCCTAATGACAACCATTTATGTCAGATTTTTGAAATTCAAAACACAGAGGTGGTAAAATTTCATTTAAACAAAAAATTAGTTTTTTAATACCACTTAGTGGTTTCACTATTCATCAAAAATTGAAGCTTTTCAGAAAAATACCAAAACATCACCCTAAGATATATTTGATATTCCAGATTCATAAATGATGTCTATTTTAAAAAATTCAAAACATATAAGTTACATTAATTAATTTAATAATTAATTCCCGCTGTCAGAGCAAATAGCGTGTTTTTATGAAACAAAATGTATCAAAAGATTGACAGTAGTTTAAGTCCAATTTCAAAGTGAAATTAATTAAAACAACCACTATTGGATTAAATGGTAATAATATATTCTAATTTAACTTTAAAATAAATTCAAATTACAATCTAATAATATAAATAAATTAGATTAAAAAGAGTTTTTGAATTAAAATACTACATTTTTCACTATTCATTAAAAATGAACTTTATCGGAAAATACCAAAAAATTACCCAATGTAAATTTCAATGTCCCAATAATAAAGAAGAAGTTTATTTTGACAAATAGAGCTTATAAAATTGTCAAAAGTTTGATTGAAAAAAGGTTTTCCACCAAAAGGCAGTAAAAGATTCTTTTAAAAATTATTAGTGTATTCCTTGCTTAAGATTGGATTATTCTCATTTTATGCCTCTAAAACACTATCTAATTCATAAATAGACATAGATAACTATATCTATTATTCATTACTTACTTGGGATGTTACAGTATGGGTACTCTATTTCCCACTACCGTTGTGGATGTTGTTGTATATATTCTTCCTACTATTGGGAGTCACATCTCTTGATTATACAGCAACAACCATCTTCCATACACTATAATACTCTTTTAGGTTCTCCTCATCTATTAGGGAATAATATGCCACCTTAGTAAGCATATTTAACTGGAAAATGCGAAACTGGGATATAATCTCACATTTATTCATATCCTAGAAACATCTCATCATAACTCTCTCATCCCCTTAACTTCAAGTTTGTAAAGCATCCATTATAGTCCATCGCAAACATACTAACCTGAGTCAAATATATGAACTCAGCTACACTCTCCTACCTTAGTGTATCTGGATATATATTCTCTAATAACCTATCCTAAAATTATTTCCAAAACCTGCAATCATATTTTAAATTCAGTTCTAGAATATCCCACCAATGCTTCACAAATCCTTTTAGAAAATAAGAATCCAACATGACTATCCTCTCAGCAGGAGTCTCTAAATATCCATGTATTATCTACATAGACTCAACCCAAAACTCATGTCCCTAAGCTCCACCCTCTAAAGTAAAATTTGTAGGGTGATATAACTAAAATTCCCTCATCATCTCAAACATAATCTTCAAACCCCTCCCTATATCTCTTTCCATAAACCGCATGAAGCATGAAAATTGTTCTCAGAAATGCACTTCTAGTTCCTCACCTATCATTATAAATTCCTCAGGTTCCACTACTGGTGGATCATCTTCATCTATGTCATCATAATGTCCTCTCAACAAGCATCATCATGGAGTTGTATCTCTATAGTGCTGATATAGTGACCCTTATTTTTCTTACATTACTATTAAACCATTTTAAAGGTAGAAAACATAAAGACATTTCACACGATGATTTCATTTTTAAGATAAACTAGATAAAGGGAGGAGTTTAATGTATAATATTCCATTAAAATGATATAATTCCAGTATATGTAAGGTAATATAGTCATAATTTCATTTTAATTAAGGGGGTTTATGTGAGAATAAGAAAAGAAATTAAATTGAAAAGAAATTAAAATAAAAAGAGAGAGGATATACCTCTTGAATTCTCACCTTTATATCCTCTTCAAGGCTCTTAAAATTTAATATTTTGATGAGACCAAGATCTATTAGAAATTAGCTATGGTCTAGGAAAAGTAATTGGGTAAATGTATTTCATGTATCATTTCTTGAGAGGTGTGAGGAGAATAGGGTTCGAGGGGTGGTATTTATAGCGGAGGAGAGGGGTGTTTTCTTATTATTTTAATCATTAGTTTATAATTTTTCTCAAGACAAAAAATATTGAGCATTATTTTATCTAAATACAGTAACTATTGAATTTTAGTTCTAACTAATGGTCACTTACATCATCCATGACTCAATAATAACTCAAAAATTCCGGTTTTTAGTATTTATCATAAATTATCATATTTTACTATTAATAAAAATTCAATTATTTCAGAAAAATACCAAAAATTCACCCTAACCATTTTTTTTGTGGTGTATAATGAAGATTTTTAATCAATTTTATAAAAATATTTTTCTAAATATCATTAATTTAATTTTTTATTATAATCATCATTTACATGGAAAATACATAAATTAAAATTATAACTGATTTTCTAACACTTTGAAAAATACATAAGGTCTCACAAAATTATCTTAAAATCATAAAATATCAAAATATAAATTTTTTAATACATATTTTGAAAATAATTTTTCTTTTAAATTATTAAATTAATAAAAAAAATTGTAATTAAAATTTTATGTCTTATAAAAATACAAATACATAATTAATAATTTTTAAAACATTTACCTACTTTTACTATGATATAATTACAACTTATTATTTCTTATAAGATACCCAAATTTTATTCATACTTTCATGGAGGATCCTAATATTAATTTGGATATTTTAATAATCACAAGGGTCATATTACTATTCCAAAGTTCATTTTATAACTTAATCAGTATTGGTTCCTTAACTTCTAGAAATACATCTTATTTTCTTAATTATACATTTATAAAGTTTTTATTATGGACTCATTCTGATTTTATGTTATTTATACTATGTGACATTACTATAATAAAGTAGAAATTCCTTTGATAAATGTTTGGGTCATTACATTCTTCCCCCATTTTGATATTTCTCTCTCAAAATTTCATTTCACATAAACTGGGGAGGTTACTTATCCTTCATCACCTCCTCAGGTTCCCAAGTTTCTTCTTCATTCTTATGCTTCCTCCAAAACACATTAAGAAGGTGGGTTGTCTTATTGTGAAAAACCTAGTATCCTTGGACCAGAATCAGTATTGTTTTCTTCTCATAAGAGATACCATTTTACAAATGTACCACCTCTGAGTTTAGTACATGTGAGGGATCTGGTATGTACTTCCTCAAGAGAGACACGTGGAACACATCATGAACGTGATACATATTCATTGGATGTTCAATCTGATAGGCCACAGATCCTATGCGATCATGGATCTAAAAGGGGCCAATGGTCATTGGTCTTAGCTTCCCTTTCTTTCCCAACTACATTACCCTCTTCAATAGTGATATTTGAGGGGAGACATTACTTCCAATGTTGATCTCTAGGTCCCTTAGATGATTGACAACATTTCTCTTTTACCGACTCTACGTAGCTTTGATATATCACTGGATGAATTGTTATTTCTCTAACATCTCTTGCACAAAATTAGGTCCCAGTAGCTTTCTTTCGATAATTTCATCCAAAAATGATAGAGTTATACATCGCTTTCAATACATTTCTTCATATAGAGCCATCTGAATAATCGATTGGAATCTATTATTGTATAATAACTCAACCAATGGGATATATTTATTTGATCCACCATTGAATTATAATAAGCATTCTATTCTAATATATTAAATATTCTGAATAGTCCATTCAAATTGACCATTAGTTTGGTGGTGATAGGTCATGAGGAAAATCAAATTAGCACTCAAGTAATATTGAAGACTCCTCAAGAATTTAGATATATACTTGGGATCATTATCAGATACAATTGAAAGTGTAACCCCATGCATTATCCCCACTTCCTTCACATATATCATTGTAAGTTGTTTAAGATAGAGATGTAATTGAATAGAAATAAATTAGTAAACCTTGGAAATTCAGTCCACCACAACCAATATCGCATTATTTTCTTTGGATGTATTCTAGGGAACTGTAAAAAAGTCCATAGTGACATTCTCAAATTTCCACCTGGGTATAGGAAATAGTTTCATCATCCCTTTTTAATTTTTTTACCCTTCATTAAATTGATGACAAATAATGCACCTTGAGATATACTCCTTAATCTTCTTCTTCATGTTATCCAACCAGAAGTGTTACCAGAGATCACAACACATCTTGGTACTCCCAGTATAGATACATAATGTTGAGCTATATTCATTTTCCAATAACTCTTTTATGACAGGTGATGAAGGAACACAGATCCTCGTTCCAAACCGAGTCACACCATCATCATTGATGTGGAACTCGTGTAGTTTTCCTTCCTTTATTGCATTCACCTTCTTTTCTAAATCAAGATCATCTCTTTCTGCCTCTTTAATATTCTCATGGATATATGGTTAGGGAGTCATTTAGATAAAGTAGGCTTTAATCTATGTTGTTATGATTTCCAAATTGATCTCTTTCATGTCCATGAATATAGGGTCTCTCTCAATACACATGTTGCGTAGAGTAGTAGGATGTTTTCTTCTTAGAGAATCATATTCCATGTTAGCCATGCAAGGATAATAGAGAATACACCAATCTTATACTTTCATTATCTATAACCATATCATTTGATGCCAATTGAGATCGTTTTGTTTGGATATATACTTTAGGCTCTTTCTTTCATTAAAAACGTCACACTTCTCACTTTAGAGCTAGTGCCTCCATGTTTTCAGGGAAAAGATCACACCTTCTTGCTCTAAATCATGTGTTGGGTAGTTATGTTCATTGATGTTCAACTAGCTTCTATCATAGGCTATCACATTATCATTTATTATGAGTTCACAACCCAAGACATTCTTGGAAGAATCACTGTATATCCCAAAACATTCTCTTCATTTGGGTAATGTGATTATAGGTATAGTGATTGGAATTCCCATTAGCTCATTGAAGCATTCCTCAAATTCTTATTTCTAGAAATACATTACCTATTTCCTTATTAACATAGTTATCAGGATTATCAATCGCTATAAATTTCTCACAAACATCGATAGTACCCAGCTAATTCATGAAAACTGCAGATTTCTTATGACAGTAGAGGGTCTAGGAATCTCCTCAATTTTCTTTTCTTTTAATGGGTTTTCACAAATTCCCTCACTTTTGATCACATGTCCCATGAATTTGACATGATGCATCCAAAAGTCACACTGGATGAACATAGCGTACAAATTCTCCTTTCTCAATGTCTCCAACACAATCCTTATATACTCTTCATGTTCCTCCTATATCTTGGAGTTTAAGAGGATTTAATAAATAAAAATTACCAAAAAAATTAAATGAAATGTATAAAGACTCTATTCATCAAATCCTTGTGGATCACAAGGGAATTATTAAGTCTGAAGGGAATTAACCAAAACTCATAGTTCCCAAAACTTGTACAAAAGGTAGTATTCTAAATATCTTCCTTCTTAATAATTATCTAATGATGACTAGAATAGAGATCCACCTTTGAAAAGTACTGATATCCTCTCAACTGATCGAACAAATCATTAGTATTTGGAAAAGGATACTTTTTCATTCTGTTGATCCTGTTGAGTTCTCGATTGTCGATACACAACTACATTGATCTATTCTTTTTATTGATAAATAACACTTGTACACCCCAAGGTGATGCACTTGTTCATATGAACCCTTCTTCCAAGTTCTCAAACAGTTTCTTATTTAACTCCACCAATTTAATTGGATCCATCCTATAGGGACACATTGAGATTGTAGTGGCTCTAGGTATGAGTTCTATTGGGAACTCTACCTCAGGATCCAAGGGTAGTCCACGTAACTCTTCATGAAATACATCACTATATTCCCTCAGAATGGGAATTTCCCCTAGGTTGATACCATCCTTTGACTCAACCATTTTATCGAGGTGTGCTTCTAAACAGGGAATCAACACCCACATTGTTGAATAAATTTTCAATGGAGATTCCTAATCTTCCATGCATTCGCAGAGGAAGACATGATGGTTTGGAATATGAAATTTTATTTCTTCTCCCCAAAAATTTATTTTTTATCTATATAAAGAGTGTCAATATATTCCTAGTATAGTGTCAAATTCCACCAAGGGATGTATTATGGGATGTGAGGGATGAATCCCCCCTCATACGCCAATAGCAGAAGAGTCCAACACTTAGGCTGGAATGACTGCAACACTATGTGTTTTTAAAGATATCTCTATTTCAAGGTTCCAGAGCTTCAATTAAATAGTTCTAGAAAACATGTAAGATATAAAGGAATGAATAGAACTAAAATCAAATAATACATTTTCAATTATTGAGTGAATAGTTCGTGTACCATGTATGACTTCATTTTATTCCTCCACATCAAAAATACTGATGGAATAATCCTTCCCTTGATCTTATATATTAGGTAGCTGATGATTCTAATTACCCTTGAATACATGAGATTTAGTGCATTGGCATGCATAGTGTGCTTGCTCCCTACAGTTGTAGCATTGGAACATGGGTGGTTCTCTTCTCTCCTCCACTACATTATCATGATTCCTCATGTATATTTGACATTAATGAGCCTAGTGTACTTCTCTCTCAATAATGAATCATTTTCCATTCCCTTTAAGGTAGTTCCCATGATGCTTCTTCCCTCATTTTTAACATGTGGGTGGCTGAGATTTCTTTCCGGATTTCTCAAGAGAACCTCCATCATGAAACTCCATATTTCATTTATTATCACTATATCCATGGGACAATTATCCAAACTCCATGTACACCTTCAAATAACCTAAAAAAACTTCTTTATAACTCTTAATTTCGTGAATTTCATGTTCCTAAAGAAGGTGTGATTTTAGACCACTAAAAATTTTATTGATTTTTATCTCATTTTTTGATATCCAATCGTGAAGCATATCTTGCAAGCCTTGTGAAAGTTTCTTCATAAACCATGGAAGATTCACAATCCATTTGATTCAGATCTATGAATTCTATCTCTATCTTTGTTAGAAGTGATCAAATCATATACTTGTTAAGAAACATTATCTTAAATTCTTCCCGCACCATCTATTCAATTGTTCCCACATCTTGGTGTTCTTAATCATATCCCACCATTGATAGGTCTCTCCATATAGATGATAAATAGCTAAATTCACCTTCTCAGTCTCAAAATAGTGAATCAAAGAAATGATCGTCTCCATTTAGTTGAACCACTATTCATCAACTAGTGGATTTGAAATCTACTAAACGTTGGTGGTCACTTCCTTATTAAACACTCTATAGAAAGTTTCCAACTCTTTAGGATAGGATTACATTATTCATTATTTAGTTTGTTGTTCATAACCTGATATAGATGGTTAAGCTTCACAATGAATTTTTTTCTCCACCTCCCAAAGAATTAGGGACGTCCTTTGCGAAATTTTTGCATTGTCATTCGCATGGGTTGTTGGCCCAGATTCTTCTAGTTCCCACTATTTTGTAAAATAGAAAATGTTAGAAAAAAATAGAATCCAACAATTCATCATAAATATATACCATTGTAAAATTAACTCTAAAGGAACATCTAATGGTATACTTATATTTTATAAATCTTCATGTGTTCTTACTTAATCTCATACTATGTGTTTCACTAAGTGTAGTATCCCGTGTTTTGGACCAGATGGTTCTCTTGAGGGGTTTTCCAATCATTGATTGTTGCTGGGTAGACCAGATTTAAAACTGATTCATTTTTATAAATAATGAAACTAAATTAATTAAATTAATGGTTAAAAAAATAGCTAAATGACTTGTAAGGGGAAAAATAATAATAAATAATGTTTTAATAAATGATAAAAATAATAATAATAATAATAATTTTATTATTATTTTTTTTATTGATAGGAATTAATATTAGGTTTATATAATCAAAAGGGGGGATTCTCTCCCTCAAGAGGTGCAACAACATGCACAAGCCCCTTGGGCTCTCCTATGGAATGACTCTACCCACCACCTATGGCCTCCCATCTATCTACATTTTCTCATGTTTCTTTCATGGTCCTCATCTATCTTTGTGAGGTATGGATTTCTCCATGAGTTTCCATCTTCGCACCAGCTATTTAAAATCTCCTTCGACTGGTTTCGCTTTGGATGAAACCCTAGGTTCAGGTTTAATTTTTGTTATTCCTCTTGTTCTGGGTGATGTCGAAGATCTCTCAGGAATCATTGGTCCATATTCTGATGACCATTACTAAAGGAAAATCATTTTGGATTATTATGGTTCACCGCCATCAAATTCATCTAATTTCATACACTGGTTATATGGTTTAACACACTTTAATGTAGATTATATTGTGTTATATGAGTCACTAGTATTTAATTGGAGGTGTTTTGTCCTATCTGTACTAATATTGGGTGTTGAATATTGTTATAGGGTGTTGCGATCAATTCCATGTGTGTGCAAGAAATATTTTTAATGAGTCTGTGCACAAGTAGATTATTATTTGACTTATAAAGCATTGTCTTGGAAAATTATTTTAGGTAGGGTCCTCAACCTTACTTTAATTGGAAAAATTTACTTTTTATTGACATACTGCTTTTGATAAATTTGACTATAATGTTGGAAAGAATTTTTTATTTTGGTAAAATGATTTTTTAGATTACAAAATAATGATTTTGTAATAAAATCCCTCCAACAGAGGTACACTTCCTTCAAGATAAAAATAAGGTGATTAGATTTTTATATTTTAATAAACTGTTCATATTTTCTTTCCTATGATTTCCTTGTTAGAGTAAGCTGTTCAAATCACCAAAATATGGTTTTCCTAACTAGGAGATGTATTTCCTCCTTTAAATGTTGACACACTTAGGGTAATTGGTTCTTATTAATTAAAGTGAGATTAAATGGGTGGGTAAACCCATGGTGAATGAAATAATGTTAATGGTATTAATTAAGAGGGTACACCATGTGATAATAATGGATGTAAACAGAAACAATGAGTGGGTACACTTCTTTATTGCATGGTTTTTGAATGAGGAGATCGATTATGAGACTATGGGACTATATTTTGAGACCATGAATGAGAATTTTAGATAATTAATCTGTGGATTGATTAATTGGTATTTAATTGGTTAAGTTGAGATAATTATTTTTAAATTAATTGTGTGCATTTGATGATATTATCTTGATAATTAATTATGGAAATAGTAATATAGAGTTGAGAATGAGAATAGATAATTAATTCGGGAAAATTAATTATGGTAGATTATTTATGTTCATTGACTAATTAATTAACAAATTAATTAATGGAATTTGTGTACTTGGTTAAATTTTTATTTAACTATTGTAATTGATGCATTTAATTATCCGTTTAATTAGTAAGGTGTGATGATGAATAATTAATTTATGAAGTAGTTATGTTTGAAAAAATGGTAACATGAACATTCATGAGTGTGTGATTATGGAACGATTACATAGAAATTCATGTGTTCTTGAGTATGGAATGGTAATATAGAAATTCACATGTGAGTGAGTATGGAATGAGAACATGGAAATTCATGGGTGTGTGAGTATGGAATGGAATCATGGACAATTATTTTGCATGAGTATGGAATGGTAACATCAACATTCATGTTGCATGAGTATGGAATGGTAACAAGGAAATTTTTGGGGCATGAATATGGATTGCTAACATGGAAATTCATAGGAAAATGAATATAGAATGGTAACGTGGAAACTCATGTGTGCATATGTATGGAATGATAAAATGGACATTCATTTGGTGCGTGAGTATGGAATGGTAACACGAGCATTCAAGTGTGTGTGAGTTATGGAGTGATAATGTCATCCAAATGGGTGAAATATAATAATGGTAACATCCTCATTCTATTGTGTGCTTAAATAAATAAAATTAAATAATGTGGTAAACAGTTCATTATACATTATATATATATATAATCCCTGTTTAGACTCTTATTTCAGCTACGAGACAAAGCAGGTATCACCGTTAGATGTCACTTTAGAACCTAGATGGGTTGTTGGTTATTTATTCAATTCTATTATTGCTTTAATATTCCTACAATTTTTTTAATTATATTGAATTTTTTAGATTAAGCTATACACTAATGGTCCAGACCTACTGAGATTTATTTCTCACATCCTATCTGGACCACCATTTCCCTGGGGTACCCAAGTAGACTCTCCTTGTTTCAAAGACCATGGACCTTGATGTTGTTTTATATATATAGGAGTGTGGATAAAAGGATCGAGTGGTAGCTTGGTATTCTCGTGAAGATCACCATTAGGGGTTTGTATCCTTTCTTTATTTATGTACTAAGATTTAAAGAATTTTTTTTACTACTTTCATATATGTATCACCATGAAATGCCAACATTGTATAAAAACACGTTGGAAATTTCTTTATTCAGTTGATATTTCAATTGTATTCTACTATTATGATTATTACTTTTTATCTGCTTCCTCTATTGTTGTCTATTTATATATTTTTATATTATATTCAAAACTCTGATATGTGGGAACAATCTCCATAATAAATATTCATACAACCTCCATGTTATTTGGTAGCCTTTAGCGTATGAGGATGCACATTTAAGGTTATGTGACGACCAGTCTGGCTACCGGTTCAATGGTAAGAAGGGTTGGGATGTTTCAAATTTGTATTAGAGGGAAATGTTTCCGTTTTCTTTCTATTTGGGTTGGTAAAAGGGGGATTATGAATGTGTTAGTGCTTGGTTAATAGTCATGTTGGGGACTGATCACCCCACATATGCGTAATGAACATGTGGACATGGTTGGGAATTAATTTTCGTGTTGTTTTCTATTATAGTAGATGTGAATTCACCTAGGGTGACTAATGAATTTTCCTCTAGTTATTGATTATGAAAAATTTGGAAATTTTTCCTTGGTCGGATATGGCTTGGATGTTTTATTACATGGAACATAATTGGAACTTATAAATTCACATTCCATGGATATGACATGCCATATATTTTCATTATTGGGATGCCTGCTAATATTGAATGTGTACCTTGTGTGTAATGTCATATTTTTTATTTACATTATCATACCTAATTTTATAACATGTTTAGATGAATAAATTCCTTGATTCCTATACTTTTAGTATGTTTTTTTGTTATTACATGATTTTGTGTTATGGCATGTCTCTATGTTACTACCTGTGATAACATGCTAGAGATGTTTCGATGTGTAAATAAATACATTGGAGGAAATTTTTTGATTTCATTTATGATGGGAGGCAGTTTCAGTTATAAGGTGTATAGGCGCCTTATAACGGGGAAAAGGGAGACATGCATATTTGAACAATTGAAGAAAATGTATTTTGAAGATTAAATGTTAAAAAAGTATTTATTTTATTAAATAGGAGATGAATCCCACCTATAATGTTTATGGTTTATTTATATAACGGTAGATGGGAACACATATAACTTTTGGGGTTGATTTTTAAAGAACTCCTATAGAATAAATGTGACCCTCAGAGGTCTCATTTTTGGTTAAAATTAATTTAAATGATAAATTTCCCATTTATGATGACATGGAATTGAGTGTTAACTGTTAAACATAAATTTTGATATAGTATGCCTATTTTTCCAATGTGTAATTATTTAAAACCAAGTTCCTGTTTTGAGAAATGTTACTTGTGGGTTGTTAAAAATTTCATCAAATGTTTAATGGTTGAAATAAAATAATTAAATGGCTTAAAATTGGAAACTAAAGTGGTGAAAATTGATTAAAACTTCAAGGAATGGTAGTTTTAAAAGTTGAATGTGATATTCCATTGAATAGAGACGTGAGTGTTATTCATAGGTTGTTTCTTATTAGAAATAACTAAAATAAAAAGGGTCTCTTGATCATAGTGATATTCTCATTGCATGACAAAGAGATAGGTTCGATGATTATGCTTTATAATGGACTAGCTTTTGGTAGGTAGCACCCTTATAACTTGAGAAGGATTTCTGCCACTACGGGTTTTTAGATTTTTGTGCCTTTTGGGTTCCATTTCCCCTAGTATGACAGTTGAGTTTAAAAATAAACTCTTGTTCGGAGGGGTCACCATTGTACCTTTCCTTTTATTATAGGAATAAGAATTCGGGAATTCTCTCTTAAGAAAGTTATACATGCCTCAAGCATGGTTAACTATTTAGTAGATCGTGTAAACCTACCTTTACATTAGTGATGGATGACTCTTTTGGACACCATCTGAGTTAATAGATGTATGAGATGATGTGTCATTGGATTTTGAAAACTTGAGGTTGTATGTGCTGACATACGTGATACCCTTTGAGTGTTTAGTATTTTAACTAACTACTTGAGTTCAGTATGATCATTGAGCTTTGTGATTTTGGGGATATTCTATGATTAACTCCATTCTAGCATGATTGGTGTGTTATAATAAGTTCATATCACTGCTCGAGAGGACATTTTGTGATGTGGGTGTTGTGACACACCGGTCGGTTTAATGTTTGGATTTCAAGAGGGATGTTGTTGTGGTTTTCATGGTTCATGGAACGTCACATGTGTATTTAAAGAGGTTATGAAATATATATCTTGAGAGCATCTAGCCTTTTATTTTGATGAAAGGGACATTCCTATGGTGGGTAGTGTCACATCGGTTCCAGTATACGTGTTCATGCTTTCTTGGGGGCATGAAATTGATGATATTGAAAGTGTGTGAAAACATTAGTAAAAGATGTTAGTTTTGTAAGAGTTTCAATTGTGTGCATTGAATGAACACAAAATCCATTGGTGATAAGGAATTGAGGTTTGGTTGATGTCGTTTCGATAGGAAAAGATGAGTTTTGTGACATGGGTTGACCAGTAATGGTTTGAATGATCTTTTGGGTGACATAGTTTTACACATAGTGTAGTCTTTAGAATGAGACAAGCATGTCCCCTATACTTTCCACAACTGGGAGGCACTAAGATATTGTAAGACTTACACCGCCCTAATGATTCAAAATTCATTTGGTTGGATAAGTGTTTATTATCCGGGTTGTAAGTGGGATTCATGGTTCTTTTGGTTACACCTACATTCGTGTTGAGGAATGATAGTTTTTAAAGTATCCTTCTAATGGATTGACCTGGGAAGGTCAACAAATGCCAAGTAAGGATTTTTTTTTACGTGTAGTCAGTGATGGGGTAATTTTTTAGGCACATAGTTGAAGGGAGAATGTGGGTTTGGGCCTGGCAATTTCTTCTGAGGAAAGCATGGACAATCAGTTTTTTTGGCCAATTGATAATTGACTGTATCCTTTCATTGTGTATATATAATGGCTTCAGATGCAATCTAATTCTCCCAATTGAAAACAAATCAATTTTTAAGAGTCGTTATAATTCATACGAATTTATCTAAGCAATTTTCATTGTATTTGAGCCTTGGATTGGAATTAAAAGATAATTACTATGACCAATGATGGAAATCACCAATGATTGGGTTGTTGAATGTACAATGACGGTATCATGTGTCTTGCTGTGTGGGCTCAGTTTTATACTTATTTAATGTTTTATTCATAATTTTATCTTTGGATTGAGTTTTAAAGGATTAATTGATTTTGGATTGTTAATTGTTTAAAGATGTGTTTGGAAATTGGAAACCCAAAATGATCATTCAAATGATATTTCACAACCCTGGTTGGTTCGGTGATATTATCATAGTTTCTGATGGCCACTCAGGGGTGACATTTTTTATGGTGGTTAAATTGTAGAATCCCATTTTTTGAACCATATAGTTATCCTGATGTGTTTTTTAATCTTTTAAAGTTTCTTGACCGACCAAATTTAAAACTGATGCATGTTTCTAATTAAAGAAATTAAATTTATTAAATTAAAGGTTAAAATAAATTAGTTAAATTATTCTTAATGGGAAAATGATAATAAAAGATGTTTTAATAAGTGATAATATTAATTATTATTATTATTATTATTAGGAATTAAAATTAGGTTTATAGAAAGAAAAGTGAGGCTTCTATCCCTTATGAGTCACAATACCATGCACCATCCCCCTTGACCTCTCCAATGGACCGACTTTACCCCCTACTATGGAATCCTATTTGTCCCTGATTTCTCTTGTTTTCCTCATGGTTCATGTCCGTCTCGGGGAGTTATGGCTTTCTCTAGGAATTTCTATCTTCACATAAGCTGTTTTGGCTCACCGTCAACCATTTCTATTAGGCCGAAACCCTAGGTTAGGATTTAATTCGGTTTCATTGATTATTTTGATAGTATGTGGTAGAGGAGATGTATCGGGACCAGTTTGTCCATATTCAAATGACCTCTACTGAAGGGTAAGAGGGTTGGATCATTTTGTTTGATTGCTATCAAATTAAGGTAAGGTTATACACCTGTTATATGGTTTCTCACCCTTTAATATAGGTTATCTTGGATTATGTAAGTCTTTGGTATTTAATGGGATGTGTGTCTATCCTCACTACACTAATTTTGGGTTCTTAATATTTTAGTAGGGTATGCTGATCAATTCCAAGTGTGCGCATGCATTTTGGTTTAATTGCGTGTACAAGAGCATATTTTTTTGAGTTAGAAATAATTTGCTTGGAAAATTCAATGAGGTAGGGTCCTCAAACAAGAATTAATTGAAAAAATATTTTTTTGTTTATTTACTACTTTTGATAAATTTCATTCCAATGATGGAAAAAATTATTTACTGATTCTAAATGATTGGTTAGATTACAAAAACATGATTTTTGAAATAAACTCCCTCCAATAGAGGTGTGCTACCATTAAGAATAATCTTAGTGTTTATATTGATATGTTTTCTTAGATTTCTGATATGTGTTTTTTATGCTTTACTATTTAGAATAAGATGTTTAAATTATGGTAGTATGTATTGATTTTCTCAGAGATGTACATATTCTTTTATATGTTGACACACTTGGTTTAATTGGTTCATATTAATTAAAGGATGATTAAATGGGTAGGTAAACCCATGTGAAAGGAAATAATTTGAATGGTATTAATTGGGAAGGTAGTCCATGTGATAATAATGGATATAAACTACAACAATGAGTGGGTACTGTTCATGGTTTCATGGTTTGGGAAGGAGAAGATTGATTATGAGACCAAGTGATTGTATTCTGACGCCTGAAATTGGAATTTGAGATAATTAATTGGGGGATTGATTATGATATATTGAATTGGGAATCTTGAGATAATTATTTGAAAATTTATTATGTGTATTTGATAATATGATCTAGATAATTTATTATGGAATTAATTATAGAGAGATGATATTGATAATGGATAACTAATTCATGAAAATTAGTTATAGGATGTGATTTGTGTTATTTGATTAATTAACAGATGAATTAACTAATTAGATTTTTTACATAGTTAATTGTTGAGATAAATATTTGAATTGATGAATTTAGCATAATTTTTAATTAGCAATGTGTTGATGATTAGTAATTAATTGATGAATTAATTATATGTGAATGAATTATAACATATACATTAATGGGTGTGTGAGTATGAAATCGTAACATGGACATTCATTGTTGCGTGAGCATAGAATGGTAACATGAACATTGATGGGTGAGTTTGTATGGAATGGTAACATGGAAATTCATTGGAATGTGTGTATGTAATGGTAACATGGAAATTCATGGTGTGTGGGTATGGAATGGTAATATGGAAATTCATGGGTGCATGAGTATGGAATGGTAACATGGAAATTCGTGGTGCGTAAGTATGGAATGTTAACATAGACATTCATGGAATTGTAAAAATGGAATTGTAACATGGAAATTTATGGGTGTGTGAGTATGGAATGATAATATCAACACTCATGGGTGTGTGAGTATGGAATGGTAACATGGATATTCAAGTGTGTGTGTGTGAGTTCTGGAGTGACAACATCATCCAAATGGGTGAAATATAAGAATATTCACATGACCATTCTATTGTGTGGTAAAATAAAGAATATTGAATAATTTGATAAATAATTAATTATAAATTATATATATAATTGATGTTTTAGACTCTTATTCCCGTTATGATTTGGAGTAGGTATCGCTATCATGTGTCCCTTTAGAACCTGGATGGGTTGTTGATTATTTATTAAATTCTGTTATTTCTCCAATGTACTTATAATTTTATTAATTATATTGCATTTCCTAGATTAATCTAGACACCAGTTGTCTCAGCCTACTAAGATTTGTATCTCACTCTCTATTTGGCCCGACATTGCACTGGGGTACCCAATTAGACTCTACTTGTTTCCAAGAACTCGGACATTAATTTTTGTTTTCTTGTACCTGCAAGTTAAGAGTAATGGACTAAGAAGGGGCTTGGGATGCTCATGGTGATCACCCTTCGGGATTTTAATATTTTAGTCATTTCAATATTGATATATAAATCATGTAGTATTTTTTACTTCTTTCTAATATGTATCACTGTGACATGCATGTATTTTATAAAGTGGTGTTGGCCATTTTCATTTTTCAATTGATATCAAAATTGTCTTCCACTATTTTGATTATTTCTTTAAATATTCTTATTTTATTTTCATCTATTAATATATTGTTATAATGTTGTTCAGACTCTGATATGGGGATATAGTATCCCCACTAACTATCCTTACACCCTCACTGTTAGTCAGGTCCTCTAACATACGAGGAGGCATGTTTGAGGTCGTGTAGTGACCGGTACAGCTATTAGTTCAATGGTAAGCTGAGTCGGGGTGTTACATTAAGGTTTTCTAATCCTAATTCCCAAATTTACTCAACCGTCCTTTGATACCAACTATAACTACCCTTCTCTTTCTTACA
Source organism: Viscum album (assembly GCA_963277665.1). NCBI lineage: Eukaryota > Viridiplantae > Streptophyta > Magnoliopsida > Santalales > Viscaceae > Viscum > Viscum album. The sequence goes on along the minus strand of OY728139.1, from coordinate 662,776,080 downwards.
ATAATATTATATCATATTAATGATAAACATACATAAAAACATTACACAAAGAGGAAATGAGGGTTTAGTATCTTAAGAAAACTAGGACCATAAATAACTTTTACAACATAAAAAAATTTATTTTATTCATTCTTTTCGAGATTCTAATTGTCTCTTATGTAATCCTTAGTACATGTAGTCACCTGAGTTTATACATCAAAAAGGGGTGAGTTAAAAATCCTAGCAAGAGTATATATATGATAATGAAATAATATGACAAGGGTTAATAATAATCATAACATCATCATCATCATGAGAGGAATCATTAGATAAATTCATGGAATATGAAAATGCATAAAAAAGAAACATCATGTCATAGTGGTAAACTACCACACATAGTTTTTGAAAAAACCTAGCATCATGTTCATGTATATTTCACATTCCCCATGAGATAAAGCACACTACCCAATGCATTATAATTATATATAATTTCAGGTGCACCCATCACATCTTATCATTTAATTTGCACTATATAATTATGGGGGCACCCATCACATCATTACATTTACATTAACATGCCTAAATCATTGAACATATATCAATATTGGACAAAAAATAACCCATGTAAATTAATGTGTTTCATTTCATAATTCACATACAAAAAAACATGGGGTTTCCAAAACAAAGAGTCATTAACATAATTTATATAATAATCATCAACTTTTAGTGAAGAATACACAATATACAGAAGTGTGTTTTTTAAGAAGAGTTATTTTGAAAAACATTATGTTTGACATAATACCAATTAGAAAACATGTATATCCCGGAAATGGTATGATAATAATGAAGAAATTATATTTAAGGAATATCCTTACTAAAAATATGGTGTATTATGGAAACCCCAAAGAAAGAGAGTTGGGTATGATAATTTCACTCACCTTGTGTCTGAATGATTTCATCGCATTAATGTAATGTATAATCACATTAAATTAATTAATTAACAATTCTAGAACAATATATACATTAATATTATAAGGCCTCAGACATAAACCTTACTTTATATTTAATTAAAAGAATAATTCACTTTGAGGATATTTTAAGGTTTAGAGTTTTAGAGAATTAGGACATAACTATTACATCTCAAAAGATTACAAAGTAGACACTTCTACTAAGTTTCCATAAAATACAAACTCTTAAAAAGAAAGATGTCTAGTTCCATGTTTTAGATAGCATGACTTTCCTTTGATCCCATCCATGAAACTATTCCACATTAAGTCCCGTGAAAAACATTTCAAAAAAACATGGGGTGAGCATAAAAAGCTCAGTAAGGGATACACAATGAAAGAAAACTGTTATTTTTTCAAAACAACAAGTAAACCATGTTTAATTTATCAATGTAATACTTTTAACCTTTATGAAGTAGTAAAAAATCTTCACAGAATAAAAGTTCATTACTTACACTTTTGTAACCAAAAGATTACCATAAAACTCACATAAAGAACACATAACATATAAAGGTGACTTAAGACACAAGCATAGTTAAATGGAATAACCATACGGTCGACTTCCACACATATCACTTAATGGAATATCCATACACCAACTTCCATACCCAATGCATTGGAGGTTATAACGTAACCACCCGTCCTGGTATTCACGGCACCACCCATCATATGGTTTATCACGTAACCACCCGTAAAATGTCCAAGTACCATAATAAAATCATAAGACATAAAATAAATATAATGGAAAGAAAACATTTCCACACGTTGATCACTATATATAACTTAAATATATTGACATAAAAATCCATTATAAAACCCATTTTCAATACCAAAATACATAAAAGTGTATATGGTATTTATTTCATTTTAAAAACATTACAGCTTTTTCATGAAGCCAAAGACCAAATAATACTCACGGCGGCGGAAAATGTCGTTGTCACTGCATACGTTAAAAGAAACATTCCTTTTTGTAGTTTTGTAAAACACTTCATGGAAAAAGATTCCTTTTGTATAAAATTAAAAGTTAAAGGGTTTATACATCATATAAAATAAAACCTAGTATTATAACAAAATATTCCTCAATGAAAGGAGATTGAGACGAAGTCCCTTACCTCGGGTCCGACTTGACTCAATCATTCTTTAACGTCCTGAATAATAAACTTGAGTTAATTTATACTTTCTAATGAACCTTTTTCAAGTTCATTATTTCTTTTATATCACTTATTTCCAAGTTATAAACATTATGTAATTATTTAAGTTAATAATGTTTGTTTTCTCGATATTTGGTTCTTAAATCGAAAGTGGACTTCTTACAATTACATGTTGTTCGTGTGGTCAATGTTTCATTATATCCAGAATGATACTCATGATTTGGATATCATATATATCATATATATATAGAAAATACTTGTATTTATAATATTACATAGTCCTTTAGAGGGAATAAATGAAATGCACGGTTTATGGAGACGGTAAGCCGTACGTACGCATGAACGCTACTTTCATTTAAATGTCATATTAATTGAATTAAAACTAAATGAGAGATATTTATATTTTAATTGCAGAATTATATTAATCATTTAGATGTAACATACATCATATATATTCATTATATATATGTACTTATAATATTACATTACATTTGGGAATAAGAAATGAAATGCACCGTTCATGGAGACGGTAAGTTGTACGTACGCATGAACGCTACTTTCATTTCTATCTCATACTTTAATGGAAATAAATAATAATGATATAAAGGTATATTATAATTCCCGTATAACATCATATATAATAACTTTAAATCCATCCTTTATACTTCCCACATATGGTATTAACGAATCAAATCTCTTTGAGGGGGCGGTAGTCCGCACTTCCTAAAATGAAGATATCGCGTATACCCATAATGGAAACCATAAATGTATTCCATAAATAAAAAATAAAGAAGCTTAAGGAAAATATAAACATATTATATATCATATATAAATATAGTGACATATTTATGGACACCTTTGAAGGTGTTAAAAGAATATTGAACAATCATCATTTCGTGAGGCAGAAATTCACCATCCACAGAAACAATATGTTCTTTAACCATTAGATGTAGTTGTTTGTAATTGTAGCTCGAATCCTTCTTATAAAAACATCATAGTATATTAAAGATACTGTATTTGTTACAAAAGAAATGAATAAAAAGAGTTTAGGGGGTTGGAGAAGCAAAATAAAACAAAAGAACACAAGTGAAGACATTACCTTAAAATCAGGTAACTCTCTTAGATTTGAGCTCAAAGGCATCCTTGAGAAGACTTCTGCCCAAAGTGAGGCTTCTTGGAGTAAGAGAGGGATTTGGAGAGATAAAATGAACAGATCTTGGCCGAAACAAAGGCTTGAGATGTGTGGGTAAGGAGGTAGAGGTGGGGGCATTTTATCAAGGGATAGGAGGGGAACTCTTGGAAAGTTAAGAAAATATACTTTATCATAAAATGATTTTCGGATAAAAAGGGTCCCACAATTATATATTTATAGGATAAGGTGATAAGAGTTCTAAATATTCCCATCCAATAGGTTTTTGACATGTGTAGGTCTTAGAGTTTACATTATCTTTTCATTTTATTTAAATCGTTAAATAATGAGGTAATCACTACATCATCATGGTGCCATAAATAATTTAATTTATTTAATGTCTAAAAAATACAAAAAAATACTATTATGTAGGAAATATTTTTATATTTCTAATTAATATTTATAGTCAAAATTCTGACTTGTATAACCCCATTGAAAAATTGTATTAGTAAAACAACTCATGTTTGTGACATCTTTATTTTAACATTAAATAAAATGATATTAATGTCATTTTCCTACCAAAGTGGCTCCATGGGGTCCCTAAGATGACCCATGGATTTTCTGGGTCGGCCATGACACATCCAATAAGGTTAGGACATGTTTCTAGGTCATTTCATATTATTAAAACATTATTTTTACCTTAAAATACACTAATTACCTCTAATCGCGATTAATAAACATAAAAGTTACTATTCATCAAAAAATTATTTTAATCCCATTGAACCACATTTTACTTCCTAATGAAAACCATTTATGTTGGATTTTTGAAATTCAAAACACAATGCTCTTAAAATTTCATTTAAATGAAAAATCCGTTTTTTAAGTACCACTTAGTGGTTTCACTATTCATCAAAAATTGAAGTTTTTTAGAAAAATACCAAAACTTCACCCTAAGATATATTTGATATTCCGAATTCAAAAATGATGTATATTTTACAAAATTCAAAACATATAAGTTTAATTAATTAATTTAATAATTAATTCATGTTGTCAGAGCAAATAGCGTGTTTTTATGAAACAATAAGTATCAAAAGATTGACACTAGTTTAAGTCCAATTTCAAAGTGAAATTAATTCCAACGACCACTATTGGTTTAAATGGTAAAAATATATTCTAATTTCACTTTAATACCAATTCAAAAGATAATCTAATCATATTAATAAATTAGATTAAAAAGATGTTTTGAATTAAAAGACAATATTTTTTACTATTCATTAAAAAATGAACTTTATCAGATAAATACCAAAAATTTACACAAAGTAGATTTTGATGTCCCGATTCTAAAGAAGAATTTTATTTGGTCCAATAGAATGTATAAGTGTGACCAAAACTATATTTAAAGAGGGTTCTCCATCAAAAGGCGATAGTTCGACCTTTTAGTGAATATTAGAGTATCTATGCCTAAAATTGAATTCATTTCGTATTTTAATACTTTATCCTTTATTTGATTAATGTAATAACATTTAACAAACATATATAATCATATTTTAGTTATTTCTATTCATTCCCGCCAATACAACGGCTACGTGTTATCTACCATTTAAAATAATATTATTTTATAACTAGTGTGCAACGTAAGATTTCAAAGAAACTCTTTGTTGTGTATCGGGTACTCTATCGAACATAGAAACCCCTTTTAAGTAAAATTAATATTTAATTAGTAAATATTAATAAATATTAAAATGATTTATTCTTTATTTACCTGGGATGTTACATCCTTCCCCCGTTTTGGGAATTGTGTCCTCGTAATTTTATTCACTTATCAAAATAAGTGGGGATATTTATCCCTCGTAGCATTTTCAGAATCACATGTTTCCACTTATACCATATGGTTTTTCCACAAAACCTTTACCTAGTGAATTACCTTATTTCGCAACACTTTCTCTCTTCAGTCAAGAATCTAGACTGGTTATTATTCATAAGAGAGATTCTCTTCCAACTGAACTACCTCTGGGATCAAAACATGAGATGGATCTGGTATATACTTTCTCAACATTGAAACATTAAAAACATTGTGTACCTAAGATAAACTCAGAGGTAATTCCACTCTATAGGCAACTGATCCAACTTTCTCCAGAATTTCATATGGTCCAATGAACCTTGGACTCATCTTTACTTTCTTTCCAAATCGCATCACATTTTTCCATGGTGAAACTTTGAGAAAAAAAATGATCATCTACCTCGAAAGATAGATCCTTCCTCCGGTTAACCGCATAAATTTTCTGTCTGCTCTGATCTGTTCTCATGTGTTTCTGAATCAACTGAATTTTTTCTACCATCTCTTCTAACAATTCTGGTCCCATATTCTTCCTTTCACCTACTTCATCCCAAAAAGCTGGAGTTCGACACCGCTTCCCATATAATTCCTCAAATGCTGCCATCTGTAAACTAGAATTAAAAAAAATTTATTATATGAAAACTCAAGAAAGGAAAGATGTTGGTCCCAACTTCCCTGATAATCCATAGAGCAAGCTCATAGCATATCCTCCAAGGTCTGAATTATTCATTCTGACTTCCCATCTGATTGCGGATTAAAAGTTGTACTAAAATTTAATTCAGTACCCAATGACTTCTGAAGGCCTTTCCAAAAGATAGAAGTAAACTTGGGATCACAATCAGATACAATGGATAGGGGAACTCCATGCAACATGACTATCTCTTTAAGATACAATCGAGAAATTTGATCTAGAGAGAATGTATCTCGAATAAGAAGGAAATAAGTAGATTTAGTCAGTTGATCAACAATAACCCAGATTGAATTATTACCTCGATATTTCCTCAGTAATCCCACAACAAAGTTCATGGATATATTTACCCATTTCCACTTTGGAACTGGTAAAGGCTAAAGCATCCATTTCGGTAACTGCCACTCTTCTTTAACCTAATTACAAGTCAAACACTTCATAGTAAAATCAACAATATCTCTTTTCATTCCATCCCACCAGTAACACTTTCGCAGATCTCTATACATCTTAGTACTGCCAGGATGAGCTGAAAACGGGGAACTATGAGCCTCATATAACAACTCATTCTTCAACTTTGAATCACTAGTCACACATAATCTCTTCCCAAACCTCAAAACAGAATCATTATCAATGTTAAATTCAGGTAACGTACTCTTCTGAACCAGCTCTTCCTTTTTCTGCAACTCGTTGTCTTGCTTCTATGCTTGCTTAATTCTATCTGATAGAGAAGATTTCACTGATACCTGAAACAAAACATAAGGTCTTCCAGCACAAACAACTTTTATGCCAATGTTCAAAAAATCCTTAACCAAAGGATCACGTTCCAAACGCAACATTGTTAATGAAGCATTACTTTTTCAACTCAAAGCATCGACCACTTTATTTGCTTTTCCCAGATGGTAATGAATTGTACAATCATAATCCTTGATTAATTCTAGCCATCTCCTCTGTCTCATATTCAATTATTTCTGAGTGAATATATACTTTATGCTTTTGTGATCGGTATATATTTCACACTTTACTCCATACAAATGATGCTGCCAAATTTTTAAAACAAAAACAAAATAAGCTAATTCCAAGTCATGTTTAGGGTAATTTAACTCATGAGTTTTCAACTAACGTGAAGAAGAAGTAATTACCTGATCATTCTACATAAGGACACAACCAATTCCTTTCAATGAAGCATCACTATAGATAACAAACTCACAATTCCTGGAAGGAAGTGCCAAAACTAGAGCAATCACCAATCTTCTTTTCAACTCCTGAAAACAATCATCACATTCTTTTGTCCATATAAACTTAACAACCTTTCGAGTTAGCTTAGTCATTGGACTAGATAACAATGAAAAATTTTCAACAAACCTTCTATAGTAACCTGCCAAACCAAGAAAACTACGGATCTCAGTTACATTTTTGGGTCTTGGCCATTCTTCAACAAATTTTGTTTTAGCAGGATCAACAGTTATGCCATCTTTTGAAATAATGTGACCAAGGAAATAAATTTGTTGCAACCAAAACTCACACTTGCTTAATTTACCCTACAATTTCTTTTCTTTTCTGTTTTGAAAAATAACCCTTAAATGTCTTTAATTCTCCTCTTTACATTCATAAAACACCAAAATATCATCAATAAAAACAACTAACATTTTTCACCTGAGTCAACTAAGCCACCACTGCAACAAACTGTTTAGTTCTGATTCTGACCATCTCAGGATACTGATTTGAAAGGCCATTTCGCTCAGTATTCATTCCTAGAAATTTTGTTTTGTTTCCTCTATGAAAAACCATTCTTAACATAGGAATATCTTCGGTGAAGCAACATGGTAATCTTTAAATACTATATCATTTCAATTTGACCATAAAATTTTTTTTGGATAATCATTTAATAGATTTATAACTCCTAAATTTATCTAAACTGACCTCTGATACCAACTATAAGGCCTCGGCCTTAATCCTTACTTAATATTGAATTAATAGAATAATTCACATTGAGGATCTTTTCAGGTTTAGAGTTTTAGAGAATTAGGACATAACTATTACATTTCAAAAGATTACAAAGTAGACACTTCTATTAAGTTTCCATAAAATAAAAATTCTTAAAAAGAAACATGTCTAGTTCCATGTTTTAGATAGCATGACTTTCCATTGATCCCATCCTTGATACTATTCCACATTAATTCCTGTGAAAAAAATTTCAAAAAACCATGGGGTGAGCATAAAAAGCTCAGTAAGGGATACAGAATGAATGAAAACTGTTAGTTTTTCAAAATAACATGTAAACAATGTATACTTTATCAAAGTAATACATTTCACCTTTATGAAGTAGTAAAAACTATTCACTGAATGAAAGTTCATTACTTACCCTTTTTTAACCAAAATATTACCATAAAACCCACATAAAGAACACATAACATATAAATGTAACTTGGGGCATAAACATACTTAAATGTAATAAACATACGGTCGACTTCCACACATATCAGTTAATGGAATAGCCATACGGATGACTTCCATACCCAATGCATTGGAGGTTAAAACGTAACCACCCATCCTGGCATTCACGGCACCACCCATCATATGGTTTATCACGTAACCACCTGCTAAATGTCCAAGTACCATTATAAAATCATAAGACATAAAACAAATATAATGGAAAGAAATCATTTCCACACTTTGATCATAATATATCACTAAAATATATTGACATAAAAAATCCATTATAAAAACCATTTTCAATACCAAAATACATAAAAGAGTATATGGTATTTATTTCATTTTAAAAACATTACGGCTTGTTTAGGACGCCAAAGACTAAATAATACTCGCGGCGGTGGAAAAGGACGTTGTCACCGCATACATTAAAAGAAACATTCCTTTTTGTTGTTTTGTAAAACGCTTCGTAGAAAAGGATTCCTTTTGTATAAAATTAAAATTAAAAGGGGTTTATACATCGTATAAAAGAAAGCCTTGTATTATAACAAAATATGCCTCAATAAAAGGAGATTGAGATGAAGTCCCTTACCTCGGGTCTGACTTGACTCGATCATTTTTTAACGTCCTGAATAATAAACTTGAGTTAATTTCTACTTGCTTATGAACCTTTTTCAAGTTCATTCTTACTTTTATATCACTTATATCCATGTTATAAACATTATGTAATCATTAAAGTAAATAATGTTTGTTTTGTCGATATTTGGTTCTTAAGTCGAAAGCGGACTTCTTACAATTACATGTTGTTCGTGTGGTCAAAGGTTCATTATATCCAGAATGATATTCATGATTTGGATATCATATATATCATATATATCCATCATATACATGTATTTATAATATTACATAATCATTTAGAGGTAATAAATGAAATGCATCGTTCATGGAGACGGTAAGTCATATATATGCATGAACGCTACTTTCATTTCTATGTCATATTAATGGAATTAAAACTAAATGAGAGATATGTATATTTTAATTCCATAATTATATTAATCATTTAGATGTAACATACATCATATATATCCATTATATATATGTACTTATAATAGTACATTACATTTGGGGATAAGAAATGAAATGCACCGTTCATGGAGACGGTAAGTTGTACGTACGAATGAACGCTACTTTCATTTCTATCTCATACTTTAATTGAAAGAAATAATAATTATATAAAGTTATATTATAATTCCAGTATAAAATCATATATAATAACTTTAAATCCATCCTTTATACGTCCCACATATGGCATTAACAAATCAAATCACTTTGAGGGGGCGGTAGTCCGCACTTCCTAAAATAAAGATATCGCGTATACCCATAATGGAAACTATAAAGGTATGCCATAAATGAAAAATACTGAATCTTAAGAAAAATATAAACATATTATATATCATATATAAATATAGTGACATCTTTATGGCCACCTTTGAAGGTGTTAAAAGAATATTGAACAATCATCGTTTCGTGAGGCAGAAATTCACCATCCACAGAAATAATATGTTCTTTAACCATTAGATGTAGTTGTGTGTAATTTTAGCTCGAATAATTCTTATCAAAACATCCTAGTATATTTAATATACTGTATTGGTTACAAAAGAAATGAATAAAAAGAGTTTATGGGGTTGGAGAATCAAAATAAAACAAAAGAAAACAAGTCAAGACATTACCATAAAATCGGGTAACTATCTTAGATTTTATCTCAAAGGATACCTTGATAAGACTTCTTCCCAAAGTGAGGCTTCTAGGAGTAATAGAGGGATTTGGATAGACAAAATGACCAGATAATGGACTAACCAAAGGTTTGAGAGGTGTGGGTAAGGAGGTAGAGGTGGGGGCCTTTTATAAGAGGAGAGGAGGGGAACTATTGGAAAGTTAAGAAAAGATACTTTATTATAAAATGATTTTCTGTTTAAAAGGGCCCCAAAATTATATATTTATAGGATAAGGTGATAATTGTTCTGAATCCACCAATCCAATAGGTTTTTGAAATGTCTAGGTCTTAGATTTTACATTATCTTTTCATTTTATTTAAATCGTTAAATAATGAGGTAATCACTTCATCATCATGGTGCCATAAATAATTTAATTTATTTAACGTCTCAAAATTACAAAACAAAATCCTATTATGTAGAAATCTTTTTATCTTTATAATGAATATTTATAGTAAAAAATATGACTTGTATAACCCCACTTAAAAATTGTTTTAGTAAAACAACTCATGTTTGTGACATCTTTATTTTAACTATAAATAAAAAGATATTAATGTCATTTTCCTACCAAAGTGGCTCCATGGGGTCCCCATGTTTACCCATGGATTTTATTGGTCGTCCATGACACATCAAATAAGGGTTGTACATCTTTCTAGGTCATTTCATATTATTAAACATTATTTTTACCTTAAACAACACTAATTACCTCTAATCGCGATTAATAAACATAAAAAGTTTCTATTCACCAAAAAATTATTTTAATCCCATTGAACCACATTTTATTTCCTAATGACAAGCATGTATGTCAGATTTTTTAAATTCAAAACACAAAGGTGGTAAAATTTCATTTAAACGAAAAATTATTTTTTTATGTACCACTTAATGGTTTCACTATTCATCAAAAATTTATGTTTTTTTAGAAAAATGCCAAAACTTCACCATAAGCTATATTTGATATTCCGAATTCAAAAATGATGACTATTTTACAAAATTCAAAACATATAATTTGAATTAATTAATTTAATAATTAATTCCCGCAGTCAGAGAAAATAGCGTGTTTTTATGAAACAATAAGTATCAAAAGATTGATACTAGTTTAAGTCCAATTTCAAAGTGAAATTAATTACAACGACCACAATTGGATTAAATGGTAAAAATATATTATAATTTTACATTAATACCAATTCAAAAGATAATCTAATCATATTAATAAATTATATTAAAAAGAGGATTTGAATTAAAATACAACATTTTTCACTATTCATTAAAAAATGAACATTATCGGAAAAATACAAAAAAATTACACAGAGTAGATTTTGATGTCCTAATTATAAAGAATAATTTTATTCGGTTCAGTATAATGTATAAGAGTGACCAAAAATTTATTTAAAGAGGGTTCGCCATCAAAAGGCGATAGTTCGACCTTTTAGTGAATATTAGAGTATCTATGCCTAAAATTGAATTCATTTCATATTTTAATCCTTTATCCATTATTGGATAAATGTAATAACATTTAACAAAAATATATAATCATATTTTAGTTATTTCTATTCATTCCTGCCAATACAACAGCTACGTGTTGTCTACCATTTAAAATAATATTATTTTATTACTAGTGTGCAACATAATATTTCAAAGAAACTCTTTGTTGCGTATCTGGTACGCTATCAAACATAGAAACCCCTTTAAAGTAAAATTAATATTTAATTGGTAAATATTAATAAATATGAAAATACTTTATTATTTATTTACCTAGGATGTTAAAAATATAATTCATTATAGTTTTAATAATTTCTTTTACGGGTTTTTATAAGATTTATAGAGTACAATATCATAGTTTGGGAGTTTTATTTTTATAATATTCATGATCAGTTCATTTGTATACACGAATGGAAGTTTGTTTAAAATAAGGATGAGCATACCGAATTTTTATTATATACTAATAATGATACGGCATAAAATTAAATGATCTTAAAAATTATTTGGTTATATATCGTGGGGAGGATTCATTAGATAAATTTTAATGATGATCATTTTAGAATAATTTTGGCAGTTTTTAGAACACAACGAACTCGTTTTTTATCATTTAGTATTATGACTATAAGTTACTTCTATAAAACAAAAAAGGTTGTACAATTAAATTTAAAATCATTTTTAATCCACTTAGTGGTCTTGTTAATATCCTTGAATATGTTTAATGAAAATTAATGTGCATTGCCAATGATGTCGGTAAATGGACACATCATGGGCGACACATTCATTTTTATGATTAAACGATAGAGAAATATAGAGGGAGTATTTTAATGATGGATCTTCCATTAAAATGCTATAATTTTAGTACATATAATGTACTATAGTAATCATTAAATTTTAATGCTGGTAGGTTAAGAGATAATAAAAAAAATGTAATTGAAATAAAATTAAAAGAAAAGGAGAGTGGATTTACCTGTAGAATTATCCTCTTTGTATCCTCCACAAGGCACCAAGGATTGGTCTTTTCATGAGACCAAGTTCTCTTGTACGTGGGGTAGGGTCTAGGGAAATGTATTGGGAAGAATATAGGAATGGATTGAAACTTGGTGGGAGTTATGAGAAGAAGGTATGAGGTGTGGTATTTATAGTGGAAGAGATAATTGTTTTCTTATTATTTAAAAAATTAGAATATTATTTTTCTCAAGAAGTGAAATAGTGAGGATTATTGCGAATAAATCAAGTTATTAGATATTTTGGGTTCAAAACAATGTTCACCTATATCATCCATGACTCATGAATGACTAAAAAATTCAGGGTTTTAGCATTTATCGTAAATTATCATATTTTACTATTCAAAACAATTTCATGTACTTCCAAAAAAATTCCACAAATTCACCCTCACCATTTTCAATATGTAGAATTAAAAAATAAACTCTATTTTATGAAAATAATATTCTATATATGATTAGTTTAATTATTTTTAAATTCATCATTTACTTGGAAAATACAATTAAAAAATTATATCTAATTTTGTCACACTTAAAAAAATTAATTATGGTCTCACACAATTATCATAAAATCATAAGATATAAAAATAAAAATCTATGAATACATTTTATGAAAATAAATTTTATTTTAAATTGTTAAATTATTCATAAAATTGTAATAAAATAATTATGACTTATAAAAATACCAACAAATAATTAATAATTTTAAAGATATTTACTTTATAGTGTGTGTATACTATTCATTTGGCCAGTTTACTATTCATAAGGTCCATATTAATATTTCTATGGTCAGGTTACAATTTCATCGGTATTGCTTCCTAAACATCTAGAAATACTGCTTAATTCATTAATTCATCATTTATAACGTTTTTATTGTGATCTATAAGTGATTTTATGTGATTTATACGTTGTGAAATTACTATAAGAAGGGAGAAATTACATTGATAGAAGTTTGGGTCATTATATCCAAACATACATCTCAGGACACATGACACAACTTTATCACATTTACGGGAAAAAAACTTCCACAATAAGTCATTTCCCCAAATTCCACAACATGGTCAAAATCAAGGCACAATCACTACACTTTACCATCCTACAACTATGTATTAGTTAACAAGGTTAAAAACATTATCATTACTCAAGTTTCTCATTTTGGAACCAATTTATTCTCATTTTAATTATTTTTCAATATTTATCTTTTTCACATTAGGCACCATTTTAAATTCATTTTCCCAAGAGTGGGAAATTGTTCAAGTTCAGAAACTTACTCATAACCCTTTTTCCCATGTGTGTCTAAAATGATGCATGTCAGAATAGTCCTATGTTCATAGAATAATGCATGTTACTCAATGCTCACTCTATACTAGGCCATGAGTAAAATCTCATAAAATCATAACATTAATAATCATAGAACATAACTAGTGTTTCTCTGAAGGTGAAATAATATTCAGCTATATTAGAAAACATCGGTAAAAATAATCCAAAATTGGGTATTTGGGTTCTCCCCAATAAATGGGTTATCTACTACAACGAAAAAACTCATAACCAAAGATGGAATCTTCCTAGACATTTTTCTACCTTTTCCAAATATTAATACAAAAGAAATGAAAAAAAACTCAGACCAGATACCAATTTTTAATGTCTTAACCCGTGTGCCACAAACCGATAAAATGATCTGGCCCACTAACTTACCTCATGATCACCTTCCCATATTCCATAGGCTTTCAACTAACCGTGAGGGTCTAATATCAGTCATGGGTAGACTATACACCATTTTTCAGAGTAAAACACCTACAGAAAATAAATCATTAATAACCAAATATAACAATAATCAGAAGGATTCCAATATCACATGATAACCCAAAACTGTAAGTATAAATCAAAACTAGATATTAGATATTTCAATACCATAAGTTTTTAATATAAAATGGTTTTCTGGTCTAGGAAATTAATAATGATTATTTCTCATTAAAACACTAATTTTAACTATAGTGTACATAATGAAAGGAAAAATGAACTGAAAACATCCATTCTCATGAAATAACCATATGAGAATAAAATTCATGTATTTCATGAGATATTGTTCATAATATTTAATCATCATAAGTATAAAGTTATAAAATCTGGATAAACAATGAGATGGTATCATAAACCCTTTACCACTTTGGCGACTTTGAATAATAATCCTCGTGAAAGAGTGACATTAAATGAAACCTAAAATATAACTAGAATCATTAAATTTGTGATATTACATAAAATAGCATTTGTATATACATATAATTAAATTATATAGTGTTATAACATAATATATATCTCAAGGAAATAAAATTAGGACAAAAACCTTTACCTTAAGACTACAATTTCATTGTAACAGTTCAAAACTCATTTATAATAAATATAGGTTTATCATATTTATATTTATATTGATATATATATGTATATATATATATATATATCATAAAATTTATGATTTTCATATGACCTCTTATTACCAATTTATTAATAATTCAATGTTAATGTCACATTTCATCAAATAACCGCCTTATTTTAATATATATATATCAATTTATTATTTTTGACCCTTTTACAAAGATCATGTTTCTATAATCTATATTATTTTAACCATTATAAAAATATTATATATATTATGTATAAATGTTTATATTAATCACTAAAAGTTATAGATACAAAATTAAATATATCGTTCATGGAGATGAGAGGTCATCCATACCCATGAACGTGGTTTACATTTTGTTGATAAAATAAAAAAGGAAATGTAAATAATATATTACCATTACATAAAATTAATTATTTCATAAATATAATTTATATTAATTCATTTTATTCTTACAACCTTTCTTGTAAATCCAAAGTTAAAATTAATCAATTTTCTCTATGAGGTAGTAGTACGAAGTATACAAGAGAGACATTCTCATATCCCACATGAAATAGAAAGTAAGACGGTATCCTTGGTATAATAAATACATATTTATTTTAAAGTCATAAATATTTTATAAATATATTAAATCCATCATTTTATACAACCTTTATAGGTGGTGATGGAAAATAAACTACAACGGTTCGTGAGGCGGCAGTCCACCCTTCACTTGATCAACGATTTAATTTCCATTGGATGTAAGTAGATATGGATATCGGTTTTTACCTTAACATAATAATATAAAATTATATACATTATAATGGTATAATTATATGTTAATTTTCAATAAATTATTGAAATTACAAAAATAATAAATAAAAATAAGGATATCAGTGAAGATAATTATCTTCTCTTAGAATCACCTTTTTGGATCTCTTTTTATGGACCATAGCGTTGGTATTTTGGGAGGACCAAAAGCATTATGAAATTTTTAGATATTTTAAATAGGGATATTGGGGTGGTTTATCAAACTATATGTCTTTATAGGTTTGAATAATTGAAGGTTGGAGGTGGCTTCTTAAAAGTTGGAGTAACGAACCCACATGGAAACTACTTGGAAATTTCAAAAATAAATCTAAAATAATAATTTACTTTCCAAGAAAAAGTATCCTAATGAACATGTATTACAAACTTTTAAGGATAATACATAAATAGTGTAATAAAATATAAAATTTATATGTTTTATGGCCATTGGAACCATTATCTTATTAGTTTGACCCCAAATAAACACCTTTTTACCACAATCGTGGTAATTATTTTTTCTGTTTTTACTATTCAATATATTAAAAAATTATGTTGTTATTATTATATAATATATTTTATAATTATTCCAAATATTGATTCCATATTTCCAAAAATCATCCACATAACTAGAAAATTTTAATTTTAAAGTAATTGCACTAATACAACAGAAAAGATTGTTGTTGATGTTAAAAGTGTTTAAATGTTTTCAATATTTTTTATGTAAAAAATCATTATTAAAGAGATTAAAGTGAATAAAATTGGATTAATAGATATATAATTATAATAATTTTACTTTTAAACCATATAAAATAATTTTTAAGTATTTAAAATACTAAAAAGAATGGAAATTCCATAATCAAAAACTATTTTTTTATTACTCATAAAAAATTGAATATTTTCAGAAAAATCCTAAAACATCGTCCTAATAAGGATTTAAAAAATGAAGTTTAGTTTTTCAAAATATATTTTAAAAGGATTCAAAAGTTAAATATATTATTTTACAAAAAAATTATTTTTTTGTAAAAATAGTATTTTTGAAACATACAATGACTTTTCCCAACATAATGTTTTTTTATTTTAAATATATTTTCTTTATAAAAAAAAATTATACATTATATATAAAATATATTTATTAATATTTATATCATTATATTTAATTTCTTGGTTATAACAGTTACATTTAATTTATAATATTGATAATATATCACTATTAATTAATACTCAATGTCACGTGTAACACAAGATAAACTCAGTGTTGTGTCTAATGCAAGAAATTAATGAAATTAAATTTGTCTGAAATAAAATATTTCATAAAATCTCAGGATGGTAAATTTCAACCCCCTTAAATTGATTTTCCCTAAAAATTTATCTCTCTTATACCAATAAATAAACATAAATTAGACATATTGCATCCTATTCTTCCCATCTAACTTCCTAAAATTGGTGGTTTTTTAAAAAAACATTAACCAGGTGGGTGGAATTATTTCATAGAACATTTTCTATATGATCTAGAATCTCCACTAGTAATTCTTAATATGAATGGTCATTCTCCTTTGGTACAACCTCTATGTTGTCTACATGTTGTGGATCAAATATATACATCCTTAAGAGAGATACATGGAACATATCATCAACCTAAGAGAGTATCGGTATAAGCACTAAATGATATGGTACTATCCTAATATGATCAAGTATTCCAAAGGGAACGATATAATTGGGGATTAGTTTTACCTTATTTATTACACAAATAAATTCATAGAATCACTTTATCACAAACGTCAAATTCTAGATCATGTAAAATATTATCGTTATAACATTTTTGTCAAATTTTTATTATCCATACATGCTGTTAAATAGATTTAACCTTCTCTTCCATATCATAATCTTTCTTAACTTCTATAGAATTATTTCGGAAAGTTCATTCTAGTATGTTTTATTTCTACACTTCTTTCCATAAATGGATTCATAGGGATATCTCTGAGTTATCATGTAAAATATATTATTGCAAGAAACACCGACTAGAGGATGGTGTTGATCCCAACCACCTTTGAAATCATTATAATAAGATCTTATCATTTTCTTTAGGGATTTAATTATTCTATTATACTTACCATACATATGATGATGATACACTATGCTAAAACTAAAATCTATATCAAGATCTAGCTTAATACATCCTCAAAACATTGACGTAAACTTCAGATATAGATCATATACAATTGAGTGTGGGACCACAAGTAACATTTCCACTTCATTAATGTATTTTATTGAAATAGGATCCAAACAAAATTATTCCCTAATAGAACTGAAGTGTTCTGAATATATAAGATATTTGAATAAAACCCATAATTACCTCAACATAAAAGATGAGATAAACATGAATGTTGGCCCATGCCTTTAATCCTATGTCCACAATGTGTAATGTAATTCCTCCTAAAGCAATTTTTCCATTAAAACATATACAAAAATAAAGTTATTTATTTCCATAAATGTATCTTTAAATATCATTAATATTTATAAGATCCCATCACCTAAAACCTCAAAAGGGGTATCAATGACTTCAAACATATAATTTATCTTGAACTGATAAATCCAAGATGGAATCCATAACTATTTTGCTAATCATACATGGACATATATACGCTTCCAAAAGTTAATTCTCCCAATATCCCTTTTATAAGCTCTAATATTATATAAAAACACTTTCTTTAGAAGATTGGGTTCATCCTTGTACTGATAGAATATAAAGTGTAATTTCATTATTCCGAAATCCATATAGAGGGATATAATAATATGAAATTTCACTAAATAATAAAAATAAGATTCTCATATGGCTCGTTTATACAAAATCAAACATGAAATTACAATCAATGTAGGGGAGTATAATTTTATCCTAATTATCATGATTCACTTCATTCATTATGGTCACATCAACTTTCCCTTTTTCCTTTGTCTTCGTAGGTTTTTTTGTCTTCTCATTCATCTTAGCCCATTGATGGGGTAATTTATTATCGTAATTTCCAAAATCATTACACATGGAACACTTGAGTGTGGGTGGTGTATTATTTTCCATCCACTTATCATATATTACATTAACATCCTCATTAATAGCATTTTAATATTCATGAGATTTATTACCCACCTTTTTACATTTAACCCACCACCCAATTCAAATAAACAACACCCTTGATACTTTTCAAAACATTTATGGCATACATGTGGCTATAATTATTTTCGATCGATTTAGTTTTCATGAGACTCGATTGTTTTTTTCTTATCAAACCCATAGGAATATTGGGGATATCGGATTTACATATCAACAATAAATTCAATTAAAATGAAATCTTTTAAATTGTTAAATATCTTATATCCAAGGCCATTATAAGTCATTGTTTTATTCCACTAAAGAGCCAATATTTTTCTCATTTATGGATGATGAAAAAACCATAATCATAAAATGAAAACCTTGTAAATTTGGATTTATATGTACAAATAGATTAATCATTATTCTTCTTAATATCATGGAATTCCTTCTTCATTATTGTTAATAAAATATATGGGAATTAATTACTAGGAAATATACCCTCAAACACTTCCAATTATAGATGTTTAATTTCTTCTATTTACATTATTCTTTTAATAAGAGTCCATCAACGATATAGTTTCCCTTCATAATGATAAAAAAAGGAATTTTTCATTATCGGAACAAAATGAATTGAAATGACATTTCATTGGTATAAATCCATTTCTTAGTAACTAGTAGAGCATTGTAACCACTAATAAAATGTTTAAATTTCATTAATAATGAATCAATAAAAAAAATTTCCCTCATTTTTTCTCTTGGAATTTCATCATGATTCATATAATGAGAGAGATATGTGATCAAAAAAATAATATTTTTCATTCCATCATGCATAAAATTTGGTTTCATAGGAGTAAAATAATTTCATTTTCTACTCCACACATAATTAACAAGGAGTCTTTAGGTTCTATACATTGACTAAAACGAGAAATCATAGTGTGATAAACACTAATCATACATAATAATGGAAAATCATTTATAGTATGTCTAAATTATGAAACCTTATTTTTAATATATGAAACCTTAGGATTAAACTCGGTCATTCATGATAATTATTTAAATACTTCTTGATGTTCTGTAATGATTTTTCAAATTCAAAATCATATAACCCGCAAGTGAATAAATAGTTGTGAAGTAAGGCCCATGTTCAGGCTTCATGTGATAATTGAGTCTATATTAGTGTGTCATTTTCATATTTATTTCCCCTAGGCACATTTTTTCAAAATCAACATCCTCTTATATTATCCATATAGTGATATAATTTTTTCGAAATACCTTTCTATATCCTTTACCAAAATTTAAGGATATTGTCTAATATATAGAATTATCCTTGGACTTTTCCTTATAGAAATTCCACAATATATTCATAGATAAATACTTATTTATATCTATAGTGATATCACTAATGTTTTTCTAATACTAATCTCCAATAATTTAATTTACCATTACTTTGATACCCACTTTAACAATCAATGATTTTATACATAAATTTCACATGTTTTTATATGAATATTCAATAAATTTTACAACCACATGCTCTAAGTCCAAAATATTTTTGTTTATATTGATAATAAAAGAAAAATATTCTTGTTTGATTAAATATATTCAATATCTCCAACAAAGATATTATCAAGTAATACTATTATTAAGAATACCCTTCCTAAACCTTTCATAATAACCTGGGGAATTAAACATAAAAATGGGTGATCTTAGATGCTAAATATGGGTAAACATGGGAGATACCAATATATGATCATTTGGAATAATAAGATCATCATAAGGGTATGTGATCATGAAAATAACTTTTCATGTTCATACCCAAGAAATCATAGATCATAAACACGATTCATGTTATAAAAATTTATTATTTCAAAAATCATTTCCCCTAAGAGTGAGAAATTATTATAAATAAATCATTAACCCTAATCTCATTTCATAAATAAATGGAAACATCATACATATAGAAAAACCATTTCATATTTCAACGTCAAATACCATTACCATCTATATAGAGGTTCTGTACTTATCACCAATTACACATTATTGATTTGGACACACCTGATTCCTATAATGGATTAGGACGCACCTATTTCCCATTATGGATCAATCCCATCTACTTGTTTCCCATTGTTATCTCACGTGATATAAAGCTTCACCCAATTATTTAGATGTATGTATGGGTCCCACCAACCTCATAATTAAAACCATTCTAATGTTTCCCAAAATATCATGAAACATTCATCATATCATCACATCATAACCCGTTTAAGGAAAACATGTTACATAATCATTTCATTAATTATCAATAGTATAATCAAAGAAAAATTAATTTTTTTCATAAATATTTCATCAATATAAACAATAACCATATTGTGAAATAATAAGGATGGTATTATTCAACACAATCCCCAGTAAATCATAACTATTATAAACGGATTTCATCTTAGTAGGAAAAATATTTTTGAAACATCACCTCAAATATTTCTTGATGTGTATATACATTCCAATTAGAACAACACTTTTCAAAACATAAAACATTTTAAAAACAATTTTCTTTAAAAATATCCTTATAAAATTATAAAATAAGCTTAAAAATATTTGAAACATTTCTTAAGGAACAAAATTTCTTTAAAAATAACATTGAAAAACATAAATAATTTTGAATTTAATTTTTAATAAAAATAAATATGAAATATTATAAATAAGTCTTCAAATAAATTTATCGTGGTAAAATTTTTTCATATCGTACACATTACAATATATAATTCATTTATATATTTGGTAAAATCTATTCTACACTTGAATGGAAAATGAAATTAGGATTTCATCCAAAAAATTGAGTTAAAATTAAAACATGGGTAAAATTTTTTTTAATAAGTAATGATAATATAATTTAAAATAATATGAAATACTTTTTTGAAAACGTGTTTTTTAAATAAAATTTTGTTTGAACTAAAGTGAGAAATAAATAAGTTTTTTCATAAAAACACTATTTTGAACTCTTGAATACGTATGGAGGGAAAACATTAAGCGAAAAAAAGTTATTCTCATTATATAAATAATTTATAATACAAATATTGTGTTTCATGGGTTATTGATAAAAATATTTCATCATCGAAAGTATAAACATAAACAATCACAGAAAACAATGAGATTGTATCATAAAACCCTTCCCTCTTTGGTGACATAAAATTATAATCCCCATAAACGAATAGCATTAAATGAAACATAAAATATCATTATAAAAATTAAATCTATAATATTACATTTCAATGGGGTTTTATATACACCTCATAAACTAATATAGGTGTATTACTTAACATATGTCTCAAGGAACGAAAATATTTATAAAAATCCCTTACATTAAGTATCAACTTCCGCTGTACATGTTAAAACATAATATGTAATGAATATAAGTTTATTAAAAATATTTCACAAGACTTATATATATAATACCTTATATTATTTACTTATGACCTTTTATTACCCATTTATTAACAATTTGAGGTTAAAGTGAAATTTTGGGCAGTAACTTCTTTGTTTTTTACGTATGTTTTGATTTATTACTTATGGTCCGATTACTTTTTATCCTAGTTACATAATCATTATAATGTTAAAAATGATATAAATATCATATATATTCATTATACATGTTTTTATTTTAATCTATAAAATTTAGGGATATAAAATGAAATACAATTTTCATGGAGATGGTAGGTCATCTATATGCATGAGCAGTGCTTCCCTTTTCTAAAAATGTTAAAAAAATAAATGTAAACAACATGTTACCATTAAATAACTATTATTATTTCATATAAATAATTAATATTTATTAAATTTATTTTTAATACATTCAATGTAATGTATTATGGAAAATTAATCGCATCGCTTCACAAGACATTAGTCCACCATACACATGAGAGATGTTATCATATACCACATATAATTTAAATTAAGAAGGTATATTTGATTTAATAAATAAAAAATAATATAAATTTCATAAATATAAAATATATAATAAATTAGTCATTATATCCATCCTTTAAAGGTGGTTATGGAAAAAATACATTGGTTCGTAATGAGATAGTCAATCGTACACAGGATCGATAGTTTTGTTTTCTATTTCATTGAAATGGATATAAATATATGTTGTTACATTAACATAAAAAATATAATTATATTTCATATAATTTGGTTATTATTTTTAATTTTTAATACATAATTGAATGTGGAAAAATAATAATGATAAAGTACCATATTAGTGAACACAATTACCTTCTCTTAGAAGCACCTCCTTGGAATATCTTTTAGAGGAACCAAATTGTGATATTTTGCGAGTCCCATTAGCTCATAACAGGGTTAAGGATGTTTTTTATTGGTCTTGGTAGCTTCTAGAAGAATTATATGGATTTATAGGTGTGAATAAGTGTAGGTTGTTGGTGGCCTTTTATATGTGTGGGAAAGAAACCCATATGAAATCTATTTGGAATCTTCCCAAAAGAATCCAAAAATATAAAGTCATTCCAAATACATAAGAATAAAAATGAATAAATGTTAAAACAATCGAAGGATTATTTTAAAATATATCCATCCAATATGTATTTTAAAAGTGTTATAGTAATTATAACCCTTATATTATGAGTTTATACCCTTGGTAAAACAAATATTATCTTAACTACGGTAATTGGTTTTGACTTTTTTATCTATTTAATATGGTATTTATTTACATTAAACATATAATATTATTTGAATTTTTTCAATTATAATTATGAAATCCATTATTTTGAAATCTATTAATTTAAGTTACAAATTTTAATTTATAATTAATCACGAAGATGTGTTCAGTAAGCAGGGTTTCGATGAAAAAGACGTTCCAAAGTTTACAAAGTTTTTATATAAAAATTCAATATTAAAAATATTTCGATAACATAAATTTTATTCATTGATATATAATTGAACTAATTTTACTCTTTAACCTATATAAGAACAATTTTTTTGTTTTAAAAAGCCTTAAAATAAATAAAAGTTCATAATAAGAAACAATATTTTTAACTATTCATCAAAAAATTAATATTTTCATAAAAATACCAAAAAAATTCATCCTAATTATGATTTTAAAAATAATTTTTTTTTTATGAAATTAAATATCCAAAATTATCAAAAATTAATTTTAATATTTTTCATGGAAAGAAATAAAATTTTTTTTATAGAAACTACTGTTTCCAAAACATATAACAACTTTACCGAAATTATGTATTTGTATCAATATGATTTATTTATATAAAAAATATAAAAAATAATAACAATTAGTTATTACTATTAATACCACTCTATTTAATTTCTTCGTTATAACTATCACATTTAAAACATAATATTAATAATATATCATATTTTGTTGAAACTCAATGTCACGTGTAAGAGAAGCTAAACATAGGGTTGTGCGTAATGAAAGTTAAACACAATAGTTCATATAACATAAGATATAAGTGAAATTAACTTTATTAAAAAAAATATTTCATAACATTATTCGTTTTTTATAGTAAGGCCTGTACTATTAAATATTTTCTAATGTGGATTTCAAAACCTACATTCTGAAATTAATAATGAATTCACTTTTTGTTAGATATTAATACCCACCAAACGTCTCATGATTCATCACTAAAAAATAATGATAATTAGTTTCCTATAACTATAACTATATAAATCCCTCCCAATGTGTTTCTATGCACTTAATAATCTCATATGAATCTTTTAGAATCACACTTTCAAGTTAAAGGATTCTCTTACACTTTCTCATTATTCAAGTACTTAATTTTTATTAAACATTTTTTTGTTTTAAATTATTAGTGTTTAAAATTATTTTCACACAATCATTTACTACCATTATGATTCAAAAATAATGATATAAAACATTTAAATCTCATTAAACCCTTTAATAAATATTTTTGTTCACATATTATTCCCCCAAAATTATCGGGTGATTTTCCATGCCAAACATTTATGTTGTTAATATTCATCAAATTTACACTCAAGGGTACTCAACGAATTATAGTAACACATAATTTATTTTAGAATTACAATTATTTAACCTCCACTCTTTAATAGTGGGATTGAGGGTAAGGAAATACATTATTATGTTGTATGATCTATACAACAAACAAATTCATGTACATTATATTTATGTAAGGAGTGGTCCCAAAATTATTTAGACATCTAATACATTGGGAATGGTTTTTGTCTCATAAGATGCCATTTATAGTGCATTGGTGGTTATACAAACTATACTATTTAATGAGGTCTCAGTGATTATCATTGATATCAAGTTTTATGTTATATCCACATTCTTATGATTCCATGATGTTATCAAATTATACCTTTATTAAATGTGAATTTTTATCATTATCACCCTATTATGTGATATTTATATGCCTCTTGACTCACATGAAATACTTTCATCATGTTATTATATTATTATTCCCTTATTGGTCTTTATAGCTCCCTTATTTCTTATTCAGATCCCTAGGCTTTCCCATGAATTTTTAGAATTTTAAGGGATTATAAAACACATTCTGTAGTATTTAAATAATGTTTCTGTGTCCTTATTTCAAGTAATTGTGATATGTATCTAATTATCCCCCAAAACTAGGACTTTTGATCTTTTTGGATTATTTTATGTGTATATTTATATAATAAATCAGGTAATAAGTGTATATAAGATATGGGTTATCATAGAGTAAGGACCCAAACCTTTGTTAATAAAATTCTAATTTTAATGAATAAATTCATTATTAAGAAATATAATTTTATATTACACATGAACCTAATTTTGTTTTGTTATTTTGGAAAATTGTAAAATATGTTAATAATATTTATTTCTGGTTTACAAGAACATGAATAATCATAACTAATGATAAAATATTATTATATACTGGCCAATTATAATTATTATATATTAATGGTTATGAAAAAGGCTAATTTGAACATAAAGAGAATTATATGTCCTTGACCATCAGTATTGAACCCTATGATTATCATTTATCAGTGCTTCTAAGAGAGATGGAATCATTAGTATTTTACCTTGGGTGTTACCAAGCTGAGATTAATTAACTAAAACTTGAGTGAAGTATTTTATAGGATAAGATCAAGATTATATAGATCACCACCAAAACCATGTTTTTAAAGCACTGTAAGAAATTACCACTATGATACACCTTGAAATTAGGGAATATACTAGTTTAATAAGTGGTTTTGTATTTATTCCATAATAATATTAATTATAAAATTTTCATTTTTTTAAAAATAATTATCAAATTTATTCCTTTTAATTATGGATTTATAGACATGATTGTATAATGAGTTTGATAAAAATTATATTTCGAAATGAAGAATCAAAAGTCATATTTTTTGGAAAATATATAGTTTTAATTAAAACAAAATTATTGATAAATTGAGGAATTTTAAAATATATTAAATTTTTAAGAAATATTATTTTAAAATAATATTTATTTAAATATAAATAATAATATAGTTTTATGAAGTACAATGATATCTTTATATGGGTAATGTAGTTTTTAGTGCCACAAAACTAGTACTTCATATTGAATAACTATTATCAATTAATTGTAAAATCTAATATTTTACAAAAAAATCAATAAAATAAATATTATATTTTAAAACAACACAATAAGATTTTCCAATTGTGATTTTTTCATAATTTTATAAGATAGCCAAAAATTTTTGTAAAAATTAAATTGGTATACTTATATAGTATGTGTTATGACATTACAACAGAAAAGAGTATGTACGAAATATAATAAAATTAATCAATGACCAAAAATATATATCCAATTTAAGTTAAATTATTTTTCAACTGATTTCATTAATTTTGTATGCTATAATGAATCCTCAAAAACCAAAATTATATTTTAATATTTTAAAAATAGATATTTACGAACATGACTCACTTCCAGATAATGAATGGTAATGATTTATGTTCTTAGCCTAATAAGATATTTACATACACTCCAATTTGATAGAAACAATGGGAAAAATCGAAGGGATGGTCTGTTGGTTTCGTTATTGTATTACTTAGTGTCCAAAACCAGTGTTTAGAAATTACTAAGGAATTTCCCTCTCTTTTCCTATAAGTACCCACCCAAACTCCCACTCATATTCACTAATAACCTATTTATCATGAATGTATTATCCTTATACCTCTATAAATCCTTCCAAATGTGTTTCTATGATCTTAATAAAATCCTCCCAAGGTTTTAGATGCAACTACTCATGTAAACAATTCTCTCCACTTCCTTTTTATTCAAGTACTTTCTTTGTTCTAAGCCATTTTATTTCCATTTTTTCATGTTTTAATGCATTTTTTTCACATCCCATTACTTTCCTTATGATTTTCATATAATTATTGACCACATTTCACAATTATTAAACCCTTCCATTAATGTTTATATATACCCATTATGTTGCGGAAATTTTTAATGATTTTCCATTCTAGACTTTTATGTTGTGAATACCCATCGCCATTTCAAATCAAGGGTATTCACCTAGATATACCTATAATTTATTTATTTTTTAGTTCAATTTATATATCACAAAATACATAATCATGTTATTGAAAGTAATGAAATAAATTCCTATAATTTACATTATATGTTAAACATAAATTCATATACATCATATGAATGTGACATGTAGGCCCAAAATTATATATACCTAAAAGTAATTGGATAATTTTTTTATCCCATGAGATACCATGTTTAATTCATATATTATTATCATAATAACATATTTTTATGAAGTATTAGTGGTTATCATATACTTATTCTTTTGATATATAGTTTTTTATTGTTTTCTCGTTCCAATCATGCCTTAATGTTATCATATTATAACATGATTTCATGTTCATGATTATTATTCTCACCACTATATTATGCCTCTTGACTCACATTTACTAAATTAATTCATTACATGATTTAATGATTCCCTTACCATGTTTCCTATCTCAATCCTTTATTATGTATGTTGCATGTTTATCTAGTGCAATACTATATGATCAATGGAAATTTAAGGGCATGATATAGAGATTTTAAATAATGTAGTTATATCCCAGTTTCATGTTATAGTTATTTTTATATGATTACCCAAATACACTAGGCCTCTATATTTCTTAGGATTTCATTATTCATTTCATTATGTAATAAAACATTAATTACTATTTATAAAATATATGGATTGTCTTAAATGTTTCTGACAGAATTAAAAGATCATTAAAAATCATAAAAATGATAATATAGTCATTATATATTGACTGCTAAAATAAGTGTATATTATATGTTAGGATAATATATAATTGAAATAGAAGGAATATTAAATCACCTATACAAGTAGGTTCATACCCTATAAAACCAATTTATCTTATCTTCTAAGGGTGATAACATCACTAGAATTTTACCTGGACCAAGAAAAAGCTGATATTTAATAACTAAAAAATGATAAAACTAATTCTAGTATGAATTTCAACATTTAAATGATCATGACACAACCAATGTACACTTAACCACCCCAAGAATGTATCATTATCATTCACATTGCCCCTAGGGTGCATACTGGTGTAATAAGGGGTTCCAAATCATGACCATTGTTGTATAAATTTGATTATTTTATTTTTAACAAAAAATAAATATATTTAATATTTTTTCATTATTAATTTATATTAATATATATATAATGAGTTTGATAGAAATTATATTTTTATAAGAAGAAAGTACAATTGTATTTTTTGGGAAATATGTAGTTTTAATTGAAACACTCTTTTTGAAAAATTCAATAAATTTTTAAATAATTATTACTTTCATGATATTTTATTATAATTTAATATTTATTTAAATATAAATGATAAAATTATTTATTTAACTCTAGTATCATTTTTATATTGTTAAAAAATTGGTTAGTGTCACAAAAACTAGTATATTCAAGTACATAAGGGTTTTTTTTTTAAAGTTTAAATTATCATATTTAGAAACGAATTTTTTTAAAATAAATATCATTTTTGAAATAAGAACATAAATTTTATCCAATGGTGACGTTTTCATATTTTTCTGAGATAGTTGGAATTTTGGGTAAAAATGAAATATTGTATAAATATTAGTTTTGTATTATTACATCATAGTTGATAAAAAAGGATGTAAATAATATTTTAATGGGATTAAATTACTAAAAAAAGATATTTTATTTAAAATAATTTGTTGTCTTAAGTTATATAATTAATTTAACAAAACATTAATTAATACCTCAAAACCAATATTACATTTTGAGGTTTTGAAATCCATTTTTTTAACCTAAATCACTTCCATATTATGAATGGTATTATTTTAAAGAGATATATTCATATAAAGAGAAAATATTTAACGAAATATTCTTTATTAAAAACAATTGGTAAAACCCATTTGAAGGTTTCTATTTTTTTATTTTATCACTTAGAGTCCAAACCTATTTTTAGAAATTAATAATGAATCCCCCTCTAGTTTTTTTAATAAACACCCACCCAACATCACATTCCACTTCACAAAAAACCCATTTATCTTGAATTTCTTATCTCTATCCATCACTAAATACCCACCAAGGTGTTCCCTTGCACTTGTGAAACTCCACCCATGCATTTAGAAGCTCTCCCTCTAGGTAAGGTATTATATTCCTATTCCTCTTTATTCAAATAGTTTCTTTCTATTAAGAAATTTTTTCAATTTTTTATATTGTAATATGTTTTTACACCCCAATTTAATATCCTTATTATTCCAATTTTATGATAAAATGACTTTAAACATAATTAATACCTTTTATGAACCATTATATACACCCTTTATGGTATAAAAAGTATCCAATATTTCTATCAAAATATTTTCTTTTAGGAACAAAAATCCTGATTTCTAATCATGGTTTTTCACCTAGATGTAAAAATAAATCATTTTTTGAGGACGTCTATTTATATAAAACAAATGGGATTAAAATTGATCAAATACATTCTTATATTGTATGATTTATGAAGCACACAAATGCATGTACATGTAATGAATTTGGTGAGTGGGTGTGACAATATATTACCCTCAAATTTAATGGGTATTGTTTTTAACTCATGATATACCATGGGTGTTGTATAAGAGTTTGTTCTTTCGAACACTATGTTATTATTTATTTGTCGTTACCATCCATGTAGGATTATGATTTCTTGTTTTATGCTATTTTAATGAAATTTTTGATTCCTGGATTTTATCATATTATGCAATTCGTCAATATTGCTGATTATTATTCTCAAATTTTTTCACCATGTTATGATTCTTGACTCACATGTATAACTTCAGATCATTTTATTATTTATTTATTAACTTATTTTTCTTTATACCTCTCCCCTTTCTTATTTACATCCCCAAGTTATCATTCCACTACTGTAATCATAATCTATAACCATGGTTCAAAACTGTGGGTATAGCCTAGAAAACCATGGCTATATGCTGTACCCATGATTCTGTTAACCATGGGTTCTTAAGACCTCGGGATACGCCTATACCCATGTTTTGACCAAACCATTGGTATATAAAACCTATACCCACCATTCTAAAACCATTAGTTTAGAAAATTTCATTAATAATAATGTAACATCCCAAGTAAGTAATGAATAATAGATATTTTTATCTATGTCTATTAATGATTAAGATAGTGTTTTACAGGCTTAAAATGAAAATAAATACAATCTTAAGCATGGAATACACTAATATTTTTTTAAAGATTGTTTTAATGCCTTTTGATGGAAAATCATATTTAAATCTATCTTTTCAAAATTTTATAATCAATGTTTTTCAAAATAAACTTATTCTTTATGATTGGGACATCAAAATTTACTTTGTGTTAATTTTTGGTATTTTTCTGACAATGTTCATTTTTTAATGAATAGTGAAAAATACTGCATTTTACATCAAAATTGCTTTTTAATATAATTTATTTATATGATTAGATTATCTTTTTATTTTCATTGAAAGATAAATTAGAATATATTTTTACCATTTAATCCAATGGTGGTCATTGGGATTAATTTCAATTTCTAATTGGTCATAAACTAATGCCAAACTTTTCATAGATATTGTTTCAAAAAAACCCGCTATTTGTTTTGACAACGAGAATTATTTTTAAATCAATTATTGCAATTTATGTGTTTGGAATTTGGTAAAATAGATTACATATTTGGAATCAGAAGTTCTAAATTATGTAATTATGACTCTTTTATTTTTGGACATTATGAATAGTAACGATGGTAATTATCTTTAATTATCTTGATTAATGAGTAATCAGGTAGTTAAGGATAATAAAATGATATCATAATAATAAAAAAGACCACAACATGTGTCCTAAGGCTACTGTTTGTATCGTGGCCGACCAGGGGATGCCTTGTTCCAAACATGGGGGCCCCATGGAATCACTTTTGTGAGAAAGTGACTTTTTATCTTTTTATTTTTTAAAAATGTTAAATGTGGCAAAGAATGTATCACCAAAGTAAAATATTTTTAATTATGTCTACATAAATTATCTTTTAGACTATAAATATTCATTGGAAATCTAAAACGATTTAATACATCATAGTATTTTTTTCATAATTTTTAGACTTTAAATTAATTAAATTATTTACGACATCATGATGATGCAGCGATTACCTCATTAATAAAAGATTTAAATAAAATGAAATGATAATGTAAAATCTATGACCTACACATTTCCAAAACCTATTGGGTGGGTGGATTTCGAACCCTTATCACCTTACCCTCGAATTATTTCAATGTGGGACCTTTTGAATCCGAAAATCATTTTCAAATAAAGTAACATTTCTTTACTTTCCATGAGTGCCCCTCCTCTCCTCTTATAAAAGGCCCCCACCTCTACCTCTTTACACACACTCTGAAAGCCTTTGTCTCGGCCAAACCCTGCCCATTTCATCTCTCCACTTCTCTCTCTTACTCCTTGAAGCCTCACTTTGGGCAGAAGTCTTCCCAAGGAAGCCTTTGAGCTCAAACCAAAGGGAGTTACCCGATTTTAAGGTAATGTCTTCACTTGAGTCCTTTTGTTTTATTTTGCTTCTCCAACCCCATAAACTCTTTTTATTAATTTATTATGTAACAAATCCATTATATTCAATATACTAGGATGTTTTTATAAGATGTATTCGAGCTACACTTACACACACCTACATCTAATGGTTAAAGGACATACAGTTTCCGTGGATGGTGAATTTATGCCTCCCGAAACGATGATTGTTCAACATTCTTTTAACACCTTCAAAGGTGGACATTAAGATGTCCCTATATTTTTATATGATATATAATATGTTTATGTTTTTCTTAAGATTCTGTATTTTTCATTTTGGGCATACCTTTATGGTTTCCATTATGGGTAAACGTGATATCTTCATTTAAGGAAGTGCGGACTACCTCCCCTCAAAGTGATTTGATTCGTTAATACCATATGTGTGATGTATAAAGGATGGAGTTATGATATTATATATGATATTACACTGGAATTATAATATACCTTTATATCATTATGATTCCATTCTATAAAAATATGAAATAGAAATGAAAGTAGCGTTCATGCGTACGTACGACTTACCGTCTCCATGAATGGTACATTTCATTTCTTACCTCTAAATGTTATATAATATTATAAATGCATGAATGTACTGGATATATATTATATATATGATATCTAAATCATGAATACCGTTCTGGATATAATGGATACATGAACAACTTGTAATTATAAAGGGTTTATTTTCGACTCAAGTACCAATGATCATTAAAACGACAGTTATTAACTTAAATAATTACATAGTGTTCATGACATGGAAATAAGTGATATAAAAGGAATAATGAACTTGAAAAAGGTTCTTAATCAAGTAGAAATTAACTCAAGTTTATTTTTCAGGACATTAAAGAATGATCGGGTCAAGTTGGACCCGAGGTATGGGACTTCGTCTCAATCTCCTTTCATTGAGGCATATTTTGTTTTATACACAAACTTCTTTTATAAAGTGTATAAACCCCTTTTACTTTTACGTTTTTTAAAAAGAGAATATTTTTTATACGAAGCATTTACTAAACGACAAAAGGGAATGTTTTTCTCATATGTATGTGGCTACAATGACTTCTCTGCCGTCGTGACCATTATTTGAGTTTCAGCTTCTTCTACAAGCCATACCTTCTTTTTAAAAGAAAAATAAATACCATGTTTTACTTTTCTTTTATTTTGGTATTGAAAATGGTTTTCATAATGTTTTTATATCAATGTGTTGTATTGATATCTTGTGATTGAAAGGTGGAAATTTTATGTTTCCTTTATGCATGTTTTATGTGATACGATTATTTTGAGGTTCTTGGAAATTATTATGAAGACAGGTGGATCCGTGATAAACAAAGGGCAGGTGAGCCCGATATAGCTCTCCAATTAATTGGGTAACGTGAAGGAGTGAAACGTTAAGGTTTCTTCGAAGAGATTTATGGAATATACTGTGATGTGTATTCCAAACGTAACCAAGAGTGTTAATCCCTACGTAAGAATGTTATGAATGCCTCAAGATACCTTTATGTCTTATGATTTCTATGATTTATTCATTATTTGATGAGGTATGTTAAAGTGATTATGTTTTATGGGTAAAGGATGATTTCATTCTTATGTATATATGTACCCATGTTTCCTTTCCATATATTTTTTATATCCCTTACTGAGCTTTTTATGCTCATCCCAAGTTTTTTTGAAATGTTTTTCATAGGTCAAGGGAAAGGTACATGATATGATGATAGTGTCAAGGAAGTATCAAGAAAGAATCCATGTTTTATTTTAAATATGTTTCCATTGATGGGAAATAAGAATACTATCATTATGTAACCACTTTTTTTATATGTGTAATGTAATGATAGTTTTATGATCTAGTTCTCTAAAACTCTAAACCCGAAAATATCCTCAATGTTTAATCTTGTAATAACTAAAGATTAAGTAAGGTTTAAGGCTGTAGCCATATAGTTGGTATCAGAGGTCAGTTTAGATAACTTTAGGAGTTAGAATTATATTAAATGATTATCCAAAAATATTTTTCTTATGGTCAAATTGAAGTGATATAGTATTTGAAGATTACCATGTTGCTTCATCTAAGACATGTTTGTTTAGAATGGTTTTCCGCAGAGGAAACAGGGAAGTAGTTCTAGGAAGGCATACAGAAGGAAATAACCTTCCGAATTAGCATCCTGAGATGGTCGAAATTGGAACTGAACAGTTTGTTGCAGTAATAGCACAGTTGACTCAAGCGATAAATGGTGGTGGTATCCATACACGAGATCAGCCAGATAAAATGCAGAGGAACATGTCAGTGGTGGAACATTTCATGAGGCAACATCCCCCATCATTCAGCAGATCATCTTATCCTGTGCTATTTGAAGGGTGGATTAAAGCACTGGAGATGATTTTTGATGTCATGGGGTGTTTAGACAATCAAAAGGTTAGTCTTACTGTTTACCATTTGGAGGGTGAAGTAGATCAGTGGTGGTCGATGGTTAAAAATATCAGGGATGCCAATGAGATTGACTCTCCTCACTGGGATGAATTCAAAGGTATGTTTCTTGAAAAGTATTTTCCTAAGGCTGTTCGACTTAGGATGGAAAAACAATTCTTGTAATTGAGGCAAGAGGAAGACTCAGTGGCTACCTATGAAAAAAGGTTAACTCGATTGGCAAGGTATGCTCCAAATTTTATCTGAGACCTTGATAGTAAAATCAATCGTTTTTACTCAGGATTAAAGCCAAAATATCAAAGGGAATTAGCTTATCATGAGTTTAAAAGTTATGAAAATCTTGTTCGATGTGTTGAGAAGGTGGAAATGGAATTTTTCGATGATCAAGTGTTCTATAGCAACCAACAGAAGAAGAGACCGAGG
Organism: Viscum album; assembly: GCA_963277665.1. Classification (NCBI taxonomy): domain Eukaryota; kingdom Viridiplantae; phylum Streptophyta; class Magnoliopsida; order Santalales; family Viscaceae; genus Viscum; species Viscum album. The sequence goes on along the minus strand of OY728139.1, from coordinate 662,741,362 downwards.
TGGCAGGAGAAAGGAAAGAATTCTTCAAAAAAGTCTGATGGTAAGAAAACTAAGTTTCCAGTTTGTGATAAATGTGGTAAAAGGAATTCTGGGGAATGTCTTCTAAATTCTGGAAAGTGCTACCGATGTGGTAATATGGGACATAAGGCTCGTGATTGCACTGAAAAAGATCAAGGAGAAGGTAAGACCAAATTTGATTTACAGTTAGTGAAATGTTTTAAGTGCAACGAGATGGGTCACTATGCAAACGAGTGTCCGACAAAGAGCTTGAGTGATGGGAAGCAGTTAGACTACAAGCAGAAAGGGGTGGTGAAATCCTTTGCAACTACTTCAGCAGATGTCAGGCCATCAAATGAAGTTGTCTCAGGTACCTTTTTTGTTTTTTCAGATTATGGCAGTGTGTTGTTAGATTCGGGGTCCACACATTCTTTCATCTCTGAAAACTTTTCTAGTAAATTCGGAATATCATCTGAAGAAATGACTCCTGAACTTGTGGTAAAAAGACCTGGGGGAAATGTTGAGGCAAAAAGAATTTATAAGAATCTTCCTATCCTTATCTGTGGAAAGAACCTACTTTAAAACCTTAGTGTTCTACCTCTAGTAGAGTTTGATGTTATCCTGGGTATAGATTGTCTCTCTATTTACCATGCTAAGATTGGCTGTAGACCTAAAGAAGTTTCTCTTCATAAAGACTTTCAGTTTGTGTACAAGAATTAACCCTTACTGTTGATAACTTATCAAGAGGCCAAGAAACTTGTAAAAGATGGAAATGAATGTTACCTTGCACACATCGTTGAAAATAAAGGAACTGTTCAGATTAATGATGTTCCAGTGGTAAATGAGTATCCTGATGTTTTTCCTGATGAGTTGCCTAGAATAATACCAGATTGGGAAGTTGAGTTTACTGTTGACTTAGTTCCTTATGCTAATCCAATTTCAAAACCCCCTTATCGAATGGCTCAAATTGAACTTTTAGAGTTGAAGGAGCAATTGCAAGATTTATTAGAGAAAGGTTTCATTCGACCTAGCACATCTCCATGGGGTGCTTCTATTTTATTTGTTAAAAAGAACGATGGTTCAATGAGACTTTTCATTGATTATAGATCCTTGAATAACATCACTATTAAAAACAAATATCCTTTTCCTCATATCGATTATTTGTTTGATCAGCTCCAGGGAGCTCAGTATTTTTCAAAGATTAACTTGAGATTGGGGTACTATCAGCTGAAGGTAAAGGAAGAAGATGTTCTGAAGACCGCGTTCCGTACAAAATATGGCCATTATGAATTTGTAGTAATTCCTTTTGGGCTATCCAATGCACCTACTATATTCATGGACTTAATGAATATAATTTTCCATGAGTTCTTGGATAAGTTTGTGGTGGTTTTCATTGATGATATTTTGGTGTTTTCTAAAAGTAAATAGGATCATGATAGACATTTAAGGGTTATCTTGAAAACCATAAAAGAAAAGAAACTCTATGGAAAATTCAGCATGTGTGAGTTTTGGTTGCAACAAATTTCTTTCCTTGGTCACATTGTTTCTAAAGATTGGATAACTTTTGATCCTGAAAAAACAAAATTTGTGGAAGACTGGCCAAGACACACAAATGTAACTGAGATTCTTAGCTTCCATGGTTTGGCAGGTTACTACCGAAGGTTTGTTGAAAAATTTTCACGGTTATCTAGTCCAATGACTAAGCTAACTCGTAAGGGTGTTAAGTTCATCTGGAAAAAAGAATGTGATGATTGTTTTCAAGAGTTGAAAAGAAGATTGGTGAATGCTCCAGTTTTGGAACTTCCTTCCAGGAATGGTGAGTTTGTTATATACAGTGATGCTTCGTTGAAGGGACTTGGTTGTGTCCTTATGCAGAATGATCAGGTAATTGCTTATGTTTCACGGCAGTTGAAAACTCATGAGGTAAATTACCCTACACATGATTTGGAATTATCTGCTGTTGTTTTCGCTTTAAAAATTTGGAGGAATCATTTGTATGGAGTAAAGTGTGAAATATATATTGATCACAAAAGTTTAAATTAAATATTCACTCAGAAAGAGTTAAACATGATACAGAGGAGATGGCTGGAATTAATTAAGGATTATGATTTTACAATTCATTACCATACGGGAAAAGCAAATAAATTGGCTGATGCTATGAGTCGAAAAAGTAATGCTTGATTAGCAATGTTGCATTTGGAATGTGATCCTTTGGTTAAGGATTTGATGAAATTTGGCATAGATGTTGTTGGTGCAGTAAGTTCTTCTGTTTTGTATCAGGTATCAGTGAGATCATCTATATCAGAAAGAATCAAGCAAGCACAGAAGCAAGACAGTGAGTTGCAGAAAAAGGTAGAGATGGTTCAGAAAGGTAAGTTGCTTGAATTCAACATTAATAATGATTGTGTTTTGAGATTTTGGAATAGATTGTGTGTGCCCTGTGATACACAGTTGAAGAGAGAGTTGTTATGTGAAGCTCATAGTTCTCTGTTTTCAGTTCATCCTGGCAGTACTATGATATACAGAGATCTGCGAGAGTATTACTGGTGGGATGGAATGAAAAGAGATACTGCTGATTTTACTATGAAGTGTTGACTTGTCAGTAGGTTAAAGTAGAGCGGCAGTTACTGAAAGGGATGCTTCAGCCTTTACCAGATCTAGAGTGGAAATGGGAGAATATATCCATGGACTTTGTTGTGGGATTACTGAAGACATCTCGAGGTAATAATGCAGTCTTGGTTATTATTGATCGCTTGACTAAATCTTCTCATTTCCTTGCTATACGAGATACTTTTCCCATAGATCAACTTTCCCGTTTGAATCTTAAAGAGATAGTGAGGTTACATGGAGTTCCCCTCTCTATTGTATCTTATCGTGATCCCAGGTTCACTTCTAACTTTTGGAAATTCCTTCAGAAGTCGTTGGGTACTGAATTAAATTTTAGTACAGCATTTCACCCTCAATCAGATGTCCAGTCAGAACGAACAATTCAAACCTTGGAGGATATGCTACGAGCTTGTTCGATGGATTATCAGGGAAGTTGGGACCAACATCATTCTTTGGTTGAATTTTCATATAATAACAGTTTTCATTCCAGTATACAGATGGCACCATCTGAGGCGTTATATGGGAAGCGGTGTCGAACTCCAGCTTTCTGGGATGAAGTGGGTGAAAGGAAGTTGATGGGACCAGAATTGGTAGAAGAGATGGTAGAAAAAGTTCAGATGATTCAGAAACACATGAGAATAGCTCAAAGTAGGCAGAAGAGTTATGCAGACAAGAGGATGAAGGATCTAACTTTTGAGGTAGGTGATCATGTTTTTCTCAAAGTCTCACCATGGAAAAGTGTGATGCGATTTGGTAAGAAAGGAAAGCTGAGTCCAAGGTTCATTGGACCATAAGAAATTCTGGAGAGATTTGGATCAGTTGCATACTGGGTGGCTTTACCTCCGAGTTTATCTCAGGTACACAATGGTTTTCATGTTTTTATGCTGAGAAAGTATATGCCAGATCCATCACATGTTTTGAGTCCAGAGGTAGTTCAGCTGGAAGAGAACCTATCTTATCATGAAAAACCGGTCCAGATTCTTGACCACATAGAGCAAGTGTTATGGAATAAGGTGATTTATCAGGTAAAGGTTTTATGGAAAAACCACATGATGGAAGAGGCAACATGGGAATCTGAAAATGCAATGAGGGATAAGTACCCCCATTTATTCGATAAGTAAATAAATTACGGGGACACAATTTTCTAAAGGGGGGAAGGATGTAACATCCCAAGTAAGTAATTAATAATAGATATTTTTATCTATGTCTATTAATGATTAAGATAGTGTTTTAGAGGCTTAAAATGAAAATAAATACAATCTTAAGCATGGAATACACTAATATTTTTTAAAAGATTGTTTTTCTGCCTTTTAATGGAAAACCATTATTAAATCTATATTTTGACATTTTTATAAGCTATTTTTGTCAAAATAAACTTATTCTTTATGATTGGGACATCAAAATTTACTTTCTATGAATTTTTGGTATTTTTCTGACAATGTTCATTTTTTAATGAATAGTGAAAAATGCTGCATTTTACATCAAAACTACTTTTTAATATAATTTATTTATATAATTAGATTATCTTTTAAATTTGTTTTAAAGTTAAATTAGAATATATTTTTACCATTTAATCCAATGGTGGTCATTAGGATTAATTTCACTTTGGAATTGGTCATAAACTAATGTCAAACTTTTCATAGATATTGTTTCAAAAAAACCTGCTATTTGTTTTGACAACGAGAATTATTTTTAAATAAATTATTTCAATTTATGTTTTTGGAATTTGGTAAAATGGATTACATATTTGGAATCATAAGGTCCAAATTATTTAATTAATATTCTTTTATTTTTGGACATTATGAATAGTAACGATGGTAATAATCATTAATTATCTTGATTAATGAGTAATCAGGTAGTTAAAGATAATAAAATGATATTATAATAATACAAAAAGACCACAACATGTTTCCTAAGGCTACTGGTTGTCTCATGGACGACCATGGGATTCCTTGTGCCAAACATGGGGGCCCCATGGAATCACTTTTGTGAGAAAGTGACTTTTTATCTTTTTATTTTTTAAAGAATGTTAAATGTGACAATGAATGTATCACCTAAGTAAAATATTTTTAATTTTGTATACATAAATGATCATTTAGACTATAAATATTCATTGGAATGATAAAACTATTTCCTACATCATAGTATTTTTTTCATAATTTTTAGAGCTTAAATAAATTAAATTATTTATGACATCATGATGATGCAGTGATTACCTCATTAATAAAGGATGTATATAAAATAAAATGATAATGTAAAATCTATGACCTACACATGTCTAAAACCTATTGGATGGGTGTATTTGGAACCCTTATCACCTTACCCTAGAATTATATCAATTTGGGACCTTCTGAATCCGAAAACCATTTTCAAATAAAGTAACATTTCTTTACTTTCCAAGAGTGCCCCTCCTCTCCTCTTATAAAAGGCCCCCAACTCTACCTCTTTACACACACTCCCAAAGCCTTTGACTCGGCCAACCCCTACTCATTTCGTCTCTCCACATTCCTCTCTTACTCCTTGAAGCCTCACTTTGGGCAGAAGTCTTCCCAAGGAAGCCTTTGAGCTCAAACCAAAGGGAGTTACCCGATTTTAAGGTAATGTCTTCACTTGAGTCCTTTTGTTTTATTTTGCTTCTCCAACCCCCTAAACTCTTTTTATTAATTTATTTTGTAACAACTCCAGTATCTTCAATATACTAGGATGTTGTTATAAGAAGGATTCGATCTACACTTACACACACCTACATCAAATGGTTAAAGGACATATTGTTTCTGTGGATGGTGAATTTATGCCTCCCGAAACGATGATTGTTCAACATTCTTATAACACCTTCAAAGGTGGAAATTAAGATGTCACTATATTTATATATGATATATAATATATTTATGTTTTCCTAAAGCTTCTTTATTTTTCATTTTGGGCATACCTTTATGGTTTCCATTATGGGTAAACGTGATATCTTCATTTAAGGAAGTGTGGACTACCGCCCCCTCAAAGTGATTTGATTCGTTAATACCATATGTGGGACGTATAAAGTATGGAGTTATGATATTATATATTATATTACACTGGAATTATAATATAATTTTATATCATTATGATTCCATTCTATAAAAATACGAAATAGAAATGAAAGTAGTGTTCATGCGTACGTACGGCTTACCGTCTCCATGAACGGTGCATTTCATTTCTTACCTCTAAATGTTATATAATATTATAAATGCATGAATTTACTTGATATATATGATATATATGATATCTAAATCATTAATACCATTCTGGATATAATGAATACATGAACAACTTGTAATTATAAAGGGTTTATTTTTTACTCAAGTACCAATGATCGTTAAAACGACCGTTATTAACTTAAATAATTACATAGTGTTCATGACATGGAAATAAGTGATATAAAAGGAATAATGAACTTGAAAAAGGTTATTAAGCATGTAGATATTAACTCAAGTTTATTATTCAGGACATTAAAGAACGATCGTGTCAAGTCGGACCCGAGGTATGGGACATCGTCTCAATCTCCTTTCATTGAGGCATATTTTGTTTTATACACAACCTTCTTTTATACAGTGTATAAACCCCTTTGACTTTTAAGTTTATTAAAAAGAGAATATTTTTTATACGAAGCATTTACTAAACCAGAAAAGTGAATGTTTTTGTCGTACATATGCGGCGACAACGACTTCTCCGCCGCCGTGACCATTATTTGAGTTTCGACTTCCTCTACAAGTCATACCTTCTTTTTAAAAGAAAAATAAATTGCATGTTTTACATTTCTTTTATTTTGGTATTGAAAATGGTTTTCATAATTTTTTTATATCAATGTGTTGCATTGATATCTTGTGATTTAAAGGTGTAAATTTTATGTTTCCTTTATGAATGTTTTATGTGATACGATTATGTTCAGGTTCCTAGGCATTATTATGAAGACGGGTGGTTCCGTGATAAACAAAGGGCGGGTGAGCTCGATATAGAACTCCAATGCATTGGGTAACGCAAAAGAGTGAAGCATTAAGGTTTCTCCGAAGAGGTTTAGGGAATGTACTGTGATGGGTATTCCAAACGTAACCAAGAGGGTTACTCCCTACGTAAGAATGTTATGAATGCCTCAAGTTACCTTTATGTCTTATGATTTCTATGATTTATTCATGATTTGATGAGGTATGTTTAAGTGCTTATGTTTTATGGGTAATGTATGATTTCATTCTTATATATATATGTTCCCATGTTTCCTTTCCATATATTTTTTATATCCCTTTCTGAGCTTTTTATGCACATACCAAGTTTTTTTGAAATGTTTTTCACAATGCAAGGGAAAGGTACATGATATGATGATAGTGTCAAGAAAGTGTCAAGAAAAAATCCATGTTTTATTTTAAATATGTTTCCTTTGATGGGAATGAAGAATACTATCTTTATGTAACCACTTTGTTTATATGTGGAATGTAATGCAAGTTTTATGATGTAATTCTCTAAAGCTCTAAACCTGAAAAGATACTCAATGTGTAATCTTGTAATAACTCAAGATTAAGTAAGTTTTATGGCTGGGGCCTTATAAATACATATACCCATGGTTCATTCAAACCATTGATTTATATGTCTACACAAATTATGGTAAAACTATGGTTATAGGTCCATTATTAAAAAAATCCACTTATGGGAATTGATCCCATAACCTTATGCCTATACATCGATGACTTTACCACTATATAACAAGACATTTTTTGTTCTTATATTCAAATATGCATATATATACATAAAAAATTTATTGATGTTAATTTTTTTATTGTTATTGTTATTATTGTTAAAAACAATGTGCCAATATATACCCATGGTTTGGTCAACTCGTGGGTATAATTTCTTTATTAAAAAATATCCAATCCTGGGAATTGTTCCCCGCACCTTCCTATTTTAATATAATAACATTACCAATATCCTACAACATATTTCTTATTCATATACTCAAAAACTTATATATGTATATAAATAAAAATTTATTTATAATAAAGTACTTATTATTATTATTATTATTATGGAAATTAATGGTCCAACCTATACCCTGAGTTTGGTCAAATCGTGGGTATAGGAAACTTATACCAATAGCTCACCAAAAAAATTTTATAGGTGCCCCAAAACATTTCATATACCCATAGTTTTTTCAAACTACATGTATATGTTTTCCATAGGCATTAACATGAAAATTTTTTCCCACGAGAAACCTATTTTCATGGTTTACAAAAACGTTGGGTATAAGAGTGACCTATTCCCCTAGTTTTTTTGAGATCCAAGGGTATTGGTCCTTCATATGAAATTATTTTTCCCTATAGATATAGGGTTGACCTATAGCAAATATTTTCATAAAAACCAAGGGTATCTCTTTGTTTTCTTGTTGTGCGTGAAGTGTTTAAAAATCAATTGAATTTAAGGGCTTGTTAGGGAGTTTTAAGTAATGATATTGTATCCATATTTTCATGTTATAGTGATATATATCTAATTACTAAAATAAACTATTAAAATCGATCCTCTAGGATTCTTTTATGTATATATTAAATGAAATTTATTATTAAATAAGTTAAATAAAATATATGAGTTGTCATAATTACTCCCATATTTTCAAACTCTATGTCATTCTCTCCTCTAAAAACACCCATGTTGCTCTCTGTATCTTACTTTCCATGTCATCGTACTCTATTTACCACTGTATAGAATATCTTTTAGTATAAATTACATTTTAAAAGGCTTTAAAAACATATTTTTATGTATTTTTATTTAACTCTATAAAACATGATACAAAACATGTTCACCTTTATAGAATAATTCACATCAGGAACCCATTTTGATAACTCTATCATTCCATTCATTACAACCATAAAAACACTAGTATTCAGTCTCCCTATTTTTAAATGTGGTTTTTAATAACAAAAGTAACTTTACAAAAATATGGCCACCATCTGCTCCATATTTCACTTTATTTTTCATCACCATGGTATTATAAAACACCAAGTGAATCCAATTTCAATAGATTTCAAAACATCTAAGTCTTCACTAATTTCATATATCTACTATGACGACCTTATCTTCCACAACAATTGTAATGGGTATTACTATGATACATAGGTATTATTCAAATAAAAAATTCCAAATTTAAATATATAGAAATCAATATCATTTCATATAAAAAGGATTCTATACCAACATGACATACAAAGCACCCACACCAACTTCAATCCATGAATTTTTTCCTACACAGTTTTGTTAGATTCACTATGGAAATGTAAATGGATTATGAATGTATCTATAATAAATTATTCTATTAATCTATAAATAAATCCTTATTGTAATATCCCAGATATGGGTTCCGTGCAACAGTTCCCCATACCGAGTTGTTCACATGGCCTAAAGTGAATTTTCCAAAATTCCAGAGGCTTTCAACTAGCAGTGGGGGCATTGGGTTTGATAGTACCATACATGAAGGAAAAAAATGGAAGACTGATTGTGTAAATGACTATTAAAAAATATAAATAATGATGCATGTCAAAAGTATCTAGGAAATCTTCCAAAAAAGTTACAATTCTAAAAATAAAATACTAAAACCAATGTACTAAAAATAGTAAATAACTAAAACTACATCTCAAGACTCAGATTGGTCTTATGCTCTCCAACACTGATAGCAATCAAGTACATAATGTAGAAGGGTGCTTTCCCTTATCTATAACTATAACCATATAAGCTGTTTGGGATCAAAAGCATGACCCAAACTTGGTGTTAGAAAAATTCCAGTAGAAACCACCAAAAGTTCGATGCCTAACTGTCAGTTAATATATATAGAAATCAATATGAAAAATGAAGAAATAAACATGGAAGTACTAAAAAGTAAACAATCTAACAGTTTCATTCACATTTATTTATATTTATTAATCATTAAAACTGTTGAATAATGAAATATCAGGATATAGCCTAATCTCTTAATCCTCGGAGCAATAGAAAACAAAAACAGATGTCTCAGAAGACCATCTTACAATCATGTAAGACATGTTCCAAGCTTGTGATTTGTCTTGGAAGAATAATAAAAATCAACATTTAAAACATCACATTGAACCTCTGGTATGATAACATAGTATAACCCCTATGATCAAGTGTTCCAACAAAACAAATAATCTCTGAGGAAGCACTCACCATCAATTCCCCATGTGTTCTTTTAATGATAAACTATAGACCCTCCGAGGTATCACTCAACAACCATTCCCCATATGGTCTCGCAATGGTATACTATAGACACTATGAGGGAGCACTCACCGTCAATCCCCCTTATGGTCTTGCAAATTTTAATATATGACACTTTGGGGAATCCCTCAATGTTAATTCCTACTCGGCTTTAACTACAACAGGTTCTCACAACCCTATGTAATACAATCATTCAAAAATTATATACATCAACCTAAAGTAATCTCAACTACTAAAAGTATAATAGGATAAAATGCATAACACAATCATTTAACAAGAATAAATTAAGAAATCAATTCCAACCTAACAATAAAGGCAAGGAAGAAAGGTCTGTATCATTGGAAACCTACACCAAACAGCCATAAACACCAAATATGGAAACACAGCCATGGTATGTCCCTTAAACATTCAATTTATAATAATATATATATATATATATATCAACAAAAATTCTTAATCTATCAATAAAACTGAGGAAGATGATGTAACATCCCGGTTCCAAAATCCGCCTAGAGGTTCCCCATACCTGGTTGGTCACATGGCCTCAAGTGCATTTTCCCAATCTCCAGAGGTTTCTGATGAGCAGCTGGGGCCTTGGGTGTGATAGTGGGAAAACTATGCCATCATTGGTAGAGTAACACAGAGGAAGTAAAATAGATAACAATATAGGAAGCAACAATAATTTTATACAACAGTAAACAGCAGAAGTCTGAATGTAAGAAAAAACTAGAGCACATATATAAATGATGAATGATACATATGTCTTGGAAAACATCCAAAGAAGTCACAATGATGGAATACATAAATGACCAATGTAAAAAATTAAATATATAAACAACAGAAGCATCACAATCCCAAGCTTTCTCCTTTTCTCTTTAACTCCTCAGCAATAAAGTACCATAAGTATAAGGGCACATTCCTTTATCTATACCTACAACAATATAATCTGTTTGGGCCCAAATTCATGACCCAAATAGGGTGAGAGACTAAATCTTAGTAGGAACCCACGCAATGATTTTTTCCAAACAGTCAGTGAATATATATGATAGAAAATAAGAAAAAAAAAGTAGTAAACAAGGAAGTGCTCGATAGAAAACATTCCAACATTTAAATTGAATTCAAATTCATATATCAAGAAAGAAGCTAATCAATGAAGGTAACCCACTGGGAAGTACTCACTGCCTAACTCTTATGGTTCAACCAAAACAATGCCAATAAACCTCTACGAAGTAAACACAGTCTATACCCTCTAGTTCAGCATAATCATAGAGTCTCTGAGGAAGCTCTCTCCATCAATTATTCCTATAGTATCATATTAGTAGAAAAATGGCGCACTGGGGAAGCACTCACGTATCATTCCCCTTGTGGCTGGTATCGAGGAACTACAAAAAATATGAGGAAGCACTTACGTCAATACCCCATATTGTCTCCCATCGTAATAGTAAAACATACACTCTAGAGAATCCCTCAAATTTCATTCTCCCTATGGTCTACTACACTAGGTTCTCATGGCCCTGTGTAAGTCAATCGAGCACTGTGATATATAGCAGCCAAAGTAAACCTTAAGAACAACTTGGATAAACAGTCTACATCAACACAGTATGTCAGATAAATAAAAGACTCCATCCTACAATAGAAGGCATGGAGAGAAAAGTAGTATCCTAACAGTCCAAGCTAGACCAAACGGTCAAAACAAAAAAACATTGGAAAACCCTCCATAGCATGGAAAATATTACCCTATTCACAGACATAAATCCACTACTCAAGTACACAAGGCATAGCAGGAAAATAATAGGGTTAAAACCATAAACATGCAATACCCGTTCAAGGGTATTGGGCATGTTTTCACATATACATCAATGACCATCTGGTGAAAGTCACAAACCACATACCTCAATGTTGTATGATCATTATATGTGAAGCCTAATCCTTGAATTTCCCAAGAACACCGTAGAACGACAAAAATGATTAAAAATTTCAACTGAGGATAACTTTTGAAAGAGGAGAAATTAAGAAACGAGGTTCAAGAAGAAGAGATAACTCACCAATGCGATTATAACGCAACCGGAAGAGTTAGATTAGGAGGAAAGATAGGGAGTCAGGGGGTCAGTGAAGATCATCAGCATATGGACACTCTTGGATGAGTCAAACCTAGAAGGAGGTGTGTCTGTCAATTAGACACGACCCTGGTTCATTTAATGAAATAAAAATGTATGGCATGTAATTTTTAATTACACGACGTGTACTTTCCATTATCGAGCCCCTCTTTAGGCGGCCTCTAGGTCACCACACATGGTCATGTGCATGGTCGTTACACGGCCAGCACACATCTACCCTCAGTAACCGAGTACACAATGGGTACTTATAAATTACACATCGTGTACTTAAGAAATTTCTAGAAATTCCACATTTTCATAAAAACACTAGAAAAAAGGAATACATAACTGAAAAGAATATCCTAGTTCTTACAAACTTCCCCCCTTAAATAAATTCGTCCCTGAATTTCCCTAGCAAAGCTGTGTAGAAGAAGAAACCCAGAATATCTCTGTCCACTGTGATCATACATCGGCCTCCCTCTCCCAAGTCTCATCTTGTACTCGATCATGCCACAATAGTACTCATACTAGAGAAACAGATCGGCCACAGAGAACCTTCATACATTGATCAACAATTCAAATAGGATGCTACTCGAACGAGGAATCCACCTCCAACTCGACATACTCAGGTTTGAAAACGTGACATGGGTCTAAGAATTAATGTCGAAGCTGAGAATCGTGTATGTTGTCCTATATAGCCCCATAACTGTGAGGTAACTGCAACCGATAGGCAACCAGCCCAACAATATCCATCACCTCAAATGGCCCGACATACCTAGGAAAAAGTTTACCCTGTCTCTTAATCCTTCTATGTCCTAGCCTTAGTGTGACATATACAAAAACCTGATCCCCGACCTCCAACTCAGGAGGCTGTCTCCGTCGATCTGTATATGAATTTTGTCGAGACTGTGTAGTATCCATTCTCTTTTTTATCAACTATATCTACTATGTGGTCTCATGGATAAGATGAGGTCCCAACATAGCTGCCTCTCCTGCCTCTAGCCAAAATAAGGGTGATCGACATGGCCTATCATACAAACCCTCATAAGGTTCCATCTAAATATTTTCTTGAAAAAATTTGTTGTAAGAAAACTCCACAAGAGGTATGGGCTTCTCCCAAGAACCTCTAAAATCTAGAATTCATGCTCGAGTAGGCACCTAAATCATACGCTCAGATTATCCCTCTATCTAGGGATGGTAAGATGTACTCAAATGTACCTATGTACCCAAAGTCTTTTATATCCCCTTCCAGACACAAGAAGTAAAACATGTATCCCTTTCTGAAACAATGGAGTGTGGAACCCCATGAAACTATACAATCTCTCAGATTTACAACCTTCCAATCACATCAACACTGAAAGTCTTCTTGATGGAATATAAGTGAGAAACCTTCATTAGTCTTTCAATGACTACCCAAAATGCATCATTCCCTCGAGGTGACCTTGGTAAGCCTGTCACAAAATCCATTATGATATCACTCCACTTCCTCTCAGGAATGGGTAATAGCTACAAAATCCCTGATGATCATTGATTCTCCTCTTTCAACTGCTAATAAGTGGAACACCTCACGACGAAACCAGAAACATCACTCTTTATACCTGGCCACCAATACTGACAGTGTAGATCACAATACATCTTGGTGACACCATAATGAACTGCCCAAGTTGAGGAATTAAAGTCCCGCATCAGATCCTCTCATATATCTGCAGACAGCCATACGTGCCCCTAAAAACCCAAATCCCATCCTTGCCTATGGTCCATCCAAGAATAAGGTCTTCTCCTGACACAATTTCTCATAGAACTAGGCCTTTATAATCTTATAGCTGCCTCATTTTCACTCAATCAAGAATAGTAGAGGTAACAGATACAGAAGAAATAAATTCCTTCCCCTATCTGTCATGCAGCTGTAAATGCCTCTCAGATGACAGAGCCATAATTTTCCATTTATTGATGGTCTCCTGAACTGCCTATATTCGAGTCCTCCTACTCAACGCATCTACTATTGTGTTGCCTTTCCCAGGCGTGTAGGAATGCGCAAAGTCAAAGGGATGAATGTACTCAACCAACCTTAGTTATCTCAAATTCAGATCGTATAGAGTGAAGATATACTTGACACTCTTGTGGTCAGTGAAAACCACAAATTTATTTCCCAGAAGATAATTTCTCCAATAGCCTAAAGCATGAACAACAATAGCCAACTCGAGATCGTGTGTCGATTAATTCTTCTCATGTGGCCTCAACTGCTGAGACCCATACACAACGACTCCTTATCCCAATATAAGGATATATCCATGTCCGAAACCTGATGCATCACAGTAAATAGCATATCCCTTGCACAGCTCTAGAAATACTAGTATCGGTGCTGAAGTAAACCTCCATTTCAACTACTGAAAGTCTGAATCAAAATAATCTTACCATAAGTACATCACACACTTCTCAGTCAGACCCATTAGTGGTTTTTCTAAGCATAAAATGTCATGTAGGAAAAATTTGTAGTATCCATCCAGACCTAGAAAACTATGCACCTCAAAGACGTTCGTCGGTTGTTCCCAGGAATATACTACTCTCACTTTCTTTGGGTCAACTGATACACTTGTTTCGGAGCTAACATGACCCAATAAGTGAGTTTGGTCCATCCAACATTGGCATTTTGAGAGCATAGCATGTAACTGATGCTCTCTCAGTGTACTCAAAAGGTTCTCAATATGTGTGGAATGGTTGTGTCGAGTGTGGTAGTGCACCAAGATATCATCCACATACACTATCATGAACAAATCCACGTATGGATGGAACACTAATTTCATCAGTTCCATGAAGACTCCAGGTACGTTCGTGAGGCCGAATGGCATAACCACATACTCATACAGATCGTACATGATCTGGAAGGCTATAAGAGCTATATGAGATGGTCTAATGTGTAACTGATGATAACCGGACCTCAAATCAATCTTTGAGAACACCCGATATCCTTTAAGATGATCTAAGAGATCATAAATCCTCGGCAAGGTATATTTGTTCTTGAACATCAACTGTTTCAACATCTGATAATTCACACAAAGTCTGAGGGTATCATCTGCCTTATTCGCAAATAGGAAAGGCGAACCCAAAGGATAAGTATTGGGTCTTATGAAACCCTTTTCCTACAACTCCTACTACTGATTCTTGAGCTCCTGTAACACTGGTGTAGCCATCCTATATGGAGAAATGGACATCGGTGCTGCTCCTAGCACAATTACAATAGAAAAGTATTCCTCTCGCTCTAGAGGAAAACTTGAAAATTCAACTAGATATACGTCTCTAAAAAAGATCCACCATTGGAGGAAAGTTTAACTGTGAAGTCCCCTGGTCATCCATATATAGACTAGAAATCTGGGTTGTAACTCCTCCTAACCCATTATGCTTAGGTCCTGCTATGTTCGCCTGGACATCCCATTAGCCCTTGGGAGAAACAAACCACCCTCTCATGACGTGAAACTCACCCTATGGAGATTCAATTTGACCAAAACCTGGAAGGTAACGAACCAATCCATTCTAATAATGACATCATGGAATTTCTTCTCTAGGATATAGAGGTCCCATAAGAATTGACACCAACCAACCTCTAGATGGAACTCCTTGCAACGACATGCACAAGCCGTTCTAATCCCCAGTGGAGTGTCTAACGTCAAGATATTAGAAGATGAAAAGATACATAGCCTATGGATCTTCACAACAGCAATAGATATGAATCTATGGGATGCCCATATATCAAAAAAGAGGAAATTGTAAAACTAAGGCAACTAGGATCGTACGTCAAAATGTTGAGGGTTCGAGATCCTGCTCTAAATGGGTCATCTCTAATAAAAGTGTATGGCATGTACCGCGACCCTGGGACCCTACCTGACCACTCTGACATGATCCACCCTGTTGTCGCCGAAATCCTAGAGACTGACTGCCATATTGCAACCTCCACCTCAGCCTGAACGATCGGAAGAACTCCAGTTCCCAAACCGGTGAGAAACCGATGGTGCTGATCCTAGATGACGAGTCATAGGAGAACCCATGTCACCTACTACTGGTGATAAGAACTGACAGAAATGCTAAATATTTCTCATATTTCATCAAGATCGACACTCCAATGGGTCTCTCAGGAAATGTGTCCTTGAATGCATATTATTCCCGCACTGGTATAATACCACCTGGATACATGAAGAAGTCTCTCACCTCCTCGGATCTCCACGCGTAGACTCCCTATGGTGACTCTTTATGTTATAAAGAGGAATAATAACTCTAGATGTCGAGTTTCCCTGGCTCACAACTCCAGAATCCCTCAGATTACGATTTCTAATCAGTTCCAAGTTGACTATAGAAGTGATGAGTGTCAGCCTAAATATGTTCACCTGAGATTTGATTTCTTTCCTGAGTCTATCCTTGAACATCCTTTCCAAGAATAACTCATCACCTCCTGGAATATCCATGAAGCACTGCAGTTCTGTGAAGGGAGAAGAATAATCCATAACGGAAAGTGTACCCTTCTCCATACTCATGAACTCTCAGGCACGATCGTCCCTCAATGTCTCTGGATAGATGTAGTCATAGAAGGCACACTGGAACTCATCACATGTCATGACCTACAATCTTCCCACATGTGAGATTACATCCCACCATCTCTTCGTGGAATCTAGAAGCATATAAGTAGCGAGATTCAACCTACTCTTTGGAGGAATATCCAGATGTTCAAAGATAGAAATCATACCTTCTAACCATGACTCTTCAGCCTGAGGTCCTCCTTCCCCTATTAATGTGGGAGGATGTTTCTACTGGAAAACTCGTGTCAACTCTTCCATAGAAGGGGTAGGATGTGGTACTCCTCAGAAGTTCTACATGGACCTCATAAATCCATCTCAGTACTGTACATCTGAACCTATATCTGGAATGACAGCTGGTTCCAATACTTTCACAACTGGAGGATCTGCTAGTACTCCTTGATCAGCCTTGTTCGGTGTCTCATCACTTCCTTGTAACTGGAATACAACCGGAGGACGTCTCAGTGGCATGAATCTTCAATGTCAAGTGCTCACATTATATCAAGATTGATAGGAACTGAGAGATAGAAGTGTAATAAGGGAACAAGAGAAAGAGAGCATTATTTTTTTTCAAAACATGGATGCACGACATGTATAATGCCTACATGGTGTGTTCCCTTAATCCTTTCACATTGGTGGGTACTCCACCCAAACTGGTTGTGTAACACCCCAAACACACGGCGTGTTATCCTAACACATGACGTGTACTTGAATCCTCTTCCCCCGCCTGATTTCTTCTACACGACATAGCCACACGGTTCTCCTAGAACAAGGCTACATGGCGTGTTAGTGCTTGTCATGGAAATACAAGACAAACATCATCGGCCTGTGTTGTTAGTTACACGGCCTGTTACGTGACTAACTCTACACGGTGTGTTTATCCCAGACATGGCGTGTACAAGAAGATTTTCACCGACCAGTGTTATTTGTTACACGTCTGGATTCAAGGGTTACACTACAAAGCGTGTTCAAGCTTGACACAGTGTGTATAAACTATGTTTCATCCCTCTGTGTTGTTAGTCAAACTGGTGGACACACGATCTACACAACACGATGTGTACATCTGATACATGGCATGCTCCACCATGGATTTCCCAACCTCATGTCTTTTCCCATACAACCAGTGATATGGTTAGAGACTACATGACGTGTACATACAGTACACGGTGCGTACTTAAGAAAAATGGTTCCTTCCCAAATAGAAGGACACATGACATGTACTCTACATTACACGCCGTGTGTTCTGGGTTTTTTCAGATATTAAGCCTCAAAAACAACTCCAGAACCCAGAAAAACATAGAAACGAACATTAGTGTGAAAAATTCCAATGTGTGAGGCGCCATAATCCCCGATAATCAAATCTTGTCATCTCATACATGTCATATACAAGAAAAACAAGGTAATGATCCAACAAATTCTGGTTCATGAGGGCTCATATCACCTCAAGAACCAATGTTTGGCCTTTATTCAACAAAAACACTCATAAATCAATACCCTATAAAAAGATGGTATTTTAATCAAGGCATCTATCACAACATCATTAATATATAACACAACATCCATCACAACAACATGAAATTTCTAATGCATCCTAAATGGCATGAAAAGAATGCATGACATGTGATTTCTAGAAAGTGCCTATATAATGCATGAGATGGAATACACACATATCATCGGGTTGCAATAGAAATATAACCTCAATAAAACCAACAACAACAACACAATACATGTGAATCACCCAACGGTGAATGTCAAATCAACTGTAAAATTGAAAAAATAGCAAATTGGAATAAATGAGGTAGATTCACTTTCCCCTAAACATGGGTTAGCTACTCCCACACACAGCTTATTATCAAGTACATATTCCTTCCTATCCCTCTGCATAGGCTCCAAATAGAATGTCAAGAAGAAATTAATTCCTCTGATGCCACTTTGTAACATCCTGGTTCTTGAAGCCACCCAGAGGTGCCCCATACCCGGTTGGTCACATGGTCTCAAGCGCATTAACCCAAACCCCATAGGCTTCTGAATAGAACCAAGGGACTTGGGTGTGATAGTGGGAGAAATATTCCCTCATTGGAAGAGTAACATAGAAGAATTAAAGTAGATAACAATAGGGGATGTAGCAGTAATGCCATACAATTGTAAATAATGGAAGTCTGAAAGAAAGAAACAACTTGAGCACTTATATAAATGATGCATGATACATATTTCTAGGAAAATAGAAAAACAATTCACAATGCTGGAATATAGAAATAACACTAGTACAAAAGAAAATATATCAACTCCATCAGCTTGGCAAGCCTCTGATTGGTCCCATGCTCTCCATCTCCTCAACAATCATGTACCTGAAGTAGAAGGGTGCAGGACCTTATCTATACCTACAAAAATATAATCTCTTTGGGACCAAAAGCATAACCCAAAAGGGTGTCAGACTAAATCCCAGTAGGCAACCACCAAAATATTTGTTCATAATAGTCAGTGAATATATATGGCATGCAATATTTGAAAATATGCAGTAAACAAGGGAGTACTCAACAAAAAACATTCCAACAGTTCAAGTCCATTAAAATTCATATATCAAGCAAGCATCTAATAAATGAAGGTAATCTTCTAGGAAGTACTCACATCCCAACCCCTCTAGTTCAACCAAAACAACATAAGAAACCCTCTGGGATGTAGGCACAGTCTAACCACTCTGGTTTAGCTTAAGCATAGATTCTCTGAGGAGGCACTCGCCGTCAATTCCCCCTATAGTCTCATATCGGAAACTAAAAGGCACTCTGGGGAAGCAATAAACATATCATTACCCATGTGGACCATGCCGATGAACTACATACACTTTGAGAAATCACTTCCATCAATTCCCCTTATGGTCTCGCATCGTAAGAGTAAAACAAACACTCTGGAGAATCCCTCAACATCCATTCTCCCTATGGTCTACTACACCAGTTTCTCACAGCCCTGTGTAAGTCAATCAAGCACAGTGATATATAACATCAAATGTAAACCTCAAGAACTATAGGGATAAACAGTATACATAAAGACAACATTTTAGATAAACAAAACACTCCCTCCTACAATGCTCGGCATGGAATACAAAGCAATAGCCTAATAGGAAAAGATAGACCAAATGTTCAAAAAAACATGGTAAAAACCTCCATAGCATGGCTAAGATAACCATATTCACAAACATAAATCCTCTACACATGAACACATGGAATAATGGGAAAATAATAGGGTTAAAATCATAAACATCCAATACCACGTTTAGGGGTATTGGCACTTTTTCACATATACTTCAAAGACCATCAACGGAAAGGCACAAACCACCTACCTCAGTGTTTTCAGATCGTTATACACGAACCTCATGCCTCTAATCTCCAAAGAACACCATATATCTACAAAAAAACTAAAACTTATTAACTGAGTATAACTCTTGAAAGATGAGAAATCAGGAAACAAGTTTCAAGAAGAAGATAGAAATAACCTATGCGATTCCAACGCATCTGATGGAGATCGATTCGGAGGAAGTACGGAGAGTCGGGGGCTTGAAGAATATCATCAGTGTACGGAGAATCCTGGAATATTTGGACCAAGAAGAAGGTGTTTCAGTCGATTAGACGCGACCTCGGTCCATTTAATAAAATAAAAAGAAAGTACACGGTGTGTACTTTTGAGTTACATGGCGTGTACTTTCCGTTACCCAGTCCCGCTTTAGGTGGCCTCCAGGTCACCACACACGTCCGTGTGCATAGCCGTTACATGGCCAGAACACAGCTACCCGCGGTAACCGAGTACGCGGTTTGTACTTATAAAATACACAATATATACTTAAGAAATTTCAATAAATTATGATTTTTCTTAAAAACACCGGAAAAATGAGAACATATCTAAAAAGAAGATTTGAGTTCTTGCAGATGATAATAGGGTTCAACTCCTTAACATGAAATACCCGAATCATGAGTAATCGGCAATAAGGAATATATAACTCAAAGAAAAACTCTGAAAGGTAATAGACCAGCTACATTGATGTTGTACAAAGAACACACCTGAATTTCGCTCCTTGAATCATCCAAAAATGTCTTAGATCTAAAAAACATCAAAGACATTCAACCATGGATAACTCGAGAGAGAGGATAAATCAGGAAGAGAGGCTCTAGGGAAAGAGATAACTCACTCGTGGGAATCCAACACACCCAGAAGCTCCTCAATCGAAGCTCTAACAGAGGAATGGGAGGCACTTGTAGATAATAGGCCGTATGTTGTTCTACTGTTCAAGACACTAGAATCATAAGATGTTAATGGGGATTAGACGTGACCCTAGTTCGACTAATCAAATAAAAATAACAGTGCACACAATGTTCATTTAAGGTACATGTCATGTACATGCCTCAACCGGACCCCATTCAAGGAGGTGTACCGGGTCACCCACACAGCCATGTAATGGCACTTACATGGCCAGTACACACCTACCTATGGAAACTGGATACATAGTGTGTACTCATTAGTACATGGCGTGTACATAGAAAATTCCAAAATGTTCCTTTTCCCTCACAAACATCTTAAATCAAGATCCAAACCTGAATTAAATATCTGGGTTCTTACACTTTTATGATTCAAATTTTAACATATCCATAATATACATGAGTATGTATATTAAAAATTAGAAAATATATAAATGATTAAGATTTCACATTCCATATCACTCTCAATCATATAAATACATTTCTTTGATGTATAGATACATCAAGGAGTTTTTATAAATATATCCATCAGTTATTGCACGAACCTAAAACTATATTTTAAAGATAAGTGTTATCATAAAATAATCATCATTTTTTCAATATATACATCATTTAGTGGTTTAAATCTCTAATAAATATATTTCACCATCAACATTAAAATTCTAATATTTTCTATGAATCCAACATAAAACCTATTAGTTATAAAAACACCCACCACCATATATATTTTTTTAAATACTTCAATAAAATCCAATAACCATATGATATAGATATTATTTATCCTCCATTATTTTAAAATCGTAGATCCTCCAAACATTTGGATTTTATTGACTTCTTTTCCTCGCCCTTTATCAATTAATTTCAAAGAGTTATTTCTTACCCTTTAAAAAAGGTATTGGGATTTCAAAAACATCCTAAATCACACGTTTTAGATATAATGTTTTTAAAATATTTTTGAATAGAAATGAATATTTGTCATACCTTCGATAATTATAAACATATATTATGAGAAATACTTTTCCTTTTTCCATTAATTCATCCATCAAATTAATCATAAATATGAAGTCTTCATAAAAAATAATTTGAGTGAATTTTTAACTTATAAGTGAAGCATAAAAAAATAATCTAAGACTAATGATAGAAAACACTATAATACCCAAATATTTTTTGATGTATTTATTTTTAAATAAATTTAATTTCATTGATAGTTTTTGATACCTGAAATCTCTCGTCTAAATGAACCAAAATATAGTATAATTTTATAATGATGTTATTAAATTGGTTTTATGAATAGGAATAAATAATTTTAAAAAATATTTATAATGTAGTTAGATAAATCAAATATATTGATAAATTAGTAATCTCTTTTTAGTAAAGTCTCTATTTACTTCAAAAATAAATTTTCCTCAAAAAGGTATTACTTATTTTTATGATCAAAATGCTAAAATTAATTGTGAAACTTTTTGGATATTTTGGTTTTAAAAAATTAAAATCATTTATAATATCATCATATAAAAATTATCTTAGAGTAAAACTTTGATAGTTTAATGAAAATATTAATTTTTCAATGAATAATGAAAAATACACATTTTTATAGAAAATTTCCTTTTCATTTCAACAATTTAAAAACCTATATTTTATTTTTAAATGGTTTTAAAATTATAATTATCGCATTTATATTATGAATAAAGATATTCAGTCATTGTATGTAATTTTATGGGGATATTTTTATAAAAACTTTTTATACTTAATAAAAAAAATTATTCAAAACTATTTTCAATGAAATTCAAGAGTTTAATTTATTAGTAATTTATAAATAAATTAGAGATTAAATATATTTAAATTGGTTATTTATTTTTAATCATCATGTTCAAGTTTCTTAATATTTATAGTTTAATTTTCCATAATTAATAGTTAAAAAGGTAAACAAATCATTGTGGTTAATGTCCAAGAAAATTTATTATGTGTTAAACAAAAAGATAATGGTATATTTTTCATTAAAATTGTATAAATCTGGTTGGAAAACATTATTTATACCAAATAAAATCTCAAATTCAATAATTTATTCATTTGGAAGAATTTTTCATAAGAATGAATTTATTATATTTTATAATTTAATGAAAATTCAAGTCTTTCCTCCCCTCCACTTATAAATGGGAAAATATCATTTCTCTTATTAACACCAAACCAATCATTGTATGTGGAATAAACTCTATGAAGATATATTATAATATTCCCTATCCATAAATTATATATTGTGGAATATTGGAAATACTATTTCATGAGTCCCTAAGAAATCATCTAAAGGAGCTCAATTAAATGAGAGGTACTCATCTTTCCCAACCACTTTGAGTTTCATTCTTCTTATGCATCGTCTAAATCAATATTATTAATTATAAAATCATGAATTCAGTATCCTAAATATAATTAAATTGTATTATTATCATTAAAACACTATCAAACACATTATTTTACAACAAATGGAAAGTGAAGGTGTCGCTCTTGAATATGTGTGGACTACTGCTTCCATGTAGCAATACAACTTATTTTCCATCACTATATTACATGGATAGTTATATTGATAGTTATAATTTTTATATAAATTATTTCTTATATAATTATTATTATATAATTATGATATCATATATACTTTCTTTCCTTTCAATACTTCGGAAAATTACAACGTCACTCAAGAATACATGTGGACTACCACCTTCACAAAGCAATGTGATTATATTCTCATTTATCATTTATATAGATGGTATGAATGATTTATTAGGTTAATAAATATATTATTTATGATATAATAATGATCCTTTATAGTTGAATGTTTGTTTTCCATTCATTTTTTCTATCCATAAAAAAAGTAAAACAACATTCCTGATTACGTATGGCCTACTGTTTCAATAAATTGTGTAATTAATTTTTTGTCTCTCAATTTTATTGATGAATATAAATATGTATATAGTGAATTTATATGATATTTAAATAATGAAAACATTTTTAGAGATAACATAACAATGGTCGAAGAATAAGAACTGGAAAAATCAAATTAAATATATTTTTAAAAATAAAATAGTTAACACTTGGAAACAACGATTTATTAAGGAATAAAAAATAAATGGGTATTTAAATGTTTTTACTAGGCCGTATGTGATATTATAAGTTTTTAAAAGGATTTTATATATAATTTAAACAAATTTAAATTTTTTATACATGATTTTTAATTTCTCTCAAATAAATACGAGCAAAAGATGAGGGGTTTTTGTTTGAATCTCATTTTAATCAGGATTATTTATGATTGAATTTCCGACGAAGTAAATTATATTATAATTTCATGATAAATAAATTTTAATTTATTATCCTAAATTTATTTATTGATAATGAATTTTTTTTTCTTTTCATTTTATTCAATTTATGTACTCAAGAGACTAAATTATTGTTTTTTGTAAAAAATAAATTTATTTCTATCTTTGGTTAAAAATTATTTTAGATCCATATCTATATTTTCTAGAAATGTTTTCAAAAATGTTTTTATATTATTCCATGATTTTTTATAGTCATTGTTTCCCAAGATTTAGTTTTAAAAAAATTAATTTCAATCTTGATGTCATTTTTCAAATGAGTTACTTTTTACTTTTCATAAAAAAAATATGAAATGAATATTTGTGTTATCATACATTAAAAGAATAGAATTTCTGACCATCATGACCACTAAATGCATTAAATATTACTTTAAAAGTTTCCCTGTTTCATTCCAAATAAAATGTTTTCCTTAAAATTTAAGTGATTTTTAGAATTTATTATTTGATTTAAAAATGAAAAGGGTATTTTCCTCAAGAAATATTATTTTGGAATTTAAAAAAAAAATCATCTATGATGGTTATAATAAAACAAATTTACATAGGATTTGATTAAGATATGATATAATTTTACCATATTTATTCGTTATCTATATGGTTTATGGTTATGATGATGAAATAATGATCGAACTTGTTTTATTTTCCACATATTAAGTGATGATGAATGTTTTTATGATCTTCCGGAACCGATATGAATGTATTTATGATTATGTGATGGGACATCCTTGAGGTATATATCCATCAAATTAATTGGGTAAATATTAATGATTTGTGAGATCAAATGGTATAGGATAATTTATTCCATTCCGAAAGGAAAGTGCATGAGAGGTTATGCCAAGCGTAGAGCTAGTACACAGTTGGTCAGCCTAAGATTAACATGTTATGAATATATTGGTGTGTATCCTTGAAATAATAATTATATACTGATGATTATTACTCACTTATGAAAATCATTAATGACACAATAATATACCAATTTTATATTCTAATGGATCATATTTAATGATCGATTTATGATTATTTTCTTATAAACTTCCAAGATTTATTCCATGACTCATGTCTATGATACGAGAATTTATAAATATGAATTTAAAAGGTTAAAATCATGTTCTTGTACCTTTTATGACCATGTTATGTTTAAATAATCATTAGTATGTCACAAGTATTCTATTTTATAGAATTTGAAGTCATCCATTATAATATTTTATATTCCCTAGGATATAAAGAAATATTTTATGTATGATTTGTATAAGAATGATTCTATTTGTAAAGAAATAAGAGGGAGAAGAAATAGATACTCTAGGAACCTTTTTTTATGTATCCATGTTTGGAAATACCTGAAAATATTAAAGTTATATCATGGATAATAAAACTATGTGATGAATATTAATATAATAATATGTAACATTTTTGTATGGAAAATATGGTTCATTGTAGTTTTTATCCAATCAATGTTTAGTTTCCTTTGGAAACAAGTATGTGAAAAATTTAGTGATATCTCATATAATAATATGATCTTAAAGAGAACATCCAATGTTATTGTAAATAAAGAAGTTTGGTTTTTATAGAAAAAAAATTCATGTCTGGATACTACAAGTGGATTTGGATTTCACATAGATGAATTTAGACATAATAACCCTAAAAATAGATATTCAAGTAGATCACTTCCATAATTTAGATGTATGGTGAGTGTGACCTTACAACACACCTAATTGTACAATCATATGGGAATTCTTGGGTTAATTCACATTTTTGTTATGATCTAGAAAGAAGGATTTTAATAGATGATGGTCATGGTTGAAATAGGTTAAATATAAGGTATAATTTATTAAAGAGAAGGTGTCATGATTTTGATATCATATAAATTATTTTTCATGATAATGTGGTTTACAACTATGATTATTATTTCTCACACTATGATTTTTTTTAATCGACATAACATAGAGAAATTGTATAAATGAAAAATTTTATGGATAATGAAATTATTTTTCTCCCTATAATGAAAATTTTTCCATATATGGAATGAAAAATCTAATGGTTACACTTATGAAACTTTTTCAAGACATTAATCATCCTTATCTTTGAAATGAGAAAAGGATGTAACTTTATTTTGAGTCCTTCATGAGGAAATATACTTATTATTTTAGTGGATTCACTAATCCAATAGTTCCAATGAAATGGATCAGTACAATAAAACAAATATTTTCCTTTCTCCAATGATTAGAGCAGGATAAATTCATTTTTGAAATCTATTGTTTAGAAAGTGTAGAATATCATTAGTGGGATATCATCAAGAACATATGGAAACAAGAATAAATTATCTCTATGGATTAGTATGTGTGTATAAGGTTCTTTTTAAATATGTAATATCCTCATATTATTCATAAGAAAATGGAAATGAATTTCACTGCTATAATAAAGGAGGAGGATGACTCCA
Source organism: Viscum album (assembly GCA_963277665.1). Lineage (NCBI taxonomy): Eukaryota > Viridiplantae > Streptophyta > Magnoliopsida > Santalales > Viscaceae > Viscum > Viscum album. The sequence goes on along the minus strand of OY728139.1, from coordinate 662,714,809 downwards.
TTAATACATAGGTGGAAAATTTTGCAAGCCTTTTGAGGTACTGTTATAGTTTTATAATTTGACCTTAAATTAATATTTATTGATTCTTCATTAGCTTAAAACCCATTATTAAAATAGCATTATCCATAAGGGTATTCATTAGTTTTTAAAAGTTATTTAATTTTCAACCAAGGTAGAAATATAGATTGGATTTACCCATCAATATCATGGTTTTGATCTCAAAAAATCTCGAATTGATTTATATTATAACAATAAAAACCATATATGGAAGAAGATAATCCTTGAATTGTTATTAAATTCTAGAATAATAGATAGAGTAAATTTTGTTAAGGTAGGTAAGTTAATTCATCTTTGATATTCCTAACTAGTCATTGATCATCTGTCGATGTGAGTAAAAATATTAACATAAAATGGTAATTTTATCCATTATTTATGTCTTCATTTCTATTAAAATGGGGTTTTTATCTCAGAAGGATGCAGGAAAAGCTCACCATTGGATATATTCCTATTTTCCTTGTGTTTATTGATTTGTTTCTAGAATAGTTTCATATTCTTACACACAATCATGAAGTTGAAATTACAATAAAATTCATACCTTGTGCGACCCGTGTTTTTATGACTCCTTAAATAATGGTCCCAATTGAGTTTTAGAAATTAAATAAGTAAGTCAAGGAGAAACTTGATAAGGAATTTATCTGTCCAAGGGAATATTAATAGGGTTCGCCTATGCTTTTTATTTATTATAATGATAGATTGACGTGACAATGAATTGATTATTAAGAACTAAACAAGATATCCATCATGAACAGGTATCCCCTACCCCATATTAATGACTTATTTGATCAACTTATAAATACTCTATACATTTCTAAGATTGATCTTTGTTCTCAATATCATTAATTAATGGTTAATAATGATGATTTATCCAATAAAACATTACAAATAAGTTACAGATACCATGAATTAATAGTGGTTCCATTTTGTCTTTCTAATTCCCCCCATTATATTCATATATATAATGAATTGTTCCTTTAGATATTACCTTGATTAGTTTGTGGTAGTATTTATAGATGATATTATTATATATTTAAAGAGTAAATAAGAGCCTAATGTTTATTTGAGAATATTATTGAAGACCCTATGGAATGAAAAGATGTTTGAAAAACAACCCAACTATGAATTTTGCCTATAAATAGTTTCACTTATGTGTCATATAATCTCAATAGACGGTATATATGTGGATCCAAAAAAGAAAGAAGTTGTTTAACATTTTCCATGACCAGCCACTATGCCTAAGACCATTAGTTATTTTGAAATAGACGAATATTATCTATGATTTTTGGATAATTTATCATGTTTTTCTAATCCACACACCTAGTTAAATCCAAATGTATCCATGTCACATTAGATAAATTAATGTGAGGAAGACTTCAAGGAACTGAGGAGAATACTTGTCAATGCACAAATGCTTACACTTCAATAGAGTGGAGAATAGTTTGTGATATTTAGTTATGCATCACAAAATGGAATGGGATGCATCCTCTTATAGAATGATATGGTGATATCTTATGCCACATGAGAATTGAATATTCATGGTAAAAAATACTCAACTCCGGATTTGGTGTTACCTACAGTAATGTTTTCATTAAATATATGTAGGTGTTATCTTTATAGAGAAAGGTGTGAAATATATAAACTGATCATAAAAGAATGAAAAAAAAATTCAATAAAAAATAACTGAATATGTGCCATAAAATATGTTTGGAGTTGATTAATGATTATGAATTCTCATTATTTTGTAACCCTAGGAAATTGAAAAGGTGGTCCATGCTTTCATTAAAATGTATCACGATAGATTATTTATGATGAGGATCCTAAAAGATCTAATATTTATGGATTATCAATGTATATATCTAGAAATATTGAAGGAAGGGGAGAAGGATTATCTTTTCCAAATGATTATTCAACCACATATCCAAGTTAACATTAAAGAGGCACAAAAGTAAGATTTAGTGTTTCAAAATAAGGTAAAAAATGTTTCTAAATTCAAACTTTATTATAATGGAATAATAGGGTTAGGATACTATGTATGTGTTTGGTCTATACTGGATTTGAATAAGGAACTGTTGGTTGAAGATCATAGTTCATCATTCACTATTAATATTGGAATTACAAGGATGTATTATGATCTAAATGTGAATTTATGGTGGGAAAACATGATTGTAGATATTATAGTGTGTGTATCAAGATACATGGTATGTTAGCATTTTTAGGATGATACATAAAATTACAAAGGGTTGTTACAACATTTACACCTAACTGAATGGAAATGGGAAAACATCACCATGTATTTTGTCAGTAGACATCCCAAAACATCTAAAGGTCATAATTCTATTGGATTTCTAGTCTATCACCTTACAAAGTAAAAAAACATCATTACTATCAAATATAATTTCTATATTGATCATAATGACCTATTATAAATTAATGATGTGGTATGTTTTTATACAGTATATTATTCTACTATATGTGATTGTGATCCAAGGTTTACATCAAAGTTATTGAAAAGTATTTATCATGATATGGATTCAATGTTGTTCAAAACTCTTAAGGGAAGTATCATTGATACAATGTTCTATGAATCAGTTCCCATTAGGGCATATAAATGTTCTTTATTTTCTGATCTCATTGTCATACCCAAGATTTAATTTGATATAATCATCGGTATGGATTGGATTTTGGACCATGATGAAAAAATTTCTTGTAAGAAAAAGGATGTTACTAATTTTGATGATTATGATAAAGAACACCTTATCTTTAGAGCAGAATCATCCCCACTTAAATATTATTTGGATCCACCCCCAGTAGCTCAACTAAATTCAATTATTGGGGAGGAAGAGAATGAAATGACTATGGGTGAGGAAAGGAATTTTCAAATAGAGGATTTACCTATTGTGAGAGAATATGTTAATGTGTTTCCAGAAGATTTACCTAGGCATCCTCCAGAATGAGAAATAGAGTTTTCCATTGATTTAATTCCTGGTTCAAGGATCATATCAAAGACTCCTTATAGAATGGCCACTATGGAATTAGTGGAACTAAAGAAACAACAAGATGAAATGAGTAATAAATGACTTATTCACCCTAGTTTTTCTCCATGGGGAGCCCCTATTCATTTTTTTAAGAATAAAGTTGGATATATGAGGTTGTGCATTGAATACAGGGAGATCAATGCTATAACAATAAAGAACAAGTATCCCCTACCTCATGTTGATATTTTATTCAACCATCGTCATAGAGATCAATAGTTTTAAAAAATTGACCTTCGATCTAGATATCATCAGTTGTGTCTAAAGAAGGAAGACATTCTGAAAACAGTATTTTGAACCAAGTACGAGCATTATGAGTTTACAGTAATGCCTTTTGGGTGGACTCATCCACCCCCTATTTTCATGGATCGAATGAACACAGTTTTCAAGGAATATCTTGATGTCTTTATAGTGGTATTTATTAAGGATATCTTGGTATACTTCCAAATCTATGAAGATCATGAAAATCACTTGCGCATTATCCTAAAGACTATGAGAAGACATGAATTATATGGGATATTTAGCAAGTGTGAATTCTAGGTTTATGAGATTTCTTTTCATGGCCATATTGTCTCATTGGATGTAATCTCTGTTGATTTTTCTAAGATAAGAGCAATCCAAGACTGGCCAGAACCAACGATTATAACTGATGTATGCAGTTTTATTGGTTTAATAGGTTATTATCAAAGTTTCATCAAGAATTTGGCCTAATTGGATAACCCACTAACGAAGCTCACAAGTAATGGGGTTAAATTTGTATGGACGAAAGATTGTGAAGAATGTTTCAAAGAACTGAAGAAAAGATTAGTCAATTATCTTATATTGACTCTACCATCATGTAATGATGGTTTTTTTATTTATATTGATGCTTTAAAGAAATTACTTGGTTGTGTCTTTATGTTGAATGATAGAGTTATTACCAATGCATCACGACAGCTAAAACTTCAAGAGAAAAACGTTCCTACTCATGATCTTGAGTTAGCTGTTGTAATCTTTCCTTTGAAGATATGGATACATTATCTCTATGGTGAAAATGTGAGATATATACCGATCACAATAATTTCAAATATATTTTCTCACAGAAAGAACTCAACATGAGTCAAATGCAATGGCTTGAACTACTCAAAGATTATGATTGCACGATACACTACCACATGGGGAAGGAAAATAAGGTGGAAGATGCTTTGAGTAGAAATGATCATGGAGTTTTGAACAAGATGAGTGTTGAAAGGGATCCTATTTTCAGGGATCTAGTAAATATGGATATGGGAATAACCAGAAAAGGTGAAACATCAATGATTTTTCAAATGGTTTCCAAACCATCTTTACTAGAAAGGTTAAAAAGTTATCAGGATGAAGTTGAGGAGTTTCAAAAGAATATTAAAGCTGTGAATGATGGGATATTGAGTAAATTCGTATATAAAGATGGGATTTTTAAATTTGGGAAGAAACTTTGAATTCCTGGTATAACTAATATAAAAAGGGAATTATTGGATGATGATCATAGTTCCAATTTCTCTATACACTCTGGTAACACTAATATGTATATAGATTTGAATGACTATTTTTGGTGGTACACCAAGAAGAGGGAGATTGATGATTTTATTTCAAGATGTATGGTTTTTCAATAATTGAAAGCTGGAAGGTAACAACCTGGATGAGTATTGAAACCTCTTCCCATACCTGAGTGGAAATGGGATAATATCACGATGGAATTTGACATTGGACTACCAAAGACTCCAAGAATGAATAATGCAATATGCATCCTTTTTTATCATCTTACCAAGTCAGCACATTTTCTTTCTATAAGAGAATATTTACCACTAGCAAGTCTAGAAATACTATATATTAATGAACTAGTGAGACTTTATGGAGTACCCCTATTGATTTTTTCTGATCATAATCCACGTTTTACTTCAGGATTCTGGAAAAGTCTTTAGAAATCCCTAGATACTAGACTTTGTTTGATCCCTACCTACCACCCCTATACTGATGGACTTTCATAATGAACTATTCAAACCTTAGAAGACATGTAGAGATCCTGCTCAATTGACTTTCAGGGTATGTGGGATCAATATTTACCTTTGGTGGAATTTTCCTATAATAATAGCTTCCATTCAAGTATTCAGATGGCACCATATAAAGTGTTATATGGAAAGAGATATTGTATATAAACTTGTTGGTATGATGTCGGTGAAGGAAAACTTGAAGGCTGAGAACCTATTGGAGAAATGATAGAAATTGTAAAGGTAATCCAAACCCACATCAAAGAACCTCGAAGTAGGCAGAAGAGCTATGTCGATAACCAAAGGAACAATTTGGAATTTCAGGTAGGAGATCACGTTTTCTTCAAGGTATCTCTATGGATGGGAGCTATATGTTTTGGTAAGAAATGTAAATTGATTCCCAGGAACATTGGACCTTTCAAAATTCTAGAATGAATTGGTGTTGTAGCTTATCGTTTCGCAATGCCACCAAATCTCTCCAATGTTCACGATGTGTTCCAATTATCACTATTGAGAAAATACATGCCTGACCCAACGCATGTACTCACATATGAGGAATTAGAACTAGAACACGATCATTCTTATTGCGAAGAGCCTGTCAATATTGTTGATATAAGAGAACAAGTGCTGAGAAACTAGGACAACTCGTCTGGTAAATGTTCTATGGAAAAACCATAAGATGGAAGAGGCAATGTGGGAACCTAAGGAACTTATTATGAAGAAACACCCAAGTATTTTTATGCAGTAATATTATAGAAATTTAGACGATTAAATTATTTGAAGGAGGGGAGAATGTAACACCCCAAACTTCCACAGTACACTTCTCTTTAAATAATACAGTAGCGTGTGTTGTACGCAACTTCGAGTTCTAACACACACCACAACCAATCAAACTAGCCGTTATGAATAGTAATACCCACTTTTGGAAATTTTATAAATTTTATCTTTCAAAATGGAATTAATTTTTGGATTCGGAATATTGAAATTAGCTTAGGGTGAATTTTTTGTATTTTTCTGAAAAATATCAATTTTTGATGAATAGTGAAAAACACTGAGTTATAGTTTAAAACTGAATTTTTATTTAAATTTATTTTAGGTCAAAATATATACATAATACCAATATATGATCAATGTAATTCATAGGAGTCAGTTTATAATAATTTTAGATATATAAATTTTTTTCTTGACTTTTCACCGTCTTCTACCAATCTCCAAGGAGAATTTGCAGATTCACATAAAACATAATATTACTGCTTTTGTGAGTTGAATTTAAAAAATCCTAGAGACACATTTAATATCAAGGATTAAAATTTTGTTCAATAAGATAAAAATAATTTTGGGTAAATAGTCACTTTTTACTTTTATTTACCATGGTTAAAGGTAAATAGGGTAATTAAGGGTAAAAATGATATTATTATTATCATAACACATGTCCTAATTATATTGGATAACTATAATTCAACCAAATAAACCTTATGAATAAAATATGAACCACTTTTGTCCACTTGGATTATATTAGGACATTTATTATTATTTAATTCAAAAAAGATTTAAAAGAGTTAAAATTAATTTTTAATAACTAAATTATTTATAATATAGGGTTACAGATAAGATAAATTCAGTTATAAATATTCATTAGAAATATAAACAAAATTCATACATAATGGTATTTTATTTATAAATTTTATACATTAAATAATTAAATTTATTTATGACACAATGGTGATGCAGTAATTACCTAATTAATGAAATATAAAAATAATTGATATTATAAATATAAAAATAAATGTAATTTGAGACTTTTTATGAATTCCACTAATTTTATAGGTTAATATGACATATTAGGGTTGGTGATATTAATTGTTTCTGAAGTAATAATGTTTTTATGAATTTAGAATAAATGAAATACTAAATAGTGTCAAAATTAACATAAAGAGTTTCTAAAAAAATATTATATTATTAATTGAGATTCTATTCCGAAAAAATCTACAGTTCAGCCAAAGGACTTATATAATGATAGGTGTATCATTAAGGAACCACTTGGGGTTATCTTGGATGTATATAGTATGTTTATTAATTATATAATATAAAAATACAAAGAGACATGGTAAATGTCAAAATATTTATCTAAGATTAAAATCTAAAATATAAAGTAAATATAGTGATCCAAACCTGTCTAAAACCAATTGGTTGAGTGGTTTTCGAACTATACCCACCTTAGCTTTTAAATAATCCTTTTTGGAGCCATTAGAAACTGAAAACAATTTTATTATAAATTAATATTTCTAGCTTTTCCAAAGGTGCCTCTCACCCCTCTTATAAAAGGGCACTCCCCCTTCTCTCTAATTCACACATTCAAAGCCTTTTGGCTCGGCCAAACCCTGCCCAAATAACCTTTCAACTTCCCTAATTTCATCCTAGAGGCCTTACATTAGTCATAAATCTATCTTAAGGATCCCTTATGATCAAATCAAAAGGAAGAACCTGAAGAAGAGGTAATAATTTCACCACCCTCTTTCATGTTCTTTTCTTCTTCCACTTCTTCTTTATTATTTATTTCCATTATAAAATAATAACTCAAGTATATTCTATATACTGTGATGTTATTATAAATATGTTATAATCATATTCATTATTCTATCCATCCTTTGAATGATATGTCACCATACGTGTGTACATACGGATTACCGTCTCCATGTCGTGGTGTAATTGTTATTCAATACATTAATATTTAGATGGGTATAATAATGATGTGTAATTAATGTAAATAATAAGTATAACATGATAATTATTCTGTATATATGATATCCCATCCCATTTTATATTATTTTTATATGAAAAGAATGATATTTTCGCTCGTGCATACGTACAGATTTCTGTCTCCACGAACGTGATGAGATTCATTCCCCCTCGTATCCCTTAAATAATAGTTTTCCTTAGATGATTACAAATAATTTTAATATACTTGATATAATTATGGATATGAATAAGATACATCTCATCCATAACAAATATGACTCATATAACAAACAACATAAAGAAAAAAATTTGTTAACACCCGAAACGGCGATAATACTAAGATATTATCACTACTAAAAATAAGGTTATTAGCGACCGCCATTGGCGGTCGCTATAGGGCTATAGAGACCACCCAGTGACCGCAATTGGAGGTCGCATCTGCTCTGTCGGTGTAGGGCAATAGCCACCACCATTGGCGGTCGTTAATGCTGCCCGGCAGGCAGCCTATAGCGACCGCCTTTGGCGGTCGATACACTGGAAAAAATATTTTTTTAAAAAAATTCATACCGAATGAAATATATATATATATATATATATTTATTAAATAATATATATATATATATATATATTAAAGAATATATTTATATATATAATATTAAATAAAATATTTAATTATATATATATATATTAAAGAAATATATATATATAATATTAAATAAAATATTTTTCATTTATATATATATTTATTCAATAAAATATATATATATATATATTAAATAAAATATTTTAATATTTATATATATATAATAATAAATAAAATATTTTTCAATTTTTTAATGAAATGTACGAATTCTGTTTTTTTTCTTCACGGTGCAAAATCAGAGATAAAACAAGATAACAATCATAAAAAATGGAAAACAATTTCAAACATTATAAACATAAAGATCATCATAAACGATCAACGTGCTTCAACGATCCGAGCAGGTCTATCTGTTTCAATCATCTGCTTCAATAAACCTACAATAAGACAAAAAAACAACAAAACAAAACAAACGTAAATTAAAAATAATTATTCAGCTATTATATACATATAATAAAATTAAAGCTGACATCAAATCAAGGTTTTATAATTATTTAAAACCCCCGATTTAAGAAATGCTATCATTTCAGGTCATTCGGCCGTTTTTGGTGTTTTATGACACCAAAAACACATTTCCAATCACTGCGGTCAAACAACACCTCCGATTGACGTGCCGTCTGCCCGACCATTTCAAAAATCGCACAACAGCTATTATCGTACGGTTTCATGGAATTCCGAGGTCATTCAGGTGGTTTTGGCCCCCTAACACGCCGTTTTAGTGCACGCCGAGCTGCTGAAAATGACACACTCGGACGTAACGTGCGGACCGCACCTCCGATGGGTGCTCTGTCTCCTTCTAAACGTCACGAATAATATTCCTAATGTTTTCGTGTGGTTTCAGGTCATTCGGAGCACGTTTTCTCTGAATTTGACCGTCTCACGCCGTTTTTCGTGTTTTATGACACCAGAAACGCATTTCCGGTCACCGCTGTCAAAAGGCACCTCCGATTGACATTTCTTCTGCCCGACCATTTCACAAATCGCACAAAAACTGTTTTCGTATGGTTTCATGACATTCTGAGGTCGTTCGGGTGGTTTGGACCCCCCCAACGCGTTGTTTTAGCGCGCGTCGAGCTGCTGAAAATGACACACTCGGACGTAATGCACGCACCGCAGCTCCGATGGCCACGCCGTCTCCACCTACACGTAATGAATAATATTACTAATGTTTTTGTGTGGTTTAAGGTCATTCGGAGCACGTTTTCTCTAAATTCGACCGTCTCGTGCCGTTTTTGGTGTTTTATGACACTAGAAACGCGTTTCTGGTCACTGCGGTCAAATAGCACCTCCGATTGACGTGCCGCCTGCCCGACCATTTCAAAAATTGCACAACGGCTGTTGAAGTATGGTTTTATGGAATTCTGAGGTCGTTCGGGTGGTTTTGACCCCCCAACGCGCCGTTTTAGTGCGCGACGAGCTCCTAAAAATGACACACTCAGACGTAACGTGTGCAATGCACCTCCGATGGGTGTGTCGTCTCCTTTTACACGTCACGAATAATATTCATAATGTTTTCATGTGGTTTCAGGTCATTCGGAGCATGTTTTCTCTGAATTCGACCGTCTCACACCAGTTTTGGTGTTTTATGACACCAGAAACGTGTTTCCGATCACCGCGGTAAAACGAAACCTCTGATTGATGTTCCGTCTACCCGACCTTTTCAAGAATTGCACAACAGCTGTTTTCGTACGGTTTCATGGAATTCTGAGGTCGTTCGGGTGGTTTTGACCCCCCAACACGCTGTTTTAGCGCGCGCCGAGCTGCTGAAAATGACACACTCAGACGTAACGCACGCACCACTCCTCTGATGGGTGCGTCGTCTCCTCCTACATGTCACGAATAATATTCCTAATGTTTTTATATTGTTTTAGGTCATTCAAAGCACGTTTTCTCTGAATTCGACCGTCTCGCGCCGTTTTTGGTGTTTTGTGACACCGAAAACGCATTTCTTGTCACCGCGGTCACACGTCACCTCCGATTGACGTGCCGTCTTCCTGAACATTTCACAAATCTCACAACGGCTGATGACGTACAGTTTCATGGAATTCTGAGGGTCATTCAGGTGGTTTTGACCCCCCAACGCGCCGGTTTAGCGCGCGCCGAGCTGCTGAAAACAACGCATTCGGCCATACCACACGCGCCGCATGTCCGATGTGCGCGTTGTCTCCTCCTACACGTCACAAATTATATTCCTAATGTTTTCGTGTGGTTTCAGGACATTAAGAGCACGTTTTCTCCAAATTCGACCGTCTCACGCCGTTTTTGGTGTTTTATGACACCGGAAACACGTTTTCGGGCACCGCGGTCTAACAACACCTCCGATTGACGTGTCGTCTGCCCAACCATTTCTCAAATCGCACAACGTATGATTTCGTATGGTTTCATGGTTTTTCGAGGTCGTTTGGGTGGTTTTGACCCCCCCCCCCCCCCAATGCGCTGGTTTAGCGCACGCCAAGCTGCTGAAAGCGACGCATTCGGTCATACCGCTCGCACCGCACGTCCGATGGGTGCGATGTCTCCTCCTACACGTCATGAATAATTCTATTTTTTCATCAACAATTTCTTCATAAAACAATCTCGAATCATGATTTGCACTAGAGCGAAGATTTATCTCACCGGCCTCATGATTCTGGATGTCAATGCCTTCAAGATCCAACCCACGTACCTTTTCAGTAAGCATTTCATGAATTGGATCATTCATCCTTGCATCAACATACATCTGAACATTATCCGTATTTTCACAACGAACATATTTTTCTCCATGACGAGTCTAACTCTTATAATTTTTCAGAAATCCATTAAAAAATAGGTGCTCCCTCAGAGTATCTCGTGTGAATTGATATCTGTTAGCACATTTTCTACATGGACAACTAATATAGTCACTTTCAAATCCTCTGGTTAAGTCAATAGACTACATAATTTCATTGAAATACTCTCTAGATGTTCGATTTGGAAGATCAATCCACCTCTTATCCATAATAAGATCCTTTTAACAAACATTTACACAAGACTTATTACATTTTCATTTGTCATATCAAATATATTTAAAATAAATACTAATTAATTGTTTGTGAACCATTTATAAAATAATAATGCATGTAAGTGAAATTCCATGTCATTCTTGATTGCACTACAAACCTGGAAGGGAGGGGAGACGAAGGCGGTGCTGCGAGAGGAGAGGCAGCGGTGGGGAGCCGGAGTTGGAGATGGTGCGGCGAGGTAGGGGATGAAGAGGAAGGGGATGGGGGTTGGCGGGGTGCGGGGGGTGGGGGGTGGGGGTGTTTGGGGTGCTGGGGGGAGGGAAGAGGGGGTGTAGGGTGGAGGCCAGAGGCTGGAGGGGCTAGAGGCCGAAGGCTAGAGGGCGGTCGGAGGGCTGCCGGAGTCAGGTGGCCGGAGGCACGAGGGTAGAGGGAGGCGGCAGGGCGGCCGTAGGGCAAGGGGCTGCTGCAGGGAAAGGGGCGGCCGCAGCCGGAGGGTGGAGGGTAGCCGGAAGGCAGCCGGAGGAGGGCAGGGAAGGCGGAGGGCGGCCGGAGGGCAGCTGGAGGGCGGAGGGCGATCGGAGGGAGGACGAAGGGTGGAGGGTGGCCGGAGGGCGAATGGAGGGTGTCCGGCGGAGGTCGGGGCCGACGGAGGGCGGGGCCGGCGGAGGGCGGGGTCGGCGGAGTGCGGCCGGCCGGAGGGCGGGGCGGCAGAGGGTGGTCCGGCGGAGGGCGGGCTGGTGGAGGGCGGGGCGGCGGCGGGCGGGGCGGCGGGGAGGGCGGGGCGGCGGGGAGGGCGCGCGACGTCGGGGAGGGCGCAGGCGACGGGGAGGGCGCGGGCGATGGGAGGGGGGAATTCGGGGGGGGGGGGGGGGCTTCGCGAGAGGAGGGGGTGCGGAAGCCCCCTTTTTTAAGGAAATGTAGCAACCGCCATTGGTGGTCGCTATAGGTTAAGGGGCTCAAATGCTCATATTTCTAGTAGTGTATTAACAAAACAATGTTAAAAGACCATATATGATATCATATTAATGTATATGATTCTTGTATAATTTAATAACAATTATTTCACCATTATATAAGAGGTTAACCTACCCTCGACCATGTAAAAGTACAAGGTAGGGGTTAATTTCATAATCTCTTCATTATCAGATGTTGTTTATACGTGATTATCTACTATAACCTCTTTATCTTCCACATCCATGTTTCTTAAAAATGTATTTCAAAACATTTCTATGGGTCAAAGTCATTTACACCCTTTTTTTACTTTTTATAAAATGGTTTGAAAGGAATCTTTCTGTCGTTTTCAAACAAGTTACTTTTATCCTTTTCGACAAAATTAAGGTAAGAATGTTTTCTTAACTTATACGGCAGGTGCAGCTATTTTCTGCCATTATAAAATTGTCAAAGCTTCCCTTATAATCTTGTAAGAATATTTTCAATGTTTATGTTTTATTTTATAATTATGTGACTTTTAAATGATTTCAAAAAAGAGATATTTCACTCAAATAATTTTTATTTCATCTATGTCAACATCCTTTGATGGATTTTAATCTTAATTGTTGTTGATTTAATATTATACAAAAATTCCATATTGTATTGAAAGTTTTGAGATATTTCTGACTGTGGATGTGTTATTTTTATACCATTCATGGTTTATGGAGAAAGTATTTACATTTTATATGCTATTTTAAATACAAATTTTTATGTTATGTTTAATCCTGTTCATAAGAGGAATGCATTGGACTTAGTAAGTGGTGGGTGGAGCCAGCTATAGCTCCTCGATGCATCGGTAGGTCTCATGAGACAAACTAGTGTCTTGAAAAAATATTATTTGAGTCTTGTCACAAGGCCTTGACTATGTGGTTATTATAGTCTTGCATTATGTATTCCATCATTATGAAATTGGTTATTGATATTGCAAGTGATTATTTGACTAGTAGAATATCCATGTGAATAAGTAAATGTAATTATTTCGTTTTATTTTTTCCATATTATACATAAGTTCAAGTTTAAAAGGATTTTGTTTTAGTTATACATTGCCTTAAATGTTTATGCTTATTTAAGAAAGTTTCCGCTATATTGTTATCCTTTCTGAGCATCTGAGCTCACCCCTTTCTATGTTTTATTTTTCTAAGGATGTGAAAAATTATTTTATGACTGACGTGCAGGGATGTATGAGGGGATATGAGTGTCGACTATGGAGACTATGTTGTTGTAGTTTTTCACTTTATGATGTAGTGTAAGACTTATGAATGTATCTCGTGTTTCCAAGGCTACTAAACTAATCGGTCCTTCATTAATTAATCTTTTCTGATCATGCCAATGTGTTAGAATAATGAACCGGCTCTGGGTAACTAGGGTCAGGGAATTACAGGGGGTGGAATGTTATTCTTGACCCATGTTCATATTCAAATCATCATTTAACTGAGAGAGAAGCCTCTAAAAGTTTGTGATTCCCACTCCCATCATATTGGGAATCTCATTAGCATAGTCGTCACATTGATCTTCACATCGGTTTTTAGCTTGATTCCTCCTATTATCGTCCATTGGCAAGAATAAAATTAAAGTTGGGGGTAACACATAAAGGGTAATCCAAGGACAAAACTGATGACTTATAAATAACTTTTATTTACTTAACATATGAATTCATAAGCTTCAATCTATACTATTCATGATCTACTTTCTAACATATATTATCAGGGGTATTATTTTTTTAATTCCATTAATAAGGGTTCATAATAAGATTGTGAATTTACCAAAGAATATCTCCCATGTGTGTCATAACCAAGAGTGAATGAAGGACCATTGTCAGGTATAAGGATACTCGGAGTCATGTCTGGAACTCCTTGTTAGGGTTTTCACCCCTAGGTACATATGTTCCAAAGCCACCTCTACCCGCTCGTATCCAGACACGGATGTATTTTTTTTATAAACCACTTAAACAATACTCACAAAAACATAGGGATGTTTTTATTATACATAGTCTTGTCTTTAAGTCTTTACTAGGGTTTTCTAATCCTAATCCTAAAAATAACTAATCTTATCCTCGGATACCAACTATGACAACCCTTCTCTTTATTACACACTTAAATATGATTTATTACATAAATGTTACTTGATAAAAAATAGAATATCGAGAGGTATAGTGTATTTGGGGTATAGTATCATTACACAACAACCTAAAACATGAAATACAACAACTTTATTGAAAAATTCACATACATGACCACTACATTCCCTCGTACATAGCATTTCATAGGATAACCTGAGGACATGCATAAGAAAATGGTGAGCTACAAAGCCTAGTAAGGGAATAAAAATGGAATAACACAAGTAATATAGTACATGTTATACAATAGTCATATCAATGGATCACAAGAGAAACATGAACATAAAGGCATGATAATGAATGATAATCATAACATGGAAATACTGCAACAACATTTAACATGATTTCTGCATGAGCCAAGGTCCATCTCACATGGAGATTGAGTAAACCCTCATTGCAATTGAATTATAATTAGTAAATCCTTATTTTAATTGATTTATTATGATAATAATTATTAACCAATGCATTGGAGCGCTATTAGGCGCACCCTTCTCAAACATTTCATTTCATGCATAAGTGTGCCACATGGATCATATAACATGGAAACATTCAACATCATATGTTATTACACAATTAAGAAATGTAAAATACAAAAATTAAAGTACCATTAAATATATATATGTTCATAAAGGTTAATTCCCTTGATAGAGACATTGGTATGGTATTCACTACACAATTTTTTCGGCATGAAATATCGTGGTGCAATTTCAGCAGCATAATAGTGAAACATAAAAATTCGTAAAAATGGTTAATGAGAGTGAAATGGGTGTATCAACATATTTACATGAAGTGGAAAGTTTGGGGTTCATATAGAAACATGAATCATAAGTAAAGGAATTTATATCCCTAATACAAAGGAATTTCTTGAATGTAAATGAGGAGAGATAAATTCCTTACAGAATTTCAACATGGTAACGGGTGTGCATGAGAGGCATTAAATGAGAATGAAAGGTGTCTCTCAAAAATCAAACATAAAGCAGTCAGTATGGGGGACGTTAGAAATAATACCCCAACATTTTTAATTGAAATTAAAAGCGTGTAACAACATATTGAAATTGGGATAAAAAATGAGAAAAGAAGAAATCCCTTACATAGATGTGTGATCCCAATGGCTTGGGAGAGGCTTGAGAGAGGCTTCTTGGTAGAATTGGGTGCCTTGGGAGGATTATAGAGAGAGGAGGGAATAGGTTTTAAAAAATCCAAAGGCTTTTAGTGAGGAGGAAGTGAGATCTTGGGTTGGTTTATATAGGAAATGATAGAGAATTCTTTATTATTTAGGTTTGAGTCACCATACATTAAACTAATCAATACCACAAACCAGACCTTGGTTTTTCCCCGTGGTTTTTTCCAAAGGTGAGTGGAAAACAATATTTTATAAATCCAATGGCCTAACTTCTTAAAATAATCTGTTTATTATGTATAGGTGAGTCACACTCTCAAAGAAAGTCATTTAAAAACTGAAAATGTATTATTACTCTTGGAGGGTCCACTAATGTTTTGTAAAATAAATCAAACAAACCAAAAATTTTATTATTTTAATGGTAAAACTTATATTGGCTGAAAATATCATTTATATAATTTTATCACATCACAATTGGGTCATTATGATGTCCTAAAACACTTTATATATTTAAACGGTAATTAATATTTTACCCAAAAATTTGACGCTAAAAAAATAATGAAAAATCCACCATTGGATAATTTTGATGTTCTAATTCTAAAAAATATATTCATTTTATATAAATAATTTTCTAAATATGTGAATTTTTTATTTTAAAATAAAAATAGGCATTTATTGAAAATTCATTGGTTTTGACAAAAACAACTTTCAAACCTTAATAAAAATTACAAATACATTCATAAAATTAAACATTAATTTATATTTAGTAAAAATTAATTTATTAAAAATAATATTTTATTAAAATAATATTTAATTCAAAAATCTATTAATTCATAAAAATAGATTTCTTAGTTGAATATTAACTAAAAATGCTATTTGGGCTTTAAATACTATTTACAAAGTAACAATAATAAAATGAATGTCTTTCCATTATTATATAAAAAATAATGCCCATAATCATAGTGTTAAGGTCTTGTTACAAAACCGCTTATAACACCTTCATATGACTAAAGGTTAAGGTGTGCGATGGTGAGAGACTCTTGGGGTGTCTTGGATAACATTGCTCGGGTGGTAATCTCTATCAACATCCACTTCTCTCATAGGTGGTTCTGTTCGAGCTTAACATGTTGAAACTCGGCTTCGGCTAGGTAAATATTGAATCCCAATGACACCACCAGCTTCCCAATCTCTAAAAAATAGGCCTCATATGGGGCAAGTCTACTAGATTAGGTCATCTCTTCCTCTATCTAAGTAAATTGGATTTTTTGAAGCACTATATTTTTACTTTGTGTTAGAAAATTATAAAAAAATTCCCTGTTGGATAATTTTGACGTCCTGATTCAAAAACTATAATTCATTTTATCTAAATAATGTTCTAAATATGTTATTTTTTACTATTAAAATAATAACCGACATTTATCAAAAATTCATGGGTTTTGAGAAAAACGACATTCAAACCTTAATAAAAATTACAATTGCATTCATAAAATTATACGATCATTTATATTTAATAAAAAAAATTCAATAAAAATATTATTTTATTAAAATATTATTTAATACAAAAATCCATTAATTCATCAAAATCGATTTCTTAGTTGAATATTAATTAAATTACTATTTGTTCTTTAAAAACTATTTACAAAGTAAAAAATAATAAAATGAATGTATATTCATTATTATATACAAAAACAATGAACATAATTACAGTGATATGGTCCTGTTACATAACCCCTTAAAATACCCACATAAGACTGAAGGGTAAGGTGTGCGATAGTGATAGACTTTTGGGGTGGATCAGATAACATTTCTTGGGTTGTAATCTCTACCAAATTCCACTTCTCTCGTAGGCAGACCTATTTGAGCTAAACATGTTGAATATCATCTTGGGCTGGGACAATAGTGAATCCCAATGGTGCCGCCTCCTTTCTGGGCTCTGAAAAATGGGTTTCATATAGGGCAAGCCTACTGGGTGAGGTCGTCGCTTCCTTTGTCTGAGTAAATTGGATTTATTAAAGCTCTATATTTATACTAACCATTTGATTACTATTCAATGGCTATATTAGCAACGGTCACAATACTTATCAGTATTTTAAAATCCAAAAACATAAAACAAATTAAGTTCACATTTTATGTAAACCTTTTACATAATGATACATTTAATTAGATCAAGAGGAATTTCCATTAATGAAAGTTTGGGTTGTTACAAACCTCCTAGCCATTATATTTTCATTTTTCAACCCATGAACAAAAACAGTAATTTTAGTATCAATTTTAAGAAAATTCTTTCTAGTACATCATCACCACTATGAAGGACCCTAGACAACCCTGAGAGGGGGTGCAAATCAGGGTGTAAAATATTTATCTTCAACAATGGATCTTGTTCCCATGTTGGTAGGAAACCTTATTAATACCTTTATAATGGGTATGGGTAGTAAATAAAACATTAACATGAATAAGGACAACACATAACATTTTACTTGGTTCACCACTAAAGGCTATGACCAAGGCGCATATAACGACAGGTTGATGGTCATACCAAATTTCACTAATCTTCACTGGTTGTGTATTACAATGGTTCAGGCACAGTCACTATATCCCAGGCACACTGCCTTTACCAAGGTTTGTGGATAGATCACTGCTTCTCTTGATCACTTTCATTGACACCCCATGGATTACTGCCTTGGGAGAGGTCTCACTCAGTTTATTGAGTGATAGAGAGTATGATCATTCATATTATACTAATATAATAAAATTTATGTATAAATATTGAAATACCCCAAATCTAGTAACTTGGACTAGATGATTAATTTATTATAATTTCATAGAATACATATATCACATTACGTAGGTTTTGGTAGTTTAACAATATCCAGAAACTAGGCACATAAATTATCATTTTATTTCATTGAAAACTTAAGATAGATCATATGAAATCATAAAAAAATTATACTTGATATTACATATGTTATAAGTAGTAATCCTCATGGTTTCCTTGGTAAATGACAAATAAAAAAAGAAAAGGGGGTGCAAAAATTCTCATTAAGGGGTTGCATACAATGGAAGATGTCATTTTATAAGTGTGGAATATATAATATATAGGGGGAAAATTGAATTATTACATAAATTAGAATAATGTATCTATGGATATCCTAAAAATGAAATTAATCATATAGAATTAAATAATTGATTTTATATTGATGGAATGAATAATTTCAGAAATCTTAATCATACCATCAAGACCTCATGTAAAGGCACCTTATATGCAATAAAGGACTCATGAAAAGAAATTATAATTTAATTGGAAATACATACACCAAATTACCCAAAATAGTTTTTATCAAGAAAAATACTAATGTATCAAAGGGATAGATATTTTCAATACCCACCTATCACTAATTAATTACAATTCATTTATCATATTATGGAATGAATAAACAGTACCTATTATAATGTTCCATATGGAACCTCAAACATACATCTGGGATAATTATTCAATAGTTTCCCTTATAGAAACATGGATATACATGATTTTAATATCTCCTAATAAAATGAAACAATATAAACATATTGGGGAATATCCCATCAAAAAGATATAAAGACATTAGGATATTCAAAATGTATTAAAAATAAACCATATCAAAGTAATGATAATAAAGATGTAGATAATATCACTTCATGGATATAAATAGGAAATTATCCTTCATTTTGGATTGTAATGAGCTCATGATTCATCCAAAGTATATCCTCTTGGAGTGTCAAACTAGGAGTGTGGCTGGGCCTACTAGTTATGTACTATGTAGAGGTTATGTTAACACATAACCCAGATTTTTCTATGTTATTTTCTCTTTGTGAATCTATTTAATATGTTAAAAATTATTTTTATCCGCATATTGGTTTCATTATTAGTAAATTATGTGTTCTTTAATTTACCATGTTTTAGGATTTTTATGGATATGGGAGTGTTCAACTTATAATAATAGAATAGTTTGAGGTAATGGAGTTATATCCATTATGATATGGTTAGTATTTATTGTAAATAAATCGGAATGATGATTCTTATTTAAATGACATGTAATTGGAATGATTCCAAAAATGATGGTCAAGAAGTGGTTAATAACCCTTATTTATGAATAATAATAACTTAGGAAAAGGCTATAATGATAGGGAACAATTAATAAATGATTAATAATATATCAAATAGAAAATAATACCATGAAATAATAATCATTTTATTATATTAAAAATGAATTTTAAAATATTTGGTAATAAAAGAAATGTAATTGGAAAAAAAAAGAGAGAATTATAACCCTTACTTGAAGGCTATGTTATTAAATCATGAAATGATCTCCTTAGAACCATATAAAGTCCATGTAGTGGATCTACAGATGTATGATGAGAGGTAATTTATGCTAAATGTATTTTTTTTGTATATGGATAGAATAATTGGTTGACATGATCTCCTTTTAAAGTTGAGAAATGGGGGATATTTCTTTATAATCATATTTAAGGTGAGGGGTAATGTTGGATTCACATCACATTTAGGTGAGTTAGTTAAGGGGATGTTTGGGAGAAATGTGGGTATGAATTTATAACAAAAAATTATTCAATAGGGGTTTTAATTTAAGTAATTTGATCAAAATTTGATCCATAAAATATTATCTCCCTTTACCCATTAATAATTTGATTAATTATTTACCATAGTTATTATTTTTAAAAAAAATTGATGATGGACCATCTTACCCAATTTTAATGTGGTGATTCTAAAGTTAGTCTCCATTTAATCCAAAAAATTATAAATATAGTAAATTAAAATTTTAAATTTTAAAATATTATTTAAAAAATGATCTCTAGAAAAATGAATTTTCTATATATTAAGCATTTTTATTCTTCATTCATATCAATTAATAATTAATTAATTTTTAATATTTTTGTTTTCCTTTTCAAAAAATTAACATAGGAAAAGAATCTATAATAAATAAATTATATATATTAATATCATAATTACACAATTCCTATAAAAAAATTCTTAGAAAATAACTATTTTTACCATTATTTTGGTAACTAAAGTTTACCTCGGTAACCTTTTTTTATGTCGTGAAATTAAATTTCCCTTATATCATAATTTATATATATTAATTAAAAGTATAAATTCATTTTTATGAATAAAATTATCTATCTATTTGAGATTTACTTATTAAATAAAATTTCTTATGTTTTTTAAAATCACTTATTTTGGATTTAAAATTAAAAAACTCCTCTCCTGGTAAATATAATTTTATTCATAGAAATATGTTCTTGAATATATTACTATTGATTGATTGAATATTATTAATTGTATAATTATAAAAAAATTATTCTTTTTTGTGATCATAAATATATAATTTCTACATTACCTCAGTTGAATCTGAGGTCATATGTTATCCCTGCATAAATAATTTCACCCTTGAAATTAGGTTGTACATCAATATATGAAAAATGACGGAAATTATTCCTCATTAAATCCTTAGGATCCCATGTCTCTTCCTCAGTCGTTTGGTTCCTCTAAATTAATTTTACCTATCGAATTTACATATTGGGTAGCACTATCTCTCACATATCAATAATTTAAATACAATCGTTTTTATATAAAAAAGAAGTTTCCATCTCTATTCCATCAATGATGAGTACATATATTTGTTATGGTATGTAATTCCTTGACATTTATACATTAAATACATCATGTAATTTATAAAGGTTGGAGGGAAATTCTAAATGATAAACTAGGTCTCCCATTAACTCTAAAGGCATAAAAGGTTTCATGTACCTTGAATAACGATTTACATTCTTACCAAACCTTATAACCCTATTCCATTGTTAAAATTTCTATAATAAAAGATACCCTAATTGTAATTACATGTACTTCCTTCCATTATCATTATATCGTTTCCACCTACTACAAGTATCCAAAATATGATTCAAGATAGTTCCATCCGACTCAATTGTCTCTTCAATGAGTTATGGACCAACTATCATTTTTCCAAAACTTCACCCCATAGGTTAGAGTATAAAATATTTTACCATATAATGATTCCCAAGGCTCCATTTTTTATTTTAATTGAAGATGTTTTGTATTTCAATTCCACTAGAAGTAGGTACTAGTCCCATGTTCCTCATATTTCAAGTGACCATGACCTTATAAAATCCTCTATTTTTTAAATATTTCTCTAAAACCTTTCTTCTATTTCGGAATTATAAATTGTTCTTAAGTGTATCTTTATTTTAAAATCATATTTAATACTCCTTAAAAATTTTGATATAAAATGAGAATCATTGTTAGACATAATTGATATTGGTGAACCTGGGAGTTTCACAACTTCATTGGCATAGATCAATGCAAGACATTCATCTAAATGATATTCCCATATTTCTTGGAAGTCTGATGACTTGGTGAGTCAATCCATAATGGTAAAAACCGAATAATTCTAATTATATCTTATAGTAACTCTAGTAACAAATTCTATTGTGATACTATCACATTTCTACATTATTATAGATAGGTGTTTCATTATACCCTTTGGGAGTTTTTCCTCAATTTTTACTTATTGTCATCCCAAGCATCTTGACACATAGTCAGTAATTTCATTATTTTTGTTTTCCAATTATAATTTTTGTTTATATACCAATAAATAATTATGTTATAATGGGGTATAATTAAATCTAATATATGAGATGCATCTATCAATTCCCTCTTTATCTCAGGAATTGACTAAACACAATGTATTTTTTACAAAAATTAAAACATTATCTTCATAGATAAAATCTATCAATCACCCATCTCTTATAGAATTAATCTTATTTTCAAATTTGGTTTCGTCTTGTTTGGTCTTCTTTATATACATTAGTAGATATAGATGGATAATTATTACGAAAATGAGGGATGTTTCTACTTCCTTAATAGTTCCCATGTCAAAATTTAATAAATCTAAGAATATCAGATCATTTCTATCCTTATCTTAGAAAGGAGTTCATCATCCTACCTACTCAAGACATATTCCACATTGTTTTCCTTCCTAGTGTGGTAGTGTATTTCATAGTAATATTCCTTTTTTAATTCCATCGATATCCTTTATCTCATGTAAACCTCATTTTGAATGAATATATACATTATAATTTTGTGATCCGTATATATGTCATATATTTCACCATAAAGAAAATATCTCCATGTCATCAATGTAAATATTGCAGTTTCAATCCCAAAATAATGATATAGATACTTTTTCTCATGGCCCTTCCATTTTCCTAATGAATAAGAAACAACTCTATCGTTCTGAAAAATGAATACTCTTTCCTTTATTCCATGAATCACTGCATATAACAATACCTTCAATTTTGAGGGCATGATTAATATCAATGAATTGATTATTATCTTCTCTAGTTCTATAAACCTTCCTTCACATTTGTTGGACCATGTAAAATTGAATCATTTACATGTCAACTTAGTTAATAGATTATCTAATTAGGAATTGTTTTGACAAATCATTGATAGTAGATTTATAATCCATGGAAAATATGTATTTTAGTTATAATTATTTTCAAGGTTCATTATTTAATAACCATTTTATTTATGGGGTCAATAAATATTTCATATATAGAGACAATATATCCAAGAAAATTGACATGCTAAAGCGAACACTCCCATCTATTAAAAATCACATATATCACTATCTCCATTATAGTGTCAAGGATGATTCATTAAGATTCTTGATTATCTTAATATACCATAGATCATATCAAGATATCACCAATACAAACACAAAAAAATTTCAAGATAACCATTGATCATTCTGTTCATTAAATCTATGAGCACCAATAGTGTAATGGTTATCCCAAAAGGCATCACATTGAACTCATAATTCACATATATTGTATGAAATTTAGTTTTTTTTATATCATCATTCTTCACTTTTAATTGATTATAAATTAAATAGATATCAATATTTAAGAAGTATTCATCACCCTACAGTTGATCAAATATATCATTAATATAAGGTAACATATAGTTGTTCTTTATAGAAACATCATTGATTTATCCATAATCTATCTATATCCTAATATATCCATCATTATTTTTCAAAATAAAATATAGTATCTACCTATTGTAAAACACTAGGGAGTATGGATTCTTTATCACACAAATATTGCAGTTGTTTCTTAAATTCCACTAATTACATTGCATCCATTTTTTGGGAGGCTTAGATATGGTATTCACATTAGGGATGAGATAAATGATGAATTCAACCTCATGATCAGGTAGATATCTATGTATTTATTTATGGAATTCATCAATATTATAAATCATAATGGATACATCATTAATTACAAGGATATTCTAATCATTTATTGATTCATCTCACCCTACAATTTCATTTAGGAAGAGCCTTTGGAATTGGTTACAAACATGAATTCGAAAATAAATTATTTCCTTCAAAATAAAGGGATCCTATTATATCCTTGGGGTTTTTTATCTCCTTATCTTAGTAATAAATTCCTACATAAAAATTATGATCCTATACATACCAAGTATTATGATAAATTAAACCATTATAATAAAAACAAAGTTTTAAATCAAAGAACATATATTCTTTTTAATAGGGTCAGGTAAATATACATTCATTTTAACAATATTTCCATAAATTATTTTAACTAAAAACTCTTATCTTAGTGTATCATGGGTGATTTAAATTTCATATAAAACTTTTATGATATGAATGAGTTCATGGATCTAGAATCAAATAATGTACAATATAACGTTGATCATATAATAAAAGTGATGTTATGAAATCACATGGGACCTCAACTATTTCAGTCGTGATAGAATGGGTGTGGCCTTTCTCATTTTCCTTCCCTTATGGTGTATTCCATTTTTTTATAGGGTATTTGTTTAAATATTATCCTATATATTTACAATTAAAGAATTTTGTTTCTAATATCATTCCTTTTCACTTGTGGGGTTGATGGCCCTTGTCTACACACTTATTTCATACTATCATTCCATTTAGTAATTAAATGGGGTGTTTATTTTCATAATTATTGAATTATCAGAATTATACTCTTCCCTTATTTTCCTTGGGAAAAATGTTTTTGATATATCGCTCATTAAAATTTTTACTACCTTCCATTTTATTGAATATAAAATACATAAGGCACAATATTTTCATAATATAGAAATAATTGAGATAGTAATTCACTTCTAAGAAAAAACTCTATTTTATCAATGAATTAGTTGATATTGTTTTTAGGGATGTATACATAATTGGCATCAGGTATTGTTATCGTTCTAAATTTATCTTCATATTTAGAAATAAAATCCTGATCCTTTTTTCTTAAATTCAGAAATTACATTTCAATGTCATATCATTTCTCATAGGGAATGTATTTCTTTAGGAATATCTCTTTACATTCTATCCAGTCAATGAATTCAATATCTACCACATACTTTGTGTTTTGAATTAAATACCACCATTTATAAACATCTCCCCTAATACTATATACAACATTAATAATCTTATTTCATTCACAACATCCCAAACAAATGAATATCCTCTCTAATGAAGTGATCCATTACATTGATACTAATGGGTTAGTGGTCTCATTGTAATCTGGTGATTGTTGTTATATAATGTAATCCGACGTTGCTACACCACGATGGGGAATATATTATTGTTCTATATGGGCTATGTTCTTTTTCATAAACTTTGTAAACTACCGAAATATATTCATAATATTTTCATCTTAATAATAATATCATTACTTTTATTAGAAGTTCAATCTAAACATTGAATATATGTGTTTTCATGGATTATGTTCATTTCATGAGGATATGTTTCTAAAAAATGGAATATATTTAATTATTTCATAAATAAACAATGAAATACAAATAATAGTATTTAATTCCAATTTATTTATTATAAATTCATTCCATGAAATCTAAAAATATCTTATAAATATTATAAGTATTTTTATATTGTTAAATTCTCTATCTATCTTATTCTAAAAATAGATTAAATGGTTTCTACTGAACATACACTAATAACACCTATAATAACATGCCACTAATTACTCAATGATAATGGTTGTTTTTATTATAATGGTATAGAAAAATGTTACACATTACTTAGAATCAAACGGTTTATAAGTCTCGAGAAACTATATAAATAAATAAACATTGAATTATCTTGAAAATTGAAGATACATAATGTGAAATCATTAAAAAATATTCTTTATCCATGAAATTAAATTCATCATTTGTATTATACTTTTTGGTTTCCTAGGGAAATGGGAAAAAATAATGTTATGGGAGGTCTCAGATTCCATATAAGGGGTAGTCTATAGTAAAATCTATCATAGCATAATAATGGAATTACTAATGTGGAAATGAATAAAACAATTGAACAATGACATAAATAACCATAATATATAAATGGATTTCAAAAATTTATAAATAACCACATTGAAAATAATAACTAATTACATAGTGATGGAATACATAATGTTAGACAACTTAATATTATCATCAAGACCTCAAGCTAAGATATCTAATATACCATCAAGGCCTCATTCCAAAATATTATGCTTAAATGGGTAAACCACACACCAAATTTGTAGCACCTTTATATCGTAGTATTTATTTCCCTTTAATAAACTAATTGTACTCAATAGGTTACTTCTCCAGTAAATCTAAATTAAAAAGATATATATTATAAACAAATATGAACATTTTAATATAATAATTGAATATATGGGTATAAATTTAAGAAAAAATATTTTGAAATCTATATAAAAAATTTAATAAATAGAATCAATTATTATAATTATTCATTAGGAGGAATTTTTTTAATCATTGGAAGGGGGATGTCTTTAGAAGGGTTTTCTCAAGATCAATCATAAGATAAACTCTAATATGTTCACATTCAAGGAAATATATTGCAATAGATGTTCAAGCTCAGCTAAATCACTTTTTTTTGTAATGGTAGCTGAAGAGACACCAATGAAAACCATTAATACTTAAATTATTCTTAGTAATTTTATGTATTTTTTTATGGGTTATGTAAGTATATGTTAGGATGATATAAACATATAATTTTAAATGAAATAAATATTATATATATGTTTACCTATATAATCTATATTTTTATACATTTATCCTTTATAATATTAAAGGAAATGAGTGTTTAGTTTTAATTAAAATTTAATTATAATATATACACTCATCCAATAGTTATTATAAGGCATGTAATATGAATAATTTCATTTTATGTTGAAAAGATTAATTTTTTTCTAAAATTGTTTTTATACAATAAGCACAATTATAATAAAATTAATTTTTATAAACCCAATATATTGAGTCTAATAAAATTATTTTTATATTTTTAATTAGATTATCCAACATTGGTATGTACGTCAATTTAGTTTTTAATATAAAAATATGTTACTGATGTAAACATTAGTTACATAGTAAAACAACTATATTTCAAAGAATTATTTTTATAAATATTGTCTAATTCCTACTTATATTACTTTGAACTCTTTTATATATCTTGTTTCTTGTCATATTAATATATTATCACCAATTTAATTTTTAATTTATAATAATTAAAAATGAAAAACAATACATGTATGAAACGATAGTTTTCTACAAAAATAGTTATTCTATGAATTTATGAATTAATTTAAATTTTTATATTCTTATATTTTTCAAATTTAATTAGACTGGGATGAGTATGCAATAGGAATCATCATTTCAGAATTGGAAAATATGGTTTATCATATAATTTTTAGTAAAAAAAATTACCATGATATATATTTAATCAAATAAGGGTAAAAATGGGTAAATTAAAGTGAATGAAATTTTATTTAGAATACATGACACATTAAATTCTATAAGACCATTTTTAGGTTTTTATGTCATAACCACATGTCTCACCATCCAATACTCACTTAACCCCAAATTGATTTCATCATTACCCCTCACCTAACTTCAATATTCAACGAAAACTCCCTATTTTCCACTTATAAAATTTTCTCACATATACCCACATAAACCCACACATATCTATAATATATCATTGAACATAAACACATTTTATCTCCTATATATCCTTATTACTAATTTTAATACCCTTGTTTATAATAAATTTTTCTATTTCAACCAAGTATAAAAGATCATTCAAGAGTACATTCAAATATTCAATGTGAGTATTATCCAATCCCAAAAAAATTACTCTCTATATTTCTAACCCAACCTCCTATAAAATGGTTCTATCCATAACAAGATAATTACAAAAATATCATTATTATACTATATTTTTTTCATATTAATTGAACAATCATTATCAATCTCATTTCTATCTAATGAGAATTGATAATGCCACGTGAGCAATGTGCATACTACCATTTCCGTGAATCAAATATTTCATTTTTCATAACCAACATACATTAATGATTATAATATGGTATTTAATGGATAAAAAATATATTAATGACGTGATTAATATTTTAAAATGTTAATATTAACATCTAAACTCATTATTAATAAAATAACTTTTCTGTTAAAAGGTTTCTGAGATAACCTCCTCAAAAATATATCTTTACAAATCACAAATAAAACTCTCATATAATGCAATTAGAACACTATAAATAATTATGTATAATATTTTATAGTATAATAAATAATATAGGGATTATTGACATGGTAGAAATGAATTATTATATACATAAATATTAAAAAACTTGTGAGAAATAATGAAAATCAATAACATATGATGGGGAAAATAAACAATATCCAACTAATAAATGTATAATGAATGAATATAATTAAAGATAAGAAAACATAATATATATATATATATATATATTTATTAAATAATTTATTAAATTGTATATAATTATTATATATGAAGTTAAATTGAATCTATGGAATTCAATAGAGAAGGTAAGGTTTTTTAACTCAAATTTACTTTCATTGACATATAATGTTAATTGTTAAGCTTCACTTTTATATGTTTTTACAATTTATCCATATTATGATATTATATTGAATTTAATCATTTTTTGTGAATTTATGGTTTCCCACCAAATTATTCTTCTTATATTGATTAATTTCCTCATAAGAATATTTGATTTTTAAGAATAATTAGTATCATCTATAATAGAGCATTATCTTCGATATAAATATTTTATATTTCTACCAATATTATAATTTCTTATTTAGAATCCCATGTATGTATTATGTCATATTATTTTTATACTATCCTTTTACATAATTTAAAATTGAATCTTTAAAATATAATTTCTTTTCATGATCATATCTCATATTTGTGGCCATATATTTATTGTCTCATCAACTATTTTCTATCAAGGATCCATTATTGGGATTTATTTTATAGAACTGATTTGAAAAAAAAACATGTTAACTTCTACAAAATTACTTTTCAGTGTGACACATATCTTAATATTTTTAGAATAAGGTGGAAATTTTTTATGAAATATATTTTATTGATTTCACTACCAATTTCATCTATGTATCCAAAGGCTCTATTAGTTATGAAGTATTGTTTCATGGATAACTATCTATATTATTCAATTAAATGCATAATTTTTAGTGATTGAATTTTCTATATCAAACAAATAAATTATAAAATTCATTTTTTGCAATATCATTTGAAAAACCCATGAAACCATATTTTTCAATGGGGTTTACATGATATAAGATATGTTTTCTTTTACATGGAACATTTATATATAGATTTTTCTGTGAAGGGTTAGATATCATCAAAAGGATTGATTAGGGTTATATAAATTATGCAATATTGAGGTTACATATTTTCCTTCTTGTGGTTGGACATGTTCACAATTCAATGTGTGGACCTGTTTGAATTTGGAAAGTTTCATAATTATTTTTGTGAACAAAATTTATTTTCAATTACTATATGTGTGTGCCTAATTTTATTTAATAATTTTTAAACAATTATGAATTTTTATACTTGTTCCACATTTATATGTAATATGTGTAAGTTACACTCTATGGATCATGTTTTGTACCCCATGTTTCGACACTCTTAATAAATGATATATTATTAAACATTTGAGATTATATGACCATATATCATGACTTATGGAAAACATTCATTATTCTAAATTTTTCCCTTTTTCATGTTATCTCGTGTTCTTATGATATAACCCAATTAATACCGATTAATAATATATTAACTTACTGATCATTTGAGCTCACTCATGTTTTTTTACATTGCCCTCGGAATTAAATATAAGATTATATATAGAAGTAGGTACTATATAGTGATGTTGTAGTAGATGTTAAAGTGATTTTGAGGAATAATATTTATAATTTTCTAATATATAATGACATTAAACCATTTATTCTTCTACTTTTTTAATGAACCGTGTATTTTTAAGTGAAATCACTTTTAAATTAATATGTTCCTTATTTATACAATGTAAGTATAGAAAACACATGCCCTAAATTAGTTATATGGGATTATTATAAGTTATAATATATCGGGTTCAAATTGACATTAAAAATAATAACTGTTTATAATATATCTATCAAATAGTGATCATATTATTATTATTATATAGTAAGGGTTTTGTTAAAGTTCTATTTACATAGATAAAAGAATCAATGAACTTGACCAGTAGGTTCATACCCTATAATTCCCATTAATCTAAGCCTACAGAGGAGATATATTATCTGGAAATTTTCCTTGTTCAATAACATGCCATGATACAATAACATAAGCATGATAAAATCTATTTATGAGAGAATTTCAATCTCAATGATATCAGAGCCCAAACAATGTTTTCCAAATCACCCCATGAGAATCTCACTATCACGCACCTTAGCTAAAAGTATTTAACTAGTGTAATAAGTGGTTATGTTACTGGACCCTAAAAGTATTAATATATATATATTTATATTATTTGCAATAAAATAATAATTATATTTATTATTTTTTTTTAAATTTTTAAATTATGATATAATAAGTTTGACAAAAATTATATTTTAATACAACAAAACTCAAATTTTATTTTTGGGTAATATTCAATATCAATTAAGAATTTTCTTTTGATGAATTCATCAATTAATTTATACTTTCAAAAAAATATTATATAGAATATATATAAATTAAATAGTAATATTATTTTAAGAAGTGAAAATGTAATATGTATAAGGGTCATAAAATCGTTACTACCAAAGAAAATATATTTTTGTAAATGTGGATTTTAATTTAAAAGTTTCATTTCTCATATTTAACAAATTATTTTGGAAAATTAAATATTAATTTTTTAATCATCACATCAAAATTATCTAACGGATATTTTTTCATTATTTTCTATGTGAATTGAATTTTATAGTAAAAATTACGTATAGTATAAATATACGGTGTATATTTTGACATAATAATAAACCAAATTCAATATAAAAGGTTCCCTAAAATAAATCCATGATAAAGTATATTATTAACCATTAAAATAATTCATTTTTTATTTATTTTATTAATTTTATAAACCTTTTATGAATCCTCCAAAACCTATTTTTTATTTTAAGTATTTAAAATCAATTCTTTATAAACCGAACTCACTTCCACATCACCAAGGGTTTTATTTTAATTTTATCAGTCCATGGAATTATAAGACAAGTAACCATAATCCCATTTGGCATAAAACTTGTAAACACACATGGGAAGGTGTCTGGTTTTGACTACATTATTGTATGGAGTGCATAACCTATGTTTAGAAAATAATAAGTAACTCCCCTCAATTTTCCTATATAAACTCACCAAATATCTCATTTTCCTTTATTAAAAACCATTTATAATTAATATTCTCTTACATTATATCTCTAGACACATTCTATGGTTCCTCTATTCTCTAAATAATCTCCACACAATATTTTTGAAATACCCTCTTAATGTAAGGGATCCTCTCCTTCCCCCTTTTATTCATGTGCGTTCTTTATGTAATATATTTTGTATTCCAATTACTATTGAAGGTATATGATTTAAAACATCCCTATTACTAACCTTATGATATATTACTTATGTGATAACCCTTTCACACTCATTAATCCCTCCTATGATTCATTATGTACCCCTGTTATGCTGCCGGAATTATCCTACGATTTTTTCATGAAATAATTTTATTCAATAACACTTTTTTATCTAACTTTAAATTAAAAGTTATTCATGTTGTATTGTGTCCACTCATATCTCTATTAATTCAATTCGGACTTCAACTGATTATATACCCCTTTAATCCAAATTTATCCCTCTCATGATTCATTATGTACTCTAATTATGCAGTCGAATGTATCCTCTGATTTTCCCATGCCAAACCTTTATCTTGTGAATACCATCACCATTTACACTAAAGTATACAAAAAAAATACCTACATATCCATATTTTTTTGAATTACATTTATTTAATCCAAAATACATAATCTTTGGATTAAATGTGATGAAATATGATACAATGTTGATTTATCTATGTGTTACACCAGTGAATGTACATGATATGAAAGTGATGGGTGCACCCAAAATTATATGTCTTCTAAAGAATTTGGTAATATCTTAGTCTCAAGAGATGTAATGTATGGTATTAGTTAGTAAACCTAATCCATTATGGGACATTTTACACCTTTCTATTATGTATTATTGATTAGTCTTGACCTATGTTTCTGATGTCATGTTTAATGTTGTTTCCACATTACCATATTGTGTTAATGTTTTCATCATATACCATCATTTTATGTTCATGTTATAATTCTCAACCATTTTTTTCTATTTAAATGATTATTGACTAACATTTAATTATATCACTAGGTTATATATTTTTTATTACCTTAATGGGCTTTATACCTCACACATTTCTTATATATGTCCCCAGGTTATCCCATGCAGTTTTAAATGATTGTGGGAATTTTACAAAAATATTAATCAATTTTTCAATAATGTTATTGAATCTATGTATCAAGTTGATTTTAGATACACCAAATTTCATAAAGACATTAGTTTTCTTGATCATATGGTATTACTATGTGTTTTTTATGTAACAAATCACAAAATAATGTGTATGAAATATATAGGCCATCATATTTGGTATCTAAGAAAAGTCTTGTTTTTTTTTGAATCACAATTATAAAACTCTAATGAAAGACTTAAGAATAATACTAAACATATGGAAACATCCCTAAATTTTTGAAAAATATAGATTAAGTGGATTCAGTTTCAATAAATCTCTATCTGGATACAACAAGTGGATGTGGATCTAGCCTAGAGGTACCTAGGAGTAATAATCCTAAAAAGGGAACATTGATCTGGACTTGATAATCACTTTGTGCAAAAAAATGGGGCCTTTTGAACATATAAATTGACACTCTTGTGGGATATGATTTGGAAAATAATCACTCTCCTTACAAACCACTATTAAAGGAATAAAAAATACTATAAGATTTTATATTTGGAAATATATCTAGGTTAGCATATATTGATGTCTATAAATTCATATATTAAGAAATATACATTATTTAAGATTAATCCATTTAATTTTCACAGTTTCCCTTTTTTGGTCTAATAAATTTGAAAATTATTATCCCTAATGTTCGATTTATTTTTAACACTAGATGTAAATAAGAGAAAATAAGTCAATAACCAATGTGGTGAGTAATCTGATAATTATGTTGATGAGATTCCTAATATGATGGGATCCCATGTAAGTCATCTTATGATTATGCCAAAACATCAATAAATGATCAAGATTAACAAATGGGTCATAGTTGAATGTAAAAACATGTAAAAGAGGTGGATTTTGGTATCTCAAGGATTTTTATCTGATAAAAGTGATAAATGAAAGAAGACACAATTTATTTTCGGAAAAAAAATGTTGAAAGAGGCACCATGGGAAATGAAATAGAGTAATTTAGAGATATTTTTTATTTGTAAAAGAAGGGAATAAAGTATTAAATTTCCATGAAAAAATTAATAATATGATGGAGGGGAATAATGATTAATCTAAGATACCATATATTGTTTCATATCATAAATGGGGATAATTTTTTCATAATCCAAACCAATTCCCTATTCAAAGCGATGAAAAACATTATGGCCACCAATAACCACAAATACCAAGGGAAAAAAGTAAAGTATTTTATTGAGAAAGATCATTATAATTCAATTACATGTAACCTATACTCTATAGTTTGGTATGTCATGTTTTATTTCATTTAATTCCATGTTATCATATCATGTAAGTTATATATGAACATCGAGTCACCACTTGAACTGATTTGATATCATCAAGAAACAAATTATATAATTATTATGTCACAAGTGGATGTTTTTTTAATGTTTCCCCATAAAAATCATATCAATCTCGCTTTAGTGTAATTTAATGTTTCCTAGTTCCTAAATGTATTTCCTTTTTATAATTCCAATATAAACTTCCGAGAGTAGTAAATTACCCTCTATAATGAAAAATTCCCTTTGACTCTATACATGTTCATGGAGGAGGATAAATATTCTTTAGTAATTATATCTCAATCATAGATATAACTTCCTTATGAGCAAGTGAATTGTTCTTAAGTGATTGAGACTATAGAAAAGATCATCCTTGATGGAATTCCATTCAAAAAGAAGATGTTTCTTTTTTCCAAAATAATTACATGTCCTCCACCTAAACGAGTGATTATGTTCTCAAAACTTATACTAGGACCCAGTAACATGCATGGGGCATGTCATAAAAATTGATGGGATATAAAGATCCTTCAAAATTTAGGTAATTGAATGATGGCCTAGACTAGACTCTATGATATAATTCCATTGTTTCCATGGATTATTTGATTATTAACATTGATTTTTGAGTAATTCCATTCAATTTTCATGACCCGTAACAAATATAACTTGGAAAGGAGTCATGTTTGTCTAGAATGATGAATTTGATGAATGTTTTAAAGATCTAAACAATAGTCTCATCATTACACCTCTACAAACATTACTGACCAATTGGGAAGGGTTTTATATCTATAATGATTCATCTAAATCTTTAGTTGGTTGTGTAATCATGAAAAATGAAAAGGTTATAGTATATTCCTCCCGCCAACTAATGATCCACAAGTAGAACAACCCAACTCAAGATCTAGAATTAGCTGTAGTGATATTTATATTAAATATTTGGTGACATAGTCTATAGAGGGAGAGGATTTATATATATATATATATATACATGAACCATAAAATCATAAAGTATATATTCACACAAAAGAATAATAATATTCACCAATATATGTGGCTTTAGAAGATCTAGGATTATGATTTCTCAATCCATTTCCATCTGAGTAAATCAAACAAAGTGGATGAATATCATAGAAGAAATGATCCCACAACTCTTTCCATGATTATGTTTTCATGGGATCCAATATTATTGGACATGAAAAGGATAGATATAAGAATAATAGAAGTATCTACATCATAACTTTATCCAATAAGTACTCAACCATCCATTATTAAGAGGATTTTGGAAGGTCAAAAGGATGATTATTTTTTACATAATATTATAATGGATAATCTCAACTTTGACATTGCTAAAGATAAAGTTATAAGGTTTAGAACTTGGATATATATCCCATAAAAACCCTAACTAAAGAGGTAACTTTTGGATTATGTTAATATATCATCCTTCTCTATTTATCTAGGATGTACTATTATGTAAAGAGATTTGAAGAAGAATTTCTGGTGGGGTAACATAAATAGATAGATTGTGGAGTTTTTATCTCGATGCTTGTAATTATAACATGTCAAGGCTGAATGATAGGATTTAAAGGGTATGATGAAATAATTTCCCATACTAGTACAAAAATTGGAAAACATAATAATGGATTCCGGTATAGTACTCTTTAGGACACCTAAAGTTAATAATGCTATATAGGTGGTAGTTGACCACCATACAATGTTGGTGTCTTTAATTGCTATCAAGGAAGATTTCTCTCATGACAAGCTCACTACGATATACATAATAGAAGTGGTAAGACTACATGGAGAGCCACTCTCTATAATATATAATCAAGATTAAAGGTTTACCTTGAGATTTTTTAGAATCCTTCAATAATAATTGGATACGTAATTGATCTATAGAACTAAATATCACTCTTATTGGGATGGTTAGTTTTAAAGGACCATTAGAACCCTGGAGGATATGTTTAGAACATGTATAATGGAATTTTTGGGATGTTTGCTTCAACACCTCCCCCCAGTGGATCACTAATATAACAAATCATACTATTATAGCATTCAAAAGGATTATTATCAGGATCATTATGGGATTATGTTTCAAACAATTACATGCTGGGATGAATTTGGAGATTAGAAGTTCATGGAGCCTCATATTATAGAAGAAAATGCATTGAACTTTCAAACCATTCAATGTCTTCTGAAATCCACACAAAGTCGATAGAAAAGAGTTATAGAAAATTTTCAGTGAGATATGGTGTTTGATTTCAATGATAATGTGTTCCTTCATATATATTCATGGAATAATGTAATGAGATTTTGGAAGAAGGTAAATCTTATTCCAAAATTCATTGACCCCT
This sequence comes from Viscum album, assembly GCA_963277665.1. Lineage (NCBI taxonomy): Eukaryota > Viridiplantae > Streptophyta > Magnoliopsida > Santalales > Viscaceae > Viscum > Viscum album. The sequence goes on along the minus strand of OY728139.1, from coordinate 662,678,490 downwards.
TCGAGATCCTTGGTCATATAAGAGTTGTGGAATATCAACTAGCACTCCCACCTAAACTGTCTCAACTATATGATGAGTTTTATGTATCCCTCTTAAGTAAGTACATACCATACCCATCATATATACTAAATTTAGTTTTTCTACCATTATATAATTATCTTTCATATTAGTAGAATACAGAGAAGATCTTATATCACAGTGAAAATTTTCAATTAAATAAAGACAACCCATCTTCTCAATGTATTTTGGTTGAACCAACAGATTGAGGAAGCGATATAGTAACCCAAAGATATTATGAAAAAAATTCATCTCATCTATTTTGGTATATGAAATGAAATTTTATTGGTTGCAACTTCTTAAGGTGGGAATACATTTATTATATGAACTTTTTAAAATGAAATTCCCTTTTAAATAAATAATTTCCATATATGTGTAATGTAACTATAGAGAACACTTGTTACAATTTTGTTATATTCCAAAATTATAGGCTATAGATTATCAGATTAAAAATATCATTACATTTCATAATTTTTGATAATATAGATATTGAACAATGAACATATTACAAGTATATATTAAGGGTTATGATAAATGTTTATTGAAAAAAAATAAAAGAAGCAATGGCATCAAATAGTAGGATCATAGTTTATGAAGCCCATTTAACATGGATTCCAAAGGATATAGAATCTCAAGGATTTTCCATTGATCAATCTCAATATGATACCCAATAAGTAATGCATGAAAAAACTATTTATGTGTAAAGTTATATCTCATTGAGATCATGAACCACACCATGAAAATTTCCTCATCCCACACCATACACTTAGGGTGTTTGTTATTTTAATAAGAAATGATGTATCTCACTCCTAATAGTATGAATATATATATATATATATATTCTTTTTAATATGATAATTATTATATTTATTACTTATTTATTTTAAATTGTAAATGATTAAGTCATGTGTTTTATAAAAATTAGATTTTAATACGACAGAAATTGAATCGTATTTTTTGGTAATATTAAATTTCAATTAAGACATTATTTTTGATAAATTAATTAATTATATTATATTTTAAAAAATTATTTTTATTATATAGTATATATTAATTATAAATGATTAATTATATAATGTGAAATTTTAATTTTAATAACAGTTGGAAAACTGTTATTTTAAAAAATACAAGTATTATTCAATAAAAAAGATTGTCAATTAAATATTTTAGGTTATTATATTTAAAATATTATTTTTATAAAATAATTATTTTTTTTGAATAATCACATTAAAATTATCCAATGTTTAATTTGTCATATTTTTTTGAGAGAGTCAAATTTTCAAGTAAAAATTAAATACTTTATAAATATAGATGTGAATTATGACATAAGAATGACCCAAAAGCGATGTAATATGTTCAATAAAACGTATATATGACCAAATATATGTTTCAATTTTAAATTAACGTGTTTTGGGGTTATTTTATTCATTTTATAGACCCTTTAGGAATCCTCTAACCCCAATATTAAATTTTAGGCTTTTGAAATTTATTCTTTGTAAACATGACTCACTTCCACATCACCGTTGGTATTATTATAATGTGCTTGGTTAATCGTATTATAAAATAATTAAAAAATCATTATTTTAAAACAATTTTTTAAAACCATGGTATGTTTTTTGGTTTTGATTAATTTATTTTATAGATTCCAAAACATATGTCTGGAAAATATAAAGAACTCTCCTATCTTTCCCTATATAAATTCACTAATTCTCCCATTAATGTTAAATAGAAATAATTTTATCATGAATATACTATGTCCTTAACTCATTATAGTCCTCTTAATGTTCCCCAAGCTCTAAATGTTCTCCTAAAAAGATTTTGGAAACACCCTCTCAAGGTATGGGATCCTCTCATCATCTTTATTCCTGAACATTCTTTCAGTAATTCCTTTTTTCATCAGATTCATATTTATGAGATATGATTTTAAACATCCATATTACTACCATTAAGATTTCCAAATGATTAGATACATATTTAACTCTCATTAATCTCTCCCATGATTCATTATGTAGCACTATTATGATTCCAAAATTATCCTGTGATTTTTTAATTTCAAAATGTTATTCAACAACCCTTTTTGTCTAATTACATTTAATTTGAAATTATTAATGTTTTATTATTTTCCCGAATATACATATTACTTCCATTATGATTTCAATGTTATCAAGTACCCATTTCACTCTCATTAAGACCTACCTAATTTATTATGTACCCCCATTTTTTTGTTGAAATTTCTTTCACTTTTACAATGATAACCATTGTATTTTGAATACCATTACCATGTCCACTCATATGTACTCACCTAGACATTAATATTTTCAATTTATTTGGTATATAAATTTATTTATTTAAAATCGTTAATCATGTGATTAAATGGGATTAAATATGATATGATGTTTAATGGTTTATGTGGCATAATTATGCAATAACATGATATAAAAGTAAAAGGTTTTCTCATAATTATAGAACAATTAAATGATTTGGTTACTATTTTTGTCACATTATACATCATGTATGGTATTAAAAAGTACATAAAATCCATTATGATATTTTTCCACCATGTTATGATGTTTTAGCAGTTAGACATGACAAATGTTTATGATGTCAGGTTTAATGTTGTTACCACATTCTCATGATGCCTTTATGTTATAATCATATACAATGATTAAATGTCCATGTAATTAATATCAATGTTTTTTTACCATTGAAATTCATATTTACTAACATGTAATACATTGACCATGTTATTCCTTGTTTATTCCCTAAATGGGCAGTGTAGCTCACCTATTTATTATATATGTTTCCAGGTTATCCTATGCTGTTTTAAATTTGAAGTGGTATTTTAGTAGCATCATATGGAAGTTATCAATAATGATTTTCTACAAATGTATAAATTTTATGATCTATATACTTAATTACCCAAAGACACTAGTTTTATTCATTTTATGTGTTGTACTAATTGAGGTTTTATATAATAAATCGGGAAATAATGTTTATTAAATATATGGGTTTTCATAACTTTTGAAATTATTTATCATAGGTAATGTTTAAAATAGGAAAATAATGCTTAATATATTCATGTCTTTTAATACATATCACATAGAATCAAAACCAATGTTTAATGAATATATTTTTAACACTAGACCCAGACTTATGATTCAGGGAAATATCAGTTGGTACCAGAGCATTGATTAGTTATTTTTTGGGTACTATGACTAGATAGCATTACTAAAAATTCATAAGTATAAGACCAAATGTAAAAATACATCCTAAATTTTTTGAAAATTATAGATTATGTTTTCTTGGAAATGATACCCCTTTTTATATCCAAATAGGTGGATACAATCTTTGGAATAGATGAACCTCAGGGTAATAACCCTAAAATGGTTATTCTATATTAACATGATCTACAATCAATGAAGAACAAGTGGTACCAACTCATTAAGTGTTGAATATCTTGGGAAAATGATTCCAAATTAATTTTTTCTAAGTGGGGATGAAATATAATTTTAAAATTAACCTCTTTATTAAATTTTAGACAAAACTTCAGTCATTGATATGGTCATTGAGTGCATGAATCGTGAAGAAGTCGAAGAGTCTCTTCATACAGAAAAAGAGAAATTCATTAAATTAAGGGTTAATTTTCATAAACATCTCCAAATGAATTAAAATTTTTAGGTTCTATAAAGAATTGATTTAAAAAAAAAAACTTTCTAGAAGACCTCCAGTTAGGATTTGACTGAGGAAGAGGGGAAAATGAAAACTTTCAATGAATATAAACTCGACAGAAGATTCCCACCCCTAATCTTTATATTTTAAACTCCACACCTTTTCAAGGGGGTTTTGTTGGAGTGAGTACTAAAGGTGACGAATTTTCAATAGGGGTTGATGAATATTATGTGCATTTATGATGGAATGAAGAATATAGGGGCTACTCAAGTGATGTGAGGCTAATAAAAAAGTGGTTTGGGATTACTAAAACTGACAAACACTCTCTTACAAGTTGTGATATTCCTGTGTAATCTCCATTGGATTTCTCTTTAACTTATATTTTTGAATGAAATATGTTGTCTTATTTCATTAATAAATTTCCAATAATTTGTTTTTCAGAATTTCTTTCAATTTATGAATTAAAATAATTAATTTTCCTATTTATATTTCTTCGATTATTTCTGGACATTATTCATAGTGATCTTGATCAGGTTTCATTTCTTAAAGATATTTTATTTATTGAATAAAATTAATAGGTGTTACAAGAATCATAATATTCTATTAATACGATATACTTGAAAAATATACTATTAATCTTGTGTTAGTTTTTTGAGAATTAGGAACTTTTATTGGGAAATAGTTTTTAAACAAAGGGGTGACTGTTCTGAAGAATAAAGCGTGTCAAAAACTACTACATAAATTTTCATTTCACAAACATTTAATTTAAAATAATATTTTTGTTTTGTTGTTGAATTTATTATCATTCTATTTTCTATTTATATTCACTTTATTAATTTTAATAAAATCACAAAATGTTTCTATTTACAATTGAAAAATTAAAAGGGGGTTTTGTAACACTAATTATAACCTCCTCAATATACAATATAGGAAAATTTATATTACATTTCTCTTTGGGATAAATATCTTGATGGAAGTTTTTGCAACAAAAATCTCAACATAAACTGGATTCATTACTAGGGAGGTTTCATGAGTTTATTTTTATAACTTTTTTTCACGACCCAATACTCCATCCTGAAATTATTACCATTTGATTCTAAAATTGATAAAACATATAGCACTTGGGTTAGAGCTGTTAGAAATAGCATTGTACTAAGTTTTGAATATTACACTAACATATCTAGAAGAAATTTAGTTAAACCTAAAATTATAATTGATGAAAACTATACCTTGAATGAATTGGATTCATCCAATGATTAAAATGAACAAAACCATATATAATATCAAGACACACCTACTTGGTTTGAAATTAAATTTGGTCTTATTCACTAATTTTTAAAATTTAATGTATTTACTAGGTAATATCAACATAATCACAATGAATAATTATATATTTTTAGTGTAAACATTAAACATCACAATGTTTATAAAAATCAAATGAAATTGTGGAAATTTTAATTTTAATTTAGAAGGAATTTCCAAAGAATGGTTTTTCTATTAATGTTAAACATTTTCTAGAGATTTTAAATAATTAAAAATGATTTTTCAAGAAAAAATCCCTTCTTTCACAACTTATTCCACTAGAATTTTGGTCTATGGGATTGTGAAACCTAAGATAAAACATTTCATTGGTACTGAGAATGATTCAAAATACACTTTTTAGTTTCCCCAACTATCAAATTAGTGATAAACTATTTATTTAATGTTTTCATGAAGGATTGTTCCTAACTAATAGGAGTATGATTGGGTTGGATTTAGTTAACAAAACAACAGTTCCTGGTAGAAATTAGTCACAAAGATATCCCAAAATTATTAAAAATATAGTACAAGATTCCATCTATATGTGAAATCAACCAAATAAGTTACCTCTACTTGTCCAAAAAACAACATGATTTTGATTCAACATATAGGTCTTACCAACATGGTGAGTTTGATGATATTTTCTATCCCACCATCCCCATTAAAACATGAATCAACTTTTTATATTCAATTCCCTTGTGGAGGATTTTCTTTAAATGAACATTTTAGAGATCAATGCCCACAAAATAAATAACCATTTGATAATAACAATACTATTTTTCCTATAAAAACCTTTTAATAAAAACTAAAAATAAATCTTCAAACCAATCAAAATTTCATTAATGGGCAAAACTGAAACTATTATAAAATATTTTGATAGCTTGAAAACCCGAGATTCTTATTCTATGGTGAATATATTAATTCTCAACCAATATATTTCATTGAGAAATTAAAACATCATTCTAGAAGAAACATTCAACATACCTGACGCACTAAAAATTCAACGAGTAACCTTCAAGAATCATTGAGGTAACAATAATAGGAAATGATACTAATACAAGATGAAATGACACAAAAATAATATCAAGATTAGAACATGATGAATACCATGAAGATTAAAATGGGTCCAATAGCCTAAAATATTAGTAGTATGATAAATAAAATTAGTGGAATATTACCTTCACAAACCCAAGTGAAATTTAGACTTAAAGGGAAGTAATATTTGAGTGATATTGAACATAAATGTTTCATAAGATTAAATAACCCTGAAACTGAAAACCTCAATCCAATTTTTTACATTATTAAAAGGAATACTGCCACTGATGAAAATTATATAAAATATGAATTTTATTTGAATAGTAAAAAATCAAGTGATGAAATGTTATTTGAAATAACTAAGATATATTTCAAGAGGTGGTTTGATCCTTATGTTCCTAAAAGTAGTGCTCAAAATATTCGTGAAACATTTAAACTAATAATTGTTTTCCTAGGAGTGAACCCATAGTGAAGTCAAGAACTAAAAAATATTTGGATAAGAAGGTTTTATAATCTTTTATGTGATTATAAGTCAACATATCATTACATGATGTATTGAAATAGATTACAAGGTCTGCTGTGTTTTCGAAAGAGAAGTGTACCCGCAATAGAAAATTCAAAGATGTGAAAAAGTAAACTTATGGTGGAATGTTTCATACATGATTAATCATGATTTTAATATTAGATGTAAATATCTAATAACCTTTACCATAAAATAAAATTTTATTAAATAATAATTCAAGTATTTCATTCTTGATTTAGGAACATCCATCAATCTCATTTTGCATTATTTTTACATATTTCTTCAGGTTGGAGAAATGAAACCCTCTCGAATAATCATTCAACTTGAGAAATTAAGTATAACCAAGACCATTGGAGTTATATAGGATGTTCTAATTTGGATGAAAAATGTGATTTTTTCTATAGATAACTATGTATTTGAAATATAAGATGATTGGTTTAGTACCCATAAACCTCTCGTTCTTGGGAGACCATTTTTTGAAATTGAGAACCCACTCATTAATATTCACAAAGTAACCCATTAAAATGAATATGGGAAAGGTTTTCTTTACTTAAATATTTATCATACCATGAAAAAGACAACTAAATATCATTCATCCCCTTAAGTAGACATGATTTATTGGGTTTTCATTGAGATATGTTTTAAATTTTTCAATGATAAACAACAGATTTAATTATTAAAATGTGTAATTTGTTTTTGAATATGATGACCGACTGATAATGAAGCATTAAATGAATATTATAATATTGAAAAATATTTAAATGTGTTTTTTGAACTCAAAATTGATAAATATGGATTTCTAGAAACCCTTGAACCTACTAGTAGTTTACATGAAGAAGATGACATTTTTTTAACATGAAAAGAATCTTAAGAAAATGTGGAGTGATAAAAAGGTTGTTGAACGTTTATATAATTTAAAATACATAACTACTCTAAACAACCATACCTATATAAAATTTTAATCAATTAATATATCCCAAATAATTTATAGTTGAAACCACGTCATGAGAACCTTAAATATTCTTTCTTAGGTGAGAATAAAAAATAATCTATCATCATTTCAAAATAGTTTTCAAGGGACTAGTAGAACCAAATATTAGGAGTCCTAAAACCCAATATTAAATCCATATGATGGAATAAATTTTATTTAATTAGGATTAGTCCTTAAGTGAACAAGAATATAATTATATTGGAGGAAAATGATAAAACAATGAAACATTTTCAAAAGCGATTGTACCTAACACTTCTAGAGGTTGTTAAGAAATAATTATCCACCTTGTGGATACTATAATTATTTTTTCTATATTTGATTATAAATGGGAGATTCATGGCGATGTTGGTTACAAAAGGGTGGATTTACAATCCCAACGAATGGATTTGGTGAGCTTGTCCCTGTTAGTCTTTCAAATAAATGTTGAATGTGCATTGATTATATAGAACTCAATTTTGTTACAACGAAAGACTATTTCCCATTTAATTTTCATGATCATGTACTTGAGAAACTAGTTGTAAGAAACCTATATTTCTTCCTTGAGGGTTTCTCTCATTATTTTCTAATTAATATTACATCGGGGGATCAAGAGAAAACCACATATAAATTCCCCTTTGGAAATTTTTCAAATAGGAGAATGCCCTTTGGTTTATGTAATGATCATGGAACTTTTCAAAAGTTTTTAATTATAATTCTCTCATTATTTATAGAGATATTAACATTTGTTTTTAAGGAAGAATTCACTGTTTAGGGGTAGTCGATTGAATGTTTTTTTTTGAAAAGTTTGTCTCTTTTTATTTAAACTTTCATTGATAATAGTATTGTCCCCGATTATAAAAAATTATATTTCATGGTTGACAAGGGAATTTTTCATGGTCATTTTTTATATAGTTGTAATTCTAATTTATTAATAAAAATTTATAGTCATTTCTTCATTTTCACACCCCAAAATAGTGAAATATGTCAGATCCTAACTTGCATGTCTTGGTTTTTATAGGATATTCAAAAATTATTTTAGTAATTTTTCACTTGTATTGTCTATATTTCATCAAAAATACAATCCATTTGTATTTTTGAGAGTTGTAAAAAAGACTTTATGGAGAAAAAACAAAAACTGGTATCCCCTCAAATTATTTAACCACTTAAATGGTACTTTCTGATTGAAATCATGAGTGATGGATCTGAATTTTCTCTTGGTTATGTTTTGAGTCAAAGGATGGAAAATAAATATTATGTGATTTATTTTCCTATAGAGCTTCAGATCAAGAAAATAAAACTACAAAAAACAGAGAAATAGTCATTTATCGTTATATTTTCATTAGAAAAAATTTAAATGGTATCTACTGGATATAAAAGTGACTATTTTCTCAAACCATTATACATTCAGAGTTTTTATGAATAAAACTGATGAAAAAAAACATGCCTTTTTATGGATCATTCTGTTACATGAGTTTTATGTTGAAATAAATGATTATAATGGAATTTAAGACATTTCTTCCAATCATTTGAGTAGGATAAAATCTATTTTGGATGGATATATTAAGACCTATCCACAAATTAAAGTATCCTTTCTAGATGAGTTGTTGTTTGATTTTTTGATTGAATAACTATGGTTTTAAAAAATTTAAGTTATTTGGCTACTGATAATGTTCCCCACTATTATTTTATGAAACATATTTCTAAACATGTTTTTAATTAGAATAATTACTTTTGGAATGATCCTTATCTATGGCATAATGATAGTGATCAAATTAATAGGATATTTATTATGAATTCTGAATTACAAATAGTCTAGAATTTTTATCACACATTAATATATAGAGGAAATTAATGGCCACAAATTTCTATAAGAAAATTTCTTGATTCTGGTTTTTATTTTCCCACCATTTTTAGAGATTCTTCTGAATTTTTTTTAACATGTAAAAAATCTTGCATTTCATGGAAACATCACTAAAAGGGATGAGGTTCCTCAACATGCACTTTTGTTTTAAGATGTCTTTAATCTATGGGGTATGGATTTCAGGGTTCCTTTTCCCAATTACTTTATATGTATATACATATTAACTATAATGACCCAATGTTTTATCAATGGAATTACCTTCTTATAATTATTCCTTATAGTATAATCATGTTCGGAAGAAAAATGATATATAATGATACTAAATACTATGTGATCATTAAATATAGTATTTTCCACTTCTATGTTTTGAATTTCAAACATCATACATACACAATTGTGTTCAGGTTGATTTTTGGAGTCTAATAGAACAAACATAATTTTTTGATGAATAGTAACATACCCTTAGGAATAGTAATGTTACCATTATGAATAGTGACATACCCTAATGAATAGTATCCTTACCTATGATATAATATATATAATATTTTAGTGAAATAGTGATGTACCTATATCTTGGAATAAGAAAATAAATGTTATAAAATTGTTATTTTTCCAATAACAAACTTTTATTTAAGAATTAAATTCCTCATATTTAGAAAATTATTTTTCAAAAATATACTTCATTTTTTGGATTCTACACATCAAAAAATCATTGATGTGAATTTTTGGTATTTTCGGAAATAATTGTATTTTTATGAACAATGAAATACAGTAAATTGAAAAATAAGTTAAATTCATGAATTATATAGTCATTGGTGATGTTCTACTTATTTAAGAAAATTTTACTCAAATTCTATTGATATAATTACTTTAATTATTCATGGAATACGAACTAATACCTATATTTTGGAGAAATAATAAATTAATGATTATAATATTTGGAAAACACCTCTCCCATCCACTATAAATACCACCCTTCACACCCTTTTTTCCTCACACCTCTCAAGCTTCCAAACATGTCTAAACAGTTCCCAAACATATTCAGTATCCCCTATCCCATGTACAAGAGCTTCTAGTCTCATCAAAAGACCAATCGATGTTTCCTTGAGAAGGATCTTGAGATGATAACTCAAGAGGTAATTCCCCTCTCTATTTTCCTTTAATTTACTTTCAATTTCAAGTTATTTTATTATACTCCACCCACCTATTTTCATCCACAATTTATAGTAAGTCAAATATCATACATATAATATAATTTTATGATACTAATGGGATATTATATCATTCAAACCCCTTGTCCTCTTTTTTATATTTTTAAAGGAAAAAATTTTCCGTGAGGTGTTAATTTGTCACCTTCATGAACGACTTGTTTTCAATTTCCTTTACCACATTCAGATATTGTCATAAAACTATATCTATGTTTTAACCAGATTGTGTTATTTTTATTATATCATATTTAATGTTTTGTAAAAAACTTATATACAAATTACTAAATTGTAAATCAAAACATGTTTATTGTGATCCAAAAACCGCCCAAATTAACCTAAAACGACCATCATTAAATATTGACTAATAATTCATCCACATGGTATATAACATGAATCATTATAAAATCATTTAAAATAATTTAATATCATTAATAACATGTAATATCTATTCTGGATGATTATCCATGATCTATAAAAACTTCTATTCATTCATACAAGTGGACTGTTCAAGAAAACCATAAAAACAAACATTCCCAAACAATATATTTAAACATGATAAATCATCCAATGGTCCAACAAAAATTAATGAGACTATAATTATTAATATTAATTTAAAAATGGTTCTTTAATTGTTAATTAATGAATCTAATGCGGTTATATAGGACATTAAAGTGAAGAAAGAGTTTATATAAATGGTAAGGGGAAATTCTCGAACCCAACATTATTTCTTCAGGTTCTCCCTCTTTCACTCCTTTTTTTGTACGGTTACTACAGAAAAATAATTTTTTCATCATTATCTTACCTATTGTGGGATAAACATGTTATCCACTAAGTTCTATGTCAAACACAATGTTTTCCAAAAGAACTTTTCTTTCAAGAAATCTCTTTTTACTTCTCACTCAAGGTTGATGGTTCTTGAATCAGGTATATTATTCCCTCTTTCTTTTAGGACCCAAAGTTTATGAATGTTCTATTATGAGTTGAAACCCATTAATTTTCATGTTTAAGATTTATATATGTTCTATGTGGTATTCTTGATAATTAAAATGTTATGATGTGATGGCTACACCCGGAATTATATAGGGCAATATAAATGATTGAATGTGACGAGTGCACCAAGAATTATACAGCCCTCCAATGCATTGGGTAAAGTGATGAATCTCATGAGTAACGTTAATTGATGTTTGAACGTGATTATTGAATTTTTCACAACTATGTGTCGTATATGACCACTATGACATGATGTTTCATTTTTATGCACAACCCCATTTCAAGTCTAATTAATGTTCCCTCTCATGATTTTGATGATGATTGTATGATTATGCTCACCCCAAGATATATTGTTATTATCTATCCTCTTACTAGGATATGGATCACCACTTTTTGATTTATATCCTAATGTGACTATGTGTACGAAGGATTGGTCATGTGCCAATAAGAATCTAGAGAACAAAGAATAAAATAAATGTTTATGTTTGATGTTGTAAATGTTATATATGATCCCAGTTTTCCTAATACACTAAACCTCTAGATCCTTACAGTGTAATACTATTATGTTGGGTATATTTTTAAGGATGTAATAGTAATGAATGGAATGTTAGTATTTCTATATTTGGTATCAGAGTAAATGTTTAGTTAATTTTGGAATTAGAATTAGTGAAACCTAGAGAAAACCTCTATTATTAGACAAAGTACAAATATTCACATAAGAATATTTACATAGGGATACCATAATTTATTTTTAGTGAAAATTTTACAAATTAATAAGTTATTTATTCATGAATTGTTGACTTTTGTTTTGTTTCTAACCTTTTCTATTTTAGAAAACGGTGGGAAACAGGAGAAACTAGGCCAACAACTCGTGTGAGGTCCAATGTAACGATTTCCCAAACAACATACCCAATGCTATAAGAGGTGGAGTTCAAAACATCATAGTGATTCTTAAAAAACTATTTTAGGTTAGAAAAAATAAACAAAATATTGGGCAACTTCCTCCATCACCAAGAGGGAGAAACATGATATCGTGTGTTTTATGCTGCAACGACCACCGACATGTAGTGGGTCTTCTGATCCACTAGTTTCAGAACAGTGGTTCAACTCCATGGAGAGAATATTTTTTTTACATCACTATTCTGAGACAGAGAAGTTGAATTTAGCAATTTATCTAATAGATAGAGATTTTGATCAATGGTGGTCATTTATTAATAACACAAATCCAAGTGACTAAATTAAAGAGATGGAATGGGAAGACATTAATATCATGTGTCTTAACAAATATTTCCCATGAAATATTTGTACGATGATGGAGAGAGAATTCATTGAGCTCAAGAAAAAGGAATGAGAATCTGTCAGGACCTCTGAAGAAAATTTCAAAAGTCTTTCAAGGTATGATTCAAGTTTTATATCAAAAATGATAGAAAAATTGATAGATTCATTAGTGGATTAAAACCACACCATCAAAAGGAACATCATATTCAAGACATTGGGAGTTATGAAGATTTTGTTCAATATTCTCTCAAAGTGGAGTGGATTTTGGAGAATGTCTGAGTACTATAGTGATAAGAAACAAAAGATGGAGTTTCATGCCAGATGATAAAATGATAAGGGTGGGAAGAAAACTCAACAACCCACATGCCAAAAATGTTTGATGTTACATCATGTGAACTTCCTAAAATGCATAGGGAAATGATTCAATTGTGGGAAAAAAGGAAACCTTGATCAAAAGTGTCAAAAAGACAGGAGAAAGAAGTAGAATGTAGTGGAAGAAAGGAGGGAAGCACCCATAGTTCAATGCTACAACTGTAGGGAGAAATGGAAATATACAAGCCAGTGCACTAAACCTCGAGTTCTCAAGGGTATTCAGTATCAGCAACCACCAAATCCAAAGGAATAAGGGAAGGCTTATCACATTACTACTACAGAAGTGTAGAAAGATAATTAAGTAGTACAAGGTACACTTTTTATTCACTCATGAATGGAAAAGGTATTATTTGATTCTAGTTCTATGCATTCTTTTATATCATTAAAGTTTACTATAATTATAGAATCAAAGCCCAAAAACCTTGAAGTAGAGATATATGTAAAAACACCTAGTGGTGCACTGATTGCAACATACGTTTTTTATTCTTCTCCTGTTGGTGTATATGGAAATATTCTTCTACAAAATATTGTAATAATTCCATTTGTGTAATTCGACACTATAATGGGAATGGATTGACTCTCATTATATAGAGAACATATCAACTTTTGGGAAAATGAAATATCTTTTTATATTCCAAACCAACCTATGATCCTCTAAAAATGAAAGGAAGATCATGAATAGCCTATGGAAAATACTTAAACTAAGTGGGTGTTGATTACCTTTGATGAAGTATACCTCACCCAAATAGTTTAGTCAAAGGAAAGTGCCACCCTTGCAGAAATGTACATCTTTATGGAATACAGTGATTTATTTCTCAAAGATTTTCCCGGACTTCCCCTAGACCGTGAGGTAATGTTCTCAATAGAATTGATACCCTAATATACTCCTATCTCAAAGTTACCATATTTAATGGCTCATATCAAACTGGAGGAGTTAAATAAGAAGTTTCAATGGAATTTAGACAAAGGGTTCACACTCCCTAGTGCATCACCTTGGGGTGCACCAGTGATCTCTGTGAAGAAGAAAGATGGAATAATGCGGTTGTGTATCAACTGTCTGTGACTCGACAATATCACCATAAAGAACAAGTATCATCTTACAAGGATTGATGACGTGCTCGACCATTTAATAGGAGATAAATACTTCTCAGAGGTGGATCTTCATTATGGATATCATCAACTTAAGGTGAAGAGGGGAGATATTTAGAAGACTGGCATCCGTACAAGGTATGGTCACTATGAGTTTCTGGTGATTACCTTCAGACATACTAATGCCCCAATAATCTTCATTGATTTGATGAAAATATTCTTTATACATTACCTAGAAAAAATTTTGGTAGTGTTTACTGATTATTCTCATATTCTCCAAGATAAAGTTGGAACAAGAAGAAAATCTAAGGCTTGTGTTGGAGACATTGAGAATGGAAAAGTTGTGCGCAAAGTTCAGCAAGTGTGACTTTTGGATGAAGCAATTCACGTTCTTGGGACATGTGGTCACAAGTGAGGGAATTTATTTGGACCCTTCAACAACAAAGGCGATTGAGGAATGGACCAGACCCTCTAGTGTCATCAAGATCAGTAGTTTTCTTGGATTATCTGGGTAATAATAATATTTTGTGAGATATTTATCACTATTGTAAAGCCCTCTAAATAAGATAATTTGGAAAGGGGTAAAGTATGTCTAGACGGAAAAATGTGTGGGGAGATTCAAGGTGACAAAGAGAAGGCGGATCACTACAGTTTTACTCATATTAATGAAAAGTGTATAATGTTTTTATGTATACAACAATGCTTCAATAAAAGTATTTGGTTTCATACTCATGAAAAATGATAGTGTGATAGCCTAATACTCATGAAAATTGAATATCCATGATCAAAACTACCCAATGAATGATCTAATGTGTCAATCCGTGATTTTTCATTGAAAATATAGTGGCACTGCCTTTATGGAGAGAACTGTGTCATATACACTAACCATAAGAGCCTAAATATATATTCACACAAAAAAAGCACAACATGCATCAAAGGATATGGATAGATCTATTCAAGGATTATGATTTTTCTATTCACTATCATCCTAGAAAAGTGAATAAGGTAGATGATGATCTAAGCATAAAAGAATCTTCTACTCTATCCATGCTACAAATTTAGAAAGACCCTATCTTCTTGGATATGAAAAGGATGGATTTCCAAATCATAAGGATAGGGGATAAATCCAAACATTCCAAAATTATTGTGTATCCATATATATAATAGAAGATTAAGGAGGTACAAAGGGTTGATCTAGAGTTACAATGATGATGGTGTGATTTAGTTTAGAATGAGGCATTGTGTGCCTTTATCAACCGGGAAAAAGAAGGAGCTACGAGAAAATGCACATAGCTCAACATTCTCAATCCATCCAAGGAGTACCATGATGTATCATAGTCTTTCAGAAATCATCTAGTAGGATAACATGAAAAATGAGATTGTGGAATATATTTCAAGGTGCCTGGTATGTCATAATGTTGAAGGAGAGTGAAAAAATTAAAAAGGGGTGACACAACCATTTCTTATACGTATGTGGAAATGGGAGAATGTCACAATGGAATTTTTCATGGGTCTCCCAAAGATGTTGAAGGGAAATAATGTAATATGGTTTGTGGTTGACTGACTCACCCAAACTGCCCATTGTATCGTTATTCAGGAATATCTCTCACTTAAACTTGCAAATATATATCTGAAGCATGTGGTGAGACTGTATGGTGTTCCACTCTCTATTGTCTCTGATCTTGATCCCAGATTTACATCTAAATTCTGGAGGAGTATTCAACAAGATTTGAGTAATGAATTAAATTTCATCAAAGCCTATCACCTCCAACCTGAAGTCCAATTTGATATGTCTATTCAGATGCTTTAAATCATTCTAAGAGCATGCTCATTAGAAATCAAAGGTGGATGGGATAAACATATCCCATTGGTTGAGTTCTCATACAATAATAGCTTCCACTTGAGTATTCAGATGGCTCCATATTAAGATCTTTATGAAAGTGATGTATTACTCCAACCTGTTGGAATGAAGTTGGAGAAATAAATTTACTTGAACATAGTCATGTGCAAGAGATGAAAGAGAAGATTCATGTAATCTAGAAATACATCAAAGATGTCAAGAGTTAGTAAAATATCTATGCTAACAACCGTCGAAGGGACTTGGAGTTCGATGTTGAATATAAAATATTTCTTCAAATATCACCAAGGAAGAGAGTCATGCAGTTTGGAAAGGAATGGAAGAGAATCCCATGGTGTGTTGGCCCATTTCAGACCCTTTACCACATAGGAGTCCTGTCCTATCATCTTGAACTTCCACCGAATATAGATCAATTTCATGATGTGTTTCTTATATAACTCTTGAGGAAGTACATACAATACCCCTCACATCTACTAAACTCAATGTTGTTATAGCTGGAAGATGATCTATCTTATAAGGAGCAGCCAGTAAAGTTTCTAGACTAGAGAGATAAGTTTCAATGCAATAAGCACTTCTAGAAAATGAGGCTACTGCCATGGGCATATAGCCGCAGTTTTAAAATTGTGGCTATAGGTGGCTATAGCCACAGGTCTTTATCCTATAGCCACAGTTTTAAAATTGTGGCTATAGTTTGTGTCTATAAACCAAATTGTTCGATATCCTATAGGCACATTTTTTCAAGACATGGAAAATAGAGTTCCCACATATTCATGGGAAAAACATTTCCCACCAAATATTTTGTGGGAAGAACATCCACCATGGTTTTGTGGATATTCCCATGGTTTATATTAATATATATATATATATATACCCAATGTTTTGTGTGGTGTAGTGGTCAGTATGTTGGTTTCTAAAGGGAAGGTACAAGGATCAAAACTCACTGGCTTCATTTTGTTTTTAGGAAATTTCCATGGTTTTCCGAGGCTATAGTCATGGTTTTCTGAGGCTATATCCATTGTTAAAACTATGGAAATAGACACCTATATCCACGGTTTAAACCGTGGACATAGGTCAATTGCCATGGTCGCCTGTTTGGAGGCCTAGTGCCATGGTTTTCAAAACTGCGGCAATAGGAAGCTATTGCCATGGATTAAACTGTAGCAGTAGGTTCGGATATACTGTCAGTGTAATAGCAGACATGGTTAGTCAAAACTATGGTCTCAGGCTATAACCATGTTTTTGAGACCTATTGCCACAGTTTTGAACCGTGGAAATAGGCTCTTTTTCTAGTTGTGAATACAACCCACCTTGTCAAAGTGTTGTGGAGTAACCATAAGTTTGAATAAGCAACTCGAGAACTGGAAGAGGTGATGAAGGAGAAATTCCCTCACCTATTTATGTAAAAAGAAAATTCGATGGTGAAATTTCATGAGGGGGGAAGAATGTAATGACCCAAAGTTGTATCAATGGAATTTCCTTCTTATAATTATGCCTTATTGTATACTCACATTAGAAATAAAAATTACATATAATGATACTAAATACTATGTAATCATTAAACATAATTGTTTCCACTTCTATGATTTGAATTTCAAAAATCTAACATACATGGTTGTGTTTAGGGTGATTTTTGGAGTCTAATTGAACAAACATTAATTTTTGGTGAATAGTAACTTACCCTTATGAATAATAATTCTAACCTTATGAATAGTGACATACCCTAATGAATAGTAACCATACTATTGATAGTATATATATATATATATAATATTTTAGTGAAATTATGATGTACCTATATCATGGAAAAAGAATGTAAATGTTTTAAAATTGTTATTTTTGGAATAAAATATTATTTTATTCAAGAATTAAATTCCTCATATTTAGAATTTTTTTAGAAATGGACTTTATTTTTGGATTCTAAATGTCGAAAAATGGTTGGTGTGAATTTTTTGGATTTTTCGAAAATACATGGATATTTTAGGAATAGTGAAATATAGTAAATTACAAAATAAGTTAAATTCACTATTACAGACTAATGGGTGATGTTCCGCTGATGTAAGCACATATGGTTTGGATTCACATGGTAATATTACTTTATTTATTCATGGAATACACACTAATACTTGTCTTGTGGTGAAATAATAAATTAATGGTTATAATATTTGGAAAACACCTCTCTCCTCCACTATAAATACCACACTTCAGAACCACTTTTCCTCACACCTCTCAGGCTTCAATCCTTCTATAAATGCTAAAAGAAATATTCCCTCGCCCCTCCCCCACGTCCAAGAGCTTATGGTCTCATCAATAAAGAAATCAAAGGTTCCTTGAGGAGGATCTCAAGAGGATAACTCGATAGGTAATTCCCCGCTCTCTTTTCCTTTAATTTCCTTTCAATTTCAAGTTCTTTTCTTATTCTATCCCCTCATATATTCATCCACATGGTATGGTAACACCAGTATCATACATATAATGTAATATTATGATAATAATGGGATATTATATCATACAATCCCCTTATCCTCTATTTTTAGAAAGGAAAACGTTTTTCATGAGTTGTTAATTTATCACCTTCATGAGTGGCATGTTTTCAATTTACTTCACCATATTAAGATCTGGTCATGAAACCGTTTTTATGGTTGAATAAAATTATTTTATATGTATTATATACTATTTAATTTTATAGAACTAACTTTTATACATATTACAAAATTGTTAATCAAAACATGTTCATTTTGATCCAAAAACATCATAAATTAACCTACAACAGTCATCAATAAATCATAAATAATGGTTTATACACATGGTATATAACATAATTCATTATAGTATCATTTAAACTCCTCTAAATATCATTATTAACTTGTAATATCATTTTTGGAAGTTTATCCACGTTCTACACGAACTTCCATTCATGAATACAAGTGGACCTTTAAAGAAAACCATAAAAAACATTCCCAAACTATATATTTAAACTCTATAACTCATCCAAAGACCCATAAAATAAATTAATGAAACCATAATTAACAAAATTAATGTACAAAAGTTTCAATAATTGTTAATTAATTAATCTAATGTGGTTATACAGGACATTAATGTGATGAAAGTGTTCGGCTATAAGGTAAGGGTAAATTCTAAAACCCATCTTTCTTTCTTCGGGTTCTCCCTATTTCACTCCATTTTTTGTATTTTTACTCCATAAAAATCATTTTTTCATATTTATCATATCAATTCTTTGATATACATGTTCTACACTAGATTTTATGTCAAACACAATTTTTTCCAAATGTACTTTTATTTGAATAACACACCTATTACTTCTCACTCAAGGTTGATGGTTCTTGTATCAAGTATGTTATTCTATCTTCATTTTGGGAAACCAATGATTATGAATGTTTTATTATGAGTTAAAACCCATTATATTCCATGGTTATGATTGACATATTTTTTATGGGTTATTCATAATAATGAAAATGTAATGATGTGACGGGTGCTCCCGGAGTTATGTAGTGCAATATGAATGTCTGAATATGACGGGTGCGCCTAGAATTATGTAGTGATCCAATGAATTGGGTAAAGTAATTAATATTATGATTAAAGTTAAATTATTCATGAACTTGATGCTATCATTTTTCACAACTATTTTGTTGTAGATTTCCACTAATAGATGATGTTTCATTTTTATGCATTGCCACATTTCATGTATTTAATTAATGTTCCCTATCATGATTTTGATAATGATCTTATGATTATGCTCACCCCATGATATATTGTTCTTATCTATCTTCTTGCTTAGATATATCTCACCCAGTTATGATATATAATTTCAGGTGACTACATGTACTAAGGATAGGTCAAGTTCCACTAAGAAGCAAGAGAACAAATAATTAAATAAATTTTTATGTTTGATGTTGTAAATGTTATGTATGTTCATAGTTTTCCCTAGACAGTAAACCTATGGATCCTTGAGGTGTAATAAAATTATACTGTTTATCTTTTTAATGATGTAATAGTAATTTAAGGAAAGGTAGGGACACTATATTATCTATTTTTGATTATGTTCCAATGTGGTTGTAGGTTGTTCACATGAGAGCTTATGATTCCAAAATGAATTCAAAGTTCGCAAAAGGACATTTTATTCTAGATTTGGATTTCCAAATTATATGATCACAAATAAAGGCACACATTTTTGTAATAGGAAATTATAATATTTTTTGAATAAAAATAGTGTTCATCATGGTGTATTTATAAATTATCACCCTTAAATAAATAGAATGGTTGATTTGTAAAATAGATAAATCAAACAAATTATAGAAAAAACAGTTAATCCAATTAGAAAGGATTCAAGTTTAAAAATATATGATGCACTTTGAGAATATAGGACTATGGTAAAACCCCTAATTATCATGTCACAATTTAGATTAGTTTATGGAAATTATTTCTACCTACTATTTGAGTTAGAACACAAATCTTTTTGTGATGTTAAAACATGTAACATGAATATGTTTTATACTAGAAAAGAAATAATTTTTTTAGAGGAGGTGAAGGTGATAAATAATAATGAATATGAGATATCTAGGTTATACAAGGAAATAAGCAAATAATTTCATGAATAAATTATTATAAAAAAAATTCAAGTAATTAGATAAAGTATTTATTTTTGAATCCAGATTGAATGTATTCCCAAGAAAATTTCATTCTAAATGGTTATACACTTTTTTTACTCATGTTTTTTCTTTTCGTGGAATCTTGATAAAAGAAACAAAAAAATAGAGACTATTAAGAGTAAATGTTCATAGGTAAATTATGTTTTGATATAATTTTAAAGAACCTCTATGGGAGGAGTTCCATAATCATAAAGGTAAATACAATTGAAGCTAGGTTGTGTATTTCCTTCTCACTTATTTTTGGTTATGTATTTAATTTATATAATTTCCCTTTCCTATATAAAACTATTTCATGAGTTTGGTTGGTAAAATATTTAATGAAAATCCCTATTTGTGTGTAGAGAGGAGATTAATGTATGGTAAGTGTATTATGTGTATGGTATGAGAATATTGGTGGAAATGGATTAAAGTAAATTAATGTATAACTTGACCTTTTTTAATGAGGAATGATATATTTTATTTTTTGATTTTAAACTAGTGGATCTCAGGGGATGCGTTTTATATTTTCATTGATTTCATTTTGACGCTCACTTGTCCAAGATTCCAAGTGCTATGTGTAGCGTAATTAATATATATAATATTACCATTCTTTTCCATGTTTATTTAAATTATATAATCCCCAAAAATTTATTATTTTATGTTTAACTTCATCATTTTTTTCGAAATTGAGAAGTTTTGATCTTAAAAGTGGAAATTGATTATTTATGTTTATTTAGCTGTTTTCAATAACTTCTTTATTTTAAGCAATGAATTTTTTATATCAATAAAATAGACTAATTATTTTTTATGATTTTTATGTTTGTGTTGTAAAATTTCTCAACTGGTATGAGTGTTGATTCAAATTTCATGATGCCCAAATAAATCAGTTGATGTGAAAAATTGTATTTACCAACGGAATTGACCCACCTCATTGAATTTGGAATATCTTGGGATAAATCTTTAAAAAAAATGATTCCCACTGAAGATGAAATATAATTATAAAATGAACATCTTCATTAAATTTCATATTAAAGTTAGGTCATTAGTATGGTATTTGGTTGTGTGTAATGTTAGTAAGTTTAAGGGTCACTTCATATAAAAAAATAGGTATTCAGTAAATATCGTATAACTTTTCGTACCCATTTACAAATGACTTCAACTTTTGAGGGTCAACATAGAATCCACATCCAAATAAATTTATAGAACACATCCAGTTGAAATTCATCCTTTGAGTATTAAAAAGAAAACCAACTTCAGATGGATATAAACTAAACATCATATTTCCAAATATTTCCATTTCAACATATAATAAAGGGGGTATTTTAAGCACGATAGATCAACATAAAGGGTTTGATATTGATTTCAATGAATATTATATTCATTAATTATAGAATTAATAATATAAGTCATCTCAAGTGACACAACGTTAATCTCCAAGTGGTTGTGGTAGGAAAAACCGACAAACACTCTCTTCCAAGTTGTGATCTTCTTAAGTAATATCTTTTGAATTTCTATTGAACTTATTTTTTGACCTAAATTAGTTTTTTTCATTCATGAATTCATTTTAGAAATATTTATTTTTCTTATGTTCAAGCTTTGAAATAAAATAATATATCGCACAATTTAAATTTTTTTAGTTTTGTATTACCATTGAGCGGTCTGATATTGATTATTTTTTATTTCATAGAGGTCCTCAAGTGATTGAATAAATTTTATAAAAGTGAAAAAAAATATTGTGGTCCTGATATGAAATCCTTGAAAACTAGGGTGTTTGTCTATAGGTCTTTAGATGTCCATGGGAAATTATTTTGGGAAAAACTTTTTAAATAATGAAGAGGGGAGTGTCAGAAAGTTCTATTATTTTACACAAATAGTACTTCAATTATGATTTCATAACATTTTTATTTTCAATCATATTTCAATTAATTTTGTAGTTCTCTTTAATTTCATATTACATTTACTTTCAATTTTAAAAAATTTAATTAAATCTGCAAATTTTTCTTCTTTCAAAAACTAAAAAATCAAGAAAATTTTTAAATCCAATCCCAACCACTATGAGAGATTATCCAAGGAATAATATAATTCATTTTCTAGGGGTTAAAGTCATTGATAGATATTTTTCACAAAAAATCCCACATCATCAATAATTTTTTACATATATATTTCATCATTATTGATGAATATTCAATACATTTCACAAAAATATATTCCCTAGAACTATAATGAATTAGTTTATTTTGATACTAGATAAATAATCACCTTATTTATGAAAGATATTCAACATCACCCTCAAGGTAAATACCTCTCAATGACAATCATATAATTTTCGTACTTAATACCTTGTATTCATGACCTGGTGAAGAAGGAAACCTATAAAAGTATGAACATAGATTCTTAGTAAGGGTAAACAATTGAGATATCACCAAACAAACAGAAGTGAGTATAAATATAAGGGAATTATAAAATGACCATTTCTTAATAAATTCAAAAATAATAAATAAAGGATATTTAATCTTTAATCATGAAATAAGGTACTTTCAGTCAAAATACATATGAAATAAATGTGAGGACTCATCAAAAAATCAATCATGAGCCATAAGATCATATCATGACCATAATACATATGTTTTTTGCATAAATATAATAATATTAAATCACTTCCCAAGGTAAGGATCACTACCAAGGTTATCAGAGAGTATTGGGTTCATTCCACATTCCAATCCTTATTCTCTCAATAGATATACATCCATACCTAATTCATTAGGGGATATATAATTCCAAAACCACCCATAACATAATTATTTTCAAATAATATTTTTTTTAACTATATCATAGAACATTCATAGTATGATTATTTCATAACAAATGTAAAGCGAACTAGTTTGATATAAATTTATTCATTTCATCGTACCAAAAATGATGGAAAATTAACGTGGTTTATACAAAAATAAAAATTATAGTCATATTGAATCCATAAAAATAATTAGGATAGTAATAGTGGATAATATCCCCATTAAATAATAAGTAAAATCAAAGTAATTAATCATAGATAAAAACATCATTTAAAGTATCATTAGAATATTTCTTACAGAAAATACCCTTTTCCTTTTAAAATCAATTATTTAAAATCTAATAATTTAAAAAATATTATAAAAAAAATTTTCCTTTAAAATAATCCTAAAACATGTAAAGTATGATTCAAAGCAAATGATATCCTTGATGGATGGAAATTTCATTCACTCTGTATATATTAAAAGAAAACATTCCTTTCACATCGTTGTAACAAGTAAAAAATGACTTGTTTAGAAATAAAATTTCATTAGAAATATTGTATTAAATTATTAGTAAATAAATAAAAATTTAGTGAAAATTAAAATTTTAAAATATTTAAATTATCTGTAATAACTTATTTAAAATAGTTTTTAAGAGTACGGACATGGAAGAAAAAGTTCATCAGACAAGGAGTAAATAAAGTTATATTTCATGTTAAAAAATATTTTTCAAAAATTTTCTATACTAATGAGAGGAATATGGTAATAACACATAAAAAATAAGAAATAAATATTAAAGGAGAAACTATATTTGGTATAACATTTAACATCTATATAATTTCCCTCAATAGAAATTTATCATTGATAAACACAAAAAGAATTGATATTATACCATAACCCATATCTCATGTTCCATCTTACTTCATACATATTGAAATATAATTAATAATAAATATATATTTATTATATATATATTATTTAAATATATGAATTCCTAACATACTATGTATTATTAATTCATAATTTCTAATTTTCATGTTATTAATTATTTCATTATTAAAATGAACATTCATGTGAAAACTGGTATGATTTCCTTTCATTTGTATGTTTGATGGTTCATGTACATTCACCTTTGACATGGTTTCCTAAAATCCATAATTTTAATCATTATATATTTTTTATATTTTTTCAACATAAAAAATTTTATAATTATTTTTTAAAATTAGTTATAATAAATGAATCACTTTGTTCTCTGGAGGTGGTAGCCCATATGTATGCATATGTGACGTTACCATTTTACAATGAATGGAAAGTTAATAATGTAGGAAAGATATTATAAATTAGGAATAATAATTATTTCCTTATTATAATACATAAACTTTTAATCCATAAAAACAATCAATAAATAATTATGATGATGGAAATGTTGGAACCACTTTGTGTATAGGTTTGTATTTTTTGTCAATAGATGTCAATGGAATATCAAAATGAAAGAAATCAAGAAGTACTCCAATAAAATGGAGGAATGGAAGCTCACAATGAAGGAGATCATGAAGTACTCCGATGAAGTAGAGGAGTAGTGATTCAGATTATTGTTGTGTTGATCGTAAGTTCAAAGAACATGTGTCAAAGGTGATACATTGTTTACAACAATGAAGATTGTGAGGAGTAATCCATCCAAGGATGATTGAAGCAGGATGGTGTTTTTGGATGAAGACCATGCAATTCCTCCTTATTGCATAAGAACCATGGGCTTTGATGAAGACCATGCAATTCCTCATTATTGCATGAGAACAATGGGTTTTGATGAAAACCATGAAATTACTCATGATTGCATGAGAACCATGCTAGAGACTTCTTGACGGATTGAATCACATGGTTTGTATGAAGTCGATCATGACGGTTGATGAAGGAGGCAATGTGCCAATGAGTTGACTTATGAAATGGCCATGCACATCACATTGTCATAGAAGATGATGGTACTAAAGTAGTTCCTTCAAAGAATACATATCACAATAGTGGAGTTTGTGATAAAAGCAAAAGAGTTGTTGAAGGATACATATCACCAAGAAGAAGTGTTGTTGAGGTGATCGTGCTTGTCGACAAAGAAAACAAACGACATACAAATTTGATGACAAAAGAGATTCCATGGTGACCTGTCTAGTTCAAGAGTTGTGTTCAACGATCTATGTTTGATTCAAGAACATCGACAGAGGAATGGATGATCTGGAGGCGGTACAAAAAGAGCAGATACAAGGTGACGCCGTTTTCCAGTGTTTGCAAAATTTCAGGGCCTCAAAATCAACAAATGAAGAAGAGTGATTTTGGAAAAGGTACTTGCGCGCCATACTACTGGAGGATAGGAAACTTGCGCGCCATATGTTTTTGAAGATCAGAGCATCAAAATATGACAAAGGGATAAGGGTCGCACAAGTTTTGGTGAAGTCGCGCAGGTGAATTATGTGCCGGGAAGAGACTTGCGCGCCAACGCCTTGAATGCATTATAACTTGCGCGCCTATAGTTTTTTGATATCAGAAGATCCAAATTTGGCAAAGGCAAGATGTTCACGCAAGTGTGGATGTTGATCGCGCAAGTGCCTAGCAGGGGCCGAGACTTGCGCGCCGATGGATGACTTGCACGCCGCCGCGCAGGGGGTCCAATTTGCCTATAAATACTGGACCACCCGTCCTCATTTCTCATAGAGCTCAAGACTTAGAGATTGTTCGAGCTCTCGTCGCGCAGGTGGTTGAGCCGCGCAAGTGGTGATTGCGCGCCGATTGATGGTTGCGCGCCCTAGGTAATTTGGGCGAGAAAGGAAGTGAGTCGCGCAGGTTTAAAGTTCAAGAATGCAGAGTCGCGCAGGTGCTTTTGTGATACTTGCGCGCCAGTTTATACTTGTGCGCCTAAGACTTACGTGCTGGGGGAGACTTGCGCGCTGGGCTTGAAAAGAATAGTCAGATATAGTTAAAGCACGCCCGACATTCTGGAGCTGCACAAGAGCTGAAATATTGCCTGATACTTCTGGTGAAAAGTGAGATTGAAGAAGAAATCTAAATGATACATGCATGATATCATGCATACATGGAGAACTGATTCTGACAACGCAGAGTAAGCTGAGCTTCATTAAGTAAGCAATCACAACAGTGATTGTGATTCAGGCAAACGAAGACAAGGGGATCTAGTGCATTCATTCATTGCACTAAAGAAGAAGGATTTAACTAAAAGGAGCATCAAATCTGAACCCTGATGCAAGAAATGTCTCATGCTGAACAGGAGACGAAGAACTTCAATGCACACCTATTGAAGAGACATTCACGTCTATAAACTGAGTGAGACTTCACCAACGGAAGTGAGCCAGGGGGAGTCAACGAGAGTGACACGAGGGACGCAGTGAGCTATCCCTGAACAATTGTAAAGGCAGTGAGCCTGGGACAGAGTGTTTGTACCCGAACATTTGTAATCCGCAGCTAGTGAAGCATAGTGGATTTAGGTACGACCGACAACCTGTCGGCGTATGCTCCTCGGACGTATCCCTTAGTGGTGAACCAAGTAAAAATAGTTGTGTCATCTCTCTGCATGTGAATGTTTAATTGTTGTTCATATCCATCATACAGGTTTAAGTAGTTCCTACCAACGTGGGAACAAGATCCACAACTAAAAGAAGAAAAAGTTTCCACCCTGATTCACCCCTCCCCTCTCAGGGTGTCCCGGGGTCCTGCAAGTGGTATCAGAGGGAAAGGTTAACGTATGTTGGATATTCTCCAGTAATTCTATTGAGAAGAGGATTTGAGTTTCTTTCCTAAAGTCAACAATGAAGAGCATTCTTGATGATTTTTTTGAGCATACGTCTACATCTAGCAAGACCATGAAAAACAGGAAAAAGAAAGAGAATAAGCAGCTAAAGAAGTCCCTCATATCCAAAGAAGATGCAGTGTCTTGTTCTCCATGCCATTCCAAAAATGAAGAAACATCAGGCATGGAAAGTATCGAGCAGGTGACTCAGAATTCTTCTAGAGGAAAGGATGACACCCCCAATTCATGCTTTCAAGAAAAACTCAAAACATATCTGCATGATATTCTTGAAGAAAGGGCTGCTATTATTTGTAGCCTATTTCATTCTATGCAGGTTGAGATCACTCGGCTTGAAAGGGAAGCAGACCATATGGAAAAGGGGATGGAAAGAAAAGTTCTGGAAAGTATGACGCTCATCAAATAGGTTAAAGTCTTTGAAGAAAACGAGGCAGTCAATAAGACTATAAAAGAAAGGATCCATGCACTTGAAGCTGAGCTGAAGAAGAGCAATGAAGTCAAGAATTTTTTTTTGGAATAAACTTCCATTAAATTCAGGGAACTTGATTCTTTGTTACAAAACAAAGTTAAGATGCATGAAGATGAGGTTGAAAGGTTGAAGAAGACTTGTGAAGAGAAGTGATCACGATTGAAGATCAGACGATCATCCTAAATATTGTGGGTCAAAGATTGGATGCTCAATTGACCAAGATTGAGAATACACATATTGAGACTTCACAAAAGAATGAAATTAGTGATGCTTGCACTCAATGTTTGTTGGAGGAGTCTAAAGCTGAAATGCCTCCAACATGTGATAAGAAGATTATGACAACTCTTGATTATCCACATCAAGAATCAGTTGCTGCTAGTACTCAATGCTCACTGGAGGATTATATTGTCAAAAGACCTCCAACATGTGATAAGAAGATCATGACTTCACTCTTTGATCTATCACAAGCAACTGAGAATGTGAAGGTACCATCCAAACCATCTTGTACTCATATTTCTAAATACACTCCTACAATCAGTGCAGGTGGGAAGAAAAGTTTTAAACAAGTATGAATGAGGAAATGTGAGAAGAACAAACCTACCACCTCGGCTAGGGTGGATGGGAAGAAAAAGGAGGAAGTGGGTTCCTCAAATAGAGCACAAACGATTGACCAGATGGCCCAACAACTTAATACAGAAGAAACAAAGAAGAAAAGATTTGTGGGTCAATGTTGGTGCTGCAACAGATTTGGGCACTGTGCACTGGATTGTCTTTATAATCCCTTACATGGAAAAGCACAGAGAATGCCTATATCAAAGAGAAGGAATCCAGAGAAAAAGAAGCAGCATCAGCAGGTCCAGAAGCATCTGTTTACTGCAAAAAGATTTTCAATTCTTGATAACATCTGTGATGTATGCAACAGAAGCGGTCACAATGTAGAAACATGTCCATATCAACATGCTTTCACTATTGAAAAGAAAATAATACCTCTGATTCCGTCGAAGAATGAAGCAGCTACCTTGGGGAGAAATCAGAAGAATGTTGTGGACACACATTTCCCCAAGAAGATCTCAAGTAGGGAAGCTGAGAAGACTCAGGATTTTAGATCCATGAAATTGAAGGGTCATTCATCCAAAAGAAACACTAAGTGGGATGAATCTCGGATGAACCCATGTGGAAGACCTAAACCAGCTGCAAAAGTTCCAAATTACATATTGGTCATCTGGACAGAATATTTGAAAAGAATAAGGAAACTTAAATATGAGAAGGCCAAGGCTGGTGACAAAGGAAGAGGAAGACTTTCACATGATGAAGACACAGTGCAGGAGAGATTGCAAACAAAGAGAAACACATGTCTCAAAGAAGTTCTGTGTGAGAGATGCAAGAAGTCTGGTCACATTGCAAAAGGTTGCCTAAACTTAATACCAGAGCAAGAAGCAGTCCTTAAGAGGAGTAAGAATGTATCATTCATGATGGCTGCTAAGCAGAACAATTCTCCACACAAAGCAGAAGAGAATGTGAATAGATCCATGCCACACCGACAGATGTCAGAGCATATGTTCAAATGTGAAGGCATGAAGACTGGAGTGAACAGAGGAACTTGGTTGAGAAAAGAACCTCAACCAAGCAAGTCTTCTTGATTAAGCAAGAAGGAACCACCTTATTCCTGTAATCATTTGTGTATTGTATTTGTGCTAATAATGCAGGGAATTGAAGGTGAAGCATGCTCTCAGGGGGAGAACCTGAGAAGTAGTGAATGATGTCAACTCTTGATAGCCAAGATGAAGAAGTTTCCATCCTTAGTAGATTCTTCAATTTATATTCAAAGAGTATGATGATGAAGGATCACTCTTGATGAAGATGATGATGAGTGTTTCCCTTGAGGGGGAGAAGAATGAAGAAGCTTCCATAATCACTGTTTCAATCAATATCAACTCCAGCTGGACTCAAAAGCAGTTACTCTATGAATTTCTTAAAGAACATGCCAATGGAGAAGGTATGTCGTTTCTCAATCACTATCCCTTGGTTACTCAGATCAAATATTATTTTACAAAGGGGGAGTAACTGTATTGATCAGTGACATAAAGAGAATGGATGTGCCCTGAGGTCACTTATCCTGCCTATTGCACTTGAATGTTTTTTATCTATTTGCTGATGTGAGTGCAGGAGTTTCAGGTTGATTATTCTCTATCATAGTTGATCTTCTTCTACGTGGAATTAAATTGGTAAACCCTTGAAGACAAGATACATGAGTTATCATCTCATGTTGGTATCATGATCCGTGGATAATGGACAGCCTTGTTGACTTA
Organism: Viscum album; assembly: GCA_963277665.1. Classification (NCBI taxonomy): domain Eukaryota; kingdom Viridiplantae; phylum Streptophyta; class Magnoliopsida; order Santalales; family Viscaceae; genus Viscum; species Viscum album. Next base: position 662,648,275 of record OY728139.1, on the reverse strand, counting down.
ATCAAATCCTCTTGTTTTCTACATCGAGCATTGCTCAAGTAGACTTAGAGTGAAATGATTAATGAAACATTTCTTAAGTGTGGATTGATACCCTCCCTACCATGTGCTTTGTATATCTTGTCAATAAGGGGGAGAGAAAGTGAAATGAACGTTTGAAAAGAAAAGTTGATTGAATAGAAGATTCTCATTTTGACATTGACAAATTCATTTCAGAAGATGTATAAGGTATTGAAAACAAAATACAAAGGGGGAGATTGTTGGAACCACTTTGTGAATAGGTTTGTATTTATTGTCAATCGTTTTCAATGGAATATCAAAATGAAGGAGATCAAGAAGTACTCCAATAAAATGGAGGAATGGAAGCTCACAATGAAGGAGATCATGAAGTAGTCCGATGAAGTAGAGGAGTAGTGATTCAGATGATTGTTGTGCTGATCGTAAGTTTAAAGAACATTTGTCAAAGGTGATACATTGTTTACAACAATGATGATTGTGAGGAGTAATCCATCCAAGGATGATTAAAGCAGGATGGTGTTTTTTGATGATGACCATGCAATTACTCCTTATTGCATAAGAACCATGGGCTTCGATGAAGACCATGAAATTCCTCATTATTGCATGAGAACAATGGGTTTTGATGAAAATCATGCAATTACTCATGATTGCGTGAGAACCATGCTAGAGACTTCTTGACAGATTGAATCACATGGTTTGCATGAAGTTGATCATGACAGTTGATGAAAGAGGAAATGTGGCAATGAGTTGACTTATGAAATGGCCATGCACATCACATTGTCATAGAAGATGATGGTACTAAAGTTTTTCCTTCAAATAATACATATCACAATAGTGGAGTATGTGATAAAAGAAAAAGAGTTGCTGAAGGATACAGATCACCAAGAAGAAGTGTTGTTGAGGTGATCGTGCTTGTCGACAAAGCAAACAAACGACATACAAATTTGTTGACAAAAGATATTCCATGGTGACATGTCGAGTCCAAGAGTTGTGGTCAACGATCTATGTTTGATTCAAGAACATCGACAGAGGAATGGATGATCTGGAGGTGGTACAAAAAGAGCAGATACAAGGTGACGCTGTTTTCCAGTGTTTGCAAAATTTCAGGGCCTCAAAATCAACAAATGAAGAAGAGTGATTTTGGAAAAGGGACTTGCGCGCCATACTCTTGGAGGATAGGAAACTTGCGTGCCATATGTTTTTGAAGATCAGAGCATCAAAATATGGCAAAGGGATAAGGTTCGCACATGTTTTGGTGAAGTCGCGTAGGTGAATTATGTGCCGGGAAGAGACTTGTGCGCCGACGCCTTGAATGCATTATAACTTGCGCACCTATAGTTTTTCGATATCAGAAGATCCAAATTTTGAAAAGGCAAGATGTTCGCGCTAGTGTGGATGTTGATCACGCAAGTGTGGATGTTGATCGCGCAAGTGCCTAGCAGGGGCCGAGACTTGCGCGCTGATGGATGACTTGCGCGCCGCCGCGCAGGGGGTCTAGTTTTCCTATAAATACTGGACCACCCCTCCTCATTTCTCATGGAGGTCAAGACTTAGAGATTGTTCGAGATCTCATCGCGCAGGTGGTTGAGCCGCGCAAGTGGTGATTGCGCACCGATTGATGGTTGCGCGCCCTAGGTAATTTGGGCGAGAAAGGAAGTGAGTCGCGCAGGTTTAAAGTTCAAGAAGGCAGAGTCGCACATGTGATTTTCTGACACTTGCACGCCAGTTTATACTTGCGCACCTAAGACTTGTGCGCCGGGGGAGACTTGCGCACCGGGCTTGAAAAGAAGATCCAGATATTGTTAAAGCACGCCCGTCTTTCTGGAGCTGCACAAGAGGTGAAATATTTCCTGATACTTCTGGTGCAAAGTGAGATTGAAGAAGAAATCTAAATGATACATGCATGATCTCATGCATACATGGAGAACTGATTCTGACAATGCAGAGTAAGCTGAGCTTCATTAAGTAAGCAATCACATCAGTGATTGTGAATCAGGCAAACGAAGACAAGGGGATCTAGTGCATTCATTCATTGCACTAAAGAAGAAGGATTGAACTAAAAGGAACATCAAATCTGAACCCTGATGCAAGCAATGTCTCATGCTGAACAGGAGACAAAGAACTTCAATGCACACCTATTGAAGAGACCTTCACGTCTATAAACTGAGTGAGACTTCACCAACGGTAGTGAGCTATGGGGAGTCAACGGGAGTGACCCGAGGGACGCAGTGAGCTATCCCTGAACAATTATAAAGGCAGTGAGCCTGGGACAGAGTGTCTGTACCCGAACATTTGTAATCCGCAGCTAGTGAAGCATAGTGGATTTAGGTGCGACCGACAACCTGTCGGCGTATGCTCCTTGGACGTAGCCCTTAGTGGTGAACCAAGTAAAAATAGTTGTGTCATCTCTCTGCATGTGAATGTTTAATTGCTGTTCATATCCATCATACAGGTTTAAGTAGTTCCTACCAACGTGGGAACAAGATCCACAACTAAAAGAAGAAAAATTTGCCACCCGGATTCACCCCTCCCCTCTCAGGGTGTCCCGGGGTCCTACAGGAAAATGAATCGTATTACAACATTGAGGTGGCAGTCCACACATACATACGTGAGATTCTTTTATTTCTCATTTTATCGAAACAAGGTGAAAAACAGTTGGTCCATAATTATAATAATAATTAAATATAAATAATATAATCAATACATTACTTGAAAATGAATACCACATATTTATAGTAGTTAGGGTAAAAATAAAACTGAATGTACTCGGTTAGGATTTATACCTATTTGCTGAAAATGACATTTAGTTTACACATTAAGAATTGAAGGGATGTTATTTGAATAAAAAAGGAAATAAATTCAATTGGGAAGGATGTTTTATATAAGTATTAGGTTATTTTATTTTATATAAAGAAGATTCTTGATGTTTGAGAAATATAGGAGAGGTGGTGTCCTTTTATATTGGAGGGTGATGACACACATTGAATTTTTCAAAATATTAATATATAATAATATATTACTCAAATAAAGTGACTCAAAAATTGAAAATTGTAACACCCCAAGATTTCATAGTGTGTAACTTCTTCAAAATAATTAAATAACATGCACTACACGCAACACCGAGTTCAAGTTCACTATGACCTACCAAACAAGTCGTTCAAAAGAGCTTATGAATAGTATTAACTAAATTTTGAACTTTATATAATCATTATAATTTTAGAATCCATATTATGAGTTTCTTAGATATAATTTAAGAATAAATTCATTTTTCTTAGATAAAAGAAGTATTTTTCAAAAATGAACTTTTACCAACTTTTAATAGTGAACCCTTTTTAAATCCAATATTTTAAACTTTTATATATTCAATTTGACTAAATAAATTTATTTTTTTAGAATGGGGACATCAAAAATATACAATGAAACACCCCAAGCTTCCATGATATGCTTCTCATTGAATAAAATAGTAGCGTGTGTTGTATGAAACTTTGAATTCTAACACACACCACAACCAATCAAACTAGCCGTTATGAATAGTATTACCTGTTTTTTGAAATTTTATAAATTTTATCACTCAAAATGGACTTCATTTCTGGATTCAGAATATCTACTTTAGCCTAGGGTTAAATTATGGTACTTTTCGGATAACTTTTAAATTTTGCTGAATAGTGAAAATTACTAAATTTAAATTAAAAACATCTTTTTTAATCAAAATAATTAATAGTGATAAATTATTAATTTGAGTGGTTTTAATTTATATGTAGAATATATTTTTACCATTTAATACAATGTTGTTCATTGGAAATAATTTCACAATTAAACCCGATATAAACAAGTGTCAATCTTTTGATAGTTATTATATCTTAAAAACACGCTTTTTCTTTTGACAACGGGAGTTAATTTTAAATTAATTTCTGTCACTTCTTTGTTTTGAATTTGGAAAAATGGATTCCATATTTGGAATCAGGATATCCAAATTGTGTATATAGGTAAATTTTATTTTTAGACATTTTGAATAATTACTTCGGTAAATATTTTATTTACCATGGTTAATGGGTAAATCCGGTAAATAAGGGTTAAAAAATAATATTATAATAATAATAAATTACCCTAAAATGTGTCCTAACCTTATTTTTGGATACATGTCCGACCATGGGCATCTTTGTGTCTATTTTTGGGACCCCATGGAGACACTTGTAGGTGATAGGGACACTTTATTATAATTAAGATAAAGTAAATACAAAAATGACATAAGCTTATATCTTTTAGCAAAACAATTTTTACATATATATATATATATATATTATATTTTAGATTACAAATATTCATTATAAATATAAAAATATTTCCTACATAATGATATTTTATTTATAAATTTTAGACATTGAAAAAGTAAACATATATATGACATAATAATGATGCAGTATTTTCATTATTAATGAATGAATCAAATATTTTGTTATATAAATGTAAAAATAAATATAATTAGAAAGTTTTGATGACATACACTAATATTATTGGTTAATATTACATTTTAGGATTTCTTAAATGAATTTGGTTCGAATTAATAAAGTTTTTAAGACTTTAACAAAAATTTATTTTTGAGTAGTGTCAAAATTTACATAAATGAGTTTTTAAAACAAATATTATATTATTAATTTATATTCTATTCCTAAAACCCTAAGGTTCGGAAAAAGGACTTATATTGTTATTTTTGTATCATTAATGGACCACATGGGGGTCTCTTGGATGTATATACTATGCTTATTAACTTTATATTATAAAAATACAATGTGAGATGGTAAGTGTTAAACTAATTAACCAAGAGTTAAAACTAAAAGATAAGGTTAATATAATGACACAAACCTGTCTAAAATCGATTGGTTGAAAGGATTTAGACCCATACCCACCATAGACGTTGAATAATCAACTTTTCATCCATTATAAATCGAATATTAATTTATTATAAATTAATACTTTAAGTTTTTCCTAAAGAGCCCCTCCTCCCCCTTATAAAAGAACCCAACTTCTAACAAATTCTTCACAACGTCAAATCCTTTTGGCTCAGCCAAAACCTGCCCAAATATCCTCCAAACAACCCTCAATTCATCCTAGAGGCCTCAGTTTGATCTGAAAGCCAAACTAAGGAGCCCTTTTGATCAAATCAAAAGGAAGAACCCGAAGAAGAGGTAACGTCTTCACCACACTCTTTAAAGTTCCTTTCTTCTTCAACTTCTTCTTTCCTTGTTGTTTCCATTCTAAAATAATAAATCTATTACATTCTATATACTAGGATGTTATTATAATTATGTAACACACAAATTCATTATTCTATCCATCCCTTGAATGACATGTCACCATACGTGCGTACGTACGGCCTACCGTCTCCACGTTGTGGTGTAATAGTTATTCAATATACTATTATTTAGATGGGTATAATAATGATGTATAATTCATGTAAATAATAAATATAACATGATAATTATTCTTTCAATATGATATACCATCCAATTATATATTATTTTAATATCAAAATAATGATATTGTCGCTCATGCGTACGTACGGATTACCGTCTCCACGAACGCGATGAGATTCATTCCCCATCGTATCCATTCAAGACTAAATTTTATTGGATGATTAAAAATAATATTTAAGGACTTAATGTAATCTTTTATATGAGTATGATACAACCTATCCATAACAAACACTGCTTATATAAAAAAAACGAGTAAGTTAACACCTTAAACGACGATAATACTAAGATTTTATTAACAAAGCAATATTAAAAGATCATATATGATATCATATTAATATATATGATTATTGTATAATTCAATATAAATTATTTCACCATTATACAGGAGATTAACCTACCATCAACCAAGGAAAAGTACAAGGTAATGGTTTCTTCATCTCACTCCTTATTTCCGTGAGATTCATGCCATATTGCCACTATTACCTTTTGTGTGGTGTATGTACTACCAATAATTGTATTATTTGTGTAATACACTTTAATTTATGTGTATCTGCATTTTAATTGTATGATACATATTTTATGGGGTGTATGTTTCATAAGTTACCAAATTGGTAGGGGTTTATTTCACAATCTCGTCATTATCTGAGGTTGTTTATACGTAATTATCTACTGGGACCTCCTTATCATCCACATCCATGTTTCTTTAAAAAAAGTATTTCAAATCATTATTACTATATTATAGACTATGGGTTAATGTCATTTTTACCCTTTTTGACTTTTTATAAGATTTTTATAAAGGAATCATTCCGTCATTTTCCAAACAAGGTCATTTTTAACATTTTCGACAGATTTATGGTAAGAATGTCTTTTTTAACTTTTACGGCGGGTGCGTCTATTTTCCACCAATATAAAATCTTCAAAGATTCCCTTACAAGATAATAAGGATATTTTCAAAGTAAATATTTTATTTTTATTTTACATTTAAATGATTTCAAAAAAGTTATATTTCTCTCAAATAGTTTTGATTTCATCTATGTCAACATCCTTTGATAAATTTTACACTTATTTGAAGCTGATTTATTATGATACAAATCATCCATAATTTATGTAAGATTTTGTGATATTTTTTACTATGAATAAGTTATTTTTATGTCATTAATGGCTTATGATTAATGTTTTGGCATTTCGTCTGCTAGTTTTAATACGATTGTTTAAGTTGTATTTGATCCTCTTCTTAAGATTAATGTGTTGGACTAGTATGTTTCGGGTTGGGGACCGGTAAATGTAAGCCATCCGGGTTGGTGTCCAGTTATTTGCGGCACTCCGAGTTGGTTTCCGGTTATTAGAGGCACTCCGGGTTGGTGTCCGGTTATTAGAGGTACTCCTGGTTGGTGTCCGGTTATTAGAGGTACTCCGGGTTGGGTTTCGGTTACAGTAGCCCCTAGGTCTTGGCACGAGGCCTTGATAAAAAATTAAATCTCAACATTATACATTCCCTCGTTATGGAAATAATATTGATGGTTCATGTGGTCATTCGACTAGTAGAATACCCATGATTATGTTTTATTATGGCATTATTTACTCATCTCATATTATTTCCATAAAATTATTCATGTTTATTATTGGTAAGGGCATGTGGTTTTAATTATTTACCATGATTAATATTTATTTCATTTTCCTCTTTATTACTTACCCTTACTGAGCATTTGAGCTCACCCCTTTCAATTTTTTATTTTTCCCAGGATTTCAAGAAGTGCATTGTGATTGATATGCCGGTTTAAGACAAGGGAATAATGGAGTTCATAGAGATTATTTATGTTTTTTTGTATGCCTTAAAATGCAATGTAACATTAATGTATGTAATCTATTTTCCAAGACTGCTAAACTGATCGGTCCTTCGGGACTTGATTCCTTGTAATCATGCCAGTGTATTAAAATAATGCACAGACTCTGGGTAATTGGGGTCCGGGAGTTATAGTTGGTATCAGAGGAATTTTAGTAATAACCTTAGAAACTAGATTTAGATAAACTATGATTATAGCACATTACCCTAAGATAGACTTTGAGGATTATTATAGAAGATCTTCCTAGAATTTTGGTATTGTAGATATTTTGTGTTTTTTTCGAGAAATACATCCATGTCTGGATACGAGCAGGTTGAGGTGGCTCTGTCACAGAGGTACCTAGGGATAAAACCCGAAAACACCGCTTTAAGCTCGACTTGAACGGAAACTAATGCATGAAAACGGGCCTTGCTGCACTCTTGGTTACGACACTACTGGGGGATATACTTAGGATAATTTTCATTTTCTTTACAAACCGCTATGAAGGGTTTATGAGTTTATACATCCTCAAAGAAAACATTTTTCTGATTATGGATTATATCCATAAACTATTCCATTTATGTTAGGTATTTTACATGTTTGGAATTATTCATTGCAATTCATAAACTGACATATTTTATGCTATTGTATAGAAATGTCGCCCAGTAGAAGGAATGTGAACTCTAGAAATATGTATGTTCCAAAGAGTAAGAAGGATTGTAACTTTCATGGTATTAAACCATCATTTAGAAGGGAAATAGTCCCCCTCATATTATCATCATATGAAGAAATAGTACCATGTATTCATAATATTAGTAAAGATTTCTCTGATTCATATGGATTTGAAGAGAAGAAAGAGAAGAAAAGGATGGAAGAGAGAAAAATGGATAAAGGGAAGAGGGAAAAGAATAATTTTTCCATATGCTAGAACTGTGGGAAGAAACACCCAGGAACTTGCCTGAAAGGAATGGGTGTTTTTTATATGTGTGGAGAAAAAGGACACCACGTTTGTGATTGCAAGGGTATGAAAAATGTTTCCAATGTACAATGATCCATCTGCAAGGAGTGGGGACACTATGTGAATCAATTTTCAAATCATTAGAGTATGCCCCAAATGATGATATTGGATAATAATAAAGTTATGATACTACCACAGATGAAGAGGAATGGCTAGTGTTCATATGCTGTTATTAAAGAATTATTTCATTTGAGTGTTGTATCAATGATATACTGGTTATATGAATTATGGAGATAAATAAGGATTGTAACGCAGTACTATTTCATTGAGGATTTGAGATTATATGGTTCTATGAAAAGTGACTCAACAACAAGTTAATCTTTTTTTTAAAATACATGGTTGAAGGAATGGTAATCCTTAATATGTTCTTGATACTGAGGAAGTAATTTTGGAATAAGAGATGGTTGATTTGGATAAAATATATTGGATATTATTGACTACCATGGCACTGATTTATGGTTTGTTTATTTCATCGTTGATGGAATATTCAAAGTTTTTGGATATAAGGAATATATATAGTATTTTATAAGGAATAAGGGAGCATGAATGTAATAAATAAGGTTTTATGGTAATTCAGGGTGTTATAATATTTTAAAATTAAACATGATGAAGGTATTCACATGTTATTACGTGGAAAAAAATACCTTCATTATATTTAACTTCCTTATAAATTTTGGACTGTGATTTTGGACAGAGGTAATTTGGATAAGTCTAAAGGTTAGAATGGATTATATTTGAAATTTGATACAATTGTTAAGGTTAAATCATTTCTGAAGATTATTTTTGGATTGTTATAAAAAGGACAACCAGGAGGTCGGGCGGCAACCCAACGCGTCTGGCAAGGTCGTGAGACTTGAACCCACAACTGATGGGCGACAAGGGTGTATCACCTACCACTGGCCCACGAGATGTCCTGGATTAAATAAAGTAGTTTATTTTAATAAATTCTAGTTCATGAATTATAAATTCATTTTTTTTACCCCAAACGAATATGATAAATAGAATATTTTTTTAAGTTCTATTATCTTTTAGAGTGAAAGATGAGTTTGTGGTAGAAATTAGTTAAAGGATGGATGTAGAGACCTGAAGCTTGACGTACATAGATATTACATTACTTTTGCGGAAATACTTAATACATAACAAAATCAGACACACAAGGACCATAATAGTTTAGTGTCTTCGGAAACTTGGAATATAAACTTCTAATCATGTTGAAAGATCTTCAACATCACCCATAACGATCCTCCCCTTTTCGTTTCCTTACCTAAAACATTTCTATTATTCCTGGGGGAAAAGAATACATAAAAAGGGTGAGCTCAAATGCCCATTAAGGGTAAGCATGGAGAAAATAAAACAAACCATATACATTTGAACTTCAAAAACATGAACATAATATTTAAACATCAAAATCCTGAGCAATGACATAAAACATGGAAGTGCGTAAGGCATAGATCCTAATGGATCATCAATCATGATAAAATAGCATAGGAATAAAGCATGTAATTTTTTCATACATTAAGCACAAATAATTATTTCCGTAGTATCCAAGGCATTACTGCCATGACCATCTTAGTGGACAAAGTCCCTTTCTGAATCGAGTTCACTCCTCGTTTCAGTCCTGTAACACTGAACCGGATTAACTTACCGATCCAGACATGTCTATCTCACGAGATACAAATCTTTACCCAATTCATTGGAGGGAGATATAGGTCCCAACCATCTCATAATGAAATCATTCTTTCATGTGCCACAAAATCATAAATCATACATCATAGCATAACCCATGTAATAGAATGAGATTCTTAAACATCATGCCATCATAACATAATCCAAAGGAAAAAATGGATATCATTTCATCATAAGAAGAATCAAACCATGTAGATAAGGGAGACATTATAATTGAAACACAAACATATTAAATAATGTAATTTTAGATGGAAAATAGTTTTGATAAAAACACTTGAAATGAATTCTTGAGGAAAATATCCTTTATTCTTCAAAATCATTTTCTTTTCACAAAATTTCATGCAATTTTAAAATAAAAGGCCTTTGTTGAAAATAATCATGCAATCTTGTACAGGAATCATCATGAAAATAAGGCGTTATGAAACCGTAAAAATCTGTTCACGCCGTATAAGTTAAAAATAACATTCTCATCGTACTTTTGTCGGAAAAGTCAAAAAGTTCCTTGTATGGTAAACAAAAGAAAGATTCCTTCCATAACACGTGGTAAAAGTCAAAAAAGGGTAAAAAGGACTTTAAACATACATGAAAACATTTTTATAAAACTTGGACATGGATGAAAAATATAACCCCAGTAAATACTTACGAATAAGGAATCTTGGATAAAAATAAGATTTGAAAAATTATCCCTTACCTTACGTCTAATATGCTTCGTATGGATCCGAACCTCCTGTATAATTATTTAAATAATGTCATTGACTTATTACAGAATCATATTCATTGTTATGATATCATATATGGATCACTTATGGATTTATATTACCCATTTTTTGTAAATTAAGGTTAAAGTAGCATTTTGGGTAAAATCGTTTCATTTGTCGTTCGTGTTTTAACTTGTAATTATTCATATGATTACTTAGATCATGGTTACTTACATCCATAATGTAAAAAATTATTTATATATAATATATATTAGGAATATAAATATATATAATAGATCGATAAATGGATAGAAATACACCGTTCATGGAGACGGTAGGCCGTACGTATGCATGAATGTTGATTTCATTTCCTTATGGAATTGAATGGAATTAAGTAGATGACATACATATATATATATATACATAAATCCAGTATCATTATTATGTCATATATTTTATGATTACTTACTATATATACTTTATAATCATTCATGAATGGTTAATCATTGAGAAATAACCTAATCGCGTCGTGGAGACGGTAGTCTGTACGTACGCACGAGCGATGATATCATTCCCATGATCGTGGAATTGTATTGAGTTGTATGTATAATATTTTAAGAATCAATATCACTTTACAATAATCATATATAGTCATTATTTACACCATTATACCCATCCAAGTAAGGTGGTGATGGAAAATAGATTACACCACGGCCTGGAGACAGTATTTCGTACGTACGCACGTGCGGTGATTTCGTTTTCCATAGGATGGATAAATGGTGAAATAGGGTTTTTTCATAATTATAATAACATATCATTATATTATTTATATGGATGTTATTACTTCATAATGAAACAACTAAAGCAGAAGAAGTGGAAGAAGAAAGAAAGTTGAAAGAATCGGTAACGAACATGACCTCTTCTTTGAAGTGCCTTTTTGAGACCTCCTCTTAGGGCACTAAAATTGGTCTTTGAAGAAGACTAGGACCTCTAGGATGTTTCTATGGAAGTGGAGAAGAGAATTTGGCAGGGGTTGGCCGAGATTTAAGGCTCAAATTGGTGTGAGGAAGAGAGGGAGGAGGTGCCCTTTTATAAGGGAGGGGAGGGGCACCTTTGGAAATCTTAAAAATATTAATTTATAATAAAACTTTCCCCACTTAAAAACCTCCAAAAATGATTCATATTAGAATATTAGATGATATGGGGTTGTAATCTCATCAACCAATAATATTTATACATGTTAGGAAATTATTTTAAACATTATCAACTTGATTTATCCTTACTTAATCAATTTAATTTTATTTGTGGCAATAACATTCTAAATTTTAAATCATAACAAATAATTACATATTTGTTGTAAATAATCCATAATTGGATACTTTATAACATTTTAGACCATATAAATTTAAATTTATAATTTATATATATATTTTTGTGATTTTCAAACAATTTTATAATATGTTATTTTTATAAAATAACAATGGTGTCAATTTTGACACTATTCATTTATTTGAATTTAAATAAAATACATACAGAGGATATGTTCGAACTAAAATATTTAATATATTCATAAAAGGTCATATTTATCTATAAAATTAGTGGAGAACATTAAATAGTTCATATAATATTTATTTTATTATTTTTAAAACCATTTATTTGGTTTATCTCTTAATAAAATAATTACTACAACATTTTTGTATAATTATTTAATATACATATTTGTTGCATAAAAATTAAAATTAAAATCCTATGATGAAGATAAATATATTACCTTTCATAATAATACTTTTACTCGAATTTATCATCTTAAAATCACAATATTTAAATTGTTATATTTATTAACTTATGAAGGTGACAACTTTGGAATCATTTAAAATAAAATAATATAAGTGTCATAATAACTTTTATAAGACACCAAACGGTTATATATTAGGTAATTGGATGCTTAAGGTGTATATATACACTACCAATATGTTTTGGTCAGGTTTTTGGGCCTTTTAATGGGTATTATTATTTCAATAAAAACTATATTACTGATTTTTCACTTAATAAATAATTTCTGCATCATTAATGTATCACCATTAATGACAATTATTTAATCCCTAAAAATTAAAAATAAATTATCATGATATAAATACTTTTATTAGATTTCTGGATACTATTAATTTTCTAAGTTTTATGATCTTTATCACTAAATTAAAATTATTATACTTATAAGATTTAAGAGAGTGACATGTTGTCACTTTCTTTGGTTTTAATAATAAATAAATTATTTTCAAGGTCAAAAGTCCATAAAATGAATCTAATCCGACCCTTAGGTGATATGGGTATAATTTTAGCCATCCAATAGAATTTTGTCATGTGTTAGGGTAATTTTATAATATTATATTTACCCTTAATTACCCAATTAACCTTTAACTATGATAAATAAAATTTACCGTAGTTACTATTCATAATTCCCAAAAATAAAAAGTAGCCTATTAACATAATTTGGACCTAATGATTCCAAATATGGAATCCATTTTTCATATTCAATACATAGAAGTTGCAGAAATTAAATTAAAATTAATCCCATTGTCGAATGAAAACAGGTTTTTGATTAAAACATTGCAAAAGATTGAATTGATTTAACCTACGAATTCAATGTAAAATAAATGCTAATGACATAAATTATTTTAAATGGTAAAAATATATTCTATTTATTCTTTAAAACCATTCAATATTATAATTTAACCACATAAGTTATTACGATGAAAAAAGTTGTTTTTAATTAAAATATAGCACGTTTTTACTATTCATTAAAATATGAATGTTATCAGAAAAATATCAAAACATTATCCAATGTAAATTTTTATATCTTGATTAAAAATAAGAATATTATTTTTTCAAATTGAACTTATAAACTTGTTAACAGCTAGATTTAAAGTGGGTGCACCATCAAAAGGCGGTAAAACTGCATTTTTTTAAAACTACTTATTTTACCCGAAACATTTATTTTGTTCTTATACCATGTTCTAGAAAATGTGTAAGATGAATAATAATGTTATAAAAATAAAAAATTAGTAAATACTATTCATAAAGTCTAGTTCATAATAATATTATAATAATATACCGTTGTTTAGTAAAACCCGGTATTGCGTACAACGCACGCTATCGAGGAAGGTCGTGATTGGGTGTAATGAAAGCCAAGTTAGGGTTGTGTGTTGTACAAGACTCCTTTGTTGTTTCATATAACAGAATACAACCATATTTCATTTATACATTGAATATATATAAATATATACACACTCAATGTTGCGTAGAATGAATATTATCAAACGAACTTGAAATTGTGTGTAACACAGTCTAAGAATAGTGTTGCGTATACTGCAAGATAATACGGTGTTGCGTATAGAACAGGATAATCTTGTTGTATCATAAAAAAGGTGACATCAAATAAATTAAAAAGAATACTTATCATAAAATATCGGGTTGTTACATTCTACCCCCCTTAAAATGAATTTACTCTTCAAAATTCGTCGGAATTATGCACGGATTTCTACTTGAAAGATTCTTTAATTAAAACCCACATTGTAAAATGAAATACCAAAACTTAACTTTCAAAACTAAAGTATGAAACGTAATGGTTACCCAAATTAACTCATCGCTGGGTTTCCACGTAGAAGAACATAGGTGAAAGTAGGGATATGGAAGAGAAATTTAACAATCATGTTCTGATGGAGAGTGGTAGATAAAATGGCTATGAAAAGTCCAACAATCACAAAGACATATATTTGTGATGATATAAGGTACCATATGATTCATCGGATATAAGGGCACTAGGACAACAGTTTTGGTTTTCAAGATCATTTCCTAAATTTTGAAGAATTTGAACTAGATGAAATACTTGCTGATTTTGGTACAATCTCACTATTGTTCGTTCTTTGAACAAATTCCACTTCATATATTAAATAAATGAAGTTGAATTATTTATTCGTGAAGTGTTAGCAGATCATGTGATAGAATGATGGGTCATTCCATCTGTTTCAAACAAAATGTAGCAAAAGTTATAAGTCCATCTTATGGTTAGATTAATCGTATATGGTTCCAAAAATGAACTTATACTTCATATATCATACCACTTAATAAAATAAAACTAATTTCTACTAACCATGGACTTCTTGTAGGCCAGTGGTATGCGATAAAGGTTTGTCGCACTACGGTTGTGGGTTCGATTTCCACAGCCTTATCCGACGCGATGGGATGTCGCTCGTCCTACAGGTTGTCCTTTTTCTAAAACTACATTACTATAATATCCCATCAATAATATCGAAAAAAAAGTTTTATCCTTAAACAATACTAACTTATGTTCAACATAATCCATTCCAATCTCATAGTATATAGAAAACAATTACTAGAAGGGTTATCTACTAATAATGTGAATACAAGCATTTATCCCACATATATCGTAAGATATATCTTATTGGTTTAATTCCAAACACATGAATACCTTAGTCATATATTCTCTTGAAACATAAATAACCATAGAACCTTAGTGAAAACATGAATACTGTCAAAAGGTAACTATTTCCACATACAAAAATCCCAAAAATCTATATAATCAAACCATAATATCACTTAGTCCATATACCAGTCATGAGCTCATGAATACAATCAAACATATCATTATCTTCTTATCCCATCATTATGCGCATATCGTCTACTTTCCAAAAATATCTGAATAACCATCCATGGATACCAGTACCATTCAACATATACTTTCAAATACTTTAGTAAAAACAATAGTGTAACAATCCTTAGATGATTCTTTATTCCATAGTATCATACAATATTATTTATAAACATACAATCATTCCACTAACTTCTTAAACAACTAGATGAGCTTCATCATTTATTTAATCTCATATTTCATTTGTAGTCTCTTCATCATCATCCACATAAATACTACCCGTATGACCATGCTGATTCTCTTCATGAGATTTTCCCTTAGGGCATTGGTTTGAATAATAACCATACATTCCACATTTAAAACATCTAATCATTGTTGATTTCGTAGAAATACCATTATCTTTGTCCATGTGTTAACTGAACCTTTTCCTTTGCACTTACTGGCTTTGTGTCCTTCTTTTCCACACCCAAAGCATCTTCTAGTTCCTTTGAAAAAATCTCCCTGATTCCTCTTCCCACATGATTTACATGAGGGAAATTGACCTTTCTTTCCTCTATGATCATCATGAAACTCCATCTTTCCTTTATTATCTGAGTCGGGAAACTTACCAAAGTTGAGATTACTGATCATATTATGAGATTGCTGATTAGGCATAATAACGATGTTTGGACTTCCAAATCCCATTTCATTTGGTTGCTCATGAATAATATCATTCCATTGTCCGTCATATCCTCCATTATCGTGAATCTTCCTGTTTCCAGCCATTTTCTAAAACCCAAAAAGAATATTGTGAGAGGCAAAAATCATGCTAGGGAAAACAACATAGTAAAAGGGGAGTACCATCGATATCTAACATCTTAGGTTAAATTATATGATCGTTACAGTAGTTCTAGGACTATATCCTATATTTATACTTATCCTTAGGTATATCCCTAGACATACCTTAGAAATATCTCTTGGGATCTCACTAACGTTTTCACATCCTAGTTTCCAAAGGTTGAATAAACCTGTCCGCCAATACCAACTGTAGAGACCCGAAGCTTGAAGAACATAGAAATTACATTAATTTTGCGGAAATACATAACACATAACAAAATCAAACACACAAGGACTGTAATAGTTTAGTGTCTTTGGAAACTTGGAATATAAACTTCTAATCATGTTGAAAGATCTTCAACATCTCCCATAATGATCCTCCCCTTTTTGTTTCCTTACCTAAAACCTTTCTTTTAATCCTGGGGGAAAAGAAAACATAAAAAGGGTGAGCTCAAATGATCAGTAAGGGTAAGCATGGAGAAAATAAAACAAACCATATACATTTGAACTTAAAAAACATGAACATAATATTTAAACATCAAAATCATGAGCAATGACATAAAACATGGCAGTACGTAAGGCATAGATCATAATGGATCATCAATCATGATAAAATAGAATAGGAATAAAGCATGTAATTGTAGCATCCATTAAGAAAATATACTGATTTCCATAGTAACCAAGGCATTACTGCCATGACCATCTTAGTGGACAAAGTCCCTTTCAGAATCGAGTTCACTCCTCGTTTCAATCCTGTAACACTGAACTGGATTAACTTACCATTCCATCCATGTATATCTCTTGAGATATAAATCTTTACCCAAAGCATTTTAGGGAGATATAGGTCCCACCCATATCATAATTAAATCATTCTTTCGTGTGCCACAAAATCATAAATCATACATCATAGCAGAACCCATGTAATAGAATGAGATTCTTAAACATCATGCCATCATAACATAATCCATATAAATAAATTGATATCTTTTCATCATAAGAAGAATAAAACCATGTAGATAAGGCAGACATTATACTAGAAACATAAACATATTAAATAATGTCATTTTAGATAGAAAATAGTTTTGATAAAAACACTTGAAATAAATTATTGAGGAAAATATCCTTTCTTCTTCAAAATCATTTTGTTTTCAAAAAATGTCATGAAATTTTAAAAGAAAAGGTTTTTGTTGAAAATAATCTTGCAGTCTTGTAGAGGAAGCTTCATGAAAATGAGGCGTTATAAAACCGTAAAAATATGTTCACGCCATATAAGTTAAAAATATCATTCTCCTCATACTTTTGTCGGAAAAGTCAAAAAGTTCCTTATATGGTAAACAAAAGAAAGATTCCTTCCATAACATGTGGTAAAAGTAAAAAAAAACGGTAAAAAGGAATTTAAATATACATGAAAAAGTTTTATACAACTTGGACATGGATGATAAATATAACACCAGTAAATACTTACGAATAAGCAATCTCGGATAAAAATGAGATTTGAAAAATTATCCTTTACCTTAGGTCTGATATGCTTTGTATGGGTTCTAACCTCCTGTATAATGATTAAAATAATGTCATTGAATTATTACGGAATCATATTCATTGTTTTGATATCATATAAGGTTCACTTGTGACTTTATATTACCCATTCTTTTGCAAATTAATGTTAAAGTATCGTTTTGGATAAAATCGTTTCATTTGTCGTTCGTGTTTTAACTTGTAATTATTCATATGATTACTTAGATCATGGTTACTTACATCCAGAATTTAAAACATGATTTATATATAATATGTATTCAGAATATACATATATATATAATATATCGATAAATGGAAAGAAATACATCGTTCATGGAGATGGTAGGTCGTACGTATGCATGAACGTTGATTTCGTTTCCTTATTGAATTGAATGGAATTAAGTAGATGTAATTCATATATATATACATAAATCCAGTATCATTATTATGTCATATATTTTATGATTACTTACTATATAAACTTTATAATCATTCATGAATGGTTAATCATTGAGAATGAATCTCATCGGGTCGTGGAGACGGTAGTCCGTACGTACACATGAGTGATTATATCATTCCCATGATCATGGAATTGTATTTAAGTTCATGTATAATATTTTAAGAATCAATATAACTTTAAAATAATCATATATAGTCATTATTTACACCATTATACACATCCAAGTAAGGTGGTGGTGGAAAATAGATTACACCACGGCATGGAGACGGTATTCCGTACGTACGCACGTGCGGTGATTTCGTTTTCCGTAGGATGGATAAATGGTGAAATAGGGTTTTTTCATACTTATAATAACATATCAGGATATTAGTGATACTGATTTTATTACTTCATAATGAAACAACTAATGAATATGAAGTGGAAGAAGAAATAAAGTTGAAATAATCGGTAACGGACATTACCTCTTCTTTGAAGCGCCTCTTTGAGACCTCCATTTAGGGCACTACAATAGGTCTTTGAAGAAGACCAGGACCTCTAGGATGTTTCTAGGGAAGTGGAGAAGATAATTTTTCAGGGTTTGGCCGAGCGTGAATGCTCAAATTGGTGTGTGGAAGAGAAGGAGGAGGTTCCCTTTTATAAGGGAGGTGAGGGGCACCTTTAGAAATATTAAAAATATTAATTTATAATAAATCTAACCCCACATAAAAACCTCCAAAAATGACTCATATTCGAATATTAGATGATATAGGGTTGTAATATCATCAAATAATAAAATTTAGACATGTTAGGAAATTAATTTAAACATTATCAACTTGATTTATCCTTACTTAATCAATTTAATTTTATTTGTGGCAATAACATTCTAAAATTTAAATTATTACAAATAATTGCTTATTTATTGTGAATTGTCTATAATTGTATACTTTATAACATTTTAGACCATATAAATTTAAATTTATAATTTTAATATATATTTTTGTGATTTTTTATCAATTTTATAAATGTTATTTTTATAAAATAACAATAGTGTCAATTTTAACACTATTCATTTATTTGAATTTTAATAAAATATATACAAAAGATATGTTCGAAATAAAATCTTTAATAGATTCATAAAAGGTAATATTTATCTATAAAAGTAGTGTATAACATTAAATAGTTCATATAATATTTATTTTATTATTTTTAAAACCATTTATTTGGTTTGTCTCTTAATAAAATAATTACTACAACATTTGTGTATAATTATTTAATATACTTATTTTTGCATAGAAATTAAAAATAAAATCCTATGATGAATATAAATACATTACCTTTCACAATAATACTTTTACTCGAATTTAGCTTCTTAAAATCACAATATTTAAATTTTTATATTTATTAAATTATGAAGGTGACAGCTTTTGAATCATTTAAAAAAAATAATATAAGTGTCATAATAAATTTTATTAGACTCCAAAAGTTTATATATTAGTTAATTGGATGATTATGTTGTATATATACACTACCAATAAGTTTTGGTCAGGTTTTTGGGCCTTTTAATGGGTATTATTATTTCAATAAAAACTACATTTACTGATTTTTCACTTAATAAATAATTTCTGCATCATTAATGTATCACCATTAATGACAATTATTTAATTCCTAAAAATTATAAATAAATTATCATGATGTAGATAATTTTATTATATTTCTTTATAATAATCATTTTCTATGTTTTATGATCTTTATCACTAAATTAAGATTATTATACTTATAAGATTTAAGAGAGGGACATGTTGTCACTTTCATTGGTTTTAATAATAATAAAATTATTTTCTTGGTCAAAAGTCCATAAAATGAATCTAATCCAACCCTTAGGTGATGTGGGTATACATTTAGCCATCCAATAGAATTTTTTTCATGTGTTAGGGTAATTTTATAATATTATATTTACCCTTAATTAACCGATTAACCTTTAACTATGGTAAATAAATTTTCCCGTAGTTACTATTCATAATTCCCAAAAATAAAAAGTAGCCTATTAACATAATTTGGATCTACTGATTCAAAATATGGAATCCATTTTTTCAAATTCAATACACATAAGTTGCAGAAATTAAATTAAAATTAATCCTGTTGTCGAATGAAAACGGGTTTTTGATTAAAACATTGCAAAAGATTGAATTGATTTAACCTACGAATTCAATGTAAAATCAATGCTAATGACATAAATTATATTAAATGGTAACAATATATTCTATTAATACATTAAAACCATTCAATATTATAATTTAACAACATAAGTTATTACAATGAAAAAAGTTGTTTTTAATTAAAATATAGTGTGTTTTTACTATTCATTAAAATATGAAAGTTATCAGAAAAATATCAAAAAATTATCCAATGTAAATTTTTATATCCTGATTCAAAAGAAGACTTTTAATTTGTCAAATTGAACTTATAAACATGTCAACAAATATATTTAATGTGGGTGCGCCATCAAAAGGCGACAAAACTCCATTTTTTGAAAAAAATACTTATTTTACCCGAAAAATTTATTCTGTTCATATACCATATTTTAGAAAATGTGTAAGATGAATAATAATTTTATAAAATAATAATTTTAATTAATACTATTCATAACGGCTAGTTCATAATAATATTATAATAATATACCGTTGTTTAGTAAAACCCGGTATTCCATACAACACACGCTATCGAGGAAAGTCACGATTGCGTGTAATGAAAGCCAAGTTTGGGTTTCATGTTGTGCAAGACTCCTTTGTTGTTACATAAAACAGAACCCAAAAATATTTCATTTATACATTGAATATATATATATATATACACACACTCAATGTTGCGTAGAATGACTATTATCAAACGAACATGAAATTGTGTATAACACAATCTATGAATAGTATCGCGTATACTGCAAGCTAATACGGTGTTGTGTATATCACAAGATAATCATGTTGTAGCATAAAACACATGACATCAAATAAAATAAAAAGAATACTTATCATAAAATATCAGGTTGTTACAATGGAACTCTACTTGTCAAGTATATATTTTTCTTCTCCTATTATTCTATAAATAAATTAATTCTTATACTTTATTGAAGGGATCTTAAAACCAAAAATGTGTTATCCTAATACCGTATGTTTTTCTGAACCGATGGTATTTTAAATCAACATAGATTGATGAATTTAAGGACCTCAATTTTAAACGTGTTTGTGATTGATGACCTCAATGACTAACTATAAATATTTATGTTTTCCTCAAAATTTTATGTCTCTAATTTCCACCAATTTTATCCTAATCGAGATCATAATTTGGTGGTGACCCTTTCATTTCTCTTTTCCTCTTATTAAGACTAAATTTTATTAAGAAAATTTCCAATGTGGGTTTTCCCACAAAGATATTTCCTATTTTCAACCTTTATTTTCGAAAAACAATATAAAATTGCAAGGATGCAATTTATTGATGGAGGGAAGAATGTAACATCCCGCGATTTCATAGTGTGTTAATTCTTCAAAATAATTCAATGACTTTCACTACACGCAACACTGAGTTCAAGCACACCATGACTTACCAAACAAGTCGTTCAGAAGAGGTTATGAATAGTATTAACTAAATTTTGAACTTTATATAATCCTTATAATTTTAGAATCTATATTATGAGTTTCCTAGACATAATGTAAGAACAAATTCATTTTTTTATATAAAAGAAGTATTTTTCAAAAATTCACTTTTACCAACTTTTAATAGTGAACCCTTTGTAAATTCAATATTTTAAACTTTTATATATACAATTTGGCTAAATAAATTTATTTATTTTTAGAATGGGGACATCAAAAATTTACAATGAAACACCCCAAGTTTCCACGATACGCTTCTCTTTGAATAAAACAGTAGCGTGTGTTGTACGCAACTTCAGATTCTAACACACACCACAACCAATCAAACCAGCCGTTATGAATAGTAATACCTACTTTTTTAAATTTTATAAATTTTATCACTCAAAATGGACTTCATTTTTTGGATTCGGAATATCTAATTTAGCCAAGGGTTAAATTTTGGTACTTTTCGGATAACTTTTATATTTTGATGAATAGTGAAAATTGCTAAAAAAAATTAAAAACAACTTTTTTAATCAAAATAATTAATAGTGATAAATTATGCATTTGAGTGGTTTTAAAGTATATTTAGAATATATTTTTACCATTTAATAAAATTTTGGTCATTGGACATAATTTCACAATAAAAACGGACATAAACAAGTGTCAATCTTTTGATAGTTATTATATATTAAAAACACACATTTTCTTTTGACTGCGGGAGTTAATTTTGTATTAATTTCGGCCACTTCTTTGTTTTGAATTTGGAAAAATGGATTCCATATTTGAAATCAGGATTTCCAAATTGTGTAAATAGGTAACTTTTATTTTTATACATTTTGAATAATTACATCGGTAAATATTTTATTTTCTATGGTTAAAGGGTAAATCCGGTAAATAGGTTTAAAAAAATAATATTATAATAATAATAAATTACCCTAAGACGTGTCCTAAAATTATTTTAGGATACATTTCCGACCATGGGAATCTTTGGGTCGATTTTTGGGACCTCATGGAGCCACTTGTAGGTGATAGGGACACCTTATTATAATTAAGATAAAGTAAATACAAAGATGACATAAGCTTATATCTTTTAGAAAAACAATTTTTCCATATGGATATATATGTTATATTTTCGACTATAAATATTCATTTGAAAGATAAAACTATTTCCTACATAATTATATTCTATTTATAATTTTTATACATTGAAAAAATAAAAATATATATGACACAATAATGATGCATTATTTTCCTTATTAACAAAAGAATCAAATAATTTTTTTTATAAACGTAAAAATAAATATAGTAAAAAGTTTTGAAGACATAAACTAATTTTATTGGTTAATATGAAATGGTAGGATGGCTTAAATGAATTTTTTTAGAATTAATAAAGTTGTTATGACTTTAACAAAAATCAATTTTTGAGTAGTGTCAAAATTGACATAAATGAGTTTTTAAAACAAATATTATATTATTAATTTATATTATATTCCTAAAACCCTATGGTTCGGCCAAAGGACTTATATAATTATTTTGGTGTCATTAATGGACCACTCTTAAGTCTCTTTGATGTATATTGTATGTTTATTAACTATATATTATAAAAATACAATCTGACATGGTAAGTGTTAAACTAATTATCCAAGAGTTAAAACGAAAAGATAAGGTTAATATATGACACAAAACTATCTAAAATATATTGGTTGAATAGATTTATACTCATCCCCTCCTTAGACTTTCAATAATCCACTTTTGATCCATTATAAAACGAATATGAATTTATTATAAATTAATACCTTAAGTTTTTCCTAAATAGCCCCTCCTCCCCCATATAAAAGAACACAACTTCTAACCAATTCTTCACAACTTAAAAGCCTTTTGAATCAGACAAACCATTACCAAATATCCTCCCAACTTCCCTAAATTTATCCTAGAGGCCTTAGTTTGATCAGAAAGCCAACCTAAAGACCCCTTTTGATCAAATCAAAAGGAAGAACCCGAAGAAGAGGTAACGTCTTCACCACCCTTTTTAAGGTACCATTCTTCTTCAACATCTTCTTTCCTTGTTATTTATATTCAAAAATAATAACTCCAGTACCTTATATATAATGTGATGTTATTATAATTATGGAACAAACAAATTCATTATTCTATCCATCCCTTGAATGACATGTCACTATACGTGCGTACGTACGACCTACCGTCTCCACGTTGTGGTGTAATTGTTATTCAATATACTATAATTCATATGGGTATAATAATGATGTATAATTCATGTAAATAAAAAATATAACATGATAATTATTATTTCTATATGATATAACATCCAATTATATATTATTTTAATATCAAAATAATGATATTGTCACTCATGCGTACGTACGGATTACCGTCTCCACGAACGCGATGAGATTCATTCCCCATCGTATCCATTCAAGATTAAATTTTATTGTATGATTAAAAATAATATTTAAGTACTTAATATCATTCTGTATATGAGTACGATACAACCTATCCATAACAAACACTGCTTATATAAAACAAATTGATTAAGTTTACACCCAAAATGATGATAATACTAAGATTTTATTAAAAAAGCGATGTTAAAAGATCATATATGATATCATACTAATATATATGATTATTGTATAATTCAATAACAATTATTTCACCATTATAAAGTAGGTTAACCTACCATCAACGAAGGAAAAGTACAATGTAAGGGGTTTTTCATCTCACACCATATTTTCGTGAGATTCATGCCATATTGCCATTATTAAATTTTGTGTGGTGTATGTACTTCCCATAATTGTATTCTTTGTGTAATACACATTAATTTATTTGTATCAACATATTCATTGTATTATACATCTTTTATGGGGTTTATGTTTCCTAAGTTACCAAATCGGTAGGGGTTTATTTCACAATCTCGTCATTATCTGAGGTTGTTTATATGTTATTATCTACTGGGATCTCCTTATCATCCACATCCATGTTTCTTAAAAAACGTATTTCAAATCATTATTACTATATTATAGACTATGGGTTAATTTCATTTTTACCCTTTTTTACTTTTTATATAATGTTTATAAAGGAATCTTTCCATTATTTTCCAAACAAGGTCCTTTTTAACCTTTTTGACTGAGTTATGGTAAGAATGTCTTTTTTAACTTATACAGCTGGTGTGGCTATTTTCCACCGTTATAAAATCTTCAAATCTTCCCTTACAATCTAATAAGTATATTTTGAAATTAAATGTTTTATTTTTATTTTACTTTTAAATGATTTCAAAAAAGAGATATTTCTCTCAAATAGTTTTGATTTCATCTATGTCAACATCCTTTGATAAATTTTACACATATTTGAAGTTGATTTATTATGATACAAATCATCTATACTGTATGTAAGGTTTTGTGATATGTTTCACTATGAATGAGTTATTTTTATGTCATTAATGGATTATGATTAATGTTTTGGCATTTCATATGCCAGTTTTAATACGATTGTTTATGTTGTATTTCATCCACCTCTTAAAATGAATGTGTTGGAATAGTATGTTCCGGGTTGGGGACCGGTAAAAGTACTCCCTCCGGATTGGTGTTCGGTTATTTGTGGCACTCCGGGTTGGATTCTGGTTATTAGAGGCACTCTGGGTTGGTTTCCGGTTATTAGAGGCACTCCGGGTTGGTGTCCGGTTATTAGAGGCACTCCGGGTTGGTGTCCGGTTATTTGAGGCACTCTAGGTTGGTTTCCGGTTACAGTAGCCCCTAGGTCTTGGAAAGAGGCCTTGAAAAAGAAATTAAATTTCCGCATTATACATTCCCTCATTATGGAAATAATATTGATGGTTCATGTGGTCATTCGACTAGTAGAATACCCATGATTATGTTTTATTATGGCATTATTTACTCATCTCATATTATTTCCATAAAAGTATTCATTTTTATTATTGGTAAGGTCATGTGGTTTCAATTATTTACCATTAATAATATTTATGTCATTTTCCGTTGTATTACTTACCCTTACTGAGCATTTGAGCTCACCCCTTTCAATGTTTTATTTTTCCAAAGATTCCAAGAAGTGTATTGTGATTGATATATAGGGTTAAGCAAAGGGAATATTGGCGTTCATAAAGATTATTTCTGTTTTTTTGTATGTATTAAAGTGAAATGTAACATTCATGTATGTAATATATTTTCCAAGACTTCTAAACTGATCGGTCCTTCGGGACTTGATTCCTTGTTATCATGCCAATGTATTAAAATAATGCACCGACTCTGGGTAGCTGGCATCGGGGCGTTACAAAAATCATCAGAGATTTGAAGTTTATGTTTTAATTACCATTAAATAATCAAATCTAATAATGTTTATTTTTATATTTTAATCATTATCTCTTAGATTATCCACCCTCTATGTAAATCCTTTCAAACCCTAACCATGGAATCAATATTTTATTAGTTTTTTTATTTATTATAGCCAAAAAATAAGTTGATCTTAATATTTTATATTAATTATTGTGATTCCAAATATGTAATTTATTTTAAATGATACAATATAAATAATTGGTATAAATTAATTTTAAAATAATATCTCAAAACAAAACAAAAACTATTTTAATCAAAATACATTTTTAATCATAAAATCGAGTTTACCATAATTCCATGACATGAAAAAACAATTATATGAATGTTAAATTATTTTATTTAATATATTATCTAAAATTTTAATTAAAATCATTCATAAATATAGATTAAACTTATTTATTATTATAAAAAACTCATTGTTCATATAAAAATAGTTATTTTTGGAAAAACATCTCTTTTTTAACATAAAATGATTTTGTTTTAGTTTTATAAAAAAATTAATTAATTTTATAATTATGTAAAAAATAATTTTCCATAATATAGTTATTCCTATTTTTACCCACCAATCTAACAGCTATAAAATAATTTTTATTTTAAATAATAAAATTTTATATCAAATTGCATTTCATTTAAACTCGATGCTACATGTAAAGAAAGATATCAATGAAATACAATTTATTTAAAGAGAAATATATCATAAAATATAATTGTGTCACATTATTCCCTAATTATAATAATTTATCCATTAATTATTCAACATTTGTACAACCAATTGAGTATACTATTTCCACATCACAACATTTATTTCCAATGAATCTTACTCAAATTTATGGTTTCACCCAAAAAACATTAACAAAGTCAGTGGTTTTGTTTAAAAAAATTATCTTTGATACAGAATCTCCATTGATGGTTTCTCAAAAGAGATATCAGGTTCTATTGGAATGCCCTCTAAGTTTGAAACATTTGAAATAACAAGCATGTACTTCAGTATGAGTTATGTGTGGATTACATCGTTATCTAGAGATAAATTTGGTGGTTATGTCAATAGATAAGAAATTGTCGCAATATGATCACGAATTTCAAAGGGACTGATATATATTGATCTCAACTTTCCCTTATTTCCAAATCTTATATCCTTCTTATAGGGAAATATTCATAGTAATACCTTCTCAGAATCATTCAATTTCATATCTCACTAAATATTGTCAGTATCACTCTTCAGTTGACAATGATCTACCTTGTTGTGTTGTTGAATAGATTTAACCTTCTCTTTTTTTACTACTTCCAAATAAAGTCCCAATATATTTATTTATAAAACATTATCTTCATGAATTAGTGTTTTATACTTCATTCTATATAGGACTTCATAAAGATCCATCTAAATGATCTTGAAAAACTATTATTGTAATGAAATCCCACCCTAGTATGATATTGATCCAATCCAGCATTTAAATCAATAAAAAAATCTAAATATATCACCTAATGGTTTAATGGTATTATTACATTTTCATAAGGGTGATATGTGGTACTAAAACTGAACTCTATACCTAGATCTTGTAGAATAATTCTCTAGAACTTCATGTTAAACCATGGATCCTGAATAAATATTATAGAATTCCGTACTCTATACAACCTTAAGACATTTTTAATGTATATATGGGAATATTTATCAAGAGTGAAATATTATTCTATGGATGTTAAATGTATTTATTTCATAATAAGGTCAACTAGAACCAAAATTGAACTCTTACCTTTAGAATTTTTATAGGTTAAAACAATTAATTCCATGGAAATGTTTTCTTATTTCCATTATGGTATGTGTAATGGTTGTAAAATTACCTTAGAATTATCTCTACCACCCTTAACATTTATACATACCTTTCATCATGATATATACTCTATAAAATCCCTTTTTTGTAATCCCAAAAAAAATATTTTGTATACCTCTATACATATTAATATTTTTGGAATGAATATAGAATGACAAATTTTTAGCCTCATCCAATATTTCCTTATACAATTATTTTATTGATGGGACACATAATTAATTTATAAACCTTATCATTCCATCAAAAACATGGTTGAACTCAGGAACAATTTATACCTTCTTTTTTACTTCCACATCCTCCTTTTTCACCTCTTTAATCATCACATGGATGGATGACTGAACATTCACTACAACATATTAGGGGACTAGTGGGGATTTTGTAGTTTGGTTGGGATTGTAAACACCTCTAAAGTTTCCATAAGAAATAAAATAGTTTCATTTTCACCCATTTTGACGTTATTTTCTAAAAATATTCATATAATGATATTTAGTGGTGGTTATTTATAATTTTAGAAGTATATTTTTTTTAAGAAATCAATCAAGGGTTTCTTGAAATTTTTTACCATCAATACATTTAATAATATATAATAACAGTTTAAACCACTTATAAAAATATTTTTACTATGCGTAGTATCGATTTAAAATGCTAATATATATTTATAACCACAAAATTAAAGCTGCATAATCTTCTTCATTATGAAAAATGATTAAAGTAACCATAACCAAATCACTATGGTTATTGATAATACATGGAAAAAATAACTCATATTGATATTCTAAAATCCATAACATGCCAACTATAAATGGACATTCAATTATAATATAATAAAAATATAATAAAAATTTATTCCAAATTAAAATATATTCATTTCATGATCTCATAATGAATTTTCTTATATAAAAAAGTATAATATTATGTGATAATTAAAAATAAAAACATAAGGAGTGTTAATATAAGATTAACCAAGCCTGGGGTATCAATAAACACAAATTGAGGCTTTTAAATATATAAACACAAATCAAATAATGTAACATAAAAATATAATCCATGTACGACAATTTCAAGATTAACAATAAAATATAAAATCAATTGATTTTAAATATTATAAACAAAGATCAAATAATAGTGAATTAAATGCATTATCAAAACTAAAAAATCCATGCTTAAAATAAATAAAAAATAATTACCTCTAAAATCAATATACAATAACCTCATCATATTTCCACTTCATGCATACTTATGTATAACCACATTCCAGAATATTACCACATCATGGAATATTTCCTCATAATCATATAAACCCACCATATATATATAACCCCATATTTTATTTGACAACAAAACCAACTATGCATGTCAATTGCACACCCATTTTACATTTTTACCATACACCCTCATCAATCATTACTATAACATCACCAAACAACTTCAAAGAAACCCAAAATCAAAAAGTAAGATGAAAATAATTACTTTAATACTTTTCCAATAGCAAGGCTTTTATATAAAAAGAAATCTATAAACTATTCCCCCATAATTTAATTGACCATTCTTCAATTATTTCGTAAAATATTATTAATCTCACTATAAGATAATAGAAATTGAACCACAACCCCACTATCATTCAGGAAACCACACAACACCCCCAATCTAACAAATGTAAAAATGATAGAATTAGAAACAATGGATTAAACCCAAAACTTATACACCCATGACTTGATTATAACCTCCTCATTATATGGGTAAACATAAATCTAACTCATAAAATGAACATACTAAAATCCATGATTTTATCAAATTCATCATATTCTACACATACCAACTCTAATATTACATTTAATAAAATGATACAAATATTTCAACTTATCATATATCACCCATCACCAAACACACCTATATACCCTAACAACATCACTTTATTATGATACGAACCACCCCATATTTATCTATTTTACCACAAAATACCAAATATTAATATGTAAAAACACGAATTACATGTATTTTTATTATAAAAATGAAATAAAATAACATCTCAACACCAACCCCAATGAATAAGAAACCACCATCCACCAACAATTCTACAAAAAAAATCATGACTTCCAAAGACTACTACCATATATTTACTACACCAAATGGAAAATAAAAAAAGTCATCAAACAATAATGGAATACTTTTTTGGGTAAAAATCCCTCAAGGATTCATTGAAACATTTTTTAGTTGATTGTGCTTGTTGACAAAGCGGTCCTCCATGTTCTGTTTGTTGACAACGAAAACCACGATGTTCAATTTTTTTGACAAAATGGGGTTTACATTGTGATGTGTCAATTTAAAGAGATTTTTCCAATAATTAATGATTTAAAGAATAACCGTGACAAAATAATGTAAGATCTTGAGGTGGTACAAAAATAGTACATACAAGGGGTGCTATTTTCTACTGATTGCCAAATATTTTGGCCTCAAAATCGACAAATGGAGAAAAGTGTTTTGGGAAAAGGGATTTGCGCACCATTTTCTTGGAAGATTTGAAAGTGGTGCTCAATATGAATTTTAATAGTAGAACATCAAAATATATCAATGTAAATAGAGTTTCCCAAGTTATGGTTTGGGTGTGCAGGGTGACTTGGACGATAGAGGCTCGAGCGGCTGAACCTGCGCGCTAGGAGGAAACTTGCGTGTGGGGTTCAGGGTGACCAAAATGCCTATAAATAGAGGACTAACCCCCACAAAATTTTCTATAAATATCAACACTTATAGATATTTATGCCTCCATTCATGTAAGTAGGTTTCTTCTTGCAAGTGGTGGTTTGGGCGTGCAAGTAAAAATATATTCACAAGTTGTACTCAATCTGATAGTTTCACGCCAATAACTTTTTGGTGGTAAAAGGGTGTGAGTATATAGTGTTTTGAGTAAAACAGAGGAGTGTTGAATAGGTGGTTTTGTGACCCTTGTGCGCTAGGCTTGGATAATCACTCTGGTCATTCTAAGGTTGCGCGAAAGTATGAATATTTCTTAGTGCACCTGTGGTAAAGAAGTATTCATTAGTGAATGAATGTGGAACATCAATAGAGAATCTACATACAAAGAAAGATGAATTCATTTTTGATAATGAAGGGACCTAAATATATTTAAACTCTGATTGGATCTTCTAAAGAAGCAATGAGCACACTTCAGTTGAGGGAGATGTGATCTTTTAGATAGTGAGTGGTTGCAAACCATGAGGGACAGTGAATCCACTCTGATCATTGTAAACACCAGTGTGATTTTAGTGGATTTGGTACATCGGCACATGGATGGTGTCTGCTCCTTGGATTTTTCCCAGTTAGGGTGAACCAAAAAAACATATTGTGTCCTATTCAGGCTTTATGATTTTCCCATACTCTATAATGGGAAGGATAGATAATATAGTTTTGTTTAACAATGAAATGATATCAATAGGGGAAGTTGTTTTAATCTATCATACATGGATTCACCCCCCCCCCCAAGGTATCTAAACAAATGGACCTAATAACATTAAATGAAATATTTTAAAAAATAACCCAAAATATCTTAATAATGATTAGTGTAAGGGTATCTTAAGAAGAAAATTTCTAAAATTAACCAAGCATATAGATTTATTTAAATATAAGAGAAATATATATATCCCTTACCACCAAACAAAACATGTTTTGTCAGCAAACATATCATTATGTTATTATGTCAGGATTTTAGTTACCAAACACCACCAAGCAGTCAAATTTCAAGCATAAACACTTCCCAATGAACTAATATCAACACCATATCTTTCTCTATATTAATATTTACTCCCGTATACTAGAACCTGTATGATAATTTTTTTATAATTAAACAGTTTTATATATTAAATTTCAACATACAACAAATAAAATATTGTATTCTAAATTATTATAGAATTGTGGGATTTACCTATTCACCCAATCCATCCACTAATGCAATGTCACTAGGGAAAAATCCTTTTACCTTCTCATATAATTCAACCAATGGTTTCTATAGATAAATTACCATTGCATCTTTTTTATGTATATGGTCCCTTGTTGCTTGATTGTGCTCCCCTATAGTTAATTTTTTTCATTTCAGGAAACAACCTCTAATCAACTCAAGGTAGAGAGTATCTACAACCTATAGAATATTCAATGGAAATCCTCAGTTACCTACCGAAGACCTCAAATGATGATGATCTTAAACCCATCCCACCCACATGACCTGGATTCTCCTTCACAAGGACTTGACAAAATTGATCATCCTAGGAGACCCAGAAGGACTACATGTAATAGGAATTCCATAGTTATTTTAATTTTACCTATGCAAAAAATATCAGTATATTTTAATGAAATACCTATTAAGAAGGAGAAAACTGAAAATAAGATATTAAATTGAAAAATGAATTCATACCCCCACTTCTATGGAAGGATTATTAACATAACCCCGAATGGATTTCATATGAGCATCCAACTAATGTTCATTACGGGAGAATTAGTGCCCAAAATTATTTTTCTACATTTAAAAATATAAATAAGTAATTCGGTTATGAAATATAAAATATTATCATATAAATATTTAAACTAATGAAAATAATTCCAAAGTGGACCTATATCCTAAAAAAGACTTTGAACAACTAGTGAGGTGAATTATTTGTTTTGATTGACTTGTTACATTTTATTAAACTTAGTAAAATAAATATCATGTAATTTAATAGGAATGTTTTCAATGTCATCTCTTTAGGATATGTATGTATATATATAATGAGATTAATAAAATTAGATACTTTACAGTACCATGTTATTCTCATGGATTTGTATATAAAAAACACTTTCCAAAATACTCTAGGTACCCCCTCTATTTGTCTTATCATACTATTTATGAGTGGTCAATGATGTACCATTGAATTCATTCCACAATCATTATGTAAAATCAATCCATTTTTTACCAAAAAATTTCAGATACCACTTTTATGTGATAATATTAGAAATAATAAAATGGAATAACCTCTGTATATAGATAAATGTTTTTAAAATATTATAATTTAATTAAATAATGACATTTAATTGAGTCACAAGGTATTCAAATTACATTTTCTGGGAATCAAATGCATCTTTATTCCAATATTGAGGCATATGTGTCTATTCAAAATATGTGATCATAAGGGTAACATGTTCATCCACTAATTGTAATAAAATATGCATAAATAATCAATAGTTTCATTTGTGGGGACCCCATAAAAATAAAATGGAACAACTATCTACAGTCAATTCAGATTCCAAACACTGGAATTGTTAATAAATTTTTTGGTAGTATCATTGATTTCATATTTTCTGAAAAAATAGAAATTAGTATAAAAATGTGGAATAAAATTTTTCAAATTAAAATTTTTGCATACAACAGTCACCCTTCAATATCCTCATGATGAAATAGAAGTGGAAACAAGTTCCCTCAATGTAGAGTCGTTTTGTGTTAAACATACTGAATCGGGAAGCAATTTACCATATATTGATGGGAGGGAGAATGGGGGGGGGTGCTCCAGATGCTGAATTGAGGGAGTTGGATAGTGTGGAATATGATGATGAGGGGAATATAGAGGGAGTCAATGATTCTATTGAAAGTGATATCGAGGTATAGTTAGGTAACACTGATGACATCTATATAGTCATGGGAACATCACCTAGGATTTAACTAGGATTAGTGAATCAATACTTACATGGAATTCCTATCATTTAAACAAGTAATAAAATTTAGAACATAAATTTTTAATTATTCATGAAGAAAATTAATTTCAGAAATTATAACAAATTAATAGTACTGAAAAACATAATATACATAAGTTTGATAATGAAGGACTCTCAATAAAAACAAATACGACATTTACATTTTAAAAATTCAAAAAATCATGCATAAAAATTAATTGAAATATGATAACAGATCTATTTAACTGGAAAATTAAAACATATAACATATGTGTCTTATAAGTTAATTTATGACTACACATATAATAATTTTTCAATCAATAATTTCATTATCATGCACCATAATTACTTCATCTACTTCATCCACCTTTGTAGGACAAATATTTTCAATATCATGGTTAAAAAATAGGTCAGTTCTTTTTATTGGTGGGATTCAATGTCATTGGTCATGTATTCCACTTAATACCCTATATCAAACAAGTCTCTTTGTTTTATGTTAAAAAAATACACTCTATCCATTATCTATGACATCTTCCACATAACATACCATTTTTTATGATGAGAAGATATATAGATCATGAAATTCAAGGTCACCAACATCAATTAAGAGGAACAAGTTCACAAAAGTAAATTTCAAGGAATAAATTCTAATACCCCTAGTGATATTAACCCACTTTTATTTGAATATAACAACCAAAAAATGATAGTGTTAATTTAATTCAATAATATCTATTGACATTACAAAGTATAACAATTTGGAAATTAAAAATATACTACTGTTGTTGTTTTATAAACCCTCTACCTAATAAATTTTATGAAATTTTAATCCATTCAAATCCCATGATCCTAAATTTATGGCGTGTTTTAGAGGACCTTGAGCCAAAAATATCAAATCATAATATAAATCATCCTAAGCATCATAAATCATGATCTTAAAATTTTAATTTAAATTATTAGATATAAAACATTTATGGTTCAACCTAATATCTATGTTGATTGAAATATTTATGAACGTACAAGATGTACAAACAATGCTATAAGTTGATTATTTATATATTTTGTTACATCTTTCTCATTTTATGTGCTACATTTCATGAATCTCTTTGTTTTTATCTTGACCTCGTCAACAAATGGATTTACAATTTCACTATTTAGTAGTGCTTATCTATGTGATTATAATAATTCTATTTCTATAAATGTAATATTTTATACCCTCCTATCTATTCATCAAATATTTGTAATAATTTTATTATTTCATTTGTAGTTTAGATTTAATAAATATTTCCTCAAAACATCCAAATTAATTTATTCTTTTCTCAATAGCACCCAACTATCTAGAAAAAAGTTAAGACACTCCTCTACTAAATTAACCACATAAATAGATCCTTCAAGTTGAGATTTTTTTTTCAAATATGATTTAAAATAAAAAAAGGTATCTGTGAAATAAAA
This sequence comes from Viscum album, assembly GCA_963277665.1. Classification (NCBI taxonomy): domain Eukaryota; kingdom Viridiplantae; phylum Streptophyta; class Magnoliopsida; order Santalales; family Viscaceae; genus Viscum; species Viscum album. Next base: position 662,613,160 of record OY728139.1, on the reverse strand, counting down.
TAAATAAAACATTGATATGTATTAAATTATGTTTTGAAAATAGTTTACATAAGATGAAAATAAAATAAATAAAGTACCTCTCAGTTGGATATATCCAATGATAATGTATTGGACCTTGAAATTTAGTTTCCTCAACCAAATGCATAGTTTAATTCATCATGATAGTAAAATATGATGGAGGAAGGATCATCTCTATTGCACAACATGTTAGTAAAAATCTATCCCTAATCATGTAAGTATTATCTAGTTATAGAATTTTATTACATAGTTGTCTAAATAATGTTCATAATTAGTATAACACTATTATAACATTTTCATGAAAAAATATATGAAATTATAATTATAGTATATTTTATAATAGAATATGTAAATCATGAATTTTACATCCATATAACCTATGATGCTTTAAGTAAAAACACCTTGAGATGTTACATGAATACTCATCAAATAATTTCACATGTATAAAAATTTTAATTAATTTTTCATTATCCACATTTTTAATTGCAAAAAAAATCCAGAGCAGACATTCTATTTTCAGCTGGCCATAGATCACACTTTATATTCATGGTTTATACGTACTTTGCAGAATTCAGATAGTCCTTCAATTTTCCAAGCTCATTATGTAATGTGAAGATAATATTTTCTCAAACATCATTCTTAATCTTTGTTATAATAATATTATGATGAAATAAATTAAATCACCAATATTAATGTTTGAAGAATATACTTTTTGATCCATTTTTTCATTCTGATTTCAACTAATGATGCACTTCAGAATAATTTTAGAGTATCATTCAATTGGCGAGCCTTCCCAAATTATGTTTCATTATTTACAAGTTGTTCAATTTTTTCAAAACCTGAAAAGAAATTTGGAGGTGGTATAGGTTCAATAGATCCATATAATTACGACTTGTTTAACTGAAATATATGATATGAATCAAGAAATTTGTGATGGCAAAAGAAGTAAAAAAATAGTATAAGGTAGTTATTAAGGATAAAAATCAATGTTATAAATGGGATAATTAAAACTATTTAATGTATTCTAACCAAAGAATACTTCATGTCTAGATAATTCACTATCGGTCCACATTAGAGAAGCATGCATTTTGGAAAAATTTCTTGAAGATGCATTATATATCTCAACATCATTGCTCCATAAGTCCTACAAAACTACCATTAGAGGCTTAAAATATACATCAATATCATTTTCCTGACATTTTTTCTGATAATAGAAATTGAAATTTTTGAATATATTTATTTCTAACACATCTATGAAGGTAGATTATTGTGGATCAAAACAACTATTCAAATGTTATAACTAGTATTCAATGTCTGAAATGGGTTAAATCCAATGGAAACCTATCCTAATATCTCATTCCTAGGATTTGAGGAGAGATATGTATGAAATTAATCAAATTTTATAATGAATCATACTTTAATAAACTAAATTACTATTTAAGATGAATATGTTCTTTATTTATGTAATGTAAATTTAGAAAATAGATGCACTATTTTGGTTATATTTGACTTTTATATGTAATATCATAAAAAAATAAAAATATTGTTAAGATTCATTACCATTGATAATATATATATTAAATAGTGATCATATGATTAGTATATATTAAGAATAATAATAAAGTCCAATTCATAGGGACAAAAGAAAATATAGCCTTGACCAGTAGGATCATTGTAACGGCCCAAAACATTTATCAATAGAATTAATTCCTTTATTATAATCATCTAATATGGTATAAAACATATAAATATCATATAAATCGCAATAAAAAAGATAATCTCATAAAAGAATAACTAAATAATTAATATTTAAATAAATTAAGGATCCTTCACTAAAGTAATACTAACATGACCCTGGAAATAGTAATACGACCCTTAGGAATAGTAATATACCCAATTTAATAGTAACCTCACTTATGAAGGTATAAATAAAATTTATGCATCTTATAAATGATTATATGAAATAATTAAATCTTATTATAAGAAAATAAATTTTATAAAAATTATAAATTAAGTGATGTTATTTTTGAGAAATATAAATGTTTATTTATAGTTTTACAATAAATACAACTATTTAAAATAAATTTAATTTTTTAAAATCTTAATCATAAAATAATATTTTTTTGTCTTGTGATTATAAGAAAGTTTTATGACCCATTATTAATTTCTTCAATGAGTAATAAAATCAGTTATAATTTTAAAATTGGCATTTTTTGAATAAATGATGATTTAAATTAAAAATTATATTTCTCATATTTTGGAAAAACAATTACTAAAATGGAGTCCATTTGTGAATTATACATGTTTGAAAATGGTTAGTGTTATTTTTTGTAATTTTTTTGAAATACATTAATATTTTTTAGTAGTAAAATATGGTAACGTACAATATTTATAGATTATAAGGTAAATAAAATATTAATATAATAATTGATGATGTAGTTACCATAATATCAAACTACCATTATTTATTTTAATATATTTATGTTTAATTCTCAAACTATTCATATTATTTAGCCAATGTAATAAACTAATGAATAAAATAATTTGAAAACACCTCTCTCTTCTCCAATAAATACCACACCTCACTCCCTCTTCTCTAAAAACATTCAAAACCTTTAAACATGACAAATATCTACCCAATAATATTCCAAAGACCCATCACTATGTTTCAGAGTCCTTCCTGATTCCCTAAGGAGGTTCTCAAGGAGGGAAACATCAAGAGGTAAAATCTCCTTTCTTTTAATTTTGTTTTATTTTTAATTTCATTTATTTTCTTATCCTATCCTCACATATACTTTATCCAGCTGGAATTATTAATATAGTATCATTTATATAATGTATTTTTATTATGTTATGGTAATAATCTATCATAAAACCTCTTATCCTCTCTTTTTTATTCTAAAAAAGAAAACGTCATTAGTGAGGTATTGTTTTATGAGCTTCTAGGATGCCAACTTTTCATTCTCCTTTACCACCTTCAAATATAGTATTAAAAACATTATAATGGTAGAAAAATATTTCAAAATTTATTTTTTGACCTTTTTATGATCTTTAACTAACTTATATACATAATATTAAATAACTAAAAAACGTTCATTGTGATCGAAAACCTCTAAAATTAATCTAAAAAATTTTCATAATATTTTTATATAATGATTCATCCTCATATAATATAAAAAATGATATATAAGGAAAATTAATCTTCATTATTTTCTTTAATGAAATATAATTTCTATTCTTGAGAATCATTCTCATTGTACAAGAACTTCCATATTTATATTCAAGTGAACCGATCATGAACTCCCAAAAAATGAACAATAAAAAATAATGTAATTGAACTCTATATCACATCAAAAAAACCTTAAATTAATTAAATAAAACTATAATGAAATAGAAACATGTAGAAGAGGTTATTTACTTTTTTATTATTTAATTTGATTTGATTATCTGGGATATTTAAGTGAAAAAATCACTTGAACATAATGTAATGGGATTCTTGAACCCAAGTCCATTTCATTAGGTTTTCCCACTTTCACTCCATTTTTATTATGGATGTTCCATTAATTCTACATAAATATAATTTCTTTATCTTTACCCAATACATTATGATTTATACATATTTTCAACCTGATTTTAATATAAATTACAATATTTTCCCAAAATAAATCTTCTTTCAAATATCACACCTTTTACATCTCATCATATTGTTTATTTTTTATGATTCTTATACCAAGTTTGTAATTACATATATATTATGGGAACTCCAATTATTATTCTTGGATTTATGCATTATTAAATGAAACACATTTCGTTCCATGGGTTATTTTATGTCTAATATTGATATATGTACTATGTGTCATGCATGATTATGTAAATGTTATGACGTGACGATTTCTCCCAGAATTCTGTAGTGCAACTAAAAGTTATGATGTGATAGGTGTGCATAAAATTATATATATCTCTAATTATTTGGGTAATGTGATGAATCTCATGAGATAAAGTGAATATTTGTGAACATTATACTAGATTTTCTCACAACTATGTGTGGTAGTTAACCACTAAGACATTATGTTTCAATTTTTTTTGTATTTACGTATTTCATGCTTTTTTCTAAGGATTCTTATAATGATAAAGATGGTGATTTTATGAGGGTGATTAGGATAAAATCATGTTATATTGATTCATTTTATTATATATCATATTACTAGGCTTATACCTCACCACTTTCATTGATGTTAATCCTTAGGTGATTACGTATACAAAGGGGAACACAAGAGACACTAAAAAGGTGAGAAGAAGAAATTAAATAAATGTTTATTTTTTATTGTGTAAATGTTTTGTATGGTCTTAATTATCTTAGAAACTAAACCTTGTGATCCTATTTTTTTAACACTTATTTTTTTATCTCAATAATGATGTAATAATAATGTATGAAAAGGTAGGTTCCCAATAGTTGGTATCAACAAACAGTTCAGTTAATTTGGGAATTTATATTAGATAACCTAAGGGAAAACCCTTGGTCTGAGACTAAGTATAAGTAAGTAGCCAAGAATACTTGTTTTATAAAAATTCTAAACATAGGAATCCTACCAAATACTCCGTTATATTTAATTGCACAAAATTTAAAAATTATCTATTCATGACTTATTGAATAATGTTTTGTTCAACCCTTTTCTTTTTTTTAAATAGTGGGAACATAGAAAATTCATTCCAAAAAAATGTGTGAGGGGAAATGCTACAATTTCCCGAATGACATCCCAAAATCCATGGGAGGTGGAATTCCAAATTTCTGGGCGATACTTACCCAACTGTCTCGGGATATGTATAATAACATGAACAATGTAGAATGTCCACCTTCTCCTAAGTGGGAGAATATGGCCATCAAATATTTTATGTAGTAATAACCATCAACATTTAGTGGATCTTCTAATCCACTAGTTTTAAAATTGTGGGTCAACTCAATGAAGAATATCTTTTTTGTGCTTCACTAATCTGAGATAGATATGGTGACTCATTCCATTAATTGTCTATATGTTGAGGCTGACCAATGGTGGGATTTAATTAAGAAAACCATGTCGAAGGATGAAATTGAAGAGATAAATTGGCGAGACTTTAAGACAATGATTCTTAAAAGGTATTTCCTTTGAAAAAATATTATAAATATAGATAGATAATTCATATAACTGAAACAATAAGAAAGTGAATCTGCTACAAACTACCAATAAAATTTCACAAGTCTTGTAAGGTACTTTTAGTGGTTTGTCATAAAAAAGGATAGAAAATTTTATAGATTAAATAGTAGTTTAAAACCATCATTCAAGAGGAGATAGCAATTAGATTCATTGGGAGTTATGAATATGTTTTTCAATGTGATCTAAAAATGGATATGGATTTAGGAGAATGGTACAATGGCTATGGTGATAAGAATCGAAAGATGGAGTTTTAATCTATGGGATGTAATTTGAAATATGGAATGAAATTAAAACCACTCATATGTCAAAATCTGGGACTAAGCATCGTGTGAACTACCTTAATTGGATGGTGAAATTCAATAAGTGTGGATAGAAGTCAACTAGGCTAATGAATGCCAAAGAGACATAAATAAGCTAACCAATGTAATGGAGGAAACGAGAGCACCACCAATGGTACAATGATATAAATATAGAGGGTAGTGGAACTATGAAATCCATTTCACAAACCCTAGATTCCTCGAGGATAATCAGCATCATCACAGACTAAATTCAAAGCAGTGAGGTAAGGCTTATCACATCACTACTACTTAAGTGTAGCATAAAAATGATGTTATAAAAGGTACACTTCCTATTTCCTCAAGAAATAAAATTTTATTATTTTATCTTTCTCTGCATATTCCTTTATATCGTGAATTTTTTCTTGAAAAAATGAATTGAATCCCTGAAACATCAAAGTTGGGATATAAATAAAACACCTAGTGTTGCAATCATTTTACCCCAGGTGTTCGAATCATCTCTTGTTGGTGTATGTGGGAAGATTATTCTAAATAATATCATGATACATACCTTAGTGGAATTCAATGCCATACTAGAGATGGACTGACTCTCATTATATATATCACACATCAACTATTGGGGAAATGAAATATCATTTCAAATTCTGAACCATCCCATGCTCTACTAAAAATTCAAGTAAGATCATGAATACCCACTGTAAAATCCATCAATGATGTTTTTAATGATTCCCTATGAAAAATGATACCTCGTTCAAATGGTTGATTCAATGTAAGGTATAATCGAAGGTCAAATTGCCATTATGAGGGAATACAATGATGCATTTCCAAAAGAAATACCCTATCTTCTACCAGATTGTGAAGTAGTGTTCTCAATAGAACTCATTCTCGGAGCTACTCATATCCCAAAATTTTCCTACAGGATGGCCCCCGTAGAAGTAGAGGATTTATGTAATCATTTGCAAGATCATTTTTATAAAGGGTTTATACACCATAGTGCACCACCTTTAGGTGTTACAGTACTATTTGTGAAGAAAAAGGACGGATCAATGTGGTTGTGTATCGATTATCATTAACTTAACAAGATCACTATAAATAAAATGTATCATCTTCCATGAATTTATGACATGTTCAATCAACTATCTAGAGATAAATACTTCTCAATGGTGGATCATCATTCTAGATATCATTAGCCAATGGTGAAGAAGTAAGGTGTTAAGAATAATACCTTCTGTAAAATGTGTGTGCACATGAGTTTCTAGTGATTCCCTTCAAATATTATAATTACCAAGTAATATTTATTTATTTTATTAATAGATTCTTTATACATTTCCTTAATAAAATTTGTAGGTTTTATCTATGATATCCTCATCTACTCCAAGATTAAAGAGGAACATGGTGAATATTTAAAGATTGTGTTTGCAATATTAAGGAAGGACAAATTGTACACAATGTTCAAAAATTGTGACTTTTTGATGTTGTAAGTCACATTCTAGGGACATGTGATTTCATGTGAGGGAATTTCTATAAACCCTTCAAATAAAAAGGGTATTCAGGAATGGTCTAGGATCTCAATTGTAATGGAAATCCATAGTTTTCTTAGCATAGAAGGGTACTACCGATGTTTTTTGAGAAATTTCTCATGATTTTCTATCCCTCTAACTAAGTTAAAAATGAATGGGGTAACATATGTATAGATGGAAGAATGTGAGTAAATCTTTAAGGAATTTAAAATAAGGTTTATGACTACACCTCTACTCACATTATCGAAAAAGGATATTTTTTTCGGACATACAATGATTCTTCATATAAAGGCTTGGGTTATGTACTAATGAAAATGATAAATTAATAGCTTATGTCTCCCTAGTTATTAAGATCCATGATAAGAACTAACCAACGTATCATCTAGATATATTAGCTATTATTTGTTCCTTGAAAATATGGTGGCACTGCCTCTATAGTGAGAAGTGTGAAATATATTCTGATAACAATAATATAATGTAAATATTAACAAAAAATTAACTCAATATACATCAATGGAAATGGTTTTAGATAACTGAGGACTATGTTTTCTCTATTCACAATCATCCCGGGAAGGTAAATAAGATAGTTTAATATCATAAAAGAAAATAACCTGCTACACTTTCCAAGATTTTAATTGAAAAATACCCCATATTCATGGATATGAAAATGATAGAATTGGAAATCATAACGACAGGGAATACATCCCACCATTCCCAAATTATTTCTCAACCTTCTATATAATAGATAATTAATTCAGTCTAAATTGATAGTCTAGAGCTTCAAAATATGGTGAATGAAGTTGAGGAAAGAAATCTATAAGAGTTCCATATCTATGGTGATGGTGTGATTCGGATTAGAATGGGGATTTCTATACCTTCATCACATGGGATAAATAATGAGATATTGGATAATGCATATTGCTCAACATTCCCAATCTATCCTATAATTTCCAATATGTTCTGTTGTCTTCAAGAACGCGTCTGGTGGGACAACATGAATTAAGAGATTATGGATAACATCTCAAGGTGCTTGATATCTTTGAATGTTAAATAAGAATGTAACAAGTACAAAGGGATGATACATCCCCTGCCTATATCCATATGAAAATATGATAATTTCACCAAGGACTTCATCACTGATCTCCTAATGACATCCAAAAGAAACAATGTGATATGGGTTGTGGTGGACTGAATCACCAAAAATACACACTTCATTTCTATTTGGTAAGATCTTTCACTTGAATAACTTTTCATGATATATGTGAAGAAAGTGGTAAGGATGAATGGGGTTCCATTATTGATCTTACCTGATCCTGATCCGAGGTTCACATAGAAATTCTCAATAATTCTTCAATATGATTTGAGTAGGGAATTGAATTTCAACATGGCCTAGAACCCCCAAGATGATCGACAATATGAAAGGACTATCCATATGCTTGAATACATGCTAAGATCCTTCTAAATGGAATTCAAAGATGGATGGGATCAAAATCTACCATTGTTTGGGTTCCCATAAAACAATATCTTCCACTCAAGTATTCATATGGCTCTATATGATGCTCTATATAGAAAGAGATGTAGAACAAAAACCTATTGAGTTGATGTTGGAGAAAGAAATATACATATCCCTGATCTTGGGAAAGTGATGACAAAAAATTTCAATATATTCAGCAACAAATCAATCATACTCAGATTCAGAAAAAGGATAATGTTGAAAACCATTAAAGGGACTTGGAGTTGGACATTGGAGAAAAATTCATCCTTTGAATGTCTCTATGGAAGAGATTCATGTTGTTTTGAAATGAAGAGCATATTAGTCTAAGGTACATTATCCACTTTGAGATCCGTGATCCTATAGGATTTGTGGCCTACAAGCTTGAACTTCCATTGAATAAAGCTCTATTTCAAGATGTGTTCCATGTATCACTCTTGAGAAAGTACATACCTTACCCCTTACACTTACTGAACTAAGACGTGGTATAACTAGAAGATTACCTCTCTTTTGAGGAGTAGACTATAGATATTTTGGATCATATAGAGAATTGTTAACACAACAAGACAAACCAACTTGTCAAAGTGTTGGGGAGGAACCATAAGTATGAATGAGATACATAGGAACTAGAGGATGTGAGGAATGAGAAGTACACTTACAAGTTTATGTAAAACGAAATTTTGAGGCTGAAATTTTAATAGTGGGGTGTAATTACCCAAAACATTTATAACTATAATTATTTCCTTTATTATAATCATCTTATATCATATAAAACACATACATATCATAGAGACACAAATAAAAAATTTAACATCATAATAATAATGAAATTATTTATATCTAAATAAAATGAGGATCCTTTATGAATGTAATAGTAACTTAACTCTTGAAATAGTAAAATAACCCTTATGAATAGTATTATGGAAAATATAATAGTATCTTCTCCTATTAAAGTGTAAATAAAATTTAGGCATCTTATAAATGAAATTTTGATATAATTATATCTTATTATAAGTTATTAAATGTTTTACAAATGATAAATTATGTGACGGTATTATTGTAAAACATAATTTTTTTTAAAAAAATTTATATTAAATATAATTATTTAAAATAAATATTATTTTCATAAAATAGATTCATAAATTAATATTTTTCCTTATTATTATTAAATAATTTTATAAGACATTAATTAATTTTTTCCAAGTGTCATAAAATCATTAGTCATTTTAGAATCGGAAATTTTCAAATAAATAATAATTTTAATTAAAAATATTATACATATTTAAGAAATAAAATTAATTATATGGAGTCTATTTTTGAATTATACATGTAAAAATGGTTAGGGTTATTTTTTGAGATTTTTTTAAAATACATGAATTGTTTGTGGATAGTTACATACGATATTTTATGATTTATATACATTATAAGTTAACTACACAATTTATTTAGTCATTTATGATGCAATCACCATAATATCTAACTCACGTTTATTATTTTAGAATATTTAGTGTTAATTGTCAAAGTATTAATAGTATTGCGCCAAAAATATTAAAATAATGAATAAAATAATGAGAAAAGACCTCACTCCTCCCCTATAAATACCACCCACACTGCCTATTCTCCTCACACCTTCCAAACCATGAATATTGTCTAATATATTCCAAATACTCTTCCCAATACCATACCCCATTTACAAAAGATATTGGTCTTAACAAAAGACCAAACCCTTTTCTCTAAGGTGGTTCTCAAGGTCGAAAAATTCAGAAGGTAAAATCCTCTTTTTTCCTTTTTTTTATTTTCAGTTTCATTTGATTTGTTATCCACTCCTCACCTACATTTATCCAATTTTATGGATAAATCTAGTATATTTTATATACTATAATTTTATTATGTTAATATAATAATCTATCATCGAACCCCTTCTCCTCTCCTTTTTTTCTAAAAAATGTAAATGTCATCCATGAGAAATTGTTTTATCACCTTCAAGGATCCCAAGATTTCATTTTATTTTATAGCCTTGAAGGATGGTATTAAAACCATTATACTAGTTGAAAAACTTTGTAAAATTTGTTTTTTAACCTTTTTTATGTTCTATAACTAACTTATGTACATAGTATCAAATAAATAAACAAAAAAAGCTCGGTGTGATAAAAAAACATCCAAAATTAGTCCAAACCATTGTCAATAACATTTTATCTAATGATTCATCCTCTTACTATATATCCAAATGATATATAAGACCAATTAAACTTCCTTATTTTCCTTAATAAAATATAATTTCTATTCTGGATAATCATTCTCATTGTACATGAAATTCCATACTTATAAAGAAATGAACTAATCATGAGAACCAAGAAAATGAAAACACCAAGATAATGAAATTGAACTCTACAAATAACCAAAATGTCCTAAATTTATGTAATAAAATAATATTTTGTTACAAAATGTATAATATGTTCTTAAATTTTTAATTAAATATTTTAGTTTAATTACCCATGATATTAAGGTGAAGAAATCACTCAGACATATGGTAATGGGATTCTCAAACCCAACACCTTTTCCTTCGGTTTTCCATATTTCACTCCATTTTCAGTATGGTTGTTCCTTTAATGTTCCATAAATAACATTTCATTATCCTTATATTTTTCATTTTTGGGATATACATGTTACCAATCTAAAACTAAGAAAAATGGAATGATTTTTCCAAAAAAATATTCTTTAAAAAAATACATATTTTACTTCTCATGAGATTTTTTCTTCTCGATGATTCATATACCAAGTTTGTAATCCCATACATTTTTTATGAAACCAAACGTTAATTAATGGATATATTCTTTATGAAATGAAACCCATTCTCTTCTGTACATTATTTTATGTCCAATATTGATGTGTGTTAAATGTAGCCTGTATGATTATGTAAATGTTATGATGTGATGAGTGCGCCTGAAATTATATTGTGTAAGTAAATGTTATGATGTGATGGGTGATCCCAGAGTTATATAGTGATCCAATTCATTGGATAATGTTATGTATTTTAAGAGATAAATTTAAATGTGCCTGAACAAGATCTTAGCTTTATTCCCGAATATATGTGTTAGTTAACCACTAAGAAAGGATGCTTTATTTTTTTGTGTTTCCGCATTTCAGGTTATTATCTAATGCTTACTCTCATGATTATGATGACGGTTTTATGATATCGATTATTCTCATTCCATGTTAAAGAAATTCATGTTTTTATAATTCCTCTTACAGAGCTTTTAGATCACCCCTTTCTTTTAATTTCTTCCTCAGGTGATTACTTCTACTAAGGAGAACACAATGGACACTAATAATCTAGTGAAGAGGGAATTGAATTAATGTTTATGCTTTATTATCAAAATTTTATATATGGTTATAATTTTTCCAAGACACTAAAACATTGGATCCTGGTTCTGTAGCACTTTTTTGTTGTTAATCTCTAAATTGATTTAATAATCATGTTAGAAAATGTATAGTTTCTATAGTTGGTATTAGATCATGGGTTATTAATTTGAGATTTAGGATTAGATATCTGTAGTGAAAACCCTTAGTATGATACTAATTATATGTAAGAACCCAAGAATATTTGTTATAGAAAAATGCTAAATTAAGTGGTACAACAAGATATGCCTTTATAGTTAGTTGAAAAATTTAATTAATTAGTTATTAATAACTTGTTGAATAATGCTTCAATCAAACATTATATATTTTCTAAAATGGTGAAAACCTTGAAAAATTGGGCCAAACCTATTTGAGGGACAATGCATTAATTACCTGAATGATGTCCCCAGTTCCTTGGGAGGTGGAGTTAAAAATTTCATGGTGATGATTACCCAACTATCTCAAGCTATGAAAAATAACCTAGGCAATGTGGAATTTCAACCTTCACATAAGATGGAGAATATGGTTATCGATTATTTTATATGGAAATGACTACCAAGTTTAGTGGATCTTTTGATCCCCTAGTCAATGATTAGTGAGTCAAATCACTAGAGAATATCTTTTCTGTGATTGTCTATTCTGATATGGAGAATGTGAAGTTGGTCATTTATTAACATAATGGATAGGATGACGAATGGTGGGAATTGATTAATAACACCAAGCCGGAGGAATAAATTAAAGAGATGGTGTGGAAAGACACTATGATAATTTTTCATAACAATCATTTCCCTCAAACTCATTGTATAAGATGAAGAGAAAATTCATAGATCAGAAAAAAAAAAGAATGTGGATCTTTAACAGACTACAAATAAAATTTCACAAGGATTTCAAGGTATGTTTTGGGTTTTTGTATCATCAATTATAGAAAAATTTATAGATTCATTAGTGGTTTAAAACCACACCTTTGAAAAGTTCTATCAATATAAGACTTTGGTGTTGCAAAGAAGTTGTTCAATGTGCTCTCAAAGAAAATATCCAGTTTGGTGAATATTACCATGGATATGGTGATAAGAAAAGAAGGATTTAGTTTCAACTAGGCGGTCTAATAGGAAAAGTGGAAATAAATATCAACCATATGGATGTCAAAAATATAGGATGAAACTTCATGGGAACTAGCTCAAAGTGATAGGGAAATTTTATAACCATGGGATATAATTCCACTAAGCTCACAAATTCTATATATACATAAATAATCTGACCAACTTGACATGGTAAAGGATGACACCTCCCATGGATCACTGCTTAAACTCTAGGTATAAAGGGAAATATTCATGCCAATGCACTAAACCACAAGTCCTCTGGGGTAATTAGCATCATTAGAAACCAAAGCCAAAGGAGAACTTCCCAAACCGAGGAATAAAAGTCCCACGTCAACTCCTCACATATGTCTACTGACTCCCATATGCACCCATGAAAACGAAATATCTCATCCTCGCCTTTGGTCTATCCCGCAATAGGGTCCTCTCCTAACACACTATCCCGTAGGACTAGGTCTTCTGAATCTGATGGCTACCACATTCGCACTTGATCAAGATGAGTATAGGTAATGTCTATAGAAAATATAAATTTCTACCCATGTCATCTGTGCCCCTCCAAATGCATCTATGAGAATAGAGCCATAAGCTACCACTCACTACTGGCCCCCTGAACTGCATGTATTTGAGTTCTTTTACACAGGGCAATAGCCACTGAAATTCCTTTCCTATGCATGTAGGCATGTTTAAAGTCAAAGGAATGAAGGTACCCAACCCACCTTCACTGTTTCAGATTTAGATCATGCCTAGTGAAGATATACATGAGACTTTTGTGATCACTAAAAATCACATAATTCTCTCTTGGAAGATAATTTCTCCATCAACATAAAACATGAACAACTATAGCCAACTTGAGATCGTGTGTCGGGTAGTTCCTCTCATGTGGCCTCATGTGCTGAGACTTGTACGCAATGACTCATTCTCCTTGAATAAGAATTGATCGCATATTGATACCTAATTCATCATTATATATAGTATAGCTCTTTCCCAGCTCTAGATATACTAGTATTGGTGCTAAAGTCAACCTCCCTTTCAGCTCCTGAAAGGCTGACTCACATAAATATGACCACAAGTACTTCACACACTTCTTTGTCAGGCCCTTTAGGTGCGTTTCTAAGCATGAAAGTCTTGTATGAAATTTTGGTAGTAACCATCCATCCCTAGAAAACTCCGTACCTCAAAGATGTTTTTCGGTTTCCCCCACAAAACTAATGCTCTCAATTTCATTGGGTCCACTGATAATCTTATCTCTGAGATAACATGACCCCACATGTGAATTTGGTTCATCCAAAAGTGGCATTTTGAGAGCATAGAATATAACTGATGCTATCTCAGTGTACTCAAAATGATCTCAAGATGTGTGGCATGTTCGTGTCGAATGTGAGAGTACACCAAGATATCATCCATGAAGACCACCATGAAAGAATCCATGTATGGATCGAACACTGGGTTTATCAGTTCCATGAAGACTCCAGGTGCATTTTTAAGACCGAGCAGCATAACCACATACTCATATAGACCATAACTGCTCCGGAAGGCTGTAAGAGGTATATCAGACGGTCTAATGCATAAATGATGGTATCTGGACATCAAGTAAATCTTCGAGAACACTCAGTATCTCCTATGATGATCAAATAGATCAACAATTCTCAGTAAGTGATATCGGTTATTTACCATCAACTGGTTCAACTTTTGATAATCCACACAAAGGCCGATGGTACCATACGCCTTCTTCACTAAAAGGATAGGCGAACCCCAATGAGAATTACTGGGTTAGATGAAACCCTTTTCATGCAACTCCTCCAACTTCTTCATGAGCTCCTAAAACTCTAGTGTAGCCATCCTATAAGGAGTAATGGGAAACACTGCTTCTCTTGGAACAAGCTCAATAGAAAATTCCACCTCTAGCTCCAGAGTCAAACCTGAAAAGTCCTCTGGAAATATGTCCCTTAAAAGATCCATCACTGGAGGAAATTTTATCTATGAAGTCCCCTGGTCATTCAGATATAGACTAGAAATTTGTTGTGTAACTCCTCCCAACCCATGATGGTTGGGTCCCACTATTCTCGCTTAAACATCCCATTCATCCATATAAAGAAACAATCTACCCTATGGTGATGTGAAACTCATCCTACGGTGATAGAAGTCAACAACAACATGGAAGGGAACTAATTAGCACATTCTGATAATGACATCATATCATGTCCTCTCTAAGACATAGAGGTCCCATAAGAAGTGACACCCACTAACCTCTAGAGGGCACTCCTTGAACTGTCGTAAACTAGACGTTCTTGTCCCCCACAGAGTTTCTAACATCACGATATCAGCAGAATGAAATGTACAGATCCCAAGTCTCTCCACAATAGAAACAGATATAATGTGATGGGGAGCCCCATGTATCAAAAAGAGTAAAAGATAAAACGGAGGAAACCTGGATCGTACCTAGAACTATAGAGGGTATGGGAACCATCTCCTACTATATCTTCTCCATTACATTTCTGACATGTACTATGACCCTATGACCCTACCTGAGCACCCTGAGCTGATCCACCCTATTCTTGCTGAAAGCCTGGCGACTGGCTACCACAACCATGACCTCCACCTCAACCTGAACGACTGGAAGAACTCCAGTTCCTAAAACTGATGAGGAACTGGTGGTGTTTGTCCTGACCGAGGAGTCATAGAAGAAACAATGTCACAAGGTGATGGTCATAAAAACTGACAGAAACGTTGAAGGTGATCCATCTTTCCACATGATCGATACTTCACTGGGTCTCTCAGGCAATGTGGCCTTGAATGCCAGCTCTTCCATCACTAGTAGCACACTACCTGGATACCAGAAGATGTCTCTTGTCTCCACAGATCTCTATGTGAAGACTCCCTATGACACTTCCTCCTGTTATTAGGAGGGATACAGACTCTGGATGCCGAGCCACCCTATATCACAACTCCATAATCCCTCAGATTCCACTCTGTGGTTATTTCTTGGTTGACAATATAAGTAGTGGAAGTCAACCAGATGAAGTTCGCCTTAGATAGGATGTCGTACCTAAGTCCATCCTCAAACTCCATTGCATGAATAACTCATCACCTCCTTGGATGGGTGTCAAGTGTTGTAGCTCTGTGAAGTGAGAAGAATACTCTATAACTGAAGGAGTACCCTACTCCGACTCATGAACTCTCATTATTGATCATCCCTCAAAGTCTTTGGGTAGAAGAAATCATAGAGGGTATGCTGGAACTCATCCCACACCATTACATGTCGGCATCCCGCCTGTGACATCACATCCCACCATCTCTTGGTAGAGTCCTGAAGCATATAAGTAGTGAGCTTCACCCTCCTCTCTAGAGGCATCTCCAGATGGTCGAAGATATATTGCATGGATTCTTACCATGACTCTTCTTCCTGAGGTCCTCCTTCCCCTATGAAGGTGGGAGGATGATGCTACTGGAAAGCCTATGTCATTTTTTCCATAGACGGGGCAGGATGCGGTACTCCTCAGAAGGTCTGCATAAACCTCATAAATCCCTCACAGAACTGTGCATCGGAACATATATCCAGGACAACGTCTGGTGCCAATACGATAATGACCAGAGGATCTGCTTGTAGTTCCGGATCAACCATGTCTGGTGTCTGATCACTTCCTGGTAACTAGTAGACAAATGGAGGACGTCTCGGTGGCATGACTCTGCAAGGTCAAATTCACCGTTAAAACAATATTAAAAAGGATCAACACATAGAAGTGAAAGAAGGGAACATGTTAAAGAAGGAATTCATATTTTTCAAAACATGGATACACGATGTTTATAACCCTTGCACTACGTGTTCCTTTAAGCCTTCACATGGGCATGTACTTCTGCTAAACTGATCGTGTAACACCCCATACACATGGAATGTTCTCCCAAGATATGGCATGTACTTGATTTGTTTCCCCTAACCGTGTTTTTCTACATGACTAACCCATACGGTTCTCCTAGGAAAGTACTACACAATGTGTTTATACCCGGCACGACATGTACCACTTAGGTTTCAACTACCCATGTTGTTACTCACACGGGTGGTCCAATGGCTGACTCTACACAATATTGTTATACCATAATTGGCAAGTAAACGAAGGATTTCCACAACCTCGTGTTGTTCGTTAAATGTATAGATACAAGGCTCACTCTACACGGCATGTTCTAGATGGGCATAACATGTACTTCCTTATTTTTCATCCACCTGTGTCGTTAGTCACACGACTGAGCACAAATTCTATACAACACGGTGTGTACAACCAGTACACAGCGTGTCCACCCAATAATTTTTAAAACCCCATGTCTCTTCCCACAGATCCAGTGACATAGTTAGAGACTACAGGGTGTGTAAATAAAGTACATGGCGTTTATATAAGTAAAACAATTCCTTCCTGAACAGAAAGACACATGGCATGTATTCATCATTACACACTCTGTATTCTGGGTTTTTTCAGAAATAAATCCTCAGAAACAACTCTAGAACCTAGAAAACACTAAAAAAACATCAAACTTCCAAATTCCAATCTGTGGGGACCCATAACCTATAGTTCGGAGGATCGAAACCTCCCTTTAATACCACATTGTAACATCTTAGTTCTAAAAGCCTCCTAAAAGTGGCTATTCTATGCATGAATTGTAGTATGGTTTATGTTTTTTGTCAATACTCAGTGGAAGTTCAGATTGTGTTCCAGAAAAGTGGTCATACATTCAAGCAGACAATAGTATTGAAGGTGGTGTCGTTTCCCAGTGTATGAGAATTTTTGGGCCTCAAAATCGGAAAATGACGACATGGATTTTTGGTAAAAAAAGGTGCATGAAAAGAGGAAGTGATGCACGAAAAATGTGGGTTGTGCATGAAATATTTGAATCGGGCACGAAGAAAAGTGTGGTGCGCGAAAGAGTGGATTGAGTTTTTTAACGAAAATAGTGTTTCAGAATCAGAACAACAAAAAATGGCAAAGTCATGGGCTGCGTGAAAAATATGGAGATGTGAGCGAAAAACAATACCTATGCGAAATATTATGCCCCAAATTAGAGGTTTTTCATGCCAAAAGGTGGTTTTATACGCGGGGGTCTGAGATGCCTATAAATAAGAGGTGACCCCCCTCATTCCATATGATTGAAAACTCAGAGGAGATCTGAGGTCTGATGCATGTAAAAGGTTTGTGTAAATGGAGCTGCACGAAAATGTCGGAGTTGCATGAAAAAGTCTGAGCTGTGCGAAATATTCCGAGTTGTGGGTAAAATTACGGCTTACGTGGAAAATTCGGTGTTTCATCAAAAAGGAGAGGTTGCGCATAAAAAGTTGAAATTGCGCGAAATACTTTTCCGTGCAAAAATCAGGTATTGCGTGCAAATGTGAGATCTTGTGAGCAATGGGTAGTTGCTGCACAAAATCATATGTGTATCCTGTTTGCACATTCTGGTTATCCGGTTTAGTGGTTCAGTGCGTACAAGTTCATCATTTCCGAACTTTGATGCAAGCATAGGCAAAAACTTCAATGAAAACCTATTGAAGAGACCTTCACGTCTATAAACTGATTGGGACTTCACCAAAGGCAGTGATCCAGGGGGAGTCAATGGGAGTGACCCAAGGGATGATGTGGGCTATCCCTGGACAGTTGTAAATGCAGTATGCCTAGGATAGTGTGATTGTTCCTGAACCTTTGTAATCCACAACTAGTGAAGAATAGTGGAATTTGGTACAACCGACAACCTGTCAGCATGTGCTCCTTAGACGTAACCCTTAGTGGTGAACCAAGTAAAAAGTGTTTTGTTTTATCTATGCATGTTAATGTTTGATTTCTTCTCATATACATCATGTTGGTTAAACTAGATCCTTCTAACATGGGAACAAGATCCATCATTTTAAAAAGAAATAGTTGACACCCGGATTCACCCCTCCCCTCTCAGGGTGTCCCGGGGTCCTACACGTACCCGGTTGGTCACATAGCTTCAAGAACATTTTCCCAAATTCTAGAGGCTTCCAACTAGCAACGAGGGCCTTATGCATGATAGTGGAGAAACTATTCCCTTATTGGTAGAGTTACACAACTGAAATAAACAAATAGTAATAGTATAAGTAGAAATAATTCCATACAATAATAAACAGCGGAAGGATGAAGAAATAAAAAACTAGAGCACATATATAAATGATGTATGATACATATTTCTAGGAAAGAATCCAAACAAGTCACAATATTGGAATACAATACTAAACCGATGTACAAGGAAAATCATGTAAATAGATCCACATCATCGCAAGCCTTAGCTTGGTCCCATGTTCACCAGCTCCAAAGTAGTCAAGTGCCTGAAGTAGAAGGGCGCTTGCCCTTATCTTGACCTGTGACAAAATAATATATTTGGACCTAAAATAATGTCCCAAACATGGTGTGAGATGAATCCTAGTATTCAACCACCCAAATATCTATGCCTAATAGTCAGTGAATATATATATAGCAGGGAGTAAGAAAAAATAAGCAGTAAACAAGGAAGTACTCAAAAGTAAAAAATCCATCTTTTCAAATGCATTTGTTTTCAAATATCAAGTAAGAAGATAATAAAAAGAAGGTAACCCTTTTGTAAGTACTCACATACTAACCCCTCAAGTTCAACCAATCAACAAAACCAACCCTCTAGGATGTACTCACAGTCTAACCCCTTTGGTTCACCTTATGAAAAGAATCTATGAGGAAGCAGTCAACAAAAAGTCTCATTATGGTCTCGTATCGGTAACTAATAGGCACATTGAGGAAGAAATCAATATCCTATTCCCCATGTGTCCCATATCGAGGAAACTACAGACACTCTGAGGGAGAACAAATTCCATCCCCTCTATGGTCTCATAATGTAACAGTAAAACAGATACTCTGGGAATGCCCTCAACATCCAAAACCCCTATGGTCTACTACACCAGGTTCCCACCGCCCTGTGGAAGTCAATCATGCACAAATGATACATGGTAGCCAAAATAAACCTCAAGAACTACTTGTCTAAAAAATCAATAACTTGTCATAGCATGTAAGAAACCAATTACTCTATCTTAACAAAACTAGTCATGGAAAGTAAACAACCAAGCATGCAAAGCTAGACCAAAGAGTAGAAATCATGAAAAAAATGGAAAAAACATCCATTTCAAGGTTCATAACCCTTTTTATAGTCACCAAACCTCTACTAAAGCACAAAAGGCATTGTAGGAAAATAACTAGGCTAAAACCATAAACACACAATACCCTGAATGGGGTATTGGTAACTTTTGAACATATAACTCAAGGACTAACTATGGAAAGGAACAAACCACCTATCTCAGTGTCGTGAGATTGATATACATGAACCACATGCCTTTAATTTCCCTAGAATTCCATAGATCTAAAAACACATTAAAAAAGTTCAACAGATAATATCTCGTGAAAGAGGAGAAATCAATAGATGAAGTTTGAGAAGAAAGGAGAACTCACTGATGTGATTCCAACACAAACGACGGAGGTCGAATCGGAGAACGAACGGCGAGTCAGGGGATTGGCGATGATTCTCTTCATACTATCACTCCTAGATGAGACAGGAGAAGAATAATATGGTTATGTTGATTAGACATGACCCCAGTCTGTTTAATGAAATAAAAAGAAAGTACATGGTGTGTTCTTTAAAATTACACATTGTGTACTTGCCTTATTCGGCCTCCACTTTAGACGGTCTCAAGGTCACCACACATGGCCATGTACTCGGATGTTACACGGCCAGTACATGGTCACCCACGGCAACCGGTTACATGGCGCGTACTCCTAAAATTTCAAGAAACTCTTCTTTTTTTCAAAAACAACCATAAAAACGTACTTGAAAAGAAGATTCGGGTTCTTACACGAGGAATCAAAGTGTATCTCACAAGGGTATGAATCAATAAATATGTATTACTCTAAGGGATCATGATGCTTTGTGATATTCAATTTAGCATCTTGCATCTTCGACTCTATGTTGCGCAATTTAGCATCATGTTGTGAGGACATGAATCACAGTTTAATATCAGGTTTCAGGGATGAGTCCCTTACAGTTTAACGTCATGTAGAAAAAAATATAAATCATATTTTAGTGTCATTGAGTTTGTAATGTAGTGATAATGCCATATATTTTAACGTCATTTTGGTCAGGATAATAACTAATATTTTAGTGTCATGGAGTTTGGACCGTGGATAGGCATTTCTCTTACGTCAAGTACTTCTTCAGGAACTTCGCATTTGTGGGATATGTGATGAGTAGTTAGTCCATTGATATCAAGGTGTATGCTCCATTTTAATAGACCCTAGGTATGACATGTGGTCCCTTCAGATTTTGTTCAAGCTTTGGGGTCCTCTTACCATGTATCGTCGGGGTTCTGAGAACAAACACCATCTCTCCTTCAAGGAAAGATCAAAGGTCAACCTTTTTGTTAAAGTCTCCTGCAATATGATTTTGATAGATTTCCAAATAGTGCAATGTATGAAGCCTTTTCTCATCTAGCAACTCTGACTCATCAAATCATCTATGGGATTTCTCATCCATGGATAGTTGATTGAAAATGGGCACATGAAGTTATGGAACATGAATTTCGATAGGAAAAACAACATCTAACCCATATTCTAGTGTGTACAGGGTTTCCTAGGTGGAGATGTGAGTCATGGTCCGATAAGACCATAACGAATGAAGGAGCTTGTCTGGACGTATTGTTTTAACATTTTATACAATATTTTGGAGTATTTTGGACAAAGTCTTGTATAAATCCTATATCTACCCATTGGTTTTCGCATCATAGTGGGATGAACAGTTGACATTGATTCTATACTCTGGGTATAGCTTGTCCCACTCAGCAGAGCATATGTTGGTGTCATTGTCCATCTGTATTATATGAAGGGCACTAAATATGGTAATGATATTGGCCTTCAAAAGGATAATGATGATTTTGGACCTATCTTCTTTAAGGGGTATGACCTCAGGACATTTCGAAAAGAAGTCGATTTTTGTGAGTATGAACATGAATTTTCTGGCTGTGGCAGTGGGATATGGTCCCACAACATCCATCCCCCAGGCCGAAAATGGCCAGCATTACATAGCTGAATGAAGTAACTGTAGAGGTTGGTGAATAAAATTAGCATGAAATTGGATGGAATGGAACTTCTTGGTGAATATGGCACAATCATGTATCATAGTGGTCCAGTGATACCTGAACCTTTTGTTTTGATGAGAGATCTTCTCCACTGATTGGTGTGCTCCACAAGCTCTGGAATGCACTTCTTTTATGATGGCATCAGTATCTTATTCATCAATGCACCTAAAAAGGACCTCATCAAGGCCTCTTCTATAGAGAACCTTTTCATGGTTTACCCCATTGTACAAGAGAAAGTTGACATTCCATCTTTAGACATGTTACCTTCTAAACCTATCTGGTGGGAGTTCCCCCTTATAAATGTAATTCACAATGGGCGTCATCGACTCGATGGTGTGACCATAAGGCTTAGAAATGGGGATAATTTTATTGATCTCCTAAATATTGTTCTGGATAAATGGAAATACAATATGGTGGTGGGAAATGCTAATAATAGTTTCATCCCATTCTGGATCATCCAAGGTTGTGGATGAATTTTCCAAAGCATCAGCTAGAGCATTTTGCAATAGGGGGTCATAAGTCAGTGTTGGTTATGATGGTAATTATTCCATCAGCTCTTGAACATGGTTTATCAAGGGGGCCAAAACCACTTTCTAAATGGCATCGTCGCCATTGGACAACATGAATACTATCTATGAATTACCTTTTATCTTTAGGCGTTTGGATTTTTCATGGAGTTCCAAATCGAGGACCACAATGGGGGACATATATTGTGCTTCATTATTTGTACACCCCTCGGAAATTAGGAAAGAGTAAAGAAATACAGACTTTTGGGGGGATATGTGAATAACTCCCAGCCCAAATTTGTTGAGCTTGGGATCCTCCATCCTTTACCCCGTCGGGCATCGGTAATCACCATCAAAGTACAATTCTCATGTTCAGGGGTCCTCTTAGATGGAGAAATCTTCTTCATCTAGAATTTTGGTATCCAATTGTGATGTTTCTTCTAAGGGGACTCTTGCAGGAAGTATGTTAATTCCTGGCCTTTGATGTAATTTTAGGGTATGTACCATATGTGAAACTATTGTGGGATGACCACCCATCATGGTAGGCATCCAGTTAGCATGGGGCGATTGAGGATATATTTGAACAGGTTGTAGTGGGAGACCAGGTGGACTTAATGGTGCCATAGGTAATGCCTGAGTTTTTGAGCAGCAATGATTAGGGATATGTAGTTCTTTTTTATTTTTTAATATCAAGTTTCAGCATCGATCAATGTTCGACTGAGGTAATAAAGGTTTTTCTCACAGCTAACATCGTTCTTCTTCTAGAGGAAGGAACTTAAGGACTGTTCTAAGGAGGTTATATATAAAATGAGTGATCTCCACACAACTGGAGGTATCAGCTGTAATGCCTTGACCCCAGAGGCCCAGATTCGGTGCATTATTACATAACATTGGAATGATCATAAAAGATCAAGTCTTGAAATACTGATAATTTTAGTAGCCTTGGAAACACTAGATACATTTATAAGTCTTACATTACATGATAAAATGGAAAACTTCAAGAAAATAGTCTCTATATTCCACACTCATATCCCCTCATACTATCCCTACAGGTCAGTCATAAAATACTTCTTCACATCCTGGAAAAAAATAAAACATAGAAAGCGGTGAGCTCAGATGCTCAGTAAGGATAACAATATAGAGGAAACTTTCATAAATAAGCATAAACATTTAAGGCAATGTATCACTAAAACAAAAGATTTTTAAACTTGTACTTTAGTATAACATAGAAAAAAATAAAATGAAATAATGCCATTTACTTATTTACATGGATATTCTACTAGTCGAATAATCACATGCAATATCAATAACCACTTTCATTATGATGGGATGCATAATGGAAGACTAGTATAGCCATATATTCAAGGCCTTGTGCCAAGACTACAAATAAGATTTTCTCAAGGCCTTGTGCCAAGACACTAGTTTTTCTCATGAGTCCTACCAATGAATCGAGGATCTATAGCAGGCTCCACCCATCACATACTACATCCAATGCATTGCTCATCTGAATATTTTGAAACATAATACAAACATTCATATTAAAACTAGCATACGAAATGTCAACACTTTATCCACAAACCATAGAATGGTATAAAAATAGCACATCCACAGTAAAACATAACTCATTCAATACAATATGGAAGATTGAATTGTAATAGATTAACCTCAATTGATAATAATGAAGGATATTGACATAGATTAAAATAATCATCAAACGATTGAGATAAATATACCCTTTTTCTTGAAAACAATTAAAAGTTGCACTATTTGTCAAGAAGTCGTTTAAAAATAGATTTTTGAATCAAAGTGTCTCATACCACTTTGAAACTTTTGAAAGGATTTTTAATTTTAAATCTTTAATGTCCATATAAATAAATCCTTAAAACTATTTTTAAAATATGGACATTAATGAGAATGATTTATAATAATAAATCTTTAAAACATTTAAAATGATATTTTAGTTAGAATTCCTAAAAAAATAGAGACATTTGAATACAAATAATTGAGGTAATCAAAACTTTTTAATATCATGAGAATAGATGAATTCATGATATAGTATGTCAAAGTATATTATATACACTATATAAAAGTGATTTGGTTTATAACAACAAAAAAGTCTCAATGGAATGTAAATTGAGATGAAATATCTTATAGAGACCGTTTCCTTCGATTAAGGATAAATCAATGACATAATTATGTGTGAAAAATAAAAATACACTAAATATTATTGGATATTCAGATTAAATCAATCAGAGGACATTCACACATATTCTTGAAAAAACCACACCAATGAATTGGATATTTAACTCAACAGATGGAGAGTGAGTTAAAATTACTATTATCAAGTTCATATCGATGACTAGAGAATTTATCAATGGAGTGATTATGTGTATAAAAATTATATCCACATAAAGGGGAGTGGAAATTATGACATAATAAAATTCATAGTGATTCCACACATAATCTTGGAGTAAAATAATTAATGAAGTATTCGTAAATCCGAATGAGTGGAAATTGAAATTTAAAATTCCCTTATCGATTAGGTAACATACGAAACATACACCCATGAAAGGAGGATCATAAAATGATGTTGTAGAGATCCATAAATTATATTATATTACACAATGAATATGATCTAGGGTAGTACACAAACCACATGCAACAAATAAGTGGTGAACAATGGAAATCTCACGGAATTAAAAGTTAGATAAGAAACCCCTTACTTTCTACTTTTTCCTTCGTCGAGGGTTGGTTAACCTCCTGTATAATGGTAAAATAATTTTTATTTAATTATACAAGAATCATATTCATTAATATGATATAATATATTATCTTTTAACAATGATTTGTTAATAATATCTTAGTATTATCGTCATTTCGGGTGTTAAATTATTCGTTTTCCTTTATATTCTTTGTTATGTGAGTCATATTTGTTATGGATGGGATATATATTATTCATATATGGAATGATATCATGTCTCTAAACATTTTTTTTAATCATAAAATTAAATTTAGTCTTGAATGGATATGATGGGGAATGAATCTCATTGCGTTCGTGGAGACGGTAATCTGTACGTACGCACGAGCAACAATATCATTATTTTGATATTAAAATAATATAAAATTACATGGTATATCATATATAAAGAATCATTATCATGTTATATTTTATTATTTACATTAATTACACATCATTATTTTACCCATCTAAATAGCATTGTTTTGAATAACAATTACACCACATCATGGTGACGGTAATATGTACGTATGCACGTATGGTGACATGTCATTCAAAATATGGATAGAATAATTAATATGGTTGTACCATATTTATAATAACATAAAAGTGTATAGAAGATACTGGATTTATTATTTTATAATGGAAATAAAAAAAGAAAGAATTAGTGGAAGAAGAAAAAACCTTGAAGACGGTGGTGAAATTATTACCTCTTCTTCGGGTTCTGCCTTTTGATTTAATTAATGGCGCTTTATAAGATGGCTTTCTGACCAAAGGAGGGACTCTAGGATGAAGGGAAGATATTTTATAGGGTATTTGGGCTGGGTTTTGCTGAGCCAAAAGGCTTTGATGGTGTGAAATTGAGAGAAGTGGAAGTGCCCTTTTATAAGAGCAGTGGGGGCACCTTAGAAAAAGCTAGAAATATTATTATTTTATAATAAACTCATTTTCGGTTTATAATGGATCCAATGTGGATTATTTAAAGTATAATTTTTTTATGGTTCAAAAACCACTCAAAATAGGTTTTAGATATGTTTGGGTCACTATATTAACCTTAACTTTTAGATTTAACTCTTAGTTAAATAGTTCAACATTTACCATGTCTCTGTATTTTTATATTATATGGTTAATAAACATAGTATATACTTCCAAAAGAACCCCAAGTGCTCCATTAATGATACACCTGTCACTATATAAGTCTTTTTGCCGAACCATAGATTTTTAAGAATATAATATCAATTAATAATATAATAGTTGTTTTAAATACTCTTTTAGGTCAATTTAGACACTATATGGTATTTTGTTTTTCATAAATTTATAACAGTATTATTACTTTAACAAAAATTCATCTAACCAACCCTAATATTTCGTATTAACCTATAAAATTATTGTGATCCAAAAAAAGTTTAAAATTACATTTATTTGGATATTTATAATATCAAATATTTTAATACTTCATTAATACGGTAATTACTACACCGCCATTGTGTCATAAATAAATTAAATTATTTAATGTGTAAAAAGTATACATAAAATACAATTATGTAGGAAATATTTTTATCTATCTAATAAATATTTATAATCGAATTTATCTTATGTGTAACCCTATATTAAAAATGTTTTTGTTATTAAACATTGATTTTAACTCTTTTAACTCTTCTTTGAATTAAATAATAATAAATGTCCTAATGTAATCCAAGTGGACCAAATAGGTTCATATTTTATTCCTATGGTATTTTCTGGCTGAATTATACTTATCCAATAGAATTATGAACTGTGTTAGGGTAATAATAATATAATTTTTACCCTTAATTACCCAAATTTTTTTAACCGTGGAAAATAAAAGTAAAAAGTTACTATTAATAAAAAAAAATTATCTAATTGAACCAAATTTTACCCCTTTATATTATCTGTGTCTCTTGTATTTTCTAAATTCCACTCACAGAAGCGGTAAAATTAAGTTTTATGTGAATTTACAAATTCTCCTAGGTGGTGTGTAAAAGACGGTGAAAAGTTCAATAAACTTTCATATGTCTAATATTATTACAAAATGACTACAATGAATTACATAGAACATATATATGAATTATTTATATATTTTTACCTAAAATAAATTTAAATAAAATAAATTATTATTTAAATAAAAAGTCGGTTTTAAACAATAACTCAGTATTTTTCACTATTCATCAAAATTTGATAGTTTTCAGAAAAATACCAAAAATTCACCCTAAGCTAATTTAGATATTCCTAATTCAAAAAAGAATTCTATTTTACCAAATTAAAAACATAGATGTTTCATTTATTAATTTAAAATTAATTCCCGTTTTCAAAACCAAAAGTCGTATTTTTAAGAAACAATAACTATCAAAAGATTGACACTTGTTTATGTCCAGTCTCAAAGTGAAATTACATACAATGACCATAATTGTATGAAATAGTAAAAATATAATCTATTTGTACTTCCAAACCATTAAAAATTATAATTTTATACTATAAATTATTTTGATTAAAAAATTTGTTTTCAGTTAAGATATAGTATTTTTCACTGTTCACCCAAATATGAAAGTTATCTGAAAAACACCAAAAATTTGTAGAAACTATATTATTATGTCCTAATTATAAAAAAAAAGTTGATTTTGTCAAATTGAATAAATAAAATTTTCAAATATTGGATTTAAAAAGGGTTCTCCATTAAAAGGCGGTAAAATTTCATTTTTGGAAAAATACTTCTTTTATCTAAAAAATGAATTTCTCCTTACATTATGTCTAAGAAACTCATAATATGGATTATAAAATTATAAGGGTTATATAAAGATCAAAATTTGGTTAATACTATTCATAATTGCTTTTGAACGTCTAGTTTGGTAAGTCGTGGTGCACTTGAACTCAATGTTCTGTGTAGAGGAATTTATTGAATTACTTTGAAGAACTAACGTACTATGAAATCTTGGGGCGTTACATTCTTTCCTCCTTCATTAAATTGAATCCTCGAAAATTTTAAATTAGGCTTGGGAATATAATGGAATGTCCCACATCGTAAAAAGAGTCAATAAAACTATCACTTTAAAAGAATGAAAGA
Organism: Viscum album; assembly: GCA_963277665.1. NCBI lineage: Eukaryota > Viridiplantae > Streptophyta > Magnoliopsida > Santalales > Viscaceae > Viscum > Viscum album. Next base: position 662,584,673 of record OY728139.1, on the reverse strand, counting down.
GAAGTACAAAGGTCACCCAAGATAACCCATACTAGGATTCCATGTAGGAAAACATGGATATGGAAGATAAACTAAGTGTCATGTTCTATTGGGGATGGATATAAAACATGATTAGGATAAAGTTAACAACAAGAAACCACAAACATGTGATGTGACAAACGGTCATTAGTGTCCCAGTATGAAATGTAAACGGAAAACATTTTTGTTTTGTTTTAAGTTAAATTTAATAAAGATGAGGAATTCATTTATGATATTGACTAATAATATAAAGAGATGTAATTACATTTTAATCTTTAATGAATTTCTTCCACTAACTTATTTTTTTTAAACGATGGGTATTCAAGAAGACTTGGTCACATTAGAAGAGCTAGAATTAACTTCTAGAGAATCACGTGATCCATAAAGGATAAACTATATATTTACGTTGTCTTTAGAGATTAATCAAAACCAAAATGGTTAGTACAAGATCTAATGATCCCCCAAAAGTATATTACTTTATAGATAATACACTATTCTTAATTTCTAAAATTAAACCAACAATACCCCAATGTTAAATAATTACCATTCAATACAAAATTGTCCTTAAAATCCTTCAATATAATCCAAAATAATATTGAAACCCAAAACATTGAATAATTTGGTTATGTAGTCTTCCACGTTAAATTTTATCTCCAAATGACATCAACTACTCTTAAAGTAACATACATAAAAGTAATTAACCAAATAACATATTCTCTATTATAGGTTAATCATTTCCATAAATAACCCAAATAACTATAAATCCACAATAAAATCATAGATAAAAATCCACGATTACTCCTCAAATTAAATCCCATAGTATTCTATTTTCCTTGGGCATATAGTGTTCCCAACAAAGCGAACTTCTTCCAAAATAACATTTATCACTTAATCACCAAATAATTTTCCTATACAAAGGGTATTCATTTGATTAGACATAAGATCCTAAATCAACTTATTATTGATCAATAAATACTTTTAACTATAAATAATTAGTCCCACTAACCAGGTACTTCACGTAGTCCATTGGTTGGAGATAAATCCCAATCGCACTCTGGTTATGAGTTTGATTCCCTCATCTTTTTCCGATGTGATGGGTTGTCACACAGTCTATGTGTTTTCCTTTTTAAAAAACTATATTTTATTACATTATCAAAATGAGATAAATTCCTCAAAATAACCATAAAATAATTTAACCGCAAATGTTATCTCATACGTTGCATTTTCTTCCCAAAATATAATAACTTATAATTGCCTCAAACCCAATGATCATATAAAACCAAATGGTTATTTATAACTATATTCACAAAAGAAAATATAATTATTCCTTAAATATCATCTTCAGATGACAACTGCAGTGTTACAAATACAAGAGAAAATTATTCCAAAGTAATCCCATAAACAAGGAGCACTAATACTTTTAAACATTTCTCCAACAATTTATTTCCACATAGCTTCTTATTTTACCAATAAAATATCCTATAGAATAGGGAATTAACTCGGGTAATGGCTAGGTCCCATACATTTACAGAAAATGATTGTAAATGGATTCTTGGGACCATTTTTATTTTCTTCCATAGTACTCTTCATTTTTCCTTGGCAATTATTCACTTTATGTACTTATTTCCCCACGTAAAACATTTCTTTGTTCCATTGAGACATTTTCCTGGGCGTCTCCTTCCACATTTCTTGCTTGATAGAAATTGAGGATTCTTTTCTCCATGGTCTCCACTGGTGGATCTCTTATAATTCATCACCATTCTATTCTATGTTGAGTCCAGGAGTGGGTTAATATATATGTTGTTTATCATATTTTTGGAAAACTAATTTGGAATGAACACAATATATTTTATGCCTATCAATAATCCATTTTGTTTCTCATTTCCACCAATTTTCCCACCTAGTACGTCAGTCTCAAAGTTACTATAGATTACTTGCAATCCATCCATTAACTAAAACCAGAAAGCATTGTGTGAGTAACATTAGTCATAAAATCATTTATAGAATGACACCACATTTTCAATTTGAAACACCTTAGGATTAACCAAGGTAATTTATTCTCATATTATATTAAAATAATTCAAATCAGTTGGTAAATAAAATGTAAATTATTTTAAGCATATCCCCTGGGAGTGTCGTAACCAAGAGTGCAACAAGGCCCGTTTTCATGCCCCATTTCCTATTCGAGACTAACTCAAAGTGGTGTTTTCGGGTTTTACCCCTACGTACATCTGTGCCAGATCCGCCTCTACCTGCTCATATCCAGACAAGGATGTATTGCTCAGAAAACTCAAAAAATAACTTTATTAACAGAATTCTAGGAAGTTCTTATATACTAACCTCAAAGTATATCTTAGGGTAATGTTCTCTAATAAGATTTTATCAAAATATAGCTTTAAAGGTCTGTACTAAACTTCCTCTGATACAAACTGTAATGCCCCGACCCCAGAGGCCCAGAGTCGGTGCATTATTACCTAACATTGGCATGATCATAAAATATCAAGTCTTGAAAGAACAATTAGTTTAGTAGCCTTGGAAACACTGGATACATTTATAAGTCTTACATTACATGATAAAATTGAAAACTACAACAACATAGTCTCCATAGTCCACACTCATATCCCCTCAGACTATCCCTAAAGGTTAGCCATAAAATACTTCTTCACATTATGGAAAAAAAATAAAACATAGAAAGGGGTGTGCTCAGATGTTTAGTAAGGATAACAATATATCTAAAACTTTAATAAATAAGCATAAACATTTAAGGGAATGTATAACTAAAACAAAAGCCTTTTAATCTTGTACTTCAGCATAAAATGGAATAAATAAAATGAAATAATTTCATTTACTTATTCATAAGGATATTCTACTAGTGGAATAATCACATGCAATATCAATAACCACTTTCATAATGATAGAATGCATAATGCCAGACTATCATAACCACATAGTAAAGGCCTTGTGGCAAGAATACAAAGAAGATTTTTTTCAAGGCCTTGTGTCAAGACACTAGTTTGTCTCATGAGACATACTAATGCATCGAGGAGATATAATGGGCTCCACCTATCACATACTAAGTCTAATGCATTCATCATGTGAAAAGTTTGAAACATAACATAAACATTCGTATTAAAACTAGAATACGAAATGTTAACACTTTATCATCAAACCAAGAATGGTATAAAAATCGCACATCCATAGTCAAACATAACTTATTCAAAACAATATGGAAGATTTTATTGTAATATTTTAACCGAAATTAAGAATAATGAAGTATATTTACATAGATTAAAATAATCATGAAACTATTGAGAGAAATATCCCCTTTTTCTTGAAAACATTTAAAAGTCTCACTATTTGTCGAGAAGTCATTTAAAAATAGATTTTTCAATCAAAGTGTCCCATACCACTTTGAAACTTTTGAAAGGAATTTTAATTTTAAAACATTACTGTGCATATAAATAAATCCTTAAAACCATTTTTAAAACATGGGAATTAATTACAATGATTTTGAATAATAAATATTTAAAACATTTAAAATGATATTTTAGTTAGAGTTCCTAAACAAAAGAGAGACACATGAATACGAATAATTGAGGTAATAAAAACTTTGTAATATCATGAGAATAAAGGGATTCATGATATACTATGTCAGAGTATATTATATATACCATATAAAAGTTATTTGGTGTATAATAACAAAGAAGTCCCAATGGAATGTAAATTGAGATTAAATATCTTATAAAGACCATTTCCATAGGTTATGGATAAATAAACGACATAATTATGGGTGAAAGATATAAATACACTAAATATTATTGGATATTCAGTGTAAATCAATCAGAGGAAATTGACACATATTCTTGTAAAAACAACACCAATGAATTGGATATTTAACTCAATAGATAGATATTGAGTTAAAATTACACTTATCAAGTTCATATAGATGACTTTAGAATTTATAAATGAAGTGATTGTTTGTATAAAAAGTATATCCATAGAAATTGGAGTGTAAATTATGACATAAGAAATGGAATAGTGATTCCCCACATAGTCTTGGAGTAAAATAATCAATGAAGTATGCGTAAGGCCGAATGAGTGAAAATTGAAATTTCAAATTCCCTTATCTATTATTTAACTTAAGAAACATACACCCATGAAATGAGGATCAAACAATTATTATTTAGAGATCCATAAATTAAATTATATTACACAATGAATACAATCATGGTAATTACACACACCACATGCAATAAATAAGTTGTGAACAATGGAAATCTCACAAAATTAAAAGTGAGATAAGAAACCCCTTACTTTGTACTTTTTCCTTGGTCGAGGGTAGGTTAAACTCATATATAATGGTGAAATAATTGTTATTGAATTATAAAAGAATCATATAAATTAATATGATATCATATATGATCTGTTAACATTTATTTGTTAATTATATGTTAGTATTATCGTCGTTTCTAGTGTTAAAGGAATAGTTTTCCTTTATATTCTTTGTTATGTGAGCTGTATTTGTTATGGATGGGATTTATCTTAATCATATCCAGAATGATATCATGTCTCTAAACATTTTTTTAATCATCAAATGAAATTTAGTCTTGAATGGATGAGATGGGGAATGAATCTCATCGCGTTCATGGATACGGTAATCCGTACGTACGCACAAGCGACAATATCATTCTTTTGATATTAAAATAATATATAATTGGATGTTATATCATATATAAATAATCATTATCATGTTATATTTTATTATTTACCTGAATTACACATCATTATTATACCCATCCAAATAATAATGTATTGAATAACAATTACACCACAACGTGGAGGCGGTAATCCGTACGTGTGCACATATGGTGACATGTCATTCAAAGGATGGATAGAATAATTAATATGGTTGTACCATATTTATAATAACATCACAATATATAGAAGATACTGAAGTTATTATTTTATAATTGAAATAACAAATAATGAAGAAGTGGAAGAAGAAAAGAACTTGGAAGAGGGTGGTGAAATTATTACCTCTTCTTCGGGTTCTTCCTTTTGATTTGATCAAAAGGGATCCTTAAGATGGCTTTATGTCCAAATTAGGGCCTCTAGTATGAAGGTAGGACAGTTGAGACGGTATTTGGGCAGGTGTTGGTAGAGCCAAAAGGCTATGAATGTGTTAATTTGAGAGAAGGGGAGGTGCCCATTTATAATAGGGGTGATGGGAACCTTAGAAAACGCTAGAAATATTATTTTATAATAAAATCCTTTTCGGTTTATAATGGCTCCAAAGTGGATTATTTGAATTATAAGGTAGGGATGGGTCGAAAACCACTCAACCAATAGGTTTTATACAGTTTTGGGTCACTATAGTAACCTTAACTTTTATATTTAACTCTTTGTTAAATAGTTTGACATTTACCATGTCTCTTAGTATTTTATATTATATGTTTAATAAACTTAATATATACTACCAAGAGAACCCAAAGTGGTTAATTAATGATACACCCATAATTATATAAGTCCTTTGGCTGAACATTATATTTTTAGGAATATAATATCAATTAATAATATATTATTTGTTTTAAAAACTCTTTTATGTCAATTTGGACACTATTTGGTATTTTGTTTTTGATAAATATATAACAGCATTATTACTTCATAAAAACATCTAACCACACCTAATATGTCATTTTAACCTATAAAATTAGTGTAAATCATAAAAAGTCTCCAATTACATTTATTTGGATAATTATAATATCAATTATTTTAAAATTTCATTAATACGGTAATTACTACATCATCATTGTTTCAGAAATAAATTAAATTATTTAATGTCTAAATATTATAAATAAAATACCATTATGTAGGAAATAAATTTATATTTCTAATTAATAATTATAATCTACTTTATCTTTTGTATTACCCAATATTAAAAATGTTTTAGTTAGTAAAATTTGATTTTAACTCTTTTAACTATTCTTTGAATTAAATAATAATAAATGTCCTAATATAATACAAGTGGAACAAAGAGGTTCATATTTTATTCCTAAGGTTTTTTGTCTAATTATACTTATCCAATAGAATTAGTACATGTTTTAGGGTAATAATAATATCATTTTTACCCTTAATTACCCGATTTACTTTTAACCGTGGTAAATAAAAGTAAAAACTTACTATTCACCAAATATTATTTTGATATTATTGAACCACATTTTATTCCTTGATATTAACTATGTCTCTCGGATTTTAAAAATTCCACTCATAGAAGCAGTAAAATTATGTTTTATGTGAATTTTCAAATTCTCCTAGGAGGTGGATAAAAAACGTTGAAAAGTTCAATAAACATTTATATATCTAATATTATTAAAAAATGACTCCAGTGAATTACTTTGAACATATATATGTATTATGTATCTATTTTGACCTAAAATTAATTTCTATAAAATAAATAATTATTTAAATAAAAAGTTAGTTTTAAACAATAACTCATTGTTTTTCACTATTCATCAAAAATTAAAAGTTTTCAGAAAAATACCAAAAATTCACCCTAGGATAATTTTGATATTCTGAATTCAAAAATGAAGTCTATTTTACCAAATTAAAAAAATATAAGTTGAATTTATTAATTTAAAATTAATTCACATTGTCAAAATCAAAAGGCGTATTTTTAAAAAACAATAACTATCAAAAGACTGACAATTGTTTGTGTCCAATCTCAAAGGGAAATTACGTACAATGACCAGAATTGGATGAAATGGTAAAAATATAATATATTTATACTTCCAACCCATTAAAATGTATAATTTAACACAATAAATTATTTTGATTAAAAAATGTTTTTTCAGTTAAAATATAGTATTTTTCACTATTCACCCAAATATTAAAGTTATCCGAAAACACCAAAAAATTATTGAAACTAAATTGTTATTCCCCAATTCTAAAAGAAGTTTATTTTTCCAAATTAAATAAATAAAAGTTTCAAATATTTCTTTAAAAAGGGTTATCCATTAAAATGTGGTAAATTTTTATTTTTTGAAAAATACTTCTTTTATCTGAAGAAAATGAATTTCTCTTTACATTATGTATAAGATACTCATAATATGGATTTTAAAATTATAAGGGTTACATAAAGTTCAAAATTCTATTAATACTATTCATAACTGCTTTTGAATGGCTAGTTTGGTTAGTCGTGGTGCGCTTGAACTCGATGTTTCATGTAGTGTATGTTATTGAATTACTTTGAAGAACTAATGTACTATGAAATCTTGGGGTGTTACATCCACATTGGTGATCTCAAGAGATATCTTTTGATATTGTCAAACAATTCTTGACAATTTTTATCCCACACATACATAACCCCTTTCTTCATTAATCTGGTGAAAGGCAATCATTTACCCGCCAGGTTTCCTATGAAGTGCTAAATGTAGGCCAGGTTCCCCTATAGGCCTCTCAACATGGTGAGGTTATGAGGTGGGGACATTCCAAGGATGGAATTTTTCTTTTCAGGGTAGACTTCGATGTTGCGATGGTGTATGAAGAAGATGAGGAATTTCTGAGAGGTAACTCTAAAGGAACGCTATAGGGGATTCATCTTTAAACTATTTTGTCACAGTTTATTAAAGATACTTTCATGATCGGACACGTTGTTTGAGAACTGTTGTGATTTAACCACCAGATCATCTACATAAAAATCGATGAATTTTCCCAAGAAGGGCATGAAGATGTGGTGCATGGTGCGCAGATATGTGGCACTGACTTTTTTAGACCAATGGGAATCACCTTATAACAGATCACTCCATGAGGGGACCTAAAAGCAATAGATTTTTCATCTCTTCAGGCCATTCAGATATAGTTATATCCATATATCCATCCATGAACCAGATGTCCTCATATCAAATGGTTTCATTGATCAACAACTTTTTGATTGGGATCAGGAAATTGTATTTCAAGCAATGCGGATTAAGGCACTTGAAGTCGGTGCAGATTCTAATCTATTTTTTCTTCTTTTTGACAGGGAATATGCTTTCCTACCAGATTGGGTATTGGATTCCCCATATGAAGTTGGATTTGATCATATGTTCATCTTCATCCTCAATTTTAGAAGCATGCATTAGGTGGGTCCTTCTACCTACCTGCTTATAGCCAAGGTGCTGTTCTGGAAAACCCAGATGATGATTGGTGACTTCGTGATTTAGGCCTGGAATTTCTATATAGTTCTAGGAAAAAACATCTTGATTCATCTTTAGTAAGGCAGTATATGTCTCTTTCTCCTTGATAGGCATAGCCACACTGATCAAAGTGGGTCATGGGTCATCTGCGATGCCCAAGATTATCTACCTAAGTTCAACGATTGTGGTGGTGAAACCTTTTTCAAATGCATGAGGGGAATCTTTGAGGTTTACTTATACTTCTTCTTTTCTTCTTATTTTTCTCCTTCCTGATCATCTTCTTCCTTTTCTGATGGAGATATGATTTTTGAGAAAAACACTACAATGTTGGGAGAGAAATCATATTTTTCCATAGTCAGTATGGTGGGGGCAGTTTGGGGTCCCGAGGATGGGTTAGGAGAATCTTTTGTAGGGATTTTCCTATCATCAAAGGAGTCATCCCACTCTTATGTGTCTTTTAACTTAGCATTCGTAAAGGAAATCATGCAGAAAATTGAGTCTTTATCCATCTTTAACAAATGCATTCAACTTCATTTATGGGTAATACATACTCTTCCCCAAGCTGTGGGAGGGGGTTGGCTGGAGCCATTTTCAATCCATTTAGGGAAATGATCCAATCAATTTCATCAGCCAAAGATTGATTCTCTTCTAATTCATATAATCTTGTGTTGATTTAATGAGACTCATAGGACTAAAATGGGGATTTATGAATGTGCAATGTCTCATTTTTTCCATTAGTGAAATATTTGACGTACTGATGGTATGATAACAGAATTACAGTGTGCTAATGCAGCCAGGGCCTCCCTAAAAGAATGTTGAAGTCCATACTTTTCTGCACTACCAGGAACATGGAATCTGATATGAGGTCACCAAGAAAAGTTATAATATTGATTATTACTAATGGATTATGCTTTATTTTTTCATATCTCAGTAGATTTATGGATGAGGGTGTCAAACTATTTTCATCATAGCCCAACCGATGAAGTGTCCGTAGTGGGAGGAGGTTTACTCTAGAGCCGTTGTCGATAAAAATACTTCAGACATCAATTCAATTTATCTTGCCGAACACATATAAGGGTTTGATGTTCCCTTTCATTATGGCATCTTTATCCTTGCCTATGAATGAGATAAATGTGGGATATTTTTTGGGATTGGTCTCTGTCTGATAGAATTCTACTGGTGATACTTTGGATTCAAACTCTTGGAGACTTTATAAGGCTTAAATGAGTGCCTCCCTAAGATCTGCAAAAAGACTCAAAGCATCCAGGATTGACAGATTTGCTGATACTGAAGATAGATTCTTTATAATATCACATTTCTACTCTAAAGTTAGGTGGTTCCTGGAGAAGGTTTTCTCTTTTATAGTCACATTAGGGGATTGGGCTTTGGATGTAGATGGTTCAACCACTATGACAGGAGCTGGTGGTGTTGCGGTCCTTTACGAGTTTGGATGAACTGGTTCTCCCATAATCCTTAGGTGATTTGATATTTTTTGTTCCTCCAATGGATAATCTAAGATAATTGGGATTGGATTTATTTCAGTGTGGGTAGAGGAGCATTTTGGTTCCTATTGTCTCTATTAGATGGTCCTTCCATGAGTATTTGTTATGTTAACGGTTTGAGTTATGTCGTGGGTTGGAATTTGACTCCCACCATGATCATGCCTTTCAGGAAACCTTCGACCTCTTTTCCCTCTTCCTATAACTCTCTTTTAGGGTGTGGTAAATCTAGGTTTTTGACCATTACCTTCATAAAAAAAGGGGTTCATCAGTGAATGACATTAATGGAGCCAAGGATCAGTTCTTGATCTGATAATGTTTCTCTCTAACTGCCTCCTTCTGACGGTGTTGTTTGGTGAGGTGGTTCCCATTGCACCAAGTCTGATGGTATGAAGTCCAAATGTTTTAAAACATTCTTTTGCTTATGTGTCATCCAATATTTTTTCTTCTTCTTTCTTCCCTTCTGGTCCTTAGAAGACTGTGGGGATAAGGATGACAACTGTTTTTCATTAGGAACTTTTTGGGGCATGGGTGGTTATTTCAACTATGATTGGAGGATGCTATGAACTCAGTTGACTATCTTTCGGGTCATCTTATTTTCAAATTTCTTCTCCTTCTTAAGGGTGAATGTTTTCTATCCCTATTCCTATCTTGTGTCTGAGGTGGAAACATATGCCACTTATGCTAGTGATGGGCCTAACTTTACTTGCCTATAATCCATCATCTTTTGTAGTAGATCCTTGAATATGAATAATTCTTTGATGGTGTGTCCCAATATCTAGTGATAAGGACATTAATATGGACGGTCGTCAAGACCCACTTCATCGGCTCTCTTTGGATCTAGTAGCCGAAAAAAGTTTCAATTCATGGTGGTTATGAAATAGTCACAGATCTGGTCATCTCAGAACGAGTAGACTTTATTTCTTTTTTCATTGAACTGATTTCTTCTAGCACCCTTTTGCTTATCATGCTGAGGTGGGAGTGGTTGTTGGTGTCTAGGGGGTCCTGCATGGTTCAGTGGAGGCCTCTCCACTGGAGCTACTATTGAGGGTGGCTTAAGTGTGACAAAATCCACTTTATATTTTCCATCAATTATCATTGGGGATGATGGTCCCACTCAGGACTTGATATTGGTCTGCTATAACAACTCTTCTATCCTTTCGGTAACGGCCGAGAAATCTCGGAACCTTCTTTTGTACAACACTAGGATGATTGGTGTTTGTAATTCATCACAAATATTGTCGATGCACATAGTGAGAATCTCATCTTGGGAGAGTGGTTGGTTCAAGGAATAAGATAGACTTTTCCTTCTGGAAATGAATTTTGAGAGTCTTCAATTCTCTCTCTACTTTCAGTTAATTAGATCAATGACCATTGTATTAGGTAGTTCTGAATTGAACTAGAAGAGAAACTGACACCAGAGGCCCTCCCAACCATTAATTGTGTTAGTTGGCATGCTAGTGTTCCATACAAATGTTGAGCCCTATAGGGTTCGCATGAAGAATCGATGTTTTACTACATCTTTCTCCTCTGGAGATCCCATAATGGGGTTATAGTAAGAGGTGTAGTGCATTTAATGTTGTACTTAGTCCCCCGAGGCATTAAATACTGGGAATATAGGGTTTCCCATGTTTTAAAAAGTTGGAACATTTCTCACCCAATTACGTTGGGGTTTGCGATCTAGTTGTATCAATTATCTTCTCCCCTCTGTGGATTATAGTCAAGATGTTAGTTACTTGATGGTATTAAAGAGCCATTGATGCAAATCCTTCCAGTCATGGGCTTGGGCTGGTGTAGTAGTGGCCAACGCCGGGCATGCCGATGATGCTGGAATTTGGGGTGGGTACCCAGCCTGGGGTATCCTTTGTGGGTTAACCTGAATATACTCTAGTTTCCATACCTGTAGGGGGAAGTGTTGATGTCCTAATGGGGCCAAATTTAAGTAAGTTGGTAGTCCCAGGGCTAGGTTGGATGGGTCTCCAAGCTTGAATTCATTCACTGAGATGAGTTAATGTGTTAAGGAACCTCTTCTAGGAATACATGCTGACGTTCCATAGGGGGAACACATTTGGAAAGGTAGCTCCCTCGACAAAGCTCAACATTAATTCTCCTGATCTCTTACATTTCTTCCTCCTGCTCTGCAAATCATCCCTTGAGAGTGACAGACACATTCTTAGTGGGAGTAGGATAAGGTTCATTGATGACTTTTGATCTATTCATCCCCTTGTTCGGGTTTCACGAGGGAGTTAGTGACGGATTAACTAAGGGGTGCCAAAAATTAGGACCGCTCTCTGGTTCCAGTTATTCACACCATCAGGCTTGGTGTGGGATTCCTCTAGGAGGGAACCATCTTCCCTTGCATACTCTTCCTCTATGTAATTTTTTGTGGGATCCATGGAGTTTATATTTACCACATTAACTAATGCATACCACATTGGGGGTGGTGTACCCAGTGCTGAATGGTAGGATGTTTTTCAGCATCCTTTTTTGTAATTTCTCCTATCATCCTACGGTATTCTTTGTGTTTCTTGGTGAAGATTGTTCTAAATAAAACCATGATCTGACCTTGCAATGTGACTTCGTCTAAGAGGTTAGGATCCACGATATGGGGTGGAACGGGTGACTTTTTTACTCATCTTTCTTCCTAGATTGGAGTATATTGATGTCCGATGTGTGGGAACTTGTGGTAAAAAATTCCCCCAACCATGCGGGTTGGGTTGTTCTCATTCTTCTGTAGATGCCCTATGGCCTGGATTTTTTTTTCTTACGATGGAATTTTGATTTAACGATCCCCCCAGACCAATGGGATGGGGTTTTTCTTTCATTTTTGCGGTAGCCACCATTATTTCCACCATTTCGATTTCATGCACTCCTGTGTGGGTGTCTTCTGAGTATAGCATTGTCCCTGCATAGAGTCTATTGGATTTTGAAGACATGAGCATTGCTTGCTGTTTGGCTTTCCTTAGGTGAGAATACTACTAGATTTTCTCAACTTTCTAACTCAGATGCTTTTCGATGGCTTTATCTCTTCTGTCCTCATGATTTTTAGACATACTCTTTGATAGTTTTTGTTGAGTATTCCATCTTTCCTGATTAGGGATTAATTGATTGTTTCCTTTGGGTAATAAATTGTTGGATGTAATTTCCAATGAGGTTTTATGGATAGGATGAAAGGTGAATTATAGAGCTCCATGTTCTTCCCATCCTCGAATATAAACTCTAGTCAAGGTGTCTCCAATGAGGTAATTCAACTTGTGCAGTTCATGGAGGAAATCTAGTTTAAGGGTTTTCTTTTACCTTTTTGATCATGACTGATATGCGGACGAGAGGGATTCAAGGTTGATTAGATGGTGAATATCCCCTAACATGTTGACATGGTCCGCATACCCTTCATAGGGTAGTAACTTTTATTTTAGTAGGAGAATGTTCATCCATATATTTAAGAGAATTTCACCCATACATTCCCTAGACAACTCCCCTGGTATGTCGATGTGAGAAGTGGTCTTTGGACAATATATCACTGGTGTATTATCCTTGGCTAGTTTTCTTCTCACGAGAAACATATATTATTGTTGTTCTTCTGGGGGATCCTCTACTTGATATGCCTATCTTGACTGATACATAATAATTTTTTTCCAATCAGCCGGGTTGGTGAGAGCCTCATTGATATGTGAACGGCGCTGGGTGGTTCCTAATATAACTATGGCCCCAGAAAATTCTCTGGTTGAGAAAAGATATCCCTTATCATAGAAGACATGCCTGCTTTTTCTGACTCCATATTTACAAGTGCCTTGGCATAAGAGGTCTTTCCCAAATTTTTTCCAGCAAGGTGAGGTCCTTCTCGCCAGTATAAATTTGGGATATAGGGAGGACCTTCACAATTGGTGATGCAATAGTGAGGGCTACCATTGAAACGTGATGCCCAACTATGGGAAATTCTTCTATAGAGTATACCATGGGGAGGAACTTTAGGGCAGGCTATAGTGATGGAAGGAACTTCTTTCTGCTTGATGTCACTAAATGGGGGACCTTATCGATGACTACTATGATGGTGAGGAATATGATCATAGCTTGATACATGGCTACAGGGATAATTTCTGCAGTGGACATCTTGGGAAGGGCCTTCAGGATATACTGCAATGATGGGAGGAACATCTTATTGTTTGATGTTATTATGGGGAGGGCCTTCACAACAACTTCCATTATGGGGAGGACCATCTCAATGACTATCATTATGGAGAGGAATATCATCATGAATCGATGTTCGACTACAGGGAGAATCATATTTGTAGGGGAAACCCTAGGGAAGACCATCATGGAAGACAATGGTGAGGGGAGTACCTTCTAACTATCAGATCATCAAGTTAAGGGAAGATTACCTTGATGAACATAAGAAGATTGTCTCTCATGATTGATCATTCTTGGACAACAGAGTGAACCCCCATTTCTCTAGGAAGGACCTTCAGAGCTACAGGTCGCGACATTGCGGGGAGTTCCTTGGAAACTGCTATTTCCACATCCATAATTTGGTAATTGATTGATAGGGTCTTGACCCTATATTTATATAGATTCACGGGCATCAATAACCCCAAATTCTAGCAGAAAAGGATCATGTATATGCTCTACATTTTATGGTTTCCTTTGGCTCATTTTATTTTTGAATGATCTTTTTCAGGTAACTGGGGCCAGCAGCTGTTGGTAATGAACATCATATATGATTCCATGTCTTGTTGGTTCCCCTTATTCCACTGGGATACACCGACAAGAATCTTGAGTTTTGGAAGGGATATAAGTCTACTCTGGAGTGGGCACCACATTGGATCAGAGTCCCCCAGTTGAAATAGGTATTTGTTCCCTATCCGGTTATCTTTGTAGTGCGAGACATTATAATCGACCCTCCTAGACTGGATCAGGGATGTAGAAATATTCTGGGGTGACTGATCCATTTTTCAAGTAAGTCATTCTGTTTGAGGAGACTTGGTCATGTGCCTTGTTTTTCACACATTCCATCGATGCAATGATATCTTAGCATGTTTGGATGATATGTTCTAGGATCGATTCCTAATCATCAATCATTTCCATGATGTGATGAGACACATATTTGGATGGAATGTGTATGAAGGTGCATTATAATATTGGATTAGGAGTTTTTGCCTGCTCCGGTCCTCTATGGGTTTCTAGTAGATACTGGTAGTTATCATATGCTGGGATAGAGGAATGAGTATGCCGCTAGTTTCCTTCTCTTGTTTCCAACATATTAGACTGATGGAAATCATATACATGAGTGGGTATTTTCACCTGATTATTAATCCTTGTATTTTTCTAATGGGCTTTGTATGCATCCTCATAAATTTTAGTCTACTCATATTTTCTTGTCAGCCTCTTTGGATGACAGAATTGATATGCATCATTGGGTATTTATGCCTACATGTAGCTAGTTACCTCCCTATTTGGATGATAGGACTCAGGTATGTTGGCAGATATTTGCATCTTCCTATAGTTTTTCACTTTGTTTGCACAGCGGGACTGGCGAGCGCTAACAGGAACATGCACTTGATCAAATTTTTCACTCTATTTATATGGTGGGATTAGGGGACATGGTTTTATGTCTTCCTAGTGAATGTTGTTGAGTTTTTATGGTGGATTTTCTCCTTAGGAACCAGGGTGATAGCGTGTTCTTGATTATATATTCTTTGTACTTAGTGAAAAGCCTGAGTGGCACGGGTCTGCTGGACATTAGTAGGTTCACCCATCATAAGGTCCTCTTTGGTTTGAGGAGACCTGGTCTCCGAGTATCAGCGACAATGATCTCTGATAGGGCCCAATGAGTATGAATCCTATGTAGTTGAGATGATGTTGTCAATATTGAGTTTATCTACCTCCCCAAGGTAGGGGAGGTACTCATTGTCACCATATGTGGACTAGCTCCAAAAAAATGTTGACACAACCACTGGGGCCACCTTTGTAACACCCGAGATTTTTATGAGTAATATTTTGTTTTTATATATCATCAAAGGAATCATTCACTACATACTAGCTTGTCTTTCTTTACACGCAATCGTGACCTTCCACGATAGCTTGCATCGTACGCAATACCGAGTTTCACTAAACAATGATATGCTATTAAAATATTATTAAAACTAGCCGTTATGAATTGTAATAACAACTTTTTGAAATTTTATAAATTTAATTTTTCAAAATGGACTTAATTTTTGGATTAGGAATACCAAAATTAGCCAAGGGTAAAATTTTGGTATTTTTCTGAAAACTTTCATTTTTTGATGAATAGTGAAACCACTAAGTGGTAGGTTAAAAACTGAATTTTGCATAAAACTTAATTTTACCGCTTCTGTGAATGGAATTTCGAAAATCCGACAGACACGGTTGATATCACTATGTAAAATGTGGTTCAATGAGATAAAAGTAATTTTTTGGTGAATAGAAACTTTTTACTTTTTTTACCGCGGTTAATAGTAAATAGGGTAACTAAGGGTAAATATGATATTACTATTACCCTAAAACATGTCCTAATTCTATTGGATAACTGTAATTAGACCAAAAACAACCTTATGAATATAATATGACCATTTAGTCCCACTTGGATTAGATTAGGACATTTATTATTAATTTATTTAAAGAAGGGTTAAAATAGTTAAAATCAATGTTTAATAAGTAAATAATTTTTAATATGGGGTTATACATAAGATAAATTCGACTATAAATATTCATTAGAAAGATACAACGATTTCCTATATAATGGTATTTTATTTATAATTTTTAGACATTAAATAATTTAATTTAATTATGACACAACGATGATGCATTAATTATCTTATTTATGAAATATTGACATAATTGATGTGATAAACACCCAAATAAATGTAATTTGAGACTTTTTATGAATTACACTAATTTTATAGGTTACTATGATATATTAGTGTTGATTTAATCAACTTGGTTTGAACATATAATTCTGTTATGACTTTCACAAAAATCATATATCAAATAGTGTCAAAATTGACACAAAATAGTTTTTAAATCACATATTATATTATTAATTGTTATTTTATTCCTAAAAATATAAGGTTCGTCCAAATGACTTAGATAAGGATATATATATAAATAATAAACAATTTGGGGTTCTTTTGGCATTTTATAGTAAGTGTATTAACCATATAGTGAAAGAAAAAAAAAGACACGGTAAAAGTTAAATTATTTAACTTAGAGTTAAATCTAATTGATAAGGTTAAAATAATACCCTAAACTTGTCTAAATCCTATTGGTTGATAGGAGTTCGACCCATCCCCACTTTAGCTTCGAAATAAGACCCTTTGGAACCATTATAAACCGATTTTTACTTTAATATAAAATAATATTTTTAGATATTCCTAAAGTGCCCCTCTCCTCCCTTATAAAAGGGCACCTCCTCCCCCTCCTCCTCACACCAATTTGAGCACTCAAGCTCAGACAACCCCTTCCATTTTCTCCTCTCCACTTACCTATAATAATCCTAGAGGTCCTAGTCTTCTTCAAAGAACAATCTTAGTTCCCTAAGTGGAGGATTCAAAGAGGCGTTCCAAAGAAGAGGTAATATCCATTACCGATCTTTTCAATTTCTTTCTTCTTCAACTTATTCTTCTTTAGTTGTTTCAGGATAAAATAATAACATCAGTATTACTTAAATACTGATATTTTATTATAAATATGAAACAACCCTAATTCACCTTCTATCCATCCTACGGAAAAATGAAATCACTGCGCGTGCGTACGTACGGAATACCGTCTCCACACCGTGGTGTAATCTATTTTCCACCACCACCTTACAAGGATGGGTATAATGGTGTAATAAGTAACTATTTATGATTATTATAAAGTAATATTGATACTGAAATAATATGTATAAACTCCAATACAATTCCACGATCATATGAATGATATCATCACTCGTGCGTACGTACGGAATACCGTCTCCACGATGTGATGCGACACGTTCTACATGATCATCATTACATAGTAATTATATAAATGAATTTAATAAATAAATATGATATATGTTACACTAATACCATTCTGGATATAAGGTATCTATAACCTTAAAAGAAGAATAAGAATTTATTCGGAAAAACACGCATAAGAACCAAAGGCAATAAAGACCCGAGTAACAAGTAACAATGAAATATTACTAACAAGAAGCTAAGAATATGACCATAGATCAATATGTATGATTCTGGAATAAGTCAATGACATTATTTAAACCATTATACAGGAGTTGCGGACACATAAAAAGCAAATCGGACCTAAGGTAAGGGAATATCACAATCTCATTTTTATCCGAGATTGTTTATACTTTGAAATTTACTGGGGTGTATTTTATCATCAACATCCATGTTTCCTCAATATGTAATGTTATTTCCATCCACCTAAAATTGTTTAAATCCAATTTTACCCTTTAGTGAGTTTTTATTAAAGGATATGAAAAGAATATTTTGTCGTTTTTCGTACGAGGTACTTTTTGACTTTTTCGACAAAAGTATGAAGAATGTTTTTTTAACTTATACGGCATGAATAGATTTTTAAAACATTATTTCCAAGAAGCTTCCTTTACAAGTTTTCAAGTTTATTTTTAATCAACTTCTTTTAGTTTAAAATTGTATGACATGTTAAGAAAGGAAAAGTTTTTTTGAAGTAGAAAGGATATTTTCCTCAAGAATGAAGTTCAAGTGTTTTATCAAAATTATTTTCCATCTAAGATAATAAAGGGTTATGTTTTTATCCCTATTATTAAATTTATTTGGTAATGTTGTGATGGAATTATTTTTATGAATTCCTTTATCTTATATGAATTGTTTTATGATGTCATGTTGTTTAAGAATCCCATTTTTATTGCATGGGTTATGCTATGATGTATGGTTTATGATTATGTGGCACACATAAGAAAGGATTCATTATAAGATGGGTGGGACCTATATCACCCTCCAATGCATTGGGTAAAGATTTTATATCTCATGAGATAGACATGGATGGAACGGTAGGTTATACCGGTTCAGTGAAACAGGACTGGAACGAGGGTGACTCGGTTCAGAAAGGGACTTTGTCCACTAAGATAGTCTTGGGAATGAGTCATGACTAACAAGAAATGATTTTACATGATTATGTGTGCATGCCACAATGTTTCAAGTTTCATGTTATGATTATGGAGATCTCATTTTCACTTCTATGATTTATTCCATGTTAAGATATTATGATCTCTTTTGCAGGTTATGATTTTCAAAAAGATATGATATGATTTTTATTTCCTTTATTTTCCCTTACTGAGCATTTGAGCTCACAATTTTTTGTTTTCTTTTCCCCAGGTCAGGAAGATGGATATTAAGTAGAATATGCTAAAAGGGACCCTAGATATGATGAAATAAATGGGAGACACTATAGAAGATTAATGAACCAGTTGTTTATGTTTCCCAGTTTCTAAAGACACTATACCTATACGGTCCTTTTTGGTTTTGTCATATGTTGTAATAAGTGTGCTTCAATTTTGAAGTATTAACAATGTATGTAAAGTATGGGTTGTTATAGTTGGTATCAGAGGAAAGGTATAGTCAACCATTGGAAACTAGGATGTGAAAGCCTTAGTAAGAACCCTAAGGATAAGTCTAAGCATAGAACACAATATTAATGTTTTAGAAATGGCCATGAATATCCTAGGATAAGACCTTAAGTGTGAAATTTTATCCTTGATTATGTGGTTTTCCTATTATAATTAGTGTTTCTCACATTATTCTTTTTGGTTTTAGTCAATGGCTGGAACCCGAAGGAACCGTGTTAATGCGGAATGCGATGGGAAATGCAATGATTGTCCCCCTGAGCAACCAAATGATATGGGAGCTGGAATGAAAAATCTTGTAGCCATGCTCACACAAATTTCTCAAGCTATGAATCATGCAGGACTTCCAAACGAGCAAAGGAAGGAGCAACATTCTGTTGAATACTTCATGAGGCAGCATCCACCTTCTTTCAGTGGGTCTACTGATCCATTAGTTTCTGAACAATGGATTAGTACTACTGAAAAGATATTTTCAGTTCTGCAATGTTCTAAACATGATAAAGTCATCCTAGCAGTGTATCGTTTGGAAGGAGATGCTGATCAATGGTGGAATCTTATTAAGAATATGAGGCAAAGGGATGAAATTGAGTCTATGGAATGGGACGAGTTCAAGAACTTATTTTTCAATAAGTACTTCCCTCGTATTCTCCGAACAAAGATGGAGAAAGAGTTTCTTGAACTGAAGCAAAGGGATTATGAATCTGTTGGTACCTATGAAGAAAATTTTACAAGACTTGCAAGGTACGCTTCTGGTATTATTATCCAACCTGAGAGTAAGATCGATCGATTCTGTAGTGGCTTAAAACCAAGTCTTTGAAGGGCGTTAGCCATAAGGGACTTCAATAGCTACGAGGAAATCGTTCGATGTGCTCTCAAAGTCGAGATGGAGATTGGAGTAACCCATCAGTCACATGGGTTTGATAAGAAGAGGAAGATGGAATTCAAAGGAAAATCTAAAGAGAACACTGAAAAGAAGATGAGATTTCCCTTATGCTAAAAGTGTGGAAAGAAACATGGAGGGGGTTGTCTTAAAGGGACAAGTAAATGTTTCAAATGTGGAAAGGAAGGTCATCGGGCATTTGAATGCCACGATAATGGGAAGAAGATGTCTAATGATGCAAATAAAGGAAGGGATACACAGAATGAACCTACTACACTTCAATGTTTCAAGTGCAAGGAGATGGGGAATTACGCCAATCAATGCCCAAATCCAAGGGTTGATGATGATGGTCGACGTCAACAAAATCTTAAGGCTAAAGACAAAGGAAAGTCACAAGCAATTTCTATCAGTGATGTGGAGTACGATAACGAAGTGGTGAAAGGTACACTTACCATCCACTCTAAAGTATCAAATGTTTTATATCATTCTGGATCCACCCACTCTTTTATTTCTGAAAACTTTTCTAAGGGTATCACCGTATTACCTCAACAATTAGATGTTGAGTTAGCTGTGACAACACCTAATGGCACAACAGTCGCATCAAAAGTTTATAATTCTTCTCTGATCGAAGTTTGTGGGAAAGTGCTTCCTGCAAATCTTGTGATCCTTCCTTTAGTGGAATTTGATGTGATTCATGGCATGGATTGGATTTCTCTACATGGAGCTTATATCAATTGCCAAATAAGGGAAGTCACATTTCATATTCCAGATCAATCTACGATCGTCTATCGATGCAAGGATGAATATAACCTTCCAGTGGAAATTAATTCCATCTTATGGGTCTTGATTCCACTAAATGAAGGTTATTTATCTCAAATGGTTTGTGAGAAAGATACGATTATGAATATGCCCATCGTACGTGTAACACCCCAAGCTTCTACGGTACGTTTCCCTTCGAATAATGTGATAGCGTGTGTTGTACGCAACCTCGAGTTCTAACACACACCACAACTAATTAAACTAGCCGTTGTGAATAGTAATACCTACTTTTTGAAATCATATATATTTTATATTTCAAAATAGACTTCATTTTTGGATTCGGAATATCGAATTTAGCCTAAGGTGAAATTTTGGTACTTTTCGGATAACTTTCATATTTTGATGAATAATGAAAATTACTAAATTTTAATTAAAAACAACTTTTTTAATCAAAATAATTAATTGTGATAAATTCTGAATTTGAGTGGTTTTAAAGTATATTTAGAATATATTTTTACCATTTAATATAATGTTGGTCATTGGACATAATTTTACAATTAAACCGAACATAAACAAGTGTCAATCTTTTGATAGTTATTACCTCTTAAAAACACGCTTTTTGTTTCGACAGCGGGAATTAATTTTAAATTAATTTCTGCCACTTCTGTGTTTTGAATTTAGAAAAATGGATTCCATATTTGGAATCAGGATGTCCAAATTGTGTAAATAGGTAACTTTTTTTTTAGACATTTTGAATAATTACTGTGGTAAATATTTTATTTACCATGGTTAAGGGTAAATCCGGTAAATAAGGGTTAAAAAAATAATATTATAATAATACAAAATTAACCTAAAACGTGTCCTAACCTTATTGGTGGACACATACCCGACCATGGGAATCCTTGGGTCAATTTGGGGACCCCTTGGAGCCACTTGTATGTGGTAGGGACACTTTATATTAATAAAGTTAAAATAAAAATAAAAATGGCATAAGCTTACATCTTTTAGAAGAACAATTTTTACATAGGGTTATACATGTTGGATTTTTGATTATAAATATTCATTATAAAGAAAAAAAGATTTCCTACATAATGATATTTTATTTATAATTTTTAGACATCAAATAATTTAAATTATTAATGACACAATAATGATGCAATGTTTACCTCATTAATAAATCATTTAAATAAATAAGATTATAATGATTAAACTATTATCTAAAACCTGTCAAATTCTTATTGGTTGATGTTATTTAGAATATGAGTCATCTTATCTTCGACCTCAATGATTTTTGGACCATTATAAACCGAATATAATTATATTATAAAGTAATACTTTCACTCTTTCCTAAAGAGCCCCTCTTCTCCCTTATAAAAGGAGACCACTTCTACTCATTCCTCACACCTCTCAAGCCACTTGGCTCGTCCAAACTCTGCCCAACTAAGCTCCCCACATCCCTCTCCTCCTCCTTGAATCTTCTCCTTAGGCAGAAATCATTTCAAGAAGTCCTTTGGTTCCAACCAAAGTGAGTTACCTAAATTAAAGGTAACGATTTCTCTTAAATTATTTTCATTTATTTTGCTTCTCCAACCCCCAAAATCTTTTTATTTCCTTTATTTTGTAACAACACCAGTATCCTAAATATACTAGGATGTTGTTATAAGAAGGATTCAAACTACACATACACACAACTCCATCTAATGGATGATGAACATAATGTTTCTGTGGATGGCAAACTATCGCCTCACGAAACGATGATTGTTCAAATACATATTACCGCCTCTCATGGTGGCCATTATGATGGCACTGTAATTAAATATGATATTAATGATATATATTTTATATATAAGCTTCTATAATTCCATTTTATTTCATATCATTATTCGTTTCATGTTGTATATACATACGATAATTTCATTTGAGGAAGTGCGGACTACCGCCCCCTTAAAATGATATGACTCGTTCATACCACACATGGAACGTATAAAGGATGGTGTTAATGAACTTAAGTAACATATATAAAATATTATATTATACTGGAATAGTAATATACATATGTATCATTTGGATTCAATTCTTTTAAAATAAAAATTAAATGGAAGTAGCGTTCGTGCGTACGTACGGACTATCGTCTCCACGAACGCGGTGAGATCCATCCTCCATCGTATCCATTCAAGTATTATTCTCATTTTAGGGTTAAAAATAATGTTAATATCATTCTGATTATGAATAATATTTAATCTATCCATTACAAACATGTCTTACGTATCCAAACATTTAAGAAGAACGAATCGATTATCACCTGAAACGACGATAATACTAAGATATTATTAATAAAGCAATGTTAAAAGATCATATATGATATCATATTAATGTATATGATTCTTGTATAATTTAATAACAATTATTTCACCATTATACAGGAGGTTAACCGACCCCAACAAAGGAAAAGTACAAGGTAAGGGTTATTTCACAATCTCTTCATTATCCGAGGTTGTTTATACGTAATAATCTACTGGGATCTCGTTATCATCCTCATCCATGTTTCTTCAAAATGTATTTCAAAAAAATTTTACAAGAATATGGGTTAAAGTCATTTATACCTTTTTTTGAATTTTTATAAGAGGAATCTTTCCGTCGTTTTCCAAACAAGGTCATTTTTAACCTTTTCGACAGAATTAAGGTAAGAATGTTTTTTTTAACTTATACGGAGGGTGCGGCTATTTTCCGCCGTTATAAAATCTTCAAAGCTTCCCTTACAAGCTTATAAGAATATTTTCAAAGAAAATGTTTTCTTTTATATGGATCTTAAATGATTTCAAAATAAAAGGAGATATTTCTTCAAAAAGAATTTTGATTTCATCTATGTCAACATCCTTTGATGAATTTTAAGATTATTTGAAGTTGATTTATTATGATACAAAACTTATATATTTTATTGAAGGTTTTGTGATATGTTTGACTGTGGATGTGCTATTTTTATACCATTCATAGTTTATGGTGAAATTATTGACATTTCGTATGCTAGTTTTAATACGAATGTTTATGTTATGTTTAAACCTTTTCATATGGGAATGCATTGGACTTAGTAAGTGACGGGTGGAGCCCGCTATAGCTCCTCGATGCATCGGTAGGTCTCATTAGACAAACTAGTGTCTTGGCACAAGGACTTGGCAAAATCTTATTTGTAGTATTGGCACGAGGCCTTGGCTATGTGGTTATGATAGTCTGGCATTATGCATTCCAACATTATGAAAGTGGTTATTGATTTTTGCATGTGATTATTCGATTAGTAGAATATCCATGTGAATAAGTAAATGGCATTATTTCATTTTACTTTTTCCATACTATGTTGAAGTTCAAGTTTAAAAGGCTTTTGTTTTAGTAATTCATTGCCTTAAATGTTTATGCTTATTTTTGAATGTTCCTCTATATTGTTATCCTTACTGGGCATTTGAGCTCACCCCTTTTCTATGTTTTATATTTCCCATGATGTGAAGAAGTAAGTTATGAATGACCTGCAGGGATTTTATGAGGGGTTAATAGTGTGGATTGTGGAAACATTATGTTGTTGTAGTAGTTTTTCATTTTATGATGTAATGTAAAACTTATGAATATATCTAGTGTTTCCAAGGCTACTAAACCAATCGGTCTTTCGTGATTTGATCTTTCTTGTGATCATGCCAATGTTATGTAATAATGCACCGACTCTGGGTAACTGGGGTCGGGGCGTTACAGTTGGTATCAGAGGATGTTTAGTACAAACCTTGGAAACTAGATTTAGATAAACTCTGATTAGAGAACGTAGACCTAAGATGAACTTTGAGGATTAGTATAGAAGAACTTCCTAAAATTTTGGTATTGTAGAGATTTTGTGAGTTTTCCGAGCAATACATCCCTGTCTGGATACGAGCAGGTAGAGGCGGCTCTGGCACAGATGTACCTAGGGGTAAAACCCTAAAACACCGCTTTGAGCTAGACTCGAACGGGAACTGGTGCACGACAACGGGCCTTGATGCACTCTTGGTTACGACACTCCCGGGGGATATGCTTAGGATAACTCTCATTTTCTTTACAAATCATTATGAAGGGTTTATGAGTATATACTTCCTCAAAGAAAACATTTTTATGATTATATCCATAAATAGTTCAATTTATGTTAAGTGTTTTATACGTATGGGATTATGTATTCTGATTCATAAACTGATCTAGTTTATGACATTGTTTAGAAATGGCGCCTAGTGGAAGAAATGGAAACTGTATCAATGCACGCACTCCATGTAGGGATTGCCCTCCTGCTCAAGATAATTATAGTGGGGCTGGTGATGAAACTGGTGATGATCAGCTAATCACCATACTGGGACAACTTACTCAGGTTATGAATAATAACCTTACCCATATGGAGCACCCTGATCCGCAGCGTGGAGGATCAATGTTAGATCGATTCATGAGGCAACAACCACCAACGTTCAATGGGAATACAAATCCCTTAGTAGCTGAGCAATGGATATTTTCCCTAGAGAAAATATTTCAGGCTTTAGGGAGCAGTGAAAGGGAAAAAGTTATCATGGCAGTTTACCGCCTCACTGGAGATGCTGATCAATGGTGGTCATTGATTCAAAATACGAAGGAAGATGATGAAGTATCAAATATGGAATGGAGGGAGTTCAAAGATCTGTTTTTAGAAAAATACTTCCCTCGCGGCCATCGAGCAGATATGGAAAGGCAATTTCTGAGTCTGAGACAAAAGGGGGATGAGAATGTCACAAAGTATGAGGCTAACTTTACAAGGTTAGCAAGGTACGCTGGTGATTATATTCGCAACCCAAGAAGTAAGATTGATCGTTTCTTTTATGGGTTAAAACCATTTCTCCGTCGAGCGTTAGTCTCACAATCCTTTTCATCGTACGAAGACATTGTCTCATGTGCTATCAAGACCGAAAAGGAATTCTCTAAGTCTTATGACTTTAAAGCAAAGCAAGAGAATAAGAGACCTGCTGATCAATCTGGGAATGGAAATAAGGGGAAGAAAGGAAAGGTTGAATATCCATCATGTGGTAAATGTGGGAAGAAACACCCCGGTACTTGCTTGAAGGGAATGGGAGTCTGTTACAAGTGTGGTGAAAAAGGCCACCAAGCTCATGATTGCAAGGGGAAGAAGGAAGCTACCAACGTTCAGTGCTACAATTGCAGGGAGATGGGGCATTATGCAAATGCATGTCCTAAGCGTCAGGAGAACTTACCTCAGAAAAGGCCAAGGGATCAAGGCCAGGCTTATGCTATCACTGCTGCTGAGGTAGAAGCTCCGAAAGACGTGGTGGCAGGTAATTTAATGGTTTCCTCAAGTTTAGCAAATGAATTATTTGATTTTGGATCATCGCATTGTTTCATATCTTCCCAGTTTGCTAAGAAAATTAGATATTTCCAATTTGATTTAATAAGGGAGTTTTCAGTTAAAACTCCTAAGGGAAGTATCGTTGCAACAAAGTTTTGTGAATCAGTCCCCATTAGAGCACATAAATTTTCTTTATCTGCTGATTTCATCGTCATACCTATGATTGAGTTTGATATAATCCTCGGTATGGACTGGCTTTCGGACTATGATGCGATGATTTATTGTAAGAAGAAAGAGGTTACGATTCTTGATGATAATGATAAGGAGCACCTTATTTTTAGAGCAGAATCGTCACCACCTAATTCTTATTTAGATCCACCCCTAGTAGCTCAACTTAATTCAATTAATGGGGAGGAAGAGAATGAAATAACTGTCGGTGAGGAAAGGAATGTTCAAATAGAGGATGTACCTGTTGTGAAAGAATTTGTAGATGTATTTCCGGAAGATTTACCTGGACATCCTCCAGAACGAGAAGTTGAGTTTTCCATTGATTTGATTCCTGGATCAAGGCCTATATCGAAGACCCCTTATAGAATGGCCACTGTAGAGTTAGTCAAACTAAAGAAACAACTAGAGGAATTGAGTAATAAGGGATTTATTCGCCCTAGTGTTTCTCCATGGGGAGCCCCTGTTATTTTTGTTAAAAAGAAAGATGGATCTATGAGGTTATGTATCGACTACAAGGAGATCAATGCTATAACGATAAAGAACAAGTATCCCCTACCTCGTATTGATGATTTATTTGACCAACTGCATGGAGCTCAATACATTTCAAAGATTGACCTTCGATCTGGATACCATCAGTTGTGTGTGAAGAAGGAAGACATTCCGAAGACAGCATTTCGAACCAGGTACGGGCATTACGAGTTTACTGTAATGCCGTTTGGATTGACTAATGCACCCTCGGTATTCATGGATCTGATGAATAGAGTTTTCAAGGAGTATCTTGATGAATTTGTGGTGGTATTTATTGATGATATTCTGGTATACTCCAAAACCTACGAAGATCATGAAAATCACTTACGCATTATCTTGAAGACTCTGAGGAGGCATGAATTATATGGGAAGTTTAGCAAGTGTGAATTCTGGCTTCATGAGATTTCTTTTCTTGGCCATATTGTCTCCAAAGATGGAATCTCTGTTGATCCTTCTAAGACCAAAGAAATCCAAGAATGGCCAGCACCTACGAGTATAACTGAGGTACGTAGTTTTATTGTCTTGGTAGGTTATTATCGACGTTTCGTCCAGAATTTTGCCCGATTGGCTAACCCATTAACGAAGCTCACACGTAAAGGGGTTAAATTTGTTTGGACAAAAGAGTGTGAATAATGTTTCGAAGAACTGAATATAAGATTAGTCAATGCTCCTATATTGACTCTACCATCGGGGAATGATGGGTGATGCATCGAAGAAAGGACTTGGTTGTGTCCTTATGCAGAATGATAGAGTTATTGCCTATGCATCATGACAGTTGAAAATTCATGAACAAAACTATCCTACTCATGATCTTGAGTTAGCAGCTGTAATATTTGCTTTAAAGATATGGAGGCACAACCTCTATGGTGAAAAATGTGAGATTTATACTGATCATAAGAGTTTGATGTATATTTTCTCACAAAAAGAACTCAACATGAGGCAAAGGTGATGGCTTGAATTACTCAAGGATTATGATTGTACGATACACTACCACCCGGGGAAAGCAAACAAAGTAGCAGATGCTTTGAGCAGAAATAACCATGGAGTTCTGAACATGATGAGAATTGAAAGGGATCCAATTTTCATGGATCTAGTGAAGATGGACATGGGAATAACCAGGGAAGGTGAAACATCAATGCTTTTTCAAATGGTTTCCAAACCATCTTTACTAGAAAGGATTAAGATTTCTCAGACCGATGATGAAGAATTTCAGAAGAAGATTAAAGCTGTGAATGATGGGAGATTGAGAGACTTTGTGTATGAAGATGGAATTTTGAAATTCGGGAAGAGACTTTGTGTTCCCGATTTACCTGATCTGAAAAGGGAATTGCTAGATGATGCTCATAGTTCTAATTTCTCTATACACCCTGGGAGCACCAAAATGTATAGAGATTTGAAGGAACATTTTTGGTGGGACAACATGAAGAGGGAGATTGCTGATTTTGTGTCAAGATGTATGGTTTGTCAAAAAGTGAAAGCTGGAAGGCAACAACCTGGAGGAGTCATGCAACCTCTTCCTATACCGGAGTGGAAATGGGACAATATTACGATGGACTATGTCATGGGGCTACCAAAGACTCCTAGAAGGAACGATGCAATATGGGTTATTGTTGATCGTCTTACCAAGTCAGCACATTTTCTTGCTATAAGAGAAGATCTACCCCTGGAACGTCTAGAAAGACTATACATTAATGAAGTTGTGAGACTTCATGGAGTACCCCTATCGATTGTTTCTAATGGTGATCCCCGTTTTACTTCAAGATTTTGGAAAAGTCTTCAGAAATCCCTGGATACTGAACTTCATTTGAGCACTGCTTACCACCCTCAGACAGATGGACAATCAGAACGGACTATTCAAACCATAGAAGACATGTTGAGATCTTGCTCACTTGACTTTCAGGGTATGTGGGATCAATATTTACCACTGGTAGAATTTTCCTATAACAATAGCTTCCATTCGAGTATTCAGATGGCACCATATTAAGCGTTATACGGAAGGAGATGTCGTACACCAACCTGTTGGGATGACGTTGGTGAAAGAAAACTTGTAGGCCCAGAACTGGTGGAGGAAACGGTGGAAAAGGTGAAAGTAATCCAAAATCACATCAAAGCAGCTCAATGTAGGCAGAAGACCTATGCCGATAATCGAAGGAAGGATTTGGAATTTCAAGTCAGTGATCATGTTTTCCTGAAGGTATATCCGTGGAAGGGAGTCATACGTTTTGGTAAGAAAGGTAAATTGAGTCCCAGGTACATCGGACCTTTCGAAATTCTAGAACGAATTGGGGCTGTTGCTTACCGATTGGCAATGCCGCCAAGTCTCTCCAAAGTTCACGATGTGTTCCACGTATCTCTGTTGAGAAAATAAATGCCTGACCCAACACATGTACTCACCTATGAGGAATTAGAACTGGAACCCGATCTGTCTTATTGTGAAGAGCCCGTCAAGATTCTTGATACAAGAGAACAAGTACTGAGAAACCGGACGACGCGTCTGGTAAAAGTTTTGTGGAGAAATCATAAGATGGAAGAGGCAACGTGGGAACCCGAGGAACTTATGATGAAGAACCACCCGAGTCTTTTTATGCAGTAATACCCTAGAAATTGCGAGGACGCAATTATTTGAAGGAGGGGAGAATGTAACACCCCAAGCTTCTACGGTACGTTTCCCTTCGAATAATGCGATAGCGTGTGTTGTACGCAACCTCGAGTTCTAACAC
Source organism: Viscum album (assembly GCA_963277665.1). Classification (NCBI taxonomy): domain Eukaryota; kingdom Viridiplantae; phylum Streptophyta; class Magnoliopsida; order Santalales; family Viscaceae; genus Viscum; species Viscum album. The sequence continues at coordinate 662,554,931 of OY728139.1, read as the reverse complement.
ACACCACAACTAATTAAACTAGCCGTTGTGAATAGTAATACCTACTTTTTGAAATCATATATATTTTATATTTCAAAATAGACTTCATTTTTGGATTCGGAATATCTAATTTAGCCTAAGGTGAAATTTTGGTACTTTTCGGATAACTTTCATATTTTGATGAATAGTGAAAATTACTAAATTTTAATTAAAAACAACTTTTTTAATCAAAATAATTAATAGTGATAAATTCTGAATTTGAGTGGTTTTAAAGTATATTTAGAATATATTTTTACCATTTAATATAATTTTGGTCATTGGACATAATTTTACAATTAAACCGAACATAAACAAGTGTCAATCTTTTGATAGTTATTACCTCTTAAAAACACGCTTTTTGTTTCGACAGCGGGAATTAATTTTAAATTAATTTCTTCCACTTCTGTGTTTTGAATTTAGAAAAATGGATTCCATATTTGGAATCATGATGTCCAAATTGTGTAAATAGGTAACTTTTATTTTTAGACATTTTGAATAATTACTGTGGTAAATTTTTTATTTACCATGGTTAAGGGTAAATCCGGTAAATAAGGGTTAAAAAAATAATATTATAATAATACAAAATTAACCTAAAACGTGTCCTAACCTTATTGGTGGACACATACCCGACCATGGTCATCCTTGGGTCAATTTGGGGACCCCTTGGAGCCACTTGTATGTGGTAGGGACACTTTATATTAATAAAGTTAAAATAAAAATAAAAATGGCATAAGCTTACATCTTTTAGAAGAACAATTTTTACATAGGATTATACATGTTGGATTTTTGATTATAAATATTAATTATAAAGCTAAAAATATTTCCTACATAATGATATTTTATTTATAATTTTTAGACATCAAATAATTTAAATTATTAATGACAACATAATGATGCAATGTTTACCTCATTAATAAATCATTTAAATAAATAAGATTATAATGATTAAAATATTATCTAAAACCTGTCCAATTCTTATTGGTTGATGTTATTTAGAATATGAGTCATCTTATCTTCGACCTCAATGATTTTTGGACCATTATAAACCGAATATAATTATATTATAAAGTAATACTTTCACTCTTTCTTAAAGAGCCCCTCTTCTCTCTTATAAAAGGAGACCACTTCTACTCATTCCTCACACCTCTCAAGCCACTTGGCTCGTCCAAACTCTTCCCAAATAAGCTCCCCACATCCCTCTACTCCTCCTTGAAGCTTCCCCTTAGGCAGAAAGCATTTCAAGAAGTCCTTTGGTTCCAACCAAAGTGAGTTACCTAAATTAAAGGTAACAATTTCTCTTAAATTATTTTCATTTATTTTGCTTCTCCAACCCCCAAAATCTTTTTATTTCCTTTCTTTTGTAACAACACCAGTATCCTCAATATACTAGGATGTTGTTATAAGAAGGATTCAAACTACACATACACACAACTCCATCTAATGGATGATGAACATAATGTTTCTGTGGATGGCAAACTAACGCCTCACGAAACGATGATTGTTCAAATACATCTTACCGCCTCTCATGGTGGCCATTATGATGGCACTGTAATTAAATATGATATTAATGATATATATTTTATATATAAGATTCTCTAATTCCATTTTATTTCATATCATTATTCGTTTCATGTTGTATATACATACGATAATTTCATTTGAGGAAGTGCGGACTACCGCCCCCATAAAATGATATGACTCGTTCATACCACACATGGAACGTATAAAGGATGGTGTTAATGAACTTAGGTAACATATATAAAATATTATATTATACTGGAATAGTAATATACCTATGTATCATTTGGATTCAATTCTTTTAAAATAAAAATTAAATGGAAGTAGCGTTCGTGCGTACGTACGGACTACCGTCTCCACGAACGCGGTGAGATCCATCCTCCATCGTATCCATTCAAGTATTATTCTCATTTTAGGGTTAAAAATAATGTTAATATCATTCTGATTATGAATAAGATTTAATCTATCCATAACAAACTTGTCTTACGTATCCAAACATTTAAGAAGAACGAATCGATTATCACCTGAAACGACGATAATACTAAGATATTATTAATAAAGAAATGTTAAAAGATCATATATGATATCATATTAATGTATATGATTCTTGTATAATTTAATAACAATTATTTCACCATTATACAGGAGGTTAACCGACCCCAACAAAGGAAAAGTACAAGGTAAGGGTTATTTCACAATCTCTTCATTATCCGAGGTTGTTTATACGTAATAATCTACTGGGATCTTGTTATCATCCACATCCATGTTTCTTCAAAATTTATTTCAAAACATTTTTACAAGAATATGGGTTAAAGTCATTTATACCTTTTTTTGACTTTTTATAAGAGGAATCTTTCCGTCTTTTTCCAAACAAGGTCATTTTTAACCTTTTCGACAGAATTAAGGTAAGAATGTTTTTTTTAACTTATACGGCGGGTGCGGCTATTTTCCGCCGTTATAAAATCTTCAAAGCTTCCCTTACAAGATTATAAGAATATTTTCAAAGAAAATGTTTTATTTTATATGCATCTTAAATGATTTCAAAATAAAAGGAGATATTTATTTAAAAAGAATTTTGATTTCATCTATGTCAACATCTTTTGATGAATTTTAAGATTATTTGAAGTTGATTTATTATGATACAAAACTTCTATATTGTATTGAAGGTTTTGTGATATGTTTGACTGTGGATGTGCTATTTTTATACCATTCATAGTTTATGGTGAAATTATTGACATTTCGTATGCTAGTTTTAATACGAATGTTTATGTTATGTTTAAACCTTTTCATATGGGAATGTATTGGACTTAGTAAGTGACGGGTGGAGCCCGCTATAGCTCCTCGATGCATCGGTAGGTCTCATGAGACAAACTAGTGTCTTGGCACAAGGCCTTGGCAAAATCTTATTTGTAGTCATGGCACGAGGCCTTGGCTATGTTGTTATGATAGTCTGGCATTATGTATTCCAACATTATGAAAGTGGTTATTGATTTTTGCATGTGATTATTCGATTAGTAGAATATCCATGTGAATAAGTAAATGGCATTATTTCATTTTACTTTTTCCATACTATGTTGAAGTTCAAGTTTAAAAGTATTTTGTTTTTGTAATTCATTGCCTTAAATGTTTATGCTTATTTTTGAATGTTCCTCTATATTGTTATCCTTACTGGGCATTTGAGCTCACCCCTTTTCTATGTTTTATATTTCCCAGGATGTGAAGAAGTAAGTTATGAATGACCTGCAGGGATTTTATGAGGGGTTAATAGTGTGGATTGTGGAAACATTATGTTGTTGTAGTAGTTTTTCATTTTATGATGTAATGTAAAAATTATGAATATATCTAGTGTTTCCAAGGCTACTAAACCAATCGGTCATTCGAGATTTGATCTTTCTTGTGATCATGCCAATGTTATGTAATAATGCACCGACTCTGGGTAACTGGGGTCGGGGCGTTACAGTACGGGAGTTTGATGATGTCTTTCCGGAGGAATTACCGGGTCTTCCACCAAATCGTGAAGTTGAGTTTTCAATAGAACTCGTACCGGGTGCTTTGCCTATTTCAAAGACACCTTATAGAATGGCCCCAATTGAGTTGCAGGAATTGAAGAAGAAACTCCAACAGAATCTTGATAAGGGATTCATACGCCCTAGTGCGTCACCTTGGGGAGCACCTGTTCTATTTGTTAAGAAGAAAGATGGATCAATGAGACTCTGCATTGATTATAGAGAACTTAACAAGATCACTATCAAGAAAAGATATCCTCTCCCACGCATTGATGACTTATTTGACCAACTAAGCGGAGCTCAATATTTTTCCATGATTGATCTTCATTCAGGGTATCATCAATTAAGGGTCAAAAGGGAGGATATACCAAAGACGGATTTCCGTACAAGGTATGGACACTATGAATTTAATGTGATTCCATTTGGTCTTACTAATGCCCCTGCTATCTTCGTGGATCTAATGAATAGAGTCTTTAGAGACTATCTTGATCAATTTGTGGTAGTCTTTATAGACGATATTCTTGTCTATTCAATGAGCAAGGAAGATCATGAAGATCACTTGAGAATTATATTGACGACCCTGAGAAAGAAGAAGCTTTATGACAAATTTACCAAGTGTGAATTTTGGCTTCAAAAAGTTTCATTTTTGGGTCACATAATCTCAAAAGAGGGGATATCTGTGGATCCAGCAAAAACAGAGGTTATCGAAAGATGGTCGAGACCAACAACAGTAACTGAGAACCGAAGTTTTCTTGGTTTGGCTGGATATTATCGACGTTTTGTAAAAGATTTTTCACGACTATCTAATCCACTCACCAAGTTGACTCGGAAAGGAGTTAAGTTTGTTTGGACAGAAGAATGTGAAGAAAATTTCAAGGATTTGAAAAGAAGGTTATCCAGTGCACCTGTGCTCACACTGCCTTGTAGTGGAGAAAGGTTTGTGGTCTACAGTGATGCATCCAAGAAGGGATTGGGGTGTTTTCTTATGAAAAATGATATGGTGATAGCTTATGCCTCACGACAGTTGAAAATCCATGATCAAAATTACCCAGCACATGATTTGGAGTTGGCTGCGGTAATCTTTGCATTAAAGATTTGGAGGCATTACCTTTATGGTGAAAGGTGTGATATTTATACTGATCATAAAAGTTTAAAGTATATTTTCACACAAAAGGAGTTGAATATGCGTCAAAGAAGATGGTTGGAGCTGATTAAGGATTATGACTTCTTAATCCATTACCACCCTGGGAAAGCAAACAAGGTGGCAGATGCATTAAGTCGACAAGACCATGCTAGTTTATCCATGATGAGGATCACAAAAGATCCAATATTTATGGATTTACAAAGGATGGATCTTGGAATTATAATGGAAGGGGAAAAATATTATCTTTCTCAAATGAATGTTCAACCATCTATACATGTGAAGATTAAAGAGGCACAGAAAGAAGATGTAGAGTTACAAAAGAAGGTGAGAAATTTTCCTGAATTCAACCTTGATTGTGATGGGATAATAAAGTTCAGGAATCAGGTTTGTGTTCCTCACATCCCCGAATTAAAGAAGGAGCTGCTGGATGAGGCTCATAGTTCTTCATTCTCTATTCATCCTGGAAGCACGAAGATGTATAGGGACCTAAAAGAGTACTTCTGGTGGGATGGCATGAAAAGAGATGTTGCTGAATATGCCTCTCGATGCTTGGTTTGTCAACAAGTTAAAGATGAGAGACAAAAGTCTAAGGGAATGTTACAACCATTACCCATACCTGAATGGAAATGGGAAAACATCACTATGGACTTTGTCACAGGACTTCCTAAAACATCCAAAGTCAATAATGCTATTTGGGTCATAGTTGATCGTCTTACAAAGTCTGCACACTTCATTGCTGTTAAAGAGGATATCTCTCTAGATTAGCTTGCCAGGATATATGTAAATGAAGTGGTAAGATTGCATGGAGTACCACTTTCTATTATATATGATCGGGATCCGAGATTTACCTCGAAGTTCTGGTGAAGTCTTCAGCATACTCTGGAGACAGAGTTGAGTTTCAGCACTGCTTATCATCCTCAGACAGACGGTCAGTCTGAGAGAACAATTCAAACCCTAGAAGATATGTTGAGAGCTTGCTATATGGATTTCAAAGGAGGTTGGGATCAACACCTACCTTTGGTGGAATTTTCTTATAATAATAGCTTTCACTCCAGTATTCAGATGGCTACTTATGAAGCTCTCTATGGAAAGAAATGCAGGACTCCAACTTGTTGGGATGAAGTTGGGGAAAGAAAGCTATTAGGACCTGATCTCGTTGATGAAATGGCAGAAAAGGTCAGATCTATTCAACAACACATAAGAGAAGCTCAGAGTCGACAGAAAAGTTATGCCGACAACAGAAGAAGAGGCCTAGAGTTTGAAGTGGGTGATAAAGTGTTCTTACGAATATCTCCCTGGAAGAGGGTTATGAGATTTGGAAAGAAGGGGAAGTTGAGCCCTAGATATATCTGTCCTTTCGAAATACTGGATCGTGTTGGAAAGGTAGCTTACCGATTGGTGCTTCCACCGAATCTCTCTCATGTTCACGATGTGTTCCATGTATCTCTCCTGAGAAAGTACATACCTGATCCTTCACATGTACTCAGCTCAGAAGTTGTACCACTGGAGCAAGATCTTTCTTATGAAGAACAACCGATAGAGATTCTGGATCGTAGCGAAAAAGTCCTACGAAACAAGACCACTCGATTGGTGAAAGTTTTATGGAGGAACCACCAATTAGAAGAAGCTACATGGGAGCTTGAGGATATGATGAGGGAGAAGTATCCTCATCTGTTTGTTACAAAGTGACGAATTTCGAGGGAGAAATTCTTTTTTAAGGGGGGTATAATGTAACACCCGAGATTTTTATGAGTAATATTTTGTTTTTATATATCATCAAAGGAATCTTTCACTACATACTAGCTTGTCTTACAATACACGCCGTCACGACCTTCCTCGATAGCTTGCGTCGTACGCAATACCGAGTTTCAGTAAACAACGATATGCTATTAAAATATTATTAAAACTAGCCGTTATGAATAGTAATAACCACTTTTTGAAATTTTATAAATTTTATTTTTCAAAATGGAATTAATTTTTGGATTCGGAATACCAAAATTATCCTAGGGTAAACTTTTGGTATTTTTCTGAAAACTTTCAATTTTTGATGAATAGTGAAACCACTAAGTGGTAGGTTAAAAACTGAATTTTGCATAAAACATAATTTTACCACTTCTGTGAATGGAATTTCGAAAATACGATAGACACGGTTGATATCAGTAAGTAAAATGTGGTTCAATGAGATAAAAATAATTTTTTTGGTGAATAGTAACTTTTTACTTTTTTTACCGCGGTTAATAGTAAATAGGGTAACTAAGGGTAAATATGATATTACTATTACCCTAACACATGTCCTAATTATATTGGATAAGTGTAATTTGACCAAAAACAACCTTATGAATATACGATGACCATTAGGCCCACTTGGATTAGATTAGGACATTTATTATTAATTTATTTAAAGAAGGGTTAAAATAGTTAAAATCAAATTTTAATAAGTAAATCATTCTTAATATGGGGTTATACATAAGATAAATTCGACTATAAATATTCATTAGAAAGATAAAACAATTTCCTACATAATGGTATTTTATTTATAATGTTTATACATTAAATAATTTAATTTAATTATGACACAACGATGATGCAGTAATTATCTTATTTATGAAATATTGACATAATTGATGTGATAAACACCAAAATAAATGTAATTTGAGACTTTTTATGAATTCCACTAATTTTCTAGGTTACTATGATATATTAGTGTTGATTTAATCAACTTGGTTCGAAAATATAATTCTATTATGACCTTCACAAAATTCATATATCAAATAGTGTCAAAATTGACACAAAATAGTTTTTAAATCAAATATTATATTATTAATTGTTATTTTATTCTTAAAAATATAAGGTTCATCCAAAGGACTTAGATACGGATATATATATCAATAATAAACAATTTGGGGTTCGTTTGGCATGTTATAGTAAGTGTATTAACCATATAGTGAAAGAAAACAAAAGACACGGTAAAAGTTAAATTATTTAACTTAGAGTTAAATCTAATTGATAAGGTTAAAATAATACCCTAAACTTGTCTAAATCTTATTGGTTGATAGGATTTAGACCCATCCCAACTTTAGATTCGAAATAAGACCCTTTGGAACCATTATAAACCGATTTTGACTTTAATATAAAATAATATTTTTAGATATTCCTAAGGTGCCCCTCTCCTCCCTTATAAAAGGGCACCTCCTCCCCCTCCTCCTCACACCAATTTGAGCACTCAAGCTCGGCCAACCCCTTCCATTTTCTACTCTCAACTTCCCTAGAATAATCCTAGAGGTCCTGGTCTTCTTTAAAGACCAATATTAGTTCCCTAAGTGGAGGATTCAAAGAGGCGTTCCAAGGAAGAGGTAATATCCATTACCGATCTTTTCAATTTCTTTCTTCTTCAACTTCTTCTTCTTTAGTTTTTTCATGATAAAATAATAACATCAGTATTAATTACATAATGATATGTTATTATAAATATGAAACAACCATAATTAAACTTCTATCCATCCTACGGAAAAATGAAATCCCCGCGCGTGCGTACGTACGGAATACCGTCTCCACGCCGCGGTGTAATCTATTTTCCACCACCACCTTACAAGGATGTGTATAATGGTGTAATAAGTAACTATTTATGATTATTATAAAGTAATATTGATACTGAAATAATATGTATATACTCCAATACAATTCCACGATCATAGGAACGATATCATCACTCGTGCGTACGTACGGAATACCGTCTCCACGATGTGATGCGACTCGTTCTACATGATCATCATTAAATAGTAATTATATAAATTAATTTAATGAATAAATATGATATATGTTACACTAACAACATTCTGGATATAAGATATCTATAACATTAAAAGAAGAATAAGAATTTATTCGGCAAAACACGCATAAGAACAAAAGGCAATAAAGACCCGAGTAACAAGTAACAATGAAATATTACTAACAAGAAGCTAAGAATATGACCATATATCAATATGTATGATTCTGGAATAAGTCAATAACATTATTTAAACCATTATACAGGAGCTTCGGACACATACAAAGCAAATCGGACCTAAGGTAAGGGAATATCACAATCTCAATTTTATCCGAGATTGTTTATACTTTGAAATTTACTGGGGGGGTATTTTATCATCCACATCCATGTTTCCTCAATATGTAATGTTATTTCCATCCACCAAAAATTGTTTAAATCCAATTTTACCCTTCAGTGAGTTTTTATTAAAGGATATGAAAGGAATCTTTTGTCGTTTTTCGTACGAGGTACTTTTTGACTTTTCCGACAAAAGTACGAAGAATGTTTTTTTAACTTATACGGCATGAATAGATTTTTAAAACATTATTTCCAAGAAGCTTCCTTTACATGTTTTCATGTTTATTTTTAATCAACTTCTTTTAGTTTAAAATTGTATGACATGTTAATAAAGTAAAAGTGTTTTTGAAGTAGAAAGGATATTTTCCTCAAGAATGAAGTTCAAGTGTTTTATCAAAATTATTTTCCTTCTAAGATAATAAAGGGTTCTGTTTTTATCCCTATTATTACATTGATTTGGTCATGTTGTGATGGAATTATTTTTATGAATTACTTTATCTTATATGAATTTTTTTATGATGTCATGTTGTTTAAGAATCCCATTTTTATTGCATGGGTTACACTATGATGTATGGTTTATGATTATGTGGCACACATAAGAAAGGATTAATTATAAGATGGATGGGACCTATATCTCCCTCCAATGCATTGGGTAAATATTTTATATCTAATGAGATAGACATGGCAGGAATGGTAGGTTATACCGGTTCAGTGAAACAGGACTGGAACGAGGGTGACTCGGTTCAGAAAGGGACTTTGTCCACTAAGATAGTCTTGGCAATGAGTCATGACTAACAAGAAATGATTTTCCATGATTATGTGTTCATGCCACAAAGATTCAAGTTTCATGTTATGATTATGGGGATCTCCTTTTCACTTCTATGATTTATTCCATGTTAAGATATTATGATCTCTTTTGCAGGTTATGATTTTCAAAAAGATATGATATGATTTTTATTTCCTTTATTTGCCCTTGCTGAGCATTTGAGCTCACCCTTTTATGTTTTCTTTTCCCCAAGTCAGGAAGATGGATATTAAGTAGAATATGCTAAAAGGGACCCTAGATATGATGAAATAAATGGGAGACACTGTAGAAGATTTATGAACCAGTTGTTTATGTTTCCCAGTTTCTAAAGACACTATACCTATACGGTCCTTTGTGGTTTTGTCATATGTTGTAATAAGTGTGCTTCAATTTTGAAGTATTAACAATGTATGTAAAGTATGGGTCATTATAACCTTGGCCTGGGGTGCCAACTGTGGATGAGGAGGTTACTGAGAAGCCTTTCCAGACTATAGGGATTGTCTCGCAGACTCAATCACGGGGAGAGTACTATTTCGAGGGTTCTCTCTGATCAGCGTGTTTTATACCCAGCATTGAAGATGCAGGGTAGGTGAGGGGGTCCTACTCTTCATTAGGGCCCAACCCGCCTATGAGATCACTGATGAATTGGCCTGAAATGGTCTTCAGGATGTCATTTGGATTACAATTTTCTCTATGGGAACCTTCAATATACATATATGACATACTGACCACCAAACATCATCAAAGTAGCATTATTTTAAACTTATGCATATTTGACAATCAAGTTTGGCCTAATTACTCCTTTTTTTCTTGTGAGGAAAAGAGGCTTGAGTGGTGTAATACTACCACCTTGGATAAGGATTCATGTCAGGTTCACCATTTTGGTTTTGACTCGAGGTGGAGCATTTTGGGTGATGACGAAATGGTCCGATAAGAATCATCACCCATCCGTTTTTATAGTTATGATTTCACGTCAAATTCACCATTTCTTTTAATTTTACACATTCTGTGTCATTATCCTTTAAAAGATGCTTGGATTAACCTTGTGGGGACTAGTTATTTTATACCTTCTATATTGTGAAAGAGATAACATAGTTTGATGGTCCCAGGTGGTGATTACATAAGGTCAAGTACTTGTGAAATCGGTTCTACTTGGATGTGAATTCCTTGGATGGTCTTTATAGAGTTTATTCGTGGATCCAAAAACAATCAACAACCTTGGTATCCTTGATTCATGGACCTGCTTTCCAAAGGTAGGCACTCATTGGATAATGATTTGTCCAACAACACTTTAGGACTCCAATGGTCCAGTGGATGGGAAGTTGGGCTCACTGTACCCCTTTGGGGGGGGGGATTATTTCCTATTCTGGGACTCTCTTATAGATTTTTTTCGTGTTCATATGTTGGTGAATCCTTGGTTCATTTCTGAAGATTGTTCTATGGGGTACCCTGGGTTTATAGGATCATTGTTGGCATACATGGATTTGATGCTATGGAGGTAATTCCAACTTAACCCAGACAATAATGCACTCTTGAGTTTATCTTTATCCAGGGAGGATGGAATGTGACTTGATGTTGGGGTCAGAACCATAATATTGACTTCCTACAAATCCTTTGGAGAGGAATTAGATCCCATGTAGTTTGAAATGGATGGGGATTATGCATGGATGATTCCATTTTGGGGAACATTTTTGGGTGGAACCTTTTGGAAGGGCACCATTTTGTTCTCAGTCTTTAATATAGCCATCCTATTTATCCTGGATTGACCAGGAATCAGAGTTCTTATGGTTCAGTCTTGCTGGAACTTACACATTGAAGCTTCCCATTTGATGGGACATGATTGAGTGAGACCTTTTGGAAGGGAACCCTTTTGAGCTCAAGCCTTCAGGTAGGCATCCTATGTATTCAGGTTTGACTAGGAATCAATGTTCTCATAGTTCATATTTTTTTTGGATGTTTCAATCATCACAAATCTATAATACCACATGAGTCATGAACTATGTGATAAACAGGAGGATTTGAGAGATCAAATAAACCACACACCCCCTCTCCAACTGATAGTAGAGGGATATCCTATGGATGAAGAGGTTGAGGTAACCAGGGAAGACGGTGTGCAAAAATGAACCATTCAATGTGGGATAACACTGGTGGTCATGTGGCTTGGCCTTTGGATGATTGGGATCATACGTCAGTGGGAGTTCCCTAGAATGCATTCTGGGAAAGGGGAGGAGTGTCGACTCTCATCACGAGGACAGAGAAAATGACTCCTTCAACTAATGACCTAATGTTAGCATCTCATGGTTGGAATCCAGGTTACCATAAGAATATAGACTTACAAACATCCCTGGGGTCTGAACTATTTTGGGGAGAGCCTTTTTTTATTATGCTTACCAAGGGTATATAGAATCAAATGGGCATACTAATACGCCCAAGGATATGTTAATATGGGTCTAGTGGATTTAGAGGTGGTTGTGGCCTGATGTTGAGGGCCTAGTTCGTAGAGGGGCTATGGAGGACTGGACAAAAATGGAGGGGAATGATTGGAACTAGAGAGAAGAATACCTGAAAAAACCCAGTTTGCGGACTATATTTATATGTGGGGTGAGGGAAGCTTCGCATACCATAGTGGTATGCAGGTAGATGGGTTACCTACATACCAATGTAGTACGCAAGAAAGGGAGACGACCACCACGTACTACTGTGGTACATGTTCCTGAATACAGTCTATCATGTTGTCATGGGTTCCATCCGCGTACTGATGTGGTATGAGACAACGGGTTAAATCCACATAGTGATACACTACGCGGAACACCATATTGAAGGAGGTTCATGGGGATGATCATTCATGGGGAGTTCATCCATGACAAATCTGTGGTTCACAATTTCAAAAATTAGGATCGCGTTTCTCTTATTATTATTAAGTTCCCCCATTTTATGGTTCATAGGTGGTTGTACCTATGGAAAACATGGGTTAAAATTAGTGCTCCACTGATGTTTGAAGAATGAAGCTGGAATGTTCTTGGAATTCATTCTTCTAACCTCAATGTTCCCCTTCAAACTGTCTTCATCCTTTATCACTCCACTCTATATGTGCTCCCTTTTATAGAGCATTAGGGTAATTGTTTCTGTGGGCATGCATCACCATTTTTTGAATCCCATGAAGAGATATCTTGACCCATGGAAGACTCGGTCAACTGAAGTTTGTGGAGGCTATGGTTCACAATTCATAGTTCACAAAACCATTCATATTATCTTTTTCCATGAAATTATGAGTTTGCGAGACAGTATGCAGATTGACTTCTTGCACTTGATTCCTTTAGTGACGCAATTTTTCGTCCACTAGTTTCGCTGGACATCACTCAGCAAGCTAGCGCCTCGTAGGTTGTACCGTGTACCGGTGGTTTTTTAGTTCATTCGGTCCACGGACCCTTCCCTGTATTGGTACACAGGTCACATAAAATTCATACAAACATTAACTCCTTCAAGTTTCTTCAGAATTTTGTAACTCAATTTTAGTCCATTCACATTTCTGGTCTTGTAGGAATGTTTGCTTCCTTCTTCGAAGTGATTTTGAGAGCATTTTATTCCTTTAGAAAAAAAATTTAGGACCTTAAAATTATCATGGAATATTTCTATATAATACAACTCACTAATATATACATAAAATAAGTGGTAAGACTTTATGGATTGATAATCCCCATTGTATATGATCAATATATGAGCTTGACCATTGGGTTTTGGAGAAGCCTTCAATAAGCATTAAACAAAAGGTTGATCTTCAACACATCTAATCACCCAAAAATATGAATTTATCCTGAAATAACCATTAAAACCCTGGAATATATTTTGAGACCATTTTAAATGTATTTAAAAAGATTTTGTGACCAATATATTCTCCTAGTAGAGATCTCATATAAAAAAAATTCTATTATAGATTTCAAATGTATCCTTTGGTAGATATGTTGGGGAAGAGGTTTTGGATTCTAACATGATGGAATTAAGTTAGAGAGAGGAAGAGGATGGAACCAAATCTTATCCAAGAAACGAAATAGAAGCGTAAAACCATTCAATGTCATATGAGATCCAGAATAACATGACATAAATGTTATGAAGAGAATCCTCAATGAGACCAGGAGTTTGAGTTTATAGATAATGTGTTCCTTAGTATATGACCTTGGAGGAATGTAATGAAATTTTGGAGGAAGTTAAATCTTAGTTCAGGATACATCCACACCTTTAAGATCCATGAATGCATCAAATCTATGGAATATCAACTAGAAATCCAACTTAACTTATCTCGAGTACATGATGTGTTCCATGTGTCCGTAATCAGGAGATACATACTAGACGCCTCACAATTACTAAATCTAGAGGTGTTACTCTTGGAGAATCATCTATCTTATGAGAATAATCTTGTGAAGATCTTAGATAGTATATACATTGTTCAACAAAACAAGACATCTCACCTGGTCAAAGTGTCATAATGGAAGCAAAATTTTTAGGAAGAAACATGGGAACCGGTAGAGGCAATGAAATAGAAGTACCATTATTTTTATCAAATTAAATAAAAATTTAGAGGGGGAAATTTATGAAGGTGATAATAATGTAATGACCAAAACTATTGTAAATTAATTTCCTTTTTAATTGATTATGTGCCTTATTATTGTTATGTAAATATATAAAATAATTCACTGATTTGGTTATATTAGAACATTATATGTTATATCCTATCATAATAAAAATTCCATTAAGAATCACAATTTTTGATAAAATAGTAATTGTCTAGTGATCTTATTATTAGTATATAATAAGGGTTATGATAAAGTCCTATCGACATAGGAAAAAAAAGAGATGGACTCGATTAGTAGGATATTACCCTAAGGAGGCCATTTATCAGAGCATCCAAGGGAGATTTCATCTTTATTATTTTACCTTGATCAAGACCAATCCAATATCAAACAATAAAATCATGATGAAGACTATTTACAGGGGAATTTCAAGCACATCGAGATCATGACTCTAACCATGTTTTTCAAACCATCACATGTGAATCTCACCATCAAACACCATAACCATATGGAATTTACTTGTAAAAGGGTTAATGTATCTCATCAAAACCATTATGAATATGTAAAATTTAATTTCAATACAAAAATTATATTATGAATTCCTTATTTTTTTACTTTGTAAATGATTAATTAATTATTTGGATAAAAATTATAATTTAATACGACAAAAGCCGAACTATATTTTTGGGTAATATGAAATTTCAATTATGAACATCCACTTGATGAATTATTGAATTAAAATATATTTTAAAAAAATTATTTTTCAATGGTATATATTTAATATAAATGATAATATAATTTTTAGATGTGAAAATTTTGTTTTTTATAAGATTCATAAAATTGTTATTGTCAAAAAACCAAATATCCCAATAAAAAAGTATTTTAATTTAAAAGAGAAATTTATCATATTTATTAAATTATTTTTTATAAAATAAATTTTATTTAGGAATCAACACATCAAAATTATCCAATGGTTAATTCTTCTTAATTTTCTAAGACAGTCAAATTTTCTTGTAAAATTTTAACATATTATAAATATACAGTGTTTATTATGGTATCATAATGACCCAAAAGTGATGTAATGTGCTCCATAAAAATTATCCATGTTCAAATATACGATTCAAATTTAAAATAATGTATTTTTTTATTTATTTTATAAACTCTTTATGAATCCTCTAGAACTTATATTATGTTTTAATGTTTTAAAATCAATTCTTTGTAAACATGACCCACTTCCACATCACCAAGTGTGTTATTTTAATGTTATTGATTCATGTAATTATAAAATATTGAAAACAATTCCTTTTTTCAGAAAACTATACTCAAAATCCGTGGGATGTTTTGTGGTTTGTATTAATTTTTTATCCCGATTCCAAAACCTATGTTGGGAAAAAACATTACTTTGTGTTCCTAAATAATCCCTCCCTAGATCCCATTAATCATCACTAAAAACCATCATATAATGGAAATATTCTTACCTTACCTATATAGAGTCCTCAAATGGTTACCCAGACTCTCACGAAGCTCCTCCCAAGCTTTTTTAAATACCCTCTCAAGGTAATGGATCCTCTCCTTCTCCTCTTTATTCAAGAACCTTCTTTACGTAATTCCTTTTTTATTTAAATTATTATTGATGGGATATGATATTCCACTTCCATATTAATAAAATTATGGTTTAAAAGTGATTATATACCCCTTTTTCTCTCATTAATCCATCCCATTATTCATTATGTATGCCTATTATGTCCAAGAAATTATATTGTGGTTTATCGATTCCAAACTTTTATTCAAGCACCATTTTTATATTATGACTGTTAATTCCAAATTGTTTATTTTAGATTATTTTATTAAATATAACTATTACTTACCTTATTATTCCAATGTTATGAGATACCCCTTTCACTCTCACTAATCCCTATCATGATTCATTGTGCAACCCTGTTATGCTGCTGAAATTATTGTGTGTTTTTTCCATGTCAAAACATTTAATTTCGAATTCCTTATCCATTTCCATGAAAGGTTATTCAAATAGATATACATATCCTTATTAGATTAAGTATTTACATGTAAATATTCCAGAATCCTTAATAATGGTATTAAATTTGATGAAATATGATTTTATTTTGAATGATCTATGTGTCACACTTATGCCTGTACATGATATGAAAGTTGTGGGTGTGCTCAGAATTATATAGTTGTCTAATAAAATGGGTAATGATTTAGTCTCATGAGTATTTATGTATGTGTTTAGGGAGTAATTTGAATCTTTTATGGGACTTCTTCCACCTTTTTATGATCTATTGGTTGTTATCCTTTACATATGTTTACGATAACTTCTCAAAGGTTGCTTCCACATTCCCATATTGCCTTTACATTATCATTATATATCATGATTAAATGTTAATGTTATTATTTTAATCAAATTTATGTTCCATTGAAATTTGTATGGACCAAAATTTAATACTTTCATCATCTTATTCTTATTTTGTTCTCTTATTGGGCTTTATAGCTCACACCATTCTTATGTATGTCCCTAGGTTATCCCATGCAAATTTAAATGAGAAATGGAATTTTAAAAGAAATAAAGGAAATTGTTTTTAAAAAAAACTTGTCTCCATGTATTAAGATAATGTGTTATATACATAATTTTACAAATATACTATCCCTCTCAATATTTTTTGTTGTAATAAGTGTGTTTTTAGGTAATAAATCATGAAATAATGTGTATTAAATAAATGGATTTTTATAAATGTCTTCCATTTATTTGAATCTATTGCATCTTTCATTAACCCATCCTTGTCATTATCTATAAATTTCTAATTCATGGGATTGGATGTTTTCAATGACATGAATAATCACTTCAATCAATGTTTATAGGTAATTAACACAAATCCTTTATAGGTTTTTTCTTTTCCCTCTTTTTTATAGTAATATGTTGATTCAAACTTCCAACATCGCCCATTGATTGCAATCTTGAAGTTGATTTTTTTTCAATCTAATCTAATTGAATATTCTCCCACATAAAGCATACGATCATAGGGATATAAATGTACTTTTTTATAATTAAGACAAATTTTGGTGATAACATTTTTCATATAATAAAAATACTAATGGATATTTGCTTCAAGAAATGCATTTGTAACAATTCCAATATCAATGATATCACCTTATTTTTAATTTCTCATTTTCATATGATATGGTATAACTTTATTAGAAAATATTTGTTCTAGTTTTCCAGTTATTCACCATATATATCTTGATTTTCATCATCAAAAAATTCATGAAATGAATTTTTCTACTAAGTGAAGTTCTCTCTTACGTTAGTCTCTATAGAATCAAGAGGATGATACAATGATATGTTACGATCTTGATCTGGTTTTCATGTAGTCCCAAAACATTATTTTTAAAAATACTATTTTCAGTACCCACAAGTTGTTGTTCTGATATGTTTTCTTGCTGAAATTTTCTCATTTAAATGTATAAATAATAATTTATAAGGTTTTCCATTTCATCATCCATTATCAACTACAGTTCAGAGCTAATTTTTTTTACTAATATCAATGCTCAAACATTGTATAACATTTTATTCTCCATGCCAAATCCAACACAAATGTTGAGAATGGAATCACTTCAATATATGGTTATCATAATATACATGTATCATCAATAATATTATAAATTTACATTTATGGAATGTGCATCTTATTTTCCAATCAATGGATCAATTGGAAATTGAAAAATCTAAAAACTCCACCAAACCCTTAGTATACTGAGGTGTAATCCTATGTAATGTGATCGATAATTTATCCAAATATCACAAAGATCCAACACTTTTTTAAATTATATCAAAATACATAATAAATATTATTTTATTTAAAAAATAATTATGAATTTATTGTATTTCAACAACATAAAAATTTGGTTATGTGGATTAATTTTATTCCATTTTTGAAAAAACAAAATTTTTCGAATATTTCAATTTGTATGTATATAATGCATTAATTTTTTTAAAAAAAAATAAGTAAGATTATTGATAAGAAATTTTACAACGAACATGATCGAATGAAAAGAAAATAATATAAAATAATTTAATAACCTTACAATCCACTCTAAAATATAATTAAAAAATCAAGAAAAGTTTGGACAAAAAACCTTCACTTTAAAATTGTTAGTCCATAATATCAACAATAACTGGAATATCCCATCATTGTAGTATTTAATAATTAGTTATAATTAGAGAATAAATATTAACAAAACATATTGAAAGAAAAATTATTGGACATAAATGGTGAGATTATGAAAATCACTCATGACATGTGGGAAATGGAGCTGATGAAGGAGTGGGATGGAAAGGGATGGGGGTTGTGGAGAGGGAAATGGAAGTATGGGATAACATGAGGTAAAGTGTGAGGTCTATGGATTGGTAGTGAGGTATTTGTGGCTCGGTGGTGAGGTATTGATAATGATGGTTCTAGGGTAGTGCCAGATCGATGGTAGGGGATTTGGGATGAGAGGGTGAAAGCGGAACAAGTGATATTGTGAGGTTATGGGAAATGGTGAGGGTGAGAGAAGCATTGTTGAGGTATTGGTGGATCTAAAAAAATTTGTAAAGGGGATATGGGTAGAAACAAAGTATTGGGAGGTGGGGAGGTCTTGGTGAGCTGCGTAAAAAGGGCTTGGGGAGAGGTAGTGGGTCAGGGAGTGGAGGATTAGCGAGGGGTGATAAGGGCTCAGGGAGGAGTGGTAAGGGTAAAGGGGAGTAGTGGTGAGGGATTAGGCCAGAAGGGTTGGATCAAGGGGAATTAATTCAAGTTAATGGGAAAGGGTGTTAATTTTATTGTCAGTAATATAAATTCTCCACAATTGTTTATAATCTACTAGTAAAATATTTTTACTTTTTTTGTTGTGGTTTCATAAACCACAATAAATACTAAGAAACTACCATTAAACAATTTTTTGGTGTAGTGATCCATCAAAGAATGATATTATAACTCCCATTTCATCATAAATTCAAGATCCATCTTGTGTAAATCAATAAATATTGGATCACATTCAATCCTAATTATTGACAAACATTGCATAGTATTTTCGACTTTAATCACTATCCACCATGTTCACCTTCCTAGGGTGGTGTTGTACTGATAGGTCATTATCTTTTATCAATTACCAACATATCCATTAGTGAATATTCAAATAATTCAAAATTAATGAATAATTAAATATTTTAAGAATAGTATATATATCGCATCATTCACTATAAATATAATCCTCTATATTTTTAGTGTAGAAATTACTGCTACCAACTCAAAATCATGATTTCGGAATTTTTTCACAGGAAATTTCAATAGGCATGAGGAATCATATATCACTATATCCTTATTCCTAATTATGTATCATATTATCCTCTATAATGCATAACTAAACATCAAAAACCCTTCTCCAATGTAGGGTAGTGTATGTTCAGGTGCGATGACTATCCTTCCTTACAACTCCCTAAATGTTTTTCCATATTTATTTATCCAAATTAACTTGGACCCTTTCTAGGTAAACATGGTTTTAGGATTAGATATCAATTATAAATCCCTAAATTAATTATTGTAGTATCTATAAAACCAATGAAAAATACCAATATCATTTTCTTTGGTTGGTTTGGTCCATTGTTCAATAACTTTTAACTTTGAAGGAACCACCAATATACCCTCACATAAGATTATATGACCCAATATTGATACTTTATATAGCTAAAATTAGTACTTTGAAAATTTATCCTAAATATTCTCTTTCTTCGTGGATTTCAGAATAATTCTCAATTTTTCTTTATTCTATTCCTTACAATTCATATAGATATGAACATGATCAATAAACACTATTATAAATTAATTGAGGAAATCTATAAACACTGTTTTCATTGGATTTATAAAGATAGTAGGGGAATTGGTATGTCCAAATGGCATCACTATAAAATCATTATAAAATTATATGGAATTATATCTTAGATATATACTTCTTCTTAACCCTCAATTGATGATTTCTTGAAATAAGGTCAATCATAGAAAGGTATTGAGCTCCATGTAGTTATTCAGACGATCCATAAATATGGGGTGGAGGATACTTGTTTTCTATATTGATCTTGTTATGTTGTCTATAGTCATTGCAAAGACATATTTACACATCTTCCTTCTTAAAAAAATAATAGGTTCACCCCATGGTGATAAACAGGGGTGTATGAATCCAGTATAACTATTCTCCTTGATTTACATCATCAATTCCTAAAACTCAATATAGGCCATTCTATATAGATTCTTTCAAATATATATAGGATAATCTAATACTTCTACTGAAAAATCAGCTTCAAGATTAATGGTAATACTAATAATTTCTTTTGGAAATACATCATCATAATATTGAAAAATTGGGAAATACTCGATGTAGTGTTTTTCCCCAAACGTTGGATATAAGTATCCCTTATGAATTAGAAGTATGTCCCATACAAAAAAAGTAACTTCCATTTGATGTTCATATTAATCATCACAAATAAATTACATTATATGTTTATTTGGAATTTCAAATATGATTTCCCTTAGTGATTAGTAAGTCCTAAATGTAGAGTGGGTCATTCCTTTCCCAAAATCACATCAAATTAAACTAGAGAGAGAATCATAAGATTTCAAGGAAGTACATTCCCAAAAACTTCTATCCCAGAGGAGCTATAGACTTGAGATGTGATCATCATACCATTATGAGTTTTCACTAATAAATCAAAATCAAATCATTAATTTGGTGATGTCATAACCTTAAAAATTCATTATCTATAAAAGAGAGGGTAGATAATGAATCAAATAATGCATTTTCAATTGTAGATTTGATTCTAAGTGTACATTTCGCCACATTGTTCTCATGGCCCACATTAACAGTTATGATCACATAAGCTTTCCCTTAGCCTATAGGTTTAAGATGTTTTTGATACTTATTTCCATAATTTACCCTCATATTTATGCATTTATTAGAAAAATATATAAAATCCTTATAATTATAGAAGTATAGGATGGATGGAACATTCGACTGTTCTTTTTCACAATTCCTTTCTTGGTTCGGCCCCTTCACATAAATTTGGCATTTTTTTCATGATGTACATATTTTACATAGCTAAAACACTTACTATACCCTTTAAGTTAATTTCCTCCATGATTCATTATAAACTTCTAACAAGAAGTAAAATTAAATTTCTTTCCTCTATGAGTTTTAATATTATAATTTCCTCACAATTTTATCTTTCTTTTCTTGTCCACAAAACTATAAGAACTCTAAGAGCCTATGATTTCGAATTATATATTAATATCAAATAAAATTATTTCTTCATATCAATAAAATTCTATTAAATATATTTCCTATTGAATAATTTGTCTCAAGATAGTAAATAAAGTTCCAAATTTTTGTCGGATCAATGATAAAATCAGAATCATACCTTTCAAGTCTGGTGAAATTTTCTTCATTGGTACTAATGGATTCAAAATAAATCTAATTTAACTCTATAAATTCACTTTCAAATTTCATGTGAATAGTTTTTGTAAAATACTTATTGAAAAATACCTTCTCAAATTCTTTCTCTTTTTTTAAGTCAATTTCCTCCCCTTGCCTCAAATTCTTGATAAGGGACCACCATTGATCTACTTCACCTTAGGAATGACATACTATCTAGAGAATGTTTCCATGTTTTGAACACTAGAGAATTGAATATATAATATTACTATTACTAATTCATTTTCTAAAAATTATAGGATCGTAGGTTCCACTGAGGGAATGTAGATATTTCTGTATAATATACTTAATAATGAGTTTTTACAAAGTTGAAGCAAATTATCCTCTTTATTGAAGTAGAATCAATGTCAAAAATAGAGGTTACAAAGATGAACCAAAAGGAACATCATTGACCATACAGAACAAATTACCCAGTTCTAGAGCGGGTACTCAAGCTGTGATATGGAATTCTCCCACCATTTCCACATGGATGACGGCCTACCTTCCCCATTACACGCATCCATGTGACATATGCATCATCCACCATAGTAATGGGGGTGGAGAAAGAGGTTGTGGGATCATCATTCTTTGATACTACAGTGAGAAAATCAAAAGGATTCTAAGTGATAACATTATAATGCACCTTCTCATTTGGAGATGCAGTAATCCTCATTGGCACTGGACCTTATTTTAGATACAAGTCATTATATTCATCCAACAACATAGTGGACTAGTCCACAATTTCATTGATGAGGATATCATGGTGGTTAGATAGCATGGGGTCAATCTGAATGGGTGAAGGCTATTCAGAGCAGTGCATGGGATCAGAAGTAAAGACGGTTACACCCGAAGCCTATAGTAAAGAGGGGTCTCCATAAATAATTATCACAAAATTATGACTTGAAGATTCTAGAAAAGATAGTTTTATATTCAAAAATAAAGAATTGTAATCGAATGAGGGCATTCTAACTTCATATTCAGTATAGTGGATTACTTTTTCACTTTTTTTATTGGAATTAACCTTATCTGCGGTTGAAGCATCCAAAATAATCTTTCCTTTTCTCTATTTCAGAGCATGCATCTCCTGCCTTACTCTCTCATCTGCCATTTCTTGAGTGGATTGTTCCTTCTTTGTTTGACTATATTCTGATTCTGAGTTATTTTCTTCCCCTTCCATGCATGCAAGAAAAGCATCTCGTAATGAGAGATGTCTTTCAGATATACAGGTACCTTCTACAATATGAGCCCAGTTGTTGTTCATTACTCTAACCAGATGAGGGGAGGAAGGGTCCCCCTTTTCCAAGTGAGAGAAATGAATTGGTGGTTGACCATGGGCCTTCATCATAGGTTGCGGCTGCACATTATTGTCCTTTTTAGAAGTATTTCTTCAGCTCTTTGGGATTGAAAGTTCCCCTGGGTGTGGATTCATAATAGTAGAAATTCCTTGAGAGGGTTTGAGTTTTTTCTTTCTTATTCATTCTATTTCATCATGTCCTCTCAGCATGAAATTAGAACATTTAGTACCTGATCAACATATAGTGATAGAGTTTCCTATCATACCATATATTTCACAAAACACAGGTAATTTTTCATACACAATTCTCAAACTGATTTCATCCTTAGTGGTGGAGAGAACAACTTCATCAATAAAAGTGTATCCCAAGTCAACTTCTACTGAGATTCTGGATAAATGATCAATGTTAGATTTCTCAGTGGCTTGGTCCATATGGATCGGGATGCCTATTGGAGAGGCAATATCGAAGAGAATTTCATAATGCAATAATACTCAATTTAAGCCATATATCTTTATCCAGAACTATGAAAATGTGTCTTTTAAGTCATGAAGAATAAATTTATGTGTCCATTCGTAGATCCTAAGTGTTATTGGTTTGAGTTTTACCAACCCAAAACCCCAGGCCTGACCATTCAATTCAGAGGAAGGAAACAACAAATGGAAAAAAGCTTCTCCCAAACAAGATGCATTTAAACTCACTGAAGCCCCATATTATAGAATGACGGGGAAATAGGTTAGAAAATTTCAATGGTTGAATTCTGTTGGAATGAGAAATATGTGATATGAAATAATTCCTTGATATTTTTAACATTTTCTTGATTACACCATCTGATGTGGAGACATGAGTCGTGGAACCCTTTTGAATAATACGTTGTGGGATGCGATTTTCTGGAAAGACAAAAGATCCAGTAGGAAAACCAGTGGAAGAGATGAGCTAATACTCCATATCCCGAGCCTTATTCATGTCCTTCGGTATCTAGGGAGAGAAATTTTGCTGAGTGTCATATGATGAGAGATTCAATCCTCTTGGGTGGGAGAGATCTACCAAGTCGCCAGTCAGCGAGGGGTTCAAATCACGCACCTACATCCTATTCATTATTTATTGTATTAACATGTTTCTATTGGTTTTTCTTAACAATGAGTGTTCCTTTTGTTGTGTTAATGATAATCATGATTTGTATTACCATTTATATCTTAATATAGTTGGGTGTACATAGATACACTCTTTTTCATCATAACTCCCATTTCATTTGGGTTCTCATCAGGATAGTCATTCCATTTCCCATTAATATTAACATGATTCATCCTTGGTATAGCCATGGAAAAAGGCCAAAATGCATATTTTTGGATTCAATAATCATAGAGAGTAATATTGTAATCTTGAAAAATCAATCAATGTCATATAAATCATGAAACCTTATTTTCAATCCCTAGAACCTTAAGTTAAAGGTCCATTATTCAGGGATATAATTTATTCAAATCCCCCATAATTGATCCTAACAAAAATGTGAATTAACCCAAACATATATCGTTAGAGTTTCTATCCAGATGTGAAGCCATATGCCCAATCATCAAGCATCTATGATGATCACATTATTACCCAATACCTTTTCATAGTTGTTACCCAAGGTTCATCGGTGTCATAGTTGCATCAACTTTCTAGTATAAAGAGAGGGATGTATTTTATAGAAAAATTTCACAATCCATTATTTACTAAATTTTTTAGATGTAATAATATACATAGAATTATTCCTGAGTTTTTTTAAAATGTTTTTATAACTCGAATCACTAATGATTAACTAAACCCTTATCTTATACCAATTGAGGAAACATGGAAATTTCATACATATATATTACATTAGTTTATATGAATATTCATTACATTTCACAATAATACACACCATAGAACCATAATGGCTTACTATCTTTGTATTCTAGATAAATAATAATCCTATTTTGTTTGAGATCTTCAACATATCCCATAAGGTTCTTCTATCCCATTCCACTTCATAAAAATTTCTCACTTAATACATTTATTTATAAACTAGGAAAGAAGGAAACATAAGGGTTTTCCTGGATACTCAATAAGGGTAAACATATGGGATATATATATAATTAATCCACAAAAAATATATATTTCCCCTTTAAAATAATTTGTTTTGAAGTTATTTGATTAGTTTTATAAATCCATAGTGAATCCTCCAAAACCAATATTATATTTTATGGTTTTAAATGCAATTCATTATAAACATGACTCACGTACACATCACCAAGGGTATTATTTTGATAATTTTTGTTCTTATCCCAAAATAATAATTAAATGAATATCTATTATGGTAATAACCAAGGTAAAAAACCATGGGACTATTTTTGGTTTTGATTACATTATCAAATATATTCTAAACCCTAATTTTGAAAATTAATAATTAGTTCTATTTTCTTTTAATATTTTAAACCACCCAACCTCCCACGACTCATAACTCAAAACTCTTTAAGAACAAATTTACTCTTCCCTTATCTCTTTATAGTCCTCCCAAGGTTCCCCCAAGATGTTAAGAAGCCACCAAAAGATTTATGAATCACCCTTTCCATGTAAGGGATCCTCTCCTTCTCCTCTTTATTCAAGAACCTTATTTTTATTATTCCCTTAATTTTCCATTTACTCATGTTTAGGTTTGGTTTTAATATTTCATTACTACTACACTTATGATTTCTATGTTATTAGAGAACCCTTTCCCTATCATTAATCACTTATGACTCTATTTATGTACTACCATTAGGATACTTGAATTATCCTTTGATTTTTCATGCCAAACAATTGTGTAGTGAATACACATACCAATTTAAAATCAAGGGTATTAACCTGGATATACCTATCCTTCATTGATTCGGACCTTCAATGTATGTATCTCAAAATCCTTCATCATTGTATTAAAGGTAATAAAATAAATCTCTATGTTTCATGATATATGTGGAACACTTATGAATGTGCATGAAATTAATGTGGCAAGTGGGGAAAGAATTATAAATCCCTCTATTTCATTGGGTAATATTTTTGTCTCATGAGATATTATGTATTGGATTAGGAATTGAACCTATTCCATTATTTTACTTTTTACACAATGTTATGTTTTCTTGGCGATTTTCCTTTACTTATGTTTATGTCATGTTTTATGTTGTTGCAACATTTATATGTTGCCCATATATTATCATGTTATATCATGCCTCATTTTTCATGATTATGATTTTAACCCATATTATGTTACCTTCCTATCTATCTTGAATCACATGTACATATTTTCCTTATGATATGTTTTCCTCATTCCCTTGATCAGTATTATGTCTCACCCCTTTCTTATGTTCGTCCCAAAGAAATCTCATGCAAATTTAGAATATCCAAAGAATATAAGTTCATTTTATGGAGTTTGTTTTTTTAAAAAAAAAATTATTTTTTATTTTTTATGTTATTTAAATAATTAATCAAATCAAATAGGCCTTGCAATCTTTATGGTTTGTATTAAGGGTGAATATATGTAATTAATCATGAATTAATGTGTAATAAAATATGGAATTTCATAGTTGTTATTAGAGTAATTTATAACAGTTTTTAATTATTTTGATTAGAAAACTCTAGTGAAACCCTTAAGGATAAGACTAAACATATTAAAAGATCCTTAATTTAAAAGTATATAGTAAGTGGTTAAAAAGAAAATAAATAATTTTCTAGATAATATAAGTGGATTTGGATCTGCCATAGTTGTAGCTAGTAATAATAACCATGAAAATGGTGCATTGATCTAGACTTATTCATCACCTGATTCACTACAATGGGACTTTCTACACGCTAAGTTTTTAACTCCCCTGGGATATTGTAACAACTATATCTTTTATGAATAAAATTCCCTTTATTTTAATGTCTTATAGAAAATACCAGAACTCTTTTTTATTCTATTTATTATTATTGGGTTTAAATGACTCTTAATTATAATTACTATTGATAGTATAGTCGTTGAATAGTGATCACACAACGGATATAAATATATGGTTTTAAAAAAAGAATCATTTTGACACAGACAAGGGAGAGGATAGTCTCATCTAATAGACTTAGGTCGTACGAATCTCATTTTTTAGAGCTCATAAAGGAGGTAGCATCCCCAATATTCTCTCTTGACCAAGACCAATCTGAGCTTCAACATAATATGCTTGACCGAAATCACTAATGGGGGAAGTTCAAGTAAATAGAGATTACCACCTAGGTGCTGTTATCTGAGCCTCCCTAAGAGTATATCACCATCACACACCTTACCTTTAGGTCTTAAATAGGTGTTATAAGGTGTTATGTAATAAGGTATTAGTTATCTATTTTTTAATTCATTTTTATAAATAAAATTCTCATTCCATCAATTCCATTATGAATATATTATTTTTTTTAAAGCATCAAATTTGATAAATTTTCTTTTTGGGTAAAAATGGTACTTTTGAGAAATATATAAATTATATTAAACCATGTTTTTTATTAATAATATTATAAAACAATTTTTATAAATTATGATTATATCAAATCTTTATCTGTAAATGATTAGGTAATCAGTTTTATAAGAGTTATATTTTTTATAAGAAAAAATAGAAAATGTATTTTTAATTAATTTATATTAAGGAATTAATAAAATTTTTAAATAATGAATTTTGTAATAGATTACTATCTTAAAATTAGTTTTATGAATAAAAAATGAGTATATAATTTTTATGAAATCAAATTTAATTTTTATTAATGATTGAAAATTGTTTCTGTTAAAACCCGTAAATTTTCAATAAATATCGGTTTCCATTTTAAAAGTGATAATTCACATATTTGGGAAATTATTTATATGAAATAAATATTATTTTTGGAATCATGGGTATATATATTATCCAATGGTGATTTTTTTATAATTGTTTTAGACTGTCGAATTTTTTGGGTTAAAATTAAATATCGTATAAATAAAATATGTGTTTTAGGGCATCATAATGACACCAAATGTAACACCCCAAGCGTCTACGGTACGCTTCTCTTTGAATAATGTGATAGCATGTGTTGTACGCAACACCGAGTTCTAACAACCAATCAAACTAGCCGTTATGAATAGTGATACCTACTTTTTAAAATTATATATATATTTTTTTTTATTTTAAAATGGACTTCATTTTTGGATTCGGAATATCTAATTTAGCCTAAGGTGAAATTTTGGTACTTTTCGGATAACTTTCATATTTTGATGAACAGTGAAAATTACTAAATTTTAATTAAAAACAATTTTTTTTAATCAAAATAATTAATAGTGATAAATTATGAATTTTAGTAGTTTTAAAGTATATTTAGAATATATTTTTACCATTTAATATAATGTTGGTCATTGGACATAATTTTACAATTAAACCGAACATAAACAAGTGTCAATCTTTTGATAGTTATTATCTCTTAAAAACACGCTCTTTGTTTTGACAGCGGGAATTAATTTTAAATTAATTTCTGCCACTACTGTGTTTTGAATTTAGGAAAATGGATTCCATATTTGGAATCAGGATTTTCAAATTGTTTAAATAGGTAACTTTTATTTTTAGACATTTTGAATAATTATTGCGGTAAATATTTTATTTACCATGGTTAAAGGTAAATCCGGTAAACAAGGGTTAAAAATAATATTATAATAATACTAAATTACCCTAAAACGTGTCTTAATCCTATTGGTTGATACATGGTCGACCATGGACATCTTTGGGTCGATTTTGGGACCCCATGGATCCACCTGTAAGTGATAATGACACTTTATTTTAATTAAGTTAAAATGAATACAAAAATGACACAAGCATATATCTTTTAGAAAAACAATTGTTACATAGGGTTATATATGTTGGATTTTAGATTATAAATATTCATTAGAAAGATAAAACGATTTCCTACATAATTATATTTTATTTATAATTTTTAGACATTCAATAATTTATTTTATTTATGACACAAAGATGATGCAGTAATTACTATAATAGTGAAAAAATAAAATAATTGATATTATAAATACCAAAATAAATATAATATGAAACTTTTAATGAATTAAACTAATTTTATTGGATAATATTATATATTAGGATTTATTTAATTGACTTTTTTCGAAGTAATGAATCTGTTATGAGTTTCATAAAAATCAACTATTGAATAGTTTCAAAGTTGACATAAAAGAGTTCTTAAAATAAATATTATATTATTAATTGATATTAAATTACTAAAAATATAAGGTTCGGCCAAGAGACTTATATCATGATAGGTTCATAATTAAAGGACCACTTGGGGGTCTCTTGGATGTATATAGTATGTTTATTAACCATATTATATAAAAATACAAAGTGACATTGTAAAAGTGAAACTAATTAACTTAGAGTTAATACTTAAAGATAAGGTTAATATAAGTACCCAAACCTGTCTAAATTCTATTGTTTGAGTGGTGTCAGACCTATCCCCACATTAACTTTTTAATAGTCAACTTTGGAGCCACTGGAAACCGAATATGAATTTATTATAAACTAATATCTCTAGCTTTTCCAAAGGTGCCCCTCACCCCTCTTATAAAACGGCACTCTTCCTTCTCATTTCTTCACACCTTCAAAGCCTTTTGGTTCAGCCAAACTCTACCCAAATACTCTCCCAACTTCCCTCACTACAACCTAGGGGACTTAGTTTGATCGGAAATCCAACCTATGGAGCCCTTTTGATCAAATCAAAAGGAAGAACCCGAAGAAGAGGTAATGATTTCACCACCCTTTTCTAAGTTCATTTCTTATTCCACTTCTTCTTCCTTTGTTGTTACCATTCTAAAATAATAAATCGAGTATCATATATATACTGTGATGTTATTATAAATATGGTACAACCATATTCAGTATTCTATCCACCCTTTGAATAACATGTCACCATACGTGCGTACGTACGGCTTACCGTCTCCACGTCGTGGTGTAATTGTTATTCAATATATTATTATTTGGATGGGTATAATAATGATGTGTAACTCATGTAAATAATAAATATAACATGTTAATGATTCTGTATATATGATATACCATCCATTTATATAATATTTTAATATCAAAAGAATGATATTGTCGCTCGTGCGTACGTACGGACAACCGTCTCCACGAACGCGATGAGATTCATTCTCCATCATATCCATTCAAGTATAATTATCATTTGATGATTTAAAAATTATGTTTAAGGACTTGATATCATTCTGGATATGAATAAGATGCAACAAACATGGATTATGTAACAAAACATATAAAAGAAAATGAGTAAGTTAACACCCGAAACGACGACAATTCTAAGATATTATTAACAAATCAATGTTAAAAGATCATATATGATATCATATTAATATATATGATTCTTTTATAATTTAATAACAATTATTTCACCATTATACAGGAGGTTAACCTACCCCAACCAATGAAAAGTACAAGTTAAGTGTTATTTCACAATCTCTTCATTATACGAGGTTGTTTATATGTAATAATCTACTGGGATCTCTTTATCATCCACATCCATGCTTTCTTAAAAATGTATTTCAAAACATTTTTTATTATTTACAAGAATATGGGTTAAAGTCATTTATACCCTTGGTTGACTTGTTATAAGATGTTTATAAAGGACTCTTTCCGTCATTTTCAAAACAAGGTCTTTTTTAACCTTTTCGACAGAATTAAGGTAAGAATGTTTTTTTTAACTTATACGGCGGGTGCGGCTATTTTCCGCCATTATAAAATCTTCAAAGCTTCCATTACAAGCTTATAAGAATATTTTCAACGAAAATGTTTTATTTTATATGGATCTTAAATGATTTCAAAATAAAAGGATATATTTCTTTAAAAAGAATATTGATTTCATCTATGTCAACATCCATTGATGGATTTTAAGATTATTTGAAGTTGATTTATTATGATACAAAACTTCTATATTGAATTGAAGGTTTTGTGATATGTTTGACTGTGGATGTGCTATTTTTATACCATTCATAGTTTATGGTGAAATTATTGACATTTCGTATTCTAATTTTAATACGAATGTTTATGTTATGTTTAAACCTTTTCATATGGGAATGCATTGGACTTAGTAAGTGACGGGTGGAGCCCTCTATAGCTCCTCGATGCATCGGTAGGTCTCATGAGACAAACTAGTGTCTTGGCACAAGGCCTTGACAAAATCTTATTTGTAGTCTTGGCACGAGGCCTTGACTATGTGGTTATGATAGTCTGGAATTATGCATTCCAACATTATGAAAGTGGTTATTGATTTTTGCATGTGATTATTCGATTAGTAGAATATCCATGTGAATAAGTAAATGGCATTATTTCATTTTATTTATTCCATACCATGTTGAAAGTTTATGTTTGAAAGTCTTTTGTTTTAGTTATACATTGCCTTAAATGTTTATTCTTATTTATGAAAGTTTCCGCTATATTGTTATCCTTACTGGGCATTTGAGCTCACCCCTTTTCTATGTTTTATTTTTCCCAGGAAGTGAAGAAGTAAATTATGAATGACCTGCAGGGATTTTATGTGGGGATATGAGTGTGGATTATGGAGACATTATGTTGTTGTAGTAGTTTTTCATTTTATGATGTAATGTAAAACTTATGAATATATCTAGTGTTTCCAAGGCTACTAAACCAATCAGTCTTTCGAGATTTGATCTTTCTTGTGATCATGCCAATGTTATGTAATAATGCACCGACTCTAGGTAACTAGGGTCGGGGCGTTACAGTTGGTATCAGAGGAAGTTTAGTACAAACCTTGGAAGCTAGATTTAGATAAACTCTGATTAGAGTACGTAGACCTAAGATGAACTTTGAGGATTAGTATAGAATAACTTCCTAGAATTTTGGAATTGTAGAGATTTTGTGAGTTTTCTGAGCAATACATCCCTGTATGGATACGAGAAGGTAGAGGCGGCTCTGGAACAGATGTACCTAGGGGTAAAACCCAAAAACACCGCTTTGAGCTAGACTCGAATGGGAACTGGTGCACGACAACGGGCCTTGCTGCACTCTTGGTTACGACACTCCCGAGGGATATGCTTAGGATAACTCTCATTTTCTTTACAAATCATTATGAAGGGTTTATGAGTATATACTTCCTCAAAGAAAACATTTTTATGATTATGGATTATATCCATAAATAGTTCAATTTATGTTAAGTGTTTTATAAGCATGGGATTATGTATTTTGATTCATAAACTGATCTAGTTTATGCCATTGTTTAGAAATGGCGCCTAGTGGAAGAAATGGAAACCGTATCAATGCACGCACTCCATGTAGGGATTTCCCTCCTGCTCAAGATAAATATAGTGGGGATGGTGATTCAACTGGTTCCGATCAGCTAATCACCATACTGGGACAACTTACTCAGGTTATGAATAATAACCTTACCCGTATGGAGCACCCTGATCCGCAGCGTGGAGGATCAATGTTAGATCGATTCATGAGGCAACAACCACCAATGTTCAATGGGAATACAAATCCCTTAGTAGCCGAGAAGTGGATAAATTCCCTAGAGAAAATATTTCAGGCTTTGGGAGCAGTGAAAGGGAAAAAGTTATCATGGCAGTTTACCGCCTCACTGGAGATGCTGATCAATGGTGTTCATTGATTCAAAACATGAAGGAAGATGATGAAGTATCAAATATGGAATGGAGGGAGTTCAAAGATCTGTTTTTAGAAAAATAATTTCCTCGCGACCATCGAGCAGATAAGGAAAGGCAATTTCTGAGTCTGAGACAAAAGGAGGATGAGAATGTCACAAAGTATGAGGCTAACTTTACAAGGTTAGCGAGGTATGCTGGAGATTATATTCGAAACCCAAGAAGTAAGATTGATCGTTTCTTTGATGGGTTAAAACCATTTCTCCGTCGAGCATTAGTCTCACAATCCTTTTCATCGTACGAAGACATTGTCTCATGTGCTATCAAGACCGAAAAGGAATTCTCTAAGTCTTATGACTTTAAAGAAAAGCAAGAGAAGAAGAGACCTGCTGATCAATCTGGGAATGGAAATAAGGGGAAGAAGGGAATGGTTGAATATCCATCTTGTGGTAAATGTGGGAAGAAACATCCTGGTACTTGCTTGAAGGGAATGGGAGTATGTTACAAGTGTGGTGAAAAAGGCCACCAAGCTCGTGATTGCAAGGGGAATAAGGAAGCTACCAATGTTCAGTGCTACAATTGCAGGGAGATGGGGCATTATGCAAATTCATGTCCGAAGTGTTAGGAGAACTTACCTCAGAAAAGGCCAAGGGATCAAGGCCAGGCTTATGCTATCACTACTGCAGAGGTAGAAGATCCAAAATACGTGGTGGCAGGTAATTTAATGGTTTCCTCAAGTTTAGCAAATGCATTATTTGACTCTGGATCGTCACATTGTTTCATATCTTCCCAGTTTTCTAAGAAAATTAGATATTTCCAATTTGATTTAATAAGGGAGTTGTCAGTTAAA
Source organism: Viscum album (assembly GCA_963277665.1). Classification (NCBI taxonomy): domain Eukaryota; kingdom Viridiplantae; phylum Streptophyta; class Magnoliopsida; order Santalales; family Viscaceae; genus Viscum; species Viscum album. Next base: position 662,521,443 of record OY728139.1, on the reverse strand, counting down.
ACTCCTAAGGGAAGTATCATTGCAACAAAGTTTTGTGAATCAGTCCCCATTAGAGAACATAAATTTTCTTTATCTACTGATCTCATTGTCATACCTATGATTGAGTTTGATATAATCCTCGGTATGGACTTTCTTTCGGACTATGATGCGAAGATTTATTGTAAGAAGAAAGAGGTTACGATTCTTGATGATAATGATAAGGAACACCTTATCTTTAGAGCAGAATCGTCACTACCTAATTCTTATTTAGATCCACCCCCAGTAGCTCATCTTAATTCAATTATTGGGGAGGAAGAGAATGAAATAACTGTCGGTGAGGAAAGGAATGTTCAAATAGAGGATGTACCTGTTGTGAAAGAATTTGTAGATGTATTTCCGGAAGATTTACCTGGACATCCTCCAGAACGAGAAGTTGAGTTTTCCATTGATTTGATTCCCGGATCAAGGCCTATATCGAAGACCCCTTATAGAATGGCCACTGTAGAGTTAGTCGAACTAAAGAAACAACTATAGGAATTGAGTAATAAGGGATTTATTCGCCCTAGTGTTTCTCCATGGGGAGCCCCTGTTCTTTTTGTTAAAAAGAAAGATGGATCTATGAGGTTATGTATCGACTACAGGGAGATCAATGCTATAACGATAAAGAAAAAGTATCCCCTACCTCGTATTGATGATTTATTTGACCAACTGCATGGAGCTCAATACTTTTCAAAGATTGACCGTCGATCTGGATACCAACAGTTGTGTGTGAAGAAGGAAGACATTCCGAAGACAGCATTTCGAACCAGGTACGGGCATTATGAGTTTACTGTAATGCCTTTTGGATTGACTAATGCACCCTCTGTATTCATGGATCTGATGAATAGAGTTTTCAAGGAGTATCTCGATGAATTTGTGGTGGTATTTATTGTTGATATCTTGGTATACTCCAAAACCTACGAAGATCATGAAAATCACTTGCGCATTATCTTGAAGACTCTGAGGAGGCATGAATTATATGGGAAGTTCAGCAAGTGTGAATTCTGGCTTCATGAGATAAATTTTCTTGGCCATATTGTCTCTAAAGATGGAATCTCTGTTGATCCTTCTAAGACCAAGGCAATCCAAGAATGGCCAGCACCTACGAGTATAACTAAGGTACGCAGTTTTATTGGTTTGGCAGGTTATTATCGACGTTTCGTCCAGAATTTTGCCTGATTGGCTAACCCATTAACGAAGCTCACACGTAAAGGGGTTAAATTTGTTTGGACAAACGAGTGTGAAGAATGTTTTGAAGAACTGATGAAAATATTAGTCAATGATCCTATATTGACTCTACCATCGGGGAATGATGGGTTCGTTATTTATAGTGATGCATCGAAGAAAGGACTTGGTTGTGTCCTTATGCAGAATGATAGAGTTATTGCCTATGCATCACGACAGTTGAAAATTCATGAACAAAACTATCCTACTCATGATCTCGAGTTAGAAGCTGTGATCTTTGCATTGAAGATATAGAGGCACTACCTCTTTGGTGAAAAATGTGAGATTTATACTGATCACAAGAGTTTGAAGTATATTTTCTCACAAAAAGAACTCAACATGAGGCAAAGGAGATGGCTTGAATTACTCAAGGATTATGATTGTACGATACACTACCACCTGGGGAAGGCAAACAAGGTGGCAGATGCTTTGAGTAGAAAATACCATGGATTTTTGAACAATATGATAATTGAAAGGGATCCAATTTTCATGGATCTAGTGAAGATGGACATGGGAATAACCAGGGAAGGTGAAACATCAATGCTTTTTCAAATGGTTGCCAAACCATCTTTACTAGAAAGGATTAAGAGTTCTCAGACCGGTGATGAAGAATTACAAAAGAAGATTAAAGCTGTGAATGATGGGATATTGAGAGACTTTGTGTATGAAGATGAAATTTTGAAATTCGGGAAGAGACTTTGTGTTCCCGATTTACCTGATCTAAAAAGGGAATTGCTGGATGATGCTCATAGTTCCAATTTCTCAATACACCCTGGGAGCACAAAAATGTATAGATATTTGAAGGAACATTTTTGGTGGGACAACATGAAGAGGGAGATTGCTGATTTTGTGTCAAGATGTATGGTTTTTCAACAAGTAAAAGCTGGAACGCAACAGCCTGGAGGAGTCATGCAACCTCTTCCCATACCGGAGTGGAAATGGGACAATATTACGATGGACTTTGTCATGGGGCTAACAAAGACTCCTAAAAGGAATGATGAAATATGGGTTATTGTTGATCGTCTTACCAAGTCAGCACATTTTCTTGCTATAAGATAAGATCTACCCCTGGAACGTCTAGAAAGACTATATATTAATGAAGTTGTGAGACTTCATGGAGTACCCCTATCGATTGTTTCTGATCGTGATCCCCGTTTTACTTCAAGATTCTGGAAAAGTCTTCAGAAATCCCTGGATACTGAACTTCATTTGAGCACTGCTTACCACCCTCAGACAGACGGACAATCAGAACGGACTATTCAAACCTTAGAATACATGTTGAGATCTTGCTCACTTGACTTTCAGGGTATGTGGGATCAATATTTACCTCTGGTAGAATTTTCCTATAACAATAGCTTCCATTCGAGTATTCAGATGGCACCATATGAAGCATTATACGGAAAGAGATGTCGTACACCAACCTGTTGGGATGACGTCGGTGAAAGAAAACTTGTAGGTCCAGAACTGGTGGAGGAAACGATGGAAAAGGTGAAGGTAATCCAAAATCACATCAGAGCAGCTCAAAGTTGGCAGAAGAGCTATGCCAATAATCGAAGGAAGGATTTGGAATTTCAAGTCGGTGATCATGTTTTCCTGAAGGTATCTCCGTGGAAGGGAGTCATATGTTTTGGTAGGAAAGGTAAATTGAGTCCCAGGTACATCGGAACTTTCGAAATTCTAGAACGAATTGGGGTTGTAGCTTACCGATTGGCAATGCCGCCAAGTCTCTCTAAAGTTCACGATGTGTTCCACGTATCTCTGTTGAGGAAATACATGCCTGGTCCAACGCATGTACTCACCTATGAGGAATTAGAACTGGAACCTGATCTTTCCTGTTGTGAAGAGCCCGTCAGGATTCTTGATATGAGAGAACAAGTACTGAGAAACCAGACGACGCGTCTGGTAAAAGTTTTTGTGGAGAAACCATAAGATGGAAGAGGCAACGTGGGAACCCGAGGAACTTATGATGAAGAACCACCCGAGTCTTTTCATGCGATAGTATTCTAGAAATTTCGAGGATGAAATTATTTGAAGGAGAGAAGAATGTAACACCCCAAGCTTCTACGGTACGCTTCTCTTTGAATAATGCGATAGCGTGTGTTGTACGCAACACCGAGTTCTAACAACCAATCAAACTAGCCGTTATGAATAGTAATACCTACTTTTTAAAATAATATATATTTTATATTTCAAAATGGACTTCATTTTTGGATTCGGAATATCTAATTTATCCTAAGGTGAAATTTTGGTACTTTTTGGATAACTTTCATATTTTGATGAATAGTGAAAATTACTAAATTTTAATTAAAAACAATTTTTTTTAATCAAAATAATTAATAGTGATAAATTATGAATTTTAGTAGTTTTAAAATATATTTAGAATATATTTTTACCATTTAATATAATGTTGGTCATTGGAAATAATTTTACAATTAAACCGAACATAAACAAGTGTCAATCTTTTGATAGTTATTATCTCTTAAAAACACGCTTTTTGTTTTGACAGCGGGAATTAATTTTAAATTAATTTCTGCCACTTCTGTGTTTTGAATTTAGGAAAATGGATTCCATATTTCGAATCAGGATTTTCAAATTGTGTAAATAGGTAACTTTTATTTTTAGACATTTTGAATAATTACTGCGGTAAATATTTTATTTACCATGGTTAAGGGTAAATCCGGTAAATAAGGGTTAAAAATAATATTATAATAATACTAAATTACCCTAAAACGTGTCTTAACCCTATTGGTTGATACATGGTCGACCATGGACATCTTTGGGTCTATTTTGGGACCCCATGGATCCACTTGTAAGTGATAATGACACTTTATTTTAATTAAGTTAAAATGAATACAAAAATAACACAAGCATATATCTTTTAAAAAAACAATTGTTACATAGGGTTATATATGTTGGATTTTAGATTATAAATATTCATTAGAAAGATAAAACGATTTCCTACATAATTATATTTTATTTATAATTTTTAGACATTAAATAATTTATTTTATTTATGACACAACGATGATGCAGTAATTACTATAATAGTGAAAAAATAAAATAATTGATATTATAAATACCCAAATAAATCTAATATGAAACTTTTAATGAATTAAACTAATTTTCTAGGAAAATATTATATATTAGGATTGATTTAAATGACTTTTTTCGAAGTAATCAATCTGTTATGAGTTTCACAAAAATCAACTATTGAATAGTGTCAAAATTGACATAAAAGAGTTCTTAAAAAAATATTATATTATTAACTGATATTAAATTCCTAATATCTCTGGTTCGGCCAAGAGACTTATATCATGATAGTTTCATCATTAATGGACCACTTGGGGGTCTCTTGGATGTATATAGTAAGTTTATTAACCATATTATATAAAAATACAAAGAGACATTGTAAAAGTGAAACTAATTAACTTAGAGTTAATACTTAAAGATAAGGTTAATATAAGTACCCAAAACTGTCTAAATTCTATTGGTTGAGTGGTTTTAGACCTATCCCCACCTTAACCGTTTAATATTCAACTTTGGAGCCACTGGAAACCGAATATGAATTTATTATAAACTAATATCTCTAGCTTTTCCAAAGGTGCCCCTCACCCCTCTTATAAAAGGGCACTCTTCCTTCTCATTTCTTCACACCGTCAAAGCCTTTTGGTTCGGCCAAACTCTGCCCAAATACTCTCCCAACTTCCCTAACTACAACCTAGGGGCCTTAGTTTGATCATAAAGCCAACCTATAGAGCCCTTTTGATCAAATCAAAAGGAAGAACCCGAAGAAGAGGTAATGATTTCACCACCCTTTTCTAAGTTCATTTCTTCTTCCACTTCTTCTTCCTTTGTTGTTACCATTCTAAAATAATAAATCCAGTATCATATATATACTGTGATGTTATTATAAATATGGTACAACCATATTCAGTATTCTATCCACCCTCTGAATAACATGTCACCATACGTGCGTACGTACGGCTTACCGGCTCCACGTCGTGGTGTAATTGTTATTCAATATATTATTATTTGGATGGGTATAATAATGATTTGTAACTCATGTAAATAATAAATATAACATGTTAATGATTCTGTATATATGATATAACATCCATTTATATATTATTTTAATATCAAAAGAATGATATTGTCGCTCGTGCGTACATACGGACTACCGTCTCCACGAACGCGATGAGATTCATTCTACATCGTATCCATTCAAGTATAATTATCATTTGATGATTTAAAAATGATGTTTAAGGACTTGATATCATTCTGTATATGAATAAGATACAACAAACATGGATTATGTAACAAAACAAATAAAAGAAAATGAGTAAGTTAACACCCGAAACAACCATAATTCTAAGATATTATTAACAAATCAATGTTAAAAGATCATATATGATATCATATTAATATATATGATTATTGTATAATTTAATAACAATTATTTCACCATTATACAGGAGGTTAACCTACCCCAACCAAGGAAAAGTACAAGGTAAGGGTTATTTCACAATCTCTTCATTATCCGATGTTGTTTATATGTAATAATCTACTCGGATCTCTTTATCATCCACATCCATGATTTCTTAAAAATGTATTTCAAAACATTTTTTATTATTTACAAGAATATGGGTTAAAGTCATTTATACCCTTGGTTGACTTGTTATAAGAGGTTTATAAAGGATTATTTCCATCGTTTTCAAAACAAGGTCCTTTTTAACCCTTTCGACAGAATTAAGGTAAGAATGTTTTTTTTAAACTTATATGGTGGGTGAGGCTATTTTCCGCCGTTATAAAATCTTCGAAGCTTCCCTTACAAGCTTATAAGAATATTTTCAAAGAAAATGTTTTATTTTATATGGATCTTAAATGATTTTAAAATAAAAGGAGATATTTCTTTAAAAAGAATATTGATTTCATCTATGTCAACATCCTTTGATGGATTTTAAGATTATTTGAAGTTGATTTATTATGATACAAAACTTCTATATTTTATTGAAGGTTTTGTGATATGTTTGACTGTGGATGTGCTATTTTTATACCATTCATAGTTTATGGTGAAATTATTGACATATTTTATGCTATTTTTAATACGAATGTTTATGTTATGTTTAAACCTTTTCATATGGGAATGCATTGGACTTAGTAAGTGACGGGTGGAGCCCGCTATACCTCCTCGATGCATTGGTAGGTCTCATGAGACAAACTAGTGTCTTGGCACAAGGCCTTGAAAAAATATTATTTGTAGTCTTGGCATGAGGCCTTGACTATGTGGTTATGATAGTCTGGCATTATGCATTCCAACATTATGAAAGTGGTTATTGATTTTTGCATGTGATTATTCGATTAGTAGAATATCCATGTGAATAAGTAAATGGAATTATTTCATTTTATTTATGCCGTATCATGTTGAAAGTTCATGTTTGAAAGGATTTTGTTTTAGTTATACATTTCCTTAAATGTTTATTCTTATTTATGAAAGTTTCCGCTATATTGTTATCCCTACTGGGAATTTGAGCTCACTCCTTTTCTATATTTTATTTTTCCCAGGAAGTGAAGAAGTAAATTATGAATGACCTGCAGGGATTTTATGTGGGGATATGAGTGTGGATTATGGAGACATTATGTTGTTGTAGTAGTTTTTCATTTTATGATGTAATGTAAAACTTATGAATATATCTAGTGTTTCCAAGGCTACTAAACCAATCGGTCTTTCGAGATTTGATCTTTCTTGTGATCATGCCAATGTTATGTAATAATGCACCGACTCTGGGTAACTAGGGTCGGGGAGTTACACCAAAAGGATGTAATAAACACTATAATGGGTATTATCAGACAAATATATGTTTTACCATTAAAATAATGTGATTTTAGATTTGTTGTAATTTTTTTTATAAATCCTTAGTGAATCCTCCAAAATGTATAATAGATTTTATGATTTTAAATTCATTTCATTAATAATGTGACTCACCTCAACATAATCAAGGATAATATTTAAATATTTTTTTACAATTGTACTTATAAAATAATTTTTCACACTACTATTTCACAAAATCCATGGGTAAAATCCATGAGAATGTTTGTGGTTTTGAATATTTAATTATATAGATTCCAAAACCTGAGTTTGTGGAATATAAAAGAATTCCCCTCATTTCCTATATAATCTAATCCAAGATCCCAATTATCTTCACTCAAAGTCCTTGGAGCACGTCCCTAAACTGTGATCCTTTCTTTAAAATCCTCCCCAGGCACCCCAATCTTTCATGAAACCCCTCTTCAAACTCTTGAAGTCACACAATCATGTAAGGGATTCATTTCTTTGTCATTTTTATCCAAGATTCTTTATGTTGTAATAACCTTTTAAATTCAATTTCTAATGTTGGGGTATTTTTTATAACCTCACCCATACATCCCTACTTATTTTTTAATGATGATAAACTACTTTATATATCATTAGTTCCTTCCATTTAAACTTCTTAGCATGCCAAAATTCTGTAAGAGATTTGTGTTTTCCAATATTCATTCAGGTATTTCTCCCATATTATGCATCAAAATTCCATTTCATATGTTGGTATTTTATTTTAAATAATCCCCTTACAATATATTTAAGGTATAAATGATTAGGTATTCTTTTCTCTCCCATAAAATAAACTTATGAATTCTTATATGACGATGTTATGCTGCTGAAATTGCACCGGGGTTTTCTAATCCAAAATCATCATGTAGTGAATACCATACCCATTTATTTGTCAATGTTATTCACCTTTACTCACATATACTTATTGAATGTTACTTACATTTATGTATCCCACATTATTTAATCATGGAATAACTTACAATGTTGATTTATTCCATTTTATATGATCCATATGGCACACTTCTACATGAAATGAAATGTTTATGAAGGGTGCAACTAGATAGCACTCCAATGCACTGGGTAACGTTTAGTATCATGATATTCCATGTGAAATAAGGGTTCAATCATGATAATTCATGTTAAATGAGGCTTTAATCATGATAATTCATTTATAATGAGTCTTTACTCATGATAATCCATGTGCAATGATCCTTGCCTCATGATAATATCATATTGTATGTTGTTGCCACATTTTCATGTTTTGATAATCATGCTATATCAGGAATTTATGTTCGTGTTTCTCTTATGATCCATTCATATTCATATTTCCTAGTATTTATTGTATTCTTTATTTTAGGACTTTTTACTCCCTTACTATTCTTTATAGCTCATTCCTTTATTAGGTATATCCTGAGGTTATCCCCTGAAATTCTAAGTACAAATGAGTTTTGTGGTCATGTAAAAGAAGTTTTCAATAATGATTTTGTATTTTATGTATTAATTTTTCATGTAATGTTCCTGATCCCCAAATACCCAAGACCTCTCAATCCTTGGAGCTTTATTAAGTGGAATTCTATGTAATAAATCATCTTTAATTGTGTAATAAAGAGTAGTGTTGTTATAGATATGCATTGATAAATTCACAATATCATTTAAATCTATTATTATGGGAACAAAAATTACCATAAGATTTAATGTTAGGAAATTGATCTTGGAAAAATGATATTGAAACCTAAAAATTAATAGGTTAGAGAATATATGAGTTATTCATTCGATGTTATCAGTTTCTCATTTTTTTCCTTTAATAGTTTAATAATTCTCATACCTAATTTCGCTTTTTTTTAATCGATGGATGGAAATAAGGGAATCCAAGTCAACAACAAATGTGAGGGTTAATGTGATGACTACCCAAATTAGATACCAAAACTAATGACGGTATTATTTAAAACATAATTAAAATACTTTCTCAATTATCTAATGTTTTGAACCAAAACCTAAATTTGGTGAAATTCCAAAATCCTCCCAAGAAAGAAAAAATTTAATTTGAGTCTTTTATATGATAATGGTCTCAAGTATTCAACGGATCTACCAATTTTCAGTCCATGTTGGAAAGAATTTTATGGAAGCTGGAATATGTTTATCTTTTATTTTTTGTTCATTGATTATTTTGAAGAAAAAAAAAAGAAATCACTTCAATTTTAATTTATTGGTGATTGGGTTGACCATAAAATTTAGGAAATCAAATTTAGAATGCTTTATTAATACCATCAGATTGAGAAGTTTGTTTTAGAAGAAAGGTTAATTGGAATAACCATGGGTCTGAAAAAAATGGAAGATCATAATGAGGAAAGGAATCAGATCCTATATGGATCTGATGTAAATCTGACGATTTTGTTTGTTCTTGGAGTTCTCATTAATCATGTGTCTATAAAAAACGTATGATTTAATATTTATGAAACAAAGGGGGAGTACTGCCTAACATGTTGTGGTACTATTAGGAAGAAATATTTTACTAAAATAATGGGAATTTAAAAAACATTAAATTATAATTTTAATGATTCTTAAACTATTATTTAATGTATTAAATGTCACAATGAAGTCATGATACAAGAAGAAGTGTGCAAGAGAAGAATGCTTGTGAAGTTGATGATTTTTTTTACAATTCACCAGTATGAGAACACCATACAAAAATAATAATTATACATTGGTAAGTTTGTTGGTAGGGTTTTTTTTTGAATTTAACTTATTCAATTCATATTTTTTCTCTTAAGAATGCACCATAGTGGGATGCCCTAGGGTCGATCTCAATGAGGCTGCTCACACACACTATTTTCCTATTTTCACTATTTAATATAAAACTAACCTATATAGTCATATATATGAGGGGATTTTTATTATGAAAATAAATTTAATATAATATATGTGATATTTAAATTGCATAAAACAATGAAAAATAAAGAATAAAGAAGTAAGTAAACAGAATAAACCATTGTTTTTAGGGTTTCATGGTGGGGTTATCATTATTATTCAAAATATGTTTTTAATTATTTTATTCAATGTAGAGATCCTGACATTCACTCTAAACCCTACCATTTTAATTTTATTAACCTACACCGATACCACCACATGTAAAAACAATATCTTCCACGTCAACACCAAAGAAAAACTACACCATTGTAATCACCTAGATATTAATGACAAGGAAATTTTTTAAATGAGGACAAATAAATTAATAGGAGAGAAAGTGGGGAGATCATTCACCACAATTATTTTAACTTCTATTTAATCCTTATAATAAAACATGATAAATCTTTAAAGAATAAGAAACTCAAATACGACCACTCCTACCTTAAACAATAGTGAGGTTTATCTCTCCACAATCATGGAGATAAGGAGGGTACATTGTGGGAGAACACATAAAATAAAAGTGGAATAAGCAAGGTATGATGAAGAATACTAATATATTAAAAGAAAACTATTGTTAAAAAATATTTAAAAACAAAAAAGGTATGAAATGGGCCGATAAAGGCTATCATCATGTTTCCACTCCCCCGAATACATTGGTTTGGTGACTAAGGACTCTATTTATAGGACAAATCATACAGAACCATTTCAGTGTTGCATTTATTTTTTATCATCTCCTCATCACCACAACGTGTACAAGGGGTACACATCATGTACTTCATACCTGGAGTTCCTCCATCGTGATGAATCCACATATGCTTCATTGAATGTTTTACTCTAGTCATATCTTGTACGCCCAAATCATGTGTGGTAGTTTCAGTTCACAACATGTTTTCTCATCACAACTTTTCTCAGTGGCATTGTTCCTTTTGATGAAGTCACAAATTGTAATCATGTTACACATCATGTACTCGTTCAACACTAATTTACAAATCTTCTTTCCCAAAAGATTTTTATCCTTTATTCTATTTAATATCCAAATATTATTCTATTTCAGTTGTTATAAATTTAATTCAGTGTTGACCCTAAAAATTTCAGATCAATAGGAAGTGCGTTGAGATAGCTATGATTTAATTACTGAATACACATTTTTCTATCCAGATGTTTTCCAAGTTTCCTCCTTGATGGACTCTTTCAATGAATTAATTAATGGGATAATTTTCAATTTAAATTTATCATGGATTCAAGATGATGAGTTGGATTTCATCTCCATGTGTAATAACTAAATTTGGACATCTTGATCCAGATTAATTCTTCCATTACCGATGTGGGGTCCTCCATGCTGTTAAGAAGAAGACTCTAGAAATACTTATTTTTGGGGAACCTATATATTTAAATAAATCTCTACTCCAGTTGAAATTTATTTATCCCATAAAGTAAGGGTTTATATGAATAAATAATCACATGATTTGGATAAAAATTTAAAATTATATGACTGTAATACTAATTATCTTTAAAACTGCTAAAAATCCATAATTAGGCCCCTCTTCCATTTAAGATAAAAAATAAGGCAAAAACCTAAATATGTTATAAATTCACATTAAATAACACTATAATGGGTTTAAAAAAATTGTATAAAAGAATTAAATATGTGAAAATATGATCTTCATCAATCCCTCACACTTAAGCACTACACTTTCAAGCAATTATCATATATTCAAATCAAAATTCACATAATAATCAAAAATGAGAAACCATTCCTAATCTTACCGAAAACAGAGTTATATCATGTATATTATATATAAAATAGTTCCGTATCATTTTTATTCCTCATATTTATATTTTTTCAACCTCATAAATTCATTCATGGACCAATCTCAACTTACCTCACATTGAATTTTAAAGTCACTCTTCACTCAAGATAAATTAAATTCAGAGTTATGATCATACATGAAAATTGCATGTATCATCATAGGATTTTGAAAATTATAATTTTTCCAAAGCGTGAAACAATAAAATATTTTCAATGATGGGGGATTTAATTAAAAGTTCAAATGAATATGTTGCATTTTTTGTGGGAAAATGATTAAAAATATAGAGCCAGAAAGATGAGGTTGGACACTGAAGTATAATGCATGAATAATTCTAGTGAAACCAAATGAAATTACTCACTCAAATCCCCATGAGAATGAATAATACAACACCACCACCCCCCCTTTTTTAATATGTCACATGATTCAAAAAATGACTACAATGAATGATATCATCTTAGTTCTCCATTTTTTGTAAAACTCCAGAAATGATCAACTTTATTTTCCTTTCTTTATTTTTTTTCATGTAGGATGAGATGAAAATTAAATAAAATGAATGAATTAAAATTAATGACCTTGGTTTTTGAGAGGTAAATGTGTCATAAAATAAATTATAATGTGTAATTCAAGCTCATATCCATTTTTTAAATTATTTTTTTTATAGAATATGATAAAACAAAAGATGAAAAATAAAATAATGACACATGAAAAATTCTCTTTATCCACTTCCCAAAATGAGAACACACCACCCAAAAATGATACAAATCGAAAATAATGTACATAAAAGTCCCTTCCCCCACACTGAACTTGGAAATATCCATTCAAAAATACAAAGAGTGCGGGTAGGTAAGAAAACTTGTCATATAATGTGGCATAAACCTATATAGAAATTCATGGAATCTAAGGGATACTAAAAAAACATGTAAAGGTAGGTCTTAGGATAATATTTCACTAGCCAAAGTAGTGCCTCAGTCATATTAAAATAATTCCATGATATCAAAAGTTTTTAAAGAGAAAAATCACAAATTCTGGTTCTCACACAAAATCCAGGTTTCCCTCAAGAATGTGTGGGTATTAGGAAGAGTATGTCAAACTGGTTTAGAATACCTAACATGACAAGGAAAATAATTTGATCCATTGTTTCATGGTCCTGGATTAAAAAAAACAGTCAAACTAAAAAAAATTATTTAAAATATGATTCAAGGAAAACGTTTTCATATCAACAATCATTTAAAATACATTTTTTCAAGAACCATTTCACCTCTCTCAAAATAAATCAATGTATAAAAAGTTATTAGAATATTAATTTAAGCTCAAGGATACTAACACCCAAAAGAATAAAATCACACAAAAACCACTAAAAATGTCGAACCCCCCCCCCCACTAAAATGTTATTACCCTTCATTTTAGCTCAATAAAATATAGATAAGGGATGAAAAACTAAAGTGAATGAAATATATAACCTAAGTTTATTTTTGTGAATGGAATCTTCGATTTAAGATCTAATTTACTACAACTTATTCCTAGAAATCGTGAAATAAATAAATTCATAATAAAAATAAATAAAAATAAATAGAAAGGTGAAAGGAGAGTGATAATTATAGGTTTGACCGCCAAGAAGGTGTTAGGTTTTTACTGGCCATAGTTAGGCAGTTACATCGGGTTATGTAGAGACCCAAATCTTGACGTACATGGACAATACATTACTTTTTTTGGAATACTTAATACATAAAAGAAACCAAAACTCAAGGATCGTAATAGTTTATTGTCTTTGGAAACTCGGAATATAATCTTCTAATCTTGGTGAAAGATCTTCGACAACACCCCTAAAGATCTTCCCATTTTGTTTTCTTACCTAAAACCTTTCTTGAAATACTGGGGAAAATAAAACATATAAATGGTGAACTCAAATGATCAGTAAGGGTAAGCATGGAGAAAATAAAACAAACCATACATATTTGGAACTAAAAACATGAACATTAAAATCTTGAGCAAAGATATAAATCTTGGAAGTACGTAAGGCATGTATCATAATGGAACATCAATCTTGATAAAATAGCATGGGAATAAATCATGTAATTGTGGAAACCATTCATCACTTGTTATTATTTCCATAGTAGAAAAGGAATTACTTCCAAGACCATATTATTAGATAAAGTCCATTTTTGAATAGAGTTCACTCCTCATTCCAGCCCTATATCACGGAACCGGATTAACTTACCATTCCAGCCCTGTCTATCTCTTGAGATATAAATATTTACCCAATGAATTGGAGGGAGATATAGGTCCCACCCATCTCATATTGAAATCATTCTTACGTGTGCCACAAAATAAACTTAAAACATGCATCCTAACCCAAAGAATAAAATGGGCTTCATAAACATCATCCCATCATAACATAATCCATATAAAACAAATGGATATTTCATCATAAAAAAAGGGAAACCATGTAAATCATTGAGACAGTATACTTGAAACATACACATATTAAATAATTTCATCTTAGATGGAAAAAGATTTTCATAAAACACTTGAAATGAATTCTGGGGGAAAATATCCTTTCTTCTTCAAAATCATTTTCTTTTCACAAAATGCCATGAAATTATAAAAGAAAATAATTTTTTTGAAAATAGTCATAAAATCATGTAGATTAAGATTCATGAAAATTAGGTGTTATGAAATCGTAAAAATCTGTTCACGCCGTATAAGTTAAAAATAGCAGGCTTCTCGTACTTTTGTCGGAAAAGTCAAAAAGTACCTCGTTTTGTAAAAGAAATATTCCTTCCATACGATGTGGTAAAAGTCAAAAAAGGGTATAAATGAAATTAAACAAACATGGAAGAAAAGTAAAAATTTTATGAAAACATTTTGAAATCATATGGGCCTGGATGACAAACATAACCCCAGTAAATACTTACGAATAACCAATCTCGGATTAGAATGAGATTGGAATAATTATCCCTTACCTTAGGTCCGATATGCTTCGTACGAATCCTAAACTACTGTATAATGACTTAAATAATGTCATTGACTTATTATAGAATCATATTCATTGTTATGATATCATATATGGTTCACTTATGACTTTATATTACCCGTTCTTTTGTAAATTTCATGTTAAAGCAGCCTTTTGGGTAAAACGTTTTATTAATCGTACGTGTTTGGACTAGTTGTTCTTGATATCATTACTACTTATATCATGATTTAATTACTTAAAGAATGTAAATCATGATATATATATCATATATATTCAGTATATATATATATAATATATAGATAAATGAAATGAAATACATCGTTCATGGAGACGGTAGGCCGTACGTACGCATGAACGATGTTTTCTTTTCCTTATTGACTTGAATGGAAGTAAGTAGATGAAATATATATATATATATATATTTCAAATAGCTTAATTATTTCATATATTTCATTTTTATTTATTATATATACTTTATAATCATTCTTTAATGGTTAATCATGGAAAATGAATCTCATCGCGTTCGTGGAGACGGTAGTCCGTACGTATGCACGAGTGATGATATCATTCCCATGATAATGTAATTGTATTGAAGTGTATATATATTATTAAATAATCAATATCACTTTACAATAACCATATATAGTTATTTATTTACACCATTATACCCATCCATGTAACGTGGTGGTGGAAAAACTGATTACACCACGGCATGGAGACGGCATTCCGTACAAACGTACGTGTGGTGATTTCGTTTTCCATAGGATGGATAGAAGGTGAAATAGGGTTGTTTCATATTCATAAAGAAATATCATTATATGAGTGATAATGATGTTATTACTTTATAATGATATAACTAAAGAAGAAGAAGTAGAAGAAGAAAGAAATTGGAGAGAATCGGAAGAAGAGATTACCTCTTCTTCCACGCACCTCCTTTAAGCTCCCTCTTTTGGAAGTAGAGTTGGTCTTTTGAGAAGACCAAAACCTCTATAATTTTTCTAGAAAAGTGTAGAAGAGAAATGGGTAGGGGTTGGTAGATCTTGAAGGCTCAAAATGGTGTGAATAGAAGAGGTAAGGGGTTCCCTTTTATAAGGGAGGAGAGGGGCACCTTTGGAAAACTCAAAATATTATTTTATTATAAAGTCATTTTTGGTTTTTAATAGCTCCAAATTTATTTATTTAGAATATAAGGTGGGTAGGGTTATAAATCCTCTCATACAATATAATTTATACAAGTTTAGGTTTCTATTTTAACCTTATCATTTAGATTTAACTTTTTGTTAAATAATTTAACTTTTACCGTGTCTTCTTGTTTTCTTACACTATAAGGTTAATAAACATACTATAACAAGCAAAACAAACCCCAAGTTGTTCATTGTTAATATATATAACCTTATATAAGTCATTTGGCTGAAACATAGATTTTTAGGAATAAAATAACAATTAATAATATAATATTTGTTTTAAAAACTATTTTATGTCAATTTTGACACTATTTGGTAATTGATTTTTGTGAAAATCCTGACAGAATGTTTTGTTCTATCAATGATAATTAAAAAAATACTAACATGTCATATTAACCTAGAAAATCAGTGTAATTCATAAAAAGTCTCAAATTACATTTATTTGGGTATTTATAACATCAATTATGTCAATATTCCATTAATAAGATAATTACTGCATCATCATTATGTCATAAATAAATTAAATTATTTGATGTATAAAAATTATAAATAAAATACCATTATGTAGGAAATATATTTATATTTCTAATGAATATTTATAATTGAATATATATTATGTATAACCCTATATTAAAAATTATTTAGTTATTAAACTTTGATTTTAACTATTTTAACCCTTCTTTAAATAAATTAATAATAGATGTCCTAATCTAATCCAAGTGGGCCTAAAATGGTCATGTTTTATTCCTAATGTTTTTTTTGGTATAATTAAACTTATCCAATAGAATTAGGACATGTTTTAGGGTAATAATAATATCATTTTTACCCTTAATTACCCTATTTAATTTTAACCGTGGTTAAAAAAAGTAAAAAGTTACTATTCACCAAAAAATTATTTTCATCTCATCAAACCACATTTTAGTCCTTGATATTAACTGTGTCTCTCGGATTTTCAAAATTCCACTCATAGAAGCGGTAAAATTATGTTTTATGTGAATTTAAAAATTCTCCTAGGACGTGGGTAAAAGACGGTGAAAAGTTCAATAAAATTTTTATATATCTAAAATTATTATAAAATGACTCTAATTAATTACAATTAACATATATAGGTATTATGTATCAATTTTGACCTAAAATAAATTTAAATAAAATAAATAATTATTTAAATAAAAAGTTTGTTTTTAAATAGTAACCTAGTGTTTTCACTATTCATAAAAAAATCAATGTTTTCAGAAAAAATACCAAAAATTCACCCTAGGCTAATTTCGATATTCCGAATATAAAAATGTAGTCCCTTTTGAATGATAAAATTTATAAAATTTCAAAAAGTGGGTACTACAATTCATAACAGCTAGTTCATAATAATAATATCTTGTTTAGTGAAACTCGATATTGCGTACTACACACGCTATCGAGGAAGGTCTTTATTGCGTGTAATGCAGGCCATGTCAGGGCTGCGTGTAGTGAAAGCTCTGCTTGGTGTTTTGTGTAACATAATCAAAACTTTTTTCATTTATACATTAAACAAAATCTATACATAATTTTTCGTAGAATAGTTTCTACAAAACAAACTTGAAATTGTGAGTAACACGAGCCAAGAATAGTGTTGTGTATACTAGAAGCAAATAGGTGTTACGTATATCACAATATAATTTTGGTGTAGCTTACAACACAAGACATCAATGAAATTAAAATGAATAATTCTTATAAAATCTCTTGTTGTTACATTCTACCCCCCTTAAAATGAATTTCTCCCCCGAAATTCGTCGGGGTTATAAATGGTTTATTACTTGAAAGTTTCTTTCATAGAAACCCACATCGTAAAAAGGAATACTAAAACTTCATTTTAAACAGGAATGTTAGAAATTCAACGATTACCCAGATTAACTCATCACTGGGTTTCCACATAGGAGAACATAAGTGGAAATATAGATACGGAAGAAAAATATAACCATCATGTTCTGAAGGAGAGTGGTAGAGAACATGGCTATGAAAAATCCAACAATCACAAAGCCATAAATTTGGGATGATCTAAGGTACAATTTGATTAATCGGTTATAAGAGCACTAGGAAAACATTTTTGGTTTTCAATATCATTTCCCTAAAGTTGAAAATTTTGAATTAGAAGAAATACTTACTTGATTTTGGTAAAATCTCACTGTTGGTCGTTCCTTGGACAATTTCCACTTCATCTCTTAAAGAAATGAAGTTGAATTTTTCATTTGCGATGTGTTAGTTGATCAGGTGATAGAATGATGGGTCATTCCATCTGTCTCAAACAAAAGGATAAAAAAAGTTATCAAATATACATAAGTTCATCTATAGTGAGATTAATCATATTTGGTTCCTAAAATGGATGTATACATCATATATCTCACCACTTAATAAATTAAAACAAATTTATACTAACCGGGGACTTCCTGTAGTCCAGTGGTAGGCAATAAAGGCTTGTCGCACTTCGGTTGTGGGTTCGATTCCCGCCACCTTGTCCGACGCAACATGTTGTCACCCGTCCTACAGGTTATCCTTTTTCTAAAACAATACTATTATAACAAAAATTTCATTCCTTAAACAATACTATCTTATGTCCCACATAATCCATTCTAATATTTAAGCTTATCCAAAATACATCTGTCCAAACTCATAGTATAAAGGGAACGATTACTAAAAAAGTCATATAACAAGCACGTGAATACCATCATTTAACCCTCATATATCTTGTTGGTCACATTCCAATCATGTGAATACCTTAATCATGTATTCTATTGAAAAATGAATACCCATTAAACCTTAGTGAAAACATGAATGCTATCAAAAGTTAACTCTTTCCATATCCCAAAAATTCTATATACTCAAACCATGATATCACTTAGTCCTTATATCAATCATGAGCTCATGAATACTATCAAACATCTCATTATCTCCTTATCCCTTCATTATGCGCATATCATCTACTTTCCAAAAAAATATCTGAATAACCTTTCATGGTTACCGGTACCATTAAACATATACATTCAAATACTTTAGGAAAAACAATAGTGTAACAATCCTTAGATGTGTCTTTATTCCATAGTATCATTACCTATACAACATAACTCTTGATAAACATAAATCATTCCACTACCTTCTTAAACCACTGACTGAGCTTCATCATTTATTTTATCTCATATATCATTTATAGTCTCTTCATCATCAACAACATAAATACTACCCATACGACCATTCTAATTCTCTTCATGAGATTTTCTCTTAGGGAATTGGTTTTAATAATTCCCATACATCCAACATTGAAAACATTTAATCACTAATGATTTCATAGCAATACCATTATCCTTGTCCATGGTGTTAACTGAACCTTTTCCTTTGCACTTACTGGCTTTGTGTCCTTCTTTTCAACACCAAAAGCATCTTCCAGTTCCTTTGAAACAATCTCCCTGATATCTCTTCCCACATGATTTACATTAGGTAAATTTAACTTTCTTTCCTCTATGATCATCATGAATATCCATCTTTCTCTTATTATCTGAGTCGAGAAACTTTCCGAAGTTGAGATTATTAATCATATTATGAGATTTATGATTAGGAATAATAATGATGTTTCACCTTCCAAATCCCATTTCATTTGGTTGATCATGAAGAATATCATTCCATTGTCCATCATATTCTTTGTTATCAGGATTCTTCCTGTTTCCATCCTTTTCCTAAAATCCAAAAAGAATGGTGTGAGAGGAAAAAATCATTCTAGGTAAAACAACACAATAAAGGGGTATTACCTTCCATATCTAACATATTAGGTTAAATTCTAATATTGTTACCATAATTATAGGACTATAACCGATACTTATACTTAACCGTAGGGACATCCCTTGACATACCATATAAATATCTCTAGGGATCTCACTAATGTTTTCGCATCCTAGTTTCCAAAGTTTAACTAAACCTTTCATCTGATACCAACTGTAGAGACTCAAAGCTTGACGTACATGGAAAATACATTACTTTTTTGGAATACTTAATACATAAAAAAACTCAAGGATCATAATAGTTTAGTGTCTTTGGAAACTCGGAATATAATCTTCTAATCTTGGTGAACGATCTTCAACAACTCCCATAAAGATCTTCCCCTTTTGTTTTCTTACCTAAAACCTTTCTTGAAATCTTGGTGAAAAGAAAACATATAAAGGGTGAGCTCAAATTCTCAGTAGGGGTAAGCATGGAGAAAGTAAAACAAACCATATACATTTTTACCTAAAAACATGAACATAAAAATCATTAGCAAAGACATAAATCTTGGAAGTACGTAAGTCATGACTCATAATGGAACATCAATCTTGATAAAATAGTATGGGAATAAATCATGTAATTGTGGAAACCATTCATCACTTGTTATGATTTCCATAGTAGCAAGGCATTGCTTCCAAGACCATCTTAGTGGACAAAGTCCCTTTCTGAATGGAGTTCACTCCTCATTCCATTCTTGTATCACTGAACCAGATTAACTTAACGTTCTAGCCATGTCTATGTCATGAGATATAAATCTTTACCCAATGCATTGGAGGGAGATATAGGTCCCACCCATCTCATAATTAAATCATTCTTACTTGTGCGACAAAATAAACTTAAAACATTCATCCTAACCCAAAGAATAAAATGGGTTTCATAAACATCATCCCATCATCACATAATCCGTATAAAACAAATGGATATTTCATCATAAGAAAATTGAAACCATGTAAATCATATATACATTATACTTGAAACATACACATATGAAATAATTTCATCTTATATGGAAAATGATTTTGATAAAACACTTGAAATGAATTATTGAGGAAAATATCCTTTCTTCTTCAAAATCGTTTTCTTTTCAAAAAATTCCATGAAATTTTAAAAGAAAAGAATTTTGTTGAAAATAGCCATAAAATCTTTTATAGTAAGCTTCATGAAAATGAGGTGTTATGAATCCGTAAAAATCCATTCACGCCGTATAAGTTAAAAATAACATTCTTCTCGTACTTTTGTTGGAAAAGTCAAAAAGTACCTCCTTTGGTAAAAGAAATATTCCTTCAATAGTATGTGGTAAAAGTAAAAAAAGGGTATAAATTAAATTAAACAAACATGAAAGAAAATTAAAATTTTTATGAAAACATTTTGAGATCATTTGGACATGGATGGTAAACATAACCCAAGTAAATACTTACGAATAAACAATCTCCGATAAGAATGAGATTGGAATAATTATCCCTTACTTTAGGTCTAATATGCTTCATACGTATACGAACCTCCTGTATAGTGATTTAAATAATTTCATTGACTTATTAAAGAATCATATTCATTATTATGATATCATATATGGTCCACTTATGACTTTATATTACCCTTTATTTTGTAAATTTCATGTTAAAGCAGCGTTTTGGGTAAAACGTTTTATTTATCGTACGTGTTTGGACTTGTGGTTCTTGATATAATTACTACTTATATCATGATTTAATTACTTCCAGAATGTAAATCATGATATATATATCATATATATTAAGTATATATATATATATATATAATATATAGATAAATGAAATGAAATACACCGTCCATGGAGACGGTAGGCCGTACGTACGCATGAACGCTATTTTCTTTTCCTTATTGACTTGAATGGAATTAAGTAGATGAAATATATATATATTTATGTATGTATACATAATTCTAGTAGCTTCATTATGTCATATATTTCACTATTATTCATTATATATACTTTATAATCATTCTTGAATGGTTAATCATGGAAAATGAATCTCATCGCGTTCGTGGAGATGGTAGTCCGTACGTACGCACGAGCGATGATATCATTCCTATGATCATGGAATTGTATTGAATTGTATGTATAATATTACAGAATCAATATCTCGTTACAATAACCATATATAGTTATTTATTTACACCATTATACCCATCCATGTAAGGTGGTGGTGGAAAAAATGATTACACCACGGCGTGGAGACGGTATTCCGTACGTACGCACGCGTGGTGGTTTCGTTTTCCATAGGATGGATAGATGGTGAAATAGGGTTTTTTCATATTCATGATAACACATCAGTATATGATTGATACTGATGTTATTACTTTATAATGAGACAACTAAAGAATAAGAAGTAGAAGAAGAAATAAACTTGAGAGAATCGGAAGATGAGATTACCTCTTCTTCGACGCACCTCCTTTAAGCTTCCTCTTATGGAAGTAGAGTTTGTCTTTTGAGAAGAACAAACCCTCCAGAATGTTTCTAGGGAAGTGGAGAAAAGAAATGGGCAGGGGTTGGCAGAGCTTCAAAGCTCAAAAGGGTGTGAAGAGAAGAGGGAAGGAGTGCCCTTTTTATAAGGGAGGAGAGGGGCACCTTTGGAAAAACTCAAAATATTATTTTATTATAAAGTCATATTCGGTTTTTAATAGCTCAAAACTGATTTATTTCAATGATAAGTTGGGGATCGGTCTAAATCCTCTCATAACATAGAATTTAGACATGTTTAGGTTTCTATTTTAACCTTATCATTTAGATTTAACTTTAAGTTAAATAATTTTACATTTACTGTGTCTTCTTGTTTTCTTACACTATAAGGTTAATAAACGTAATATAAGAAGTCAAAAGAACCCCAAGTTGTTTATTATTAATATATATTACCTTATATAAGACATTTGACCGAACCATAGATTTTTAGGAATAAAATAACAATTAATAATATAATATTTTTTTAAAAAACTATTTTATGTCAATTTTGACACTATTTCGTAATTAATTTTTGTGAAAATCATAACAGAATGATTAGTTCTAAAAAATTTAATTAAATAAATACTAACATTCTATATTAACCTATAAAATTATTGGAATTTATAAAAGTTCTCTAATTACTTTTATTTCGGTATTTATAACATCAATTATGTCAATATTTCATTAATAAGATAATTACTACATCATCATTGTGTCATAAATGAATTAATTTATTTAATGTCTAAAAATTATAAATAAAATACCCTTATGTATGAAATATTTTTATCTTTATAATTAATATTTTTTGTCGAATTTATCTTATGTATAACCCTATATTAAATATTATTTTGTTATTAATCCTTGATTTTAACTATTTTAACCCTTCTTTAAATAAATTAATAAATAATGTCCAAATCTAATACAGGTGGGCCTAAATGATCATATTTTATTTCTAAGGTTGTTTTTCATCTAATTACACTTATCCAATAGAATTAGGACATCTTTAGGGTAATAATAATATCATTTTTACCCTTAATTACCCTATTTACTTTTAACCGGGGTAAAAAAATATAAAGGTTACTATTCACCAAAAATTATTTTCATCTCATTGAACCACATTTTAGTCCTTGATATTAACCGTTTCTCTCGGATTTTTAAAATTCCACTCACAGAAGTGGTAAAATTAAGTTTTATGTTAATTTACAAATTATCCTAGGAAGTGGGTAAAGACGGTGAAAAGTTCAATAAAATTTTTATATATCTACAATTATTATAAAATTACTCCAATGAATTACATTGAACTTATTTAGGTATTATGTATCAATTTGGACCTAAAATAAATTTACATAAAATAAATAATTATTTAAATAAAAAGTTAGTTTTTATATAGTAACCTAGTGTTTTCACTATTCATCAAAAATTGAAAGTTTTCAAAAAATACCAAAAATTCACCCTAGGATAATTTCGATATTTGGAATCCAAAAATGAAGTCCATTTTGAAATATAAAATTTATAAAATTTCAAAAAGTGGGTATTACTATTCACAACAGCTAGTTCATAATAAAAATATTTCGTTTGGTGAAACTACGTGTCGCTTACTACACACGCTATTGAGGAAGGTCTTTATTGCGTGTAATGCAAGAGAAGTCAGGGCTGCGTGTAGTGAAAACTCTGTTTGGTGTTGCCTATAACATAATAAAATATTCTTTCATTTAAACATTAAAAAAAGTCTATACATAATTTTGCGTAGAATAGTTTCTACAAAACGAACTTGAAATTGTGTGTAACACGAGCCAAGAATAGTATTGTGTATACTAGAACCAAATATGGTGTTGCGTATATCACAAGCTAATTTTGGTGTAGCGTAAAACACAAGACATCAATGAAATTAAAAAGAATAATTCTCATAAAATCTTGGGATGTTACAGGTTAACCCCAATCCGAAGGTGGATGGGGTTTCCTTATTATAAAACCCAAAAATTTATTTCTCCCAATATATGTCAACAGATTCTAGAAGTGATAACCCCCATGGAAAATAATAATATCCTCGACCCCCAGAAGTGATGAATGAAAGAATTTGAGTTGTAGAGGGGGAGGGAAAAGAATGTATGGGTGCTACCTATTTTTTCATCTAGAGGAGTGGTATATATTCGTGATTAAGGTAGTAGATTGGGATGTGAGTTCCATTCTAGTTCATATTCAACAAATGATTCTTCCTGGATTTCTTCTTTTTTGTCCATCATCCTCATTTTCACCAGTGTATAGCTCGACAGAATCCTCCATTCTCTCCTCATCACATGGAACTTCTTCTTCTTCATCATCAAGAGTATTTAATAGTGGTGATGAATCTATAATATCATAAAAAGTTAGATTTGTTTTATATTAATTGTTAATGAAATTTGAATGAAAAGAAAGCTTCGAAATTAAATCTCCCTGAAGACATTCACCTTCAATCTATTTTTCTTCAAGCAGGGAAGCTATGAATTATTTTGTTTGAGAGGGAACCGGAACTTCATGTTTGAATACAACCTAAAAATATATTGATGAAAGATAAGAGGAAAAATAAATTAATTATCTTCATATTTTATTTGTTTTTATTCCATCCTTCATACTTTAATCTCTTCCACTTCTACAGCTATCAATTTCATCTTCTTGCTTGATTGTTTGAAAACATTGGAAATATTTTGAAGCATCAATGCAATTTTCTCCATTTTCATCTTTGATGACTCTTCCCTGCTAGGATCACCATCAAATTTATCATTAGGGAAATAATAATCACCATGAAAATACATATTGGATGATGAAAAGAAATATATGAAATGAAATTTCTTTTTTATATTTTTTTCAATTTATTATTATTATTTTTATTATTATTTATAAAAAAACAGTGTCTGAAAGCGCTTAGTCTCCTACCAATGGTGCCAAATTTAATGAAGGTGTTTTTTGAAATGTTTTCCCAATTTAATTAATATTTTATTTTCCTAAGACTACACTACAGTGGAACAGCCTAGGGTGGATCTCATAGAGGCCGCTCACACAAAATGTTTTCCTACTGTAACTATTTAACATAAATATAACCTATATAGAAATATTGATTAGAGGGTTTTTATTATTAAAATAAATTTTATATAATATATATGATATTTAAAATGCATAACACAATGAAAATAAAGAATAAATAAGGATTTCGGTAGAATAAAACCATTGTTTTTTGTGTTTTGTGGTGATGTTATCATTGTTATTAAAAATATGATTTTCATTATTTTATTCAATGTTCAGATCCAGACCTTTCACTCTACACCCTCCCATTTTTATGGTATTACCCTACACTGAGACCTCTGTATATAGTAGTAATCTCTTCCACATCAAGAACTAATTAGAACTCCACTATTTGAATTACTTAGATATCAATGAGAAGGAAAATGTTTAAATGAGGAAGAAATAAATAGTAGAGAATGTGGGGAGACCACTCACCACAGTCATATTAAACGCTATTTAATACATAGAATAAAACATGATAAATATTTAAAGTTCAAGAAACTAAAATACCACCACTATCCCCGCAAACAATAGCGAGAATTAGCTCTCTATAATAATGGTGATAAGAAGGGAACATGATGGGAGAACACAAATAATAAAAGTGTAAAAATAGATATATGATGTAGAATACTACTATATTGAAAGAAAACAATTGTTACAAAATATAAAAAACACAAAAAGGTCTAAAATAGACTAAAAATGGTTATCCCCAAGTCAGCACACCCCATAATGCTTTGAAAGGGTTTCTGAGGAATATATTTATAGGCCAAATATTTTGGAACCCTTGTAGAATTTAATTTATTTATCATTGTCCCTCTGTCATCATGACGTGTAGAGGAGGTACACATCATGTACTTCATATCCGGGTTTTCCTCCATCACATTGAATTCGCAAACGCTTGTTTGACTCTGGTCACATCATGTAAGACTAAATAATGTAGTGTATTTGTATTTCACTTCATGTTGTATC
Source organism: Viscum album (assembly GCA_963277665.1). Lineage (NCBI taxonomy): Eukaryota > Viridiplantae > Streptophyta > Magnoliopsida > Santalales > Viscaceae > Viscum > Viscum album. Next base: position 662,495,192 of record OY728139.1, on the reverse strand, counting down.
ATTAGATCATTTCTCGATGGTGCTTCTCCTTTGATGAAGTAATGATTTTTAATCATGTTAAACGTCTTGTACTTATTCATCTCCAATTGCTAGCTCTTATTTCCTAAAGGTTTACCATAATTTCTCCCCTTTAATGGTTGAATATTATTCTAGAGTCTTCTTCCGAGTTGTTAGAAATTGAATTCTATGTTCAACCAGAAAGATTCATATCATTTGGAAGTGAGTTGAGATAATAATCATTTAATAATTGAATACAGACTTTTCTATCCAAAAGTTTTCTAAATTTTCTCCATGTTTAATATATTCAATGAAATCTTCAATGAGAAATTATTCCTTTTAAATTTATCATGGAAGTTCGCTAGTGAGTTGGATTTTATCTCCAAGTGGAAACAAGAAATTTAGAAATTTTGATCTGGATTAATGGATCCGTTACTGATGTGGGGTTTACCATGCTATCAAGAAAAAGACTCCCCAAATACTGATTTTTTGGGGCCATATATGTTCAAATAAATATATTATTTAATTGACAATTATTTAACCCATAACGTAAGGGACCCTACAAAAAAAGGAATCACATTATTTGGATCAAAATCGAAAAATATATTACTGAAATACCGATATTATTTAAAACATCTAAAAAACCAGATTTATGAAATTTTTTTATTTTTATCTCAAAATAAGGCAAAAACATAAATATTTGACAAATTACCATTAAACGACTCTATAGTGGGTTTAAAAATATTTAATTAAATAATAAAATATCTTAAAATATGAGCCTCATAAAAGGTTAATCAAAATGTGAACATGTAAAGATGTTTGTTTTTAATCAGATTAATAAGACACAAGATACTAATATTCAGAGTAATAAGTTTAGATTCAAAAAGATCATTGGTATATTGTTGATATATGGAAATAAGTGGATTAATAAGAATTTATTGGAACAATCAAATCAGACGCGATGTTCCACCAATCAATCGTAATAGATTTCGGTACTGATTCTTATTCTTGGTATCTATTTATTATTAAGATGATAGTGTTATTGAAGGAAGAAGTGTTTTTTGGGGAATTTTTAGGAACCAATAAAGTAAGAAGAATAAGAAAATCTTGTGATGATTGGTACTAAAATGAAATTTAGAGATCAATAAACAATATAGTTAACCAGTTCATTAAGATACTTTATTTATTGTTTTACTAAAGGAAATAGTTTTTTACATATCAATTGGGTCAAGAGGAAGAAGAGATCAGATATATGTTTATCAATTGAGTCAATACTATTAGACTATAGTTGACACTAATAACTTAATTAGATACCAAATCATTAGTCTGAAGAGAAGAAACAAATGATTATAACTTTGAGCGATGGAATAAGTTTAAAGAATAGTTTTTCTTTATTTTATTTTGAGTAGAGGAATATAAAGAAGAAATCAAAATGAGAATTTAGTTCTGAGGATCTTAATGAAGATACTTTTTATTTCATATGTTTGTTTTTGTGTTTGTTAAGGTGCTTCTAAATTGGTGCACTATTTTTGGTGTAGAGTAAGGTATTGAATAATCTTCTATGTTCATTATAATGAATAAAATTGAATGGTAATATTATTTCTCTTTTAGTTCATAGAATAGAAATGTGAAAATTGGAATGGGTAATCTGAATCAGGCTATAGGTTGTAAAGAATTTATAATTTTATCAGATGTTTCGAGAAGTTTCAGGAAGAATAGAGAAGAGTAAAGAAGTTTTGAACAAGAAAACAATGTATATTTCATGGAAAATTAAATTTTTGGGAAATTTGGTTGGGTGGGAAATATTTTCAGATACCATCCCAAAATTAATTTAGATAACCTATGAAAGGGGAAGGAAATCTGTACTCTCTTGAAACAAGTACTCTTCAGAAAGAAGAGAGATAATCTCCAAAATTATAGGGATAATATTTTTTCGGAATGAGTATTATTGAGGGTGGTTTTATAGATAGAATACAAATGGAGAAGAGATGAGATCATAATTAGAGTTTCCAAAATTATAATGAAAAATCATACTAGGGTTTTTAGACTAAGAAAGAATAAGTTCTTATTTCTTCATCCACATTTTGACTATGTATTTTAACATATTGAGAAACTGGACTTGGTAAATTGAACTGGGAAATCATATCGTGTATCATAATTAATTCAAAAAATTTCTTACATGTTGTTGGGAAAGAAAGTGATTTTTTTAAGAATATATTCTAGAAAGTTTATCATGTAGTACAATAACACCTTTGTTACAGAAATTGTATTACATTATTGTGTGGTAATTGAAGCACATGAACTGTTTTTTTAACATAGTTCTACACAAGTTTAAGGGAATATAATACACATTTTATTCCACAAAATAAGATAATTTTCATGTGGATATTGTGGTATCATATTGTTTCCATACCATACCAAATACATAGCTACTCTTTTTTAGTAGTGATCCTTGTAAATACTTGTGTTCCTTTGGATGTGTGTTTCTTTTTGTTTCCATCAAGGTAACAACTCTTTAACATGATGCAAAGGTTGTTTCAAAAGTAAGTAAACATAAAATAAATAGTTTTAACTTATTCACCCCTCCCCCTATTTATGATAAATTGATCCTTCTGGGCATTCCCAATTAGTATATAAGTTGAAGGATCCATTTTTTTTACTCTTCGATGAAGTTATGAAGTAGAATTTTATATGTATAATCTGAATGGTGTGAATAGTAAGGGGATTCTAGTATTCTATAGTAAGAACTATCAAATATATATATATCGAATGTTTCATTATCTAATTTCTATTGGGTATATGGATCTTAATGCTACAATGGTTGGATTTCATCCTATTTATGATAAATTTGTTCTTACATCTGTTGACAAGAAGAATATTGTGAATGATGGAAATGCTAAGAATGAATTATCCTCATCATTTTCTAAATGTTAGTTTTCCATTGTGAATGGTGTTTCCACAACCAATGTTTTCTAGGATAAGATAAAAAATATTTATGATCACTATAAAGAATAAAAGAAGGAAAAGTTATAGATCATGAGGCTAAAGTATGAATATCTCAAGATCGGTGAATATGATTTTTTTGGTAACTTCTTTACTATGGTGAATGACATTTTCAGAACTATTAGATGTCTTGGTGAAAAGTTATATGATTATAATGTTGTGGAAAAGATCTTGAGAATTATTCATAAAAAGTTTGATGTTAAAGTTTATTCAATGGAAAATATAGATCCAAAAACCTTTTCTTTGGATTATTTTCATAGAAATATTATTACTTATTAGATGAGAAGGGAAAAGGATATTAACGTAAAAACAAATTTTATTGTGTAATGAAAAACATTTTCAATGAATTTAAAGAACATTATATTCTCAATTTTAATTCCTTGGTTGTCCCAAATAAAGATGTAAAATAAATCAAAGGATGTCACAGGAGCATCCAAGGCTTGTTCGTAGTGCACAGTTCCAAAATAAGTAAAATATGCTAGGCCACAAAGTTTTTTTGTGATTGTTCAACTCAGGGTGAACAACCTTGTAGTCAGGTACCTATATGGTATAAATCCCATTTTAATGATTTGTGCATGGTTAGTCAAATTATGAACCTAATCATGTGGGTTTCCCCTTCTCTATAGGCGACCATTCATGGTTGGTGTATGGTTTCAAAATGGTGTTCCAAAACCATTTGCTTTGGTATTTTGGAGGGAAGTTTCCACCCCCACTTAACCCATTATCCCTATTTATTATTTTCTATTCCTCCTATAATTTACTATACCTATTCTTATTCCCCTTTTATATAAAGGACACCTAAAGATAGGATTTGAGAAAACATCCACCTTCGGTGTCTGATTCTCGATCCGTTGGAAGCTATGAATCCATCTCGATAACCTCCCATAGTATCTCAACTCAAATAAAAGATTATCATGAAATCTATTATCCTATTTAGATGTAGGATAATTTTCCCTTTATTTAGGTAATTGGAAAATATCTCGTATCTCTTCCAACTTTCTTCAAATCAGAGGTCGATATGGATCAAACAGTCATTTACAGCCTTGAGGTAGGTGGTTATGTTGTATTCCCTTTGATTTTTGATCATTTCGTAATTATCTTGTTCTCATATAATTTAGTATTTGATGAGTATATCTATTTTATTGATTCCTTCATGTATAATTGACTTTTTCACCTTAATACAAGTCTAGTGATCCTTTCTTAGTGATTTGGTGTTTGTATATGGAGTATATAGTCACTCCATTAGTGCGCCACTAGAGTTGACCATTATGGATAATTGGTGCAAAATTCTGAAAACTCATTTGGTTTCCATCGTGGATTATAAATTTAATTTACCTTGTTAAATGAGTATTACATTTGAGCTAATTTACCTCTTAGGTGTTTGGACCTCTTATAATTTGAATTTTTCAATTAGGAAATTTCCATATTGGTTATGTCACGTTTTCTTGGCATTGGATCTTTTGAAATGGGTTTGCATTGTCTAAACGAATTAAATGGATTGGTTATGTTAAGTGGCCTTTGTAATTTAGGATAACCCATCCATGATGGTTTATTTTCTTTAAATGAATTTAATGGTCTAAATGTAATTGTTCAAGTGATATGGATAATTCATGAAGGTTGCTTCATGTGAATGGTAATGGATGAAGTTGTAAATTTAATTGAACTTGGATTATGAAATGAATGAAAGGTATTTTTGTAATGTATTTAATTATACATATATGACAATTCCATTTGTAATTATTAATTTAAATGCATAATAATTCATTTCATTTTGTATTCAATTTTAAATGAATATGACTCTCTTATATATATGTGGGCTTGGTAAAAGAAATGGGGAGAAGGTTATGACCCATGATAGTTATAATTATAATGTTCCTTTATAAAGGTTGTGATATGAAGGTAAGGGGTGGTGATCCAGGAGGGAAATCACACTCCCTTAATTTGGGTGTTGAGTATGACATTTCACACTATTGATACTATATAGACACTTGATTGAGGTGCCATGATCCATGATTAGAGTGTTTTTATAGTGGCTGACTCACCATCTTGAGTGTTGTATCCTGGTGCCTCTCAATCTATTGGGATGTAGGGTGCATACACTATTTCTTGATATTATAGGCTCATTATACTGGTGATGAATGTATGAGTAATTCCCCATCCAATTCAAGCACTAGTATTCAGGGTATATGGACATTAGGCATCCTCACACACTTGGATCATATAGGAATCCTCACACACTTGCTTATAATGGTATGTGCACTCAATATGAATAAAAATCTAATGTAATCGTTAATTTAGTTTAGAAAGTAGAATATTGTGGGTCTATGGGAAAAAATAGACACTTCTGATTTATTGTCTATGTTCCTGCTATGGAATGATTATGGTATCTCCACCCGGGAAAAACTAGATTTCATATCCAATGAATTTTCCTATAATGCGGCCTCGTTGTTAGAAATCCTGGAGCCCAAATGAGACTCATTAAAAATAAAGGATTTGTACAAATACTGAGGGTGCCCGACTTCATGCATGGATATCGCATGAATACACATATTTTCTTATTTTGGTAATCTAATGTCTATGTTGTTTTATTCAGTGCTTTAGATCAGTTCTTAACAAAAAAAATCACAGTTGGTGCTCAATTATTATTCTTCTATTTTATCTATGAAAAATTAAATGTTATGGAAAGGGGTAACTAATAGATGGATGTGGACACCTTCAACCTAGAGGACTCCCCCTATTTGGTGGGGGGGTTAATATCATAGCTTACCCATAAGAAAAATAAGGTAGAGGTGCCTTCCATGGGGGTTCCATCTAGGAATTTGTCTCTTGCATTGGTAGAAACGAGTTACTAGATGTGGGGTACATTGGGGACCACTTAACTTAGTGGAATAACCAATGTAGAAGACAAATAATTTGGTGTTCTCTCAACTAGTGTTCTATGAAAGGGTTTATTGTCTATTATTTTTCCACCCTAAATATTTTCCACCTGGAGCACAACTTACTCGATCACTCTCCCATATGGAATTTCATTTTCTATAGGGGCGAGCAGTGGTGTGTTCTTCTAGTTCTATCAGACTTCGGAAGAGGATCTTGGTTTTCTTGATATTGTGAGGGAGTCATGGGATACTCTCCATCAGGGAAACCTTTGTATCTCCCTCCACAAAAATATTAGGTGAGTAAAAGTCAATCTTCAGTCATGGTAGAGCTCATTCCCCACCATGGTTTGCACTAGGAAGATATAAACAATGATGTTTATAGAATGGATATAAACCTAGAAATTTAATGTAATGAGTCAACCTTCAAGTAGAATCAGACCAAGAAAATCCTTATTGAATATATGTTACTGATGATGGAGAGGCAGGCATAATAAGCCTCAAGAAATAAATGGATTAGTGAAGATGACTGTAACAACATATTATTTCATGATTATCTCAAAGAGAAACACTAATTAAATAGTCCCAACATCCTCATGGAAGATGGATCCTATTCTAATAATCCGGACATGGCATGATCACTTGAGAATGATCATTTTAAATCATTACTTGTAAGACCAAATCCATACATGACCCGGTGGATACATGGGAGGGTCTGCGGATCACTTTGGTTCTATTCATCTCAATGTGAATGGAGATGAAAATGAGTTTATATGGAGGATCCTAGATAGGGAAGAGGTTCGTGAGGAAATATAGACCTTAAACTAAGATAGTGCATCAAGGCCTGAAGATATACATTGTTAATTTTATTGAGAATCCTGGAACATTGTCAAGAAGAATCTAGTGCTGGCAGTTTAGGATTTTTTCCACAGAGTCAATCCTCACCAAATTACTTATGCTACAAAGATTTTTATATTTCCAAAGTTGATCAAACTCCACTCCCACGATAAATACATTTCGATCCACATGTGGAACATACCATGCAAGGTTCTTTATTGAATTCTCAATAAAAAGATTTCTTTTTTCTTACCAAACTGGATAGCCAATGAACAATATGGATTCATCAAAGTCTGAACCATTCAGGGTGCTATTAGAGGGGATCTGGAGGTAATCAGTGATATTAAATTTAAAACATTTTGAAGAAACCTATCCATATAATTATACATGAAAAAAATCCTATTATAAGGCCGGATAGAGCTTCCTACATTGGGGACTATCCATCACATGGTTATCAATGAGGGTCATAGACCTCTTCTTTCGGTGTCTCATCTCGGCTTGGTTTACCAGTTCATTCATGGGAAAGCATTATGGATTCATCAAAATAGCCTAGGGTCTTAGATAAGGGGAACCTTTTCCCCCATGATTTTTATTCTCACCCAAGATGTGCTCAGTCAGAACATTTCTAGGGGTTTAAACGCGGGTCAGATTCTTCCTTACCACAACAGGAAAGAAATCAGGGGTATATCTCACATGATGTTTGATGATGATACTATTCTATTCATAAATGGTAGCAGGATATTAGTCCAAGGCATCAAAAAAAAATTGGATTACTATTTTAAGTGGAGTGGACAAGTGTTCAATCCAGAGAAAAGTCTATTTTATACAGCAAAAAAGGCACTGACATAAAGGTTCAAGCCTTGTAAAATGGCCAAGTCATGTGGAGAGGTTCATTTATGATGTATTATCTAGGTGCTATAATATGTCCAAATCCCCCCATATTTTGATAAATTTGACAAAAATATAAACAGAATCTCTAGACACATCCTCTACTGGAAAAACAGCTTCTAATCCTTCAGAGGGAGGATTACACTCGTGAACAGTGTTCTAACCTCCATTAAAATTCATATTCTTTCTAAATTAAATGTGAAAAAATATTTCATATCCAACATGTATATGTTGATGATTGAATTCCTATGGTATATCCAAATGGAGGGAAAACATCATTGGGCTTCGTGGAAGAGACTATCCAGGCCCACCGTAGAGGGAGGAATCAACCTTGGTGGAATTCTATGGTAGTAGGGACTCTCTCCAAGTATATGTTCAAGATATGTTCATGTGTATAATGCAATGAAAGCAGAAGAATATAACAGTTGGTGGTGTTGAGACCAACTCCCTGCTTCTTTACAAATTGCTTTCAAGTCATGTCACCTCTCCTTGGACAATCACATACTCAATCAGAAGGTTCAAAGAGCTCTTGAAAACCCATATAGAGATCTCTCACACTTGGCACGAAGGTAACACGTTCATGGATTTGTTTTCTTCTTTGGAAACTCCCAATGATTGGTTCATTATATACTCTAATATGGGTTCCTTCCTAGCGGAGGGCCTCAAGTTCATGAGAGCATATGCTATGGGTATTCAGTATTTTACACCCCCTTGATGGGGATCATTTCTTGTGGTTCACGCCTCGTTGATTTTTTGGTCCTTTTACACTTTTATTTTTCTAATAAAAAAATAAAAAAGACTTTATTCCCTTCACACTATTTAGTTACATGCACCACTTGAAATACATGTAGACCCTGTTGGTGGTCGACTACCAGGATTTTTATCTTCAACCCTGCTTGGGTGGCCTTTGATTCCCAAGAATATTATATTTCTATAGGAATTGATAATGGGAAAGGACTTGTTATATGCTGTTGATTTGTTTATCTGGTTGGAGATTAGGAGTATAGGATTAGGTATAATCTCTAGATGCTTATGTATCTATTTTTAATTTTTTTTGTTCTACTATATATCATAATTGTATCTTCTTGTTTCATATTTTATTACATCATTTCATGAAACATGTGTTAGACACTACCTTATAGGCTTTTGTTATTATTATTAGTTTTTTAGTTATATACTTTTTCCTCTATATATATATATTTTGTTATCTATTTACACTTCCATTGTTCATTGATTTGATTTGTTTATATTATGATTCCCCTACTATTTTATGTTTATTGGTTATATTCACTATTCTACCCTGATATGAGATTATATTCTTCCCACTATAACACTATTACACCAATGCTTCTAGTCAATAGCCTATGTCATATAGGGAGGCACGCTTGAAGGCATGTGACCCACCTACTAAGGGATTGGGTTAAGTGGACCCCAGGTAGGGGTTCAACAATGTTATAATAGAGAGTTTATTTTATTTATTTTCTATTTGGAGACAATAGATTATTGATCAGGGATTCTGAGAACTTGGTCATAATTCTTTCTTGGGCACTACAAATCCATGTTTTAGTTAAAGGCTGAGTTTCCTGCATTAAAATTGTTGTTCTGTTTTTTGGATTTTACTATTGATATCATTTCACCATTGTGTAATGCACTTGAGTAATGACGTTATTGATATTGGTGTTATTGAGATTATTATTTCTTTATTATCACTCAATGAAATAAGTGAAATGCATTACATGCATCACTACAGGGATGGTATGATTAATAGTCCATTCATTTTTCCATTTCATGTTTATTTTTAGCATGCATTTTCCTTCTCTATGTTTAGTTCCTTATATATAAATACAATTTTCCTAACGCTCCGTGTAGGTATTAGAAAACATAATTGATACTTATAGTGCATGATTTAACCTAACAATGTTTTCTTTAATGGGTTAAAAAAGTCACCATAAGAATTCAATTATGGCACGCTCAACCATGGGTCATCAGTCCCATGAGCTGGAATGTGTTACGGTGTGGGTTAATAAGATTTTATATTAGGTTCATAAGGAGTATGGGCCCTTGTGGATTGAAATATAAAACCATTTAATTCAACCATCTCAACTAATTAAGTATTTGAAAAGGAAAAATTAAAAATAAATATGATTTTCCAATTTGAGAATAGCCATCTTATAAATACCTGGCATAGAGACTTAGACTCAAACCTAGCATTAGTAGTAGGTAGTGGGTATATCTAACATTCTTATGGCCTTATATGTCATTTTCTACCATCTAGACCTAGATTTTTAAGTATGAAGATAGACATGATCATTTCTATAAAATTGATTTATACCTATCCTAGTTTCCTATATGTAGTTGTTTAACTTTCATAAATCTATTATAAGGTGTTTGTTTGGAATTGTAGTGTCAAGATTCCATGACGTCCTCATTTCCTATGCCCTGAAGGTAGTGAAAACCATTTACCTCAGGTGGTGAACCGTGAGCGTCTACTGTTTCCTCTTATAGATCTAGCTACGGATCCTTTTCGATGTCATGTTATTGGTAATGATTCCTAGTTCTGAGAGGGTTTTTTGTATATGAATCATAATGCACAAGGTGTAGTTTTACCTAACCCAAGTAATATAGAGTTAACTCAATAGTTTCAACAGTTTCATCCTCCTACCTTTTTGGGCGATGGCGGACCTCATGGTATGGAGTCTTGGCTTGAACAAATCTTATTTATATTTTAGCATCTGGAGGAGCCTCTAGAGTGGAGGGTCAATCTAGAGGCTTATATGCTTTGAAATTATGCTCAAAGGTGGTGGAATATTATCACCTAAGAATATCGGCATCATGATATCATATGGACTGATATCTAGATGTTATTCTATAATTACATTTTCCCCCATACTCTGATTGCTGACAGAGATAGAGATTTCATTAACCTAAAAATACGGGAGCAAGGTAGGTGTGGAATATTCTTCCTGTTTCATAGAGCTTTAGTGGTTCGCTCTAACTCTATATGATAATGATGTTATGACTATGAGGAGATTCATGGATGGGATGGTTTACACCATCCATTCAAAGGACAATGTATATAGGTTGACTACAATTTCTAAGATCATCAACAAAACCATAATTATAGAGTAAAACTTGAGGGATGTTAAAGGTGTGAGTCAGGGTGGTTTGGAACCTATAGTAGTTCTACTTATGAGAGAAAGAGACATTTTGAGACTACATAAGGAGGTGGCCGATTTCAAGTTCCTCGTATAGAGAGATTTCTTATCTACTGCTAGTGTGGGAAGTATGTACATATGAAGCCTCAGAACATGCAGGATCTACTGAAGTGCTAAGACTATGGCATGATGGGTCATCTCCAGCATTTCTGCAGAACATTCCCTCTAGTTCCTAGCACGAATGAATTTTCAACTACTACTCAGTCAGGGGAATGACTAGTAAGATCGTGATAAAGAGGCATTTGGAATACAACTACTCGATTAGGTTGAGGTGGTGGTCAAGGAAGAGGCTGTTAGATAGATGATTCCCAGTGCCAGCTGAGTGAGATTTCTTGGGGAAATCAGGAAGTGTCTTAGGGACATGATACATTCCATTTACATACATTCCATCCTACATCATAAGAGTGCAATGCGAGAACCTCCAATTTTTGAGGTATTGTTCTAGTTTCCTCCACTTTAGTGTTTTTTTATTTAAAATAGGTGTTCCTCGCTTATTCATATCTGAAACTATAATGGAACTTATGGGCCTCAATATTGAGAACTTTCACAGAGTTATTATGCTATAAACTACATTTGGTGTCCATTCAGAGGGCGTTATCTATTATTAATAGTGTCTCATTGAGATAGGAGAATATGTTTTCATATAGAATGAGTATATTTACAACATGATGGATCCCTATGTAATAATTAGGATATACTTTTTAGTTCCCTATCGAGACCATATTGACTAATATCATCGGGGGTGACATTTACATAACTATAGGTCATTAGGAATGTGCAGAAGGATATATTTGATGTGCATTCATCATGAGTAGGAACCAAGTAATAGTGGCAAGTTAATGTGACATCATGGATCAAAAGTATTTTACTCAATGACTAGGTATTATAGAAAAATATCTTTCATTAAATAGTATAGTTTTTTAGATACATCTTACCTAATGACTTATCGGATCTACCTCTAGTGAGAGAGGTAGATTTTACTATTTATCATGTGTTGGTAGTATCACCAGTGACCATTTATCCTTATTGGATGACACCTAATGAGCTTTTGGAGCTCAGGAAAAAATTTGAGGATCTAGAGGATAACGTATTTATATTCCCCTACACTTATATTTGGGGTTCATCAGTCCTTTTTTTCAAGAATGTAGACAGTGCCCTTATGTTCTGTGTGGATTACTGTCAGTTGAATCAACTCACTATAAACAATTGACATTCACTTCCTAGAATTGAATACCTCTTTGATTAGCTCCAAAGATCAAAGGGGTTTTCAAATATATATTTGTAGTTAGGATATCATCAGGTTCATGTTAAGACTTCAAAAATATATCGAAAAACTTTTAGGAGTAGTTATGGTATATAAGTGTACGTGGTTATTCCATTCAGACTCATGAATGAACTTATAGTCTTTTTGGATATTTTGAATTGGGTTTTCCACCTATATCTGGAATAATTTGTGGTTTTCATTATTGATGATAAATTTGTATATTCACACTCTATAAATTTCCGTGAAACCCATCCTAAAATCATATTTAATACACTGAGATAGAATCATCTATATGATGATCTTAATAAATTCTACTTCTTGATCAACAATGTCTACTTCCTAGGTCGAATCATCTAAAATTCAAGAGTATATATAGACCCATAGAAAGTTAGAGTTGTAGTTTCAAGGGAGAAGCCAAGGAAAATATTTTACATTCATAGTTTCTTAGGTCATGTTGGAAAATAAGGATTCTTCGTCCAAGATTTATCATGCCTTTCCACGCCATGTATAGGTATAACAAAGAAAGTTATGGAATGGACTTAGTTAGAAACTTGTGAAGTATCCTTTCAAGAGTTTAAGGTAAGAAGGACATCAGGTCTAATATATATTCTTCCAAATCTAGGAAGGATTATATTGCTTATTATGATGAATAAATAATTGGGCTTAGATCTGTTTAGATGTCGTATGAGTGATTCTTCACATATGAGTCTCATTTGTTGAGGCCTCATGAGTGGAATTAACTGGCACATAATCTTAAGCCCACTGTTATTGTTCTTGCCTTATGTTTTTTGAGACTTTATCTTATGGAATATAATTTCATGATATTCATAGATCGCAAAATCCTCAAATACATCTTCACATTTTTTTATCTAAATCTCATGCAATGTAGGTCGGCTGATTACCAATATTCATTTGATTTCGAGCATACCCACATTCATAGAAAGGGGAATTTTGTATTTGTTACATTGATCTTGAAGACAAATAAACATATAGTTTGGGAATATAGTAAGGAATTGAAACTTATAGACTTATTCTCATAGATGAACATTGAGTTTTAGGAGTACCATAGTCATATTATCCTCGCATCCTTAGTGATGATTTATACTATTCTGGGATAGGTGAAAATGTGACAGATATCTAGTCCTGATGTCTTTATCCTAAGGGAATGAGTTTTATATGAGGATACATCTTCATGTTGGACTATGGATGGGGATGATACATTATTATTCCATGGGCGTGTATGGGTCCCAACAGACATTATAGAGGAATTAATGTAGGAATTTCATGCCTCTGTATGAGAGGTTCACCACGATGTCACCAAAATGTATAAATATCTATGATTCCATTAATGGTGGCCTGGTATGAAATGCGATATTTATGGCTTCATCACTCGATATGCCACCTGTCAGCAGATGAAGGCAGATCATTAGTGACTGGCACAACTCTTATAGTTGTTTCCCATTCATGAGTGGAAATGGAATGATATTTCGATGGATTTCTTGACTATTCTACCTAGATCAGCTTGTGGAAATTATATGGTGTGGGTTACTATAGACTATCGGATGAAGGTCACACACTTAATAACTATGAGAGAGTCATTATCGGTAGATAAACTAGGAAGTCTGTGCGTCATAAAGTTTGTATGTCTTCATGGAGATCCTCATTCTATCATTTTTGATAGAGACTCTCATTTAACTTCATATTTCTTATAGGGGTTTTAGAAGGGATTGGTACATAGGTACTTCATATCATGACCTTTCACCCATACACCGATAGACATATAGATCATACTGTTCTTGTTTTATTTAACATGATCTATGTATTCGTCCTTGAATTTGGGGTTCCTAGGGGAAACACGTTCCTCTTGTCAAGTTTTCATATAATAACATCTTCCAGGATACCATTGAGATGGATCTCTATAAGGCATTATATGGTATCCCTTGCATCTCACCTCTATTTTGGATATAGGTAGGGGAAGTATCTATTCTTGGAATATGTCTCGACTAGCAGACTATAAAATAGGTCCAGCTAAATAGGAAGTTCATGTTGATAGCTCAATCTAGACCATAGTTGTATACTAACAGACACTGGTGAATTCTTGAGTTAGAGGTCGAAGACTATGTTTTCTAATGATTCTCTCCCAGGTTAGGTCATAGACACATTATGAAGTAGGGTAAGATCTCATCGAAGTTTGATAGACCCTTCAAGGTTGTGAAATGGATCAGACCAGTGGCTTACCAGTTGAAACATCCTCAGAGATATTGGTCAATTCATTATTTATTTTATATATCTCAACTTATTAAATAATATCTAGACCCAACTCACATCTTTCAGCCTTATGAGGTCAAACTGGATATGGATGATTCCTTAGAGGAGTATCCCATTTGTATGGTTGATCAGAGTGTGATGACACTCCGAGGTAGGTCTATTCCTCTAGTACTAGTTATATAGTAGAATGGCTGAGTATAAGAAGATACCTAAGAGTATGAAGTTGATATACATTCTCAAAAGCTAGAGATCTTCACTGACAATACCAATTAACCCTCATATGGCTAACTCAGGTAGGAGTTTCATTAAGGAGGAGATTTTGTAACGACCTGTCTTTTCAACAAATGTATGAATCATTATTTTATAAATTTTTATATCTTAAAAGCCTTATTAAATATGTTTAATAAATCCAAGGAGGTCACTGGAGCATTTGGGGATTGTTCATAGCCCAGATTTCTGAAATGTAAAAATGGACCAGGGTGCATGGTGTGTCTACAACCATACATCCCATGGAGCACAGTCATGTGATCAGTTGCAGACATGGGATAGATCCCATTTTCATGGTCATCAAATGGTTAGTAAAACCATGTTCCAAACCATGTGGGGTTTCCCCTCTCTATAGGTGACTATGCATGGTTGGCGCATGGTTTGAAAACTGTGTGTTTTAAATGTGTGCTTTGGTATTTTGGGGTGAATATAGCATTTCCCCCACATAACCTATTAAGAATATTTCTTATTTTCCCTTGATCCTCCAGTTTACAACACTTCTTCTTCTTCCCATTTGAGCTCAAAAACGCCTAAATATAGGCTTTGATATAACTTCCATTTATTGTGTCTGATCCTCAATTTTCGGATGATAAGAATCTATATGAGAAATTTCCCCTTGTCTTTAAAATCCTGCAAAAGTTCATCCTTCCATCTATAATTCCATTTATATGTAGGATCATTTCCCTTATTTTCAATTCATTGGACTATTTCTCATATCTACTCCATCCTTCTTCAAATTTGAGGCTGATATTGAGCGATTATTCATTTATGACATCGAGGTAGGTGGTCACATTGTTTTCCCTTTGAGTTTTGGTTGTTTCATAATTATTTCATCATTCTATATGGAAGACTTTGACTAGATTCTATATTATATTTAAAATTTTAGGTCTAATAAACCATTTCAACTTAATTATGTCTATTTATTCCTTCTTAGTGATTTAGATCATGTACATAGCTTACATGGTCACCCCATGGGTGTTCCGCTAGAGTTGCCCATTTTGGCCAGTTGGTGCAAAATACCCAAAACTAATTTTTTCTTCTGTCTCAGATAGTTAAAGTATTCCCCCTTTTTAATGAGAATTAAATGAGACCCAAGGGACCTATTAGGTGTTTGGACCTCTTAGACATGTAATTTCCCAAGTAGGCAATAGCCTTATTGGCTCTGTCACCTTCCCTTGACACTTGAGGATTTGAAATGGTTTTTCCTTGTCTAAATGAATTAGATTTATTGGTTATATTAAATGTTAATGGTTATACTAAATTGAAAATCCATGATGTTTTCCATTTTTTAATTAATTTAAAGGTTTAATGGAATTAATCAAGTGATATTCTTAATTCATGATAGTTTCTTTATATGAACTGCAATGGATTAAATTGTAATCATATTTTAACTTGAATGCTGAAATGCATGAGTGTTGTTTTCCTCATGTATTTAATTGTACATAAATGAACATACCTTTGAAAATGAATAATTGAAATTCATATGTAGTCCTTTACTTGTGTATTGAATTATAAATTAATATGCATCTCTTATATATATGTGGGCTTTGTAAAAGAAATTGATGGGAGGTAATTCATCGTGTTGGTTATAATTGTAATGTTCTTTTATAGAGGTTGTGATATAATGTTAAGGGGTGATGGGGTAGGTGGGAAATCACACTCCCTAAAATTGTGTGTTGAGTATGGAATCACAATCCAGTGATACTGTATAGATTTCGCACTGAGGATCTATGATATGTGATTAGACTATTTCCATGGTGATCTGATCTCCATCCTGAGTGTTGTATCATGGTGTCTCTTACTCTATTATGATGTTGGGTATATACCATATTTCAGGATCTTATAGCCTCGTTTGACTTGTTATTGATGTATGAGTTACTCTTCCATCCATTTTGGAACTAGTATTCTTGGTATATGGCCATTAGGAATCATCACACACTTGTTTAATATATGTTGAATCAATATAGAACTAATCTATATATATTATAATTATTTCTATTATTATATATATTGTAACATGACCAGACTTCTTTCCATCCATGAGATAAATCATGTAAACTTGGTAGGATCGTTATAGTAACCTGATGGGGTTAGTTATTTATTTCGACATTGTTTCACTTTTCTACTTATACATACACACTTTTCAGTTATAAAAACCACTCATATTACATGTAGGCACCATTGGTGGTGGCCTACTCATATTTTTATATCACACCCTACTCAGGATACCTTTGGTACCCGAGCATACTATCTTCGTGAAGGTATGGATGAGTGAAAGTCTCTGCTAATGGTTCTTTATTTTCTTGCCTAGTTGGAGCTCGAGAGTATAGGATTTGGCATAAGCTCCAAATAATTATAGATCTCATTCCATATTTTAATTTTTTTTACTAATTCATAGATTTATTGGATATTCTTGCTTCTTTTTGTATTACATCATTCAATGCATCATGTATCTGACACTTCTTTAGAATCTTTTGATATTATTATCAGTTGGCCTGTTATCAACTTCTTCAACTACTTATCTATTTAGTAATATATTTATGCTTTCACAGTTAATTTCTTATGTATTTTTATATTATTCTTCCTCAATTTTTTTATTCTTATTAGTTATTTTCAATTTTCAACTCTGATATGAGGGTGCATTATCCCCATTATTCCACCTTTAAACCCACTCTTCTAGTTGGTAGCCTGTTGTGTATTGGGATGCGTGCATGAGGTGATGTGACCTGCCAGATCAGGGAACATGTTATGTGAATCCCATTTCGAGATGTTAAATATTGAGAAATATCTTTAAAGGTGTCCAGGAAGGAAAATCCTAATAAGAATCTTATCGATGACTAAGCTAGATAATCTGATTCAGAAAAAGAGGTTTGTAAAAAACTTGCTAATTATTTATCATTTTTTCTAATAATGTGAAATGTGGTATGGGTTAAAAAATAGAAACTTCCATTAAAATGTTTCAAATGTGGATAAATTAGGAATTTTGAGGCTAATTTACATTGTATATTTAAATAAGGGGATAGTGAATAAGATGATAGGAGGAAGACAAGATCATGGAAGAAATATGGTGATAAGGCTAAATCTTATTCCAAAGGAAAGGGTAAAAAATTAATTGAATCAAAATGAATATTTTTATTATCTAAATATATTAAAGAAGATGATATTGAGGATAAATCCAAAAAATCTATTGAGAGGGTTGAAGATTATTTTATTTATATATTTAATAATGAAGAGTATATAAGAAGAATTTTTGGAGAATAAGAAACTCAATTATAATTTCATCTGAAAGAAAAATGTAAAGCATGTCTGAGGATGACTGGAAGGCTCAAAAAAGATATCAAAATGATTAAAAGTTTAGAATAGTAAAAACAATAAGTCTTTCCTGATGATAAAGTAATGTTGTTGAAAGAGATCAAGGATTTGAATAAACCACTTGAGAAAAAGAATCGTAATGAACATCTGGAAGAAAAGTTGAATGCAAAAGAAGTTTAGTGGGAACTATTGAAAAAAACATTCTAAATCTTAACATAGATTTATAAGTTTCTATAATTCTATTTATGAATTTAGTGAAATGTATGGGAAGGTAAACCTAATAAGGATAAAAATTAACCTCAATGTTTGAAAATAAAGTTGGTGTTTTTTCTAAGAAAAAGACAGATGGGAAAGTTATGTATGTGTCAAGACTAACAATCTGGGAATGTCATATATTTCAAAAAATACTAAGTTTGAAATAGATTCTATTACTTCTTGTTCTAATAAGGATGAAAATAACAAAGAGAGGAATAATAATAATCTGGTCAATAATAGAAATACTGGTGGTCAATAATGTTTAATAATACGGTTGATGAGAAACATATTCACAACTTAGGCCAGTATGAAAGTCTCATGGGAAAATATTATTTTTAAGGATACTGTTGTTATTATAGTGGATTATAACTCATGGATAATATGTATTGTTTTAAGAAACAACATTATTACTATACAATAAATTACAGAAGTTAAGGTTATAGGGAGTTTCAATACTTTCAATGGAACAAGTCTGTGAAGGATGTTTTGATGAAACCTGAGAAGTTTATTATGAAAAATGAAAATATGTTCCAACATTTGGAAAATATTTGTGATATATTTGAAAAACTTGGACACCTTATAGAAGGACATATTTTTTTATTATTATCATCACAATACTTTGATAACAATTCAATGAATCTAGAGGTTGAGAAAGAAAAAGGGAAATGAAAATATCTAATTATTAAAACTACTCTCAAATAAATTAAAAGAGAATGACCATGGATCCTGGATAGTGGTTATTCTTCTCATATAAAATAATATCTGAAATTTTTTAAGTGTTTTAAATATTTTATTGAAGGAATTATTACATTTGGAAATGATTAATCTCTCTAAATCAAAGTTGTTCGATTAGACATCATTGGGGAAGAAAATTTGAAATCCATGAATTCTTTGGTTGTTTATTGGATGAAACAAAACATTCTAAGTGTTTCACAAATGTGTCATGAAATCCAAAATTTTATTTTTTGAAAAGATTGATTTTTTTTGAAATTTTGGGTAGATGAAATGATAGTTACAATAGTCTACTGTACAAAAGTAAACTTATTAGAAGTTGGAAAGGCTCAAAACTAATATTGTCTAAGTATTGTATAATAGGATTAGTTATGGTATAAAAGGATGGGACTCATTTTAAATAGAATATTTAGAATTTTATCAAATAGAGAGAGTGTTTGAGGTATTCTTGAAAATTCTAGATAAAGAGATCTATGGGATAATATTTCCCTAAAGGTAAATATAAAAAATTTTGTGCATAAGAAAGTTCAATTTTGTTCAAAATGACACATAAAACATAATGATTTTGATATTTATGGGGAAATGAGGAAAAAATAAACTCTTGAAGATAAGTACTTTATTAATTTCATTGAGTAATTTTCTAAAACTAATAGTGTTATGTATATAAAACATAAGTCAGATGCTCTAAAAATGTTTAAAAGCATCATGAGGAAATTTGATAAGGAATGTGATTATTCAGTGAATACGTTGAGAACAGATAATTGTGGTAAATAAAAAATTGAATAATTTGAATTTTATCTTGAGAAACATGGAATTATTCATGAGTTAATTATTCTATAAACTCTTTAAAAAATACGGTGTTACAAAAATAAATAACATTTTTCTGGGGGAAATGGTAAAAACTATGTTAATTAAACACGCTCTCTCTCATTAATGTTGGAGCCAATCCATCATCACTGCTATTTATATTCGAAACCAATGGTTCTACATTCAAGGTTTAGATATGACTGCATATGAAATGATTTATGGAAAAACTCCAATTTGGAAACACCTAATAATTTTTTAGAGTATATGCATCATAACGAATAAAGGTGGAAACCTTGGAATGTATGATTATAGAGGTGAAGATAGACTTTTTCTCGGATCTAATACAAATGGAAGATGATATAGATGTTTCAACAAAGATTTTATAACACTAGTTGACTTTGTTGATTTGAAATTTTTTGAAATAGGTGAGGAATATAAAAATATTCATTATGACAATGAAAATAGATAGGATGGAAAAAATATGTCATAGGGATGTAAATAAGGATGAAGACAATAGTAACCCTTATCAAGAAGAATAATAGGACTCATCTATTTTGAATGATTATGATGAATCTAAAAATTCTCAACCTAGGATGGGGAAGTAAGTGGAAGCTAAGAATATCATTGGTTATCAACATCAAAGGGTTCAAAAAATAATTACAATATCACATTCATCATTGTAATCAAAAGTTTAGCTGAACAATTTGAATGAAGTTTTTGAGCATTCAAAATTGGTTTATGATATTAAAGAAGATTTGGATCATATTGAAAATAATGATATGTGGTAGCTTGTACATATTCTAAATAAAAAAAATTTATCATCCCAAAATGGTTTGTGTAGAACAAGATGAATTAATATTGTGAATTTATAAGGAAAACGAAATATTAGTGTGAAAAGTGTAATCACAAATTGAAGGAATTAATTTTTCAGAGATTTTTTTCTCTATTGGAAAGGTTATAAATAATCAAAATCATTCTTGTTATTTTTTCACAATGAAGTTTAATAAAATTATATGGATATTAAATCATCATTTTTAAATGAGAATATTTATGGGGAATTATAAATAGAATAAATTTATGGAAATTATGTTGGGAAAGATGAAAGTTATGTGTGAAATATGAGGAAAGACTTGTATGGGCTAAAATAATATCCAAGAGAATGATATTCCAAATTTGATACATACTTGAGAAATATGAGTTTTAAGAAAGGGAGAGTTGATAGAAATATTAATATCAATGAAACTCATTTGTTTTCCCTCATCGTATTTTTTTTATGTTGATGACATTATCTTTTATCAAAATTATGAAATATCTTATGATATACATTCTGATTAAATGAAAAAAAATAGTTTTATGCTGGGTGAAATGAAATACTTCCTTCTGTTAAAAAGTTACAAAAGAAGGGAAAAAATTCTTTCCAAATAAATGTCGGCTAAATAACATCTTAAGAATTTTGTTATGAGAAATTTGAAACCAGTTTCCATTGAAATGTTAGTGGGAACAAAGATTTAAAAATATAGAAAACGAAAAGAAGTTCATCATAAAGAGTTTAAAAAGTTGGTAGGAAGTTTGTTGTATTTGAATACCTTAAGACCCAATATAGTTTCTTTTGTCACCTTATATGAAATATTTGAGAGTACTCAAAAATAATAACATTTTTTGGCTGGAAAAATAATTTCAAATATATCAAAGGTACATTATATTTTAGAATTAGGTTTGATAGCTCAGAATGTATTGACATATTTGAGTATTCAGATGTTTATTATGAAGGAAATGATGATGATAGCATATCAACATCTCGTGGATTTTTTATTTGGAGAAAATTTCAAGTTATCTAGCAAACAAATAAATAGAATTCAGTAAATCTTATATTAGTTGAAGAAAATTATATAGCAACCACCAAATTTTCTACTCAACTTAAGTGGATAGAGACAAAGTTGGATGATTTTCATATTGAAATGAAATTACCCTTGATCTCATGTTTTGATAATAAAATTGAAATCAACCATTTTAGAAACCCAGTATAATATTATCTTTCAAAACATATTGATATAAAATATCATTTCATCAAAAACTATGTGGAGAAGAATGAGTTGAAGCTAGAGTATGTTCTTAGATTAGAAAAATATGCTAACATTTTCACAAAACAATTACCAAAGGAATGATTTTCTAAATTGAGGTTGAACATGGGAATACATCATCTTTCTTATCAAGGTTTTGGTATGTTTTTTTATCCCATATCTCATATTTTCTTCAGATAGTATTGTAAAAGGTGGATAATTTTTCATAAATCTATCCATCTTTATGTGTTAAACCTTTTAAGGAAGCATGTAAAAAGGGGGAGTTGATTATCATCTGTGAATACACAGCTATAAATGAGATAACTATTCTAATTTTTTATTGGAGTGTTAGTATGAAATGTTTTTTTATAGTATTGTAGAAGAAGAAAAGAAATTTTTGAAGAAAGAATGAGGAGGTTTTCAAGAGTCACTACTTTTTGACAGCATGGAATTACTATCAATAATTTTGGTTTTATATAATAATTTAGCTCACATAGTCTAATAATTGTAGATAATTAATCCATATATTGATGTTAAATGTTTAGGTATTTATGAAGCTTGTTTGACAAAAAAACTATAAGGGGATATTTTTAGGACCAAGTTGGAAAGTAGCTGTTTTTTGAGTTCGAATATGTTTGTGTTGTATTTTTTGTAAAGTATGTTTTTAAAGAAAAATAAATAACCTCAATTTTTATATATTGGTTATCATCCTGACCATCATATTGAGGAAACCAAACTCACAAAGTTTACAAAATTTTATCAGATTGAGATTATGTTTGCTGGAATAAATGGTTTATTGGACAAACCTTTGGTCCAAAATGAACAGAAGATCGTAATGAGAAGGAGAATCATATTATAAATCAATATAATGTAAATATAGTTATTCTTTTATGATATTGTATTTCTAATAAATCATAATTGTTTGAAAAAAACTGTGTTGAAATCTGTATGAAATAATAGGGGAGTGCTTCCAATTGTAGTGAAGTCTCGTTGGAAAGAAAGATGTTACTAAAAGAATAGGATGTTATAATACATTAAAATATAGTTCTGATGATTCTTAACCTAATATTTCACATATTAAAATTCAATAATAATTCATCATACATTATGAATTTTGGAGGACAAGAAATATTTTGAAGATAGTGATTTCTAGTATTAGTTCATCGGTATGAGAACTCCATAAACAGAAATAATTTTTGGATGAGATGGTTGATAATAACATGAACATATAATGTTGATGGTTTTAAATTAAATAAATAAGACACAATATAAAAATATTTTGAGTATGTACAAAATTTTGGGAAAGTTCATTGGTATCGTATTCAAATAAATAAAGAAGTTGTTGAAGTCCAAGCTTTTAAAAATGGTCCATTGGATGCAGTCTGGCACCGATCCATTGTAAGGGATTATGAAATTGATTCATATTCTTAGTATCTTTGGATTATTATATTTAGATTTTTATCATAGGGAATAAAATTTATGATGAATTTGTTGGAAAATATAATTTCAAAAGAAGAATATAAGTTAGTGATGATTGATATGAAGATGAAATTCATAGATCAGTGAATAGTATAGTCAGCCATTTCATCAAGATAAATTGTATACAATTTTCTAGATGGAATCTTTTACCCATTATAAATTAGGTCCAGATGAATTAGAACTACAATATATGTTGACCAATTGGTTCAAGACTAGAATACTGGATATGAAACTGATAACATAACCATACCAAAATTCATTGGTCTTAAGGAAAGAAGAAAAATAAAATTACTTGAAATGGGTCAAGAATTTCGAATAAGGGTTTTCGTATGTTTAATTTAGTACGGAGAAACATGATGAATAAATTATAATGAGAAGTTGGTTCTGATGATCGCAATGAGGGGAATATTTTATTTCATATGTTTTCTAGTTTTTTGGTATGGATCTTTTCAATTGGTTTAGTGATTTTGGTGAAAAGAAAAATATTCTATTTTCATCTGTCTTTATCATAATGATGAAATTGGAATGGGTATATCAATTCTATTTTAGAATATAGCATCATAATGAGAAAATTGGAATGGGGAATTAGAATAAAATAAGAGTTTTTAAATAAATAATTGATTGAGATAAAGTTTCAAGAAGTTCTGAGTAGAATAGGGAAGAGTGGATATGAAATTAATAAGTTGGATATGTATCTAAAATTAAAGGATAAATAAAGTTTTAGGAAAATTGTTATAGAGGGAAAACATTTTAGAATCCCATCCAAACCATATTTGGTTCACATATAAAATTATGAAGTACTTTTTACTTTCCTAACATGAGTAATTTTATGAAATAAGAGAGGGAAGATCTGCAATTCTAGGAAGAAGAAGTTTCAAGATTGATTATTCCAGAGGAAGGTTTCACGGATATAAGAAGAAAGGATAAGAGACAATATCATAATACAAGTTTCCAAAATTAGACTGAGCAATAAAACTGGGTTTTCAAAGTAAGAAATAATAAGTTCATATTCATTTAATCCATATTCTGAGAAATTATTTTATCTTATTGACATGACAATACAGAAATATCATACTATGAAATTAAAATGATTGTAATAATGTTTCCCAGAATAAGTTCTTTCCTACTACTAGATAAGATAGTGATGTAGTATTTTAAAGAATATATTTGTGAAATTTGACCAAATACCACCCTAAAATGTTTGTTATAAAAATTATATTACATCATTCTATGCTACTTGGAAAACATGCATGGTTGTTTGGAATGTAGTGTTACATGAGTGTATTGTTATATCTGAATCATTGTATTCTATACAAAAAGATTATTTTATTTTTTATTGTGTTTTATGATATTGTTTCCATATCATTAAAAGTACATAACTACTCTTTTTGAGTAGTGAACTTTGTAAATACTTGTGTTCTTTTGGATGTGTGTTTGGTTTTTTTAGCAAGGTAACATCTCTTTAAAATGTGGAATATTTTTTTTCAAAAAAAGGAAACATAGAATTAAAATTTATCACTGATTCAACCCTCCCGTTCTTAGTGACACATTAATAGTGTTGAGCATTCTCACCAATCCAATAATCATGGATTAGTTTATCAACTTCTTTGAAAAGATATTATCTAACTTTCAATGCCTCATAAGGATAAAGTAATAGTGTATAATTATCTTATAGAAGAATAAGCTGATCAATGGTAGTTTTTGGTTAAAAATATTAATCCTGAGGTTGAGATCTATTCGATTGAGTGGATGGAATTCCAAAAAAATTAAAAAATAATTTTTTTGAATTCTCTAATTTAAAATAAAGTGGGATTTTCATCGCCATAAAAAATGGATGGTGTGTCCATCAGGTACTATAAGAAAAAATATCACAATACTATCATATTACACCTTCATCTTTTTTATTACCATGAAACTAAAATTGACAGATTATTTAGTGGGCTAAATCCAAATCTACAAAAACCAATGGCTATTTGAGACATCGACTACTATGAGAAAATTGTTTGTTATGCCCTCAATTTCAAAATGAATATTTTTAAATTTTAAAGGTCTCTTGGTATTAGACACAAGAATTGGAGAATATATTTAAATTTTCATGGTGAGATGGAAACATTCTCATGTGGGTAAGAAATTCGTTCATCCCAGTTGTCAAAAGTGTGGGACTAAGAATCCCCGAAACTTTTTAAAGGGGATGAGGAAATTTTTTATGTGTGGGGAGGAAGGGACCCTATCTAGATATTTCATGTAGGATAAACCCCCCATTTTATGTAAGAAAGGAATGATCAAGTCAACCCTCAACCTATCTTCCAATGTTTTAACTATAAAGAATAGGGACACTACGAGAATTATTTGCTTAAGAAAATGGTTATCAATGATAAAGAATAACAAAAAACACTAAGGACTAAATAGAAAAGGAGGTTATATTCTATCATAACTATTGAGGTGGATCATGAAAACATAGTCGTGATAGGTACAACAGTTATTCATTCAATTATAGAAAATGTGCTATTTGATATTGGTTCTATGAATTCATTCATGTCACACAAGTTTAGTTGAACTATTCGAACACAACACCAAAATATAGATGTTGAGTTATTTTGGAAGATAGAAAATGGGTCAGTTGTTATATCCCAAGAATATTAGTCATCCCCTATCCAAATTTATGGGATGAATTTATAGAAATATTTGGTATACTCTACTTAATGGAATTTTATTCTCTTGTGGGAATGGGTTGGATTTACTTATATAGAGCCAATATAAAATTTTGAATGAAACAATTAATCACCATATTGAAAACAACCCTCTGCTTCTATAAAAGTGTGAGGAGGAGGATGAACCTTCGTTGGTAATGCCATATCAAACATGGATATTATTTCCTTGTGAGCAACTATATCAAGCTCAAATGATCAGGACTAAAGAAAATATCGTCCATGATGGCATGCCTACTATAAGGGAACTTTATGATGTGTTTCCTGGAGAATTATGTAGTCTTAATCCTAGTTGTGAGGTGGATTTTTCAATCATGCACATGCATAGAGCTTTACCAATATCCGGGAATTCATATAGAATGGTTATTATTTAACTTGGGGAGCTGAAGAAACATTTATAAGATAATTTGGATAAAGAATTTACACACCCAATTGCTTCATTGTGTGTTCCAGCAGTCCTTTTTCATGAAAAAGGATTGTTAAATGTTCCTTTACATTTATTATCACGAGATCAACAATATCATGATAGAGAATAATTATCAAATTCATTGCATTGATGACTTTTTCGATCAACTACATGGATCCTAGTACATCTCAAAAGTGTATATTCATATACGTTATAATCAAGTAAATTTAAATAAGGAGGATATCACAAAGACTTATTCATACAAGGTATAGGGACTATGATTTCATAGTGATTCCATTTGGACTCACAAATTATTTAACAATCTTTTTGGATTTAATTAATAGTGTCTTTAGGGATTACCTCATTAAATTTGTGGTTGCCTTTATAGA
The DNA here is from genome assembly GCA_963277665.1 of Viscum album. Lineage (NCBI taxonomy): Eukaryota > Viridiplantae > Streptophyta > Magnoliopsida > Santalales > Viscaceae > Viscum > Viscum album. Next base: position 662,468,432 of record OY728139.1, on the reverse strand, counting down.
TGATATTATTAACTATTAAAAAATAAAATAGGAACATTAAATGTATTTAAATACTTTGTGTAAGACCATGAGTAATGAAACATTATATGAAAAGTATAGTATGTTTGAGTTTTTTTGGAGCAACTAACTTTCCTAGGAAATGTTATCACCAATACAGGGATATCCTTAGATCAATAAAAAACAGAGTTACTCAAAGGATGGCCCAGATCATCATCCAAAATGTAAATCTATTATTTCATTTTATTATTAAGGTAATATCCTAGATTTTTGAGAAACTTCTCATATTTTTCAATCCCCTTAAAGGATCTTATTAAAAAGGTATTAATTCTTTTTTGGACTGATGAATTGAAAAAATATTTAATGATCTGAATAATTGGATAATCACTACACATATTCTAATTACAACCACAAATGTATAAGGAATTATGATATAAAATGATTCTTCCAAAAAGATATTGGGTTTTGTACTCATTCATAATGAAACAGTGATAGCATATTTCTCTTGTCAATTGAAGACCTATGAAAAGAACTACACAACACATGATCTTGACATGGCTGTAGTGATCTTTTTAAAAAAACATTAGTGATGTTATCTCTATAGATAAAAGTGTGATATATATATGGATCATAAAACCATCATGTATATATTCACACAAAAGGATCTTACTATGAGCCAAAAAAGTCAGTTAGAGGTGATCGAGGATTATGAGTGTTTAATCCATTACCATCATTATGAGGAAATATAAGTGGGTGATTTACTAAATATAAATGATCCCCAACCCTATCCATGATGTGGATTTAAAGGAATCCAATAATATTAGAATTGAAAAGGAGGTTTTTGAGAATGATAAAATGATATTAAATATACAATTTCTCAAAAACAATCAACCATATGTTCTTGTGAGGATCAAGGAAGCTCAGAAAGATGATGAGTTAATATGGAAGAAGGTATGAAATATTTTACAGTTAAACAATTATGAATATATAGAATTGAGGTTTGGAACCCAGATATGTGTCCCATAAAAACAAAAACTAAAGAAGAAATTTATGGATGATGTACATAGATTACACTTCTCCATTCATCTTCGAAGAACTAAGATGTATAGAGATTTGAAGAAAAATATATGGCGGGATACCATAAAGAAAGAGATTGTGGAGTTTTTATCTCAATGTTTGGTGTGCCAAAAATTCAAGGTGTAATGATAGAAGTATTGGGGTGTGATGAAACCATTTACCAATAAATTATGGGAATGGGAAGTCATAACCAATTATTTATTCATAGGATTCCCCATGACACCTATAGGTAATAATTCCAAATGGGTGGTAGTCAATATACTTTCTAAGTTGGAACATTTCATTATTATCTAGGAATATTTCTATCATGACCAACTCGTTAATATATACAAATTGGACATGGTAAGAATAGATAGAGTTACACACTCTATTGTATCTGATTGATATCTAAGGATATCCTTAAGGTTAGGAGAAGCATTCTGAAAGTGTTGGATATAGAAATAAACTTCAAAATTGCTTATCACCCTCAGTCAGATATCCATTCTAAAAAGACCTTTAAAATTCTAAAGGATGTGTTTATATCATGTTCAATGGGTTCTAAGGATGTTGGGTCTAGAACCTTCCCCTAATGGACTTCTCATATAAGAACATTTTCCATTCTATCATCCAAATGGAACCTTATGGAGCTCTGTATTGGAATCGGTGATTTACTCTGACATGTTGGGATGAGGTTAGATATTGGAAGGTGGTGGGACAAGATATTATCCATGAAATTAATGAAAATGTTCAAAACAGTCATTTTCAAAAGAAATCCATGGAAAGATGATAGAAAACCAATTTGGAAAATCATTAATGGAACCTCGAGTCTGAGGATAGAGTTAAAGTGTTCTCTCATATATTAATTTGGAATAAACTCATGAGTCTTTTGATGAACGGAACGATTGGTCCTTGATACATTGGTCCCTTTGTGTTCATTGATCCCATCATAGTGTTCACCTATAGACTGGCACTCCCACCTAACCAATCTTAAGTACATGATGTGTCCCATGTATCCATCTTGATGAAGTAAATACAAGACATCTCACATGTCATAATTCCAAATATTGTACCATTAAAGAATGACATTAAATAGGAGTTGTATATGGTGAAGAACTTATATTATAGAGATAATGTGATATATAACAATACCACACACTTGGTCAAAGTGTTTTGGCCAAACCTCAAGTCTGAGGAATTGATATGGGAAGAGGAAGAGGTGACTAAACAGATTCACCCTCATATGTTTTAGTATATGAAAAAAATTAATGTGAAAAATTTATGAATGGGGGACTAATTTTATGACACAAGAATTTAGAAATTAGAATCTTTTTTTTAATGTGTAAATACATTATTAAAAAATGAATTTATACAAAACAAATGCACTACAATGGTTATTTTGGACCTTATATGGTCTGTAAAATTTAAAATACCATTAAGATTCATAACCATTGATAATATATTCATTGTAAAGTGACCATTATGATTATTGTATCATGAATTATGATAAAGTCCATTTTACACAAACAAAGGAGGTGATGTCCTTCACCAGAAGGATCGTACCTTGTGAAGTCCATTTACCAGATCGTATGAAGGAGATAGAATCACTGATTTTTTCCCATGATAATCTCAATATGATATTCAATAAATTAATAACTATAAATTCCATTAACAAGAGAAGTTCAAGCTCATCAAGATTGCATCCCAAACCATGTTCACTGGACTAGTTCATGGAAAACTCACCACCGAACACCTTACCATTAGTGATTTATCTTGTGAATTAAAGGGATATCTATCTAGGATATATCATTATGAATTTTAATATTTTATTTTCAATAAAATCATTACTATATTCATCCCATTTATATATTACTTTTAAAATTATTAAATAATTTTTTTGGAAAAAATTATTTTTTTATACATTGAAAGACAAAATGTATTTTTGGGAAATATATAGTTTTAATCAAGGAACCCTTTTTTATGAAATAAATAATCTAAAAAAAGTATGAAAATTTAATGAAATATTATTATTAAATTATATTTATTAAAAATAAATTATAATATAAGTTTATGAAGTCAAATAGAATTTTTATAAGGGTCAGAAAACAATTATTATAAAAAACATTTTTTCTCAATAAAAGGGGATTTAAAATTTAAATGAGTAAGTTATAATATTTAGAAAAATATTTTTATTAAATAAATATAAATTTTTAAACCACCACATTTAAATTATCCAAGGGTTATTTTTTCATAATTTTATGAGGTATGTTAATTTTTGGATAAAAAATAAATATGGTATATATTATGATATCATAATGACCCAAAATATATATAATACTTTCCATAAAGGTATCCAAGAAAAAATATATATTTATCCTTTAAAATAATTTTTTTTAATTTATTTGAATAATTTAATAAATCCACAATTAATCCTTCAAAATATATATTATATTTGATGCTTTTAAATTAAATTTTATATAAACATGACTAAATTCCACATCACTAAGGGTATTATTTTAAGTATTTCAGTTCTTATCCATATAAAATGACTATAAACACTCCACCTATCATAAACCATGGGAAACCCCATAATAATTTTTATTGATTACTTTATCATATAGAGTCTAAAACCTATGTTTAGAAATTAATAAACAATTCTCCACTATTTTTCCATATAACCCCACTTAACCCTTCTATTCATCATCACTAACAAATCTTGGATCACAAAGTTTCTTTACCCTTATCTCTCTAAATTCCTCCCAAGGTTTCTCCAAAATATTAAGAAGCACATTATAATCTTTAAGAAGAACCATATCTAGGTAATATATCCTCTTTTTCTCCTATTTGTTCAAGAAACTTATTTATATAATTCCCTTAAATTTCTAATTGTTCATGTTGGGTTATGTTCTGACATATCTCTATTACCGCCCTTATGATTTTTAAGTGATGATATACTTCATTCAAATTCATTAATTCCTTATAATAATCATTATGTACCGCCGTTATGATCCCAAAATTACCCTATGCTAATTCATAACCAAAACTTATATAAGGAATATTCATCACTGTTTCCACTCAAGCGTATTCAACTAGATTTACATATCCTTCATTTATTTGGGAATTCCATATATGTTTCTCATACATTGTAGTCGTGGTAGTAAAGAATATGAAAAACATCCTTATTTTGTATGATTTATGTGGAACACTTTTTCATGTACATGATATGAATATATGGAGTGGGCCCAAAATTATATAGTCCTCCAATGAAATAGGTAATGTTTTTGTCTCATGAGATTTTATGTTTGGGAATAGGGAGTGAACCCAATCAATTATTTTACTTTTTACACCATGCTGTGTGATCTTGGCATTTAGCCTTGGCTTATTCTTATTTCATGTTTTATATTGTTTCTGAATTCCTTGGTGTCCATTATGTAATCATTTTATATCCTGAATTATTTTTCATCATTATAGTTCTCACACCTATTATGTTACCTTGATATTCATCTTGTCTCACAAGTACTACTTTATTTTTTTTACTTTTTTGATTCCCTTCCTGGAATTTATAACTTGGTTCTTCCTTATGTACATCCCAATGTTATCTCATGCAATTTTATGAAATCAATAGAATATAAATGCATGTTATGGAGTCTTTAAATATTTCTTGTTCTTTTTCATGTTGTTATTTTATGTACCTAATTACCCAAAGATTCTATACCTCATAAACTTTTGGGGTTATATTAAGTGTATCATTATTTAATAAATCATAAATTAATGTGTAACAAAATATGGGTTGTCATAATTCATATTTTTTCCACTATATTATAAAACATTTATTATATTATCATATCATAACCCATTTAAATAAAATTAGTTTCATAAAAAATTAATCATTTCATCATAGCATAACTTGTGAAATATAAATGGGTTTCATAAAAAATCATTATAAACACAATAAACCATCTGTATAAATAATAAGTATGGTATTATTGGATTATATCACTGATAAATCCTAAGTTACATAAAATAATGTTATAATAAACAAAAGCTTCCATTAAAATATCACTACATTACTTCTTGAGGAAAGTACCCTTTTTATTTTAGAATAACATATTTATAAAATAAAAATCCTCTAATTATTATTGAAAAAACATTATTATAAAACAACCTTGGAAAATTTTAAAGGAATAAAAAAAATTAACAGTAATGATGGAGGGAAATTTTTTCATTCTGTATATGTTAAAACAAAACATTATTTCACATATTTGTAAAACGTAAAAGAAATCTTTTTAGTAAAAAACATTATATTAAAAAAATTTAATTTCTAAAAAAATTAAATAAATTAAAAGGTTGTGAAAATAAAAATTTTAAAACATTTAAATTATTAGTAATAACATTCATAAAAAATTGAGGAGTATGTACATGGAAGAAAAAGAACATCAAGCTAAGAATAAATAAGGTCATATTTTTATTAAAAATATTTTCTCAACCTTTTTAAGTGACAAAGAGATGAAGATAGTAATAATACATAAAACCTTTATAAATAAACATAGGAGATGAATATATATGGGTTTAAAGGATTTATATCAATATAATTTTCATCAATGTAAATTCATGATAAATTATAAGGAAAAGAATTGATATTTTAACATAACAATTTCCTAAAGTTCTATATTGCTTCATACGCATTAAAATATCATGTATAATAAATATAGATCAATTATAATTATATTATATAACAATATTAATAAATAACTTAATATTTTTAATTCCCTTATAATTTGTAATTGTCCTTTTAATAATAATTTCTTCATTCAAATGAACATTCCGGTGAAAACTGGCTAGTTTTCCATGCATTTTTCAGTTTGATGGTTCAGGCACTTTCACCTTGGTCATGGTTTAATCATCTATATAATATTATTCTTAAAATAAATATCATATTTATTCATTATATAAACTTTTATTATTATTCTTATAAGTCTGTGATGAAAAATGAATCATATTGTCTTGTGGAGGTGGTAGTCCACACGTACGCAAAAGTAATGTAATCATTTTATAGAGAATGGAAGAATAAGAAGGTAGATAATATAATATTATTATATAATAATACATATTTTATAAATATAAAATTAAAGCGTTAATTTCATCATAAAAACCATCTATTAGTTATGGTGATGTAAAATGGATCATATCACTTCGTGGAGGTGGTAGTCCGAACGTACACAAGAATGACATGTTATTTTCCTTTTGATGGAAAGGAGGTGTAAAATATATGATAAATCCAAAAAAATTAATTTAATTATATATAATATAATATATTTTTTATTTTTTTAATGGATATCATAGATTTATATGAATTATAATAAGAAATAAAATTTAAAGTACTTGATTAAGAGTTATACCTCTTCACTTAGAAACCTCAATTTCCTTACACCTTAAGTCCTTAAAGGATGTTATTTTAATAAAACTAAGATATATATAATATAAGGTGTGGTGTCAAAAATTTATTAGTGAATTTATTTCTTTATTTATAAGGATCATGATGTGTGAGTAATAGAGGATAGGTGGTGTCCATTTATAAAGGAGGGAGAGGGAACACATATAATTTTCCAAAAGAATAAAATATTATAATGAATTACTCATGTCATGTGGCACAAAAATTCCAAATAATATAAAATAATAAGTATAATCTATTAATATATCTATACCAATAAAAATAAATCAAGTTCTATATTTATATTTTTTACCCTATCTTTTTGTTTACCCCCTCCACAATAAACTTTTTTTACCCCTTCCATGGTAACCAAATTTATTTCTTTTAAAATTCATTATGAATAAAACATAATTTTAACATATTATATTTTATTAATTATTATGACTCCATATATGGAATACATTTTAAAATATTAAATTTCAATGGTTTCAATAAACTAAATTTATAATAGTCTCTCCAAATGAACCAAAAACTATTTTTAGTGAAATGCATTTTTTACCATATAATTAAGTTTAATTTATTTCATTAGAAAGTAAAAAAGCATAATGTGAATAAAAAATATTTTATTGAATATATAATATATTTATTTAATTACAAAATAAATTAATATGGGATAATTTTATTTATTAATATATGTGACTCATTGAGTAAAAAAACAATCTTTTAGAAAAAAAAGTTATTTTTTTGTTAAAATTATTTTATTTTAATATTTTAATAGATTTATAACTGATATATTTATTTTATATAAATTTAAACAATAATTCTTCAAAATATATTTAGTATTATTCATACACACCAACCCAATATCTTGGTGGTAGTTTTCAAATTAAATTATAATATTTTAATTGTAGATCGTGGTTCGTTTAAAGTTGTTGTTGTGTGTAAAATAAAATATCAAGGAAATTAAATTAATTTAAAGAGAAATATTCCATAAATATAAGGGTCTTTAAATAATTTTTGAGAAATTTATCAATTAAATGTAAAATATATTTCCATCCTCCAATGCTGAAACTATGACAAGGTCATTTGAGTTATTTATCCTCAGGAAGGTGTGGCTAACCAACAGTGGGAAATTGATAATAATTCAATATAGAAGGATGAATTTAACTCAATAAAATGGTAGTATTTCAAGAAAATATGTTTCACTAAATATTGTCCCCAGACTCTTCGCAAAAAATGAAAATATAACTATTGGACTTGAAAGAAAAGGAGTATGAATCAATGTACATGTATAAATAAAACTTCATTAATCTCACAGTGCAATCCTCACACTTTATTATTGATCTTAGAAGTAAGGATTAATGACACTTCAGTTTCATAAAACAATAAATTCAAAAATAAATTGATATTAGAGACTTTGGTAGCTTTAAAGAAATTTTTCACATGTAATTAATTTGTAAATATAAATGTAGGACTTTCTCTATCCTAGTGATAACTAAAAGGGGGAGGAGTTTCATGGAGAATAATATTAAAAATATCATAGAGGAATGAAATATAAATATTCTTCTTGGAAAAAAGGTCATATAAAGAACCCAATATATTTTCTAAATGAAATGATAATAGGTTTCAAGAGTTAAATTTTTGTCCATCAAACTCATGATTTTCAAGGAGTGATGAAAAGTCTAGTTAACATAACAGAACAAAATAAGGTCGTAACTAATGAAATACCTACATATAAATTTTTTAATTAAAATTAGTTTGGGAATAATTGAAAATGATCCCCCAATATAAGGGATAATGAGTATAATGTGCATTAGTTACCTACTAGACCAATGGAATAAGGTAAATCCAACAAAGTCACAACTACATATGTGGATCATAAAAATAATGTACTGAAGGCACACTAATCATACACTCAAGAAAAACAAATCATATTTTATTTTAGCCTTACCCATTCCTTTATATCTATAATATCATCTAAGAGAATCCAATTACCACACAAATGATTTTAAATTGAATTATTGATGAAACAACCTAATTTTATAATGATTACATCACATTTTTACAACTATAATATGATAAAAAGTTATGATAATGTACTTTAACAAATATTAGTATCCTTTTAGTATAATTTAATGTGATTTTGTTCATGGTTTACTCTTAATTGCATAGATTACAAATTTATTTTCATAATAGGGAAATCACTTTTCATATCCAAAATCAATATATCAACATCTATAAGTGAATGTAAAAATATTAAATTCTTATGGGACTTATTTTACATTATAAGGGCCTAATACGTGATATGAGGGGTATTTTTCTCAAATGGTTGGGAAAAATTCAATATCTTATATTCCTATTATGAAGTAATATATGTGTTTCTTGGTCATACCTATGATCGTTAGGTTGACCTTCAATCATGTATAACTTCTATATCTAATTATCTATTTTCATTATTTAGTAACAATAGTAATTTGATGGATAAAATTTATTTAAGGTAGGTAGAATGTAACACCTTGTGGTTTTAGTATGTATTTCCATTTAAAAAATTCTATGTAATAAATAACTTATTTTTCCTGCACACAAAATTAAAATGGATTATGTTATAATTAAAATATGGTTTTGGTAACATAACTATTTAATTAGTGGGTATAAATAGAGGAAACCATATTAAAAACTCAATAAAAAAGTTGAATAAAAGGCATCAGTTAGGTGGAATCTTCTTTATGAGGCTCATTTTTTCAAGCTAGTAAGGGTGGTAGCTTCATTAGGGTTTTCCCTAGACTAATCCCAAGTTAAAATCCAACATGTGTCTCTTAAGAAAAATCAATTTTTTTCCATGATAAATCTCATGGATATCTCTATGAGATCTATTATAGCCTACATTTTACCCATTAAAACCATCTCTACTTATCCTATTCTTATTCCATACATTTATAATTTGAGGGGTTATGTAAGTATAAGTTATGAAAATTTAAACAAGTAATTATTAATATAATAAATCACACACATATATATATATCGTGTAAATTTTTATAAATTTCATATTTATAATTTTAAAGGATGATAAATTTCATTTCTTATATAAATTTATTAATGACATATATACCCATACAATGGTTATTATTATGAATGTAATAGGAATAAATTTATTTTATCATAAAATGATTCATTTATATAAACAAATGTATATGATATGAATGATTATAATAAAATTAATTTTTATCAGCCCTTGATATTGAGTATAATAAAATTATATTCATATTTCTAATTAGCATATCCAAATTTGTTAGTAAGAAATTTCTATTTTTAACATAATAATTACTTAACGAAGTAAATATTAGTTACCACATTAAAAACAATAATTTTCAAATAACTATTTTTATGAACATTGTGTAATATTTAAATACATTAAATTGATCTATTTTGATTAATCTAGTATGGTTTTTATATATTTACTTTACCAATCATTTATTTTTTATTTTATAGGAAATAATAATGAAAAAATAATAATATATAAAAATAAAATTTTCAATAATGATAGTTTTTTATTTAGTATATGTTATAATGTACAAGTACATTATCTCGTATTTAGAAATTTAACTATATTAAATTGTGTCCCAATTGGGTAAAGCGGTATTCATATATTTTTATTAAAAAAATATTTACCATGCTAAATATTTAGTCAACGTTAATAAGGTTATAGATGTGTAACAAAAAGTGACTTGAACATTTTTATGTTTAAATAGCCCATGACCTTCTAGAAGACTTTTTTGGGTTTTTCAAATCATAAACACAATTCTATCCAACCTTTCCCCACCTAAATATACTAAATCTCATGTGATTCCATCTTTACCACAAACATAACATTCATTTCACTATAAATGTACATCTTTTTAACATATAAAAGGATCTCACATAAAGACACATAAATTGACACTCATACATGAAAATTCGCTTTAAAATATAACCATTTTCCACACCTAAATCCCTATTACACATTTGGAAGGCCTTAGTTTTAATAAAATGAACCAATTCCCCCACTTCTAAATGATCTTTCAAGATAATATTTAAACTCTCAATGAGGGTATTATCTAGTCCCAAACTTTTTCTTCTATATATTTATCATATAACCTACTCTAAATATATTATAACAGTACAAATATAATAACATAAGTATCATTTATATACTGAAATGTTATTATATTAATGGAACAACCATTCTTTATCTCATTCTCATTCAAAGTGAAATGAAAACGTCACTTGTGCTATGTGCGGACTACCACCTCCATGAATGAAAATTTGTATTTTTTATCACCACATTACATGGATGGTTATAAGAAGGTATTTAATTGAAAAAATTGAAATTTTTGGAATTACTAATATTTTATAAGCATAATATTAATATTTATGATTTTTATTTATAAACTACCTTTTGTTCATTGAGAATTACTGAAATAATCTCATCACAAATTATATCTTCATTAATTATAACTAAAATATCATGGAATGGAATTAAAACATTATAAATAATTATGTATAATATATTATAGTATATTAAAAATTATTGTATATTTTAACATGGTATCAAATCATGACGATTGATATCAGTATTACAAATTGTGTGCAACACAATGAAAATCACTAACAACAAATGGTGAAAATAATAAATAACATACAAATAAATGTGTGGAAAATGATTATAATTAAATACAATGAAACTTAATATATATGAATATGTTTCTAAAATAACTTCCAAATTGGGTATATTTATTCTAGAGGATATTAAAGAACATTCATTATTGTATATAATAAAGGTAAGAGATATTGTTAACTCAAATTTCCATTCATTGAGTTATATTGTTTGTTTTTGACTATCATTATTAGAAGTTTAGTATACTCCACCCTATGATGATATAATATTGTATTTAATCCATATTTTAAGGGTAATTTATATTTTCACACAATAATATTCTTTTTTATTGTAGTTATTTCTTAATGAAAATATTAAAATGTTAAGAATAATAAAAATATTATATGATGGTTCTTTTTCATCCATAAATATATTATTTTCTTCCAAAAATGTTGTCATGTTTTACTTGGTAACCCAAATATATTTTATCTAATATGATTTCCATAATATCCATAATCGTTTTTTAAAATGAATCTTTATTACTCATTAAACAAGGTGGGATTCAAAAAATTTATTTTCAAATATTAAAATGGGATTTATTTTCACGATAATTTCATTCTTATTCCACTTAAAATGTCTTTAATTAACCATTATTTTCTATCAAGAATTTATTTTTGAGATTTATTTTAAATTGATGTTTTAAAAAATCATTTTACCTTCTTGAAAATGAATTTTTAAAGTGACTCATAACATTGACTTTTGAGAACATGGTTGAAAATGTTATAAGAAATATCTTTTTAATATTTAAATTTCATTTCCTTCTCTATATGAAAATGATATATCTCATAGGGAATAATTTTTCATGAATCACCATATATATTTGTTTCGAACGCTTTCGTCAGGGCACGTGTGTCCGTCTGCTTGGGCGTGATGGGTGTGGCTCTTTGTTTCCCTGCATTCCCACTTTCTAAAGGTAGCAGGCATTCGCTCCTTATTCAGGGACGTCTAATCCTTGATTGAAACTAGGATGATGGGATGTCGATTCTTCCTTTCATGGATTCTTCCTTTGATCTTGTCACCTAGAGCGTGTCTCCCTCATAGATTTAATACATTTTTCGTGAAACTCTTCCCAGTTCCATGTTTCCATGGATGCCGGTTAATGACACTGCTTCTGTCAGGACATTCCAAGGGGTCCGGTTAGGGCAACAACCTTCAGTTGGCGGAGTAGTCAGGTCGAGGCATCACTATCTTGTCTTGACGCTAGGGAATTAGTGTGTCTATTTTTGGTCCCTTATTATAGGGCTCATCAAGGGCGTGGAAGCCCGAGGAATCCCACATCGAGCGTGGGGAATCATATTCCATAGGCATGTATATAAGGTTTTCCTCATCTTCCTATGCTTAACAAAGGGTATGCCGCAAGTTTAACATCCAGTGAAGAAGGATCGGACTGATCAGAACATTGATGAAGGTGGATTATATTGGTGGACCCCCTTGATGGAATACCGACATCGGAGCCAGCTCATGGGTGGATTCCCGAATGCTGTGGAGGGGAATGGGGTGGCATGATCTCACCGGGATGTGGCGGTCTGGGTAAGAATCAGGATGAGTGGAAAAAACTTTATACAATTGGAGGGGGAATGAAATGGTACCGTCGTGGAGATGATGGTAGTGATGGGCTTGAGTCTTGATGAGACTTACTACGTATCCCCATGGAAGGGAATCAAAGTCTGCATAGTTCGGTTGGTTGGAACTGACGTGAAATTAGTTGTAACGACCAACGGGTGATGGTATTGAACCTCACGGAGGCTTCCTACGTACCATGCCTTGACATGGATCAATGTCAACATAGTTCGGGATGGGGCTCCAGTGAACCGATGTGAAAAAGGACCTTGGTCCAATAGGTGTTGGGCTTGAACCTCATGAGGTTTCCTATGTACCAGGCCTTGAAATGGATCAAATTCCTCATAGTTCGGGTTAAAAATGGGTTGTTGAACTTACATGAAGGGGTGTTGGAACAACTATATGGCGAGGTCAAAACTTCTTACCACCGGATTGGGATGTAGTTTAATGTCATGCATGACAAGGGCATATCAGAGAACCGATGTCAATGAGGACCTTGGTCTAGGTGGATGGTGGGCTTGAACCTCAGGATGGCTTCCAACGTACCTCACCTTAGTAAGGATCAATGTCCACATAGTTCAGGATGGTGTGGGGCTTACACTCTAGGTTGCCCAAGGTGGTGGGGGAACTGATGTGAATGAGGTTGGAATGGCCAGGTGGTGGGATTGAACCTCGTGAGGTTTCCTACGTACCATGCCTTGACATGGATAAAAGTCCTCATAGTTCATGTTTGGATACGGGTGTTGGAAACCTGGCGTGAATAAGGGCCTTTGTCTGATGGGTGATGGGATTGAACGTCGGGGAGGCTTCCTACGTACCATGCCTTGACCAGGATCAAATTCCTCGTAGTCAGGAAGAGTTTCATCAACGAACCGATGTGAAGGTGAACCCGGGGGTCTACTGGTGGTGGGATTGAACATCATGTAGGCTTCCTACGTACCATAACTTAACATGGATCAAAGTCCTCATAGTTCAGGTGCGCAGTTTAATGTCATGTGGGACGGGGGTGTGAAGTTTAACATCATACGAGATGGGGATGTGCAGTTTAACGTAATGAGGGACGGGGGTGTGCAGATTAATTTCATGCGGGACAGCGGTGGTGTCATAGTCGATTCTTACTCTAATTGAACGTGAATCATTCTAAATCTGAGAAACAATATGCGGCAGGGACTTGATGATCAGGTCGTGAAGGGTGCGTCTGTGAGAAGCGTAGAGGGGATTACGCGTAAGGAGGCCCATGGTGTTGGGACTTACTCCAGGATGGAGGTCTGAGGGTGACAAAGCACAGAGGGAGACGGTAAGTACATAGGTGCATGGGGGCTACCTCCTGCAAGAAAGGCTAGGGGATTATGACATGATGGTTTCCCTTACCCCGTGGACAAATGCCTCCCCAACAAGGAGGATATCATCCCCTGTGAGGGGTGATCCCATCCCCATGGGGACCGGTGGGTGTAAAGAATGTTCAAGCCAAGGAACCCCGCATAGGATGCGTGGGGGCCATTTCATAGTTTAACGTCATGTGTTGAGGACGAGGGTGCATGGAAGTTTAATGTCCTGCATCTCAAACGAGGTGGGTTTACTCTGAACCCCTAGGACATACATAACCAGTACCCCATGCTCCTTATGGGAGGGAAGGTATCGGAAATGCCGTGAAAAAGGGGGGTCGCAGAGCGAACCATAGAGGGATCCGCGTTAGTGTGGCTATGCAAAGAAGCATTAGGTGAACCAGCGCTATATGTGGTATCATCCAGGGGAATTTTATGTAACATCGTGCAAACCTGGAGGGTCACACGGGAAAAGAAATTTCCAAGCAGAGGGGTCTGTAGGCATAGGCCTTAGGGAGCTCAGTTGCTCTGTGTGGTGAAGGGAACTTGCGAAGGGGTGTGCTTTGCAAAGTGGGGTGCCTTTCCCTTTGCATGGGGCGGAGGTTCAAGTGTGAGGTGCTTCGCGAAGTGGAAGGGTGTTCACGGAGAAATTCCTAGCCGAGTATAGGTTCCTCATGAAGAAAATTGCCACAAAGCAGTGTGCTTTGCGAAGGTCAGTGACCCTGCCTTGGCATGTGGATCATGTGTACAGGAGGGGTGTTTCGGGAAGCATAAATGCTCCGCGACAACTCGGGTCCCATTGGGGATCCCCTTCCTTCGCAAAATCCCATAGGCTTCAGGAAAGGCATCCCTCTAGGAAGAGGAGATCAAAACAAGACAATGCAGAGGTTCCTCGCAAAGCAAAAGTACCTCACGGAGCTCATGGTTCACAGAGCAAAGGGTGCTATGTCATTCAGGAGTTGAGAAGATGAAAGGTCAGATTATCCATCCCCGAGGGCTTAGGGGGAGCTTGGTATTTATAGGAAAGAGGCGTCGTGAAGCAGATCTGACACGGCGTGAAGGGGGCTTCGATTGCTTCACGTCGGGTCGCGATCGTCAACTGGGATCATGGAGGGGTACCACCTCCTTTACATCGCAGTGTGTTCATGAACGTCATAGGTGCTTGCGGAGCATACTGCCTTCTGTGCTTCTTGGCGGGTTCGCGAACGTCAGGGGCGCTCACAGAGCGTACCACCTTCTATGCATCACGGCGGCTACGTTGCTTGGGGGGACTCCACGACGTGGCTTCATGAGGCAGGTCGTAGGGCCTTCTTCTCTTCTTTCTTTTCATCCAATATTTTGGCGCCAACAATATTCTCCTATGAAATTATCTTTTTGGGGGGATTAAATTTTTTTCATCAATAAATCTTATTATGGAATTAATTTTCTGTGATATCATTTAGATATTTTATTAAATCCATTTTCTTATAATGAGTGACATCCCACATCACCAAATTGTAGACTAGTGCCTAGATCGACAGTCATCACTACACCTTAAGTGTGCCTCCCCATATGTCAGAGGCTACTTACTAGAAGTGGGGTTCTATGTTTGTATTATAGGGAGACTATACCAATGATATCAGAGTAAAAAATAAAATAAAATGAAAAACCGCCATATATATTAGTAAATAAGCATAACATGCATAATAAATAAGCATCCAACAAAATACATGAAATACAGAAGGTCCCTAATAGATAATACATATATACATACACTTCCCACTAGTCTAGTTACATATGAATATAAAATATAAATAAAATAAACAAAATGATGTCTACATTAAATCCCTTAGAAATTCCTCATCCCAAGTTCAATAAATGTTTAATCCATGTCACTCAAACAAACATGGGCCCCAGCAAAACTTATTCCTACAACAATGTGAATGTGTCCTTAGGTACCCAAGTGTAATAATAGACTAAATAGAGTGTGTGTACATAACTCAGTAGGGAACCACCAATGTGGTACCATACTAATCGGTATGCACCGTGATATGGCAGGTCACATTCCTAGATAGAAAGAATAAATATAAAAATTTGATAAAAACCATAATACCTACTTTTTCATGATATCATAATGTCCCTAAGAATGTCATTATGAATGCAACAACCATATTTTATCAGGGAGGACCCAATCCAACCCTGAAACCAGTAACTACTGTTGATCCTCAGGCTCATGATAGTAATCAACCATACCTTCTTTGTCCCGATATTCAATAGTATCTGAGCATATCATGAAACAATTCTAAGTCATAATCACACAACTAAATGTTAGGTATATTGTCAATAAGATTACCTCATACCTCCCCTATATTAGTTTCCAATAATCATCATGGGCCACCCCTATGGGAGTTTTCTGATCTAGCGTATGATCCTTATAGTATAAAAAACTCGTATTCAAACTCACCCTAATATATTAGACTAAACATGCCTTGATATATAGAACGTGCTCAATAAATCACAAACTCTACACCCCACTATAATACCCACAATATAATTGAATGTGATGGTCACCTTGATCATCTGGACTAAAAATCCATGGCACCCCAACCATATCCCAACACCACTCATGGATTATCTAACCATATTTGAGCTACACTCATGGGAACTCCATCCATATCAGGTTCCATAACATGGTAGCCCAACCAGTACCAAATAACTCCACTATGGGAGTTTTCTCAACTATGGTATAATCCATATAATCATTTAATCCATCTTTTTTGGGAGTCTTCTATTAAATCATAAAACATCCTATAGTGTATACTACAATAAGCATCAATATAAAAAATATGCAGCTGACCATACACCCAACCCACTAAGTAATCCATGGTCGAAATCCCCAGAGCATGACCTATATTTCATGGCCTCAATAGGCTCAAATAATTAATATAGGTTCTGAGTATACACCCATGATCATCTCCATCCATTTTCATATCCACCCTCTCACTACCCCCCCCCCCCCTCCCACCATGTTAATCCACATGGAGGCCCTCCACTTAGAGTCCTCAATCTTGAACAGGGCCCTGGGTCATTAGATGATGCTCTAATAATATCTCACCATGTTGAATCATCATCAAGGTAGAATATCCTTGCAGGGTATCAGGGGTCTCACTAAAAAGGTAATAGTTGGGATACAGATCATAATCCATCTCTATCCTTAAGGTCACTCTTGGAATATCCACTCACCCAACCCAGTATTACTCTCCCTAACGTCTACCCACACAGGCCTATGAATTATCTAAAAATACACCCTAGGTTCATCCTTTCCGACCAAGAGGTATGAAAGAAACTATGTATCTCGATGCTCACATCATAACCTTGTGTTTTGGTCATCAAAAGTCATGACAACCCATTCTCAAGGTGTTATAAAAGCTCCTATACTAAGGCCACTAAGTATCAGTTGGCTTGGAATTACCACTCAAGATCTCTATAGGAATATCACTATATCAACATTCTTAGATTTAGACTTCTATGATATAGATGACAATACAGAACCAAAGGGCTGCCCTTGACCCCTAGTTATCATTTATTTTAATTAGGGAATGTAATTTAATTAAAACATTTCACCTCATTTAAATTAACTAGGTGTGTTACCCTAAGTTGTGTGCCTAAGAATCTACATAAAATACAATGAGATTATAAATACTATTGGATAGGTTTGTGATACCACCTTCCTTTTACTAAAGCTTCTCTAATTTATTTATAAGGGTGATCAATAGTTTCCAAGGCCCATCTAATAATTTCCTTTCTCAACCAAGTACTCCTCAACACGAGATCCTAACATAAGTCAAATAGGCATAATTAATTAAGCATATAATTTATAACTAATTGATTGATTGATTTAAACCTCTTCATAATGTTGGATAACTCACCAGGTTGTTACACTTCATCTAAACCACATCCAAAAGCCCCCTAAGGGTCTGTTTCACACTCTTGTACCAATGCCAAGTGAAATCCCAAAATCTCAATTCCCAATAAAATTAAATTTCAATTAAATTTTATTTATAATCCTTCCAAAATTAAACAATTTATTTTGTGCCAATCAAATCTATTAGCAAGCATGTTTATATGGAATCCCAGGATACCCACTCTCTAGGTAGAGATAAAGCCCCATTGTGCTTGTATGATTTTACCATGTTGTAGTGGAATCAATAAAAAAATACCAAAAATAGTAAATCATGAACTAAAATTTTGAGATTATGATTCAATTATAGGCCACTAGTGAATGATCTTACCTAAAAACTTCGTAAAAACACACCAATAATACACATATGATGGGGCTTGAATAGAAAAATAAAGGGAGAAGGGATCTGGTTTGCATGAGGGAAGGAGAGGGGAGAAAGTGGGATGTCCTATTTTAAAATTAAGGGGTCGGATGGCATTTTTAAACCTTTTTGAATAGGCCACATGATTTGGAAGAATGGTTTTCCAAATTGTGTGCCATTAGCTTTCCCTATACTATCCAAGGCAACAAACCTCGCACAGTTTGGCTGTATTGTTTCCCAAATCAAGCACCAAACATGAAATCACCTCAACAACCTCACCCAGTTTCTTCTGAACTATCTCATGGTTTGACATTAATCATTCTCTAATCATGAGAGCTAATTATTTTCATTACACAATTAACTAAAAGATCACTATGCTTCAGTTTTCCCCACAATTTATTCTGAATAGTATTCCCCAAACCATGATCCTTGGATAAACATATATAAATATCCTAAAATTGTACATGATTTCATGGAGACAAACTTGATAACCCAAGATACCTTCCAAGCCTCATTAAAAATCTAAAATATTCACTTTAATACATTGTTACACTCCTAATTTCATTCCAAATCCTCGATTGAAATTCAACCCATATAGAAATTGAACATTCAAATTCCTTCTAAAATTGTCAACTATTATGCACATGGGTCTTACAACCTCCCCACTTTAACAGTTATCATCCTTAAGAAGTCTCATTGGTATTTTAAACTAAACATCATGACCCTCCTCAATCATAAATTCATACTTCAATGACAGTGTTTCATCCTCCAATGGACAAATCTCTTCTAAAGTAATGCTTGCTAACATTTTTTCTTATTCCACCCAAACCATGGTCCATAATTTGTAACCACAAAAAATCACTGACATGGAACTTACCTAATCCTAAATTTCCCATGAAAATAACCATCATCATCTGATTCATCTCAAGAACAGTGTAACTCCCTTTTATAAGGATTATCATGATAAGGCCAATTCTAGCCATGAAACTACCCTCCATTTGAAACACTAGACAAAACACGCATAATGAATTATAATAACTTGCCAAACATGGGTTTTAACAAGTATCAATAATCACATAATAAAATTCCGCTCTTGATTCTCAATTCAAATAGGAGATGTCTGGACTCCGTTCGACTTGGTGAAGCCAGATCATTCTGGATTTTCAATTTAAAGCACCATATGATCCCCAAATTTCTCAATCACATATTTTATGATGTAATTGATTTGGTTCCCATATCACCACATTCCATTTCATGGGAGAACACAATCTGACCCACGTCAATCTGTCTTTCCTAGAAAACACTCAACTCAAGCCACTTAAGAGTCTCCAAACCCCCAATCCCAATTCCCATGCTCCAGGAGGTATCCCTTGATCATAAAACCCATTAATTAGAGAAAAAATATTACTTGAACTAATATTCCCTAAATGAATCATACACTAACCATTTCCATCATTTTTCCATTACACGAACACTAATGCACCACTGACCCAATCAGAACTAGATCATATGAAATTCATCCTAAGATCAATTCCAATACATTGATCCACTTACTTACTTGTATTTAAATGACAAAATATTCATCCAATGATATATCTCAACACACTCCTAATCCTTCTCATGTGAGGGACACACACTTGTGGCTGACATCCTAATCTACATGATTGGATAATCCATTTCTCACACTACAAAAAAAGTTCACATTCTAGAAGGAATATGCCATATCCCTCACTAGAAATAACAATTAGTGCGGCAAGACACTATTCCATGATCATAACCTCAAAGTGTTTGATCAGAAAATTTATTTTCTTCCTCACAAACTATGATCATCTACTACCAACCTATGACACCAAATCTCTATACTAATTTGTGTCAAGTTCCTACCTCAGGTCGACTATTCCACATCACCAGATCTATTTTCAGACTAACCCTCTTTAGAGGGGTACGTCCTTTATTCCATATGATATTTTGATTCACCAAAACTATAAACATATCATCTAAATCCATTGATAATTGGCACACTATTGACCATCACAAATTTTGAAACCCGATTCACACTCCTGGGAGTCATGTGCCACAAATTCCAAGACAACAGTGCTACCATGGAACATTGGTTTTGACATTCAAGGATATCCCTTGTAACTCCGCTTGAAAATCATGCACTCTACACATTCTATGTTTCATTCCATGACCTACAACTAACATGAATCATCCTAGCACTACATATTTTCATCCTTGGTCTAAGGAATGTCAACATCATCAACATTTGTATCTTAAACAAAGAACTATTCTCGTCAAAGTCATCCACCAAGGCTCTAAATACACTACTAAAAGTGAATCCAAGGGTCAATGTTTATGGAACCCAAATGGTCCTACTAATCGATGCATGTCTTATAACCCAATAACCATAGGTTTTCCCAAAAAAAAGCATCATCCTACCAATACCGTAGACCATGTTCACCTCTCGTGTATCGATTTCACACCCTGAATCACCTACTCATGGAAGATCCATCCACATATGTCTCCAGAACATGATAGAACAAACTATATAGAAAAACTATCTAATGGGTGTTTTCTGATCTGGGGAATAATCCATATATGAATTTAATCCCCCCAATATAGGAGTTTTTTATTCATTGATAAAACTCTCTATGGTGTACACCATAACAAGAATAAATATAAAAACATATATTAAAGTCTTAATACACCCAACCCACCAAACAACCCATTGTCAGAATACCCAGAGCCTATCATAGATCGTAAGTATCTAAACCAGATAAAATATTTTATTTGGGTTCTAATGTGAAATCTTAATTCATCTCCAACCATTTTAAAATCCACCCTTTCACAAGGGCCCCTCAATTCAATCCTCATGGAGGCCCCCCCAACTTAGAGTCCTCGATCTTGAATATGACCTTAGGTCAGCACCCGATGCTCTAAGGACATCACATCTTGTGTCATAATCATTAAGGTATCATGTACTTACTGACTATATGAGGACTAGATACTATGGTATAATTTAGAAGAAGACCCCCACCCCATCATAGAACTCATGGTTTCTTTGGGTTTGTCTACTAACACAACCTGATCTTGGTCTACCTAAGGTAAATGCACCTAAGAATGTGCATTGTCTAGATGGACACCCTTGGTTCGGCCTCACCTCTCAAGAGGTATGGAGGCTAATATATCTCTCAAAGGCCACACCAGACCTTCACAGACTAGTTATCACAAGTCACTGAACCCATTTTTAAATGGGTGATCAAAGAACCTACACTAGGGCCACTAATTCATGGTTTTTCTAGCTTCACTTCTCAAGACATCTATATTCTTCCGAGTGTATAAATAGTCATAGCCTTCTCCATCGTTAGTTTATGGGATAAGATAGTGTCTAAGAATTGTTCATAACCCTTGTAACTCATGAATTTTTATTAGAAATTTTAATTTAATTAAAATATTTATTTAAATATAAATAAACAAGGTTCAACTCCATCAATGGAGAACCCAGCCATCCAAAATAAATAAAATATAAATCATAAATTTCAAAGGGGGAGTATGCAACACCACCTACCTTTAATTGATGATTCTATAATTTATCACAAAGGGATGGTGAAGTTCCAAAGGGCCATCCAAGCATGTCCATGCTCAATAAATCTCTCATCCTCAACATGATATCTTAACTCAATACAAAATTTATAATTTATTAATCTTAAAATTTATAATTATTAATTAATAGAATTCAACCCCATTAAAACTCAAGATAAATCACTTGGTCACTACACCACATCGAGATCACCCCATACAACACCCCAAGGGAATGTCTCAAAATCTTTTCTCTACATTGACTGAATGCTCCAAAATCCAACACCTAATCAAAAGGAATTTTTATTAGATTTTAGTTATAAAACTAGGAAAATTCAATAGACAAATGTACTTTAACAAAAACAATGAGCCACCCTCTTCCTTGGAAGAGTGAAATCTCCACCATTCTCATCCAATTCCACCATGATCCTATAGAATAGGTACCAAATCCCAAAATTTGGAAACCCAAAACTAAAATTAAGAGAGTATAATTCATGTTAAGGATACTAAATGATGGAAATTACCTAAAATTTTATAGAAATGAACCTGAAAGTCCCTTTTAGGGTATTGAAGATGATAAAGTGGGTGGAGAAACCAACCTCACGCGAGGGAAGGATAGAAGATAAATAGGGTTTCCCTTTAATAAAATTTTGGTTTGGGTGTATTTTTACCACTATTTAATTGGATTAATGGTTTGGAAAAAAAATTTCATAAATTTATCTAATCATTCACCCTCCACTATCCCTAGAAATTCTTCTCACAAGGTTTAGCTTCATGGTTTTCCAAGGCGTGTGTTGATTGGGAAACCACCACTAAAACCTCGAAAACATTCCACTAATATTTCACTTTATATGACAACAACTATGTTCCAACCATGTGAGATAATAATTATACCTAAAAATTAATTGAAATTTCTCTTTTATTCGAGGTTTCATGAAATTTCTTCTCTGTCGTGCGCCCCAAACCTTGTTCTCATACAAAAATCATCCAAATATTCAGAAACTAAAACTGAATCCCCAAAGGCCCACCTAAGAACCCAATATACATTATAATTCACATTCCACATCTAAAATCATCACTTTAAGAAGTTTCCACTCTCATATTTTAGTTTTGAACCCAAAAAATTCAAAACATCCAATATTGAAAAATAAAAAGTCATTTTAAAATTTTTAACTCATATATGCACAGGGAATTACACCATGGGTCATTCATGATATGATATAATATTGATATTATATGGAATGAATATATATGTATATTTATGGGTCTGGTACTATATGTCCCTCTAATATATTAGTTAAGGTTTTATAAAAAAAGATATAATGATGTTTTTCATGGACTTGTTTATAGATAGAAACATTCGTAATACAATTCAGGGACCTATTTTCATTTTTTTCACATTTACAGTTATATATTTGGGCTTTATTTCATGTCCAAAAATTTATGAATGGACCAGTAGGTATTTAAACATGATCGAAATGTTATAATTTCCTATACTTATTTATCATTTCTAGGTTATATTCATATGTTATGCTCCATGGTTCATGTTTATTATCTTATATTTCTCTAATATTATTCCAGATATATGTTTGATTATTTTTGTTAGAAATCATTCTATCATTGCTTATACAAAACTTATATTCTTCCATATTTCTTCCATGTTCATGTGACCACATGTTTTTTATGAATTACCCTCTTTATTACTCGTTGGTTTGATTTTCCCTTATTGGGCATTTGAGTTCACCTCTTCTTTTGTTTTCATTCTCTAGGGAATTGCATACAGGATTATATATAGAAATAAATCTTATATAAATATGTTCTAGAAAAAAAATTAGTGATTATGTGAGATAATATTTTAACATGGATAATCTTCATATACACTAAAACATTGGTTCTTAGGGTTGTGTAATTATTTGTGATATATAATCTTTAAACAATGAAAATAACTTGAAATATATATCAGTTTATCCCCATTCAACTCACTTTTTATAAATAATAGTTCAAAAAGAATGTGTTTTTAGTATCAAACCATGGATTGTGCATTTAGGGTGCCTCAAATTTACCAATAATAGTTTTCTCATGAGACATAGTGATGCATCAAGGGGATATATAATTTATGGCCCCACATATAAATAATTATGTCCAATGCATTTATCATATAAGTGGATGAATAAAAAAGTCATGTAATAATGTTCCATAAGGAACCTCATACATAATTCATGGATATCTAATTAATATTTTTCCATATAACAATGTGAACACATGGGATTTTAATACTTCCCCATTCAAGGGAATAATAAGGATACCTACGTGAATATCCTACAATCATCTAAGATTAAATAAGATATTCACAATGTAATTGAAATCATAATTGAAAAATGAATGATAAAAAAGGAAGAATTTAAGTGTAATTTGATGTATTTTAATATAATATAATCCTTTATTATGGGTTTCAAAGGACTTGTGAGTCATCGAATGAATCTCCCTTAAGAATTTCAAACCAAGCACACAGTTAGGTCCAATAGTTATGTACTGAATGAAGGCTGAGTTAATACCCAAATAATAATTTTTTTGATTTATTGACCTTAAATTAATATATTATAGAGCCTACATCCCCTTTTTTATATCTAGACATTGATTTCATTTCTAGGAGATAGAATACACTTTACCAAATTTTATGAGGTTTTATGGCTCTGGGAGTGTTTGAACATTATAATAGATTATGAAGGTACTATAATGAGATCAAATGGTGATCACTCATTGATGATATAAATAATAATTTGTATAAACGATTCATAATAACATTTCTCATTGAAATAATATTTTTTAATATTGGAAAAATATAGGTAGATAAGAGGTTATGAACCCTTATTTCATCATAATAACAACTTAGGAAAAGGATATAATGATAACGAATAAGTAACTTATCATTAATAATATACCAAATGGATAATAATACCACTGAATTAAAATCATGGTAGTATATGAAAAAAATGACATTATAAAAAGGGAAATTCAATTTAAAAGGAAAGAGAACGATTTAATAACCTTATGTACAAGGTAGATTCTAAAATCAGGAGAAGAAAACCATATAACCATAAAAAAATTATTATATTGAATCTTGAGAGGGAAATTATATGGTACTAGTGTTAAAATTAATTATAGTAGAGATAAATGGTATAATTTGAAGAAGTGAGATCCATTTATAGGTGAACGAGAATGACTTTTCCTTTCTAACTTATGTTTGTTGATGGGTAAGGGAAAAATCACATGGTATTTAGGTGAATAAGGAAATTGTAAGTTGGTGAGACACATGGTTATGAATATAAAAACTAAAAAATTATTCTAGAATTGGTTTATTGATAAAAATTTTAACAAAAAACCATGGCATGGTAGATTACCAACTTTTACCTCTTATTAAATTGTTTAATTATTTATCATTATAATTACTCTTAAAAATATATAAAGGAACCCTATTATCATATTCTAACAAAATGATTCCAAATTTTGTATCTATTTAATCCAATTTAATATCTAAATATATGAAATTTAACTTTTAAATTAAAACATAATATGTATTTAAAACATTTTATTTGAAAATTTATTTTTTAAAAATATTTACCATTCACATTATTGTTTCAAATCAACTGAAAATTAAATGATTATTAATATAACTATTTATATTTTTAAACATTATTTTATAAAAATTATTTAAAAGATTTTAATTTAAACAATTTATATAAAACATATACCATACTTATAGAAACAATTCATTAAAAATAACCATTTTTCCTTTATATTGGAATCTTAATTTTACCATCGTAACTGGTTTTTATGTATAAAAATATAATGGAAATTATTACCTAATCTATATAAACTTATTTGAAATTTAATGTTCCTTTTATTAATATAATTCTATATATGTGCGAATTTTAATTATCAAATCGAAATACTTGTGTATTTAAAAATCATGCATTTGACGCTTAAAATTTGAAATTATTATCTTATAAAATTTAATTTTATTCTATAACATATGTTTGTAATTATATTAATTATAGTTAATTAATTAATATTAATCATATTATTATCAACATTTTTTAGGAATTTTATTAGGAACATGAATAAATAATGATTAAATCTCTGAATTTGAATCTTGAGTTTTACACAAATGACATTGATGTCATTAAATCATTATAGTTTGAATATATTTGGAGTCGGTATAAGAAGAAAAAATTTATAGAACTCGGTTAATAAAATTACATCTTCCTTGGATTTCCTTCATTATATCACACCTTAAGGATTCATAGATTTGTCTTTTTGGAATACCAACACCTCTGGGGAATTGGATAGATGATTTCGGATATATTTGAGTATAATTTCAATGAGATAAGGGTCTTATAATGTGTGAAGTAATGGGGTAGTGAAGGATGATATTTATAAGGGGATGAGAGGTGCATTTTCAAATAAAATATTTTCTATGAAAATAATGAATAAACATGTTATTTAATAGTAAGGTAATTGTGACTCAATAGTAAAGGAGAAAATAAAATATTCATTTAACTTCTAGAAACCTCAAAATTAATTCATACACACTATTATAAAATATGATACTTATAGGATGTTTCATTATTCACAAAAAAAATAAACATCTTTAGAAAATACTAAAAAATAAACCTAATTTAATTTTTATTTATTTATTAAAAAAAGAAATCAATTTTGTCAAAATCATTTTTTAACTATAATAAATATCATTTCTGAATAAAATACTTATTTATTGAAAAATAAATGTTTTTATGAAACAATTAAATTTATGAATCTCAAAAAAAATTAATGATTTAATAAAATAATAATATTATATATATATATAAATAACAAGTGTTTTATTAAATAAATTTATGAAAATAAACTTCAATTCATATATCATAAAAATGTACTTTAATGAAAATAAAACATATATATTTTATCAAAAAAAATTATCAATTTTAAAAACTTCATTTTATTAACTCCTAAAATTAATTCTTTATTTATAACAATAATATTATAAAGTGAACATATTTTTCACTATGAAACTAAATATTTCAATCAAGTTAATTTGGATGGAAAATTTCATTTATAAAATCCTAGGTTGTTAATTCTCCCCCCACTAAAAATTTCACCCTTGGAATTTTGTTATTCCTGCAAAGGTGTAAACTGATAAGGGTACTTCTGTTTCATTTCTTCCTTATTTTCACATGTTTCTCCTTTTTTTGCAATGTACTTTGACCAGGTTAGTTGTTTTGTTTCTTAGAACGTTGTATCTAAAATCTAAAATCATCATTGGATTCTCTTCCTGAGAGATATCATGCTCCAACAATATCACCTCTTGATTTAGTTCATGTGATGGATCTATTATTCAATTCCTCATTAGGGATACATAAATCATGTCATGTACGTAAGAGAGGTTTGGTGGTATTTTTTGGATGATAAGTCACCACTTTGATGCAATCAATAATCTCAAAGCGGCCAATATATCTAGGAATTTTCTCTTCCTTCATCCCAAACCTCATGAAACTCTTCCATGGAGTTATATTAAAGAACACTTTATATTCATACTCAAACCTAAGGAATCATCGATGATTTTCAATATATCCCTTATACTCTAATTTGTTGTTGATCAAACTTGACCTCTCCAATCATTTCTTCAACTGGTTTAGGTCCTCATATCTCTTTTTCACTAACTTCAACCAATTGCATGGGTGCTCTATATTTTTCTCCTATAGATGAATTGAAAGTGTTCTATTTTAATTTTTTATTGGATATTGTTTTTTATGATAACTCGGCCAAATGAATATATTGATCTCATCCTTATTTAAATTAAATATAAAAAGCTCTCAAAATATCCTCATGTGTATGGATAGTCTATTCATATTCAATAACATTCTGTTGGTGGTATGCCCTACTGAAGATCAAATATTTGTTCAAGTAATGTTTATATATTTATAAAACACTAAAATAAAACTCAGATATTGAATAGATATAATGGATTGCGGTGTTCCATGAATCCTCACCACTTCATTCATATATATCATTACACGATGATTGAGTGAGAAGTCCTATAAAATAGAGCTGAAGTGACAAATCATTAAACAATATTTTAATAAAATCCATATGGAATTATATCATTTAGATTTATTTATAATAACCATGTAAAATCCACGGTGATGTTCTCATATTTCCTTGATGGTATGGGTAATTACTGCATCATCCCCTCATACATTTCCCTTTATACCTTAATTTGTGACATATAAGGAACATATATGTATATTCAACAATACCCTTATTCATATTTTCCCACCAATAGTTCTCTTAAAGATCACTATACAAACTAGTTATTCTAGGGTGGATAGTGAATATTGATCAATGAGTATCATTCAATATTACATTCTTTACCTTGGGATCAATGGTATACATAGTCATGTCCCAAATATTAGAACCCAATCTCTATCCATATTAAACTTTGGTAATTTCCCCTTTCTTATAGAATATATCATATTTTGTGTATCCATATCGTACCATTAAATTCCTTTATCTTCACCAGAATAGATGGTTGGGAATTATTTGACTAAGGTATGATTTTGTTCATTCAATTATGATTCCCATGTACATACTTTACATGTTTAAGAAGATTGGATCCTTCTTAGTCATTTTCAAAGATAAGTTTGAATGGTATTTATTATTTATAGAATCTACCACTTTATTCTCTTTTATAATATGGAATTGGATCAATAATTCTTATTCCATGATCAACTATAACCAAATTCATTTTCTCATATTAAGATCATTATGTGTGAATATATACTTCAATATCTTATAATGTATATTTATTTCACACTTCTATCCTTATATATAATTCCTCAAAATCATCAATGTGAAGAATACTGAAGAAAATTATAGATATTTCACCGTATAATTGATTTCATTCACCTATAGTTGTATTAGGTCATATGATATCATTTTATCATATTGCTTGAGAACAAAACCCAAGCCCTTATTTGAAGCATCATTATAATTCAAAAAACCTTCCCTGCTTATGGGAAGTGTGAGTACATGTGAAGTGGTTAGCCTCTTCATTAGATCTATGATTCTTTCTTTATATCCATCAATCCAAAAAAATATTTAATCCCTACTAAGTTAGCTTGTTTTATAGGTTTGATAGTCATGATAAATTCATTAAAAATCATCAATAATATACAGGTAATATATGGAAACTAAGGATCTATATTGCATATTTCTTTAGTTCCAATTTTCAATTTCATTATCTCTGAAAGATACATAGATATCCCCATTCCTATGGAAAAATTCCCCAATAATGTTACTTACTCTATCAAAAAAATACATTTACTATATTTTTCATATGAATTATCCTTCCTCAAAATCTTCAACACAACACTAAAATACTCTTCATATTCCTCATTACTCTTACAATATATTAGAATATCATCAATAAAATCTACCAAAACATTTTCAATGTATTATGTAAATACTCTATTCATAATGTCTATGAATATTTATAGAGAATTGGTGAGTCCAAATGATATTACTATGAACATAAAGTGTATGTAACACCCCAAACTTCTACGGTACGCTTCTCTTTGAATAATGCGATAGCGTGTGTTGTACGCAACACCGAGTTCTAACAACCAATCAAACTAGCCGTTATGAATAGTAATTCCTACTTTTTAAAATTATATATATATTATATTTCAAAATGGACTTCATTTTTTGATTTGGAATATCGAATTTAGCCTAAGGTGAAATTTTGGTACTTTTCGGATAACTTTCATATTTTGATGAATAGTGAAAATTACTAAATTTTAATTAAAAACAACTTTTTTAATCAAAATAATTAATAGTGATAAATTATGAATTTTAGTAGTTTTAAAGTATATTTAGAATATATTTTTACCATTTAATATAATATTGATCATTGGACATAATTTTACAATTAAACCGAACATAAACAAGTGTCAATCTTTTAATAGTTATTATCTCTTAAAAACACGCTTTTTGTATTGACAGCGGAAATTAATTTTAAATTAATTTCTGCCACTTATGTGTTTTGAATTTAGGAAAATGGATTCCATATTTTGAATCAGGATGTTCAAATTGTGTAAATAGGTAACTTTTATTTTTAGACATTTTGAATAATTACTGCGGTAAATATTTTATTTACCATGGTTAAGAGTAAATCCGGTAAATAAGGGTTAAAAAATAATATTATAATAATACTAAATTACCCTAAAACGTGTCTTAACCCTATTGGTTGATACATGGTCGACCATGGGCATCTTTGGGTATATTTTGGGACCCCATGGATCCACTTGTAAGTGATAATGACACTTTATTTTAATTAAGTTAAAATGAATACAAAAATGACACAAGCATATATCTTTTAGAACAAAAATTGTTACATAGAATTATATATGTTGGATTTTAGATTCTAAATATTCATTAGAAAGCTAAAAATATTTCCTACATAATGATATTTTATTTATAATTTTTAGACATTAAATAATGTATTTTATATATGACACAATGATGATGCAGTAATTACTATAATAGTGAAAAATTAAAATAATTGATATTATAAATACCCAAATAAATATAATATGAAACTTTTAATGAATTAAACTAATTTTATAGAATACTATGATATATTAGGATTTATGTAATTGACTTTTTTCGAAGTAATCAATCTGTTATGAGTTTCACAAAAATCAACTATTGAATAGTGTCAAAATTGACATAAAAGAGTTCTTAAACAAATATTATATTATTAATTGATATTAAATTCCTAAAAATATAAGGTTCGGACAAGAGACTTATATCATGATAGTTTCATCATTAATGTACCACTTGAGGGTCGCTTGGATGTATATAGTAAGTTTATTAACCATATTATATAAAAATACAAAGAGACATTGTAAAATTGAAACTAATTAACTTAGAGTTAATACTTAAAGATAAGGTTAATATAATTACCCAAACCTGTATAAATTCTATTGGTTGAGTTGTTTTCGACCCATCCCCACCTTAAACTTTGAATAGTCAACTTTAAAGCCATTGCAAACCGAATATGAATTTATTATAAACTAATATCTCTAGTTTTTCCAAAGGTGCCCCTCACCCCTCTTATAAAAGGGCACTCCTCGTTCTCATTTCTTCACACCCCCAAAGCATTTTGGTTCGGCCAAACTCTGCCCAAATACTCTCCCAAATTCCCTCACTACAACCTAGGGGCCTTAGTTTGATCAGAAATCCAACCTAAGGAGCCCTTTTGATCAAATCAAAAGGAAGAACCCGAAGAAGAGGTAATGATTTCACCACCCTTTTCTAAGTTCATTTCTTCTTCCACTTCTTATTCCTTTGTTGTTACCATTCTAAAATAATAAATCCAGTATCATATATATACTGTGATGTTATTATAAATATGGTACAACCATATTCAGTATTCTATCCACCCTTTGAATAACATGTCACCATACGTGCGTACGTACGGCTTACCGTCTCCACGTCGTGGTGTAATTGTTATTCAATATAATATTATTTGGATGGGTATAATAATGATGTGTAAATCATGTAAATAATAAATATAACATGTTAATGATTCTGTATATATGATATACCATCCATTTATATATTATTTTAATATCAAAAGAATGATATTGTCGCTCGTGCGTACGTACGGACTACCGTCTCCACGAACGCGATGAGATTCATTCTCCATCGTATCCATTAAAGTATAATTATCATTTGATGATTTAAAAATGATGTTTAAGGACTTTATATAATTCTGGATATGAATAAGATACAACAAACATGGCTTATGTAACAAAACATATAAAAGAAAATGAGTAAGTTAACACCCGAAACGACGATAATTCTAAGATATTATTAACAAATCAACGTTAAAAGATCATATATGATATCATATTAATATATATGATTCTTGTATAATTTAATAACAATTATTTCACCATTATACAGGAGGTTTACCTACCCCAACCAAGGAAAAGTACAAGGTAAGGGTTATTTCACAATCTCTTCATTATCCGAGGTTGTTTATATGTAATAATCTACTGGGATCTCTTTATCATCCACATCCATGTTTCTTAAAAATGTATTTCAAAACATTTTTAATATTTACTAGAATATGTGTTAAAGTCATTTATACCCTTTTTGACTTTTATAAGTGGTTTATAAAGGAATATTTCCGTCATTTTCAAAACAAGGTCCTTTTTAACCTTTTCGACAGAATTAAGGTAAGAATGTTTTTTTTAACTTATACGGCGAGTGCGGCTATTTTCCGCCGTTATAAAATCTTCAAAGCTTCCCTTACAAGCTTATAAGAATATTTTCAAAGAAAATGTTTTATTTTATAAGGATCTTAAATTATTTCAAAATAAAAGGAGATATTTCTTTAAAAAGAATTTTGATTTCATCTATGTCAACATCCTTTGACGGATTTTACGCTTATTTGAAGTTGATTTATTATGATACAAAAATTCTATATTGTATTGAAGGTTTTGTGATATGTTTGACTGTGGATGTGCTATTTTTATACCATTCATAGTTTATGGTGAAATTATTGACATTTCGTATGCTAGTTTTAATACGAATGTTTATGTTATGTTTAAACCTTTTCATATGGGAATGCATTGGACTTAATATGTGACGGGTGGAGCCCGCTATAGCTCCTCGATGCATCGGTAGGTCTCATGAGACAAACTAGTGTCTTGGCACAAGGCCTTGACAAAATCTCATTTGTAGTCTTGGCATGAGGCCTTGGCTATGTGGTTATGATAGTCTGGCATTATGCATTCCAACATTATGAAAGTGGTTATTGATTTTTTCATGTGATTATTCGATTAGTAGAATATCCATGTGAATAAGTAAATGGCATTATTTCATTTTATTTATGCCATACCATGTTGAAAGTTCATGTTTAAAAGGCTTTTGTTTTAGTTATACATTGCCTTAAATTTTTATTCTTATTGATGAAAGTTTCCGCTATATTGTTATCCTTACTGGGCATTTGAGCTCACCCCTTTTCGATGTTTTATTTTTCCCAGGAAGTGAAGATGTATGTTATGAATGACCTGCAGGGATATTATGAGGGGATTATAGTGTGGACTGTGGAAAAATTATGTTGTTGTAGTAGTTTTTCATTTTATGATGTAATGTAAAACTTATGAATATATCTAGTGTTTCCAAGGCTACTAAACCAATCGGTCTTTCGAGATTTGATCTTTCTTGTGATCATGCCAATGTTATGTAATTAATGCACCGACTCTGGGCAATTGGGGTCGGGGCGTTACAGTTGGTATCAGAGGAAGTTTAGTACAAACCTTGGAAGCTAGATTTAGATAAACTCTGATTAGAGCACGTAGACCTAAGATGAACTTTGAGGATTAGTATAGAAGAACTTCCTAGAATTTTGGTATTGTAGAGATTTTGTGAGTTTTCCGAGCAATACATCCCTATCTGGATACGAGCAAGTAGAGGCGGCTCTGGCACAGATGTACCTAGGGGTAAAACCCGAAAACACCGCTTTGAGCTAGACTCGAACGGGAACTGGTGCATGACAACGGGCCTTGCTGCACTCTTGGTTACGACACTCCCGGGGGATATGCTTAGGATAACTCTCATTTTCTTTACATATCATTTTGAAAGGATTATGAGTATATACATCCTCAAAGAAAACATTCTTATGATTATGGATTATATCCATAAATAGTTCAATTTATGTTAAGTGTTTTATAAGTATGGGATTATGTATTTTGATTCATAAACTGATCTAGTTTATGCCATTGTTTAGAAATGGCGCCTAGTGGAAGAAATGGAAACCGTATCAATGCACGCACTCCATGTAGGGATTGCCCTCCTGCTCAAGATAATTATAGTGGGGCTGGTGATGCAACTGGTGCTGATCATCTAATCACCATACTGGGACAACTTACTCAGGTTATGAATAATAACCTTACCCGTATGGAGCACCCTGATCCGCAGCGTGGAGGATCAATGTTAGATCGATTCATGAGGCAACAACCACCAACGTTCAATGGGAATACAAATCCCTTAGTAGCTGATCAATGGATATTTTCCCTAGAGAAAATATTTCAGGCTTTGGGGAGCAGTGAAAGGGAAAAAGTTATCATGGCAGTTTACCGCCTCACTGGAGATGCTGATCAATGGTGGTCAATGATTCAAAACATGAAGGAAGATGATGAAGTATCAAATATGGAGTGGAGGGAGTTCAAAGATCTGTTTTTAGAAAAATACTTCCCTCGCAACCATCGAGCAGTTATGGAAAGGCAATTTCTGAGTCTAAGTCAAAAGGAGGATGAGAATGTCACAAAGTATGAGGCTAACTTTACAAGGTTAGCGAGGTACGCTGGTGATTATATTTGTAACCCAAGAAGTAAGAATGATCGTTTCTTTGATGGGTTAAAATCATTTCTCCGTCGAGCATTAGTCTCACAATCCTTTTCATCGTACGAAGACATTGTCTCATGTGCTATCAAGACCGAAAAGGAATTCTCTAAGTCTTATGACTTTAAAGCAAAGCAAGAGAAGAAGAGACCTGCTGATCAATCTGGGAATGGAAATAAGGGGAATAAGGGAAAGGTTGAATATCCATCTTGTGGTAAATGCGGGAAGAAACATCCTGGTACTTGCTTGAAGGGAATGGGAGTCTGTTACAAGTGTGGTGAAAAAGGCCACCAAGCTCATGATTGCAAGGGGAAGAAGGAAGCTACCAACGTTCAGTGCTACAATTGCAGGGAGATGGGGCATTATGCAAATGAATGTCCTAAGCGTCAGGAGAACATACCTCAGAAAAGGCCAAGGGATGAAGCCCAGGCTTATGCTATCACTACTGCTGAGGTAGAAGATCCGAAAGACGTGGTGGCAGGTAATTTAATGGTTTCCTCAAGATTAGCAAATGCATTATTTGACTCTGGATCGTCGCATTGTTTCATATCTTCCCAGTTTGCTAAGAAAATTAGATATTTCCAATTTCATTTAATAAGGGAGTTGTCAGTTAAAACTCCTAAGGGAAGTATCGTTGCAACAAAGTTTTGTGAATCAGTCCCCATTAGAGCACATAAATTTTCTTTATCTGCTGATCTCATCGTCATACCTATGATTGAGTTTGATATAATCCTCGGTATGGACTGGCATTCGGACTATGATGCGATGATTTATTGTATGAAGAAAGAGGTTACGATTCTTGATGATAATGATAAGGAACACCTTATTTTTAGAGCAGAATCGTCACCACCTAATTCTTATTTAGATCCACCCTCAATAGCTCAACTAAATTCAGTTATTGGGGAGGAAGAGAATGAAATAACTGCGGGTGAGGAAAGGAATGTTCAAATAGAGGATGTACCTATTGTGAAAGAATTTGTAGATGTATTTCAAGAAGATTTACCTGGACATCCTCCAGAACGAGAAGTTGAGTTTTCCATTGATTTGATTCCTGGATCAAGGCCTATATCGAAGACCCCTTATAGAATGGCCACTGTAGAGTTAGTCGAACTAAAGAAACAACTAGAGGAATTGAGTAATAAGGGATTTATTCGCCCTAGTGTTTCTCCATGGGGAGCCCCTGTTCTTTTTGTTAAAAAGAAAGATGGATCTAAGAGGGTATGTATCGACTACAGGGAGATCAATGCTATAACGATAAAGAACAAGTATCCTCTACCTCGCATTGATGATTTATTTGACCAACTACATGGAGCTCAATACTTTTAAAAGATTGACCTTCGATCTGGATACCATCAGTTGTGTGTAAAGAAGAAGACATTCCGAAGACAGCATTTCGAACCAGGTACGGGCATTATGAGTTTACTGTAATGCCTTTTGGATTGACTAATGCACCCTCTGTATTCATGGATCTGATGAATAGAGTTTTCAAGGAGTATCTTGATGAATTTGTGGTGGTATTTATTGATGATATATTGGTATACTCCAAAACCTACGAAGATCATGAAAATCACTTGCGCATTATCTTGAAGACTCTGAGGAGGCATGAATTATATGGGAAGTTTAGCAAGTGTGAATTCTGGCTTCAGGAGATTTCTTTTCTTGGCCATATTGTCTCTAAAGATGGAATCTCTGTTGATCCTTCTAAGGCCAAGGCAATCCAAGAATGTCCAGCACCTACGAGTATAACTGAGGTACGCAGTTTTATTGGTTTGGCAGGTTATTATTGACGTTTTGTCCAGAATTTTGCCCGATTGGCTAACCCATTAACGAAGCTCACACTTAAAGGGGTTAAATTTGTTTGGAAAAAAGAGTGTGAAGAATGTTTTGAAGAACTGAAGAAAATATTAGTCAATGCTCCTATATTGACTCTACCATTGGGGAATGATGGGTTCGTTATTTATAGTGATGCATCGAAGAAAGGACTTGGTTGTGTCCTTATGCAGAATGATAGAGTTATTGCATATGCATCACGACAGTTGAAAATTCATGAACAAAACTATCCTACTCATGATCTCGAGTTAGCAGCAGTGATCTTTGCTTTGAAGATATGGAGGCACTACCTATATGGTGAAAAATGTGAGATTTATACTGATCACAAGAGTTTGAAGTATATTTTCTCACAAAAAGAACTCAACATGAGGCAAAGGAGATGGCTTGAATTACTCAAGGATTATGATTGTACGATACACTACCACCCAGGGAAGGAAAACAAGGTGGAAGATGCTTTGAGTAGAAAAGACGATGGAGTTTTGAACAATATGAGAATTGAAAGGGATCCAATTTTCATGGATCTAGTGAAGATGGACATGGGAATAACCAGGGAAGGTGAAACATCAATGCTTTTTCAAATGGTTGCCAAACCATCTTTACTAGAAAGGATTAAGAGTTCTCAGACCGATGATGAAGAATTCCAAAAGAAGATTAAAGCTGTGAATGATGGGAGATTGAGAGACTTTGTGTATGAAGATGGAATTTTGAAATTCGGGAAGAGACTTTGTGTTCCCGATTTACCTGATCTAAAAAGGGAATTGCTGGATGATGCTCATAGTTCCATTTTCTCTATACACCCTGGGAGCATAAAAATGTAGAGAGATTTGAAGGAACATTTTTTTTGGGACAACATGAAGAGGGAGATTGCTAATTTTGTGTCAAGATGTATGGTTTTTCAATAAGTGAAAGCTGCAAGGCAACAGCCTGGAGGAGTCATGCAACCTCTTCCCATACCGGAGTGGAAATGAGACAATATTACGATGGACTTTGTCATGGGGCTACCAAAGACTCCTAGAAGGAACGATGCAATATGGGTTATTGTTGATCGTCTTACCAAGTCAGCAAATTTTCTTGCTATAAGAGAAGATCTACCCCTGGAACGTCTAACAAGACTATATATTAATGTAGTTGTGAGACTTCATGGAGTACCCTTATCGATTGTTTCTGATCGTGATCCCCGTTTTACTTCAAGATTTTGGAAAAGTCTTCAGAAATCCCTGGATACAGAACTTCATTTGAGCACTGCATACCACCCTCAGATAGATGGACAATCAGAACGGACTATTCAAACCTTAGAAGACATGTTGAGATCTTGCTCACTTGACTTTCAGGGTATGTGGGATCAATATTTACCACTGGTAGAATTTTCCTATAACAATAGCTTCCATTCGAGTATACAGATGGCACCATATGAAGCGTTATACGGAAAGAGATGTCGTACACCAACCTGTTGGGATGACGTTGGTGAAAGAAAACTTGTAGGCCCAGAACTGGTGGAGGAAACGGTGGAAAAGGTGAAAGTAATTCAAAATCACATCAAAGCAGCTCAAAGTAGGCAGAAGAGCTATGCCGATAATCGAAGGAAGGATTTGGAATTTCAAGTCGGTGATCATGTTTTTCAGAAGGTATCTCCGTGGAAGGGAGTCATACGTTTTGGTAATAAAGGTAAATTGAGTCCCAGGTACATCGGACCTTTCAAAATTCTAGAACGAATTGGGGCTGTAGTTTACCGATTGGCAATGCCGCCAAGTCTCTCCAAAGTTCACGATGTGTTCCACGTATCTCTGTTGAGGAAATACATGCCTGATCCAACGCATGTACTCACCTATGAGGAATTAGAACTAGAACCTGATCTTTCCTATTGTGAAGAGCCCGTCAGGATTCTTGATACGAGAGAACAAGTACTGAAAAACCAGACGACGCGTCTGGTAAAAGTTTTGTGGAGAAACCATAAGATGGAAGAGGCAACGTGGGAACCCGAGGAACTTATGATGAAGAACCACCTGAGTCTTTTCATGCGATAGTATTCTAGAAATTTCGAGGACGAAATTATTTGAAGGAGGGGAGAATGTAACACCCCAAACTTCTACGGTACGCTTCGCTTTGAATAATGCGATAGCGTGTGTTGTACGCAACACCGAGTTCTAACAACCAATCAAACTAGCCGTTATGAATAGTAATACCTACTTTTTAAAATTATATATATTTTATATTTCAAAATGGACTTCATTTTTGGATTTGGAATATCTAATTTAGCCTAAGGTGAAATTTTGGTACTTTTCGGATAACTTTCATATTTTGATGAATAGTGAAAATTACTAAATTTTAATTAAAAACAAATTTTTTAATCAAAATAATTAATAGTGATAAATTATGAGTTTTAGTTGTTTTAAAGTATATTTAGAATATATTTTTACCATTTAATATAATATTGATCATTGGACATAATTTTACAATTAAACCGAACATAAACAAGTGTCAATCTTTTAATAGTTATTATCTCTTAAAAACACGCTTTTTGTATTGACAGCGGGAATTAATTTTAAATTAATTTCTGCCACTTATGTGTTTTGAATTTAGGAAAATGGATTCCATATTTGGAATCAGGATGTTCAAATTGTGTAAATAGGTAACTTTTATTTTTAGACATTTTGAATAATTACTGCGGTAAATATTTTATTTACCATGGTTAAGGGTAAATCCGGTAAATAAGGGTTAAAAAATAATATTATAATAATACCAAATTACCCTAAAACGTGTCTTAACCCTATTGGTTGATACATGGTCGACCATGGGCATCTTTGGGTCTATTTTGGGACCCCATGGATCCACTTGTAAGTGATAATGACACTTTATTTTAATTAAGTTAAAATGAATACAAAAATGACACAAGCATATATCTTTTAGAAACAAAATGTTACATAGGGTTATATATGTTGGATTTTAGATTATAAATATTCATTAGAAATCTAAAAAGATTTCCTACATAATGATATTTTATTTATAATTTTTAGACATTAAATAATGTATTTTATATATGACACAAGGATGGTGCAGTAATTACTATAATAGTGAAAAATTAAAATAATTGATATTATAAATACCCAAATAAATATAATATGAAACTTTTAATGAATTAAAATAATTTTCTAGGATAATATGATATATTAGGATTGATTTAATTGACTTTTTTCGAAGTAATCAATCTGTTATGAGTTTCACAAAAATCAACTATTGAATAGTGTCAAAATTGACATAAAAGAGTTCTTAAACAAATATTATATTATTAATTGATATTAAATTCCTAAAAATATAAGGTTCGGCCAAGAGACTTATATCATGATAGGTTCATCATTAATGTACCACTTGAGGGTCTCTTGGATGTATATAGTAAGTTTATTAACCATATTATATATAAATACAAAGAGACATTGTAAAAGTGAAACTAATTAACTTAGAGTTAATACTTAAAGATAAGGTTAATATAATTACCCAAACCTGTCTAAATTCTATTGGTTGAGTTGTTTTCGACCCATCCCCACCTTAAACTTTTAATAGTCAACTTTAAAGCCATTGAAAACCGAATATGAATTTATTATAAACTAATATCTCTAGCTTTTCCAAAGGTGCCCCTCACCCCTCTTATAAAAGGGCACTCCTCCTTCTCATTTCTTCACACCTTCAAAGCATTTTGGTTCGGCCAAACTCTGCCCAAATACTCTCCCCAATTCCCTCACTACAACCTAGGGGCCTTAGTTTGATCAGAAATCCAACCTAAGGATCCCTTTTAATCAAATCAAAAGGAATAACCCGAAGAAGAGGTAATGATTTCACCACCCTTTTCTAAGTTCATTTCTTCTTCCACTTCTTATTCCTTTGTTGTTACCATTCTAAAATAATAAATCCAGTATCATATATATACTGTAATGTTATTATAAATATGGTACAACCATATTCAGTATTCTATCCACCCTTTGAATAACATGTCACCATACGTGCGTACGTACGGCTTACCCTCTCCACGTCGTGGTGTAATTGTTATTCAATATAATATTATTTGGATGGGTATAATAATGATGTGTAACTCATGTAAATAATAAATATAACATGTTAATGATTCTGTATATATATGATATACCATCCATTTATATATTATTTTAATATCAAAAGAATGATATTGTCGCTCGTGCGTACGTACGGACTACCATCTCCACGAACGCGATGAGATTCATTCTCCATCGTATCCATTAAAGTATAATTATCATTTTATGATTTAAAAATGATGTTTAATGACTTGATATAATTCTGGATATGAATAAGATACAACAAACATGGCTTATTTAACAAAACATATAAAAGAAAATGAGTAAGTTAACACCCGAAACGACGATAATTCTAAGATATTATTAACAAATCAATGTTAAAAGATCATATATGATATCATATTAATATATATGATTCTTGTATAATTTAATAACAATTATTTCACCATTATACAGGAGGTTAACATACACCAACCAAGGAAAAGTACAAGGTAAGGGTTATTTCACAATCTCTTCATTATCCGAGGTTGTTTATATGTAATAATCTACTGGGATCTCTTTATCATCCACATCCATGTTTCTTAAAAATGTATTTCAAAACATTTTTACTATTTACTAGAATATGAGTTAAAGTCATTTATACCCTTTTTGAGTTTTATAAGTGGTTTATAAAGGAATCTTTCCGTCATTTTCAAAACAAGGCCCTTTTTAACCTTTTCGACAGAATTAAGGTAAGAATGTTTTTTTTAACTTATACGGCGGGTGCGGCTATTTTCCGCCGTTATAAAATTTTCAAAGCTTCCCTTACAAGCTTATAAGAATATTTTCAATGAAAATGTTTTATTTTATATGGATCTTAAATGATTTCAAAATAAAAGGAGATATTTCTTTAAAAAGAATTTTGATTTCATCTATGTCAACATCCTTTGACGGATTTTACGCTTATTTGAAGTTGATTTATTATGATACAAAACTTCTATATTGTATTGAAGGTTTTGTGATATGTTTGACTGTGGATGTGCTATTTTTATACCATTCATAGTTTATGGTGAAATTATTGACATTTCGTATGCTAGTTTTAATACGAATGTTTATGTTATGTTTAAACCTTTTCATATGGGAATGCATTGGACTTAATATGTGACGGGTGGAGCTCGCTATAGCTCCTCGATGCATCGGTAGGTCTCATGAGACAAACTAGTGTCTTGGAACAAGGCCTTGACAAAATCTCATTTGTAGTCTTGGCACGAGGCCTTGGCTATGTGGTTATGATAGTCTGGCATTATGCATTCCAACATTATGAAAGTGGTTATTGATTTTTGCATGTGATTATTCAATTAGTAGAATATCCATGTGAATAAGTAAATGGAATTATTTCATTTTATTTATGCCATACCATGTTGAAAGTTCATGTTTAAAAGGCTTTTGTTTTAGTTATACATTGCCTTAAATGTTTATTCTTATTGATGAAAGTTTCTGCTATATTGTTATCCTTACTGGGGATTTGAGCTCACCCCTTTTCTATGTTTTATTTTTCCCAGGAATTGAAGATGTAAGTTATGAATGACCTGCAGGGATATTATGAGGGGATTATAGTGTGGACTGTGGAAACATTATGTTGTTGTAGTAGTTTTTCATTTTATGATGTAATGTAAAACTTATGAATATATCTAGTGTTTCCAAGGCTACTAAACCAATCGGTATTTCGAGATTTGATCTTTCTTGTGATCATGCCAATGTTATGTAATTAATGCACCGACTCTGGGCAACTGGGGTCGGGGCGTTACAGTGTATGTAACTTGTATGAAAAAGAAGTATTGGGAGTATCCTTCTTATTTACCTTTAATTGATTATATCCTGACTAAAGGTCCATATTAGAGAAGTGATGGTCCCCACAGATATAATCAACTAAGTTATCAATCTATGTTATTGTATAAATTTTATTTATCATGATCTTATTAAGTACATGATACTCAATGAATGTATACATTAAACCATCTGTTTACTTGATGAAGATGACTAATAAACCCTGTAGTAAAGAACATGGTAATATGAATACGTTTTCCAAAATATTTTATAGTTGTTTCATTAGTTATTCTAGTTAAATTTGGTCAATTCAATTGGGATTATTTGTTATGAGTAGAGTTACAACTATATGTTCTACTGAGAACTCATCCTCTTGTTCATTAGTATTTCTATAAATCTATTTTGGGAATAAATCAACATATTTCTTCATAGTGGGAAAATCTTCAAGGATAATCCTCCCATTTTTGATTTAGAATAGATATGATTTATCATAATTCAATAATACTCATGCTTTAGAAGATGTTTCAAGTAAAGATTCATCATCCTCCTTACTTTTTTATAGAATTTAAGGATTAGTTGGGAAATGGAAGGTGATTTCTTTCTCTTGGAAATTAATGTTGAATCTATATAATTACTTCCAATCCAGTCCTAGTATATTATCAACCTCCACTAAAGAGATTAAAATAAGGTTTGAGGGGATATTTAACCCATAAATATTAACTATAAAGGAGTTATACTCTTTAGATTAAATGATTGAACCACATAGTGTTTTCACTAATAATTCAACTTCTATGTCTTGAGGTCGTGTTTTAATAGTTCTATTAAACTTTCTCGATATGAAAAAATTCATAGAACTATCATCAAATAATATTTTTCTATTATTAAATTAATTAAAAGTATATTTTTCACCACTTTATTATCATTATCAATCTCATCATTGGTGATAACATAACATAGTCCTTTATATCTTTTCCTTGGAGGTCATTTTCATCAGTTATCTTCAATAACCCTTGGCTTGAAGAGATGAATTATGCATTTTTTCCACCTTAAAGATGAAACATTGGACCATATGTTGGGTATTGATTAAAAACTTATTTTATCCATCATAGTAGTGGGATTCTTCATCTCCGTTCAATATTCATTAGCTTAATTCCCATACATTGAAGACTTGAAACATCCCATTATTCCATTGGGGTTCTTTTTTAGAGTCTTCCTCCTGCACTTATGATAATTGGGTAGTTACAATTTCTTCCCTTAATGATATTTATTCATTGATCCTCTATAATTAACTATATTCTCTTATTTTTATCTCTAAACCCATGAGAAAATTTATAATCACTGATCTCCATCTCAACTTTCAGGGAAAATCAGATAATTTAGTCATCGTTATCATAGTCTCAAATACAAAATCCATTTCTAATACTTGTATTTATTACAAAAAAAATAAGATATAAACCTTATTTTTAGGGGTAATGACAATGTTGGTGGTATATTGTGAAATCCCTATGATGTTTTCCTCATAAAACCCATTTGATTTGTCCTGGTTTTTATTAAGTCCAATAAACTCCATTTCCATTTTAATATGGAGAGAATAAGGAAAATATTTGTTGAAGAATGTTTTCTTGAATCAATTAAACTCTATTAATTCAATTTATACCTTTGGATTCATATTCTATATTAGTATTCTCCTCTGATTGGGTTCCTTTTTTAGTAAATAGATGACTAGTGTAACTTTCTCTTAATAAGAGTCTTGGAAGACAAATAATATATTATCAATGCAATTAACTAATTATTTATTGATTAGTGGATCAAATTTTATAATAAATGTAACAGTCCCTTTTCTCTTAAATAACTCAACAATAAATTTCTCTCTCTTGATAGAAATAGAGTCTTCAACATGATTCAAGTTATTATTCATTACATGATCTAGTTGTGAAAGTACCTATATAATGTTCTCTACTCTTACTCCCATAATATTAGGAAATTTTGTGTGGTAATAATTACATTTCCAATTGAATAGGTTGTTGGTATGATTCCTCTAATTTCCATCCATTTTTTAAAATAAAGTAAAATTAATGATGGTGATACTTAAATTGGTATTTATATTAAAGAAAAAACTGTGAATTCAAAAGTAATAACTCATAAATGACATGTATACCATTACTTTTAAATATCTAGAATTAAATATAGGTTTCCCATAAAGATTTTTTTGTTAGGTTTTCTAACCTACCTTATTATATATTACATTATTATAACAATATATTTTCAAATCCTTCATGATGGTTCATAAATATTATGTGAATCATCTAAAGCATATCCATCACGAGTGTCAAACCATGTGTATAGTTTTTATCATTTGTTGTGAACTGACTGAAGATTGAATTAATACCTAAGAAACATTTTTTAGGTCCATTACCACTAGATGCATCAGATCTTGAGTATGCATCAACTAATCTATATTCCAAAAAGGATTTCATTTATAGGAAACAACACATTTTATGTTTTACCAAAAGTATAGTGTGTTTTCCTCAAGTTCTTTATTATGATTTTATCTAATGTTTTCAAATCTGAATTCCCAAAAAATAACTAATCCTTTATTTAATAAAAAACTACATCAACTCAAACCTTGTGAACATTTTATATCTTGATTTTTAATATAAAATCCCATAAAGTACAACCCAAAAATCTTGATATATAGT
This sequence comes from Viscum album, assembly GCA_963277665.1. Classification (NCBI taxonomy): domain Eukaryota; kingdom Viridiplantae; phylum Streptophyta; class Magnoliopsida; order Santalales; family Viscaceae; genus Viscum; species Viscum album. The sequence goes on along the minus strand of OY728139.1, from coordinate 662,423,644 downwards.
GTCTTTGGGATTTTAGATATTTATTACATCAACTTATAAATAAGATAAATCATATTTATTTTGATATACATAATCTTATCTTAATTTTATTTCTTCTATTATTAATTAAAATGATAAAATAGGGGAATACATAAAAAAATGGAGAGTGTTATGAGTCTCATATAAGTAATAATAACATTAAATAAGGATGATAAAGTAATACATATGAGACAATACTTATATCATGATATAATCAAAGATATAGATCATATATAATAACATGAAATCAAATAATAAGAATATGGTATCATAAGGCCATGGAATATTATGAATATGGAATCGACATAAAACATGAAATCATAATTATAAGGAAAGTATAATTTCTGATACAACATAACATAGTGTGTTAGGCTAACCTCATGTTCATCATACATGGTATCTCATGAGATGAAAACATTAATCAATTAATTAAGGGACTATATAATTATTATATCGCTTATAAAATCATAATATATACATAAATATGTGTTCCACAAAATAGAAAGGATCCTTACATAAATTGTATGAATGATAAAATCCATGAGACAGAAATGAGTTTCATAATCTTATATCAAAACATAATCAAATAGTTTGTCATAAAGATTAAAAATAAGTGTATAGAATAAATAATTTTAGATGTTCGTAATTGAGTAAATAATAATATATCATGATTAATAAGTTAAAATGAAGAAAATACCTAATAAAGGAGTAGATAAGTATGTATTGAAATGAACCACTTGAATATTGATTTTGGAAATGTGTAAAGAAACTTTAAATAATGTGAGATCGTGTAATTTTCATTAGCACATGAAGTAAACCAGAATTTTTAGATAAAGATGTTATCATTTAAAAAAAATTAATGGAACAAACATTAATTTATTTAAAAAATAAAATCAATAATGAATAGGAAATTTCTCATTAATTAGGTTTATTTTATAAAGAAGATTAAGGTGGGACCTTAAAAATCTATAACCACCTAAAAGAAAGGGATAACAATATTGTAATGTTTTAAGGGATATATATATAATAGAGATAATTTCAATAGAATAATAAATAGATAAATTTAGTTATAAATAGAATCATAACCCAAGGAAAAGAGGGTAGTTTGGAGAGGTATCTTTCCTTGAGTCCCTACATACTTTATATGTGCATCTATATTCATTAATAGTCTAATTAATTTTATAAAATAGTGTCTTCAGAATATTTTTCAAATTATATTCAATTTTTTCAGTTTAATTTATTATTATATATCCTTCATTTATTAAAAATTATTCTCCTTATATTGACCACTTGAGGTTGTTCTGTTAGTTTTATTACATTTGTTTGGTATTTTAATCATGGTCAATGATTTGGTCAAATAGTTCCATAATATCTATAATTTTAATTTTATTTATCCTTCATTATTCCATTAACATGACAGTTATATAGTTGAATGGATTATACAAAATAGATTCAAACAAATAAAGGTATCTGAATATGACCGTTTTGGATGGTTAAAATTAATATGACCATTATTTGTTATTATATTTAATATAATATAGTATTTGTATTTAAAAATCATAATAATGTTATAAATATTTAATTTTTTCAATTAAGACATTTTTAAAACCGTCCATGTAAGGTAGTGATGAAAAATTAAACACATCATACATGGAGGTGGTGAACTGAACATAATATGGGTGATGATTTCTTTTTAGAATCAAAGAGATAGAGTTGGTTGATATTTAATCCATGTATAAAATAACATTTTATTATATATATGATATTTATTTAATTATTGAATTATGATTTTAGGAGATTTAGAGGGGGTGGTATATGAATAAATAATTTTAATGAACTAAGCTATGCCAATTACATCTTCCTTGGATATTCTACATTAATCAATACTTAATATTTCTTAGATAAGACTTTTTAGGATATGTTTGGGAGATATTTGGTTATAATTTGGAAATTTAAGGGGTTAGGATGTGTAGATAAAAGGGGTGGTGAAATTTGGTATTTTTAATTGGATGAGAGTTAAAACAACTCTTCTCTTTATTACAAATTAATTCATGATTTATTACATAATATTACACATAAGAAAATTGAGAAGATAAAAAATTCTATTTTATTTGTGAATTAGTTACATTAAAAACCAATATAAATAGAAAAAACAATATATTTATAGAAACATTATTTACCATGATCGCAAATAAAACTGCACGGGATAACCTAGGGACATACATAATAAAGGGGTGATCCATAAATCCCACTTATGGAAATAAACATGTCATAACATGAATGGAAAAATATTTGTTAAAAATTATAATATTAATTTATAAAAAAATTGTGAGAACCGTAAAAATGAATAATAACATTTTTTATAGCATGATAACATGGGAAATATCGTAATATATGAAAACACTACATCATAAACATAGGTCAAAGATAAATACCAAGACATCATGATGTTAAAATAGAATAAAGGAATCAGGTTGACTCCCTATCCCATCTTAAATTCTATCGACACTAAAAATTACTCAATGCATTGGAGCCCTATATAATTTTGGTCGAACCCATCACTTTTATTTCATTCTCAATCTTATGTGTGGAACATATATCATAAAACATAGCTTCATTCATCATCATAATTTATTCCATGATCAATGAGTGTGTAATACATATATGTAAGTACAAATTCAAATGTGTTTATTTTTATGAAGTTGAACTCCACTGATATTAAATGGGTATGGTATTCACTACACCATTGTTTGGGCTTGGAAAAGCATGATGAAATTTTGGAAGAATAACAACATCTCTTAAAAATCATAAAATTGGTTGATGAGAAAAAAATTGGTATCTCATAATTTTGAAATTATATGGGAAATAATTGGGATATGTAAATGATTATCCTAACATTAGGAATTGCAAATAAGTGGCATAAGACAATAAATAAACTTGAATCAAGATAAGAAAGTGAGGATCCCTTACCTTGAGAGCGTGACTCCAAAAGGTTTTTTGGAACTTATTAAGAGATTTGGGAACCATGGGGGGACTCTAGAGAGGGAATGGAAGATTAATTACATGCTCAGAGGATTTTAAGTGAATATATATTGCATCTTAGGTGGTTTATATAGGAAATTAGTGGGAATTTCTTTACTATTTCTCAAACATAGGTTTTGGACTCTATATAAAAAAATAAACAAAACCACAAATCTTCCCCTGGTTTATTCCCATGGTTTATTCCAAATAATATTGGGTTTTATTATTTTATAATTCTAGGGTTCAAAATTAATAAAATTGAACCCTTTATTATGTGTAAGTGAGTCGTATTCTTAAAGAAATGATTTTAAAAACTCAAATATATATTAATGGTTTTGGAGGTTTCTTAATGGATTTATAAATTTACTCAAATAAACATAAAACCATATTTTTTTAAATATAAAACATATATTTTATCATGGATACCTTTATAGTATTTATTAAATCAGTTTTGGGTCATTATGATGTCATAATACACACCATATATTTATTCAGAATTTAATTTTTAGATGAAAATTAGATTGCTTCATAAAATTATGAAAAATACGCCTTTGAATATTTAGATGTTATGATTCCAAAAATATTATCCATTTTATGAAAATAGTTTTCCAAATATTTTTATTTTCTCTTTTAAAAAAAATTGACATTTATTTATAAATGCTGGGTTTTTTTGGCATTGATAGTTTTTAAAGATTTGTAAAAATTAAATTTGACATCATAAAAATATTTTTTAATTTATATTTCATATAAAATATAAAATAATTATATTTAATATAAAATATCAAATAATTATATTTTATTAAAATATTCTTTATTTAAAAAATTCATTTATTTATCAAAATGAATGCCCTAATTGAAATTGAATACGAAATAAAAACACAATTTGTATTTTATTATACCAAAATAAAAATCATTTATACAGTAATAATAATAGTTTGAAAATATATTAATTATTCTATAAAAAATAATGTATGCACACATATTTCTTGGGTCTTGATACATATCACATTATTACACTTGCAAAATGCCTAAGGGTAAGGTGTGTGATGATGATACTTTTATGGGGTGGCTTGGTAAACCTGGTTTGGGTCGTGATCTCGATGATCTTGAAATTATCTTGTAAATTCTTTATATAATTATTATGTTGTTGGATATCAACTTGGGCTTGGTAATTGGAAAACCTATTGATGTTATCTATCTCATATTATTTAATAAATGGGCTTCATAGGGTATGATCCTATAGGTTGAGGTCATCACATCCTTTCATTTTGTCAATTGGATTTTTTAAAACCCTATATTTATTGTAATTACGTGATCACTACTCACTAGCTATATTATCAATGATAATAATTATTAATGGTGTTTTAAATAGTTCATAATAAAACCAAAGGATTTCATGTGTTTTATACTACCATAATACATAATAAGCCATTTTAATTGAAAAAAGGGAAATTTTATTTATAACAGTTCGGGTAATTATAATATCCCCCCTTAAGAAATTTATTGCTCGATATTTTCACTTCCTACACTAAAATAGGATTACTCTATAATAGGATACAAAACACTTTGACAAGGTTCACTGTCACATTTCAAAGAACATTGTCTCTATGACCTAATATTTTCACTGGATGCTCTTCATATGAAATATCATTCTCCATTGGTAAGACCTCTATATTAAGTATATGTGAGGTTTCTGGTATGTGATTATTTGCGAGGGATATATATAATACATCATGTACTTGAGATAGGATAGGTTAGAGTGATAGTTGATAAGACACCACTCTGATACGAACAAGTATCTCAAAGGGATATATGTATCTTAGACTAATCTTCCCTTCTTCCCAAATATCATCACATACTTCTATGAAGATATGTGGAAGAATACCATGTCTCAAACATCAAACTCATGGTCACATTAAAAAATTTTAACATAGATTTTCTATCAAATTTGATTATCCCTAATTTGTTGTTGAATTTTCATATCATTTTCCACCATTTCCGTGACCATTTTAGGACCTAGTAGTTTTCGTTCCCCAACTTCATCCCATCATGCAGGTGTTATGCACCTATTTCCACAAACAGCTTCATTGGAATCCATTTATAGGCCTAGATTGAAATTGTTATTGTATGAGAACTCGACCAGAGGAAGATGTTGGTCCCATACACATTTGATGTAAATTGATCATTCTCTCAAAATTTCATCTAGTTTCTGGGTAGTTTGATTAGATTTTCCATTGGTTTTGGGGTGATAAGTCATGTTTAAGTTAAACTCATTATTTTTAGAATGTTTGATACTTTTCTAGAAGTTTGAGGTGAATCTTAGATCTGTATCAGATGCAATCAATAGTTGTGCTCTATATAGCATTAAGACATCCTTGATGTGTATATGTGTATGTTGATCCATTGAGAGATCCTCTTGAATCACAATGAATTGGTCAGTCTTTGTAAGATTATCCACCACAACCCTGATAACATTATTCCTTATTAATGTCTTTAGAATAATCGGGACAAATTTTTTGGTGACATTTTCCCATTTCAATATAGATATGGGTAATGGTTTCCTCATCCCATTGGATTATTCCATTTCCTATTTCACTTGATAATATACAATATATCTTCATGTATACTCCATGATCTCCTTTATTCTGTCCACTAGGTTAAATACCCAGAGAGGGGGGGATCAGGGTGTGAGAGATTAAAACTACCGCCCCTTTTGAACTTGTTTTGTTGTTAAAAAAACAAACTTCTCTATTCAACCTATAGCAATATATGAATAGAAGTTAAATAATGCATGGGATATAGTGATTTCACTTGGTTCATCCTCATCGTCTTATATTCAAGGAGAATACTACCGCGATGTGCTGATGTACCAAATCCACTATAAGCACACTACTGTTTACAAGATTCAGGCTAGATATTCTATACCTAGGCTCACTATCTTTACAATGGTTAGGGAATTCTCACTATATTCCTAAGGGTCACTCCCTATGTCTCTTCCTCTGGCTCACTATTGGTGGGAAGGATCACCGTCATCCTCTTCCTTTTCTCACTACTCTTAGAAGGCATCCACTCATAATTTATGGACTTGTAGGTCCCTTCATTATCTTTAATGAATAACACATCCTTAATTGTAGATAGATTCTTTTTTTAAGTCCCACTTTCATATACTAATGAAAACCACTTTACTATAGTACTATTGGGAAACTTCAAATCTCTCTTGCAACCAAAACTATTCCTTGTGCGCATGTTTTATTCCTTACATGAAAACCTACTCTTACGCACAACTTCCTTCTTACATGAAACACTAATCTTATTTTCAACTGCCTTAGCATTCACCCAAATATAATATTACATGAAACTTCAACAGGTTCCATGGAATTCCAAATATTTCGCACAACTCCCTTTACATAAAACTCTTATGTGATTCAGATCTCTAATTTCCTCTAAGTATTGAGCTTCTTTAAATAAGGGGTGTCACATATTATTTATAGGTATCCAGAAACCCTACACGAAAGATTTGACACATCACACAAGATCCCCTCTATGGATGAAAAAACCAAAATTTACATATCATTAGGCACATATTTTTATTTGGTGAAACCTCATATTTCACACACATTTTGAAATATTTTTTACAGTTTATTCATTTTCTAAATTTCTATGTTTTGATTATGAAACATGCCTTGCACGTAAACTTCCTTACCATCTTCAATATTGTGTGAAAATATTTCCCTTTACATATTTTTAATTTATTATTTTCAATCATGCCTTGTGCACAACATTTTAAACATCCTTTCACCATCCATGCAACATCCTTTGAAAAAAAATGAATCCAACATTTTTCCAATTTTTAGGCCCAAACATTTGGGAAACACTGGGAGACATAGCCACCATATATACGATCTTTTTGTACCACCTCCAAATAATCCATAACTTTATCATGGTTCTTTATTAATATATTTTGTCAATAATACCTCTAGAACTCCACAACTAACAATGGAAACCCACTTTGTCAACAAACACAATCAACCCAAAAATGCTTCATTTTTACCTTAATGGATTTTTTCCCAGTATCCTTCTTTATATTATCCCACCAATAGTGCTCTTAGAGATCTCGATTCATATTTTTTATTCTATGATGGATAGTGAAGGTTGAACTATGTGCATCATCCAATAACTCCTTCTTTAACTTAGGATTTTATGGTACACATATCCATGACTCAAATCATACAACACCTTCTTCATTAATAATGAACACTGATGATTTCCCTTTTCTTATTGTCTCCGCATTGTTTTGTATTCTCACAATATATCTTTGATCCTCCATTATCTTCTCTAGAAGGGATGGTTTATGAATAATTTGGGAAAGGATTGATAATGTTCCCTCCTTTATGATTCCCATGTCCATCCTTTCTAGATATAATAAGACTGGATCCCTATCAATTCTCGTCAATGATAGATTTTTTATATTATTTCTATACAGAGAATATTAAACTTTATTCACTTTTCCTAGATGGTAGTGAATTGAGAATTTATAGTCTTTGATTATCTCTAACCATCTTTATTGGCACATATTCAACTCTTTCTGTGTGGATATATACTTGAGACTTTAGTGATCTTTGTATATTTCATACCTCTCCCCAAGGAAAAAATTCATCCATGTTTTAAAAGTAAATCTTACTAAACACAACTCCAAATCATGACTTAAGTAGTTTTATCCATGAAATATAATCTTCCTTGAAGCATGGGCTATAACTATGTCATTTTTCATTAACACACAGACTAATCTCTTCTTCTAAGAATAATTGAATACTGAGAAAAGTTCTCCACTTGTGGGTACAGTAAGAAAATATGCAGTGATAAAAATCATATTAATATCCTTGACACCCTCTTCACATTGTTAATTCCAAGAACACTTGACTACCATACGAGTTATCTTGGAAATATGGTTGGACAATCATGTGAAATTTATCACAAATCAGAGATAATACACAACTAATATAAGGAAACTATGGATATCTATCTCAGGTGTTAGCATATTTCATCCTTTAATTTATTTTTTCATTAAAGGGTACATATATGTCATGACCGGCCTTCACCAAAAGGAGGGAAGGGTTAGCAGATTGCCAGGCCCTTCCTTCTTTAAGTTGAGGGAGAGATAATGACCCCCGAAACCCGCCTTTAATAGGTCCCGGAGTAGCGACAATCACCAAGGGTATAAAGTCACACATTAAATGGAAGGCTTTACCCTTTTTCTTTTAATAGGATTAGGAGATAAGATAGTGAATCCCACAACACCAAATTGAAAGTAAAATTAAAGCCAAGAACCATTCCCAGTGCATGTTATAAAAGTAAAATCCACAATGTATAAGGAGACTACAAAGCAATATACTAAAAGAAAGAACAAGATCAACTACGATGATCTATCACAAAGTCTGAGCTAGTACGGTATAACACGATCCCTGAAGTCCTCCCGGAAACCTAAAATCAGTTTTATATATGTAGGGTGAGCATAAAAGTATACTCGGTAGGGAAAAACCAAAGACTCTCATTCACAAGTGGTGAGGCATACTAATGACCTGTGAGAAAAGAGATAACCAAGAAACTAACAAGGAAACTAACCACCCCAGCCTCACCAAGGCACACTCCCCAAATAACACAAGTCAAATAAGGTATATTAATAGCACATCGATGTTTGGGTACCCCGCGCCACCTTACCACTAGTTATTGAAGAAATATTACGCATCAAACCAATCTCGCAATTCTCATCACAATCCCACTGCCATACCCTGCCCGCACACACCTGGGCCACAACCACACATCCCGCCTGCAAACACCTGGGCAACAACCACTAACCCGCCCACAGACACCTGGGCCACAACTGTCACACGTAACCACGCCTGCAAACACCTAGTCCAGAACCACCAGTACCACACCCGAAGACACCTGGGCTAGGAGAACTACTGCCACACCCGAAGACACCTGAGCCTCATCCCGAAGATACTTGGGAAACCACCTGCCCGCACACACCTGGGCCAACCACCACACTACACTGCCCAAAAATTATTGGGCGAATAATGGACTTCAGGCCATCACAGCCTGCCCGGATATACTTGGGCTATCTGGGAAAGGGAGAAGAAAGGAGCTAATAACAATCCACTAATAGAAGTGTTGGGAAAAACACCCTCCCCCGTGAAATGGGGTGTTCGGCAGTAACTTCTCAACTTGGGTGGGGCGCGAATAAGAAACACAAAAACTACAAGTATATGTATAGGTAAAAAGTACTCACCCAATCTATGTTTTTCTTCAGACATCCTAAAGAACACTATCCTTACTATTCATTCATAAGAGAAGAGAACAACACCCAATCCCAAGCCACAACTCACAACAAACCAAATCCGCCTTTTGTCCCATACTTGTCTTCATGTTCAGAATTAATGTTTAAATAAGTTTCTGCACTACTAGGCAACTAACAGCATAAGCACAAACCAAGGGAAAAAGTTACAGCCAACAACAATTTAAGCATTCACACCAAGTTCTATTGCAATGTCACAACAACAATGGGATAAGGGAGATCCATCGAAGTACTGGAACCAAAGAAAACCCCAAGGTACATCCCCATGTCCCCCAATATCCAGGAGCCAACGGTTTCTCAACAACAGGGGATCCCACCCCAATTCATGATACAAACATAGGATCCCATCCTCACCCACATCACCCCCAGCAATCTAATCCCCCATCCAATAAATCCATACGGTCACCTGAAAACAGCCTATGGAGTAAACAACCAAACCAATAATACCAAAAAAAGCCAGACTCAACATGTATTTTTCAGATTTAAAAGATTTAACACACTCCCTGATTTTAATTCCACGGGTCTTAAACTGGGGTTATCATAGAAATGGAGTTAATCCTGGTGCTTACAATTTGTTTAGCCGAATATACGTAATTAACCAATTTCCTTTACACAGCAGAAAGGGGTCACAACCAAAATAAAATCCATTTAAACATCACAGGGGGTAATTGTTTTTTAATGCATATAGAAAGACCACCAACGACCATGATTTTTAGTAGGAGTAAGCCCACACAATCCAGAAACCATTAATCATGAAAGAGGAGAAAAACAGAGCAGCATCATCGATCACACTCATCCCCTTCATTCTTTAAATTTTGTTTTTTATCTTCATTAAAGTTTGGTTCACCCAAATCTACAGAAGTAGTAGTGTACCCAACCCGCAAGATACACAAAAGGGAGAGAAGAAGGTGAAACCCCAACCTGATGATCAAGGATCGACGTTAAGTCCTCGCGTGGAAACTGGAAAACAGGAGTGGCGGGAACTCCACGGAACGTGAATGTAAAACCTCGTAACAGGGGTATGGATCGTCCAGAGGAAGGGTACTTTGAGCAGGATGATCAAGAAAAGGAAACATAGGCATAATACTTTAGGTTATAAAGGCCAATAAGGGGTGCGATACAGCGCTCTCGGATGGTTAAGATACAGAGAGAAACCGCGTAAGGAGCGGGATCGTGGGTTGACCACGCGGCTGGGACACCCCACATGACTTGATTAATTTTTATTTAGTAGGGAGTGTTATTTTATTTTTAGATATTAATTATGGTCTTAAAAAAACCCTGAAATCCTCCAAAAAGTTTAAAAGGCCTAAAAGTGGGGTTACAGGGGAGGCTGTAGAAGAAAAACCTGCCAAAGCTGGGTGACACCGATTAGTCTCGCCGATCGGTTGTGATGATCGGTCTTCCCGATCGGTCGTGCTGATTGGTCCCACCGATAGGTTGTGCCGATCGGTCACACCGATCGGTTCCACAGATCGGTCTCGCCAATCGGTCACGCCGATCGGTCGCGCCGATAATTGGAAAAGGAATGGGTCATGAGGGTCTGGGTCATTACATCAGATATCTCTCAAACCATTCTCTCCCTCGAGAATCAAAAACAGACCTGGAGGGAGGGGGGATCCAAACAACCACCCTGGAAGATACCTCTCAGGAGTTAACCTCTCCGACATAGGAACATCTTATCTTCTGAACAAACATAAACTCCATACCACTCTTTCCCCGTCACATTCAAAACAAAAGGGTCAAACCATCTTGTCTAGTGGGAGAGGGGTTTCCCTTCCTCTGTGTTAAGATACTATCCGCTTTGGGCGGCACTGACTCGCATACACGTGTATCGGCGCATCTACTTTAATGCGTCTTAACTAGGGATCAGGTCCTCCCCTCCCCATTCTTTTAGACACTTCACACACACATCCACAGAAAAGGAAATTGCACATCCATAACCGACAAAGTAAGAATTACACAGAAAAAAAGTACTAACAAAATAGGATAAAACTCAAAATAACTCAGGGTATTGGGAACGCATCTGTGCTTCCCTCTCCCAGGTACTTTCCCTCAATCCCACCATGTCTCCATAACACACGAACCAAGGGAATGGTTTTCCCACGAAGTACTTTATCCTTACGATCCTCGAACATGATCGGTCATTCTATGAAGGTTGCAACATCTTTAATATCTTGCCCTCCCCAGTCGAGGACGTGTGAATCATCATGAAAATATCGTCAGAGCTGTTACACATGGAATACATCATGTATCCTCAGTAGAGGCGGTGGTAGCGCTAGCTGGTAAGCCACTTCACCGACCTGTCGCAACACATGGAATGTCCCGATGAACCTAGGAGAAATCTTACTTCCTCTGCCAAACCTTAGTTGTCCACAATGAGGGGAGACCTTCAAGAATACGTGGTCCCCGACCTCGAACTCCAAGGGTCTGGATGGTGCGCTCTGTCTGCCCATCTTTCTGGGGGTGGAAAGTAGTTCTAAGACCTAGCCAGGTGCCAAAAGCATGCTGTAATCCCTTCCAGACTCGTGAGGTAAGTGTGAATCCTTGTCCGAGACTATGGAACTCAGAACTCCATGCAACCACACTACCTCATCCACATACTTCCTTACTATAGTTCCACTCCACTTGACTCCTTAATCACCAGGAAGTGAGCCGACTTCATCAACTGGTCCACTACTACCCAGACGGCGTCACAGCCTTCTTGCACTTTGGTTAGTCCTATGAAAAAATCCATCGATATGTCATCACACTTCCACTCGAGGAAATCTAAAGGTTGCAACAACCCACCTGGAACACCGTGTTCAACCTTCACCTGCTGACACACTAGGCACTTGGCCACAAACTCTGCCACTACTCACTTTACTCCGGGCCACCAAAAATGTCTCTTCAAACTCTGGTACATCTTGGATACTCCTGGGTGCACTACTAGGGTTGACTTGTGGAACTCACTAAGGACTTGGTCATGCATCGCCTTTGGAACAAAAAACTTTTATCAGAAAATAATCTGGTTCTGACCATCCTCTGTGCACCCTTTCGGAGCAATTCCCTGGTCAACTCGGTCACGCATCACTTCGCACTCTGAGTCTCCCCACTGAGACTCCTCCACTCGACGTAACAGAAAATACTGTACTGTCATCTGATACAGGAAACCTCTACCACTATCCATCCTCGCATCCAGGTGAAGGGATGCCAACTCCTCCATCACCCTCCAAGTGTTTGCCGACTCTTAGACCGCATCCCTATGTGACATCCTACTCAATGCATCAGCCACCACGTTTCCTTTCCCTGAGGTGTAGGAAATCTTGAAATTGTAATCCTGGAGGGACTCCATCCACCTTCGCTGTCGTAAGTTTAGGTCCTGCTGGGAGAAGATATACATCAAGATTTTGTGATCTGTGAAGACCACAAAGCGTTATTTGATGAGGTAATGACGCCACAATGTTAGAGAAAAAACGACCGCTGCAAGCTCCAGATCATGGGTGGAATAATTACACACATGAGGGCGTAGATTCCTAGACCCATAAGAGATCACCCCTTGTCGCTGCATCAACACACATCTGAGGAACTTCCCCGAAGAATCTCAGAACACCTCATACACCACCCCTTCTTCTGGTAGTCTCAGCACTGGGGAACTAACCAATTTCTCCTTCAGATAGCTGAAGGCTGCCTTGCACTGCTCACCCCATATGAAAACCTGGACCTTCTTAGTCAAGGCTTTCAAAGGTGCTGCAACTCGGTATAAGTTGGCTATAAACCTCCGATAGTAACATGCCAGCCCGAGGAAACTACGAACCTCTGCAACGTTCTTGTGTGCTGCCCAAGAAACAACTGCCTCAACCTTTGATGGGTCTATCGCTATCCCCTTTTTGGACACTATGTGGCCAAGGAGGTGTACTTCTCGTGTCCAGAACATGCATTTCGACAACTTCCCATAGAGATGGTGCTGTTGGACGACCTCTAAAACTGGTCTCTGATGCACAGCGTGGTCCTCCTCTAATCTTGAATAGATCAGGATATCATCGATGAACACAACTATGAACCGGTCAAGGAACTCACAGAATATGATGTTCATAAGTACCTTGAACACAGTTGGGGCATTCATAACACCGAAAGGCATGACTATGAACTCGAAGTGCCCATATCTACACCTGAAGGCCGCCTTCGAGATGTATCCCTCCTTCACCCTCAACTAGTGATATCCAGACCGTAGGTCGATCTTCTAGAACCATACTTCCCCTTTCAGATGGTTGAAAAGATCATATATCCTCGGAAGAGGGTAGCAATTCTTGATCGTCACTTGATTCATCCTCTTGTAGTATATGAACAACCTGAGACCACCATATGCCTTCTTTGTGAAAAAGACTGGAGCACCCCACAGTGACACACTTGGTCGAATATAACCCCTATTCATCATATCGTCGATATGAATCCGCAACTCCCGTAGCTCTGAAGGATCTATCCGGTAGGGATCCATTGAAATCGGACAAGCACCAGGCTGCAAGTCTATCCCAAAATCGATATCATGTTGAGGTGGTAGATCCATTATCTCCTCAGAAAAGATGTCCATACACTCACTGATGATCCCTGGTACTTCCACTATCTCAGTATCTACTAACTCTTCTGATAGATCGGCTAACATGGAGATGAGGGGTTCATCTTGCCTACTGCCCTTCTGACCATTCCGCTCGCCGATGAATGTAACACGTCGGCCACCCCTGTATGAGAACACAATCCTTCCTCGTAAGCAATCGATGATTCCACACATAGAGAACAACCATTCGATGCCTAGGATGACATCATATGTCTATATCTGTAGCAGTAGTAGATCCCTGACTGACTGGTGTGGCCCTATCATCAGTGTGTATCCTCTAAAAACGTATAACAAGTCGGTCTGACCTCTGACTAGTGTGCTCAGCACCAGGGGCACTATAAGTCTCTCAGCATCTAGACCCATAGCACGGGCCAGACTGGGTGCAACAAATGAGTGTGAAGCTCCGGTATCGAACAATGCATAAGCAAGGGTAATGAACAAACTAATCGTACCATGAACAACCTTCAGTCCCCCTGGAACTGCTGCCTTCACGGCGTGAAATTGTCCACGCCCAGCTCCTCTGCCCTTCGGCTGTTGGCTGCCACCCAGACCACACCCTGGTCGAGGTCCCTGAGGAGTGCCTTGAGTTCGGCCTCCCCCTACAACGTCGGCCCTCAGAGGAGAGGGATCTCACTGCCCCTACTGCTGCTGCTAGAAGGGCCTTTCTGGAAGTCGCTGCTGAGGCGGGTGTTGGGCCTGTCCGCCGCTGCCGTACTGAACTCAGTCTGGGCACTGATTCCGGAGATTTCCATGTCTCCCATATACAAATCACCTCGGTCCTGGTTCCGAAGGGAATGAGAGATAACCAGGGGACCAGAACTGGAACTGCTGTGGCCTGCTCCCTACTAGTAGGAACCTAGAGGGTCCAGATGCTGGAGGTCTGGTGTTTACAACCTTTCCCTTTGACGGGCCTAGCTGAATCCCCTCTCGTGACACACCACCCAGTGTGTGAATCCTCTCCACCACCTCTGCCTTCTTCTGGATCTCCAAGTATGTCGGCAAGGTGAAGGGGGTAACAGCGTATTCGAGGGAGGGTCGGAGTGCCTCCTCTAAACGTCTCTCCTGAGAATCCTCATATGGAAAGAGGTCTGAAGCAAAGTGGAGGAGATCCTTGAACTTGATCCCCAGATCCCTTACCGACATACTCCTCTACTGGAGGGAGAGTATCTCCTGCCTCTTCTCTGCCTTCATCGTAGAAGAGAGGAATTCTGCCCGAAACTCCTTCTCGAAATCAGCCCATGCCACCTTAGCCTCTCTCCTCTCCCCCAGGTAGAGTGTCCCCCACTGACACGCTTCTCCCCACATCTAGCTGACGGCCAAAGGAACCAAGTACTTGTTCGGAGCCCGGATCAAGCCTAAGTCTATCACCAGCTCCTCTAGCCAACCCTCCGTCTTCATGTCAGAGGTGTTACGCTCGTACTTCTCGAGGGTCTGTCTCTAGAAGGCTCGAAGCGTCTTCTGGCACTGGTCATCCTCCTCCTCCCAATCAGCCCTCTAATGATTGGTCAAGTCAACCTCTTGGGCCTCAATCACCCATACAACTCGTGGTCATCTCCCTAGTGCCATAGCTGTAAGGTAAAAAAGAAATGCCTAAGTCCAAGTAGTGCAGAATATTGTTCTTACATTTTATTTGAATTCTTTATTTATTTTTGAATCCCCAAAACACATAGAAACATGAGAAAACAAGTCATTATGATGCATATAACATTCCTAGGGTCTCTACCTTTCAATCAGTGTAACCTCACTTGGTCGTTTGGTAGGTCCAGGGTCCTTGCATCGGATCACGGGGGGCCCTAAAATTCCATGTCCTAGCAAGTCTTCCCTGGCCTAATTCGTGCACCAAGTTCACCAAACACCATTTCCCTACCATCCCATGAACTCCTCACTGTGATTAACTCCAGACTCTATCCTATCTTTCAACCATGGCTCTCATACCATTCTGTCACGACCCGCCTTCACCAAAATGAGGGAAGGGTCAGCAGATTGTCAGGCCCTTCATTCATTAAGTTGAAGGAGAGATAATGACCCCTGAAACCCGCCTTCAATAGGTCCTGAAGTGGCGACCCGCACCAAGGATACAAATTCACACACTAAATGGAAGAAATTACCATTTTTCTTTTAAAAGGATTGGGAGATATGATATTGAATCCCACAACACCAAACTGAATGTTGAAGTAATGCCAAGAACCATTCCCAATGCATCTTACAAAAGTAAAATCCACAATTTATACGGAGACTACAAAGAAAATACCGAAAGAAATAACAACAACAACTTCGATGATATGTCACAAGGTCTGAGCTAGTATGGTCCAACACGATCCCCGAAGTCCTCCCATAACCTGAAATCAGTTTTATATACGTAGGGTGAGCATACAAGTATACTCAGTAGGGAAAAACCAAAGACTCTTATGCACAAGTGGGGAGGCATACTAATGCCTTGTGAGAGAAGAGATAACTAAGCACCTAACTAGGAAAATAACCACCCAAGCCTCACCAAGTCACACTCCCCAAATAATTCCAGTCAAGTAATGTATAGTAATAGCACATCGATGTTTGGGTACCCTGCGCCACTTTCCCACTGGTTATTGAAGACATCCTACGCATCGAACCAATCTCTCCATTCTCATCACAGTACCACTGCCATACCTCTCCCACACACACTTGGGCCACAACCACACATCCCGCCCACAAACACCTGGGCCTAAACCACTAACCCGCCCGCAGACACCAGGGCCACAACTGTCACATGTAACCACGCCTGTAAACACCTAGGCCAGAACAACCACTGCAACGCCCGAAGACACCTGGTCTAGAAGAACTATTGCCATGCCCAAAGACACTTGGGCCTCATCCCGAAGATACTTGGGAAACCACCTGCCCACACACACCTGGTCCAAGCACCACACTACCCTGCCCGAAGATTCTTGGGCTAATAATGGACTTCAGGCCATCACAGCCTTCTCGAAGATACTTTGGCTATCCGGGAAAGGGAGCAGAAAGGAGATAATAACCAGCCACTAATAGAAGTGTTGGAAAAAACACCCTCCCCCATGAAATGGGGGTGTTCGGCACTAAGTGCTCAACTTGGTTTGGGCGTGAATAAGAAACACAAAAACTACAAGTATATTTATAGGTAACAAGCACTCACCCAATCTAGGTTTTTCTTCAGACAACCTAAAGAACATTATCATTACTATTCACTCATAAGAGAAGAGAACAACACCCAAGCCCAAGCCACAACTCACACCAAACCAAATCCCCCTTTCGTCCCATCCTTGCCTTCATGTTCAGAGTTAATGTTTAAATATGTTTCTGCACTACTGGGCAACTAACAACATAAGAACAAACCAGGGGAAAAAGTTACAGCCAATAGCAATTTAAGCATTCACACCCGGTTCTATTGCAAAGTCACAACAAAAAAGGGATAAGGGAGATCCCTCGAAGTACTGGAACCAAAGAAAATGCCAAGGTACGGCCCCATGTCCCCCAATATCCAAGAGCCAACGGTTTCTCAGAAACAGAGGATCCCACCCAAATTCATGATACAAACATAGGATCCCATCCTCACCCAAATCACCCCCAACAATCTAAGCCCCATCCAAGAAAACCATACGGTCACCTGCAAATGGCACATGGAGTAAACAACCAAACCAACACTACCAAAACAAGGAAGACTCAATGGGTATTTTCAGATTTAAAAGATTGAACACACTCCATGATTTCAATTCCACTGGGCTTAAACTGGGGTTATCATAGAAAATGAGTTGATCCTGGTGCTTCCAATTTGTTTAGCCGAATATATGAAATTAACTTATTTCCTTTACACAGAAAAAAGGGGTCACAACCAAAATACAAGCCATTTAAACATCACAAGGTGTAAGGGTTTATCAATTCACAGATAAATACCACCAAGGACCACGATTTTTTTGTAGGCGTAATCCCACACAATCTAGATACCATTAATCATGAAAGAGGATAAAAACAGAGCAGCATCATTGATCACACCCAACCCCTTCATTCATTAGATTTCATTTATTATCTTCATTAATGTTTGGTTCACCCAAATCTACAGAAGCAGTAGTGTACCCACCCTGAAAGATACACAGAAGGGAGAGAAAAAGGTGAAACCCCTACCTGAAGATCAAGGATCGATGTTAAGTCCTCACATGGATACTAGAAATTAGGAGTGGCAGGAACTCCACGGAATGCGAAAGTAAAACATCGTAACAGGGGTACGGCTCATCGGGAGGAAAGGTACTCCGAGCAGGATGATAGAGAAAAGGAAATGTAGGGATAAGAATTTAGGTTATAATGGTCGATAAGGGGTGTGATACAGCGCTCCCGAACAGTTAAGATACAGAGAGAATCTGCGTAAGGAGTGGGATCGTGGGTTGACCACGCGGCTGGGACACCCTGCACGACTGGATTAATTGTTTTTTAGTAGGGAGGTTTATTTGATTTTTAGATATAAATTATGGGCTTAAAAACAGCCATGAAATCCTCCAAAAAGTTAAAAATTCCTAAAAGTGGGGTTATAGGGGAGGCTGCAGATGAAAACCCCACCAAGGCTGGGTGACACTGATCGGTCTCGCCGATCGGTCGCGCTGAACGGTCGCGCTGATAATTGGGAAAGGAAGGGTTCATGAGGTTCTGAGTCATTACAATATATATCCCATTTCATGTGAGGATATTCCCTAAGAATGCGACTTAATTAAACCAGAACTCCCATTTTTTTTACGTTTCATAAAGCTTCTCCATTCACAAGCTCTTAAGAACAATGCTCAGGTGCTCCTCGTGATAATCCATTTTTTGGATTCTATTGTAATATCATATATAAATAATAAAATAAATTTATTTCGGTAATATATAAGGAAGAAATTATTCAATTTAATGAATATTAATAGATGATTAGTGAATCAAACAGGCTATACTGTGAAATTGTACTTCTCATACCTTTTATTAAAAGAAGTATAGGGGATATCCTCCTTAATACTAACTTGGTAATATCTTGAACAAATATCTAACTTGGATAAGTATTTTGATCCACATATCTGATTCAATAAGTCATCAATCTATTTAAGAGTATAATTTTTCTTTATTGTGATATTTTTGGGATCACGATAATAAATGTAAAGGCCCATTGACACATAATTCTTCTAGATAAAGAGGACTCGTGCACCCCATGGTGAACCACTTGAGCTTATGAAAACATTATCAAAATTCTCTGATAGTTGTTTCTTAAACTCCACAAGTTCCTCAATGGACATACTATACAGATTCTTAGATAATGATATTGCCTCATGTGTAAGCTTGATGGAAAATTCTACCTCTCAGCTAGGAGGAATGCTAGGAAATTCCTCAGGAAACACATCATTGTATACCTTCACAATGGGAATGTCTTCAAGGTTTATTCCTTACATTGAATGAATAATTTGATCTAGATAAACATTCTCATAGGAAAATAATATCCATTCTTTAGATGTTGGTTCAAAAAAAGATTTATCCAAATCCTTTCACTTGTACATAATTGGTGGAAAATTCAAAATATGGAAACTGATTTCCTTCTCACAAAAATTTATATTGGATCTATATAGGAAAAGCCAATCAATAACCATAATTGCGTCAAATTCCACAAAATAGAGTATGAAAAGGATATCTAGGAATTTCATTCCACAAATTTTGATGTGGGAGGAGTTATATACATGATATGCAATAATTTCCCAATATTTTTTTTCACTAATAGCTCTACTTCCCTGATTTTTTTGTGGTATTTTAATAGTTCTAATAAAATTTCATGATATAAAGTCATGAGTAGAACTAAAATAAAAAAGTACGTTCATTATTATTGAATGAATAACTTGAATATCTATCACCAATTCATAGTCGGGAACCACCTTAGTGGATGTGATGGATAAATCTCTCCATTATTTCCTTGGAGGTTGTTGGTTCTCTTTAAAAACCAGTGTCTTATTGCATTGGTTTTCAAAGTGACCTAGTTCCTTGTGGTTCAAGAAATGAACAATGCAATAATGTATTATTGGCACATTCTTTTCCTCCATCACATTTCCATGTTTCTCCTACCGGTAATTGTTAGCTAGGTTTCCTTTCTTCCCACACGTAAATCATTTCCTCATCCCCATTAGGAAATTTATGGGGCTCTTCTTTCCACACCTTTGAAAATTGAGATGTTGAAATTTCTTGGAAACATTATATTTTTCCATCAGAATTAATAATTTAAAAACCAATTTCAACTTTTTTTCCTCATGATACCCTTGAGATTCACCAATCTTATTTCAACTTTGAGGGCATATCAGATAATTTCTTCACAACTATGAAATTCTCGAATCGTCGGGGATTTTAGTAGACTAGGTTTTGTCCCACAAAATAAGAGGTCAACCTTAAATTTGGGGTTAATGAAAAAGAATGAGGCATATCATGCATGTCATGTGAGGTTTGTCTCATACGTCCCAACAGATTCATCATCTTTTTTCTTGAGGGAAAGAAAATCCCTTTCCATTTTCAGATGGAGAGTTCATGGGAAATATTTATTGATAAACATTTTCTGGAATTCCATTCACCCAATAACATCTATCTCTTCCCCATTCTTGGTATTTCTTTATCAATGTACACTACTAATCTGATTCTCCCTATAAATGATAAACCACCAGTAGAACATTATCTTGCTCAGAAAATTTAAGGATGGAGAATATCTTCTCAATTGAATCAATCAATCGTTTTTTACTAAGGGATTTGAAAATCCCTTGAAAGTATGAGGCCTTTATCATATAAAGGTCAAAATCATAGTATTTTATCTCTTAGGGGGATTTGGATGCTCCTCCTAATACAGGTTTCTATTCAAATCATGAGTCATCTGAGAGAGTATCTTCATGAATTTTGAGATTCCTTCTCCTATCGGGTTGGGTATCTCATTAGGGAAGTGATCAAATTTTTCAAATCATTGGTTATTTACCTGATTCCTCATATTTTTGACCATTTTCTAGAATAAAAGGAAAATTATGGATGATTATTTTTAAACTATTAGTCACATAAAGGGGTAATCCATGGAAATTAAAGGGATAACAAATAAATTACAATTATTTCTTAACTTATAATTTTCTAGTCTTCAATCTATTGTTTCCATGATATATTTCCTAACATATATTATTATGGTAGTTTTTGTTCCCATAATAATTTTTTGTAATGATCTTAGTAATCTACCAAAGAAGATTCACTGTGAGTGTCAAACCATGTGTGTATCAAGGCCCATTATTGTGCACCAATTATTGCATGATTTTAACTTAATGTGGTGTTTTCTGGTTTTACACTAATGTACATCTATCCCAGAGCCACATCTACTTGTTGTTTCTATAAAGAGATGTATTTTCTTGATAAAACAGTTAATATATTCATACTAAAATTTAGGGACATTTTCTTTTACTTCTTCTTATCCCTATATATTTATCAAGATTTTTCTATTCCTAATGCCAAAAATATATATATTTTTCCTTTGATACCAACTATAATGACCCATATTTTTATAACACATCAATTCATGATTTAATAAATAATATTTCACAAAATAAAAATTGTAAGATCAATATGTATATTTTATTTGGTAATTAGGTACATTACATAATAATTAAAACAAAAAACACTATCTTTATTGAAAACATCCAAAACAAGATCGCGTTTAAAACTGCATAAGGTAACCTGGGGACATACATAAGAAAGGGGTGAGCTATAAATCCTTGTAAGGGAAATAAACATGGAATAACTTGTATAGAAAATTAAATGTTATAAAATAGGAATATAAATAGTGCATAAAATTGGTCATAATCATAAACATGAACAATAAGACATGATATAGCATGAAAACGTAGGAAATGTGGAAACATTTAAAATCTTTATGTCATAAACATAGGTCAAGGATATCTACCAACACATCATGATGGAAAAATCCCCATAAAAGAAATTGGTTCACTCATAGTCCCAACATGATGTATCAAGAGACTAAACAATACCCAATGCATTAAAGCGCTATAAAAGTTTAGGTTCACCCATCACTTTTATTTCATTATCATTATGTGTGCCACGTAGATCATAAAAACATAGATTCATTCATTATCGTAATATATTCCATAATCAAGGAGTGTGGAATAAATACATGTATGTCCCAATTAAAATAAATTTAATTATATAAATAAAAACACCCTTGATAGAAAATGTGTATGATATTCACTACACAATTGTTTGGCATGAAAAATCACGGTGAAATTCTCATAACATAATGACATCACATAAAAATTTATAAAATATGTCAAGGAGAGTGAAAAGGGTCTATAATAATTTATATGTAAAATTATAATTAATAGAGACATGTAAATACATATCCTAACATTTGGAATTATAAATAAATGGCATAACATAACAAATAAACTTGAATAAATAAGAGAAGGGGAGTATCACATACCGTGACAGTGTGACATAAAATGGTTAGGAGGAGCTTATTTAGAACATGGGGAACCTTATGAGGACTCAATAGAGGGTAGGGTATATTAATAAATATCTCTGAGTAGTTTTAGTGAAGATAAATGGTATCTTCAGTAATATTATATAAAAACTAAGTGGGGATTTCTTTAATATTTCTCAAACTTCTGTTTTGGACTCTAAATAATAAAAAATAACCAAAAACCTAAAAATTATCATTTTTCAATGGTTTCTACAAAATGGGAGTCATTTTAATTATTTTATATTTTCAATGTACTAATTTAACAAAATAATTCCCTTGATTTTGTGGAAGTGAGTCATATTCTTAATGAATTTATTTTTAAACCATAAAATATATTAATGGTTTTTGGGGATTCGTAATAGATTTATAATAATAAAATAATAAACATAAAATGTATTATTTTAAATGGAAACCTATATTTGGTATTTTATACCCTTTATAGTATTTATTGTATACCATTTAGGTCTTTATGATGTCATAATTCACAATGTATATTTATACGATATTTAATTTTTACCTGAAATTTCGAGTGTCTTAGAAAATTATGAAAAAATTCACCATTGGATAATTTGAATGTTCTGATTAAAAAATTATATTTTTTTATAAAACTAATTTTCAAAATATGTGTATTTTTTCTTTTAAAATAACAATCGACATTTATTGAAAATTTGTCATGTTTTTAACAATAACACTTTTAGAACCTTTATAAAAATTTAATTTGAATTCATAAATAATATACTATAATTTATATATAATAAAATTATTAAATAATAATATTTAGTTAAAATATTATTTATTTCATAAATCCATTAGTTCATTAAAATAAATTTATTAATCGAAATTGAATACTATTTAAAAATACCATTTCTGTTTTATTGTGTCAAAATAAAAAACCAAATTTATAACGTAAAAATAAAAACATGTAAATATATTAATTATTATATACAAAAATAATGTACATACTCATATTTAAAGGGTATTTATACATATCCCTTTAATTCACTAGAAAATTCCTTAACGGTATAGTGCGTAGAGGTGAGACTTTCATGGGGTGGTTCGACGAACAAGGTTTGGGTTGTCATCTCGATGAGCTTGGAATTATACCATAAATGGTTACTCTCATGATTATATTTTTGGATATAAACGTGGGCTTGGTAATGGTAAAATACTAGTGATTTTTTATCCCTTATAATCTCTAATAAATGGTCTTCATAGGGTATGATCCTACTGGTGGATTTCATCACTTTGTCTGTGCCAATTGGATTTGTTAAAACCCTATATTTATACTAATCATGTTATCACTATTAAATATATATTATCAAAAATATTTATTATTAATGGTATTTTAAATAGTTTATAATAAATCCAAATGATTTTATGTGTTTTAAATAACAATAATACATAATAAAATTTTTTAATTAAAACAAAAGATTATTTTTTGTAAAACAGTTTAGGTCGCTACAAGGGTGGTGTTTTTGAATAAAATACTCGGATAAATTATTATATCTTTAAATAGTGACTCAAAATGGTATTTAATAGTAAGTTACCTATGAATAAATAGTAAATATGTCATTAAAAAATGTTATAACTCAGAAAAACCATAAAAATTACATCATAAACTATATTGAACCAACTCTTGATGATCTAACATGTCACTGAACCTGGCCTACCACTTGGCTGGAAGGGTGATCCTGAACCCCATGGGATACAAACTAATGTCACCATATCAAGAATTTTCACCTATTAATTTTTTCACCCACTCATAATAATATAAAACTAAAAGAAAAAGCTACCAAAAAACTGACTTGACCATTCCGGTCTTTGGAAATCCATGAAAATGAAATTAGAAAATTAAAATAGATAGAGAATTGAACATGTCATAATGATATAAAAATACATCCAAATTATAAATCTATTTAAATATAGTGGAATATTAAAATACACTGAGCATAAATTACCAAAACAACAACCCAAATAGAAAGGGAAATTGAACTCAAATAGCACCACAATCACCACAAGTGACAAACAATCACTCAACATATCCCAGTAATCCATTAATAGACAAGCGTGAACCTCATAGAATGGATACATAATAGGGAACTTAAAAGATAAAAATAATATATTAACACACCTAGATGTGCATGAAATGTGTTAGTTATGAATTCCTAATAAGATCTCACCAAGGATTTTATGAAATTCCCTTCACAAATGTTTTTATACATTTTATTTTTAACATAATGTATAAAAATAGATTTTTTTCACTTGTTTGTATAAAGGAATATAGGTAAAAATTACCAACACAATTTTAAAACACCCATAATTTATTAATTTAAACAAGGTAAAGATATATTCTTTTTATTTTAACATTTTCAAAACATTGAAGGTTGGTATTTAAAATTATTTAAAAAAAATACAAGTTCTATATTCACCCCCACTTTCCATCATGCTTTATAAAAATACCATTTTTCAACAACCCACATGGATATTCATTTAAAAACATAGTATGCAAGACAATTTTTTTTTTTAAATAATGATAAAGTACTCTCAATGTGAAATACAATAAGAACTAGGAATCAAGGTATCAAGAAAATGTCACAAAAATAAACTCAACCAAGCATTGGTTTATCACAATTGAGAATTAGGGGATAAAAAAAGAGGATAGTATTGGAACCCCTAAAATATACTGAAAATTACATAAGAATTATTGTGAACTACTTAGGACTCAAGTATCATGATTTGTAATACAGAACGATACCTATTTCAACACTAAATATAATTTCCATCATATTAGTCCTTACAATATTGTTGGGCCCTCTAACAATCCTAGGAGTCCTCAAGACACCATGGTCATATTAACAATCACTAAAGAAGCTGACATCAATGGTAAATGAACCATAGTCAGAGCATAAAATACACTAGGGGTTTTCCATTACCCAATATCCTACATAAATACCTATGATTATAATAACATTTCAAAAAAACATGATCAAATAAACAAACCATCACAAGGGACAAATCAGAACAATTTGAAATAAATCACATCTCACCTATTACACCATCACATGAAATAAACCCTTTTTAAATCCCTGAATAAGAATCAAAATAAGTTATAACATATGAAATATCCCCCAAATAGTCAAAATCCACAAGGTAATAAAAATTTCAAATGATATTAATTTAAAGTATCATTTATATTATATATTAACTTCCTTTAAGTGTCAACTATGATTTTGAAAAGAGGCTACGGATACTAAGATATTTTACACCATTTATAATATCTTATAAAAAATACTTTGAAATAAAATTATCAAATCACACTTCGAGATCCACTTACAAACTAATAAAATTTCTTAAAATATTTATAATTGATCACACAACCAATGAGTCTTTAAATATAGTCCAAAACCCCCCTTTTTTGAGAAATCCTTTCAAACAAAAAATATTTCCTTTATAAGTAAAATAGTTCTAATAACCCCTTTAAAAACAATAAATTCATCTAATGGTGACAATTAGTAATTTTCATAAACACTTGGATAGATCCAAATTAATTTTAAAATTAAACTTGAAATCCATTGAAAACTAATCTCATGCCAATCCTTTAAAATTATTTGAGAAAACATTTGCATCCCCTCGTTAGAAAACTATATGCATATAACATTACAAGAAATTATTTTAAATCACTAATAATCAAATGAAATTAATTATAGGGGATATTATATAGAAACAATTACCTCATCAATGTAAAAAATTAATTGCAACATTTTACCTTCGATGGAGAATTCTCAACCAAGGAAAGAAATAGCCATCACATCCCCTAAAAAATCAAAACCACAACATCAAACTCATTGTGAACACTAATAATAAGCCAAAAAATGGTTATGCTTCATGAGAGAAATCAAAAATTGGGGATATGGAAAAGGAATAATAGTGGAATTTAAATAAGGAATAATAAAGGTATTACCATTAAAAATGATTGAAATCATAAGAAAAATAGGCTTCAATCCAATGGTGAGGTGAAGGGACCCCTTGGCACACACTTCCTTTGGCTAAACTAAATGTGGAAGAAAAGAATAGAATATCCCTTAATTAAAAGGAGGAAATAATGAAACTTATAATTTTTTAAGAATTTGTGGTTTTGTTTCACAATTTGAGAAACCATGATGGGGTCACTAGATATGCACAAATAACTCTCTTTATTTCAATTAACTATTAGAAAACCCATCCACTAGCCAAGTGAACCCACTATATTAAATCTCAAACCCCAGCCACATTATTGTCACAGAATTTTCCTAACCATGCTAATATAGTGCGTTACACAAATCTCATATTAAGGTAAGATTTGAGGCGTCCATTACGAATTAAAAGGTTCAATTTGAATCATATATTACCTATACATGCTAATATTTCATGTTCACAAATGAACTGTGGGCCCCTATAATAAGGGTTCTTGCATGTTTCATATTAAATTATGCATTCTAACTTATGCACAGAAGGAACCCCTACTGATGGGTCATTTTCATGGTTGGATAAACTATTTAGTGGCCATCAAATATCCTGAAACCAATTAAAAATTATATACTATTACTGTTTCAAATCATAAGAATCCAAAAAAGTAAATTACCACAAACATAGAATAAAATTATACAAAATAATAAACAATTCTGAAATTAGGGTGTCAAATTAAACCCCACCAAACCACTTTATACCCCCTAAAAATTATTTTCTAGATACGAATCTATAGAAAGAATGAAAAATCAAGAAGGAAATAATACCAATGAAATATAGAACATGATACATCCTTTATAAATCCATAAAAATGTATAAACAAAATTAACAACGTCAAGTAGAACCCAAACCACAATCATTAATCACAAGACTATAAATGATAAAAACATGACACAAGTCTCCCCGTAATTAAGAATTGATCTGAATTTGTGGGAAAATGGTGACATGTTCTATAATTATAGAATATTTTTGATGGTTTCTATAAAAAAATAAATAAATAGAACAATTGGATTTGAACAACCGTGGGAATCTATAAAGGTTAGATCACATCTAAAAGCAATCGCCATCCAAGAAACAATAGTAAGACCCCAAAAACAAGAAACATATAAAATCATAGGATCAAGTCCTATAAATGATCCTCAACCATTACATTAAATAAAACCATTGAACAAGATAATCAGAACATTACTTAATAAGATGATTATGTAGGATCTATCCATGGGTTACCTAATAGAGTGTAAGTGGTGATCTAGGACCACATATCTTTGTTACCCTCACAAAATAAACAAAAAATGATCCAAACTGAAGTTATCAAATGTTTAATCTCAACTCGCTCCATGCATGTACTTGTCACCCCAAACACAGATCCAAGGAATTCCCATGACCTATCAAACAAGAAAAAACTCACGCACAGACCCACCAAAATATATCTGTATAAAAAAGTCACACAAATAATGATAAAAGATCTGTGAACATTATATAAATCCACCATTCTAAAAAGTGAAACCAAAGATGCATCCAAAGAACATTCTCATAAAATCCACCTCAAGTTCACAATGTATCTCAACCCATTAAAAAATCTAATAATTAGTTATCACCCCAAAACCAAATATGATCAATTCTCAACCAAGAATCACTACTACACAACTAAAAAATGATAATAACACCCACTTATCTATCTGTATTTGGGGAAAAAGTAATATCAGTAAGGGTACCATTCCTAAAATGAATTCTCTACCTTTAATTGAGACTTTTCTTGGGGGATTCAAATGGAATGACACGTGAAAACAACCCGGTCATGCATCCCAATAAAAATCATGGTAAAATATCAAAAAGATTCCACCCTTAAACCATTAATCTAAAAGAAGGAGTCACCCAAAGTCATTTTAAAGGAATAATCATATTTTCAATGACGTAGAGTCTTTACTTAGTTAATTTAAATAATTTAGAAAAAAAATCACCCCCACCCCCCATTTCAAATAACTTCACCCATTCCTAAAATGTTTCAATATCAACCACCACTAAATTTTCAATTAAAACCCAACCATCTTTGAAAACACACTCCAAAAAGGGAAAACAATACTATAAACTTAAACCAAAATAAAATAATTAATACTAAAAATATTAATATGATTTATAATAAAATCACCCATTTTTAAAACATTCCAAAAATATTTCCTAAAGATAAGAAATATTTAAATTACTTTATAAATGTTCCATAAATTTTTTTTAAAACCAAAACATCATCGTGGTTTCATAATGAAATCAGACACTTTAAAAATGGAAAATTTCATAAAAACCAAATTCAATTTATAACCATTACCTAGGTCATCATTTTAAACTGAAAAAACTTTTATATAAAATCCACCTTTTCACACAAAATTATTTTTACAATAATAATATAAAAATCTAAACATGACAATTTTAAACTAAGTAACAACATATAATTGGACCCACCTTGATTATTTTCTGATTACCAAGAACCACTCAAATCAACTCGAGAAATAAGGGGTATAAATAGTATAACTATATAAGATATTGGACAATTATTTTATTGGACACATTTTTTTATAAACCAAGGTCCAGACTTGTTGTAATTCCAAATATGATTCTAAGATCAAGATCTTGGTCACTTCCTAGTTTATCAGGTCATGCATGATAACCTCAATCCATTAATCATTTATCTTATTTTTATCCAAAATACTAATAGAAACCATACATGAATCTCATACCATGTCAATGAGTACTAAAAATGTTCAACCATTATTCAAAACTACATTCCAAACTCAAAATTTAAATCCCAACTATCCATGATGACTCAAGTTCCAACACAAAATATGATAATTGATCACTTGTTTATGACTAACCTCTAGATTCATGATGATAATCCTAAATCTATCCTAACATAATAAACCAAATTAAATAATGGAGGGATTCTATAAAATAAGACCATATCAAGAGACCTGGTATCTAATACCGTATATAGAGATTAATCATGGTATGATATAATATATCACCTGATCTCAAGGCTGTAAGGGTATTCTCAATCCCTAGGAGATAGAAAATAGTATATGGGTATCAAGAACATGAAACTATGAATGGTTTGACCCTTGTTTAATAATAATTTACCAGTAGTAGAAACTTCATAGAAACCAGCATGACCAATCCAAGAATTGGACATCAATGTAAATGAAAAGATCATAAACAATAGATTAACAACCAAACATGGAATAATGTAATAAAAGTAGAACCCAAATAGACAACTTGGTAAAATATAATGGATGTAAAAAACACATTGGGCCAAAAATTACAACACAATAACCCAAGGGATGAATTAAATGGAACACTAAAAACTCCAACATCACCACTAGCATCCCATGATCACTCACAATACACCACTCATCCAACAATGGCATAACATGAACCCCATGGAGTTGTAAAGAAACTCGGAACCTAAAAGAGAAACATAATATTTGTATTCATCTAGATATCTATACAAGGTGTGATCTAAATATTCCAAATAATATATCACCTAGGAGTCTATGAAATTTCATTCATAAAATATTTCACACATTCCAGTTTGATCATAATGTATAAAAATACATTATCCACCAATGTGTATAAAGGAAGTCAAGTAAAAAAGTATCACCACATTTACAAATTAACCATTCATTCTTACGAAAATAAGATATGGAGAACCCCATTTGATTTAAATATTTATAATCAATGAAAATATGGCATTTGAAATTATTTACTA
Source organism: Viscum album (assembly GCA_963277665.1). Classification (NCBI taxonomy): domain Eukaryota; kingdom Viridiplantae; phylum Streptophyta; class Magnoliopsida; order Santalales; family Viscaceae; genus Viscum; species Viscum album. The sequence goes on along the minus strand of OY728139.1, from coordinate 662,393,388 downwards.
CAAAAAGTCCATTAATAAAACTTTCGATCATGAATCATAAAAATCTAGTTTGTTCCTACAAAACATGACAATTTTCCTTTAAAACCATTGTTTCCAAACCATATTAGATCTTAGTTTATAAATAAGTCAAAAGCACACTCAAAATAAAATAGAATCACAACCCAATACCAAGGTATCAAGAATAAATTACAAAAATAAACTCCACCAATCATTTGTTCCAAAAAATCAATATCTATGGGATACAAATGAAGTATAGGATTTGATTACCTAAAAGTTAATAAAAAGGAATTAAGTGTCATAAGAAACTTTCAAAGAGTCAAATACCATGATTTTAACTGGTGACATGAACTTTAGGTTGGCACTAAATATCATTTCTATCTAGGAAGTCATGTCAAGCTAGTCAGGCCCTCTATCCATCCAAACAAATCTCAAGTTATCAAGGTTAAAAAATCCACCATGGTGGTATTGGACATCTATGGGAAATGACCCCCTAGTAAGATAACAACACATGATAAGTGTTTTCACTAACCTAAACCCCTACGTGAATACATATGATTTCAATGAAATTTCAAATAAAGGTTGGAAAATAAACAAACCATCACAAGGAGAAAATATGGAGAATTTTAAAGAAACCTCATCTCACCTTATACACCCTCATAAAAAACATACATGTTTTCATATATATGGATAACAATCATAATATGATATAAAAATATAAAATATCCCATGAAGGTTAAAAATACAGAAGGGCATACCAATTTCAACGTGGTTCAATTGAGGGTCTCAGTTATCTTAGATGAAAACTTTCTTTATGTGTCAAATGGGATTTAAAAAAGAGGTTTAGGAAGTGAGGATATTTTACACTATTTGAAATAATATTTCAGAATATCCATTCAGATTAAATTATCAAATAAACGTTTAAAATTTCACTTAGAAAATAAAAAATTCCCATAAAATATTTATAGAGGATCGAACAAATGAATAATTGTTTCAGATAGTGTAAATATGTGACAAAAAATTTATTTTTATCAAGAAAAACTTTAAAACATAAAATAAATCCTTTATAGGTAAATTGGTACCAATAACCACTTGAAAACCATTAAATCCATTTAAATTAGCAACTTGTGTTATTTCATAAGAAAGCATTTTAAATCCCCAATCATCATATGACATGAATTATAAGAGGTATTTCATAGAACCACCTACCTCATCAAAGTGAAAACACATCAAAACACATTGCCTTGGATATGGAACAACCAAACAAGGAATAAAATGACATCTACATCCCCTGAATAACCAACACTCTAACATTAGACTCATTACAAACCCTAATCCAAACTTAATAGTAGTTAAGTATTTTTAGTGAAGGAAAGTAAAGTGGAGAGGTAAAGTTAATAATAAAGGAAGATAAATAATGAATAATTAAGGTATTACCACTAAAACACATTCATATATGAGGGAAAAGAAGTTTAAAATAAATAGGGGTGGTAGGGGTATCTCCCTTGGCACACCCCAACATCGGTTGAACCCATAATGAATAAAATAATGGGATACCATTCAATTATTATGAGGTAAAAGGAGAAAAATAACAACTTTATGAATATGGGAATCTCACATGGTTTATTCACATAGTTTTTAAAATTGTGTTCCAGCCTTGGAGGAGCAACTGGATAGGCACAACACACCCACATAGTTTGGTCTCCCAATTAGGAAAACCATGTGCCAACCTTACAAAATTGTTTTATCTACTTGCATACTTCTATAATACTTTTTTAAACTATTTCCCAAACTATGTGAAATCTATGTTCCAAACATCCCCTGTGTAAGGGTAAGTATCTTGGTTTCCACTATGTCTCATATTGTTTGGCTTGAATCGTGCATTAACCATGCACACTAATCGTGCGCATTCAAATATGAAATGAGGAACCTTATACATAAGGTTACACACATGGTTTAGAAAAAACATGTGAATTAACATGTGTGCCAAAGTTACCCCTATAGAAGGTTCATCTTAATGGTTTACTAAACTGTGTAGTTACCAAGAAAAAAATATTTGAATAAATAAACCATTTTTTAATTTTCAAGTTTCAAACCAAAATTTCCCAAAAACATAAGTTAACACATGATAAGATGAAGAAATATAAAATTATAAACAATAGTTACATGAGGGTGTCACTTAAACACTATTACAAAATATGGTTTGTATACGATACCTATATGATATTTCACTATTAACCAAAAATTATTTTTTTCATAAAAATACCAAAAGGTAAACCAGTGCTAATTTCAAATTTCTGATTCCAAAAATTATATCCATTTTATTAAAATAATTTTTTTAAAATTTTAATTTTAATTTATAAATAAAATTTTTATTTATTAAAAACACTATTTTTTATGAAAAAATAAAAATTATCACTCCTAGAAAAATTAATTATTATTTCATAAAATCATATTATTATTTATTAAAAAATAACTACATCTTGAAAAACCCATTTTATTCCAATAATATTTATTTAATTTATTATAATATTTTATTTTAATAAAGATATATCATATAAATTTTACTAAATGTATAACCATTGTTTATTGGTATCAAATGTTTTTTGTAACGTTTTTTTACAATTTTATTTAAATAAATTCTAATATAAATTTTTTATATCTTATATTAATATAACAAAGTACATTTTTTCCCTAACTTCCTAAATATAAAATTCATTCAAATTTAGAAACAAAATTTCATTTACAAAATTCTATGTCATTGCAATAGAAAACTATGGCACAATTCTATTAGCAATTTAATTTAACTCCACACTTAACAAAAACACCTTCCTTTGAATTTATTCCATATGGAACTTCCTCAATACCTTTTTGTTCTTCCAAAATGACTTTTTCATGAATGTTTTAGGGTTTCAAATTCTAGGAAATTTTTAAACATTCTCTTATAAACAAATAGAGTCTAAAAACATTAAAAATTAAACATTAGGGGTGTTACCTATAGAAAGATTGAATCTCTAAATGTTGGGTTTTTGGAGAAATAATATTATATAAAAAAATCAGGTACCAATTTTAAAATTCTAATCATGAACAAAGACATTTCTCAATGAATGTGTGAATTGTTGTGTTTGATGTGATACTTTAAGACTGTTCCAATCAAAAATAATCAAAACCAATGATTCATAAAGATCATGTAATTACTGGAGTGAGGATTTTTTCCCAAAAAAAGTTTATATATTCCTAGAAAAACACACAATTGATGAATTTTCATAATTTTTTTTTTATGGAAAGTCTAAATTTAATGGAAAATATTTTTTTGTGGATAATAAAAATCAGGAAAAATATATACAATGAAGAGTAACATTTTTATAGTATCTTAGTGTCTTGGTTCATCAAACAGATGTAAATAAAGCTTTCAAAATAATAAATATGAGAGGAGAACAATTGTTGGAAAAATTAGTGGTTCAGAAAGAGAATAATGTTTTATGATCATATTTTGTTTTATGGAGGATATTGTTATTTAATGAGATGTGTTTGGTTTATAGGGACCAGATTTCACTCCATAATGTCTGTTGGAAAGCATATATGTAAGGGGATAAAACTCTTTTGAACAATAAAATTAAGTAATAATGTTATACAATAATATAGTGTGAAGTTAATGAAAAAATTTTAAGATATGAATGAAGTGTGCAATAGATGTGACCGACAAGGTCTTATCACTAAATGATGTATCATTATCCTACAAGTTTAACCACTTCATCAATAATAGACTAAATTATTTCATTTTAGATACAATATAAATAAAATTGGTATGATATATAAGACTTAAAATAAAAATAATAAATGTTTTGTGAATCCCAAGAAGATTTTTAACCCTATAATTAGTGGTAAAAAGTATAAATAAGAATAAGGATCAAGATATGATAACAATAATAAGTGATTAGTGAAATAATTGAGTTGAAAGTGATATTATTTAAGGTCAACAATATCAATTTTTTTAAATTTAATATGTACAGAGTGGTAATGAGAATAATTTACTTTATCATGTCATAATACTAATGTAATGAAAAAGATAATTTATACTTATTTTAAATGGAATTTGAATTATTACATGGAGGTTAAAGGTTTTTTAGTAGAATACAGAGTTTAATACGAATCTATTTATGACGAATAATAGTTATTTCCCTTTATTCATCAATGGATATGGTATGATGGTTTTGGTCCCCTCTCATTTGTTCATTGAAATTTGTTGTAAAAGGGGGATAAAGACAAAATAAAACACTTTTTATTTAATCTCTTTCTTTATTGACAAAGTGGGATAATTTAAATACATGGTTTATACTTAATAATGGATTGTTCTCTTATTTAGGGGGGGTACATATTAAGAGAGAGTTATTAAAATGGTAAAGTTGTGAATTCATTATGTGGACTATTATAATAGTTTTGTTCAGTATGGTCTTTATAAAATTTTTATACATAGGTTCAAGGGGTAGTTTTGAGAAATGTTTGAAGAATTGATTCTCAATTGGCATTAGGAAGAATCAAGGGATGTGAAAATGAGAATGTAATTCATTAGTATGGATAACAACATATTATTGTTCAGTTTCCATATTTCATACAACATTTTAACTCAAGTAGGATTTGAACCATTGAATAATGATTCATTTATAAGTGTTATGAGTTTTAAGGTGATTTATAATAGTTAGTTAATAAAAAACTACAAACAGGGAGATTGTTGAGACCAAGAGATATTTTGGGACATTTTCGATCCATTGAAAAAAAATTGAACTTGGGGATATTTTTACAACCCAATTATATTTTGATGTGATATGGAGTTGATTATGTATCCTATAATATGTGGTATTTTTCAAGATAAGAAGAAATGGAGAAGTAAATAATTTTATATATTTTTTATTTTGGAAATTTTTTTCAATTCAAAAATCATATTCAAACACAAAATAATTAATTTTCTTAGCGTGGTCAATGTTTCATGGGATTTTGGAGGTGTTTAGAAATATTATAGATAAGTTTAGTAATATTATGGAGGTTTATAGAGTTTACTAGAATTTAATCTAAAAAATGATTAAGTATAAATTTGCATTAGTTTTCCCTTATGAGGTGCATAAGTTCTTTATTCCAAGAGACCTTAGAATTAAAAAAAGGAAAGAAAATTCTTGTGTTCGAGGTTTTTATTATTAGAATAACTAAAAATTTGAATGGTAAAAGACCCACTCAAATTAGTAAAGGTTTATATATGAATATGATTAAAATAATTACAAAAGGGAGAAACATATTTCAATTTTTAGGTTTTTATATTCAGTATATAAGTTTTTATCAGTAAGCTATAAATATGGAAATGTCCTATATATAGGGTTATTGGGAAGTTTTTTTTATGTTTAAGGATTTTATATTAATATGTGATGTATTTTACAAGGTAGATTTATATATAACATTTTACATATATATTTAACATTTTTTGCAAGACTCACTAGAGATGTATTAAAGGGGTAATCTACTATATGATACATAAAATTTATTATTTCTTACATTAATATTTCTAAGTGTATGTGTATAAATTTTTCTCTGGTTTATAAGTTCATATTCTTGGTCAAAATATTAGATCTCCGAAATTTTATTAGGACTTTTGGAAATTACTAGGGAATTTTAGAAGGATTTTTAGAAGGTAAAGAATAATTCAAGAGTTGTTTTTTTAAATCAAATTATGTTAATTCAAGTATTTATGGAAAACCTATCATTATTAAAATTATGCTTCAAGGATTGGATAATGATGGTTTACACCATGGAAATGATATTGTGTCATGGTCTTGTAAAGTTATTTAAATTTAAGAGTTGACACACACTTTGTTGGTTAGAAATTAATATTATGTTTTTTTATTTTTTGGGAAAAAATTGGTTTGTGTAATGAAGAAACTCATTATAATATTAATTGAGAAAAATATTTTTTTCTAGATTTAGAAATTGGGTTGGTCATGTCATAAAGAATCTATTAATTCCATGAATTATGTCATAGTCCACCTAGATGCATCTAATTACTGAAATAGAAAATTAATAATTTTAAGGGGAGTTTGAGAATAAGTTAAAGGCATTTCGCTGTTCAAATTTGAATTTGATTTTAAATTTAAATTTGAAGAAGATTTTATTGTTGAGTGAGATGTATAAATAGGTTATTAAATAGAAAGAAACTAAGAGAAGTATTGTGTGTTGTAGTGTAGGGAGAAGAAAATTATTATCAACAGTAATACATGTAGAGAGATATAATTATCATGTGGATAATTAAAGTGATTGAAAATGAATAAGTGTGTTGTGTGGTTCTACTCAAACAGAAAGAGGATAAATACAAGCAGTAAAAGTAGGAGGATAAGAAAAGAATACATAAAGTAATATAGGTTGAAGAATAAGAAGAAGAGAAAGAACATAGTTTTTTTTCAATCATCACTTCAATATATTCTGGTTAAAATAATATAGTTTAACCTATTCTTAATAGAGAATAAGTATAGGAGAACTATAACATTGTTAGGAAACAATAATTATATGAATAAGGATAATAACTACCTCAAAAAAACATGTTGCAGAGTATTAAGTTTGATCAACAGGTAAAACTATCTTCTTATATCGGTAGAATAAATTGTAGATATTTTTGTATTGTAATTAAAAGATAAACCCTAATCATTTGTATCTATTATGGTGATTCTATTGGCTTCGATTATATCAAGTGATTCCTGATAATTCCAAGTATTAGCTACATATTTTCATTAGTGACCCTTATGATCATATGAGTGCACAATAAAAGTGTGATGGAAAGGTAAATTAAATAATTTCACCACTGTTAGTGTTATAACAACATCATGGTAAAGAAACATTCAATGAACAACCTAATAATCTCATGTGATTCAATTAAGCATGTGAAATCATGATTGAAATTGTAACTCATTAAATTTCGATTCAATATGTGTTCCACTAATTATCAGTGACCATTTTTTGAAATAATCAAGGTCATATCCTTCAATATTATCCAAGTGAACCTATAAATCATTATATTATTATAGTCACTAGTATCTAGGTGATATCATGAAGAATCAAATATGATTTTTATGGCTTCTTGATCACCAGATCACTATATCTTTGATATAAGAAAATGAACATGGATCAAGGTGTTTATATCCCCTCTTTATCACTCTATAATTTAGGAGATAATAGATAAAGGATCTCAAATTTTATGGAAGGATTAATCCCTTGAAATTGACCTTCTCATGGCTAATAAAGTTCGATTTAGACTATCAAAAATTTTATATAGGCCCCTGTATAAATTGAACCTTCTAAGTAATCCATAAAAGTTATTAAATGACTTAGTAACTATGTTATAAATTTCATTTTAATTTAATCGCATGCTGGTAACATCAAACATCTGTTACTAGATAAATTCAAGTCATTAACTCAGATTTATTCTCCCATTAAGTACTTAATAGTACATGAATAATATTATTCATTCACAAAAATTATTATTTTTTACTTAATAACATGTTAATACAATGAGTAAATAAATTCGAACATATTATTCTAAAATTGAATAATGTTTAATTTATTAATCTCTTGGTGATCATTAAATCTAGAACATCACCCAAACCTCATATTGGGGACCACTATGCCCTAAACTCCAATTATCTAGAGTAGGAAAAACTTTTGAATACTCATAGTATGTGACCCTTTAAGACCGTATCTTGGTATTATTGAGTATCACTTATAGACTAGGAGTGAAGTCTATTAAAACATCAAGGTCCCTAAGAAGATAAGGTGTATAAATAGTATTTAAAATATATCATATGAACAAACACAATGTAATATAACCTATTTTTTACAAATATCCCTAAATAAGGATACGTAACTTGGTTCACCATCCTTACTTTATTAAATTATTATTTATATGACCTTATTGGATAGTCTAAGCCTATTTTACCATGGTTTTGGATTTATTTAATGAAAAACCATTCCTACCAAATGGGATTGATATATCTCTTCCTCTTCTTACAAGTGATAAATCTTATCTTCATCAATCAAAAAACTCTATATGACTAATGACAAACCAGAATCAAGATACCAAACCACACACAAAAATGTCCTGGTTTTTGTCATGCATACAATTATGTGATGAAATGATACATAATGATAATGATATCAACTCAAGTAGCCAATACACATGTCTGTATATGGGAACAACCAATGAGACCTATAATATTTACTGTTCCAATTGGTAGGTTAATCCTCACGATCTCATATACTCAAGATCACCAAGTGATAAATTAATTAGAAGAAGTCACAATGCTTAAGATCCCCCAACACCTAATAGTCAAAAAAAATTCCTATTATAATGATGTCTTTAGACCATGACAAATATACATAATACTACTATCATATTATCTTGTGGTTCTTATTATAGCTGGAAAATGCTGTAAATTTCTTATATGATATATAATCTAATGATATTACCATATATATAGTATATGAATTGGTAATGTTACTATCATGTTAAGAAAAAAGAACACACACACACAAAGATATATATATCAAATTATATATATATATATATATGTAATGGAACTAAAAGTATGTGAAATATTTGGGACTCGGACACCCACTAAAAACACACCCACTTTCACTAGATCCAACTACAAACAACTCTCAACCCACTATCTCTCACATAGAAATATTTCTTTTATTGATATATGGATTTATCCAAGGGTTCTTCCAAATTATACTTTGTGGAAAATTTTATAAATATGTCTTTAACTCTTTGAGTAAAATTCCTCAAGAGATAAAATTCCAAAGTATTTGATTTTTTAACTACTATAACCAGGGATCCTCTGAATGTACCAATGGAACAAAAAATACAATTGTGGTTCGGATGGGATTCTCTGAAAACATTGTGCATGATTTCAATACTTTGAGAACTTTTGGACTCTCTAACAACATCAGACCTAATATGGGTTCAATTAAAGTATTTTTGGTTTCCCCTACTCACTCATTATTTAAAAGTTAAAATATGAGGTGAATCTAAAGGAATCCCAGGACCCCTGGGGTGAGGTACTATCTTTAAGGACTATGAGGTAAATGCAAAGGATTGATTTTATGTCTCTTGTGGTGTGACATATTACCTTGAAGTGTAGATACTAAGAAACATTCATGTTATCTTGTTTGAAAAAATGAAATGTTGGAATAACCTTTGGTTGGAATGTGACTCTTCCACTCTTGTACAGGATATCATAAATGATAAATTACATATTTCATAGAGACTGACAACTAAATGAATAGAATTAATGAACGCATATTTGAGTCTCAACTCCATTGCCAATCATGTCTTCCGGGAGGCCAACATGTTTGTGGAGGGTCTTTTTAACATGGGCATTGGTATGAATCTCACTTGGACAGACTCTCTGATGTATCATTTGATTTATCGTTATTAAAAATTATTCTAATAAACTCTATTATTTTTGAAATTTTTGTTTTATTTCGTAAATAAATACCTTGGCATATTAATCGAGGTACTCTTTCAAAAAAAAAATTCTACACTTCAAGTAACAATCCCAATATCTAAGAAACATTTTTATATCTATAATTTTTCCTTTTCTAAATTGAAAGATACTATGTACTCTGATTCAATTGTATAATCTGATACCATGGGCTACTTCAAAATTTTCTAGCTCACTGAACCGCCATTCTGGGAAAATTTATTTTCAATCTGTGATTTCATGTCAGCATGATCTATCTATATTATTACATCAAGTTCCCCCTCACTACAATCTCTTCATCTCCTCTATAAACCTAGAACATTTCATTTGTACATCTAAAGTACTTCCAGATTGTTTTTACAGCCACCCAATGTGGATCTTCTATATTAGCTTCATATCTTCCCACCTCGTTTAAATTAAAGGAAATATAAAAATTAGTACATATTATGACAACCATGATTTTTATTACAACATAAACACGATTTATTACATAAAACTTCACTTGATATAACAGATAAGATCGAGAGGTTTAGTGTCTTTGGGGCTTAGGATTATTACATAAAAACTTAAAACATGAAATACAATATCTCTATTGAAAACTTCCTTTACATGACCACTATATTCCCTCGTACTAAGCATTGCATGGGATAACCTGAGGACATGCATAAGAAAAGGGTGAGCTATAAAGCCCAGTAAGGGAATACACATGGAATAACATGAGGAGTAAAATACATGTTAGACATTATTAATATCAATAGATCACAAGAGAAACATGAACATAAAGGCATGATAAATCATGATAATCATAACAAGGAAATGTGGCAACAACACTTAACATGGAATTAGCAAGATCCAAGGACCATTGCACATGGAGAATGAGTAAATCCTCATTGCAAATAGAGAATGAGTAAACCCTCATTGCATTTGAATTAGCATGAGTCAACACTCATTTCACATGACTTATCATGATACTATACTTTACCCAATGCATTGGAGTGCTATAAGGGCGCACCCTTCTTAAACATTTCATTTCATACATAAGTGTGCCACGTGGATCATAAAATATGGATTCATAAAACATAATCATTTATTCCACGATAAAGGAATGTTGAACTCATACATGAAACTTTACGATAAATAAGTAAATGTTCATAAAGGTGAATACCCTTGATGGGGAAATTGGCATGGTATTCGCTACACAATGACATTGGCTTAGAAAATCGGCGCGATTTTGGCAGCGTAACGGTGTGACATAAAAATTCATAAAAATGGTTGATGAAAGAGAAAGAGGTTCCTCATCATATTTACATGTAATGGAAATTAATGAGGTCATATAGATACATTTCCCAACAATTGTAATTGAATTTAGATTCATGATACAAAAGTATTGCTTGAATGTAAAAGAGGAGAGAGAAGTTCCTTTCGGAATTTCGGCATAGTAACGGGTGTACATGGGAGGAATTTAATGAGAGATAAAGGGTCTACCATAATTCAAACATAAATAGGGTAGTATGAGGGAGGTGAAAAACCATACCCCAACATTTATAGTTGAAATTAAATGGGCAAAACAACTTAAATAAAATTGTACAAAAATTAGAAAGGAAGAAAAAACCCCTTACTTGGATGTGTGCTTCCAAAGGCTAGATAGAGGCTTGTGAGAGGCTTCTTGGGAGCTTGGGGAACTTTGGGAGGATTATAGAGAGAGTAGGGAAGATTTTGGACGAACTCAAAAGGTTTTGGGTGAGGAGGAAGTGGGAGCTTGGGTGGGTTTATATAGGAAAGGTGAGGGAATTCTTTATATTTAGCTTTGGGACCCCTTATATTAAATTAATCCAAACCACAAACCATCCCATGGTTTTTTCCCATGGTTTTTTGGAAAAGGGAAGAGGAAAATAATATCTTATAAGTCCAAGGTCCAAAATTCTTAAAATATTAGGGTTGCTTATGTGGAGGTGAGTCACACTCCCATAAAAATTAATTTAAAAATACAAGGTGTTTAATAAGTATTGAGGGGTTCATTAATGCTTTGAAAAGTAATCCAAACAAAACCAAAATCACATTATTTTAATGGTAAAACATATATTGGCCAAACTTCAAGATTATTTTATTTTATTACATCACTATTGGGCCATTATAATGTCATAAAAAACATTATATATTTAAACGGTATTTAATTTTTACTCAAAAATTTGACTCTCTCAGAAAATTATGAAAAATTCACCGTTTGATAATTTCGACGTCCTGATTCGAAAAATAACATTCATTTTATCTAAATAATTTTTTAAATATGTTAATTTTCACTTCTAAATTAAAAACTTACATTTATCAAATATTCACGTGTTTTGACAAAAATGGATTTCAAACCATAATAAAAATTTTAATTGCATTCATACAATTACATGATCATTTATAATTAATCAAATAATAATAATATTAATATTTTATTAAAATATTATTTAATTAAAAAATCCCTTAATTTAATAAAATAGATTTCTTAATTAAATAATAACTAAAAACACCATTTTCACTTTAAAAACTATTTACAATGTTTCAATAATGACAAGAAATTATATTCATTATTATATAAAAAACAAATGTACATGAACATAGTACTATCGATTAGATACATTACCCCTTAAAATAGTCGCATAAGTCCTAAGGGTAAGGTGTGCAATGTTGATAGACTCTTGGGGTGGCTTGGATAACATTGCTCACGTGGTAATTTCTATCAACTTCCACTTCTCCCGCAGACGGTTCCGTTCGAGCTTGACATGGTGAAGTTCAGCTTGGGAATGGTCAAGAACGAAGCCCAAGGATGCCACCTCTTTTCTGAGCTCTGATAAATGGGCTTTGTATGGGGTAATTCTACTGGATGAGTCCATCGCTTCCTTTGTCTAAGTAAAATTGGATGAGTTAAAGCCCTATATTTATACTAATCATGTGATCACTATTCCACGACTATAAAAGTAACGGTCAAAATTCTTATCATAAAACCAATGAAGTTGAAATTTTATTAAAACATTTTATATAAAGAGACATTTAACAAGATCAAGAGGGATTTTTCCATTAATGAAACTTTGCATCGTTACAATATTCCCCCCTTAAGAAATTTCAGCCTCAAAATTTTCATTTTCCCACACTAAAACATATGTGGGTAACTCAGCATCATCACTTCCTCAGATTCCCAAGTTGCTTCTTCAATCATGTGGTTTCTCCACAACACCTTGATGAGGGTCATTGTCTTATTTCGTAGAACTTTTTCTCTACGATCTAAGATCTTCACTGGTTGCTCCTCATAAGAAAGATCGTCTTCCAATTGTACCACCTCAGAAGAGAGTAAATGTGAAGGGTCCAGTATGTAATTCTTTAAGTGGGATAGATGAAAGAAATCATGTACTTTGGCCATAGTAGGCGGATGTGCTTGTCGATAGGCCACATCCCCGACACTATCAAGAATCTCGAAGGGGCCTATGTACCTTGGACTTAACTTCCCTTTCTTTTCCAAACCTCATGACCTTCTTCCACGGAGATATGCGTAGAAAAACCATGTCTCCAACTTTAAACTCAAGGTCTTGTCGACGATTATCTATGTAACTCTTCTGTCGACTCTGGGCTACCTTGATATGATTCAGAATGGTATTCACCTTCTCCAGCATTTCCTCAACCATTTCTGTTCCAAGCAGCTTACGTTCACCGACCTCATCCCAACATGCCGGTGTTCTGCACCTTTTCCCATACAGTGCTTTATATAGTGCCATTTAGATGCTCGAGTGGAAACTGTTATTATAAGAGAACTCAACCAGAGGAAGATGTTGATCCCATCCTCCTTTAAAGTCCATTTAGCACGCTCTCAACATATCCTCAAGTGTTTCGATAGTCCACTCGGATTGGCCATCAGTTTGAGGATGATTGGCCGTACTGAAGTTTAGTTCAGTATTCAGAGCATGTTGAAGACTCTTCCAAAACATAGAGTTGAATCTTGGATCTCGGTCAAACACAATATATAGTGGTACTCTATGAAACCTTACCACTTCCCTGATATATAACTGTGCCAGTTGATCCAATGAGAAATCCTCCCGAATAGAAATGAAGTGTGCAGTCTTTGTAAGATGATCCATAACAACCTAGATTGCATTGTTTCCATTGGATGTCCTTGGACGTCTGGTGAAAAAGTCCATGATGATGATCTCCCATTTCCATTCTGTTAGGGGAAATGGTTGCATCATCCCTTTAGACTTATGCCTATCTACCTTCACATGCTGACAGACCAGGCACTTTGATGTATATTCAGTGATCTCCTTCTTCATATTATCCAACCAAAAGTTTTCTCAGAGATCTCGATACATCTTTGTGCTCCCTGGGTGAATAGAGAAATATGAACTATGTGAATCATCCAAAAGTTCCTTCTTCAGCTCCGGACTTGATAGAATACATAGTCTTTTCCCAAACCGCACAATTCCTTCTTCATTAACATAAATTTCCAAGGATTTCCCTTTTTCGATAGCTCCCACTTTTTCTTCTATTCCCACATCATCCTTTTGAGCATTCTTTAACCTTCCCAAAAGAGACAGTTAAGAAATAATTTGTGAAAGGCTTGATGATGTTCCATTCTCTATGATTCCCATGTCCATCTTCATCAAGTCTAAGAAGATTGGATCCTTCTCAATTCACATCATTGATAGAATCACTGGATCCTTTCTACTTAGGGCATCTGCCACCTTGTTCGCTTTTCCAGGGAGGTAATGGATTGAACAGTCATAATCCTTGATAAGCTCTATCCATTTTCTCTAGCGCATATTAAGCTCTTTCTGTGTGAATATCTATTTAAGACTCTTGAGGTCAGTATATATCTCACATTTCTCTCCATAGAGATAATGCCGCCAGATTTTCAAGGAAAATATCACCACCGCTAACTCCATATCATGCATTGGATAGTTTTTCTCATGGATTTTCAACTGCCTTGAGGCATAGGATATCAATTTATCATTCTGCATTAGCACACATCCTAAGACCTTCTTCTAAGCATCACTGAATACCACAAAAGCTCCCCACTTGTGGGTAAAGTGAGCACGAGCGTAGTGATAAGCCTTTTTTTCAACACCTTGAAGCTTTTTTCGCATTCATCACTCCAAGAAAACTTTACTCCCTTTAGATTTATCTTGGTAAGAGTGTTGGAAAATCGTGAGAAATTTATCTCAAATCGTCGATAATATCCAGTTAACCCCAAGAAGCCACAGATATTTGTTACTAATGTTGGCCTCATCCATCCCTCAATTTCATCTGTTTTGGAGGGATCCATAGATATCTCATTGCTTGTGATGATGTGGCCCAATAATGAGACCTCCTTCAACCAGAACTCACAATTTCTATAATTTTCATAGAGCTTCTCCTTGTGCAAAGTCTCTAGTATGGTTCTTAAATGATCCTCATCATCCTATTTGCTTTTGGAGTATATTAGAATATCATCTATAAAGACTACATCAAATTTCTCTAGGTAATCTCTAAAGACTCTATCCATCATGTCCATGAAAATTTCTAGAGAATTGGTGAGTCCGAAAGGCATTACTATGAATTCATAGTTCATGTATCTTGTACAAATATCAGTCTTGGGGACATCTTCCTTCTTCACCCTTACTTGATAATATCCCAACCACAAATCTACATTGGAGAAGAATTGTGCTCCATGCAGCTGATCGAACAAGTCGTCAATTCTTGGGAGATGATACTTGTTGTTTATCATGATTTTTTTTAGTTCACGATAATTGATGAAAAGCCATATTGACACATCCTTCTTCTTGACGAAGAGGACTGGTGCACCCCATGGTCAAGCACTTGGGCGTATAAACCCTTTATCCAGATTCTCTTGTAGTTGTTTCTTCATCTCTTCAAGCTCTACAAATATCCATTCTATATGGAGTCTTGGATATTGGTAAAGCCCCGGGTATAAGTTCAATTGAGAATTCAACATCCCTTCTAGGAGGAAGACCAGGCAGTTCCTCGGGAAACACTTCAGCGAATTCCCTCACAATAGGCATTTCTTCAAGAATAGTTTCATCCTTGGACTCAATAATCTGAGCTAGATATGCGTGCTCATAAGGCAGTAATATCCACGCTTGAGATGATAGAGCTAAAGGAGATTCATCTTCCTCTTTACACTTGTAAATAATTGGGGGTCGATTCTCCATATGGAGCGTGACTTCCCTCTCCCGACAATTTATGTTGGATCTATATAAGGAAATCCAATCCATGCCAAGAATTGCATCAAATTCCACCAGAGGGAGTTTGAAAATGTTCGCCAGAAAATTCAATCGACGGATTATAATAGGGGAGGACTTATATTCATGGGATGCAATGATTTCCCCATTTTCCGTACTCACCGACATCTTCACTTCCATGATTTGTGGTGGTGCTGAGATTTTTCTACTAAACTTTTGAGATATAAAAGAATGCGTAGAACCTGAATCAAAAAGTATGTTCGCTATTCTTGAATTAATAACTAGCGTAGCTATCACCACTTCGTTGTCGGGGTTCACTTCGGCAGAAGTGATGGAAAAATCTCTTCCTTGCTGCCTTGGAGGTTGTTGGTTGTCTTGGAAAACCCTTGGATTAGGGCACTGATTTGTAAAATGACATGGTTCTTTGCATTTGTAGCATTGAACAATGCATTGAGGTTCGATTGGAGCGTTCCTCTCCTCTGTCACAGCTGCGGGTCTTTCTTGCCGACAGGTAACAGCAAGGTTCCCTTCTCTTCCACACCTGAAGCATTTCCTCATCCCCTTAAGGCAATTTCCAGGGTGCTTCTTTCCGCACTTTTGACAAGTGGGGTGCTGGATCTTCTTAGCACCGTTGGATTTATCCATCAGCCCACCAGCATTGAATTCCACCTTAAGCTTCTTATCCCCATGATACCCTTGTGATTCTCCAATCTCCATTTCGACCTTGAGGGCACATCGGACAATTTCCTCATTGCTGTCAAAGTCACGGATCTCTAATGCTTTCCGCAGGCTAGGCTTCAGCCCACCAAAGAAGCATTCAACCTTGCATTCGGGCGTAATGACAAATCGAAAAGCGTATCATGCAAGCCTTGTGAATTTTTCCTCATACGCTCCAACATATTCTTCATCTTTTTTCTTGAGCGAAAGAAATTCCCTTTCCATCTTAAACTGGAGGGTGTGCGGAAAATATTTATCGAAAAACATCTTCTGGAAATCCTTCCATTCCAACGCCTTAATCGCCTCCTCAGGCTTCGTATTTTTTATCAACGTCCACCATTGATCAGCTTCACCCTCCATACAATAAGCCTCCATGAGAAATTTCTCTTGTTCAGAACATTGAAGGATTGAGAATATCTTTTCAATGGAGTCGATCCATTGTTCAGTGATTGTGGGATCAGATGATCCACTAAAAGAAGGAGGCATTTGTCTCATGAGGCTCTCGATAGTGACTTTTTATTTCTTATGGGGGGTTGAACATTCCTCTTGAATCGTGTTTCTATTCAAAACCTGAGTTCTCTAAGAGAGAAGTGTGACAAAGTTCACGATTACCCCTCCCATTGGATTGGGTATCTCATTAGTACAATCATCACATTGATCTTCACGACGGTTGTTAGCCTGAGTCCTCCTATTACCAGCCATTGGCTAGAATAAAAGGATAGTTAGGGGTAACACATAAAGGGTAATCCAAAGAAAAAAGTTGATGAGTTATAAATAATCATTCATTTCCTTAACTCATGAGTCTATAGGCTTCAATCTAGGATTTTCATGATCTGCTTTCTAACATATATTCTTAGGGGAATTTTTTTAATTCCATTAATAAGGGTTAATACTAAGCTTGTGAATTTACCAAAGCATATCCCCTGGGAGTGTCGTCACCAAGAGTGCAGCAAGGCCCGTTGTCATGCACCAGTTCCCGTTTGAGTCTAGCTCAAAGCGGTGCTTTCGGGGTTTACCCCAAAGATACATTTGTGCCAGAGCCGCCTCTACCTGCTCGTATCCAGACAGGGATATAATTGCTTGATAACCCACTTACTCAATACTCACCAAAACTTAGGGATGTTTTTATTGTACTTAGTCTTGTATCTAAGGCTTTACTAGGGTTTTCAAATCCTAATCCAAAAAATAACCAAACCTATCCTCTGATACCAACTATGACAACCCTGATTTTTATTACAACTTAAACATGATTTATTATATAAAACATCACATGATATAATAAAGAAGGTCGAGCGGTTTAGTTTCTTTGGGGCTTAGGGTCATTTCATAAAAACTTAAAACATGAAATACAACATCTTTATTGAAAACTTCCTTTACATGACCACTAGATTTCCTCGTACTTAGCATTGCATGGGATAACCTGAGGACATGCATAAGAAAAGGGTGAGCTATAAAGCCTAGTAAGGGAATACACATAAAATAACATCAAGAGTACAATACGTGTTAGACATTAGGAATATAAATAGAGAACAAGAGAAACATGAACATAAAGGCATGATAAAGCATGATAATCATAACATGGAAATGTGGCAACAACACTTAACATGGAATTAGCATGAGCCAAGGCCCATTGCACATGGAGCATGAGTAAATCCTCATTGCACCTATAGCATGAGTAAAACCTCGTTTCACTAGAATTATCATGAGTCAAAACTCATTGCACATGACGTATCGTGACACTATACATTACCCAATGCATTGGAGCGCTATAAGGGTGCACCCTTCTTAAACATTTCATATCATGCATAAGTGTGCCACATGGATCATAGAACATGGATTCATAAAACATAATCATTTATTACACGATAAAGGAATGTGGAACTCATACATGAAACTTTACAATCAATTAGTAAATGTGCATAAAGGTGAATACCCTTGATGGAGAAATGGACATGGTATTCACTAGACAATGAAATTTGGCTTAGAAAATCGGTGCGATATCGGCAGTGTAACTGTGTGACATAAGAATTCATAAAAATGGTTGATGAGAGAGAAAGGGGTTCCTCATCATATTTAAATGTAATGGACAGTGAGGAGGTCATATATATACATGTCCCAATAATTGTAATGGAAATTAGATTCATGATACAAAAGTATTGCTTGAATGTAAAAGAGGAGAGAGAAGTTCCTTCCGGAATTTCGGCATAGTAACGGGTGTACATGGGAGGCATTTAATGAGAGAGAAAGGGTCTCCCATACTTCATACATAAAGTGGGAAGTATGAAGGAGGTGAAAAACCATACCCCAACATTTATAATTGAAATTAAAAGGGACAAAAAAACTTAAAGAAAATTGGAGAAAAATGAGAAAGGAAGAAAAAAAACCCTTACTTTGAAATGTGCTTCCAAAAGGTAGAGAGAGGCTTGTGAGAGGCCTCTTGGGAGCTTGGGGCACCTTGGAAGGATTCTAGAGAGAGTAGTTCAGAATTTGGATGAACTCCAAAGTCTTTGAGTGAGGAGGAAGTGGGAGCTTGGGTGGGTTTATATAAGAAAGGTGATGAAATTCTTTATTATTTAGGTTTGGGACCCCTTATATTAAATTAATCCAAACCACAAACCATCTCATGGTTTTTTCCCATGTTTTTTTGGAAAAGATAATAGGAAAATAATATTTTATAAGGCCAGGGTCCAAACTTCTTAAAATATTAGGGTTTCTTATGTGGATTTGAGTCACACTCCCATGGAAATTAATTTAAAAAGAAAAAGTGTTTTATAAGTCTTCAGGGGTCCATTAATGCTTTGAAAATTTAGCCAAACAAACCCAAAATCACAGTATTTTAATAGTAAAACATATATAGGCTGAACATAAATATTATAGTATTTTATTACATCACTATTGGGTCATTATGATTCCATAAAACACATTATATATTTAAACGGTATTTAATTTTTACTCAAAAATTTGACTGTCTCAGAAAATTATGAAAAATTCACCGTTGGATAATTTCGACGTCTAGATTCGAAAAATTACATTTATTTTATCTAAATAATGTTATAAATATGTTAATTTTCACTTTTAAAATAAAAACCGACATTTATAAAAAATTCACGGGTTTTGACAAAAATGTCTTTCAAACCATAATAAAAATTTTAATTGCATTCATACAATTATATGATAATTTATATTTAATATAATAATATTATTATTATTATTTTATTGAAATATTATTTAATTAAAAAATCCCTTAATTTAATAAAATATATTTCTTAATTAAATAATAACTAAAAACACCATTTGTACTTTAAAAACTATTTACAATGTATCAATAATGAAAAGAAATTATATTCATTATTATATACAAAAAAAATGTACACGAACATAGTACTATCGATTAGTTACATAACCTCTTAAAACTGCCACATAAGACCTAAGGGTAAGGTGTGAGATGGTGACAGACTCTTGGGGTGGCTCAGATAACATCTCTCAAGTGGAAATTTCTATCAACTTTCACTTATCCCGTAGACAGTCCTGTTCGAGCTTGACATGGTGATGCTCAGCTTGGGCTTCGTCAACATCGAAGCCCAAGGACACCACCTCTTTTCTGAGCTCTGATAAATGGGCTTCGTATGGGGAAATTCTACTGGATGAGTCCATTGCTTCCTTTTTATATGTAAAATTGGATGAGTTAAATCCCTATATTTATACTAATCATGTGATCACTGTTCAACGGCTATAAAAGTAACGGTCACAATTCTTATCATAAAACCAATGAAGTTGAAATTTTATTAAAACATTTTATATAAAGAGACATTTAATAAGATCAAGAGGGATTTTCCATTAATGAAACTTTGGGTCATTACACATATCATGGAATACATCATATATCCAACTGAATAGATTTTTCTCATCCTCTAAATCTCCTATTGTGTTTATGAAAACATTTTTTTGGGGAGATTGATTCAATGTGACATTAGAAATTGTAAACTCTTCAGTTTATCTATATTTTACTTTTTGAGTACTTTTTCAATATATGTACATTGACTTAGCCCAAGAAACTTATGTGATCTATCGTGATAAATCCTATTCCCTAAAATATTTCTTGGTTTTTCTATGTCTTTTAAGTAAAATAATTCATTTAACTAATTATTAATTTACTGTAATACTTTCACTTCATTTCACATAATTATTATGTCATCAACATATAATAATAGTAAAATAATGGAATTTCCACTAAACTTATTATAAAAAAAATTATTTTTTAAATTGTTGAAAAAAATATGCTCTCTTATGCCTTCATCAAAATGAACATTCCATGACTGTGATTCCTACTTCATTATATAAATGGATCTTTTCATCATGTACACTTTATTAGAACTCTTTTACACAATAATCCACTCATTTTGTGGTATATATATACATATTTGACTAAAACCCCATTTTAAAATTAAGTTTTGAAATCTATTTTCAAAATCTAATAATCATGGATGGGCGTTAATGTATGTAATATTCTAATGGATTTTTGCATTTCTACAGGTGAGAGAGTTTCATCATAGCCAATGAATTAGTGTTTCCTAAAATCATGTATATATATTTGTGATTTATAGTTTCTCACTTTAAAATTTATGTCCATTTTATACGTGAATACCCATTTACACCCTATAGGTTTTACATCATCTCGAGGGTCTAAAAAATCAAAACATAATTTTGGTACATATACACTACTTTGGAATTCATAAGTTATTTATATTTATTTACATCCTTTCTATCAACACCCTATTTATAGGTTATAAGTTCATCATTATCTATGAGTAATGTGTCACCTGTCTGATACAAGAAAATAATATCTCTCTAGTTGTCTATCCTCCCTAGTAGACATACAAAGTACTTGTATCTTGTGAACATATTTAGATCCCACTTTCTCTTATTAATATTACCCTTATACCAACTCTTGTGCACCAGTAGCATCAACTTCATCAAAGAAAATCATTATTTCCCTTGAAAATATGTTCTCATTTTATAAATATAGCATGTCACTCTATAATCACTTTTCTATATATTTGGTTATATAGGAAATATAATTTAATTTTCTTAGGATAATAATAAAGATGCACTTGAAAGCCTTTATATTCTTGTTTTTCATTCAATATTTTTTTGAAAAACAGCCACATACACATACACATATATTTAATATAGTGAGTTTATTTCCATAACATAACTCACATGGATTCCTATTTTCTACCTTAGTTGGTACGAAATTAAATGTATCATTGTTTTTCTATAGTTCATATACCCAAAAGGGTAATAGTTGGGTTACATGACTCATAATTGATTTTTATATGTCAATAAATGTATAATTCCTCCTTCCACTTACACTATTCCATAAATGTGTATAAGGAGGAGTGAGTTGGGAGAATATCCCACACTCCTTAAAGTGATTAATCAAATATTGGTTCATATATTCCCTTCCTCAGTTTGGGTAGTGTTTTTTTATCTTCTTACCAAGGTGGTTCTCTACTTTTTTCAGGTTTTCCTTAAGCAACTTCAAGGAATCAATATTATAACTCATTATTTATATATACTCACACATATTGATGTTATCAATAAATTTTATGAATAAAGAAAACCCACATATTTCCTCTACTCAAAATGGACTACATACATCAATATGAAACAATTCTAGTAGTTTTTTATCTCTTACTACCTTCCTTATGAAAGGTGATTTGATCATTTTCCATTGTAGAAAAAACATAACATGTATTAAGGGGATCAAACTAAATAGTTCTTAAACACTTCTCATAATGTATTCTTTCTAAATTCTTCTCATTTTTATGACCAATCCTAATTTTATATATTCAGGAGGGATATGAGTTATTCGTACTATATTTTTCATTGATTGTAAAGACTAGTTTAAAATGTTAAAGTATATAAAATCCATCATTAATATGTTTCATACCATAACATATGTTATCCTTATAAAATTGAAAATATTTATTTCTAAACTATAAATAAAACCCATTAGTTCCCAAAAATTACACTGAGATTGTGTTTATGGTAATATAATGTACATAATAACAATTTGTTTAATACAATAACCAAACTACTAGTTAAATTAAGAATATAATATCCCACTGTTAATGCCCCCAAGATGTACACTATTTTATTCTAAGAGATCCACATCACCCTTTTCAATCACCTTGAATATAATTGGTTCCTATATTTTAATATAAATGTGTGAGACACATTCTATATCCAATACAAAACTTTTAGATATAGAAAGAATACATGAAATAAAAAAGCATACCTGCAGCAAAATCGTCTCCTTGATTCTTATTCAAAGTTGTGTAATTATTCTTCTAGTGTCTCTTCTTTCCACTAGAAAAATAAATAGATTCTCACTCATTTCTCTCCATCTATATTAATGGATACATAGAGGAGTGATACAATTTTTTATTTTTATTAGGCTTAGAATTTAACCCATTATCCATTACTTTAGACCTCTTATTCACTATTAAGATTTAGAGTTGATATTCATCACACCCTTATCTTCTCGATAAAATTAATCCAATAGTTATTGGAGTCAAGTATTCATGTTATTAATGCTATAATTAATTATGAGAGTTGAGAATACAGGTAATAAAGTGGTTAGAATATGATCAATGCCTAGTAATTGCTTCAATTTGTCCTCAGGGGACTCAAATATCTCAATGTACCCAATAATATTGAGTAAATGAGGTCCTTCCTGACTCCCTTATGCTACATAAAAATATATAGTGCACTATAAATATCATATATTTCTTTTTATGATCATTCATACTAAATAACTTGCAGACGATACATCATTTTCTAGGAATCGTCTTCGATGTGAATTTTCTATAGCTACCTTGAAAAAGATGACAACATAATTCAATATACATCTAGAACATCATCTATATAATTCTTATATTTATCATTATCCACCTTTCTTTATATCATAGGTTGTTCTCAAGGAATTTTAGATTCCATCACATAATGTTTCCTATATTAATGTGGTATTATTAAAAAGCACATATACCACTCTTGGATGTTATGTCCAGTCCGGATATTATCATTATATAATATTGATCATCATTAAATTGAATTTTTTTTATTTCCCTTTGGTCTGAAACAAGTGAATATAATAGATTAATTCTTTTTCTGGATTACTAATATAAATTACCCATTAATTAATCTTTAAATATATCACACCATTTTATCAAATCGTAGTAGCCCTCAACTACTATATTTGGAATAATTATTTACTTTACTATTCAAGTGTCAATGATCAAGAAAACATTTCCTCATATGACATGAACTGACCCAT
Source organism: Viscum album (assembly GCA_963277665.1). Taxonomy (NCBI): domain Eukaryota; kingdom Viridiplantae; phylum Streptophyta; class Magnoliopsida; order Santalales; family Viscaceae; genus Viscum; species Viscum album. The sequence continues at coordinate 662,369,599 of OY728139.1, read as the reverse complement.
GGTGTCCCCACCTAGACTATAAGTAAGCACAGTGTGTCACCCCAACCATGGCTCTAATAATATAGGGGTTGGTGACTACCACTAAATAAGCATATCACACACATGGGTGGCCTCATTTAATAACAACCTACAACAAATACATATATCCAGTGAAACAAAAACCATTAATATCAGTAGGACATGCCTAGATGATCAACTAGACTGAATATAACACATACATGAGATATAGAGTGAAATAAAAAATATAACTAGTATGAACATTTAATATAATAAAGGAAAAATACACAACCAATAGCCCAAAAATGAGAGATGGTGATTGGATAAGAAGAGGGGGCCCCTATAGTAAGCTAAATCCAACCACAAACTTCTACTCCTATAATCAACTATAGATACCACCAATGATCTCCCAATATTGTATCCCACAAGGTCATTTGGTATCAACTCTAAACAAGCTACATTGGTGAAACTCTCAAAAAAACGTTTATGACTTTTTCATCTTCTATATAGACACAACAAGTATAGGCCCAAGGTTCATGTAGGGGTGAGAATGAATATACTCAATAGGACACTTTGAAACCAAAAAGGCAAAAAGAAGTGGAAATCAAATATATTCTTTGTATAAGAGGTTTCCATGAGTAGGATAAAAAGTGGGAATTATAATATCAAGTCAACCCATTCTTCCTAGAACTAAGGAGTATCTAATAATAAGTCAAGAATAAAAATTCATATAGGATAGAACAGTAGAATACATAAGGATGCTATAAATTCCTATAAATCACAATTCCAAACCTCAAAATCCACAATGAAAAAGTATCTAGAAGTTATCATAGAATTAATGATCTCATAAATCCAATATTTGATATCCAAATACAACAATATTTCCCAAATAAACCCCTTAGGGTGTTGAAGAATCAAAAGTCTCACAAAAGTAATCCCCGCAAAGATTTACAGATTAAAAGCCACTTTTAAAAGCAAAAAATGAGAGTCTGATCAACCTTAGATCATGAACACCCACCAAGGTATCATTTTATACTTGATTGAAAAGGATTTTCCAAGGTATTATTACACAAGTTACTTAAGTTTCATAGTACAATATCAAACATTCAACCAACCAAATAAAAACCAAATTCCAACTTCCAAAAAATAATCTGCGAGAAATATATATGGTTATTCCCTTAGTTAATACAAAAGGATCCTTACCCCAAGACTATAGGTGAAATTAAAACGGTACTGGATTGTCCATGTCCCGTATGATCTCTATAAATGGTAAAAATACCAAATTCATAAACATAGTATCTCTTCCCTATAATGTGGGTGAAATAATAACTCTATCTAATTCTGTATGTAGAAGATCTCACCCTCATACTTATGTGGGTGAAATACCAACTCCCTAGGAGGATCCCAATCCCAAAAAGTGAAATACCTACACCACCTAGGAATAAAGAGGGAGAAATATGTGTCAAAATGATGTATTCGAGGCCAAAAGGAATTATACAGTTTGTCCAAGGGGTAAACAACATGTAATATCAAGTAGTCCACCTATTTGTTTACCATCCTTTATGGAATGTATCAATCCCAACTATATGTCAAGTAAAAAGTTCACATAGTGTTCCATGCCTACCAAGGTACTCAACATATACCGCATTTTCCCCAGTTGTTTTCCTTTGAGTGTATATACGGTGAATCATAGAAAAACAGTGTGTAGAGCCACAAGGGTCCCTCAGTATATACATCCAATAAATGTGGATCAAGTCGGATAGGGGTCAGATAGCATGGGGATCAATCACATAGAAGTGTGATATTTACCTCAAACCTAAAACCATAATGCTACAAAAAATTGGATACACACCTTATCTTCTTCCAAAAAACACACTATGTAATCTAAAAATATATATATTTCTAGTTATGTGATGCATATTATTAATCTTGTTCCTAATTTTATAAATACTCCATGATTCATGCTATAAAAACTCACAAATAATGTCGGTTGTCATCAAAGATTGGTCTTAATTTGGATTCTATACATTGTTCATTAAAGGAATGAATTCCCTTTTTCATTTCACTATCATGTGTACAATAGAATGGGAAACACCAAAATCCCAACATCTCTTCATGTTCTACCAGCATCCATGATCCATCATCACATCATTATCCTCAGTATTCAGCAAAAATAAATGCTCAGAGACACATACTTTGTATTTATAGGACATATGAACAATTCCTGAACTTTATTTTCCATCATAAATATGGTTGAACTCATGAACATTTCTCTCTTTTCTCTATATGTCTGCATCCTCCTTCTAAACCTCTATCATCATCATATAGAGGGATGTTTGAACATTCACTACAACATATTATTGGATTATTGGTGGTTCTTTTAGTTTGTTAGTGGTTTAAACTACCACTAAAGTTAGCATTGGAAATCAACTACTATGGATTTCACCCATTTGAGGTGGTTTTTGGGAAGTTTCAAGAAACAATATATAGCAATGGTTATTTCTACTTTTAGAGGGAGTTTTTTCTTGGATAACTATGAAGGGATTCATAGTGGTTTAAATTGCTACTATATTTAATTATATATATCAGAAACTTAAACCACTAATAAAAATATTTTTACCACAAATAGTGATGTTTTAAACAAAAACTATATATCTCTATAAAATAAATAAAAGTTGCAGAAGCTATATCCCCTATAAAAAAAGATGAAAACAACCATAAAAAACATAGAAGAAGTTTCCAATGCTTAAAAATAAAATAGAATCATATTGATATTCAAAAATCCATAATAAACCAACTATAAATGGATATTAAATTAAAATATAATCAAAAGAAATAAAAAACTTTTCAATATTCAAATATATAAATTTCTAGAACTGATAATGAATTATTTTAAATAACAAATATAATAGGAAGTGAGAATCAATAATAAAAACATGATGAACATTAATATAGTCTTAACCAATCCAATGATATGAATAAACACAAACCTTGGTTTATAATGATAGAAGGATTAATCAAATAAAGATACAATGAAATATAATCCATGTTAAAAAATTACATGGTTAATAATTAAATTTAAAATCAATGGATTGTAAATATCAAAAATGTAACACCCCAAGTTTTTCTAAAGATAAATAGAAATGCATGGAACTTTTCTTTAAATAGTTAATTTTAATTAGCCATTAAAACATAACATTTCTACTTCTATATTCTGAATTTCAAGAAACGATCATCTACAATTGTGTTCAGTATGTTATTTGGAGTCTATTGGAAGCAACTTGTTTTTTTTGTTGAATAGTAACAGACTGTTATGAATAGTAACATGAATAGTGATATGACCCTAATGAATAGTAAATTTTATTATTATTTTATTTTCTTAAGGAGATAAGATAATGAGATCTTAATAATTTTTTTAATATGAGATAAAACTAGTTGTGGCTTAAAATTGTTGTTTTTTGAATTAACTATGCCTTTATTTAAAAATTAAATTAATAATATTTAGAAAATTAATTTTGAAAAATGGAGTTCATTTTTTAATTCTACACATCGAAAAATGGTAGGGGTAAATTTTTGGGAATTTTCGGAAATTCAATAATTTTTGGTGAATAGTAAAATACGATAAAATACCGTATAATCAAATTGTCAGAAAAAATTCACTGTTCAAGACATCACAAGTGATGCATGGCCACTTGGTTCAAACTCACATGATATTATTACTATTTAGGTTCACTTACATTGAGATTATTCATATTCTTGATAAAATTATTATAATAATGATTAAAATAATATAAAATACCTCCCCTCCTCCACTATAAATACCACCCTCACTCCCCTCTTCCTCCCACACCTCTCAATCCTTGAGCATTGTCTAATTTATGCCAAATTTCCTCCCCAATATTCTTCCCCACTTCCTAGAGATGCTGGTCTCACCAAAAGACCAAAATCAAATCCCTTAAGGAGGATCTCAAGGAGAAAAGATCAATATGAGGTTTAAACAAGTTTGAAGTAAGACAAGCCTAAGTTAAGGGAATTCTTTACCTGATTTCCATTCTTTGGGTTAACTATCTACTTCATTATTTATGCGATATTAAAATGTTTTGTGTGATGGGTTATATTTATATTATGTTTTATTATGTTTATTTACAGTATATATACATACTCCATCCACTCCATTAAGTCTCTCTTCAATTATATGATATTTATAAGAGCCTTTTCTTTAAAAATTCACTTTTAAAATTCGGTTTTACGAAATTATGAAGCAATGTTTTTATAGAATCATTCATATTGTTTGATTATGTTTTGGTTCTTGGGAATTATTTATGATGAAGGGTGTGACCTATATTTCCCTCCAAAGCATTGGGTATGAGTAGTTTGGAGGTCGGCCGTATGGTTACTCCAAGTGTAACTGTGATGGTTACACAAAGTAAGGTAGCCATGAGTTTTAAAAAATTTAAGGTAGGCAAGATGGTTACATGATTATGTAAGTAATGCCCCAAGACACCTCTATGATTATATTTATGTTCTTGTGTTTTTTTACATCTTGTGTAAATCTCATGTTACATGAAGTAAGTATTTATGGGTGAAAATCATGTCTTTTGAAAATGTTTTCATGCGTTATGAGTATTCATAGACTAATGTTATTTTTCCTTATTTTCCATCGCTTATTGAGCTTTTGTGCTCATCCCAAGTTTTTAAATAATTTTTCACAGATTAATGGATGTGTAATACAAGGAAGGAAGACATGTTAAATGTTGAAGAATTGTCAAGGAGTCTTATTTTATGTTTTAATGTTTTATATTTTGAGAAAAATGGAAACTGTTTTTATGGTATCCACTATGTATAAATGTGTAATGTTATGAATGTTTTGTACCAATTCTCTAAATCTCTAAACTTTAAGAGATCCTCAATGTAAAAGGAGGGGTTTTCTTGACTAAATTCAAGATTATGTATGTAATAAGGTCAGGTCCTTATAATTGGTATCAGAGGATGGTTTAGATAACTTTTGGGGTTAGAGTGATAGAATACCATAAATTATTTTCACTCTATGTTTAATTTGTTATAGAATTTAAATATTACCATGTTGCTTCATCTAAGAAATGTTTGTTCAGAATGGTTGTCCGCAGAAGGAACAGGGATGCTGAAGAGGAGAGGCACCGACAGAATGACATCCTTCCTGATCTACAGCCCGAAATGGTAGGGATTGGAACCGAGCAGTTTGTGACAGTAATGGCTCTGCTAACACAGGTAATAAATTGTGGTGGCATCCATTCAAGAGAACCACTAGAGGTACCACAACGGAACATGGCAGTGGTGGAACATTTTATGAGACAACTTTTTCCTTCATTCAATGGATCTTCTAACCTAGTGGTAGTTGTAGGATGGATCAAATCCCTTGAAAAGATATATGATATAATGGGATGTTTAGACAATCAAAAGGTAAGTCTTTCCATTTATCGTTTTGAATGGGAAGGTGTTCAATGGTGGTCAATGGTAAGGAATATCAGGGGTAGAGAGGATTTTGATTCCTTAGAGTGGGATGAATTTAAAAGTATTTTCCTTGAAAAATATTTTCCTAAGGTGGTGTAACTTAGAATGGAGAAGGAATTCATGGAATTGAAACAGAAGGAGGAAGATTCAGTGACTGTGTCTGAACAGAACTTCACTCGACTGGCAAGCTAGGCTCCAAATATTATTCTGGATCTCAATATCAAAATCAACTTCTTTTACTCAGGATTGAAGCCAAGGTATCGAAGGGCATTGGCCTCCCGTGAATTTAAAAGATATGAGAAACTTTTCTGATGTGCTAGGAGGGTAGAGATAGAGTTTTCTGATGATCATGTGCATTTTGGAAACAAATAGAAGAAGAGGTCTATTTGTCAAGCAATGGGAAAGAATCAACCAAAGAAATCTGATGGTAAGAAAATACAATTTCCAGTTTGTGAAAAGTGCGGCAAGAATCACCCTGGGGAATGTCTTAGTAAAAATGGGAAGTGTTTTAAATGTGGTAATTTTGGACAAATGGCCCGAGATTGCAATGAATGTGATCCAAAGACTAATCCTGATAAGAAAACTGTAAAGTGTTTTAAATGTGGTGAGATGGGTCACTATGCAAATGTCTTCCCAAAGAGAGATCTGAATGATGCAAAGAAGCCAAACTACAAGCAGAAAGGTGTAGTGAGATCATATGCGACTACATAAGCAGATGTCATGCCATCCAATTAAGTTGTATCAGGTACTTTTTTTGTTCACTCATATTTTTCTAAAGGTTTGTTTGATATGGGGTCTACACATTTTTTCATCTCTGATAAATTTTCTGATAAATTGGAAATATCACCTGAACAAATGAGACCTGAACTTGTTGTTAAAACTTAAAACACTAGGGGGGAAATGTTATAGCAAAGAAGAATTATAAAAATCTTTCTATTGTGGTTTGTGGAAAGACTTTACCTTCAAACCTTGTTGTTTTACCCTTAGTCGAGTTTAATGTTATTCTGGGGATGGACTGGATTTCTGATTATCATGCTAAGATTGAATGTAGAGCTAAAGAAGTTGTTTTTAAGTGAGAGTTTCAGTTTTTATACAAGAATGAAGCCATAAAATTGATAACATATCAAGAAGCAGAGAAATTATTGAAAGATGGAAATGAAAGTTATCTTGCTCGTATTGGTGAAAAAAAGGAACTATTCAAATTAATGATGTTCTAGTGGTAAATGAATACCTAGATGTTTTTTCTGATTAGTTACTGGGTGTCATACCTGATCGAGAAGTTGAATTTACAATTGACTTAGTTCCGGATGTTAAGCCAATTTCAAAACCCCCATATCGTATGGCTCCAATATAACTTCTTAAATTGAAAAATCAGTTACATGATTTGCTTGTCAAAGGCTACATTTGTCCGAGCACTTCACTATGGGGAGCCCCTAATTTGTTTGTTATAAATAAAGATGGTTCCCTGAGACTCTTCATTGATTATAGAGCTTTGAATAACAACACTGTTAAAAACAAGTATCCTTTGCCTCGTATTGATGACTTGTTTGATCATCTCTAGGGAGCTCCGTACTTTTCCACGATTGACTTAAGATCCGGATACCATCAGCTAAAGGTGAAGGAGGATGACATCCCGAAAACATCCTTTTGTACTAGATATTGGCATTATGAATTTGTTGTTATGTCATTTGGGTTAACTAATGCACCTGTTGTATTCATGAATCTTATGAATAGACTATTTCATGAGTTCTTGGATAAGTTTGTGGTTGTATTTATTGATGACATTCTGGTTTTTTCTAAAAATAATGAGGAGCATGAAAAACATCTAAGGGTTGTTTTACAAACATTAAAAGAAAAGAAACTATATTGAAAATTCAGAAAGTGTGATTTTTGGTTGCAACATATTTCTTTTCCTGGGCACATTGTAAATAAGGATGGAATAACAGTTGATCCTTCCAAAACAAAAGTAGTTGATGAATGGCAAAGAACCACAAATGTTACAGAGATTCATAGTTTTCTGGGATTAGCATGTTATTATCGACAGTTTGATAAGAACTTTGCACAGTTATCTAGCCCGATAACTAAGTTAACACGGGAAGAGGTTAAATTTGTTTAGATAGAGGAATGTGATGTTTCTTTTCAGGAACTGAAGAAGAGATTGGTGAATGCTCAATTTTTGGCCTTACCTTCCCAGAATGGTTGGCTTGTCATCTACAGTGATGCTTCTTTGAAGGGACTTGGTTGTGTTTTGATGCATAATGATCAGGAAATTGCTTATGATTCGAGACAACATAAACATCATGAGCTAAATTATCCCACACATGATTTGGAATTGGCAGGTGTGGTTTTTGCTTTGAAAAAATGGAGGCATCATCTATACGGAACCAAATGAAAAATATATACTGACTATAAAAGTATAAATTATATATTCACACAGAATGAATTAAACATGAGGTAGAGAAGATGGCTAGAACTAATAAAGGATTATGACTGCACGATCAATTACCATTTTGGAAAACCAAACAAAGTAGCAGATTCCTTAAGTTTGAAACGTCATGCATCATTAACCATGCTACGTTTGGAACATGATCCCTTGATTAATTATTTGAGAAATTTTGTCTTAGATGTTGTTGGTGTATGGAATATATCTATTTTGTTTCAAGTTTCAGTCCAGTCTTCGTTGTCTGATAGAATTATGAGAGCACGGAGGGAAGACCGTGAGCTACATAAAAAGTTAGAATTGGTTAAAATGGGTAAGTTTCCAGAATTTAATCTTGATAAAGATTGTGTTTTAAGATTTGGAAAAAGGTTGTGTGTGGCATGTGATTCCGAGTTGAAAAAATAATTGTTGTATAAAGCTCATAGTTCTCTATTTTCTGTTCATCCTGGAATTACTAAGATGTACAGAGACCTTTAGGAGTATTATTGGTGGAATGAGATGAAAATAGATATTGCTGATTTTACAATGAAATGTTTGACATGTCAACGGGTTAAGGCAGAGCGATAGTTACTGAAGGGGATTCTTTAGCCTTTTCCAGTTCCAGAGTGTAAATGGGAGAATATATCCATGGAATTTGTGGTGGGACTACCAAAGACATCTCGAGGTAACAATGTGATTTTGGTTATTGTTGATCAGCTAACAAAGTCTGCACATTTTCTTTATATTCAAGATACAATGACTTTGAATCAGATTTCTCGATTGTACCTTAAAGAGATTATCTGGTTACATGGAGTTCATATTTCCATTGTGTCTGACTTAGATCTCAGGTTCACTTCTAACTTTTGGAAGGGACTTCAAAAGTCGTTGGGCACAGAGTTAAATTTCAGTACAGATTTTCATCCTCAATCAGATGGGCAGTCAGAACGGATGATTCAGACTTTGGAGGATATGCTTTTAGATTGTTCAATGGACTATCAGGGAAGTTGGGATCCACATATTTCTTTAGTTGGGTTTTCTTATAATAATAGTTTTCATTCCAGTATTCGGATGGCACCTTTTGTGGCCTTATATGGGAAGCGGTGTCGAACTCCAGCGTTTTGGGATGAAGTTGGATAAAGAAAGTTGATGGGGCTAGAATTAGTTGAAGAAGTGGATAAGAAAGTGAGGATGATCCAGCAACACATGAGTACAACTCAGAGCAGGCTAAAAAGTTATGCAGATAACATAAGAAAAGACTTCTCTTTCGAGGTAGGTGACCATGTTTTCCTTAAGTCTCTCCTTGGAAAATTGTGATGCGTTTCTGTAAAAAAGGAAAGCTAAGTCCACGTTTCATTGGTCATTTTGAAATCTTGGAGAAACTTAGAACATTTGCATACCGCGTAGGTTTGCCTCTGAGCTTGTTTTAGGTACATAATGTTTTTCAAGTTTCGATGTTGAGAATGTATGTTCCAGATTCATCACATGTCTTGAACCCAGAAGCAGTTCAACTAGAAGAGAACCTTTCTTATGAAGAGAAACCAGTTCAGATTCTTGATAGAAGGGAACAAGTATTGCATAACAAGGTAATCTACCAGGTAAATGTTTTTTGGAGAAACCACATGGTTGAAGAAGCAACATGTGAGTCTGAAAATTCTATGAGGGAAAAATACCCTCAGTTGTTTAATAAGTAAATAAAATTCCAAGGACGCAATTTCATGATGGTGGGGATAATGTAACACCCCAAGTTTTTCTAAAGATAAATAGAAATGCATGGAACTTTTCTTTAAATAGGTAATTTTAATTAACCATTAAAACATAACTTTTCTACTTCTATATTCTGAATTTTAAGAAACTGTCATCTACAATTGTGTTCAGTATGTTATTTGGAGTCTATTAGAACCAACTTGTTTTTTTGGTGAATAGTAACATACCCTTATAAATAGTAATATGAATAGTGATATGACCCTAATGAATAGTAAATTTTATTAATATTTTATTTTCTTACGGAAATAAGATAATGAGATCTTAATAATTTTTTTAATATGAGATAAAACTAGTTGTGCCTTAAAATTGTTATTTTTCGAATTAACTATGCCTTTATTTAAAAATTAAATTAATAATATTTAGAAAATTAATTTTGAAAATTGGAGTTCATTTTTGAATTCCAAACATTGAAAAATGGTAGGGGTAAAGTTTTGGGAATTTTCTGAAATTCAATAATTTTCAGTGAATAGTGAAATACGATAAAATATCGTATAATCAAATTGCCAGAAAAAATTCACTATCCATGACAACACAAGTGATGCATGGACACTTGGTTCGAACTCACATGATATTATTACTATTTAGGGTCACTTTCATTGAGATTATTCATAGTATTGATAAAATTATTATAATAATGATTAAAATAATCTAAAATACCTCCCCTCCTCCACTATAAATACCACCCTCACTCCCCTCTTCCTCCCACACCTCTCAAGCCTTGAGCATTGTCTAATTTCTGCGAAAATCCCTCCCAAATCTTCTTCCCCACGTCCTAGATCTTCTAGTCTCACGAAAAGACCAAAATCAAATCTCTTAAGGAGGATCTCAAGGAGAAAAGATCAAGAGGAGGATTAAACAAGTTTGAAGCAAGACAAGCCCAAGGTAAGGAAATTCTTTACCCGATTTCCATTCTTTGGGTTAACCTTATACTTAGTAATTAATGTGCTAATAAAATTGTTGGTGTGATGGGTTATATTTATATTATGTTTTATTATGTTTATTTACAGTATATATACATACTCCATCCACTCAATTAAGTCTCTCTTCAATTGTATGATATTTATAAGAGGCTTTTCTTTAAAAATCCTCTTTTAAAATTCGGTTTTACGAAATTCCAAAGAAATGTATTTATGGAATCATTCATATTTTTTTATTATGTTTTGGTTCTTGGGAATTATTTATGATGAATTGTGTGACCTATATTTCCCTCCAATGCATTGGTTATGAGTAAGTTGGAGGTCGGCTGTATGGTTACTCCAAGTGTAACTGTGATGGTTACACAATGTAAGGTTGCCGTGAGGGTTACAAATTTTAAGGTAGCCAAGATGGTTACAAGATTATGTAAGTAATGCCCTAAGATACCTCTATGATTATATTTATGTTCTCATGTTTGTGTGGATCTTGTGTAAATCTCATGTTACATGAAGTAAGTATTTATGGATGAAAATCATGTCTTTTGAAAATGTTTTCATGCGTTATGAGTAATCATGGACTAATGTGATTTTTCCTTCTCTTCCATCCTTTACTGAGATTTTTTTCTCATCCCAAGTTTAAAGATGATTTTTAAATGGTTAATCGATGTGTAATACAAGGATGGAAGACATGTTAAATGTTGAAGAATTGTCAAGGAGTCTTGTTTTAAGTTTTAATGTTTTATATTTTGAGAAAAATGGAAAGTATTTTTATGGTATCCACTGTGTATAAATGTGTAATGTTATGAATGTTTTGCACCAATTCTCTAAAGCTCTAAACTTGAAAAGATCCTCAATGTAAAAGGAAGTTTTTTCTTGACTAAATTCAAGATTATGTATGTAATTAGGTCGGGTCCTTATAATAAATCAATATCAAATAATATGAATTAAAGGCCTTGTTAGAATGCCAAAATGAAACACTTAAATCAATAAAAATTAAAAGCCTATAAAATCAAAATACAATATCCTCATCATATTTCCGCATCATGCATGCTTATATATAACCAAATTCCAAAATATTACCACATCACTTCATATTTCCACATTATCACATTACCCATACCATATATTTAGAAACCCATAATTCATTTCACAATATCTCTACCTATGCATATCAATTTTACACCACTGTTACATTTCCATCACACATCCTCATAAATCAATACCACATCATCAGCAAACAACTTCAAACACATCACAAATAAAAAAATCACCTGAAATCAATTATTGCAATAATTTTAACCTAACAAGTCTTCCACATAACTGGACAACAATGAACTACTCCCTCGTAATTTCATTACATTTCCTCTATCAATCTCTAAAATCTTCCACACCTCACTATAATGTAATAAAATTTCCACCACGACCCCACTTTCATTTTATAAACCACAAATACCCCCAGGAAAATAATCATTACAATAATTACATGATAAAAAATGGATAAAATACAAAACATATACAGCAATGGATAATATTCTCCTAACCTCCACGCTATATGGGACAACCTAACTCTCCCACCTAAAGTGAGCCTACTAAAATACATTATTTCATCACAGTAATCATATTTTACCCATCCCAAATTTAATATAACATTTAATTAATGGATTCAAATATTTCACCTTTTCATACATCAACCATCACAAAACACAGCCCCAAGATTGTGATAGAATAACTATAGTAGGATTCCAACAACATCATATTTCTTTATTTTACCACACTTTTCCTCAATATTAAGATATAATAACATGATTGACTGAAAACTAACATTTTTACTGCCTTTGAAAATACAAACTAATATAAGAAAATCACAGAGGATGAAAAAAGTTCAATCCCAAAGAATCATTAATCACAAAAATCAGGCCCTCACTAGGAAAAGAACCTATATTAAGGAAAAAAGACATACTCTGATTGGGTGCACCTATGGATACCAAGAAGTCTTCCACTTGATTCCCTCCCTGCCATGTATGATTGATATCAATAGAGTTCCCCAAAATATGCCTGCACTTTCTGATGATATAAACACTATTCCACGGAACGCGACCTGTACCTGCTAATGCACTGAATAGCATTAAAGAGTCTATTTTCACCACTTTAAGATTGATATACCGCTGCCCGTACAACTCCAAACCTGTGAGCATAGCCTACGCTTCAGCCTGGAAAATGTCGCACCTGCCATAGAAAGCATAAAATGCTACAATAACAGACCCTGACCAGTTCCGAATGACCCCGCCACCCCTAATCCCCCCCTACAAGAGATCCATCCGTGTTGAGTTTTAGTCCAAATTGGAGGGGATGCCAGCATACATAGTGCTCATGGCCCAACACCCTACCTCGTCTGGACAATAAACAACCTGGCAGCATGGCTTTCATCAAAGGTGCATCATGGTAGACAGTACACACCCGAACCAAGTCCAGCAACAAGTTCTACATTTTAAAAGTAATACATGCCTAGGTACCTTTGAATTTTTTATGTCGTGCCTCATTTATTTCCCTCAAAAGGGTCCAATATCCTGCTAAAACCAAAATAGCATGCACCTTCCTTTCAGGTTTGTGATCACCCGCCCCTTGAAAAAATGCACTTAAAAAGAGTTCCACCATCACTCCCTATCTTTTCCACCCCATGAAAGAAACAACCAATGACCAGATCCATCTAGCCCATTAACTTTTTAAAAACAAATTCCCCAAAGATTCTGTTTTGTGCTCCCGACAACACTAACACCTGGAGGCAAAGCTAACACCCGTACACTGAATGTTGTCATCAGTAGTCAAGGCGCAGTTCCTTACCCGCCACAATAAGAAATTAAATTTTGAATGGACCTCTTTGCACCACATAGTCTTCCCCTAAATATCAACATCATTTTCATCCCTCCTCACCTGAGTAAAAGCATTTGAAGAAAACACACTTGACAAGAAAACTATAAAAATGAGATTATCAAGCTCATCATTGATAACAATGCTATTGAAAACAGCCCATTGACTATCATCCAAAATGGCCTGAATAAAACCATAATGCCCGCTAGCCTATCAGAATGATATACTTGGTGTGGGGAAACCTAGAAACCACAACCTCCCAGACCCCAATCTTGCAGCTAGAAATTAATTTCACCAATTTCCACCATCCACCTAGAGTGTTGACGCAAGACCTCCAGGTAAGGGTGAATCCTTTTTCAAATCTTAGAGGGCCGTACTCTCTTCTCATTCACATTAACTCTATATTTTCCCTACATTGTCTTACCCAAAATTTTTCTTCCTTCCATAGACTCCCATGAATGTTTAGCATGCAGTCCTTTCATGGTCAAAGAGACACTCCTCATATTAATTCCCCCATCTGAGAGGGGTTTTGCAAGTTGTTTTCCAGACGCACAGTGATGCCTTCCTTCCATCTACCCATCCCATATGAAGGACACCATTATCCTTTCCAAGTTTGTGATAACACTACTGGGGACCTTCAAAGTGGACATAACATGCATGGGAATACAAACAAGAACACTATTCACAAGGGTAATACTCCCACCAAATGACAAAAATTCGTTCTTCTAATTGAAGATGCACCCTATGATCTTAGCAACCTATTTTTCAAAATGTTGGATCTTGATCAATTCTACCAAAACTCCTAATGTTCCGTGATCAATTCTACCCAAAATCCTAATGTACCATGACAATTCACATCTATTTACACCACCAAAATAAAAGTTGAAAAGTTATCAAAATATAATGGAATATATTATATTGAATCATTTAAAAAATAACCCAAAACATCATAAGAATTGTGAGTATATGAGAAAATTCATAAGAAAACATAGAAAATCATCCAAGAATTTATATTTCATGTAATGCAAGATAAATGAAGATATCCATAACCACAAACCATAAAATAGTTTCTCAATCAACATATATTTTGTTAGTCTTTAATGATTTTAGTAACGCAACACCACCACAGAATCCAAATTCAAGCATTATTGCTACACGATGGACTTATATTGATGATGTCTCTATATTCGACTCCATCTCCAATCCCTTATACTAACACCTGTATAAAAATTTTCTTGAAAATTAAATAGTTATTTTCATTTCAATTTCAACATAAAACAAATAAATGTTTGTGTACTAAATGATTTTCAAATTGCGTGATTTATCTAATCACAGAAACCATCCATCGATGCAATGTCACTGGAAACATCCAATCATATTATGATATAATTTGACTAATTTATTCTACATAGAAACAAAATTTTCATCATAAATCTCTATATGATCACCTTATTACAAGATCATTCTCCCCTTTTCATGAATTGTGTTTTCCATTGTAAAAACAACCTATGAGAAAATCTGGGTAGTGAGTAACTAAAACCATTAGTGGATGCTGGTTCAATCCTCAATGACCTACAAAAGACCATATAATGTAATGGTACTGAACCTATCCTGTTTCTAAGACCAGGATGCACCTTCCCAAGGAGCTTCCTAACAAGATCACTATAAGAGACAGAGAAGGACTATACAGGATTGGTATTCTAGATTTCTTTTATTTTAACTATAAAAAAATATCAGTAAATTTTCAAAAAATACATACTAAGAAAGTGAATAATGACAATAGTTCATTATAATTAAAATGGAATTAATGACACAACTTCTTTGTAAAGATCATTAACATAACTTCCATCGGAATTTATATAAACCTCAAACAAAAGTTACATCTAAGAGAATTGGTTCTCTAAATTATTTGTCTACATTAAAAAAATATAAATAAACAGTTTATTATATGAAATAGATAATATTGTCATATATATTTTTAAACAAATGAAAATATTACCATAATCTATCTGTCTTTTTTTACTCTTTGAACTGGTGGTGTGGGGGTTGATTGTTTCACTCAACCTGATACATTTTTTTCACGAAACCTCCTAAAATAAATAACATTTAATTTAATATTAATGTATGTAATTCCATCTCCTTATCATATTTATGTATATATTTAAAATGATATTAATATATTAATATATTTTCAATAACATGTGATTCTCATAAATATTGATATTAACAAACAATTTACATAGCTCTCTAGACATTTCTTCAGCTACCTTATCATATTGCTTCTGAGTGGTCAATAATGTATCATTAAATTCATTCCATAATATTTATTTAAAATAATTACATTTATTATTGACATTTTTTAATGTACACTTTTATACGGTAAGCACAGCAATGGTAAAGTGGAATAACATATGTAGAAAGATATTCATTTTTAAAATATTATAATTTAATTATATAATGAAATTCAATTGAGCCATAATGTATTAAAATTACCATTATCTAGGAATAAAATACTTCATAATTCTAAGATTCTGTATTATGCCTCTAATTAGAATATATAATCAGAATAGTAACTAGTTCTTCAACCAGTTGTCCGAGAATCTAGCCAAATAATATCATATCATCATCTATGGGGACCCCATAACAATAAAAGGGAGAAAATATATTAAATCTATTTAGATTCCAAATCTATGAATAGTGAATATTTATCTCGGTAGTAATATTTTTTCCATATTTCATAAAAAATAGTTATTAGTATAAAAAAGTTGAAGTACCTTTATTCACATTAAAATTTGTACCTAAAACATTCACCCTCTAATATCCCAACGAATAAAAAGGAGTGGCCACATGTTCCCTTATTGTACATTCATCACATGATTATCCTTGTGAATTGGGAGGTAGCATTCCAGATACTAATGGGAGAGAGAATAAGGGTGTGCTAGTGGGGGAGGGAGACAGTGGGTGTGGTAGATGTTGATGAGGGAACGATAGAGGGAATATAATTTTATATTTGGAGGGATCCTGAAGGATCATTAGGTAACACTGATGATGTTTGTATAGTTGGGAGAAAATTAACTATGAGCCATCTGGGATCAGTGAATCACTTCTTCCGTGGATTTTTTATCAATTAAACAAGTAAAAATAACATCATATCATATATTTTTAATGATTAATGCATAGAAAAAGTTAGAAATGATAAAATATGCATAGTTCTAACAAAAATAATATACATAAGTAGGATAATGAATGACTACACATAAAAATAAATATAAATTTACTTTTTCAAACCTAAAAAACCCAGGCCTAAAAATAAATTTAAATGTAATAAAAATTCTATGTTACTAGAAATGAATAACATATAACATATGTGGCTAATAATTTAATGGATGAATAAACATAAAACCATTTTATCCTTCGATAATATTATTATCATTCCCCCATCATATACAAATCATGTATTTCATGGTCAACAAAATCCATTAAGAGAGAGGATTTCACAAATGAAAATTATAAGTAGTCTATTTTAATACCCCAAGTAACAGCGACACACATGTATTTAAATAAAACAATTGAAGAATAATAATGGTAGCTTAATTTAATAATATCAGTAAGATTTCCATAGTGTCCCAATGTTTAGGTTTTAAATATATCACTTTTTTAAATTATTAAACCCTCTAATTTATTTATTTTATGAAATTTAAGTCCATTCACACTATAATTGTTAAAATTCATGGCCTATTTTAGGGGACTTCAAGACAAAAACATCAAATATTCTAACAACTCAGCCAGAGTATTTTTATTCATGATCAAAAAAGGTAATATACATGATTATATTTACAAAATATATTTTCCACCTAATACCCATGTTGATTTAAGTATTTATGAACATAAACAATGTGAAAAAAATTCTGTAAGCTCTTTATTAACAGTTTTTTTATATCTTTATCATTTCATGTTCAACTTCTCATGTGTCTATTTGTTTTTACCATGAGCACTTCTATAAATGGATCTTCAATTTCACTATTCATTAGCACATATCTATGTGCTTGTAATAATTTCATTTCTATCAACGAATTATCTGAGACCCTCCCGATTTGTCAACTAATAGTATGATAGATTTTTTATTTCCCATGTAGTTGATATTATGTAAATATGTAATCAAAACATCCAACTTGGACGAATATTTTCTCAAAAACATCCATGTATCTAGAAAAAAAAGTTAAGGCACTCCACATCTAAATAGCGTTCAAAAATATATCCATTAGGTTGAGATTTATTTTTCACGCATGATTTCAAATAAGCAAGTATTTATGAAATAAAATGAATAAAACATAGTGACATATTTAAATTAGTTTCACTAATGGTTTAATTAAAATGAAAATCATATAAATAAATTACCTCTCAATTGGATATATCCATCGATAATTTATAGAACCTCCTAATTTAGTTTCCTCAAGTAAATACAGAGTAAAATTATTCCTGAAAGTGAAAATTGATGGAGGAAAGATCATATCTTTTGCAAAACAAGTTAGTAAAAATTTGTCCTGAATTATTTCAAGATTATATGGTTGTATAATTTTCTCACCTAGATTTAAAAATAATGTGTAGAGTTTGAGTATAACTATAATAACTTTTTGGTAATAATGTATACAAGGAAAATCATAGTAACTATTGTAACTGAATATGTTAATCATGACCTTTCAATCCATGTAACCTAAGATGTGTTTAGTAGACACACCTTGAGAAGTTTCTTGAATAACAATAAAAAACTTCCAAATATTTTTAGATTTGAACAAATATATCTTTATCCATCTTTTTCATTACAAAAAATTGTCAGAACATACTTCCCTTTATCATCTAGCCATAGGTCATTCTTTGTATTCAAGGTTTGTAAGTCCTTCCAAGCATCGATATGGTCCTTCAATTTTCTAGGTTATTTAAGTAATGTAAAGATAATATTATCACACTCATTAAAATCAATATTCCTAAAAAAATATTATGATGCAAACAATTAAATACCAAATATTGATGTTTGAGAAATATATTTTTTATTCAATATTTTTGTTTTGATTTCAACTAATGATTAAAATAAAACCTATTCCATACAATCATTCAAATCGTACACCTTCACAAATTTTATTTCATCATTCAATAGTTGTTAAAATATTTCATAACATGTCATCATCTTTGGAGGTGGTTTATGAACAATAAAACCTTTGGATTTTTACGTGTTCAGTTGAAATCTATGAGATGCATCAAGAAATATACGATGATACAAGAAGTTTAATTTTTTTCTATGAGGTATTCATTCCAGATAAAATTCAATGTTACAAATAGTATAACCCAAAACATTTTAATTATTCCAACCAGATAAGTTATCATGCCCAGGTAATTCAATAATGGTCTAAATTAGAGTAGCATGCATTTTTAACATTGTTGTAGAAGATGCATCACAGGTCTCAACATTGTTGCACCATAAATCATAAAATTCATCAATTAGAATATTCACCTATACATCAATATCATTTCTAGGAATTTTATTCCATGAATAATAATCAAAATAATAAAATAAATTTTTTTTATTCACATCCACAGAGGTAGATTTTATGGGGTAAAAAAATGACCAAATGCTATAACTAGTACTCAGAGTTCCAATTTGGTTGAATCCATCAATAACTAATCCTAATTGCACATTACTAAGATCAAATGAAAAATCTGGATGTAATGAATCAAATGTTGTAATGACCTAGACATTTATAAATTAATTTCATTTTTTAAATTAATAATTTCATTATTATTGTAATGTAAATATAGAAAATGCATGAACTAATTTGATTATATTATACCATTTTAAGCTATATCATATCAGATTCAAAATATTGCTTAGTATCACAACCACTAATAACAAATCTATTGAATTGTGATCATATTATTAATATATATTAAGGTATATGGTAAATTCCTATTGAAATAGAAATAAAAAATAATGACCTCGACCAGTCGGATCATAGCCTATGAAGAACATTTATTAAATCTTATAAGGGAGATCACAACTCAGGTATTTTCCCCTAATAAATCCCAATTCATGATCTATATACTAATGAATTAGCAAATCTTTTTACAGGAGAAGTTTAATCTCATCGACATCAAAACCCAAACCATGTTCATTAAACCACCCCAATATAATATCATTGTCGCAAAACTTACCATTTGTCCATTCGCATGTGTAATATGGTATTATGTATCTCATCCCTAATAGTATGAATATGTATATTTTTTTAAATAAAGTAATTATTATATTTATTCCTAATTTTCTTTTCCTTTTAATATATTAATTAATTGGTTTAATAAAAATTTTATTATATTATGAAAAAACTCAAATTGTATGTTTGAGTAATTTAATATCTAAATTAAGATGTTTATTTAGATTAATTCAATAATTAAAATAAATTTTAATAAAATATTATTATTAAATATATTATTTTAAACATAAATGATAAAAAAAATTGTGAATTGAAAATGTAATTTTTTAAGGGTGAGAAAATTGTAATTGTAAAAAACCATTATTTTCCAATAAACACAAAAACTAATTTAAATGTGTGGCTTCTAATATTTATTTAATTATTTTGATAAAATTCATATTATTTTTGGAATCAAAATGTTTTAATTACCTAATGGTTACTTTTTCATTATTCTCTGAGACAGGCAAATTTTTAGGTAAAATTAAATATGATATAAATATATGACATGTATTATAACATCATAATGACTGAAACATGATATAATATGTGACATAAAAGGTATCCAAGACCAAATAATTGTTTTCCCTTTAAGATAATGTATTTATTAGTTTATTTTATTAATTTTATAAACCCTTTTCGAATCCTCTAATAACTATATTATATTTGATGGTTTTAAAATCAATTCATTGTAAGCACGACTCACTTATACATCACCAAGGGTATTATTTTAGTTTAATTAGTTTATAAACATATTAAATAATTAGTACTAGTAACATTTCGTATAAACCATGGTAAAAAACTTGTGAAGGTTTTTTGTTTTCATTACATAATTGTATAGATTCCAAAACTGATGTTTTGAAAAAAAAAATTTAAATCCCTTCTCTTTTCTTATATAAACCCACCCAATATCTCATTACACTTTACTAAAAACCATTACAATATGAATATACTCTTCATTGTCTCTCTATATAGTACACCCAAGGTTCCCTTAATATTTCAAGACGATCCTCCCAATCTTTTGGAAGCACTCTCCCAAGGTAAGGGATCCCCTCATTCCCCTGATTATTCAATCACCTTATTTATGTAATTTATTTTTTCATTAAATTTATATTAATGGGATATGATCTTACACATACCTATTACTACCCTTATTAATTCCATTAAATGATATATACCTTTAACTCTCATTAATTCCTGATGTGATTCATTATGTACCCTAGTTGTGTTACCGAAATTATCCTGTGATTTTCCCATGTTAAAAGTTTATTGAGAAAAAATGTCGAAAGAGGCACTAAAGGAAATGTCATAAACAAACTGGGTGTATATTTTAAGTGTGGAGAAGTAATGCATAAAGTATACAATTTATATTGAAAATTAATAACATGATGGATGGAAATATATTTATATCTAAGGTACCATATATAGTTTTATTCCATAATTATGGAGAAGTTGGGTATTATCTAAGACAATGCTCTATTATGAGGGACTACAAGCATGATTAGCACCAAAATTATTGAAGGCCAAGAGAAAAGGGAAAATTCAATGTTGAGATGGATCATGAAGACTAAATTACATGTAGCCTATACTACCTATTCTGTGTGTCTTGTTTTATTTCAATTGGTTCCATAATAGTATATCATATAGGTTATCTAGGAACATTGAGTCACCATCCCCAAATGATTTGATATCATCACTTCAACAATTCTTGGATTATTATATCACAAGTTAATGTTTGTGTTATTTTTATTCTTGAAATTCTTATAAATATCTATTTATTAGAATTTTATTATATACTAGTTTTAGAATGGTTTTCCTTTTATAATTCCAATATAAACTGTTGAGAGAATAAAATTACACTCTGTGTTGTGAATCACCCTCTGATTCTATAAATTTAAAGGAGGGAGATTAATTTTATTTAGGTCAAATATATCAAGCATGGATATTATTTCCTTATGAGTGATCATAAATTTTTTAAATGATTGAGACTATGTAAAGGATTATCCATGATGACATGATATTTTAAGAGAATATGTTGATCTGTTTCTAGTAGAATTACCTAGTCTTCCACCTAAAAAAGTGATGAAGTTCTCAATAAATATTATACTCATACAAAATAACATTTTTAGTTCATTTCATCACTAGTAAAGCGATATTTATGGATCCTTCATTAACCGAGATTATCGAAGGGTGTATTAGAACAAACTATGTGATGAAAATACATTTTTCCCATGGATTAGATGGGTATTATAATTAATTTCTGAGAAACTTATCTTGATTTTCAAGCCCCAATACCAAGATAACTCAAAAAGGAGTCAAGTTTATCAAGAATGCTTAATGTGATGAAGGTTTTAAAGGGATGAAGGATTGAGCTACGCCTATACTAACATTACCCATAGGTGGGGAATTATTTGTGATATATAGTTATTAATCTAAAATGGGATTGGGTTATGTACTCATTAAAAATCATAAAATGATTGCATATGCCTCCTGAAAACTAAAGATCAATGAGAATAAATACCCAACCCATGACCTAGAATTGTTTGCAGTGATCTTCACATTAAATATTTGGTAACATTATCTCTATGAGGAGAATTTTGACATATATATGGACTATAAAAGCAACAATTATAAATTAAAACAAAAGGATCCTAATATGTAACAATAAAGGTGGTTCGATCTCATCAATGATTATGATTGTTCAATCCATTACCCTCCAAGGAAAGAAAATAAGTTGGGTGATGCTCTTAGTGGAAATAATATCAAAACTATATACATGATGAGGATTAAAAGGGATTCAATCTTCCTGGATATTCAAAGGATGGATATGGGAATAAAAAATGACCTTAATCCCACCTTAATCAAATAACCACTCAACCATCCATCCTTGAGAGTATCAAGGAGGATTAAAAAGATAATGAGATGATATAGAAGAAGGTAGTGAATATGTTGAAGCTCAAATTTGTTGTAGATAGAGTTATATGTTTTGGAACCCAGATATGTATCCCATAAAAACCCTAAATAAATAAATAACATATGGATGATGTGCATAGATCATACTTCTCTGTTAATCCAGGAACCACTAATATGTATATATATTTGAAACAAAATTTTAGGTGGGATAACTTGAAGAGAAACATTTCAAAGTTTTTATCTTGATTCTTGGTATGGCATCAAGTCAATAATAAAATATATAATTAAAATAATATTATGTTACAATTACCATACTAAACTGGAATTGGAAAATCATAGCAATGGATTTCATCATAGTACTCCCTAGGATACCTAAATGTAATAAATTCATGTGGTTGGTATTCAATCACCTTACAAAGTTGGCTATTTTAATTTTTATCAAGGAAAATTTCTCTCCCATCCATCTTTATAAGATATATATATATGTGAAGTGGTAATACTATATGGAGTTCCAGTATCTGTTGTATATAATCAATATGTATGGTTTACCATGATTTTTTGTACCAGACTCTAACAAGAATTGAATATAGAACTGAGTTTCAACACTTCTTATCACCCATATACGGATGGTGAGTCACAAAATCTATAGGATATACCAAGATCATGTTCAATGTATTTCTAATGTTTTTAGGATCATGATATTCCACTAGTTGAGTTATCATATAACAACATTTTTATTTATATCATTTAAAAGTATCCTTAGGACACTCTTTATAGAAATAGGTGTCAGACTCTTATATGGTGGGATTAGGTTGGATAGAGTATGTAATGAAACAACCTGAATTACCTCTAAAAATATTATCGGACCCAATCTTCCACATACCCAAAGGGTGTTCCCGATCCTCACATGACCAAAACAAGAACCCGAGCATCAAAAAATAAATAGATGGAATTATTTCCCTCAACCTAAAACAAAAACATGGTATATATATACAATAGATACAATATTGGAAAATAAAAATAAAATATATAACAAAAAAAAATACTGGAATCCAAAAATAAAGAGTAAAAACATTCTACAAGTACAGTTCAAACCATAAAGGACTTCCAAAACATGAAAAATCAACTAATATATGTTATAGAATGGGTAGGATCCCACCATCTCACCACCATCTACCCAAATCATCTAATATAAAAATCTCACAACATCATTGTGACACCTTTCCATTCCCTACATTGAAATACATAACCAAGTATACATACCACAGAAGGGGTAAACATGGAAAGAGATAATAGTCTCATTAGGGTCCCACCAAGGTGTTCCATACCAAGAATCTGAATAATAATCCAATCTTGCTCAACTTTATAGAAAATAAGGCCTGATAATAATTTAACCGTTTCTATATCAAAAATCATGGTATAATAGTTTAATATCTCATTTTTCACATTTCAAAATAAAGCATGAAAATAACTTTCCAGTCATTTTATGTCCATAAATCACATCAGATATAACAAGTCAAAAAATAGAATGTATCACATATCAAATCAAATCCATGTAAGTAGAATACAACTTTAGCGGCCAAAAGAATAAGCACAAGTAACATCATGTTGGGGATCATACTTGGTATGGATAGCTAGGACATGCATACCTAACATCTAAAATCATATATGCATGCAGATACTAGACATATTTCATGATCTTATAGAGCATAGTAACACCCCATCAAGTGAACCTCCCAACAGTTCTAACATGTCCCTATAACAAAAGGCTTATGGAGTAGAGGAAATACCCATGAGAAACCCCCCCCCCCCAAGTGGATGAGACCTATTAATATACCTTACACATTAGTTCCTAAGGCTTCCCATGTGCCCCATTTTCCAAACTAGTTCATAAAACCCTTTTTATCAAACCTTGATTTGAAAACCATTTCACAATGATCTGAAAAACATTTTCTATTTACCAAAACTATAGGGAAAATCCATTTTTAACTCAATCCCATATGCATTAAACAAATAATTAAAATCATACCATTTAATTTATTAAAACAATTTATCAAAATAGGTGAAACATATCTCACCAATATTGGATAGATATGGAACAAACTACCTCAAAACTCAGGATCACACATGCCCACAATGGGATCCACCATTAAGAACAAAAGACCGACAATAAAGAAAGACCTTGAAACATCTACACATATTAGAGTTTATCCAATTAAACCAAATTATTGGGGTAGAAGATGAAATTGAACATATATCAAGAACTTGCACCCATCACACCACGAACACATGAATTGTTCCTCAGAATAAGATCAAACGATGGATCTATAAAGAAATGAGAGGAAACGTCAGCACATATCCAAAAATCCAATATCATAGTGCAATGGTCCTACCTCGATCAAATAAATAATGAAGGACAAAGGATCACTCATCCATATAGATGAATCCCATACAAAATATTAATCAATCATCAAATGAATCAATCTATATCAAATAGAGAATCTAACAATCACTGTAGGGATTTACATTGAGATCTAAGGGATCTATGTGTGAATGAATGAAAATTGTATTCGGGTGGAACCTTAAAAAAATTACATTTACATGAAATGCAACCCCTTTGTGAATTGGTTAATCCTAAGGGTTCAAATACATTGAGAAACCCTTCACCTTTTGATTAAAACCAGATCTTTAATGAATACACAACATTTAATCCCTTCAAATTGTATACTGGGTTCATAGTATCTTCACTGTAGAACTTGTACATCATGTACACAAATTACATGGAATGTATTTTTTTCTAAATACTAGAAGAAATTTAGGTTCTTACACTAAAATATAAACCACCTAGGGAATTCTATGAACTCAGGGAGAACCCTGAAAATACATTTCATGTTTATACCCTAATTCCATTAATTCAAAAAAACCTATATCCCAGAACATTAGGTACTTTTCTAATTAAATATTCACTATCAATGGGAGTCTCAAGAAACAAAACAATCAAGAGGAAAACAATCAAAGTGAGGAAAAATACATGAAATTGGGTACAAAGAAGTTTTAAACTCCCAACCATCAGACTTTTTGTCCCTGGGATGTAATGTGGAGGAATGAGTTTTGGTAAAAATTTGATTATACTTCTCCCTCACCAATGAATCATGTTTATAAATTTCATGATAATCTAATATTTATCACAATAACACTATTTACAATAGAATAGACTTCCCACAAAATAATTTCAATCGAGATTCAACGATCTTAATTGGATTCTCTACAATAAAAACATCCTTCTCTAACTCAATATCAACCCAACATAGAACCTGAGTGGGGATAGGATGATTTTTCTTGAGTTATGATATGTGTGAAACATTATTAATTTTTATCAACTAAACCAGAAATTTTAATTGATACGCAAACCTTCCAAAGGAACTCAATGAACTAAAATCTTCCACATATCTTGGATCCAACTTTACCTATTTTCAAATATGGTGGTAACCAAACAGATGATAAAATTTCAAGAAAACATGGTCACCTATAGGAAACATCAAATAAAAATTCCTTTATCCTCATAATATTTATATCTAATCTGAGTTGTAAGTAAATATTAATGTACACCATGATTCCTCATAGATGTTTCTTGAAAAAAACTCAGTCCCAGCAAAGAAGCTTCTCCCACCTTTACCAAACAAAGAGGTGATCCTCAGGGGTGACCATAAAAATCCATGAAAGGTTACATTCTAATTTAATAACAATAAATATTTCTATAAAATAGCTCAACAATTCCTTTATGTCTATCCTAAGATCTATAAAAATCCAAGACATAGGCTTGGAGCATATCCCCCAAAATCTAAATAGCACGGTATATATGAATGTATTTCTAGGGAGGTTAACATGTACTGAATCTATCCTAAATCCATGTCTCCGCCTAAATACTTATTAAGAACCGCAATGTATACCTATGATACCTATTTGAAACAACAGTAGAAGGAATCCCATTTTACTACAGAATTTTCTATATATACAGCTTATCAAGAAAATTAACATTCATGGTGTCCCTGATCAGAATAAAATGAGTTGACTTTGTAAATGAATCGATAACCACACAGATTGAATTACCCCATGGGGATTTCAAGTTAATCCAATAATTAAATCCAGGGATACCACATCTTATTTCCAAACCCACGCTGGATGAGGCTGGAGAAAACAAGAATATTTTAGATGCTCTGCCATAATCTGTTGAAAAGTGTAATAGTAGGACACATAATAATTAATTTCACACTTCATACCCAACCACCAAAATCACCATCTCATGTCATAATACATATTTATAGTTTTCATATTTATATCTCAAGAATAAAAAATAAAATCAAACAAAATTGTGTTCCTTAAAGATTCTGGGATGAAAAACTGGTCCCCAACACTAAGAATACCATCAGTAGAGAGAGACCAACTAGAAATGGTCTCCTCAACATTTTGGGTTTCTTGAATTCCTATGAACTCTACACCGTACTACTGAATCTATTGAATAGAATCAATGAGATAAGATAATAACTGAACACTCGTAAAAACCATGCCTGAAACATACTCATGAGCATCTAGATGAAACTGAGAAAAAAGACCTATAAAGTTCCACTCTTACTTTTATTCCATAATAGTTGGTAATAGAATATTCCTACTAATATAATCTACAACAACACTCCCCTCTCTCTGGGTATATTTTATATTTGAGTCAAATTTCTGAAGGTATTCGACCCACCAACTCTATCTAGGATCCAAGTCCTTATTTGAAACGATATAGCTAAAAATAATATTATTAGAAAAGACTATGAACCTTAACCCGAAAAGATAATTCCTCCAACACTTAATTGCTTAAATAATTGTGAAATCTCCAAATCATGAGTGAGGAAACTCTTCTCATGTTGTCTAATCTAACAAGAATAATAAAATCACAAACTAACTATGTATCAACAATTGATAGTGCATAAGGACACAAAAAAAGTTATCTTTCCACTCCCCAAGAGATTTCCCTAACTATATAAAAAGGAAAAGAGTTCTGTTAAAAGGTTAAGAATATAAAAAGTAGATGGATAAAAATGTGTGGGAAGAACCAATATCAAATAAATCAATTTCTATAGAAGATGAAAAAAATATGGTACCATTGACTATCTCTAAACCCACATCCACATCTTTTTGAAACTCAACTAATGTATAAAGGTTCTTCATGCATGATTCATATGGATAGATCCCTATAGTCTTTAAAGAAAATGAATTCACCATAGTAGGATTTGGAGCTGACGATCCCTTACCATATTGAGTTGCAGACATTGCCTAAAAATACTACAAATGGCTATAACATCCACAACTGTTACACATATTTTAATGTTAAGGATAATAAATTCATGTGTGTTCATCATATCCACACTAATAAAAATCCATATGCACACTAATGGATGAAACTGATGGTGCTGAAGATTCCTACTTTTGAGAACCACATCCACCACTCATGTGATAATCCTCCCACTTCCTCTTCTTCTATATCCCGACACTAGTGCTACCACTAGGTAGAATAGAAGGGGTGGAATATCAAATATTTATTACCATATTCATTTCTTCCATTATATAAATTTCTACTATCTCCTCCTAGGTTTAAATCTACTTCATAAATACCTATAATGTGATATTCAGTCGCAAACCCTGCAGGCACTTCTAATATTTCATCTAGTCATTCTTTACTACCTCTGTTGAAAAATAAATTAACTCAGAAAACTGATTGGTGTGAAATAACATCAAATAATCTCCCTACTATAAATAGATTAACTCTAGAGACTTCTCTATCATCCACAAAATCTGAAAAAATGATGGAATATAAGAGTCTTAAAACACTTCCAGCCCAAGCCCACATGAATATCCTCATATTGGGATCCTCAAGATTAAACAATGCACATTTGACCTGGATACTCTTATGTGTATCAAGTAAGTCAAATGTTTAATAAATCATCTCAAGACAGTCCTCTAACAATTAAACTTCATTAATACCTTTGAATTATGGTTGATTCTCATGAAAGAACTCTCATGATCAATCTCTTTCTCTAATAGCTCCTGGATGTACCTCCAAAATTGAGTTCTAAAATTTCGATACATAATGGTCAATATCATAAACTGCTTTTATGATATGCTCGATAAACGTTCTATTAATTAGATGATTCCCTTGAAAATCATCAGTTTCACCCTACGGAAGAACTCATATAACACATCTCAGAAGCATAATACAGCACAACGAAACAAATTAATTGATTAGAAAACAGAAAAATATCAGTTTAAACTATAAATACCTTAATAAAATATTGATATTAGCATTAAGAACTCAAGAAAATAGATACACATCCCAATATCCCATGGTTACTTGAGTCTCATCAGGGAATGATTTGGCCAAGAACTCACCAGAATATACCACTCATGTCTTGAAAATCCTATCTCTCATCTACCAAACGTCCCAATAGAAGGACTCTTAAGAAAATACCTACCTAGAGATAACAAAATATAATAAAACAACCTGACTACCCTCTCAAACTAGTACCCACCCCAATTCACCACATACTTGAATTGAATTCCCAATACATATGGTCTGGTGACTAGCACCCAAGAATTAAACAACAAATAGAAGGAATGATTTCACCCAACCAGAAGCAATAGAAGTGAATGTATATACAAAAAAAAAATCTAGAATAGATAAATGTATACCATAATATAAAACAAACAACAAAAAACAAAAACTCAATAGTTTAAAAAATATCAAAGAATTGGTCTAACCACAAAGGCGATAAAAATAGAAAAAATGAACTACTCCATGTGATATCATGGGAAGGCTACCAACATGTCACCACTAGTGACCCAACTCAGCTAACATAAAACTTCACCGCCACATTGTAGGATCCTTCCATTCCCTACATAGAAAGGCATAATTACACTACTAAAAAACAACCCTATACCTACGGTTTTAAACAGTTGGTATAGGTTGTACCCATGATTTTAGGAATCATGGGAGATGGAGGTGTCATTATAACTCTGAGCTATACCCACGTGTTTAAAAATTCTATACCCATAGTTATGAACTATGTTAATTAGCATATGGGAAATTATCCACCCCATCAACAACATTATACTCATGCTCCCCAACTTTTGACATTAAGACTTAAAAAAAACCTCCTGCTAGATTCAAACCATGGACTACCTCTTCACAAACAACACGCCTAACCACTACCCCACATACGGTTATGAATATATAAATATATATTAACTTATATATATATATATATTGGTATAGGAGGAAATTCACGGGTATATACTTTCCTAAAGATATTTTTTTGTTCCCGTATAAATATTTTTTCCCAAGATTATGTAGGCAAGCTCTACCCCCAACTTTTGAGAACGGTGTGTATATTTTTTTAACCAAATATTATACACAATGTTTTGGAAAACAATTAGTATATTTTTGACCTATACCCATTGTTGTTTTTATAATTATTGTTATAGGTCTTGAACTGATCCCTATACCCACAGTTTTGGAAAAACCATGTGTGTATGTTGGAATTTTTTACTTATACCCAAGGTTTACCAAAACAATGGGTATATGTTCTAAAAAAATTTCTATACCCATGGTTTTACCAAAACCATGGGTATATAGGTTACATATACCCATAGTTTTATCCAAAACCATGGGTATAGGGTCATTTTCAAGTAGTGTCAGGTCTACACGCTGCTGAAGGGGTATGCAGGGTGCGAGCCAACAGACAAAGTAGGGTCCCACTCAGGTGTTCCATACAAAGTATCTAAAAAATAATCCAATAATTCTCACCTTTAATGAAAATAAGTCATGATAATAGTTTAATAGTTTTTATATTAAAAACATGAAAAAACAATTACATTCCCATTCTTCCACATTTCAAAATTAATAATGTAAATCAGTTTAAATTCATTTCATATACTTATATCACAATAGGTATATCATGTAAAAAAAATAACCACTTATATTTTCAAATCCATGGAAGTACAATAAAATAGAACAATCCAAAATAAGAATAATAGGATACATCATGATAGGTATCACACTAGGTCAGGATAGGTAGAAACTCATATCTAACATATACAATCACCTATGCATCAAGACACTAGATATATGCATCGATTCTAGAGAGTAGAAGAATACCCTAGTAAGTGACCCTCCAAATAGGTTAAACAGATTCCAAGAACAACAGACCTAGGGAGTAGAAGAATTCCACATGAGAAAACTTCTAAAAAATTGATGAGACGTATTACTATACATTCTTCCTAATAACCCAAGGCTTACTATGGGATATATTTTCCAAACTAGTTCATCAAACAATTTTTATCTAACCATGATTAGAAGACCATTTCACCCTATTTTGAAAAACTTTTTCTATTTAATAAAATTAGGGGAAACACATATTTTATAAAAACCCAGTATTACAAACACAAAAAATATTGTATCATTCCATATCATTTAATAAAATAATCATCAAAATATGATAATTGTATTTCACTGGCGCAGGCTATAGATGGAAACACCTACCTTAAAAACTTAGTGTTGTACATGCCCACGATGGGATCCACCAACAAGAAGAGAACAACAATGAAAATGGGGTCCCAATAACCAATATATAAATCTTGGAACTGATCTAATCAAATATAATAGTTTTCATAGAGGAAGAAAAACACATTCCTCAAGAACGCACACCCATCGCACCACAAACAACAAGAATTGGCCCTTTGAACAAGATATCACAATGAATCTATAAGGAAACTAGAAGAAACATCAAAAAAAACTAGAAATCCAATATCAAAATGGAAATAATCTACCATGATCAAATAAATGAATAAGTAGAAAAAAATTATTTTCCTAAAGAGATGAAACTAAACTATCATAGTGATTAATCATAGAATGAATCAATCCATATCAAATAATGACTCCAAAAATCTCCAGAGAAGGCCTCTCATTCATGTACCAATGGATGTTTTTATAAATGAATTAAAATTTCATATGATAATCACCATAAAATCCAACATCTTCTCATTTACATATATTTCAACCCCTTTAAAAATCGTGTAATCTTTGGGGTCAAGAAACTTCAAAACACCCAATGAATTTTTATTAAAAATAATTATTTTAACTTGACACGGTGTGTAATCTATACATGGAATGTACTCCCTTCATGTTGTGTACTAGGTTCATGGTATCTGACCTAAATAACTTATATATAATGTATTCCCATTACATGGAATGTATTTCTCCTATAGACTACAAAAACTATAGGTTCCTACACAAAAACATAAACAACATCAAATGTTCTCTAAACTTGGGTAGAACCCCATAAATCCAATACACATTTTTACACCTAATCCATTAATTCAAAATATATATACATCCCTAATAATTAAGTAATTTTTCTCATAAAATTTATTCTATATGTGGGAGTCCCAAGATGAACCCAATTAAATATGAAAATAAGAAAAGGGAGGGAAAATACCTAATAGTGGGTAACAGGATGTTACAGAAGAAGTTGATGGTGTTGAATCTTAACTAAGAATTCATAAAGAATGTTAAAACCATTCAATGTCATCTAAAATTTGTTCAATTTTGATAGAAAATCTTTATATAAAATCATCATTGAGACTTGTAGTTTTAGGTCATATATAAGGTGTTCCTTCATATATCATCATAGAATAAAGTAATGATATTTATGAAAAAGATATATCATAGTCCAAGATACATCAACCCCTTTGAGATCTTTGATGGAAATGGAGATGTGGTATACTGACTAGAACTCTCACCTAACCTATCTAAAATACATGATGTGTTCCATGTATCCCCATTGATGAGGTACATACTTGACCCCTCACATGTATTGAATCCATACACATTACTATTAGAGAATGATCTTTTGTATAAGGATTTTCTGGAGAAGATATAAGATCATAGAGATAAAGTTCTGTGAAGCTATACATCTCACTTTTTCATTGTGTTTTGGTGGAACCCAACATTTAAATAAGTAACATGGGAACTAAAATATGTGACAAAATAAATGTACCCTAATTTTTTTAGTGTATGAAATGGAAATTTTAAGGAAGATATTTCTCAAGGGGAAAATGTAATGACCTTTACATTTTTAAATGAAATTATTTTTTTAAATAATTATGTGTATTATTTAAGTAATGTAAACATAGAAAACACATGAACGAATTTGGTTATATTACGCCATTATAAGGTATATCCTACTAGAATAAAATGATAGCTAAGAATCAAAATTATTGATAATATAGTCATTGAGAAGTGATCATATGATTAATATATATTAAGGGTTGTGATAAATTCCTTTTGACAGAGACAAAAGAAATGATTTCCTCAATTATTTGGACCGTAACCTATGGTTCCCATTTATTAGAGCTTATTATGGAGAAATAATCCATGTTATTTTCCATTGAACAATACCAAACCACGATCGATTAACTAGAGAATGAGAGAAACCATTTATGGGAGATTTTCAAGCTCATTGATATCACAACTGTCACTATGTTTATAGAACAACCTCATGAGAATCTCACTATCAGCATCCCTAACCTTAGGGTGTTTGATTTTGAAATAAGGGGTTATGTATCTCAAACCAAACAGAATGAATATTTATATTTTATTTTCAAAAAAAATAAGGATTATATTTAGTACTTTCTATTTTTAGTTTTAAAATTATTTAGTAATTAGTTATATAAAAGTTATATTTTAATACAAAAAAACTCAAATTGTATTTTTGTGTAATATGCACATTCAATTAAGGAAGTTAATTTGATGAACTTTGGAATTAAAATATATATTAATAAAATATTATTATTAAATATCATATGTTTAATATAAATTATAATTTATTTCTATGAAGTTAAAATTTTATTTTTATAAGGGTTGGAAAAGTATTATTTTCAATGAAAATAGAATTTTTCAATATATGGGAATTTTAATTTAAAAATTAAATTTCCCATATTTATATAATTATTTTTTATAAAATAAATATTATTTTTGAATTAGAACATCAAAATCATCCAATTATGAATTTTTTATAATTTTCATAGATAGTTGAATTATCATTTAAATATTATATACAATATAAATATACGATGTGTATTATGACATCATAGTGACCCAAAAGTGATTTAATATGTTCCATAAAAGTTATAAACAACTAAATCTATGATGTCCCATTTCAAATAACGTTTTTTTTGTTTATTTGGATAATTTTATAAACCCATTATGAATCCTCCAAAACATATATTATATTTTAATGTTTTGTAATCAATTCTAAGTAAACATGATACACTTCCTCATAAACAAGGGTATTATTTTAATGTGATTGGTTAATGGAGTTATAAAATAATTAAAACCACTATTATTTGGAATAAACCATTAGAAAAAATTTTATAGGGTTTTATGTTTTCATTAATTTATTTTATAGATTCCAAAACCAACATTTTTGAAGTCATAAAAAACACCTTATCTATTCCTATATAAACCCAATGAAGATCGAATTATTCTTTACTAAAAACCATGGTATCCTTACTATACTCATCCCTTAACTATCCATAATCAT
This sequence comes from Viscum album, assembly GCA_963277665.1. Classification (NCBI taxonomy): domain Eukaryota; kingdom Viridiplantae; phylum Streptophyta; class Magnoliopsida; order Santalales; family Viscaceae; genus Viscum; species Viscum album. Next base: position 662,335,350 of record OY728139.1, on the reverse strand, counting down.
CCAAATATTCCCCCAATCTCTTAATAATCTCCTCCCAAGCTTTTGGAAACACCCTCTCAAGGTAAGAGATCCTCTCTTCCTCCTCTTTATTCAATCACCTTCATTATGTAATGGATTTTATATTTCAATTCATATTAATGTGATATGCTACTATAAATACCTATTTATTCCAATATTATTTAAATTTTATGAGATACCCATTTTACTATCATTAATCCCTCCCATTATTCATTATGTACCCCAGTTATGCCAGTGAAATTATCTTACGATTTTTTAATCGAAACCTTTTATTCAAGAACCCTTTTTGGTTTATGCCATTTAATTCCCAATTATTTATGTTGAATTATGATATTACATATAAATTTTACATAAATTATTATTTATAAGTAATTAGAAACCGATTTCACTCTCATTTATCCCTCTCATGATTCATTATGTATCCTTATTATGTGATTGAAAGTATCCTATGATTTTTTCATGCCAACCCTTTGTATTGTTAATTCTATCACCATTTACACTCAAGGGTATTAAAATTTAAATTCCTATAATTATTTTATTTTTTAATTCAATTTATGTATTCCACAATCCTTAATTATGGTATTAAATTTGATGAAATATGATCTAGTGTTGAATGATCTATGTAGAACACTTATGCATGTGAATGATTTGAAAGTGACAGGTATAGCCATATTTGTATAGTGTTTCAATGCATTGGGAAATTTTTTTAGTCTCATGAGTATTCTTTTATGTAATTATAGAGTAAAAATAATCCATTATGATAATTTTCATCATGTTATAATATCGTTGAAGTTACCTCTGACCTATGTTTATGATGTCGTGTTTAATGTTTTTACCATATTACCATGTTGCTTTTATATTAACATTGTATATCATGCTTCAATGTTAATGATATGATTCTCACCCATATTATATCCCATTAGAATTTATAATGAAAAAAATAAAATACTTTCACCTTGTTATTATTTGTTTATTATCTTACTTTGATTTATATCTCACCATTTTCTTATGTATGTCCCTAGGTTATCTCGTGCAATTTTAAATGATCAATGGAATTTTAAAAGAATGTTAAAGAAGTTTTAAATATCATTTTTGTGTCCATGTATTAATTTTCTGTTCTAAATACTTAAATTTATAAATAATCTAGTCTTATAAATCTTTTTGGTTGTACTAATGGAGTTTTTATGGAATAAATCATTACATAAATGTATTAAAGATATGGGTTTTCATAAATGTCATACACTATATTGAATCTCTTCGATGTCACATTAACCCATCCTTGTTATTTTATATATAAATTCAATTAATGGAATTTTATGTTTTAAATGACATGAATAATATTTGAAATCAAGGTTTTAAAGGGAATTAATGTAATACCTTTTTAGGTGTGTTATTTTTCTTCTTCTTTATAGTATGTTGATTTGGACATCCAGCATCACCCATTTACTACCATTTAGAAGTCAAAAATTTTCTTCTATATTGTCTACTTGTATCCTCTCACCCATAAAGAATACATTAATTGGTAAAGGATTTTATTTTATATAATTTATACCAAGATTTTAAACAAATTTGTTCATATCATTAAAAAATCAGGAATCTTAGCTTCATGAAATCCATCACATACTAATTCCAATATCATTGGAATCACCTTATTTTTAATTATATATAGTAATTTAATATGGTAAAATCATATTAGAAAATAAATTTTTTAATATTTCACATATTCTCCATACAACTATTGATTTTTATCATCAAAAAAATCATGAAACACATTTTTACACTCAATTAAGTTCTATTTTATATTACTCTATGTAGTGTCAAGATGAGGACCCAATGATATTTTATGATCTGATATTTTATTACTATAGTCTCAAAAACATTATTTTTCAATTTACTGTTTTTATGACCCTCTACTATTTTTAATGGTATGTTTTAATTTGGACCTTGTTTCCTTGCAATGCTGAAAATCATTTATAAGGTTTTTCATTTAATTTTCCATTTTCAATGAAGTTGGGAGCTCGTTATTTTTACTGATATTAGTGGAAAAGCATTCTATAACATTCCATTCTCCATTCGAAATCCAAAAAAAAAATATTGACCATGTAATTGCTTCAATATCAATTGTTCATAAAATTCATAAATCATAAACACTATTCTAAATTTACATTTAGGGCATGGAAATCATATTTCCTCATCAATGGATTGATTGGAAATTTAAGTAATCTAAAAATTCTTCGAAATCCTTATCAGACTAAGGTTTGTTCCTTGATAATGTGATCCAAGTTTTGTCCATATATCAAAAAGTGCATAAAATTCCATAAACAAATTAAAACGTATAAGAAATATTATATTAATTAAATATAAATTACTAATTTATTTGAAATAAGTAATATAAGAAACTATTTATGAGGGATAATTTGATTAAATTTTTGAATAGAATAAATGTTATTAGATTTTTATTTTAATGTTTATAATCCACTAAAACATTATAGCTTGTTTATAAGTATGTTTAACAAATTTAAAATTTAAAATGGACATGATATTATGAAATTAAAATATTATCAAATAATTCAATAAGATTACAATCCACACTAAAGTATAATTATAAAATCATGTGAGTTTTGGATAAAACCAAACATCAATTTTTATAAATTAGTCCAAAATATCATCAATGAACGTAATATCACATCATTATATTTTCCCAATAAATAATTAATATTATAGAATAAAAAAATAAAAGTAAAAAAATTAAACTAAAATGGAGATGTTATGAAAATCACCCATGACCGGTGATAAAGTGGCGTGATGAAGTAGTTTAATGGTAGGGAAAGGGGCTTGTGGAGGGGGGAAATGTTGTAAAGGATATCATGAGGTCAAGGTAAAAGGAAAGGGAGTGGTGTTAAAGGATCATCGGATTGGTGGTAAGTGATTGGTAATGAGGGTTTATGGATGGTGACGGCTCAATGGAAGGGAATGGGGGACATGAGAGGAAAGATACCATGGGGGATATGAGGTTGAGGGAAAGGATGAGGGTGAGAGAGGTATTTTATAGAGATTAGTAAATCATCATAAAGGGGGAAATTGGAAAGGGTATTGGTGGTGATGGATTAGTAAGGGGTTTAATGGTATGGGTAAGCGGCTCGGTGAGGGCCTGGGGAGTGGTGCTGGTTGGAGGAGAGGTGGCCTCAGGAGGGGTGAAGAGGGCTTGAGGAGAAAAAGAATGGGAGAAAGGGGGGAGTGGAGAGGGTTTAGGGGAGAAGGTTTGGATTGCATGGGATTAATTCTAGGAAGTGTAATAGATAATTTTTTATTACTTGTAAAAAAATTAGAAGTGGTTTTTTAAAAAACTGCTGCTATAACGTTTAAATTTTTTTAGTTGTAGTTTCATAAACCACTACTGACAAACCACAATTAAACAACATTTTTGGTGTATTGATTCATCTAAAAATTATATAATATATTCCATTTCATCATAATTTTGAGACACATAATGGTTAAATATATAAGTATTTGATCACTTTCAATCCTCATCATGGTAAAACTAGCATGCACTTTCTGACTTAGAGAACAAACCACCTTTTTCACCTTCATAGGGTGGTATTATATGGATCATTCATAGTATTTAATAAATTATAACCATATCCATTATCTGATACTGAACTCTTTCTACATGAATATTTAATTCAATATTTTATGATCAGTGCATATATTTCATCATTCTCCATAAAGATAATGCCTCCAAATTTTTAGTGAAAAAATTAAAGCTTCCAACTCTAATTGATAAGCTGGGTAATTTTGAACATGAATTTTTAATTTATGTGAGGCATAAAATATCACTATATCATTTTTAATGATGATGTGTAATATTCCTTTATTTGGTTGATTATTAATGATCAAAACCCTTTCTCTATTATAGGTTAGTGTATGTAAAGTGGAACTAACTAACCTTCTTTTCATCTTCATTAATGTTTCCTCACATTCATTTGTCCAAATGAACATGGATCATTTCTAAGTTAAATTGGATATTGGATTAGATGTCCAGGATAAATACCTCAAAAGTAACTGGTAGTTTCTGTCCATCCTAATAAAAGTACAGATATCTATTATTAGTGTTGGTCTTGGCCATTATTTCATGACTTTTGAGGGATCCACCGATATACCCTCACATTAGATTATATGGCCCAAGAATGTGATTTTATGTAGCTAAAATAATAAATTTTCTAATTTATCATAGAACCTATGTTTCATCTTGGTCTTATTCATAATCCTCAAAGTCTCTTTATGCTCTTCCTTACTCTTCAAATGTATCAGAATATGATCTACAAAGACTATCATAAACTAATCTAAGTAATCTCTAAAGACTCCATCCATTAGATCCATAAAGATATAAGGGGAATTTTTATATCCAAATTGAATTAGGATAAATTCATAATGATCATACATTATATCTAATTATTTCTTAGATATATCTTCTTTATTGACCCTTAATTGATGGTATCCAGAAACAAGGTCAATCATAAAAAATTATTGAGATCTATGAAATTCATCAAACACGTCATCAATACGGTTAGAGGATACTTTTTCCAGATAGTGATCTTTTTATATTCTCTATAATCAATTAAAATATGTATTGATCCATATTCAATATTAATTAAAAGAATAGGTGCTCCCCATGGTTGTTAACTAGGTCGTATGAGTCCCTTATCAGAATTCCCCTTGAGTATCTTCTTCAATTATAGCAACTAAATAGGGTCCATTCTATATAGATTATTTGAAATATATGTACCATCATTTTTTTTCTATTAAGAAATTAACATCAAAATTTAGGCTAAGAATAATAAATTATTTAGAAATATATATCAGTATAATCTTGGACAATATGTATATCCTCAATCTTTAATTTCTCTCCAACCATTTGAGAGAAATATCACTCATTAATTGGTATTCAGAACCATACAATGAAAGTAACTACCATTTTAATTTCATAATCATCATCGCATAGAAATAATATCATAAGTTTATTCTTAATATAAAACATGACTTCCCTTGTGTATTAATTGATAAGTATTCTATGTAGATAGGTAAATTCCATCCCAAAAGTCGCATCAAATTCAACTAAATGAATAATCAAAAGTTTTATAAGAATTAGATTCCCATATACTTTTATATAAGAGGAGCTGTAGACTAGATATATTATCATCATACCATTATGAGTTTTTAATGATAACTCAAAATATAATCATAGAGGTTATTATGTGATTACCATAGAAAATTAATTATATATAAAAGAGTGGGTAGATCAAGAATCAAATAAGACATTTTCAATTCTAGCTTGGATGGTAAGTGTACCTTTAAGCACTTTGTTCTCAAAACCCAATTCAGCAGTTATGGTCACCTGAGATTTCCCTTTTTCTGTAGGATTGATGGTTTAATATTGTAGATTGTCTTCATTTATCCTTAGATTCATGCATTGATGGGAATAACTTTTATATTCCTTATAATTATAGTAATGGAGTGTGGGTGGAATATTAGGTTGTGTTCCCCCATTTCTTTCTTAGACTAGCCGCTTCACATCACATCAAGATTATTTTACTTGATAAAGTCCTTTTATATAGTTAATACATTTACTAATACCATTAATTCAATTTTATTCCATGCTTATTTCCACTCTTCTAACATTTAAGAAAATTATTTTTATATCCACTTTGAATTTTTTTATTGTCATTTCATCAAAATTTTCATCTTTCTATTTGTATCCCCAAAACCATGAGAATAATAAGATTATCGTATTTCCAATTATATCATGAGAGAAAATAAAATTATTTCTTCATATAAATAAAAATATATTATATTCATTGAATTTATAATTCTTCACCTCCTGCTAGTAAAACAATTGGTCAAATTTGCTTTTAGGATTGATTAAAAATCAAAATCATACATTGCAAGTATGGTTTAATTTTCATAAAATGTAATAATTGATTCGTTAATGTTCTAATTTAGTTCTAGGAATTCCCTTTACATTTTCATGTGAATATTTTGGGGGGGAAATATTGAAAAATACTTTCCTAAATTCTTCCCATGTCATGGATTCAATTTTATTTACTTGCCTCATATTCTTGATAAGATTCCACCATTGATATTCTTTTCCTTACAAATAATATATTTTCAAGACAACTTTTACATTTTAAATACAATGAAGAATAGAATATGTATTTTTTTACGAATACATTACATAAAAATTGTTAGATCAGTTTTTCCACTGAATGAATGTGGGAATTTCTAGTTAAAAGACTCAATAGGTAGTTGTTCCTCTGTATTTTTTTGAATATCTATATGATTCTTATTTACATTCATATCTTGAAAGATTTGGGTGCATATAGATACATGATTATTCATCCCAATTCCCAATTCATTTGGCTTCTCCGGATAATAGTCATTGTATTTCCTATCATCATCGACATGATTCCTTCTTGGTCTATCCATTGACTAAGACCAAAAATCAATTTGTGACAAACAATAATCATATCAAGTAATCATGTAATCGTGAAAATCAAACATAGGATTTAGAAATCATGAAACTTTATTTTGAATCCATGTAACCTTATGTTTAACCTAAATTATTCACAGTTTTCATTTACTCAAATCCTTTATAATTGTTTATAAATAAAGTGTGAATTAACCCAAGAATATATCTTCTATATTTTATATCCATATGTGAAATATTATTCCGACTAATTGTGTATTTATGATAATTGAGTTAATACCAATCCACCCCTTTCCGAGTTATTACCCCTTGGTGAATCGGTGTCATACATACATCAACGTACCAATATCTATAAAAGGATGTATTTTATAGGAAAATCACCCTATCCCTACTTTACCAAAGCTTCAGGATTTTATCATATAATTATATTTATCGCCATGGTTTAAAATAAAGTATTCTAACCCAAATCTCTAAAGATTAAATAAACTATTCTGTAATACCAACTGAGACAACCCAAACATTTATTGTGTGTGTGTATATATATATATATATATTACATCATTTTATATGAATATTCAATAAATTTCCCAAAAATAAATTCCCTAGAACCCAATGTTTTAGTGTATTTGGATACTAGATATATATTCATCTTATTTAATGTATAATCTTCAATATCTCCCACAATGTTCTTCTCTCTCAGTTCCCTTCTTATATCTTTCTTACTTAATACCATTCTTCATAACCTATGAAGGAATGAAACCTAAGAAAGGGTGATCTCATATGCTATTTAAAGGTAAACATAGGGGATATAAATCAATGATAATAACTGATCATAAACCCAAGGGTATGATAACATGATTATAACTTAATAAATTCTTACCCAACCACTCTAATTTCATTAATCATGAATCATGGAATAAGGTATGTTCAACCAAAATAAATAATACATAAAAATGTTTAATGATTAATAATCCATAATAAACTATGAAAGCATATCATAAGTATAATACATAAGTTTTTGAAATAGATATAAACATATAAAATAATTTCCTTAGTAAACAATCACTACTAAGGATATTATAATGGATTTTGTTCACTCACCATTCCATTTTTCTTTATTTTAGGTTCACTCCCAAGACTAATGTATGGGAAAAAGTCCATTTCTGAACTGATTTCACTCCCTGGTCTAATTATTATTATCTCATGAGATATCCATATTTTGCCCATGAATTAAAGGGATATATAATTTTGGTCCCCCATCACATTATCCTAATCCATTCATGTAACAACCCATATATTTATAAATATGATTCCTTTTTTAAAATGAGTAAATGATTTATTCAGAGATGTTGTTATATAAAACTCATGGGCCAATTTGGTAATTTTAAAATGTTATATAATCTAGAAAATTTAAAATACCATTAACCATAATAACCCTTGATAATATATTCATTTTTAGTGACCATTAATATTAGTATATTAAGGTTATTGATAATTCCACTTGACATGGAAGAAGGATGTGATGGCCTCATCCAGTAGGATCATGCCCTATAAATCCCATTTATCAGAGAATATTAGGGTGATAGAATCAATATGATTTGACCGTGACCAATCCTAATACAAGTTTTAATAACTAAATCCTAATAAAAAAATGTTTAGGAGATATGTTTAATATAATCAAGATCATGGCCCAAACTATTCTCATTGAACAACCCTATGAAAATTTCACCATCACGCATTTTACCTTAATTGTATTTTCTAGTCTAATAAAGGACTATATATATACCCAAATAGTATGAAATTTTATATTTTATTCTTAAGAAAATAATTATTACATTTACCCATTTTTAATATTAATTTTTAAATTATTAAATAATGAGTTTGATAAAACTAATATTTTGATATGATGAAAAAAATGTATTTTTGGGAAATATATAATTTCAATAAGAACACTCTTTTTTATGAAATAATTTTTTTTAAATAAATAATATTTTAATAAAATATTATTATTAAATAATATTTATTAAATATAAATGATAATATAGTTTTATGAGGTCCAATGTAATTTTTATAAGTGTTAGAGAACTCTAATTGTCAAAAACCCATATTTTTCAATAAATATGGATTTTTGATTTAAATGAGTAAAATATATTATTTAGATAATTATTTTAATAAAATAAATATTATTTTTTATATATTAACATCATAATTATCCAATGGGTAATTTTGCATAATTTTCTCAAATAGCTGAATTTTTCGGTAAAAATTAAATACGGTATAAATATATGGTACGTATTATGACATTATAATGAACCAAAAGTGATGTAATGTATTCAATAAAAGGTATAAAAGACCAAATATATAATTTCATTTTAAAATAATATGTTTATAATGTTATTTTATTAATTATATAAAGCCTTAATGAATTCTCCAAAACTTGTGTTATATTTTAAGATTTTAAACTCAATTCTTTATAAACACGAATAACTTCCACATCACCAAGGGTATATTTTAAGGAGATAGTATATTATCATTATAAAATTATTAAACTTTCTCTTTGGTGGAATCTATTTTCAAACCCAAGGTACATTTTTTGATTTTTATTACTTTATCATAAAGAGTTCAAAACCTATGTTTGGAAATTAATAAAGGATTATCCTCTCTTTTTATATATAATCCCACCCATCCTCTCATTTATATTCACTAAAAGAATTATGAAACAAATTTACTCTACCCTTACAACTCTTGAGTACTCCCAAGGATGCCCCGTTCTCTTAATAAGCTTCTACAAAGCTTTAAAAAGGACTCTATCAAGGTAAGGGATCCTCTCATTCTCCACATTATCCAAACACCTTATTTGTATTATTCCTTTTAATTTACAATTGTTCATGTTGGGATATTTTATTAAATATCCATCATACTTTCCTTATTATATCCAAGTAATTATATTCCTCTTTCTCTCTCCTTATGCCCTTATATTAATCTTTTTTTACTATCATTATACTGTCGAAATTATCATGTAATTTTTCATGCTAAATAATTGTATAGTGAATACCCATTCCCATTTCAACTCAAAGTTATTCACCTAGATATAACTCTCCTTAATTTATTGGGGAATTCAATTTATATATCTTAAAATCTTTAATCATGTTATTAAAATTGATTAAAGGAATCATTATTCTATGTTATATTTGTGTCAGACTTATGAATGTACATGATATTAATATTACATGTGGGCCCCGAATTATATATCCCTATAATGAATTGTGTAATGTTTTGGTCTCATGAGATTTTTTTATGAGATTATGTAGTGATCCTAGTCCATTATGGGACTTTTCCACCTTCTAATATATTTGTGGCAGTTAGAATTTTCTTATGCTTATGTGATGTTTGATGTTGTTTCTACATTTCTATTTCCTTTATGTTATCAGGTTATACCATTCCTAATTATTCAATATTATTATTATCACCCCTCTTTTATTACATTGGTATTTTTATTTTATCACTTGTATTTATTTACCTTATTCTATGTTTTTTTTCATTCCCTTACTCATCTTTATAGATCACCCCTATCTTATGTATAGCCCTAGGTTATCCCATGAAGATTAAGAAGATCCATCAAATATAATCAAATTTTATAGTGTTTTTAAATAATGTTGTTGTTTCTATTTTTCAATTTTTTAGGTTATGAAAATTAATAAGTAATTACCCTATTTCTTATGATCTTTGGGTTTTATATTATGTGTATCTTTATGTAATAAATCCTAAATTAAGGTGTAAAAAAATATGGGTCATAATATTTTATAATAGATCAATGTCAAGTTATTTTTAGGATCAGTATTAGAAAACTCTAGTAAATTCCTTAGGGGTAATACTAAACCCAGGAAAACATACCAAAATTTTGGTTAAGTGTAGAGTAAGTGGTTTCCAAGAAAATACATTCATTTCTGGATATGACATGGGTATATGGATCTAGAATATTTGTACCTATTTCTAATAACCCTAAAAATGGTGCATTGATATGGAATCATTAATAACATAGTGCACAAAAATGGGACTTATTTCACACATATTTTGACACTCTATGAGGATATGATTTTGTAAATTTAGAAGATCATTATGAACTATGATTAAGGGATCAAAAATTACCATAATATATTATTTTAGGAAATAGATAATTGATAAATTAGATTGAAACATATAAATTAATAGCTTAAAGAATATTTGATTTATACCTTTTATATTCTAGTTTTATCATTTATTTCTCAAATATTTTACAAATTCTCATATATAATTCCCCTTTTGTTTTAGTCAATGGATGGAAATATTATAAACCAAGTTATGAATGAATGTGAGGTGTAATGTGGTGACTGTCCAATTGAGATACCCAACCCAATGGGAGATGGAGTTGGTAATTTAATGATAATAATTTCTCAATTAAATAAATTTTTAAAAAGACCTGAATTAATAGGAATGCCCAAATCCCCCTAGTAAATAGAAATTTATAATTATGACCTTTATGTGACAAAGGCCTCCATATTTCTATAAATCTACATATCCCTTAATCGTGGAAAAATGGATTAACTCAATTGAAAATATATTATCTGTAATTAAATACTTTGATAAGGAGAATTTAATGATGGTTGTTTATTGTATGGAAGAAGAATATGATCAATTGTGGATTTTGGTGAAAAATATTTATCCTGAGGATGATACCCAAGTGAAGTAGTGGGAGAAATTATGGAATAAATTTTTCTATAATCCTTTTCCTTACACTCTATAACCTAAAATGGATATTGATTTTCATAGTCTTGGGAAAATGGATGATGAATCCATTAGGTTGTATGAGAAAAATGTAAAAATACTTTCATGATACACCTTTTTCATTATCATTACTCCTAAAATTAAATTTTACTATTTCTTTGGTTTTCAAAATTCAAATCTATGAAAATAATTGGCTTTTCAAGACATCAACAAATATGAGGAAATTGTCTAATGATACCTCAAATATGTCATGTATATTAGAAAATCATAAGGGTATCTTGGGATTAGTGATAATAAGTGAAGAATATATTTTAATTTTGGTGGTGGGATGGAAAAATAACATGGGGGTAAAAATTTCATTCATTCCACTTGTCAAAAATGTGGGAAGAATCATCTTAGAAATTTCTTAAAGGGGATAAGGAAATTATTTATTTGTGGGAATTAAGGGATCCAAGCTAGATATCTCTGATAGGATAAATTCACCAATGTGATGGAATAGAGGAATTATAAATTAAAACCACATCCAAGAATCCAGTTTTTCAACTATAAAGAATTGGGACACTGTAGATTTTAATTCCATAATACAATGGTTGTTGATGATAACCAACAACAATAACCTCTAATTCTTAGAGATAAAGGGAGAGCATATGATATCACAACTACTAAGGTGGATCCTAACAGTGAATTGGGAACAAGTATGATATTTTTTCATTTAGGTATAGTTAATGTACTATTTCATCATAGTTCTATGCATTCTTTCATATATACACATTTTTAGTTGGTTTATTGAAAAAACATTAATAAAAAGTAGTTGAGTTGTTTGGGAAGATAGAAAATTCATCAATTATTACATACCATATATATAACTCATCCCCTATATAAATTTGTGGGACAAATTTCCAAAAAAAAACTTATAATACTCACCTTAGTGGAATTTGATTCTATTATGAGCATTGATTGGATTTTCTGATATAGAGCCAATAAATATTTCTAAGAGAAGGAAATCACCTTCTATATGAAAAACCACCCTCTGATTCTATACAAGTGCATAGAGGGGGGAAACTAATTTGGTACAAAAATCTCAATAATAGATATTACTTCCTTTTAAATAATAATATCAATATTAAATGATTGAAACTAGAGAAAAGATCATCCTTGGTGACATTCCCATTATAAGAGAATTTGCTGATGTTTTCCACAAATATATATCCAGTTTTCCTCTTAGTAATGAAGTTGAGTTCTCAATAAAGATCAAACTAATAGATTTTCCAATATCCAAGGAATCATATAAAATTATTGTTTTTGAACTTGAGGAGTAGAAGAAAGAATTATAAAAGATTTAGGTTAAATGGTTTACACACCCAAGTTCTTGACTAAGGGGTGAAATAGTCCTTACTATCAAGAACAAGGACAAGTCAATCCACCTTTTAATGGATTATCGTGATCTCAAAAAGATCAAAATAAAGGATAAATATCCTCTACCATGGATTGATGACTTTTTTAATCTACTATCTCGAGCCTAGTACTTCTCTATAGTGGATCTCCAGTTTGGATATTATCAAGTAAAGGTTAAAAGGGATGATATCTCCAAGATTTCTTGTTGTAAAATGTACATTCACTAAGAGTTTATAGTGATTACATTTTCACTCACTATTTATCTAGAAATATTCATTGATATATTGAGTAGAGTCTTTAGGGAATACCTCAAAAACATTGTGGAAATATTTACAAATGATTTTCTTAAATACTCCAAAATAAATGAGGAAAATTAGGAGTAATTAAATACTATATAGAAGACCTTGAGGAAGGAAAATTTATTTGTAAAGATTCATAAAAAAAATTTCTTAGAGTATGTAACTTTATTGTGGAATGTTATCACTAACAAAGGGATATATGTGGATCCATAAAAATATAGTCAATTGGAGGATGTCACATACCAATCTCTTTTATTGGAATATATAGTTTCCAAGGATTATCTAGGTATTATCATCAATTTTTCATAAACTTCCCACATTTTCCAATCAAACTAACCAAGATTACTCTGAAGTGATTCATGTTTTTTTAAGGATGAATGTGAATAAATCGTTAAAGAGGTGAATAATATGCTAATTACTACACATGTTCTCAAATTAATCAGCAATAGGGAAGATTTTTTTATATGTAGTGATGCATCCAAAAATGGATTAGATTTTTTATCCATAAAAGAAGAAGAAGTGATTTCTTATGCCTCCTACAATTCAAATATCCATAAAAATAACAACTCAACACATAATCTATAATTGGAAGTAGTGATCTTTTCTTTGAAAATTTAGTGATTTTATATCTACATAGAAAAGTCTGAGGTATATACAGATCAAAAAATACTCATATAAATATTAAAACAAAAAGAGTTTAATATGATCCAATGAATATGGTTTGAGCTGATTTGGGATTATTATTTTTTTAATCCATTAACCTCATGTGATGGAAAATAAAGTGGAAGATGCTTTGAGTAGAAAGGATCCCACAACACTTTCCATGATAAATATTTAATGGTTTCCAATCTTATTGGACATAAAAATTATGGATCTGGAAAAAATAAAAGGATCTTAATAATACCTTACTCAAATAAATTCTAAAAAATCTATTTTTGAGAGGATCAAGGATGCCCATAAAGATGATGAGTTTCTACAGAATAAGGTATAAAATATTTTATAGTAAAATCTTTTTTAAGATTGAGTTATAAGTTTGGGAACCCAGATATGTGTCCCATAAAAACCAAAACTATAGAGGGAACTTCTAAATTATGTGAATAGATAATCTTTATCTAATTTTCTAGGATATAATAATATTAATAAATATTTGAATATAATTTTTGGGTTGGATTACATGGAGAGAAAAAAATTTGAAATCTTTACAAAATAAATATTGTGGAAGTGGAATCAAACTCCCAGTTCAAGGTCAGATTCATTCAGAACAAAAAATAAGACCATGGTATATAACTTATATTATCAATAAATGTAAATCTATCATTTTCAATAGATGGAAGATATCTATCACTTAGTGGGAGTAAAAATTCTCTACTAACATTCGTGATGGAAAATCTATTCATAATGATAGTATTATTCAGTATTATAGAACCGGATCCCTACCCCCTAATTTTAATATTATTATGAGTGAAGATGAACTTTTTATTCACCACTATATACCTTCTTGAAGTAGAGGATTTCATTAAAGTTTGAATAAAAAGTTATTTCTTAGTGGGATAACCTGAATATAGGGATTGTAGAGTTTATATCTCGATGCATCGTATGAAAACAAGTTAAGGAGGAATTAAATAAGTCAATGTGTTTAATGTAAACATTCCACATACTATTATTGAAATGGGAAATCATAACCATGTATTTCATCATAGGACTCCCTAGGACACCCAAAGGCAATAACTCCATTATGGTTGTAGTCAATTTCTTTTCAAATTTGTAACATTTCACTTCTATCCATGAATATTTATTTCTTGAAAACCATTCCAATATATATATAAGAGATGTGGTAGTAGTGCATGATGTTCCACTATCTATTGTATCTGATTGAGATCTAAGAGTTTCTTAAATGTTTGGGAGAGACATTTAGCAAGTGTTGGATAAAAAACCAAGCTTCAGTATTATTTTCTCACACAAATATGGACAATCAATCTAAAAAAAACATTAATACTCAAGAGGATATGTTGAGATCATGTTCAATATATTTAATAAGATTTTGGAAAAAACATCTTCCCTTAGTATAGTTTTTATATAACAACAGTTTCCATAATATCATTCAAATGGAACCTTGTAAGGGTTTGTATAGGAAGAGGTGTTAGAATTTCACATTTCAGAATGATTTTAGAGAGTGGAATCTGATGGTACTGGATATTATCCAATAAATTAAAGAGAAGGCTGAAACCATTCGGTATCATATGAAATCTACATAAATATAACAAAAAATCAATGTAGAGAATCATCAACAAAACATAGAGTTTGAGGTTAGAGATAAAGTAATCCATTGTATATCACCATAGAATAAATTCATGATGTTTGTGAAGAAGGGAAAGATTATTCCTAGATTTATCTTCCCCATCTATATCATTGATCACATCAGATTTGTGGACTATTGACAATCACTACCATATAACCCATATCATGTACATGATGTATTCTATGTATCTTTATTGAGGAAGCATACACCAGACACGTCACATGTATTGTATCCAAATGTGGTACCATTAGAGAATGACATTTCATATGAGGAGAAGTAGTTGAAGATCTTTTATTGTAGAGACAAAGTACGTTGAAATAGGAAAAATGACCTGGAAAAAGTGTTGTGCGAGAACCACAAGTTTGAAGAAGCAACATGGGAACAGGAAGAGGTGATTAAATATGACTACCTTTATTTTTTTTTTGTATGAAATAAAACATTTGAGTGAAAATTTTCAGAATAGTGGATTATTTGATGAACTAGAATTTTATAAATGAGTTTCTTTTTTAAAATGAGTAAATTATTTATTAATAAATGAAGTTATATAAAACACATCCACTACGTTAGTTATATTAGACCATTATATGGTCTATAAAATTTAAGATAAAATTAATAATCATAACCATTGATAATGTATCCATTATACAATGACCATTAATATTATTATATTATTTGTTATGATAAAGTCTATTTGACATGAACAAAGTAAGCGATGATCATGACCAGTATTATTGTATACTATGAATCCCATTTAATGGAGCTTATGAGGGAGATAACATCATTATGATTTTATCTTTATCAAGACCAATCCAAGTTCAAAAAATTGAACCATAATAAAAAACGTTTACAATATATGTTCAATCTCATCAAGATCGTGTCCCAAACCATGTTCGCCAAACAAAACCCTTGAAAATCGCACCATCGTACACCTTACCATTATGGAATTCTTTGGTTTAATAAAGGGATATGTATCTAGACCCTTTTAGTATGAATTTTTAATTTTTTTTAATAAAACAATTATTATATTTATCAATTTTCAATATTAATTTTTAATGATAAAATAACTAGTTTTATAAAAGATAGATTTTTATACGATGAGAAAAAAATTGTATTTTTTTAAAATATGTAGTTTCAATCAAGAAAAGAAATTTATGAAATAAATAAATATTTAAATAAATAATATATAAAATATTTATAATTAAATATTATTTTTTAATTATAAATGATAATATAATTTTATGAAGTCAAATTTAATTTTTATAAGGTTTAGAAAACTGTTATTGTCAAAAAAATAGTATGTATCAATAAATGGGGATTTTTTATTTAAATGGGAAATTATCATATTTAGATAATTATTTTGATAAAAGAAATATTATATTTAAAATAAACACATCAAAATTATCCATTGGTGAATTTTTCATAATTTTTTGAGATGGTTAAATTTTTGGGTAAAAATTTAATACGATTTTTTTTATCACATAATAATTACCCAAAAGTGATGTAATGTATTCTGTAAATCATATCTAAAAACAAATATAAATTTCACCTTTAAAATATTTTGTTTTATAATTTATTTGATTAATTTTATATATCCTTAATGAATCCTTGAAAACCTATATTATATTTTTATTTTTTAAAATCAATTATTTATAAACATTACTCACTTACACATCACCAAGGGTATTACTTTAATGATTTTGGTTCAAAGACTTATAAAATAATTAAAACCACTCCTCTTTGGCCTAAACCATGGGAAAAATCATAGTAATGTTTTCCTGATAAATTTATCACATATAGTTCAAAACATATGTTTGGAAATTATTAAAGAATTATCCACTCTTTTTCTATATTAAACCACTCAACCTCTCATTACTCTTTACTCAAAACTTTTGGATCAAAAAGTTACTACACACTTACCTGTTTATATTCCTCACAATATTCCTCCAAAATATTAATAATATTCTCCCCACACATTAAGAAACACCCTCTCAAGGTAAGGAATCGACTCCTTCTATTTATTGAAGGACCTTCTCTATATAATGCCCTTAAATTTACAATTGTTAATGTTTGATTTTATCCTAACATATTCCTATTACTACACATATGGTTTATTAGTGATTAGATACCCCTTTCTCTGTAATTCATTCCTTCTATGAATATTTTGTACTTTCATTATTCTACTAAAATTATCCTATAATTTTTCATGTCAAAAAATTGTGTAGTGAATACCCATCACTATTTCCACTCAAGGATGTTCACCTTAATGTATGTATGCTTCATTGACTTGGGAAACCCATTTATGTATCTCAAAATTCTTAATCATGGGATTAATTTTTTTTAAACACAAACTTATTTTTTTTATCCTTTGGGAATACTTATTCATATACATGTTATGAATGTGAAGGGTGGGCCTAAAATTATATATCCCTTCAATTCATTTGGTAATGTTTTTGTCTCATGAGACATTATTTATAGGATTAGGGAGTGGAACTAATCCATTAGGGTAATTTTTTAAACATTTTATATTGTCTTGGTGGTTGAACTTGACTTCTACTTATTTCATGTTTTATGTTGTTGCAGAATTCCTATGTTGCCTTTATTGTATCATGTTATACCATGCATCAGTATTCAATAATATTATTATCTACCCTCTTATGTTACATTTATATGCCACTTTCATAACAATTTACTAGTTTACCTTATGGTATGTTATGTTTATTCCCTTAGTAGGTTTTATGAATCATCCCTTTCTTATGCCCATCCCTAGGTTATCTCCTGTAGTTTTATGAGATCAATGGAATATAAGCACGTGTTTTGGAGATTTTAAATAATTTTATTTTATTTTTTCATTTTTCAAGTTGTTATGTTATGTAACTAATTACCCAATAACACTATGACACACAAAATTATAGGGTTGTATTAAGTGTATATTTATGTAATAAATCATGAATTGAAGTTTAGTAGAATATGGGTTGTGAAAATTAATATTGCCTCCAATATATTGTAAAACATTCATCATATCATAATATCATTTCCCTTAGAAAGAAAATGGATTTCATAAACATTTCATTATTTCACTGTACCAAAAACCATGCTTGATAAATGGGTTTCATAAAAAACTCATCAGCATAATAATAAACCATACATTGAAATAATAAACATGGTATTTTTGGACCATATCCCTTCAAAATCATAAGTTACATCAAATAATGTTATCATAAATTTAAAATTTATTTAAAATATAACTATAATATTTCTTGAGGGAAATACGATTTTCAATTTGAAATCACATTTTTAAAAACTAAAAATATCTAAAATATTGTTTAAAATACTTCCTTTCAAAATATCCATCTAAAACATTAAATTAATATTCAAGGAAAATAGTGGTTTTGGCAGGAGGAAAAAACTCTTTATTCTGTAAGTATTAAAATAAAAAATTCTTTTCGCATCATTGTAAGACATAAAAAAACATGTTTAGAAAAAAATAATTTAAAAAGAATAATTTTTAAACATTTTTAAATAAATTCTATTATTGTGAAAATTAAAATTTTAAAACATTTTAGTTAGAGCTAGGTACTTTCATAAAATAAATTGTATGGGTATGGATATGGAAGAAAAATTTCATCAACTAAAGAGTAAATAACATCGGTTTTTTTTTAAATAATTTTTTTAAACCATTTTAAGTGAAAAAAGATAGGAAAATGGAAAAAAATACATAAACCCATAACCATTATATATGAAACTATATTTCTATCAAAGTTGAATATCCATATTATTTTTCATTATATAAATTTATTGTTGAAAATCATGAAAAGAATTGACATGGTAACATAACCCATTCCTCAAGTTATGTCTTTCTTCATAAACATTAAAATCACATTTATAATAAATATAGATTTATTATGAATATATTGTAGAACTGTATTCATAAAAAAATTATATTATGTGCCATTCCATTATTATTTTTAATTATCCTTTTATTAATAATACCTTCATTAAAATTAACATTCATGTGAAAACTGTTCAGTTTCCCATGTATGTTTCAGTTTGATGGTTCTAATAATTGCACATTGGTCATGTCTTAATCAGATATATAGTATTAATAATAAAATAAATATCATATTTATTCATTATATAAAATATTATAATTATCCATATAACTCTATGATGAAAAAAGAATCACATTGATGTGTGGAGGTGGTAGTCCACATGTATTCATAAGTAATGATATCATTTTCCAATAAATGGAAAGGTAAAAAGTAGATAATATATTATAATTAAATAATAATAATTATTTCATAAATATTATATATAAACATTATATATATTATAATAACTATCCATTAATTATGCTGATGGAAAATGGATCATATCACTTTGTGCAGGTGGTAGTCTAGACATACGCGGGAACAATACTTTTATTTTCCATTTGATGGAAAAAAGTGTAAAAGGGATGATAAGTCATAAAAATTAAAATTAATTATTTTTAATATAATAATTTAATTATTTTATAATGTATATCATAGAATTATAATGTTTAGAAGAAGAAATAAAATTGAATGTACTTCGTTAAAAGTTATACCTCTTCATTGAGAACCCTCCTTTTCCATACACATTATTTAATGAAATAATTATATTAGAATCAAACCAGGACATATAGAACATGGGGAGTTATTTTATGAATTCATTAATTAATCTATTGATTTAATTACAAGGCTCATTAAGTTTGTTTAAGAGAGGATAAGTGGTGTATATTTATAATGGAGGGAGAGGACACTCCTGGTATTTTCCAAAATATTAAAATATTAGAATATACTACTAAAGTAATGTGGTCCCAGAATTCAAAATAATTGATAATAGTAGGTATAAGGTATAATTATCATCAAAAATCAAGAATAAATATTTTTTTATATTTTTAACCTTATCACATTGGTTAACCCTCTTGGAAAGCCTTTTCAACCGTAACCACGGTAACCAAATGTTTTTGTTTTTACTATTAATTATTATAGAAAATTAAGTTAAAATTTTTAAATTTTTAAATTATTATGATTCTATATATGTAATAAATTTTAAAACATTAAATTTCAATAAGTGGAAGAAACTAATTTTTAAATAAGCGCTCAAAATGAATCCAAAAATGTTTTTAGAAAAATTTATTTCTAAGCATAAAATTAAGATTACCTTCATTCCATTACATGAAAAGAATATTAGTAGAATGATAAAAATATTTTACTGAATATATAATCTAATATTTTAGTTAAAATGATTCATAAATAGATATGAATTTAATTTATTAATATATAAAACAAATTGTACACATGTATACTCTTTTAAAAATTTCTTCTGTTTTTATGTTCAAATGATTTCATTTAAATTTTATAACCAATTAATAACCAATAAATTTATTTTATACATATATAAACAATTATTTTTTAGAATATAGTTTGTCTTATTCATACCCACCAATACAAGAGAAACATGATTGTTTTTACAACAGTTAATAATATTTTAATATCATATCGTGGTTTGTTTAAATGTGGTGTTGTGTGCAAATTAAGCTATCAAAGAAATTAAATTTTTTTAAAGAGGAATCTATAATAAAATCCCTTGGGGTAAAAATAGGTTTTGAGAAATTGATCAATTCAATATAGATATTATTTTCCATTCTCCAATGTTAATACCATGAAAAGACCATTTTAGTTCTTTAACATTTAAAAGGTGTGGTTGGCCAATGGTGGACCCTTAGGAGTTAAAAGAAATAATTTTCCATAAATATTGTCCCTATAATATTCACACACGAAATTAAAATATAATTAAAAAAGTTGAAACAAATGGAGTATGAATGAATGGAATCATATGAATCAATGGGAACCTATGAATAAAACATTATGTGACTCACAAACCAATACATCGAATTTATTATTGACCTCAAGAGTAAGATTGAATGATTCATTAGTGTTTTAAAACGATGTCTTCAAAAGGTATTAGATATTAGAGACTTTGGTAGCTATAATGAAATTGTTAAATGTGCACTTTAGTAAGAAATAGAAACCGGGGACCCTCTCTATTCTAGACGTAAGAAAAAATAAGGTTGAGTTTTATTAAAACCCATATGAAAAATATCATGGAGGAAAGAAATTTCAATCTCCTACATGAAAAAAATGTGGTATGAATCACCTAATAGAGTTTATGAAATCAATAACAAGTTTTTTAAAGTGTGGAAGGGTATGTTATCAAGATCATGATTTTCAAGGAGTGATGACAAGTCTATTTATCATAATAGGGGAAAATAAAGTCACAACTGATGCGCTACATAAAAATAAATTCTTTTATTAAAATTGATTTGGTCATTATAAAAATAAAGGCCCAAATCCAAGGGATAATGAGCATAATTGGCATTAGCTTTTATAATTCCCCATCCTTAAACATTACATAATATTGCGTTTTAGTCAAGAAATTACTTTCTTTCACATTGAGGATCTTTCCAGGTTTAGTGTTTTATATAATTAGGGAATAAATATTACATAACAATTCAGATATTACAAATTAGACACTTCTACTTGAAATATTTTTTTTCTAAAAAAATAAAACTTTTTAAAATAAAACATGTATTATTTTTCTTGATAAATATCTTCAAAACATTAAACTTAACTTCCTCATTTCACATACCCATCCTTATAACATGTAGAATAGATTTCAAAAACATGGTATAAGCAAAAAAATTAGTAAAATAAATAAAATAAGGAAATAAACCATTAGCCTGTGAATATTTTAATCTCATAAAAACATTTCCACAATATCAAACTTTTCACTCATAAAACATAAATTCTTTAGCTTAACTCATGAAAGCATAAGATTCATATAAAATTCAAAGCAAACATAACTCATAGAGGTAAAATTTGGCATCTATATAATTCTTACATTGTATCTTTCATTACTACATAGTGAGTAACCTGCTTGGTTACATTTGGAATACATGTCATAGTATATTCCCTTAATCCCTTTGGAGAAACCCAACTGGATATCTTTGTCTTATTACCCAATGCAATGGCGGGCTGTCATGGGATCACCCAACCTCATTTTATCATAGAACCACCTGTATTCATAAACTATTCCCAAGAACCGGAGGATAATCATAACACCAAAAACAAGCATAAAAGAAAGATAACTTTTCCACTTTGAAATCACATAACATTTTTACAAACTAGAGCACTCAAAAATGAAAACACACAATTTGTAAATAAAATTGTAAAATCATAAAATAATAATAAAAAACATTAAATCTAAACAAATACAGGAATATTTATTCTTTACATATAAGTTAAAACCATTCCTTTTTTATTTTGTAAGAATAGTTGAAAGAGTGACTTTTAAAGAGGTTTTTAAAAGAAATTATCTTACCTTGAGTTTGAATCATCACATACAATATTTATCTTCCTAAATAATAAGGTTTGGTTAATTATTAACTTACATTAGAACCTTTTAAAAGTTTATTATTCCTTTTATAAGACTTATTGTCATGTTATAATAATTACTTAATTATTTATGTTCACATTTGATTTTTTGTCGATATTCAGTACTCGAGTCCAAAATGACTTTGAAATGGTGTCTATATTAAAAATTGTCACAATTAGATCATCTAAAGACTAATATTAATGAAATAATAATTACATTCATACATAAATTATACATTTCAACGAAACCATTTATGTATCATTATGAAAAATCAATAGCATTATAATCATGAATATGGTAGGACGTATATACACATGAGTAATGCTTCCATTTTTCAACGGTCATTATGGAAAGATTGTAATTACACTTTTATCATTACATAATAATAATAATTTAATTAATATCACATTATTAATATATATATACTTAAATATACCATCCATGTGATGTGTTAAAGAAAAACAAATCACATCGCTTTGTGGAGGTGATAGTTCACATGTATGCAAGATGGACGTTATCATTATTATGTGCATGAAAATTTAAGAAGATAACTAATATAGTATTTTTTTAATTATGATAAATATTTCATGAATATCATATATAAACATTAAATACATCATTATAACTAGTCTTGAGAGACGATAATGGAAAACGAATTATTTGGTTCATGTGGTGGTAGTCTTCTGTGGACGCGAAAGAAAAATTCATATCCCATTTGATGAAATTGGATGTGGATCTAAGTGATTATTTTCAAATAATAAAATCTAATTAAATTTAGGATAATGTATTAATTATTTAATAATGTTTGAAGAATATTTGAAGGAAGTTGAAGAATAAATAAAACAAAAAACACTTAAAAATGTTACCTTTTCATCAGATAATATTTTTTTATTAACACCATAACACCAATAAAGAGGATGTTCTACCAAAAATAAGGCATCTATAATGTTTGGAGGGATTCTATAAAGGAATTTTTTTCGATGTTTTTCAAACCAAAAAATGGTTTTTAAGTGTGAATAAATGTTAAGAAGTAGTTCCCTTTTATAAGAAAGGGTAGGGGAACTCTATGAAATCATCAATGTAATAAATTAATATTAATTAATTTTCTATTAAAAATGGCTTAAATGTATTTTATTTATAAGAATATAGGAGTATTCATCAAAATAAAACTATCCATTTAAAATTATAGACTTTTTATTATTTTTTTAAATCCTTATCATTTTGTTTTAAACCCTTTTAACTCTTACCATGATATTATGTAATTAACACTTTGAGGGTTAATATAATTTACATAACATACCAAATGACAAATAAAAGAGTAGATTATGAAATTATCCTACTTATCCAAAAAAAATTCCAAATATTATATTTTTATAAATTTTATATCATTCAATAAAATATTATTTATTTTAAAACATCAATAATGATAATTTTTACACTATTCATTACATGAATTTTACATATATCATAACAACATGATAAATTAAAACAAAATAATTTAAGACTTATATAACATTACAAATTTTCCTAAAAAATCAAGGATAATATTAATCATCTAAATTTATTTTATTTAAGTATTTTTAGTATCATTTATTTGATTCATCCATTAATTAACAAATTACTGCATCGTCATTGTATCTCATTTAAGGTAATTATTTTGAATCTATTTTTTTAAATAAATCACAATTATGTAGATAAATAATTTATATTTCTAAATAATATTTATAGTTTAACATATCCCTTGTATAACCCCATTTAAAAATACATTACTTGTTAAAAACATGGGTGTGAAAAACAAATTCTCTAAATATAATATTATAAATTTATTCAAGTCATCAAAGTGGATCCTAGTGGACATAAAATAGTCCCAAGGAAGATATGGCTCAAAAATAACTCATCCAATGAAATTATGACAAGTGTTACGGTAAATTTATAATATTATTTTTACCCTTAATTACCTGATTTATCCTTAACTGTGTTAATATAAATAAATACTAATATTACTATAAGTAATTTCCAAAAATTAATTTGAATCTATTAGATCATAAATTTCATACTAATTGAAATATATTATGTCCATTTTTCAAAATTAAAAACAAATAAGTGTCTAAAATTAATTAAAAATTATTCACGTTGATGGATCGAGAAAACTGGTTTTTAAGGTAAAATAATTTAAGTTCACAAAGCTTTTATATCAAATTTCAATGTGAAATTGATTCCAATGAAATAATTATGATTAAATGAAAAAATTATTATTTAATTATACATTAAAATCAATTAAAAGGATACCCTAACTCTATAAATAATTAGACAAAAAGTAGTTTTGAAATAAAATGCAGTATTTTTCACCATTCAATAAAATATGAAATTTATTAGAAAAATGCAAAAAATTCATTGAGAGTAATTTTTGATATTAAAATTTCAAAGAAGAAGATTATTTTTCCAACTATAATATATAATATTAACAAAAAAAATAGATTCAAATCAATTTCTCCATCAAAAGGTGGTAAAACCTATGTTTAGAAAAATAATTGTTTTTAACCATAAAACTAGTTTTATGGAATGCGTTTTTGAACATATTGTCTATTTTAATTAATATAAAATTAATAAAGATTAATAAATATGAAAATTAATTATTCCATCATTACTTGGGTTGTTACATTCTTCGCACCTTTTTAAAAATTCCTTCCTTGTAATTTTATTCACTTATTAAATAAGTGGGGATATCTTTCCCTCATAGAATTTTAATATTCCCATGTTTCCTCTTCAACCATATAGTTTTTTCATAAAAATTTTAATTGATGAGTCAACTTATTCTGCAAAACCTTCTCTCGATGGTTGAGAACCTGAACTAGTGGTTCCTCATAATAAAGATTCTATTTGAACTCAACTCCTTCTAGACTCAAAACATTAAATGGATCTAACATATATTTTTTAAAAATTTAAACATGAAAAACATTATATACCTAGGATAAACATAGAGTAAAAACCACTCAATGGGTAATTTGTCCAAATTTCTCATGGATTTCATAGGGTCTAATGAACCATGGACTCAGCTTCAACTTCCAACCAAAACACATCACACTTTTCCATGGATAAACTTTGAGAAATACATGATCACCAAACTCAATGAAAGATCCTTCCTCCAGTTATCTGCATAACTTTCCTACATGATCTGAGTTGTTCACATGTATTTCTTAATCAACTGAACTTACTTTGTTTTTTTTCCTTTACTAACTCTGGTCTCGTGAACTTCCTTTAACCAACATCATGAAAAAATAGATGTATTTTGACACTACTTTCAGTATAATGCCTCAATTGCTTCCATCTATATACTAGAATGAAAACTGTTATTATAAGAAAACTAAAACAAAGAAATATGTTGACCCCAACTTCTCTGTTAATCAATTGAGAAATCATGTAGCATATCCTCCAAGGTCTGAATTGTATGTTCTGAATTCTCATATGATTGAGGATGAAATGAAGTATGGAAATTTACTTATCTACCCATCGACTTTTGAAGGCCTTCCAAAATGTTTGAAGTGGACCTAGGATCATGATATGATACAATGGTGAGAGGAACTCCATGTAAGCGGACTATCTCTTTAAGATACAAGCAATAATGTTGATTTAGATACAAATTTTCTTGAATAGGAAGAATTTGAGAAAATATATTCAATCCATTTATAATAAACCAAATCATATTGTCACCTTGAGAAGTCTTTGGTAATCCCAATATGAAGTCCAAGGATATGTTTTTTCATTTCAACTCTAGAACTAGAAAAGGATAAAAAATACTTTTCAATAACCACCACTCCTTTTTATCCTATTGACAAGTAAAACAAATCAGGTTCAAATTAGCGATATCTCTTTTCATTCCATCCTAGCAATAATACTCTCAAATATCTATGTACAACAAAGTTATATATGGATGAATTAAAAATGTGGGACTATGAGCTTCACATAACAACTCTTTCTTAAATTTTCAATCATAATCCACACATAATCTCTTCAAAATTCTCAAAAAACAATCTTTATTAATGTTAAATTCAAGAAACGTACCCTTTTCAACAAATTCTACCTTTTTATACAACTCACAGTCTTATTTCTGTGTTCAATTAATTATATCTAACAGAGATGATGTCACTGGAACCTGAAAGAAATTAGAGAAATTTCCTTCACCAACAACTACAAAGCCAAAATTAATCAAATCATTAACCAATGGTATATGTTACAAATGTAACATGGTTGATTTAGCATTACTTTTTCATCTCAAACCATCATCCACTTTATTTTATTTTCCAGGATGGTATTGAATTGTGAAATCATAATCCTTGATTAGTTTTGTCCATCTTCTTTGTCTCATGATCAATTATTTCTAAGTGAATATAAACTTCAATATTTTTTTACTAGTATATATTTCACATTTTACTCCATAAAAATGATGCCTCCAAATTTTTTGTTCAAGAAAAATATAAGCTAATTCCAAATCATGTGTAGGGTAATTTAACTCATGAGGTTTCAACTAGCGTGAAATGTAAGAAATTAGCTAATCATTCTACATTATGACACAACAATTTCCTTTCAAAGATTCATCATTTTAGATAAAAAATTCACCATTTCTGGAAGGTAGGGATTGAACTGGAGCATTCACTAATCTTCTTGTCAATTCCTAAAAAAAAAATTCTCATATTAATTTTTTCAGATGAACTTAAAACTTTTCAACTTAACTAGGTTGGTGTTCTAGATAACTATGAAATGTTTTCAACAAGCCTCCTAAAATGTCCTGACAAACCAAGAAAACTATGAATCATAATTATACATGTGGATCATGGACATTCTTCAAAAAATTTCATTTTAGCAAGATCAATAATTATTACATATTTAGAAACAATATAACCATGGAATGAAATTTGTTACATCCAAAATTCACACTTTCTAAATTTCCCATAAATTTTATTTATTTTAATTTATTTAAAACAACCCTTATAAGTCTTTCATGTTCCTCTTTAATTTTAAAATAAACCATAATTTCATCAATAAAAACAACCACAAACTTATCCAAGAACTCATGTTATATTATATCCATAAGATCCATCAATACAATAGGTGTATTACTTAACCCAAATAGAATAACTAAAAATTCATAATTCCCATATTTAATATTAAATGCAGTCTCCAGAATATCATCTTCCTTTACTTTCAACTAAAGGTAGGCCGGACTCAAGTAAACCTTCTAAAAATATTGTGCTCCCTGGAGATGATCAATCAAGTCATAGATATGAGTAAAATGATACTTATTCTTAACAGTGATGTTATTAAAGGAACTATAATCAATAAAAAGTCTTGTTGAACCATCATTATTTTTAAACAACAAGACTGGAGTACCCCATGGTGAAGTGCTAGGATGAAAGAAATATTTATCTAGTAACTCTATAAATTGATTTTTTTAACCCTAAAATTTTCATTTGATACATTCGATAAGGGAACGTAGAAATTGTTTTAGCATTAGGAACAAATCCAATATTAAATTTAACTTCCCAATAACGTATAATACCACACAACTCTTTAGGAAAAACATTTAGATACTCATTTACCACAGAATAGTTCCATTTTTTCAAAATATATGAAAGATAGAATTCATTTCAATATTTTAATAGATTATTGACTTCCTAATATGTTTCTAATTTTATGTATTAATTATTGTAAAAAAACTGAAACTATTTATGAAAATAAACTTCTTTATCTCTACAATATTTCTTAGTATTATAAAAAGAAACCCAATCCATACCCAGAGTAACATAAAACTCTATTAGAGGAAAATAAATGTTTCCACATAAATGTTTTCCAAATAAAATGATAGAAAGATTCTTATAATTTCTTTTTTCCTTAATGTTTCTTCTAGGTGTTTTTTACTATAAGTTCTGGATTCGTTTCTTATGGTGGAATTTCTAATTTAATTTAAATTTTCACAGAAATGAAACAATGTGTAGACCCTGAATCAAACAAGACATTGGAATAATCTGAATAAACCAAAAATGTACCTGATACAACATCGTTTGATAGAACGACATCTTCTGAAGTAGTTACAAATCATTTCATCACACCTTTTTGCTTGTATTCTGGCTTCTTCCCATCATTAGGGTTCTTCATCAGACACGATTTTTCATAACGACCCTTCTCATTGAATTCAAAACATTTTAATAATTTTATTTCATATTTTTTATTACCACTATTTTGATATTTATCTGTGTAGTTATGTGCCTTATTCTCCATTTTACCACATTGGAATCACTTACCATAATTTAAAAGGCATTCTCTAGTGTATTTTTTACCACATTTATCAGAAACAATAAACATAATTTTCCTACTATCATACTTTTTTTCTGAATTCTTCCCTTTATCCTACAAACTTGACATCTTTTTATTTTGTTTTCATAGAATTCGTGATCATTAGAAAATTACATTCCCACATTCTCCGCACATCAAAGATGTTTTTCAGACATGATTAACTTGTGATAATTCAATTAACTTCAATGTTTTGGCATTAATCCTAAGTAAAAACAATTTCATGTGCTATTAAGATATCAGATGAAATTTGGAGCATTCCTTTATAGTCCAGTGAATTTTTCTTTGTATAATTCCAATTAATCCTTATCATTCCTCAATTCCAAAAATTATTTTTCCATCTAAGACCATCCTCCTTTGGAAAATATTCCTCCATATAAGTATTTTTGAATTAATCTTAATTAAGAGAATCAATCTCATCACTGTACCTGATATTATTAAATATCATCCACTATTGATAGGATTCACCTTGAAATTGGTAAAAAAAGACTACCCTTTTGATTATCTGAACACCCCATGATGTCAAAAATATTTTCTAGGGATTTATTCCACCCTTTAGCAAACATAGGGTCAGATGATCCTTTAAATGATAGATGATTTTGATGTAACAAATTCTTCAATCCTGACATGTTCCACTATGGTCGATATGGATGATCTCATGCATAGATACCACCACCATTTATATCCAAATTTAAACGATCGATCAGAATAACAAACAGTTCATTTCTATTTTTGACCATCTGAGGTTGCTGATTAGCAAAGTTTATTTCTTATTGATGCCTTTCCAGCACAGCAACCCTATTTCCTCTATAGAAAACCATCATGAAAATACATATCAAAGATTAATCAACATGGTATTATTCAAATTCTAAATCATTTAAACTTAAACATAAAGTCAAAAAATTCAAATATGTAAATTCTATTAAAAATATCATAACCCCAAATGTTATTGAAATCAACCTTTGATACCGACTATAAGGCCCCAGCCTCAAACATTACATAATATTTACTTTTAGTTAAGAAATTATTTTCTTACAGATTTATGATATTTTCAGGTTTGGAGTTTTAGATAATTAGGCCATAAATATTTTATAACAATTAAAATATTACAAAGTAGACACTTCTACTCACTATCCATTTTTTCACAAAATAAAACTTTTTAAAATAATACATGAATTTTTTTCTTCCTAAAAATCATTATAAAATTTAACAGGACATACTAATTTCTCATAAACATCCCTATACCAAATGGAATATATTTAAAAAACATATTATGAGCACAAAAATCTCAATAAGGAACATAAAATAAATAAATAAACCATTAGTCTATGAAAATTTTAAAATTATGAAAACATTTCCATAATATCATACTTTTCACCCCTACAACATAAAATCTTTAGATTACCTCATGA
Organism: Viscum album; assembly: GCA_963277665.1. Taxonomy (NCBI): domain Eukaryota; kingdom Viridiplantae; phylum Streptophyta; class Magnoliopsida; order Santalales; family Viscaceae; genus Viscum; species Viscum album. The sequence continues at coordinate 662,304,876 of OY728139.1, read as the reverse complement.
AATCATAATATTCCTATAAAAATCATATAAACATAAATAATAAAGGTAACTTGTGGCTTCCATATCATTCTTATATTGTATCTTTCACGTCTATGTAGGGAGTAACCTTCATGGTTACATTTTCAATACCCACTGCAGTATATTCCCTTAATCTCTAAGGGAGTAACCATATCATTACCCAAAGCATTAAAGAGATATAATAGGCTCACCCACCCTTATTTTATCATGGAATCAACCATATTTTTAAACTATTCCCATAAACCATAACATAATCATAACACATAAAACAAGTATAAAATAAAAATAACATTTCCACTTTGAAATAACATTTCATTTTTTCCAAGTCGTGAATTCAAAAATGAAAACATATTATTTGAAAATAAAATGATAAAATTAAAATGTAATAATAAAATCATTAAAAAAATATAAATATGGGAAAATAAATTCATTTTTTATAAGTTAAAAAACATTCCTTTTGGATTTTTTTTTAAAAAATTAAAGAGTAAGGTTTTTAAAAGAATATCCCTTACCTTGAGTCTGAATCATCACATACAATATTTATCATCCTGAATAATAAACTTTGGAAAATTATTTACTTCCCTTATAACCTTTTTAAATTTTATTATTCATTTTATATTAATTTTTACCCTGTTATAATAATTACTTAATTATTTATATTCACATTGGGTGTTTTGTTGATATTCGGTACTCGAGTCCAAAATGACTTTGATATGGTGTCTATAGACAAAATGGTAACAATTATATAATCTCCATACTAATATTAATGACATAATAATTTCATTGACACATAAATTGTACTTTTAAATGAAACCATTTATGTATGTTCATGAAAAATGAATAATGTTATAATCATGGAGATGGTAGCTCGTACGTACGCATGATTATCGTTTCAAATTTTCAATGATCATTATGGAAAGAGGTTAATTGTAATTTTAACATTACATAAATATAATAATATCACTAATATCACATTATTCATTTAAATATACTTATATATATGATCCATGTGATGTGGTGAAAAAAACAAATAGCATCGCTTCATGGAGGTGATAATTCACATGTACGCGCGAATGACGTTATCATTTTTATGTGCATGGAAAGGTAAGAAAATAATTTATATATTATTATTTAATAAGGAAAAATATTTAATTAATATCATATATAAAAATTAATTCCATCATTATAACTATTCTTCAGAGACAGTGATGGAAAATGAATTATTTCGTTCGCAAGGTGGTAATCCACTATACACAAAAATAAATAATTAATATCCCATTTGATGAAGTTGGATACAGATATAGGTGATTATATTAACATAATAACATATAATTTTATTTATGATACTAAATTTATTATTTCATCATGTTTGAAGAATATTTTAAGGAAGTGGAAGAAGAAATAAAACAAAAACACTTAAAAATGATACCTTTCCTTTAGACAATCTCCCTTGATTAGCACCTTAACACCACTAAAGAGGGTATGATCTATAAAATAAGTCCTATATAATGTGGTTATATATTCTAGGAATATATTTAGGAAGATATTTTAAGAACTCAAATGGTTTTGAGGTGTGATGAATTATTAAGAAGTAATGCCCATTTATATGAGAGGGGAGGGGAAATATTGGAAATCTTCAATTTGATAAATTAATATATACTAATTTTCTACTAAAAATGGGTCCAAAGTGGTTTATTTATACTATAGGAGGAGTATGGGTATAAATAAAATCATAAAATAAAAATTATAAAAGTTTTTATTATTTTTTAATCCTTGTCTTTTGCTTTTAACCCCTTTTAACTCTTACCATTTTATTATGTAATTTACACATCAAGGGTCAATATAATTTCCATAACATGAAACATAACCAATAAAATAATAATTTATGACCTTATAAGACTTATTAAAATTTTTGGACCAATATTATATTTTTATATGTTTTATATTATTTAATAAAATAGTATTTATTTGAAAACTCAATAATGTCAATTCTTACACTATTCATTGCATGACATTTAAAATACCATAACAACATGATAAATTATAAAAAAACTAATTTATGAAATATATAAAATTTCATATGTATCTAAAAATTATTTGTATGACAAAAATCGTCTCAATTTATATTTATTTAAGTTTTTTTATTATCATTTATTTGATTCATCCTTTAATTATGAAATTATTATATCATCATTATGTCTCTATTTAAGGTAATAATTTTATCTCTAATAATTTAAAATAAATTAACATGATATAGATATATATTTTATATTTATAAATAATATTTATAGTCTAATATATCCCTTGTATAACCCCATATTAAAAATAATTTACTTGTTAAAAACAAGGGTGTGACAAAATTTTTCTTCTCTTTGAATATAATATTATAAATGTATTAATGTCATCTACGTTGCTCTAGGTGGACATAAAATCATCCCAGGGAATATCTTGGCCGAAAATAACTCATCCAAATAAAATTAGGAAAGGTGTTAGGGTATATTTATAATATTATGTATACCCTCAAATCCATATTTTTAATTTATTGAAAGAGCCACTTTAAGGAAAAGTGGAAACCGTACAAAAACATTAACCACCTGATTTCGAATTTCAAATTTCATGCTTCAAAAAAATTAAAAATAAAGGAAAATACTATCATCACCACATCGGACCATACCTGAAAATTACCAAAATCATGAAGCATCTTAAAAGAAATCAGCAGGATTCAAAATTCTGAATATCAAAAAGCCATCAGCACATCCATGATGACAGAGACGCCTCAGGACATGGATCCTCAAGCAGTGAGCCTCCTCGAGCAGCGCCCCTAACATCAAACCACCACATCATCACAATCATTTGTATCACAGGCAAGAACCAATCAAAAGTCTCCACCGTAGCTTCAACGTCGATGTAGAAGGAACCTTTACCCTTGCCGTAATCTAAACACCATGATGCCTTTATCCCCGTCTGAAGACCGTCGTCAACATCATCATGCCATTTTCACCCATATCACCATTTAAATAATAAATATCAAACAATCAAGTGAACCATAAACAAAAAAAGCTCCATTGATGTTGATAAATCCAAACCAAACTTCTCCATTAATGAAGAGGCCAAAAATCAAAACCCATCATGACTCCGATCACGCCCATAAATGACCGCCAACCCACCTCCCAAAAAATCTTAGGGACACTGAACCAGCTCCGACTGGCAGAGGTACAGAGGAACATGATGCTAGGGTAGAGATAATAGTGGCCAAAAAGGACACCGAAAGAAGACTTCAAGCAGAAAACAGCTTCACCAGGGAAATAACCTTCGATCACCAACCCACAAACTCAAAAACTCATAGTTTTCAATGCTCCAGATCCAACTTGGATAGGAGTAGAGGAACGAGAGGCCAGAGTGGGGTATGAGCAGAAAAGGGAAACACATCAAGTAAAAACCACAAAAACATCCCCACAGAATAGTCAAACATGAACATCACCATGGAAACGCCGAAATGGCTGAGTGGATGGTTTCCAGATATATTCTCGTCACAGCGTGGAAGTGAAGCACCATCAATAAGGAAAAGAGGATAAATACACCCAGCCTTAGGGAAGGTCGAGGAAAGCAAGAAATAGAGGAGGAGAAAAGAGGAAAAGGGAGAAATAAGGAGGGGGAAGGCACCGGAGACTCCTCTCCCCTCCAAATCCTCGGCAAGAGAACCCTAGGGCGAGAGGGAGAGGGAGACGCTTCCGCTCAGAGGCTCACTTCCCATGGTAAAAAAACTTTATTTATACCCTTAATTACCTGATTTACCCTTATCCATGGTAATAAAAATAATTACTAAAGTTACTATTCATAATTTCCAAAAATTACATTAATGCTATTATATCATAAATTTAATACTAATTACAAACATGTATTTACATTTTTAGAAATTCAAATCATATAAGTGACTAAAATTATCTTAATATTAATCCATTTGACGGAACGAGAAAATGGGTTTTTAAAGTAAAAATGTTCAAAAGTTCACAATGTTTTTATATCCAATTTCCAAATGAAAATGATTCCAATGACCTAATTGGGATTAAATGATAAAAAAATATTTAATTATACTTTAAACCCAATTTAAAGGATAATCTAACTATATAAATAAATTATATAAAAATGTAGTTTGGAATTAAAATGCATTATTTTTCACTATTCATTAAATTATGAAATTTATCAGAAAAATAAAAAATATCAACCTTAATAAATTTTGATATTAAACTTTTAAGAAATGTGTTTTTTTGTCAAATATAACTTATAATATTGAAAAAATATATATTTATATCATGTTCACTATCAAAATGCAGTGAAATAGATTTTTAAAAAAATAATGTTTTTAACCATAACACAAGTTTGGTCGAATATGATATTGAACAAATTGTATCATTTAATTAATATCTAATTAATAAATATGAATTATTATTAAAAATAAGTATTCTATAATTTCATGATTTTTTACTGCTAATTATTAGGCCAAGGGAGTAGTGGAAATCATATACCATCACAACTACATATGTGGATCCTGAAAGTAAAGCAGTTTAAGGTACATTGATCATCCACTCATGAAATAAAAAATTACTATTTAATTTTTGATAAACCCACTCATTTATATCTATAATATTATCTAAGATCATCAATTTAATGCCCTATTGATATAATATTGAATTATTGATTGAAAATCCTAATTGTATGATGATTCCATCAAATGTTTACAACTCTTTTTTGATAAAAACAAATTATGATAATGTACTTCAAACAAATAATATTCTCCTTTTAGTAAAATTTTATTTTATTTTGTTCCTGTTTTATTCCTATCTTAACTAATTAGAAATGAATTTTAAAAATATATAAATCTCATTTCATATCCAAAATCAACCTGTGATCGTCTATTAGTGTAATTCAAATTATGAACTCCTTATAGGAATTATTTTCCACTATATAGGCCTTAATACCTTATATGAGTGGTATTTATCTCAAATGGTTTGGAAAAAATTAAATATTTTATATTCCTGTTAAGATTAAATATATAAAATTCATAGTATTACCTAAGATAGTGAGGTTGACCTTGAGTATTTTCTACCTTTTGGATGACCCTATCTATATTCATTAGTGAGTAATAATTAAAATTGTGATTATTAAATTTATTTAAAGGAGGGAGAATGTAACACCTTGAGTTTTTAATATGTATTTACACTAAACAAATTATATGTTATAGAATTTTTATTTTTCTTGCAATAATAAATGAAAATGAACTACATTATAATTAAAATATTGTTATTATAACATAACTATTGAATTTGTAAGTATAAATATAAGTGACCAAATTTCAAAATCAATTCAAAAAGTATAAAAATGGAATCATGTTTTAGAATTATTCCTTATGAGGCAAATGTTTTCAATTTTTTAAGGGAGGTAACTTTACTAGAGTTTTACCTAGACCAAGCACAAGATTAACTCCATCAAATCTTGCTTGATATAAATCAATTTTAGGACAAGTTCAAAATCATTGAAATATCTATGAGATCCATCCTAGACAATGTTCGACCAATGAAAACCACCTCTGCTTATCTTATTCTTAGGTCTTACATGTATATTATTAGGGGTTATTTAAGTAGAAGTTAGGATGATATAAAAAAGTAATTATAAATGTAATTAATATTATATTTATATCATTTTTATTTTTATACATTTCTTATTTATAGTTTTAAATGAAGATAAATTTTATTTTAATATAAATTTATTGATAATACATACACCCACAAAATGGTTATTATTGGGAATTTAATAAGAATAAATTTATTTTTTTATTAAATGATACATTTTCACTAAAACAATTTGTAACATGCATTCTTATAATAAAACATATTTTAATAAACTCTAGATATTGAGTATGATAAAAATATATATATTTTTAATCAATATATCCAAATTTTTTAATAATTTCATTTCAGTTTTTACCGTAAAAATAAGTTATCAAAGTAAATATTAGTTACCATAGTGAAATAATTATTTTTCAATGAACTATTTTTATAAACAATAAATTGATATATATTTTTTAATATAATATGTTTTTTATATATTTAAATTAACACTCATTTATTTTTTAGACGATTGGAAATAAAAATAAAGAACTCTTAATCTATAAAAATAAATTTTTCATTAAATTTTATTTCTATATATTATATGTTTTATTTAAATGATATTTTCCTCATATTTATAAATTTAATTAGAATAAATGGTATCCAAATTTTGAATCATAATTTCAATATTGGGTGGATGGGTCGTCTCATAATTTAATTAAAAAAATAATAACCATGGTAAATATTTAATCAATGTTAATAAGGGTAGAAATGGGTTACATAAAGTGTATTAAACATTTCTAAGTTTAAAAATCCCATATACCTTCTAGAATAATTTTTTTAGTTTATAAATTCATACCCACAATCCTTTCTAACCATTCCACACCTAAATCACCTAACTCCCATGTGATTCAATCTTTACACCAAACCGTACTTTCATTTCCAAATATATTTCCTTCTTTTTCACCTATAGAAGGATCTCACTTACACCTACATAAATTGATACATATACTTGGAAACTTCCCTTAAAAATATAACCATTTTACAAACCCTAAATCCCTTTTACATGTTCATAAGTCCTTGGTTATAATAAATGATAAAATTCATATATTTCTAAAGGATCCTTCAATGGAAGACTTAAAATCACAAATAACCTCCTCTAAAACTATTATTGAAATACTAATATAATTATATAAGTATAATTATTATACTAAAATGTTATTATATTAATGTAACGACCATTATCTATCTCCTTCCCATCCAATGCTCTATGAAAATGTCACTCGTGCAATGTGTGGACTACCACCCCCATTAATGTCATATTTTATTTTTCATCACCACCTTTGATGGAATATTTAAAAATTATTATTTAATGGATAAAAATGATATTTATCACTGGATTAAGATTCTATAAGGGTAATATTAATATTTAATCTCGTTATTTATAAACTTCATTTTTTCAAAAAAAGTTTCTGAAATAATCTCGTTAAAAATTTTATCTTTATGAATTGTAACAAAAACATTTATAGAATGGAATTATAACATTAGAAATAATTATATATAATCTGTTCTAGTACCTTAAATATTATAGGTATTATTAACCTGGTATCAAATCATGTGGATTGACATCGATATTACAAATAGTGTGGGAAACACTGAAAATCACTAATATCCAATGAGGAATATAAAAAATTACCAATAAATAAATGTGAAACAAATGATTATTATTAAAGAGTAGAAAAGGTTATAGATATGAATATGGTTCTAAAATAATTTATAAAATTGGTTATTCCTAAATCACATTCTTTGATGTGTTGATTGAAGGTAAGAGATTTTGTTACCTCAAATTCTCTTTCTTTGAGTTATAATGTCACCTATTGACTATCATTCTTATAAATCTAGTAAATTCCACCCTAGGAAGATATTATATTGTTTTTAATCCTTATTCTATGGGAAATATATATTTTCATCCCAAAATATACTTCTTTTATGGGTTTAATTCTTTACAAAAAATTGAAGTTAAGAATAATTCAAATCCCTTCTCATGGATCTTTTTTTCTTCCATATCCATATTTTTTATTTTTCCAATGTTATAATATCTAATTTGGATACCCAATTATATATTATCTCATATGATTTAAATAATTACCTTTTCCTATTTTAGAAAGGAATCATTATTACAATTTTAATGGTGTGTGTTTCAATAAAGATATTTTAAAATATTAAAATGGAATTTCTTTTCATGGTCATATATTTTATATTCTAATTCACATTTATTGTGTTAAAACTTATTTTATTTCAAGGATTTTTTATGGGGATTTATATTAAACTATTTTTTAATCATGTTACCTTCTCATAAATGACTTTTCAAAGTTACTCATAACTTCTTCTTTTTTACAACAAGGTTGAAAAAGAATCTATGAAATCAATTTTAAAGGTTTTACTACCATTTTCATCTCTCTATATAAAAGATATGTATCTAAAATATATATACTTAAAATATATATATCATATGGAATATTTTTTCATGATTCACCCTATATATACTCCTATGAAATTATCTATTTTGATTGATTATATTCTTTTTATCAGTTGATCTACTTCTTAAAGTCATTTAATGTAATGTAATTTAGAAATGTTATGAAACCCATTTTAAAACAATGTGTAACATCCCATATCCCTAAACCACTGATTGGTTCCAGGACCAATGGTAGCCACTGAACATCAAGTGTTCCTCCCCATATTTCTGAGGCTATTTACAAGTAATGGGAGTCTAATGAGGTACTATGGGAATAATATTACCCCTATATTAGAGTTAAAAAAATATAAAATAAAAAACAACCTATATAACTATAAATAATCATAGTAGGAAAAGTTAATAAGTATCCAACAAACTACATGAAATATAGTACCTGAATAACTATGACTTATATATGTGGACCACCCACTGGGATAGTTATATATACAAATCAAATATAAATAAAAGAAACAAAATTTTATCTCCATGACATTCCTAATCCATAACTTTTCCTAAGATCCATGTATTTATGAGCCATCTCACTCAAAAAAACTCAGGCCTCATCTCCACCTATTTCTGAAAAAAAAAACGGAATATATACTCAAGTACCTGATTGTTGTAGTGTCTGGATCAAGGTGTGAGTAAATAACTTTTAAGGGAACCACCAATGTGGTCCCTTAATAATGGGAATACACCATGATATGTGAAAATGACATGATTAGCTAGAATAAATAACTGATAAAAAATAAATAACCACCATAATACCTATGTTGAATCAATATCAGAATGTTTCTAGGAATGTTATGATGAATACACTTTAGGAAACTACTTAGGGGGGTCCATTCCTTCCCAAGAACTAATAATTGGTGTTGATCCTTAGTCCCATGATCTTAATCAACCATACTTACTTCATAATGATGTTGGATTGTCTCTGATAACATCATGTAACCATTCTAACTCATAATAGAACAACTAATTTCTATTTGTGTTGTTAATAAGAGTATCACAAACCTCTCATGTGGTAGTTTTCAATATTCATCACGGACTTAACCTATGGAAGATATCTTGTCTTGGGTATAATCTTGATAGTATAACAAACCCATATCCAATCTCATCCTGATATATCATACTATATGTGTCTTAGTATATCGTAGTCTCTTGAAAGATCACAGGCTCTGATCCCCCACTTTAAGACCCCCTCTAGGATAGAACGTGATGGTTCACTTGATCATATGGACTCAGAACCCATGGAATTCTTAACATATAAGATCTATACTTAGGGATTCTTAAACCATATCTGTACTCCAATCATGGAAACTCTATCCATATCTATTTCCATATCATGGTAGCCCAACCAGTATCACATGCCTCCCCTATGAGAGTTTTCTCGACTGGTGCATAATACCTATAATAATTTCATCCCTCCCTTATGGAATTTTTCTATTCATTTATCAATAATCATATGGTGTATACCATAATATGCATCAATATAAAAACACATATATGTTGGTGGCTATACTCTCTACCCACTAATTAATCCATGGTCAAAATCCCTAGAGTTAGGCCTAGCTCATCACAGCCTAAGCAGGCATGAATCACCAATTTAGGTTTTGAGGATACACCTAGGATCAACTCCACCCATTTCAAAATCTACCCTCTCCTAGGGGCCCCTCAGGTCAATCCACATGGAGGTCCTCTACTTACTATTTTCGGTATCAAACATGGCCTCAGGTTAGTATAAGATACTCTATGAAACACACACCATGTGGTGTCATCATCAAGGTAGCATATTATTATAGGATACTCAATGCATTTCCATCAAGGTAATAGTCAGGATATAGCCCATGGTTTATCTATGTCATCAAGGTCATTCTGGGTCGGTCCAATTAGTCAACATGATCTTAATATATCGATGTTCAACCTAAGAATGGCATGTATATTGTCTAGAAATCCACCCTCAATAAGTCCTTACCTCTCAAGAGGTCAAAATGACACTAGGTATCTCAATGGTCCCACCAGACCCTCATGGTCTGGTCATCACGACTCATGACACCCCTTCCTCTAGGGGTGATCAATGCTCCTACAATAGGGCCAATAAGTCATAGTTGGTATGGCCTCACCTCAAAATAGGTTTAGAGGCCTCCCACTATATCTTAATTCATTGATTCATCCTTTGATGGAAGAGGAGATAACCTAGCACCCAAGGGTTGTTCATGACCCATGGTGATCATTTATTTTAATTAGATATTTTAATTTAAATAAAACATTTCATTTAATTTTATTTACCCAGGGGTTTCACCCTCAGTGATGAGCTAAAGAACCATCATACAATACAATAAATTCATAAATTATATACGATAAGTATTCAACACAACCTACCTTTTACTGAATCTTCTCTTATTTATCATTAAGGGTGGGTAGTAGTTTCCAAAGCTCATCCAAGCATATACATGCTCAACCGAGCTCACCTCCTCAACCTGAGCTCCTAACACAATACAAATAGGAGAAATAAATTAATAATATCTTTTATATTTTATTAATTTATTGAATTTAACCTCTTCATAACGTCTAATAACTCACCGGGTCAATGCACTACATCTGAACATCCTCTAACAGAACCCCTAGGGACTATCTCACACTGAAGACCTTTTGAAAAGATAAATCCCCAAATCCCAATGTCGAATAAAATTAAATTTTAATTAAGTTTTAGTTAAATCTAATAAAAATTCAATAGAATAGTGTACTTCAACCAAAACGATGAACCACTACAAGGAGATGGAGTCTCAGGTCACCCTCTTTCTAGTCAAAGTTAAATCCGCATTATGCTTAGTTGATTCCACCATGCTTCATTCAAATCAGAACCAAATCAATAAACCATGAAATCCTAATCTAAATAGATGATAGGAGGATTCAATTGGGGTTCAATTGAGGAAGGATATTTCCTCAAAACACCATGAAAATCCTCATAGAACACCCCCTTTATGGGTTTTGAAGAGGAGAAGGAAGGAGGAGGGATATGGTTTGAATGAGGGAAGTATATGGGAGGAAGAGGGATGTCCCCTATTAATATTCATGGGTAGGATAGTGGTTTGACCCTTTTTAATGGGCCACATGATTTTGAGGCTGGTTTTCTAAATTGTGTGTGAATCGTTTTCCCTCAACTGTCCAAGGAATCCTACCTCACATTATTTCCTCTAAATTTTATCATGGTTTGAACATAATCATGTTATAACTATGTAACCTAACTATGGTCCTTATAAAATGAACTGAAAGTTGACTATGCTTTTGGTTTCCACATGATTTCTAGTAAATTGTGCGCCCCAAACCATTATCCTAGTCCATAATCCACTAAATCTCCTAAAATTGAACATGATTCCCCATAGGATGACCTGATCACCCAAGATACCTTCCAAAAGTCATTCGACATCTAAAAGAATCACTTTACAACATATAACACTCAAAATTCCATTCTGAATCCCCAATAAAAATTCAACCCATGCAGTAATTGGAAATTACAATTCCTTCTGAAATTTTCAACTTGTATGGACATGGATCTTACAAACTTCCCACCTTAACACCTATCATCATTAATAATCTCATTGTGATTCTAAATAGAACATCTGAACCCTACTTGATCATAAATTCCTTCTGAAATGACCATGTTCCATACTTGAATTCCAAAATCCCTTATAAAGTGTTGCTTACCAAATAGAGTGATAAAACCATCACAACCATGGTCCATAATTTTTAACCACTACTAAAAAATGATATAAAACTTTCATGATCCCATCTATCCTAGGTAATAGCCACATCATTATCAGATTCATCTCTAGAACCAAGGAACTCCCCACCATAGGGATTAGCATGATATGGCAAATTATAAGCAACATAATTATACACTGTCTGACCCACCAGATAAAGCACTCTTCCAGAGTTCCAATGACATGCCCTTTATGGTTTTCAACTCACCATATTGATCAAATATGAGAACACAACTCCCAGTTCTTGATTCTAATATGAAATGTTCATACACCATTCAACTGGGGTCAAACTATATCACATCAGATTATCAATGAAAATCCCGGAATGATCCCTAAAATTATATTTTCCTATATTATATGATGTAATCAGTGAGTTTACTAAATCACTGCATCCTATTACATGAGAGAACATTAGTTGATGCAGCTATGGATGAATTTCATTGAAACTGCTAAGCTCTCGCCACTCACATGTCTCTAAACACCAAATCTTAATTCCCCTTCCCTAGGAGGCACCCCTTGATCATAAAATCACATAAATAGAGTCCATATATTGATTTAAATGACATTCCCAAGTTGAACCATCAAATACACATTTCCATTTTCATGCCCCTCCACAAACATTGATGCACCACTAACACAATCACACTCAGATCATATGAAAACCATCTTTAGCTTTATGTCAATGCACTAATACATTTACATATTGGTATTTAAATGAGAATTCATCCATCCAATGACTGGTCTCAGTGAACCTCTAATCCTTCTCATGTGAGGGCCACCCATTCATGGCCAACATCCCACTCCTAGCCAAAGGAGCATCCTTGTCATCACACCACCAAAAAAAGTTTCCAATCACAATTAATTGTGCCCTATCCCTCACCATACCTAACAATTACTGTGTCTATACACCACTCCATGATCATTAACTCAAAAGGTTACACCACCAAATACATTATGTTCCCCATAACCCACTCTCATCTACTTCCAACCCCTAACAACACATCTACAAGACAATGTGTGTTAAGGCCCAGCCTTGGGTTTGTCATTCCACATCACCCATTCTATTTCTAGAATATCCCTCATAATAGGGGTGAATATTTTATTCCATTTGAATTTTTGATTCATCGCACCTATAGTTATTTCATCTAAATCCATTGATCCTCATAACACTCATGAAAATCACTGATTCCAACACCTAATTCATTCTCTTTGGATTCACACATCACCAAATCCAAGTTTATTGTGCTCCCACAGTAGGTCAATCATGACATTCCAAGATCTCCAATGGAAATCCACTTAAAAATCAAGCACTCTATCTATACCATGTTTTATCCCATGAGTATTTACATAGATAAATCCTCATAGAACCATAGGTTTCCATCCTTTACCTAAGGCATGTCAACCACATCTACACATCTATCTACCACCATCACTATTCCCATCACAATAATCTACTAGCATTTTGAATACATTGCTAAAATTGAATCCAAGGTTCATTAGGTTCAGGCACTCAAATGGCCCTTCCCCTCTATGCATGTCTTAAAACCCCAAAACATTATGTATTCCTTAGGAAAAAAATTCATCATCTTATATATCCCACAAACCTTGGGCACCTCTTGTACGTCAATCTCATACCCGAAGCACCTACTCACACTTTTGTCTCTAAAGAAAACTGCCAACTCAAGATAACCCCTCTAAAGGGTCACCCCAAACTATACCATCACCAACCCACAAGGTTCAATGTGAAGACAAATGGTATCTAAGTATCCCACATTGACCTACCATTCAATCCTTTATCCAAGGTCTCATCCCATAAAAATTCATACAGAATTATTTCTCAACCCATGATATCAATATTCCAAGAACCCACTCATGGGCCTCTTATGTTATTAATATTTTCATAACATATTACATACACCATTTACTAATTTTATATGAAATTTGAATAATTTTTATGAAATATTAATGTTTAAATAATAAATATAATTTTAGATCACTATTTGAATTCATCCAGATTCAATTCTATTTAATGTTTTAATAATAAATATCACCATAATTATCCAAATTTCATTATTATTATTCTCTATGGTTACATATGTAGAATAAATCATTTATTTAGAAGTAAAATTTGGCAAAATCATTCATTTTGAGGGTCATATCTTCCACACAAGAAGACCCAAAGAATCTGTGAAGAAACTGGACCAGCCGTGATGATTGAGTTACTGGTCTAAATACCAAAGCCCGGATTTTATGAAACTCCACCATATGTTTGGGATTATCCAAGCGACTTATGGATAAAAATTTAAGGTTCAACTACACAAACAAGGGGGAAAAATGATGCATTGAAGTCCAGCACACCATTCTGGAAGGAAATTAAAATCCGCACACTAGTCATGACATTTCTCATGATATAGTAATCAAACCAAGAAGATATTTTTTAGTTATAAATTGGGGATATATTTGGCTGAAACTTTTAAATAATTCATTTAGATTTTAAGTCATGTTCTTATTCAAAAACTCATTCACATTTCGGCCATCAAAAAAGAATGGATAGAAATGGACAGTTTAACAATGTTTATGAAAACTGCCATAACATTGGATTCATAAGTCCAAATGCCTCCAAATTTTGAGATCTGAAGTAAAATGTTAATATATACAACATTGAAGAAGAGTTTATCTAGTTATTCTGCTTCCTGAATGTCCAAATAAGCGATAAAAATTGAGGGGAATATTTGGAATGCAAACAGTCCACCTCATTGGGCTATAAATACAACCACCTCTTCTCCATGCATGTGGTTAGAATTTAAGAGCAAAGTAGTATAGGATGTCATGACCAAGGATCTTCCAAAGGCTTTGGAGGATATTACATACTCAATTTTGTACTTTATAAACCATTACTCCTTTCATTGTTTCATTTACTTTTGCGTTTTTCTTTATTTATAATTGTGTAAGTGTTTGTTTTTGTAATTCTATTTTAATGCAAGTTTATTATTATTATCTTTTAATCATTCAAACTATGTTATTAAATATTAATTCTCTTAAAATATTTTAAATCAAGTTTAAACCTATTCCCGTATTTCTTTTTCTCATTCAATATAAAGTTTTTTTTTAAATCACATCATTGTTCTTGTCTGTGTGTTCGACGCACAACCCTTTTATTATCCCTTTCTTTTCCTCATTTTTATAATTAATCATCATAAATATAATAAACCAAATTAATAATCATATTAATGATTGAGTAAATCTCTCATTTGGATGAGTTATAATTTAGGTATGTTAATTGATTGAGAACTTTTTCTCGATGAATATTCATTGAATTAACATTGCGTATGTTGGACTTAACATGTCATGGATTAATGACTTGTTTTTTTACGAGTGGTTTCCATGGATTATTGGAACCATAAATACACTACCATAAACAATATTTTATTATGATTATAACCCTAATTTAAGTTATGGCTTGTATTAAAGCCTTAAAACATGGGAATTCCAATCAAGGTCAACTTGTGACATTGGTTTTAATTTAATGAAATATAAAGAAAAGCTCAAGGATATCACAAGCTTAACTACCTAATGATGAACTCACCCCAGTCTTAATCAAATTGGTAAATCAAACACCAATCATTAATCACTTCATTTAATCTCTAAAAAATCCCCCAATGAAAACACAATCAACTAAAAACAATTGACTATTAAAAATTATAACCGTCGATGATTCGACCCAAGTGTTTTTATACACATTAGAAAAGTATTGGAACATTGAATGGTCGATATCTGAAAATAGAACACACTCTTAAATGGATTTGTTATCGAGGATGGTGAAATTAATTAGTCATTAGTTTCTGGTTATTGCAAAAAAACTAAACAAAAACAAAATTTCAAAAAAAAGTTACCAAAACACAAAGAAAACCCTACCTTCTCATGAAAATCATAAACAAATAAAACACAAAGAAAAATTCATCTTACACTTTCTTCCAAAATTTCTTTAAATAACCTATAGCCCCCCAAAAAATCCCTCGGATTTGTTTGATCCTAACATTGAGTGAACTATTCTCTATCATAGGATGAACATTAGGGATAATAAAATCATTCAAGAACCAATCTCTGCCCAACCAATTGAATTAGATATGGCCAATCCTAGGGAAGAAACACATAAAGAACTTTCTTCCCCTAAAATGAATTATCAAACCCTTGGTATTTAATTTCCAATCATAGAGGATGTCTTTGAAATCAAATCTTGTTTGATTCGTCTTCTCCCTCATTTCCACGGGCTAGACAATGAGGATCCACATCTCCACCTTAAATAGTCCCAAGTGGTGTCCTCTATCATAAAGCCTCAAGGGGGTTCTGGGGAAAAAATCCAACTTCTAGAATTCCCTTTCTCCCTAGATGACACTACAAATTCATGTCTCTACTACCTTCCACCTGGTTCGATATACTCATGTATTGACATGAAATGACTTTTCTTATATAAATTCTTTCCTGCTTCTCGTACTGCTTCCATCTGAAAGGAAACTAGTGGTATCCATGAATTCCCTAACGAATCACTCTATGAATACTGGGAGAGATTAAAAAGGCTTATGGAAACCTTCCCACACCACCAAATCCCTGACCAACTCATGATGTAATACTTATATGAGGGGTTATTGGATATGGAGATAACTCTCATTGATGTTGCAAGTGGTGGTTATCTTGTTGATAAAACTCATGCAGATTCAAGCGATATCATAAGAAACATGGATGAAAATACACAAAAATTCCATACTCAAGAACAAGCTCAGGTCAAATAATCCCCAAGATAGTCAATCGATAAATCCAAAAAAGATGACTGAGCAGATGAGAAACCTTACAGGTCTTGTGCGACAACTAGTTGTGGCTTGAAAATCCCCAACCTCATCTTCTCCACAATATTTGATCCCTAGACCTATCAAGAACTATGGAATCTATAGCTCCCCATCTCATAAAACTGACACATGTCCTCAACTTCATGAGGTTACATTTGATTCATCTGGACCAAGGGAGATTAATGCAGCATATGCTCAGTGGAACCCCAACACTCAAAAATCAGGTCATTTTGTTAGAAACCTCAACCAACCCCACTCTGAGATCTTCTCTTATACATATAACCCTAACTTGAGATATGGGATTTCCATTTCTAATCCCCCTAAATTCCTTCCTCAAAACCCAAACCAATTCCTATATGGTCAAGGTGTTGTTAACTTCCAATAACCTTATCCTTTTGTTCCTCAACCTCAATGGAACAATCCTTCTCCTGGATTCCACTATCCTAGTGATCTTTCCCAATTCAAAAACATGTACAATCACTTTACCATGGACCAAAATCAAGGAAATCCCAATTTGGGACAAGACTCTTCTTCTAAGAAACCATGGGAAAGTCCGGTGGAATATCTTGCCTCTTTCACCCATTCCAGCCTTAAAAATATTGAAACCCAAATTAGTTAACATTCATCCCACCTGAGCAAGAAAAAACAATCAAATTCTTCCCAACTCCTAGATAAACCATTACCCAACCCCAAGGGTAATGTATGAGCAATTTCACTTAGATTGGAAAAGAAAATTTCTATGCCTCATGATGAGTCCCATAACTCCCCTTTAAATGTTATCCTAGAAAATGAAATGGAAAAGAAACTTGAAATGTAATATGAATCCATTACCTCACCTACTTCCATTCCACTTAGGAACCCAATTACTTTTCCTTTAGCCATTTCTAAGCCAAAGAAGTCCTTTGAACCTGATCCTAAAATACTCGACATGTTTAGACGTATTGAATTAAACATTTCCCTTTTAGATTCCATAAAAAATCCATAAGTATTCTAAGTTTCATAAGGAATTCGGAACCCATAAGATCCAATATAGGACCTTCAAAAAAAAATCCTCCCAGCAGTCTATTCCCATAATGTGCAAAGATCCAGGGACCTTTACCATTCCATGCCAAATTGGAAGTTCCAAATTTTATTATGCACTCATAGACGTTGGTGCCTTAATAAATTTCAGGCCCAAATCCATATTCTCTAACCTTATTCAAGGTCTTTTACATCCAATGGGTTTTGTCATTCAATTTTCCAATTGAAGCACTGGTAGTCTTGAGGGTATAATCAAGGATAACCTTATTCGTGTGAATGATCATATCTTCCCTACTAATTTCTATGTCCTTGACAAGGATGGTGAGAAAAACTCTTCTTGATCTCCCCTAATTATATGAATACCATTCCTAATGACAGTTATAATCAAGATTGAAGTCCATTCAGGCATCTTATCCATGGAATTTTCTGACCAACTGGTCATGTTGAAAATTTTCTAAGCCATGCAATACCCATCTGAGGATCACTCTTCATTCAAAATCCATGCTTCTGAGAATACTTATGAGAGTAAATTGAACCCCAATCCATAATGTTTATCATGTTATTGTGATAAATTATTTTTTGAAATATTCACCATGATTAACAAATTCATAAATGGTGAAGTCGATGTGGGCCTTTCATTCATAGACTCTATCATTCTAGAGGAACATGAAAAAACTCTTGAATCCCAGATCAACTGTGATCTCTACTGCTCCAGCTTGGAAAGTGATAAGGAAAATGAATCTGAAGCAACTGAAATCCCTTCCTCCATTCCTGATTTGTCTAAACCATAAATGAATGGTGATACTAATCTGAATCCTCTTCCAAAACACCTGAAATACAGATTCTTTATCCATGATCACTCATATCCACTCATTATCTCTGCTTCACTTACTGAAACTGTGGAGTCCAAACATGTTTAGGTGTTAGAGGAAAACAAAAAGACCTTAGGTTGGACCTTATATGACATACCAGGAATCAACCCTTCTCTTTGCATGAATCACATCCATCTAGAGGAATCATCCAAACCAATTAGACAACCACAAATAAGACTCAATCTAGTCATAGTTGAGGTACTTAGGGAAGGGATCACCAAGCTTCTTCAAGTTGGTATTATCTACCCAATTTCTGATAGTGAATGGGTTAGTCGAATTCAAGTTTTACTTAAGAAGGGTGGGATAACTGTTGTCACAAATGAACAGGGAGAGGTAGCCACAACTCGAGTGAAGAAAAAATGGTGTCTATGCATTGATTACCGAAAATTGAATTCTAAAATAAGGAAATATCACTACCCACTTCCATTACTTGATCAAATTCTAGAAATATTAGCTGGAAAATATCATTATTTCTTTCTTAATGGATACACTGGCTACTTCGAAATCCCAATCACACCTCAAGACCAATAAAAGACTACTTTCACTTGCCCCTTTGGAATATATGCATATAGGAGAATTCCATTTTGCCTCTTCAATGATCCTGCAACATTCCAGAGGTGTATGTTGAGTATCTTTTCTAAGTTCATTGAACAGTACATGGAAGTCTTAATGGATGACTTTACCATTTATGGTGAGTCATTTTAATCATGCTTTAATTCACTCTCTCTAGTCCTTTAAAAGTGTTTCAGGTGTAACCTTTTGTTAAATATTAAAAAATTCCACTTCATGGTTGAAAATGGGATTTTTATAGGTCACATAGTTTCAAAATATGGTTTTGAACTCAATACTTCCAAAATTATGTTGATCCATTCTCTTCTTAAACCCACAATAGTTCGACACATTCGTTCATTCCTAGGACATGTTGGTTTCTATCAACGATTCATCCATAATTTCAGTCGGATTTCTCTCCCACTAACTTGTTTTCTCCCAAATGATTTCACTTTCCATTTCTTTGAGGTTTGAAATAGATCCTTCATTAAACTCAAAAATGCTCTTACATCTTCCCTGATAATCCAACCCCCTGATTGGTCCTTGACCTTTGAGTTTACGTGTGATGTTTTTGATAGAGTCGTTGGGGTTTTTCTTGGTAAAAGAAGATAAAAGATTATTCATTTCATTTATTATGCCTCAAAAACATTGTATGAGACTCAATCTCACAACACTATTCCTAGAAAAGAACTTTTAGTAGTGGTTTTTGCCTTAGATAAATTTTGGCCCTATATTTTTGGTGCCAAAATAATCATCTTCACAGGCCATCCTGCTATAAATTTATTACTCAAGAAAAGTTATTCCTAACTGAGGCTAATAAGATGGATCATAATTATCCAAGAGTTTGACCTTGAAGTCAAAGATAGACCTGGAAAATAAAACCTTTTGGCTAATCACTTGAGTAGAATTTATCATTCTTCTAATTCTGAAATAATTGATCTGAAATTTCCAACCGAGCACCTTTCATCTCTCACTCCAAAAATACCATGGTATGCCCCAACTGTAAATTACATGTTTTATGATGTTTTCCAGTAATTTTTTCAAAAGAATAAAAAATGAAGTTGAAATTTGATTAAAAATACTATTTTATGGAAGAAAATAAACTTTATAAAACTGGGGCAAACATGGTAATTATGAGATGTTTTGATGAAGATAAACATTCTTACATCTTAGAATTTTATCACTCACTTCCTGGATGTGGCCACTTTGGACCAAAATAGTCCTCCCAAAAGTTCCTAGACTTCAGATTCTTTCGGCATTCGCTCATCAAGAACTCACATGAGTTCTGTCAACCATGTCCCACTTGAAAGAAGTTTAGATCAATTTCAAAGAGAAATGAAACTCAAAAAAAAATTAATTTTATGTGAGATCTTCGATGTTTGGGGAATTGATTTCATGGGACCATTACCCCCTTCCGATGGATTATCATACATTATTCTTATGGTTGATTATGTATCTCGGTGGGTTAAGGGAAAACCCGCTAGAAAGGATGACTCACATATAGTAGTGAGTTCCTAAAGACACACATCTTCCACCGATTTGGCACAACACGTGCCTTGATAAGTGACTTAGGAATCCATTTTTGTAATAGAATTATAGAATATCTTTTGAAAAAGAATGGGGTAGTACATAAAACTTCAAATTCATATCACCTCCAAAAAAATGGCATGGCTGAACTTTCTAATAGAGAAGTGAAAACAATGATTGAGTGTATTGTAAAACCCACTAGAAAATACTTTCTTGAAAGACATGGTGAAGCACTTTGGGCTTATTGAACTTCCTATAAAACACCTATTGGGGTGTCTCATTTTAGGATATTTTTTGGTAAAGAATGTCTTTTTTCAGTTGAAATCCAACATAAGTAATTTTCGGATGTTCAAACTTGTAATTTTGATTTTAAAAAATCTAGTGAAGAAAGATTGTTGTAATTGGATGAACTGGAGGAGGGTTGACCTGATTATTATTATAATCCCAATATGTACAAAGAAAATTATAAGGTTATCCATGAAAAACACATCCTAAGAAAGGTATTTCATGAATGTGAAAATGTAATGCTCTTCAATTCACGATTTAGACTTCACCCAAGTAATCTTAATTCTCGTTGGGAAGGTCCTTTTCTTATTACTAATGTTTACCCATTTGGTACAGTGCAAGTCCAAGACCCCTCTTCCAAAAGGACATTCACGTTTAATAGACATCGGCTAAAGCATCTACATGAGAAGAAACACATACCAGGAACCACCTCGACTTCCATCTGATCCACAAATTCCACAGACCCACCACCAGATGGTGATGGAAACCCACCAAACCAGAACTTGGGGCACCTTTCCCTTTAACTCTTTTTATATCTTCCTCTCTCACTCTTTATTTCTTCTTCTCCCCCTCACTTTCATTTTTTTATCACATTCCTCATCATAGTTTTTATTTACTCTTTGGTTCGAGTGTGTCTGTATTAAAAAACTAAAAAAACCTAAAAACTGAAAAACAATAATAATAATCACATAAAAATATAGAAAATCAAGAGTCATGATTACTCCCCTTCAGCTTTTAAAATTTCTTCTAACCATTTTGTGGAGTCAAAAGGCATGGTTTCATCTCAAAAAAGTCATCATATATTTGGATAAATAATATTTTTTTCAAAACCAACAAATTTTGAATTCTAAATTTTTTATATGGAAATTGATTTTCCCCAACCATGAGGAAGAACGTTAGCATTCATGAAAAGGACACCTATGGTCACCTTTTCAAAATGTGTGATTTTACCCCCATTTTTTAATCTTGATATTGTGTACCTTT
Organism: Viscum album; assembly: GCA_963277665.1. Taxonomy (NCBI): domain Eukaryota; kingdom Viridiplantae; phylum Streptophyta; class Magnoliopsida; order Santalales; family Viscaceae; genus Viscum; species Viscum album. Next base: position 662,282,892 of record OY728139.1, on the reverse strand, counting down.
GAGTATAATTTCCTACTTTATTTTACATTAATATGATAGAGTCATTTTCTGAACATCAGGAGAATCACAAAAGTTAAACAGCCTCCCATTTCCCTTATATTTAGACCTTCTTTTGAAATCCCCTTTGAGCCTATGAAAATATTTTCTTTGATAGCCACATTAAAATACCAATACCTTATCCCACCCAACATCTACATGGATAGACATTGAATTATTTATTTAAATTTATGTTTGGGGGGGATGTATTCCATTTTTTGTTTCCCTTTTATTGATTTTCAATGTTTTATCATATGCTTGAGGGAAATATTCCATTCAGTGTGGGGTAGAGGTTACCATTCAGGTATTTTAGGAAATTTATATATTTTTATGACATATTATTCAAATTTTAATGAAAACTGTTCAAAAAAAATTAAAAACAAAGAACCAAAAATAATGGGTTCTCTCTGGGGTGGGTGAAAATCACTCTTCCCCAACCTTTGATCTTATTTTAACTATTATAATTAGTGTCATGAAGAAATAAATCATGGGTTGGGATATGAGTGTGATATATATTTCAAGTCCAACTTTCAAAAAAATGAAAATAAAAAAAAGAACACTTGTATTATATATTCTTATGTCATTGGGAGGAGTTTTTTGTTTTGTAAATATTCCATCTTCTAATCCCCTTAAATTTTCTTCCTCCTTTGTGTCTTTATTCACAAAATCATTCCCTTGTAAATAAGTGTTTTCTTTTCCATCCATGTTTTATTTCAATTAAAATTATTCGTTGTTTTCACCCATGTTGATGTTTTACCCCACTTCTTCTCTCCCTTGGACATTAAATTACTACCGTCCTATAGCCACAGAAAAACCCCTTAAAAAGAACTCGTGATTCTTGTTCACTTTAGTATAGTCAATGGAATCTAAGAGCACTTTCAAACTCTAATATTTTCAATTTTCATTGGTGAAAGTGTAAACCTCAATAAATTAATTTTAACATCTTGAGAGGTGTGAGTTTTGAGTGTCCACATTTTCCATTTATATATTTTAGATTGAAGAAAGTGTTGTTTTAGGAAATTTTTCTATACCAATTTGAGGTGGAACTCAATATGTATGAGTAAAATAGTCTAAACCTCCCCTTATTGGTGAAAACAAAATTTAAATATTTATTGGCAAGTAAAAATGATTTTATTATATTTTTATATTTATTACACATGAGTACATGCACAATACTAAGTGTGGGGGTTGATTTTATTAATATTTTCATAACTTATTATATATTCTCTTTACTAATTTTATATGAAATGTGCATAATTTTTCGAAATATTAATGTTTAAATATTAAATATAATTTTAGAGCACTATTTGAATTTAGCTATATTAGAGTCTGTTTAATGTTTTAATAATAACTATCAACCTTCTTATCCAAATTGAATTATTATTATTGTTTAGGGTTACTTACTCGGATTAAAAAATTTCATTAGAATTAACTATTCTCCAAATCATCCATTTGGAGGGTCATATGGTCCACACAAGAAGACCTAAAGAATCTATGAAGAAACTGGACCAGCCATGATGATTGATTTACTGGTCTAAATATCAAAGCCCAAATTTTATAAAACTCTACACTATGTTATTGATTATCCAATATAATCATGTATAAAAATTTTAAGCTCCAACTATATAACAAGGGGCCCAACTGATGCATTGAAGTCTATCCCACCATTCTGTTCGGGAATTAAAATTCGGACACTATTCATGAACTCTCTCATGATCTTTTCATCAAATAAATATGATATTTTTCAATGTGAAGGAGGAGGTATATTCTTCGGAATTTGTTAAACAAATCATTTGGATATGAGGTAAACTTCCTATTCAAAATCTATTTCACATTTCAACCATCAAAAAACCATAGATAGAAATGGATAGTTTAACATTGTTTATAAAAACTGCCATAACTTTGGCTCCATAATTCCAAATGACTCTAAATATTGAGATCCAGATTAAAACATTAATATGTACAACATTTAATAAGAGTCTATATCTATATTAAGATGTATGGATGACCTAATTGGTGATGCAAGTGGAGGGGAAGATTTAGAATGCAAATAGTCCACCTCCTTGGGCTATAAATACAACCTCATCTTCTCCTTGCATGTGGTTGGAATTTCAGAGAAACAGAGGATAGGTTGGCAGGACCAAGGATCTTACAAAGTCTTTATATGATCTTCAATACTCAATTTTTTACTTTATAAACCATTCCTCCTTTCTTCCTTTCATTTACTTTTGTGTTGTTCTTCGTTTATAATCATGTAAGTGTTTGTTTTTGTAATTCTATTTTAATGCATGTTTTTTCTTCGTATTCTCTGTTAATCATCCACCCTCTGTTCATAAATATTAATTCTCTTAAAATATTTGAAATCATGTTGAAACCCCCTCCCTTCTTTCTCTTTCTCGTTCAATCTAATGTTCGTTTTTAAATCTCATCATCGTTCGTGTGTGTGTGTGTTCGACGCACAACTCTTTTCTTATACATTAATTTTCATTATTTTTATAATTAATCATCATAAATATAATAAATCAGATTACTAATCATCTTAATGTATGATTAAATCTCTCATTGGGGTGAGTTATAATTTAGGTATGTTAAGTGATTGAGAACTCCTGCTCGATGAATATTATTTGAATTGACATTGTGTATGTTGGATTTAACGTGTCACAGATTAATGAATTGTTTTCTTTAACAAGTGGTTTCCATAGATTATTGGAACCATAAATACACTACCATAAACATGTTATGATAATTATTAGAACCCTATTTTAAGTTAAGGCTTGGATTAAAGCCTTAACCTTTGGTAATTCCAATCAACATCAACTTGTGAAATGGGTGTTAATTTGATGCAATATAAATAAAGGATCAAGGATATCGAAATCTTGAATAACTAAAGATAAACTCACACCAATATTTATCAAATTTTTATATCAAACACCTATCATTAATCACTCCATTTAATCTCTGCAAACAAACCTCCTATCAAAATAAAATCAACTAAAAATAATCAACTATTAAAAACTATCATCACCAAGGATTCAACCAGAGTGCTGCTATACACATTAACAAAGCATCGGAACCTTGAACAGTCGATAGGCGAAAATTAGCCGCACTTTCAGTCTCCTAACCAAAATGGCCTCCAATACCAAATAAATAGCTTAACTGGTCACTGTTTCACATTGAGCATCCACCAATATAAATACTCTCTCAATAATCCAAAGTTATGTTGATCCATAAGTACACAATGGAATCATCATATACATTCTATATATAAGAAACCCACAATATCAAACATTATTAAGAAAAATGTTATTCCACAATATATGGAAAACATCATATTGGTTTCTATTGATCACTTTAAATAACTGAACCTGAGTAATATAAACCCACTAGGGGTTTGAAGTTATCCATCCAATGTCATGTCGACCCACCAAGGTCACTACACCTCGTTTGTTTGAGGAAAACATTGTCATACTCACTGTTAATAAACATGTGACCATATATACACATGACCTTCCATCAGAGAAGAGTTTTTATACAAGTTATCCAAGTTGACTATAATACCAAAAAGTACATATATGAGAAAATATTAAATATTTAGTTTCATACACATTAAATAATTTATCCTTAGTCTTAAATGATTAAAAAACACACTTGCAGGCTTATATAATTTGAATCCTATATGCCTGGTATAATGCTTGGGGTGAATCATTCCTATAATGTTCATGAGTTAAAATTAATCACTTACCTCTTTTCAATGGTACACGATCCGGAATCCATAATAAAAAAATCGAAACCACATGTGTCACACAATGAGAAAATAATATCCAACCATAAAATTACAAACCAAAACAACAATTCCATCCCTAGAAACATGCACTCTCTATTGGATCAGGTGTTCTCAATGCATTATCCCAATATCAATCACTGGACCCAACACATTACTTTGTCTCTTAACTACCAAATCGTGATATAATAAAATAAAATAAAAGTAAAACCTTATGATACCACTTTGTAACATCTTTTCTCCCCAAACCACTTATCGATGCCCGGGCTGATGGTTGTCATTATACCTCAAACACACCTCTTTCTACACTAGAGGATACCAACTAGTAGTGGGGATATACGGTGGTACATCAGTGAGACTATAAGCCCTCTATAAAATTTCAAAATAAATATAAAATATCCTAACACTATCTACAATAGTGAATAATCACAGTGCATAGAAGAAATAAACATCTAACAAAATACATGCAATGCAGAAGGGCCTGAACAGCCAAGAGATACATAAACTGATAGACCACTATGTTAGTTACATATAGGGATCAAAAATAAAAAAAAACATTAACTCCATGAAATCACTAGGACATACCTCACCCCAATATCTATACACACATATGATATATCTCAATTAGACTCTTGTATCATCCAAACATATTCCTGCAATCATGTGAAATTTTTCTTGGGTACCCAAGTACAGTGGCGGCCTGATCATTGTGTGAGTACATAACTAAGTAGATCACCACCAATGTGGTTTCTTACTAACTGGAATATTTGATGATATGTGCATGAGACATGCCTAGATGGAATAAATAACTATATAAAAAATAACCAATATTCTAGATATTATAGAAATATGTTGGAATGTCTCTAATCATGTCACAATGATTGTTCTAACCCCAATAGATTTGGGGGACCTAGTCCTACCATGTAACCAATAATCTACGCCAATCCCTGAGACTATGAACCTGATCAATCATATGTACTTTGTCTTGATGCCATACTATATCTTATCACGGTATGTAACTATGCTAACCTATAATAACACAACCACCTTCCAGGTACATGTTTTCATAAGAGTATCAAGACCTCCCCTATAGTAGTTTTTAATATTAATCATAGACCTCACCTATGAGAGTTTTATCATCCAGGTAATAATCACAATAGTATCAAAAACATATCTACTTGATCACCTTGGTATATTAGACTATCCACACCTCATATGATAGAAGGATCTCGATATATTTAAGGGGTTGATCCCCTACCATAGCACATATGTCATACTAGCATGTAATGGTCCACTATATCATCTTTCATATAAATCCATAGTATCCCAATAATATCATACCTCCACTCACGGAGGCTCCAACCATATCCAAGACCCACTCATGGCATTGCCATCAATATCTTACTCTATAACATGGAAGCCCAACTTGCATCACATACATTCCTAAGGAATTTTTCTCATTTGGGGTATAATCCCTATATGAATTTCATCCCTCCTCTATAATAATTTTCAATTCAATCATCAAACTCCTTCTAGTGTATAGTATAACAAGTATCAATATAAAAAAACATATATTTGGGTGTCCATACACTGAACCCACCAAGAAGCCTGTGGTGAAACTCCCCAGTGCGTGGCCTATATAATAATGATCTAAATGACTTTTAATCATTGATATAGGTTCTAAGGCATAACTAGATATCATCTCCACTAATTTCCATATCTACTCTCTCATTAGGGTCCCTCTGGTAAATCTACACTTAGGCCCTTCACTTGGAGTCCTTATTCAAAAATAGTGTCTTGAGTCTGTACCCAACACTCTAATGATATCATGTCCTATCGCATCATCATCAGGTAACATGGCCATACCAATTATACAAGGCCTTAATACTAAGGTAACTATCATGAGATTTCCCATAACCTATCTCATCACTCAAGGTTACTCCATATTGGTGTTCTCACCAAACCCGATCTCGTTCTACCTAAGTTCAATGCACCTAGTCATGTGCATTGGCTTATAATCCACCCTCAATCTATAATCACCTCTTTATAGGTCTAGAAGACACTATTCTTCTCAAATGTCCCACCAAATCCTCACAGAATAGTCCTAAACATTCATGTAACCTCTTCTTAAAAGGGTGATCAATGCTCCTACACTAGGTACAATAAGTCTTGGTTGGTTTAACATCATCTATAAAGCGGTATAGAGGCCTCCTAGTATCTCAATATTCCCAGACTCATCCATCAAAAGCTGAGGCAATAAGCTAGTACCCAAGGTATGTTCAAGACCCCTATCTCTCATTCAAATTTATTAGACATTTTAATTTAATTAAAATATTTATTTTAATTTAAATTAACCATGGGTTTCTCCCTTAATGGTGAGATATATTTTTCACATTAAATAAAATGAAATAATAAATTTCATAGGTAAAGTGTGTGATACCACATACCTTTTACTAAACCTTATCTAATTTATCACCAAGGGGTGGTTGTTTTCCCAAGGCCCATCCAAGCATGTCCATTCTCATGTGATATATCCTCCTCAAATCAATCTTATAATACAAACACACATTATTAATTAAAAATATAATTTATAATTAATTAATTAAATTTAACCTTAGTATAGTACAAGATAACTCACTGGGTCACTTCACTATGTCAAGACCACCTCTAATGACACCCTAAGGATTTGTCTCATAGTTATGTCCCTATGATGAGTGAAATTCCTAAAACCCAACACTCAATCAAAAGGAATTTAATTAAATAGATAAAACCAGAGGAAACTTAAATGGATAAATGTAACGTAACTAAAATAATGATCCACCCTCTTCCTAGGTAGAGTGAAATCCCTATTGTTCTTTGATAATTCAACCAAGCTTTGGTGGAATCGGAACTAAATCCAAAAACCAAGAAATCAAAAAAATTAAACATGTGAGAGGAGGATTCAAGATGATGCCACTGGAGGAAGTCCATTTCCTCAAAATTTCATATAAATAAATAATAACACTCCCTTGAATAGGTTTTAATAGGAGAAGGGTGAGGTATTCATTTTATGTGAGGGAAGGATAGGGGAGAAAAGGGTTTCCCTCTATTCATATTTAGGGGGTATTTTTACCCCTATATAATAAGATACATGGTTTAGATGCATTTTCCTTTACAATATGGGCCAATAATTCACATTACACTATCCAAGGAAACATACCTAGCATGGTTTAGAAGAATGGTCTTCCAAACCATGCATCGGCCATGCGACCACCTCTACAACCTTGAAAAACATCCTACAAAATGTCACTTGGTCTTACCTTAAATATATTCCAACCATGAAAGATGATCATGATCCTTATAAAATGAAATAAAATTTCACTGTTTTTAATGGTTTCATATGGTTTCTTCTATGATGTACACCTGAAACCATGCTCCCTGACCAAAATTCTCCAAATCTTCAGAATTTGAACCTAAAGCCCCCGAGACACACTCGACCACCCAAGCTACCATATAAGCCTAATTCCAAATATAAAATCATCTCGTTATGATGTTCCAAATATCATAAATCTTTTTTTAACCCTCAATAAAATTTTAACCCATCAAATAATTGAAAATACAAATTCCTTCTGAAATTTCTCACAAATATGGACACAGGGTCTTACACCATGGGTTTTTTATGATATGATATATGATTGATTTCGTATAGAACACATATATAAGGATATTTATGGGTGGGGTACTATGTCTCTATCAAATTTATTGGTTATGATTTTATATATCATTATATAATTATGTTATGTATGGAAATATTTTCAGTTGGATACATTCACAATTCAATTCATGGACTTATTTGAATGTTATTCAAATTTACAGTTCTATATATGGATTGATTTCATGTTCATAAATTTATTCATGGAACTGTATGTATTTAAAGAAATTCAAAATGTTATGATTTATTATATTTATTCCTCATTTCAATGTTATATGCTAATGTTATTTTCCAGGGATCATGTTTATTGTCTTATGTTTCCTGAATCATATGCCATGGTATATGTTTGATCATTTGAGGATATATATCCTTTTTGTATGCATTATGGAAAAAATTTATTGTTCCATATTTCAACCATGTTAATCTTATATAATTTTCTTATGATATAACCTCTTTATGACACATTGATAAGAATTTCCCTAATTTATCATTTGAGTTCACCCCTTCTTTTTTTCCATTCTCCAGGGAATTACATACATGATTATATATACAAGGAAGCCTTATGTTTATATGTTGTGGGAGATTTTGAAGTAATTATGTGAGATAAGATTTTTCTATGGATAATATCCAAAGTAAATAAACCTTTGAGTCTTTGGGTTTTGTAATTATTTTGGAGATATAATCTTTTAATTATGAAAATAATATGAAATATATATAAGTTTAGCTTGATTCATCTCACATGGTATCAAATAAAGCTCTTATTAAAAGTTCTTTTATTATTAGACCATGTATTATGGGTCTAGGGAATCCCAAAATTTCCCAAGATAATTTATATCATGATACATAATAATTCATTGTGGAGATATATAATTTCAGGCCCCACTTATCAATAACTAAGTTTAATTCATTCATCATATGAATGAATGAATAAATAATGAATGTAATAATTTTCCATAAGTAACCTCATACAAAATTCATGGCCATATAATCAATATTTTCCCATATCGGAAAATGGATATATGGGATTTCTATATTTCCCTCTTTAATGGAATAGTATAGCTATCTAGGTGAATATCCTTCAATCAACTTAAAATCAAAAGGATATTCATAGGGTAATGGAAAGCACCCTCATAAAATTAATGATAAATAGGAATTATTTAAAAGTAATTATATGGATATAAATATGAAAAATCTTTTTTTATGGTATGTAAATATCTTATGACCAATCTAAAGAATATCCCCCATGAGTGTCAAACCAGGTGTGTAGTTAGGCCCGCTAGTTGTGTATTGAATGTAGCCGAGTTAATACCCAACCACCAATTTTTGGGGTTATTACCCTTAGGTTTATATGTTCTAGATTATACATATGCATATTTTATCTATACATTTATTTCATTTATAGGAAACCATGCACTCTTTACTTTACCAAATTTTTGGATGATTTATGGCGATAAGACTGTTTGAACATTACAACGACTTATAAAGGTAGTATAATGAGATGGAATTGTGATCTCTAATTGATGATATGATAAGGAATTTATATAAATTAATCATAATAATGATTCTGATAAAAATTAAATTAGTTGGTAAGATTGAAAAAATAATGGTATAGAAGAGGTTTAAAACCCTTATTTCGACATAATGACTTCTTAGTAAAGGGCTATAATGAGAGGAAAGAAGTAATATATCATTAATAATATATCAAAATGGATAATAATAACCTAGAATAAAAATAATGGTAATATATGAAAAATAATTTAAATTACATTAAAATAATAAATGAAATTTAAAAGAAAGAGGAGGATTGTAAACCCTTGCTTTCAAGGTAGCTTCTTAATACTTGAGGATAAATCTGTATAACACCCAAAACACCTTAGAGAGAATATTGAGAGGTAAATGAGAGTATATTAGTTATAAATGTAATTGTAGTGGATATAAATGAAATAATGAATGGAATTGATATCCTTTTATAGGTGAAAGAGAGGTACATTTCTTTGTTATCATAAGTTTGTTGATGTGTAATGGTAGAGTCATGTGGGAATTAGGTTGGTTAGGTAATTGTAAGTTAGTGAAAAATTTAGGTATTCCTTTACAAACTAAAAAAGTTATTATAAAATTTTTTTGTTCTAGGTAAGTTTATAAAAATTTAAACCATAGTTGATTACCTCTTTTTACTTCTAATTAACTTATTTAATTATTTACCATGGTAATTATTTTTTTACCAAAAATAAAAGATAAACACATTTATCAAATTTAAACATGATGATTAAAAATATGGGATCTATTTAATCTGATTTATTTAATAAATATGTGAAATTTAACTTTTAAATTAAAATGTAATATATATATATATATATATATATACTATTTTATGTGAAAATGGTTTTTTTAACATGAACCATTACTATTCTTACATCATATAAATTACTAATTGAATGAGTATTCAAATATCTATTTATATTTTAAAATATTTTATTAGATTTTTTATTTAAAAGATATTAATATATACTATATAGATAAAAATCATAAAACATATATAAAAACATTTTTTGTGAAAAAAACACTTTTACCTTTATCTTGGTAATTGAATTTTACCTATGTTGCATATTTTTTTACCTAAAAATAAAATTGAACATATTTCATAATTTGGATATACTTTTTCTAAATTCAAATTTCTTTTTGTGAAAATAATTCTATATCTATATGAAATTTAATTATTTAAAAAAAATACTTGTGTATTTTAAAATCATTAAATTGACAATTAAAATTTGAAAAAATTATCCTAGTTAATATTATTCCTTTTTTGGACATATGTGTATAATTATATTAGGATTAATTAATTAACTATTATTAATTATATCATTATCTACTATTATAATGCATTTTATCAGGCACATGAATAAATAATGATTACATCACCTTTGTTTAATCTTGAGTTTTACACAAATTATATTGAGGTCATTATATCATTATGGCATGAATATATTTTTAGGATGTATAATAAGAAAGCCTTTTAATGAACTTTTTTAAGACAATTACCTCTTCACTATATATGCTTTATCATATCATGCCTTCTAGCTTCATTGATTGGTCTTTTTGGAAGACCAACACCTCTAGAGAATTAAATAGAGTTTATGATAAACATTGGAGTAGTATTTTGGTAAGATATGGGGATTAAAATGTGTGAAGTAATGGGTTGGTGAAGGGTGGTATATATAAGGGGTTGAGAGGGGTATTTTTGAATAAAATATTTTATCTCGAAATAATTAATCAACATGTTATACAATAATAAGGGTATTGTGACTCAACCAATAATGGGATAATAAAATATTTATCTATCTTCTAGAAACATAAAAAATTAATTCATACATGTTGTTATAAAATACAATACTTATATGATCTTTATAAAATATTTCATTATTCCCAAATAATCAACTTTCTTAGAGAAATAAAACTAAATTCAACCTAAAATATTTTTTAGGTAATTATTACAAAAATGAAATATATTTTATTAAATTAATTTCCTAACTATAATAAATATAATTTCAAAATAAAATCTTTATTTATTGAAAACTACCGGTATTTATGACATAATTAAATTTTTTCTTCTCATAAAATATAATTATGATTTAATCAAATTATATTATTATTTATATAAAAATAACAAGTGTTTTATAAATCTATTTTATGAAAATAATTTTTCAATCATAAATGATAAAAATATAGTTTAATGAAAATAAAACAAATGCATTTTATCAAAAATATAATCATATATTATTTGTGTCAAACATCTATTTTTCCATTTTTAACTCTTTTATTTTATTGACTCTTGGTATAAATTCATTGTTTTTAACATTAATATTACAATGTGAACATGTTTTTCACAATTTAAATAAATATTTTACTCAAGTTAATTCAGAAGGGAAATTCTATTTATTAAATTATAGGTTTTAACATTATTCCCTCTTTTAAAAATTTCACCCTCAGATTTTTGTTATTCATACTAAGGTGAAAAGAGATGAGGGTACTTATATTTAATTTATTCCTTGGTCTACCATGTTTTCCATTATATTATGGTTTTTCCAAATTACATTGACCAGGTGAGTTGCCTTATTACATAGAACATTGTCTCTATAATCTGATATTATCATTGGATTCTCTTTATAAGAGAGATAATGCATCAATTATAACATATCTAGATTTAGTTCATATGATGGATCTGGTATGAACCTTATCAAGAGGGATACAAAGATTATTCCATGTACTTGATACAGTTTTGGGGATGTTCAAGTCTATAGGCCATTGCTCTGATGTCATCAAGAATCTCAATGAGGACAATGTATCTTGGAATTAACTTTAATTTCTTACAAAACATCATGACTCCCCTCCATGGAAATATGTAAAGTAATAATTTATCTCTAACATCAAACTCTATGCCTCATATATGATTTACAATGTATCCATTTTTTTAAAAAAAATTCTTCTCTAATATATTGAAGAATTTCCTTTACCTTTCCTATCATTCCTTCAATTGGTTTAGGTCCTCATATCTTGTGTTTAAGAACATCAACACAGTGTGTGGGTTTTCACGACCCGACCCAAAGGGGGCCAAGATACAACTCCCCAATCTCTCCTCCAATAGTTCTGGTGATAGCAACTACCATAGAGTAGGCATATCACATTGATGGAATGCCTTTTCCTAAATTACCTAAACACACACACCCATAAACACCTCTATGAAATAGTACAGAGATATAAAAAACCAGAAACTAAAATTCAAGTATACATATATCCCAAACTAGAGTACATTAGAATTATTGAAATTTTAACAATGGGAAAACACACACCCAACAAAAAATATAAAATCATCCAACTTTCTTAGGAGGGGGGTCACTACCAATTGAAACTACGGGAAAGCACCTCGGTCCTTCTTCAATAAACACTTCGGTCAGTATCCCTCACTAAGGTCCTCCTACCTCAGGTCATCTAGGGAATATGTCAAATGTCTTGTGTTCTATAAAAGGAATAACACATGTGGGAAAATCCAATGCAGAGTTTAGTATAACAATAGTCTGTAGGCACCCCAACACCTCAAAAGAAATGATAGAAACTAAAAGGAAACACTCTACTCAACCTAGCTAGAGGGGACCCAATCAAGAGATAATATCCATCTAAATCTATCCTTAGATATATAAGACTATTAATATCATTCCACAATGGGTTTCATCGAAGAAATGTGACAATACTACAAGGACTCCCAGAATCACCCAGATATACTCATCTCAAACTCCAAATATCATGAGGTTACAACCTCATATCTAGATACATTATTATAATTTAGGATCTAAAGGTAACACAAAACCAAGAGAACACACTCCATGGGATCTTCCATCCCATATTTCACCCGTCTAAGTGATAAACTCCATCATGAACAACTCTACCATCTCTGATGGTACGTCCGAGAGAACACGCTCAATCTGCAACAACTCACTAGGTCAAATTCTAGTGCCCAGCACTAGAGGTCCTGTCAACGCTATCCTATTCATTGTGCAGGGTTGTAAGAAGCCACGGGGCGAGGCCCTCCCCTCACCATTAAAAATAGTTTAGGGAGCATTGTTCTATTATATACACCTTACTTTTTCTTACATTACTATTGAATCATTTTAAAGATAAAAAATATAATAGTGTTACAAAACTAGGATCCAAATGTTTAGTGTCTTGGGAAAATTAGGACTGTACATAACGTTTTCATGATAAATGATGGAAATTATTTAGTTCATTTTTCTCTATCTTCTTATTCACCCTCATGTACTAGTTAGTATTATTAATCACCTAAGGATATACATCAAGGAAATGGGTGAGCTAAAATCCCATTAAAAGGACATATAAGAACATGGATCAATATAACATGGGTGAGAATTAATATTATAATCATTAAATAAGTCAGGTATCATCATTATAATCATAAGATGAAGCATTATAAAAAGGCATGGAATATGGAAGTTCATAAAAATAAAACAACATGCCTTAGTGGTGAAATACCACACATAGTCGTGAACAAAGCTAGCATCATGTTCACATAAATCATATGTGTATAATAATAATTTTATCATTGTGAAAAAAGATATAATCATGTTCATTCATACTTCGCATTATATCATTAGATACATCATATTACTGAATGCATTGGATCACTATATAATTCTGGGTGCACTCGTCACATCATAGCATTTACATAATCATGCATGCCACTTAGAACATATATCAACATTGGAAATAAAGTTACCCATAGAAAGGAATGGGTTTCATTTCATAAATCATAAATTCATATAAAAAAATTGGGTTTCCAAAAAGGGAATAGCATACTCATATAGGAATCATTAATCATGAATGAATAATAAATAATCTCAAGAGAAGTAAAAATGTCTTTTTACAAAGGAGAGTTCTTTTGGAAAATCATTATATTTTTACTAAAACCATATTTGAATCAAGTATATCCTAAAAAAGATAATCTATGAACAATTAAATTATATTTTAGGAATATTAAATTTATACCCACTCAAAAATTTGGTACAAATGAGGAATAACCCAAATAATGGAAATTGGGTTTGAGAATCCCCTTAACTTATATCCGAATGCTTCCTTCACCTTAATATCCTAGATAATAAAATTAGATTCATTATATAATAAATATATAACCTCTTATACATGTATTTTATTTATATTAATTTTATTATGTTCATTTATGGCCATTATTATGAGTTTTGAGAGTTCAATTTGGTCTCTATGAGATTGTTTGTTTCTTGGGTTTCGTGATCGGTTCGCTTGTATACAAGTATTGAAGTTCTTATAAGATTATAATAATCCACAAGAATTTAAATAATATGTAATTAATTAACATTAATAAGTTTAATTAGTATTATATATTATTTTTTCCTATAATAGGATGATTTATTAGAAAAAACCTTAATGATAATCATTTAGATAAATTTGGCAGTTTTTCAATCACTACGAAGTAATTTTGTTTTATTATTTGGTATTATGTATATATGTTAATTATATGACATAAAAAATTTTACAACATATATTTTATAATATTTTTCAACCATTATAATGGCTTTATGTCCATCCTAGAAGGAGTTTAATGAAAATGAAAACACTTCATCCTCGATGGTGATAAATCAACACCTCACGAACGATGTTTTCATTTTTATGAGAAAAGGGAGAGGTGAAGAGGTATGATGATAAATTATTACATTAACACAAAAGAAATACAGTATATATAATATAAAATATCATTCCACTTATATAAGGGGAGGTGAGAAGATAATAAGAAAAGAAAATTAATTGCAATGAAATTAAAAGAAAAAGAAAGAGGATTTTACCTATTGAATTCTTGTCCTTGAGAACATACTTAGGGAAATTAGACCAAAGGATCTTGGATGAGGGGAAGTTTCATGGGAATATTATTTGGTATAAATTGGAAAATATTTAAGTCTTTGGAGTTGTGATGAGAAGAGGTGGTGACGAGTGATATTTATAGGGGAGGAGAGAGGTGATTTTGATTATTTTATTCATTAGTTTATTATTTTGTTTTAAGAGTATGAATAGTTTGAACCTTATTACTAAATATATTAAATAATAAAGTATAGTTGTAGATTATGTCATTAAATCATCCATACATAATCTATGACCCAATCATTCATGGATTTTTTAAATACTGTAAATTACAATATTTCACTATTCATAAAAAATTCAACTATTTTAGAAATATGCCAAAAATTCACCCTAACAATTCTTGGAAATATAGAATTAAAAAATGAAAATAATTTTATGAAAATAGTTTTATAAATGTGGTAAATTTAATTTTTAATTAAAATCGTCATTTATTCAAAAACAATACCAATTTTAAAATTATAACTGGTTTTATTAAAGTTTGAGAAAATAGTTAAGGATTCATAAAAATATATTATAATCATATGAGAAAAGAAATATTAAATTACTAATATATTTTATGAAAATAAATTTTCTATTAAATTATTATATTAATTATAAAATTGTAAATAAATATTTCTGTTTTATAAAATACCATCTCATAATTTGTTATTTTTAAAAAATTTATTTACTTATACTATGATATAATTATATAATATTTTCATTTATAAGATGGATAATTTTTTATTTTCACTTTCATGGGTGATGTTATTATTATACTGGCCAGATTACTATTCCTAATGGTTGTGTTACTATTCTAAGGGTAAAATTACTATTCTATTGGTAAAGGTTCCTTAATTTATCTCATTTCATTATTTATTTATTTATATAGTTTTTTATTTTTTTATCTCTATGATTTTTTTATTTATACTCTTTGACATAATTATAAGAATGGGATTTCCATTGATAGAATTTTGGGTTGTTACATTCCTCCCCATTATGAAATTTCATGCTTTAAATTTCATTTTACAAACTATGGTGAAAACCAGTGAGGGTAATTCACCTTTATCGCCTCTTATGGTTCCTATGTCACCTCTTCATACTTATGGTGTTTTGATAGTAATTTGACCAGGTGTGTAGACTTTTTACGTTGAACATTATCTCAATGGTCCAAGATCTTCACTAGTTTCTCTTCATATAAGAGGCCATTCTCCAATTGTACCACCTCCAGATTCAATACATTTTATAGATATGGTATGTACTTACTCAAGAGGGATACATGGAATGCATAAATTACTTGAGACAGGGTGGATGGAAGTTCTAGTCAATAGACCACAACTCCGACACGATCAAGGATCTTGAAGGGGCAATGTACTTAGGAATGAACTTTCCATTCTTCCCAAATATCATAACCTCTTCCACATATATATGTAGAGGAATACCACTTCTCTAACCATAAACTCATGTTATCAACAATGATTATCTTTATACCTATTATTTCAAATTTGGGCTATCTTGATGTTCAACTGAATGGTATTCTCCTTTTCTACTGTTTCTTCGACCATTTCAGGTCCTAAAATCTAATATTCACTGACTTCATCCGATCATGCTATTGTTCTTAATATTTTCCCATAAATGGATATATATGGAGCCATTTGGATGGTCGAGTAGAAATCATAGTTGTAAGAAAAGTCAACCAGAGATATATTTTGGACTCATCCTCTTTAAGTCTATAGAATTTCTCTCAACATGCCTTACAGTGTCTCAGTAGACCATTCAGATTGGCCACCAATTTGGGGATGATAAGTCGTACTAAAGTTGTTCTTAGATATTAGATCATATTGGAGACTTTTCCAAAACATACTGGTGAATCTCTCATCAGAGAATATCAATATTGGTACTTCATGCATCCTTTCCACTTCTCTAATGTATATCCAGGAATTTTGATCTTGTGAGAATTCCTCTTGAATTGTGATAAAGTGAGTTTTCTTTGTAATATGATCCACAACAACCCATATATCATTGTTTCCTATGGATTTATTCATAAGTCCAGTGATAAAATCCATGGTTATGTTTTCCAATTTCTATGTTTGTATGGGTAATGGATTCATCATCCCCTTAAACATTTTCCTTTCATCCTTAACATTCAAACATACTAGGAACTTTTATGTGTATTCTGCGATCTCCTTCTTCATATTATCCCACCAATATTTCTCTCTAATATCTTGATACATATTTGTGCTTCCTGAGCGAAAAGAGAATGTTGAGATATGTGAATCATTATGAATATCTTCATTTATCTCTAGATTAGATGGTACACATAGTCATGACCAAAATATTATGAATCATTACTTATGAATTTTCAACTCTTAGGATTTATCCTTTATGAAAGCTTTCATCATCTTCTAAATTCCCACATCATTTATTTGAGCATCATTTATTTCCTTCATAAGGGGTGGTTGAGAAATCATTTTAGAAAGGATTTTATATGTTCCTTCCTTAATGATTCCCATGTATATCCTTTGAAAATATAAGAATATTCGATGGTTCTCAATTCTCATCATTTATTTTTTTGTTGGATCCTTTATACATAGAGAATCCTCCACTTTATTTTCCTTACCATGATGGTTGTGGATTTAGTAGTCATTATCCTTGATGATATCTAACCATATTAATTGGATCATATTAATATCCTTCTATGTGAACATATATTTGAGGCTCTTATGATCATTATATATCTCACGCTTCTCCCCATACAGATAATGCCTCCAGATTCTCAATGCGATGATCATAGCCACCAACTCCAGATCATTTGTGGGATAGGTTTTCTTGTGGATTTTCAACTGCCTTGAGGCATAGGATATCACTTTATCATTTTACATCACTACATAGACTAATGCCTTATTTGATGCAATGATGTATACAACAGAGCCCCCAACTTATCGGTACTGGTAATAATAGTGTAGTGATAATCCTCTTTTTCAACTATTTGAAGCATTATTTACTTTCACTAGTCTATAAAATCATTACTCCCTTACAAGTAAACTTGGTTAGTGGGTTTTATAGTCATGATAAGTTCTTCAAAAAACGATAGTGATACCCAACTAGACCAAGAAAACTATTTATCTCTATTACAGATGTTGGAATGGCTCACTCTTTTATTTCATTTTTCATAGAAGGGTCCACAGATATTCATTTGATGGTGATAAAATTCCCTAATAATGATACTTCATCCATCTAGAACTCACATTTTCTATAAAATTCATATAGATTCTCCCTCTTCAAGGGATTCAGCACAATATTCAAATTCTCATAATGTTATTTCTTGCTCTTAAAGTATATCATAATATCATCAATAAACACTACCATGAATTTGTCAAGGTAATCTATAAAGACTCTATTCATTATTCCCATGAATATTTCTAGAGAATTAGTGAGTTTGAAATTCATCACTATGAACCCATAGCATTCTTACCTTTTTTGAAAGGTAGTCTTGGAAATATCTTCCTTCCTCATCTTTAGTTGGGGATATCCAGACGGAAGGCCCCCCATAGAGAAATAATAAGCCCCATGTAGTTAATTGAACAAGTATTCTATCTATGGAAGTGGATAATTTTTCTTTATAATTATTTTTTTGAAGTCATAATAATCAATGTAGATGTGTGTTGATATCTCATTCATCTTGATGAAGAGGACTGAAACACCCCATGGTGAATCACTCGGGTGTGTAAAACCCTTTTCTATATTCTATTATAACTTCGTCAACTGTTCCTCCAACTCAATAGTGGTTATTCTATAAGGTTTATTTAGGATGGGACATGGGAATAAGTTCAATTGAGAACTCAACCTCTCAGTTAAGAGGAAGACAGGATAATTATTCAAGGAATATATCAATGTATTCCCTCACAATGGGAATGTCATTGGACATGATTCTCTCCATTATCAAAATCATTTGAGCTAGATATTCTTGCTCGTATGGAAATAATATCCACAATTGAGAATATGGTTCTGATGAAAATTGTTCCTCCTCCTTACACTTGTATAAAATTAGAGGATTCCTCAGGATGTGAAGAGTGAACTCCCTTTATTGAAAATTGATTTTTTAATTGTATAAAGATATCCAATACATGCCCAATATTGAAAAAAACTCTACCAAAGTAAGTAAAAAAATATTTTCTAAGAGGTTCAGTCCACAAAAATTTACTAGGGATGAGTTATATACTTTTAATGCAATAATTTCCCCATTTTCTATTATCATAGATAACTCAACCTCTATATTTTGAGGTGGTTTTTGAATTTTACTTCTAAAATAATAAAATAAGAAATAATGCACAAAACTAGAATCAAATAGTGTGTTCACTATTCCTAGATGAATAACCAGTGTACATGTCACCACAACGTTATCAGGATACACCTCAATAGTAGTTATTTCATAATCCATCCCTTGAACCTTTTCCTTTAGTGGATGATCACATTGATTACCCATTAATACTCAAGGTTTTGTTCACTGTCTTTTATAGTGAATTTTCTCCCTATATTTGAAGCTTTGAATGATGGGTGGTTCTCTCTTTTCCTCCACCACATTGTCCATATACCTCAAGTCTCTTTGACATTCATGATCTTGGTGTCCTTATCTCCCACATTTGAATCAGTTCCTCATCCCTTTTTGTCAATTCACTTGATGATAATTCCCACATTTTTACATGTTAGTGGTTGAGTTTTCTTTCTAACTTTTCATTAGATCCTTCATATTGAAATTCCATCTTTCTTTTTTTATCTCCATAGCCACGGGACAAATCTCCAAACTTCATATCTACTTTGAGATCACATGAAACAACTTATTCATAGCTCTCAATGTCCAAAATATCTAGATACATTTGATGGTTTGATTTTAAACGACTAAAGTATCTGTATATTTTTTATCATTATTGATAAAAAATCCATGTCACACCTTGAAACCATTATGAAATTATTTTCCTAAGTTGTGACTTATTCACCTTATTTTTTTTCTTCCTCTCCAGGAATTATCTCTCTATATTTGTATGAATATTTTTAGTGAAATAATTGTTAGGAAATATATTTTTAAACTCAACCCACTCCATATAATCAATTTTTTCATTTGGGTTAGTGTTTTTACCAAATTCCCACCATTGATTTTCCTATCCATATAAACGGTAAATGCAAAGAGTCACCTTCTCTGTCTCATAACATTGAAGCATAGAAATTATATTATCTATTGAGTGGACCCACTATTATATGACTAGCGGATCGAAAGATCCAATAAAAATTGGTATCCATTTCCGCATAAAATATTTGATAGCTAGTTTCTCCCGCTTAGTTGAATGAGGATGTTCCACGTCATTCTTGTTATTGTTCATAGCCTGAGTCAACTGGGTAAGTGTCACCATGAAATTTGGAACACCACCTCCCAAGGAATTTGGGATTTCATTCAAGCAATCACTTTATTGTCCCTCTTATGGATTATTGTCCTATCTTCTCTTAGTTCCCACAATTTTTTTAAAAAAAAGTTTAAACAAACCATAAGTCAACAAGTCATGAATAAATAATTTTTTCTTTTTGAAATTCGGCTTGCTTCGTGATTCTACTGTTGTTCTAGCCCTCAGGAGGAGACTGTGGTCCATATTTTTTATCTGGAGCGAATGGGCCGCATGTTTATGGTCAAGTATTGATGGAGGGGGTAACTATGGTGGAGACGGTTCGTCCATACAGGGGTTTATTTTGAACTGGTTCAGAGGAGTAGAGCAGCAAGGCATGGGGAATAAGTGTCGGAGCATCATGGTTACTACTGTCTTATGGACTCTGTGGCAGGGTAGGAACAAGGCCAGGATGGAGGCACGTCCATCAGTTTATTCTCTCTAGGTGCATATGAAGCTGTTGCTGTAGGAGTTGGGATCACTGGTGAAGGGGATACAGCGCTGTTCGTTTTTCGGTAATTCCTCGAACAGCCTTGATGTTAGGCCGATGCCTCTTGGAAGTTGAATTTGATGGAGTCCTACTTTAATCGCCTTTAAACTCAATGTTGATGGATCCCTGATGGGGGGGGGCTTATGCAGGGCGGTGGCCTGGTCTGAGACAAGATGGTCTCTTTCTTAATTTCCTTTAGCAGCTTACATGGTCTGGGTAGTTTAGTGGGTACGGAAGTGAGAGCCTTGCACACTGGTTTAATGCTTTGCAGAAGGTTCTCAGTGGGGCTATTGGAGGTGGAATCTGACTCCAAGGTTCTGATCAGGGCGCTGCACAGGAAAATTAGGCCACTGTGGAGTGTGACGTACCTTATTCGCAGATGTTCTTTGGAGATCACTAGAGGATGTTCAATCCGACATATTCATAGAGAGGGGAACTTTTCGATAGATGCGTTGTCTAGAGGGGGTCGTCCCAAGGAACCCCTTTTGGTTTTTTCTCATTTAGGTTCACTCCCACAAGAATGTGCCGGTTTTGTTATTGGGGACGCCCTTGGGCTCCACCATTTTCGGCCCCCTTGAGTGCATGTTTTGGGGAGGATGTTCTCCCTTCCTTTGTTCAATGAAATAAAAATGCAATTATCACCATCACCATCATCATAAGATAATAAATGGATCATCATAATAATCATGGGAGGAATCATTAGATAAATGCATGTAATGTGGTAATTCATAAAAAATGAGCATCATGTCTTAGTGGTAAAATAACATATATAGTTGTGAAAAAATCAATCATCATGTTGATGCATAAAATAAGTGAATAATAATTACATAATTATTGTGAAAAAAATCTAGCATCATGGTCACACATATTTCACATTATCTCATGAGATAAATCACATTAACCAATGCATTGGAGTGCTATATAATTTCAGGTGCACCCATCACATCATAACATTTAGATAATCATGCATACCACTTAGAACTTACATAAACATTGGATATAATGTAACCCATGGAAATGAAAGTGTTTCATTTCCTAAATCATACATTCATGAACAAACATTGGGGTTTCAAAAAGGTAAGACCGTACTATTATTGTAATTATCAATCTTGAGTAAAGAAGAAACAATCTAAATTAAAGTAAAAGATGTGTTTTTATAAAGGAGATATGTTTTTGGAAAATCTTTGTATTTTATCATAAAACCATATTAGAAACATGTATATCCTTGAAAATAGAAGTTAATAACAATGAGATTATATTTCAAGAGTATTAAATGCACATCCACTCTGAAATTTGGCATGGAAGAGGAATTACCCAAAGAAAAAAAATTAGGTTCGAGAATCCCATTACCTAATGTCAAAATTCATCATTCACTTTAGTATCCTGGATAATAAAATTAGATTCATTAATTAATATATCAATAATATCTTATACACATATTTGATTTATTATAATTTTATTCTGTTCATTTATGGACATTATTTTGATTTATAGAGTACAATTCTATCTCTCTTAGTGTGTATATTTCTTGGTTTTCATGATCAATTCACTTGTATACAAGCATAGAAGATCATGTAAGAATGAAATAATTCCCCAGAATTGAAATAATATGTAATTAGTTATTTTAAAGAAAGTTTATTTGGATTTATATATATTTTTTTCCAAATATGAGGATGATACATTAGGTAAAATTTTAAATATTATCATTTAGACTAATTTTGTGGTTTTTTCAATCATCACGATCTACTGTTGTTTTATTATTTATTAATATGTATATATGATAGTTTTAGACCATAAAGATATTAATATATTTTTCAGCCATTATAATGGTTTTATGACCATCCTTAAAGGCAGTAATGGATAACGAAAACTTTTCTTCCTTGATGGAAATAAATCAACACCTCACAGACAATGTTTTCATTTTTGGAATAAATGTGATAAGAGAATAGGTTTGATGATAGATTATTCCATTAAAATAATAAAATTCTAGTAAAAATGAGATATTGGAGTTATCATGTCACTTTAATAAGGTTATGTGAGGATAGAATAAGAAAGAAAAATAAATTTAAAATAAATTAAAAGAAAACTAAAGATGATTTTTCCTCTTGAATTCTTCTCCTTTAGAACCTTTATAGGGAAATCAGATTGGGAATTTTGTTGAGATCAAAGACTCATGGGTATGGAGAATAGTCATTGAAAGAGAATTGTGAAGAAATTAGATAAGATTCAAGGCTTTAGAGGTGTAGGGATAAGAGGTGGTGAGGGGTGCTATTTATTGTGGGAGATGGGTGTTTTGAGATTATTTTATTCATTAGTATATTATTTTGGATCAAGATTGTGAATAGTTTAAACATTACCACTAAATATATTAAATAATGAATTACAGTTCTATATTATAGTCATAAATCATCCATACATCATCTATGACTCAATAATTCTTTTATTTGTTAAATAACATAAATTATCGTACTTCATTGTTCCCTAAAAATTCAACTATTTTCTAAAAATACCAAAAATTAACCCTAAACATTTTTCAACAAGAAGATTTAAAAATTGATCCCCATTTTATGATTTTAATTTTCTAAATATTAGAACTTTAGTTTTTAATTAAATTAATCATTTATTAAAAAAATATCAATTTTTAAATTATAACTGGTTTTATGACACTTTGAAAAATTATTTAAGGTCTCATAAAATTATTTTATAATAATAAAGAAAAAATTAATTTATGAATCTATTTTATGAAAATAAATTTTATTTTAAATCATTATATTAATTATAAAATTTTAAATAAACATTTATGTTTTACAAAATACCAACACCTAATTTATTATTTCTAAAACATTTATTTAATTTCACTATTACGTAATTATATAATATTTTCATTTGTAAGATGGAAAAATTTTATTTATACAATAATAGATGAGGTTACTATTCTTTTGGTTATATTATTATTCCTAATATTTATGTTACTATTCGAGGGGTCAAATTACTATTCCTTCGATAAAGGTTCCTTAATTTATCTTATTTAATTGATTATTTATTTATATAGTTTGTAATGTGTTTTCTATGTGATTTTATCTAATTTATACTATGGGAAATAATTATAAGAATTTGATTCCCATTTTTAGAATTCTAGATTGTTACATCCAGACTATGTGTCACATGCATCCTATCTAATGAGAGACAGAAAGGCACATGCACCTTTCCACTGCCTGAAAATCATGGGGGTATTATCTCATAAATACCCTATGAAACATATTTCACTCTTTAATGGAGTTTCCCACACATCAATCCATAAAGGAAGCACTAAATCCTGACCAAGTACCACACCTAACAAGTGTAGGGGCCCACTATTCATAATTATACTCAACAGCCGAGGGAGGTCTATCTGCAATGGTGGACCCACTCCCCACTACTACTCAAAGATGGGGGAGTACTACTCCATAGATGAGTAACCTCACCCGAGTAAGACATGGGAGTACCACTCAATGTATAGAGGACCCTCACCCTTGTAAAAAGGGGGAGTACCACTTTACCATATTGATCATTATGGGTGACTCGCAGCTAGACAAGAGAGGGGAGTACCAACACCAGGATAGTGAATCCACTACCTAGAACAACTGGTGAAAAACAATTATTCCGAAATAATGTGTATAGAGGAACCTAAACATGGAACTATAGAAGAGTTTAGACTCTAATGATAAAGGAAAAACACTCTAACATAATATGGGAATACCCACTCTATCTATTTGTCACATATGGAGGACCCTCTCCTTAAAACGATATAGGATTTCGGACTCCTCCGATAGAGGACCCACACCCTGGTCCAACAGGGGAGTACCTACTCTCTCTATCCAATGAGTATATAGGTCTCACTCCCTATCATGGAAAGGGAGCTCTATATCCACCTATATGAAAGATACAGGGAACCCACACCCTGATCCATCAGGGGAGTAACAACCCCATAAGAACTACCACATTGTTAGAGAACTCGTACCCATAATGTGGGGAGTAATGTATCTAACAAAGAAGAGAGGTGAGGGAAAATCACACCCAGATTCCATAGGGAACTGCCAATCTCGAATTCTCTCTCTATAAACCACACTGATCAACAACATCGGTCAAGTACCAATAAAATTATTATCGCACTTCTCATACATCACATTACAATGCTGCCATGGGTAGGGTTCTGGTGCCCAGATGCAATCAGGGACCACTAATCTACCATCCTAAAGAGTTTATGGTACCCATATCCTAAAGTAAGAGGGAAGGACACCGACCCCTAAATCAACCTAGTGATCCACCCTGATTACTTCACAAGGACAAAAACCCCTACTATAGTGTCATGATAAATCCCTCCACATTGTATCTCGCATGAAAATACAGATTCCACAATCATATTCAACGCAAAAAGCTACCTAGGATAGGCTACTGGAAAACGTGAATCTGAGTTTTGGAGAATGAAATACGCAATATGTAATATCTCAAAAAGATCACATAGAAAGTACATGGCATGCACTAGGGTCCACATGGAGTGTGAACCCCCCCCCCCCGATCACCTGGACATGTCCCTCGTTTGCATGGATTTACTATCCATATAAGCGTACATGGAATATATATCCCATACATAGAATTTCCCGCCTCACCCAGCCACCAGCCATGTTCTTCCTCTACACAGCTCAGTCATCCATGCCTCGGACACTGCATGTACCACTAGTTACATGATGTGTCCAGGATAAATAGACATTTGGCCATGTTGGTTTCCTATATCCCTTTATATCACCCAATTTCATGTACTTTTGTCATATAATTTTACGCAATCATGTACTACCGCACGACCACCATAGCCATGTCCCCTGGCCACATGACATGCGGTCACTACACAGCTTGTAACCATGGTACACATCATGTAGACCCCAAAATTCATCTTCTCTAAATGTTAAGAATTCACAGCATGTCTCGTGAATTTACATGTCGTGTAAATAAGGATTTATATGGAAATATATCTATGAGTCACCTAATTCAACACGGTTTCCCCCAAAACCTTCAGATCGACCTAGAAGGTTTCTGTATCAATCATAATAGGGCACTAAAGCCTTAAAAATTTAATAAAATGGGGTTTCAGACTAAAACAAATCTTCCTACATTGAAGGTGAAACTCAAAATATTAAAGTCTATAAATATGCCATAATCATGATGTTCCTTGATCTGATGATGACTGACACCATGAACGAAGATCAGCAACCCCTCATCGCTTCGATTTTCCTTGGTTTTTTCTATCATCCAAGGGAGAGTGTGGGTGGTTTACCTCTCTAATTTAATAAACCTTATGGGTAAAAGGGATGGGGGTTAGGTTAAAACAATAATTAAATTTTCATTTAGTTGATAATGTTGCAAATCAATTCTGTGCTAATTCACCCTCAATCACGAACCTAATATGGACAACTTTATGTTGTATCTAGGGTAAAAACGAATATCTAAACTCATCTAAGGTCTCATAATTTTGATCTGAGACTCTTCTCAAGACTTATTCAAGGTTTCAATAGAAATAGAATATGTGTGACAAAATATATTTAGTATTTTTAATATCACAGCATAGAGACTCTCCAGGCCCCCAGAATCTCATGTCGACTCAGCGACTGGATTCAGAAATATTCTTAGAAATATTCCAATGTATTATAGGTCTAAACCAGAGTAATTAAATTCTAACCACATTATGGTTTTTTTTTCTTAAAAAGTGAAACACTAGGAACATAGAAAATAAAATAATATCTCCACTAGAACTCTCATGTTAGAAATATCACCATGGGTTCTTGTGCTTCTTACAAGTGCCCACTCAGGGGAACCACCCTAGCCAAACCACACTCACATCTTGATCTAACCATTTCAACATCATGCAACAAGAAAGAACATGTCTCCTAATCATTAATAGGTGGAAAACTCTAGGTACCATGGTTCATATGAAATTATAGGGTCTAGCAGTACACCACCTCGTTATCTAGGTACAGATACCTCCATAAAACAGTCTTTCACGTACACCCCTAGATGAACTATACTATGACCTCTTCAAGTTTCTTATGTATAATTTTGACATTGAGCGCATTAGGGTACCAAAAAATAGTATATTTAAGTATAATCATCGAGTCTTACTGGGCCCTTCGTCTACAAACCTATAGTTGTGACATAACTTTCCAAATCAAAAACACTGACACACCCACTAGTGTCATCCTAGCTATGTATGTATGGTAGGTTACCAATAAAAACGTAAAAAACATCATAGGGTCTAAATCTAACTCTAAATAATGGTTCTATGTAAGGATATCCCTCCATAGGGACGTCAATCGAAAGGGTTAAGAAAAAATATCCATAAAAAATCTAGGAACTACTATGACCCTCTACCGTACAACCTCACCCTAAACACACAAGTCTAAAGAACTCATCCCCAACACATCAACTCTATCTGTTCTGGGTGGCACTGACTCACCTGTATGATTTTGATCATGTCACAAAATCACATCTTGGTGGGAAAATCATACCTCTTCCTCATGAGTCCAAAGCTTCATCCACAACACGAATGTAGGGTTTGACCAATTCCCTACATCACCTTGGTTAAAATATAATGTATAATTAGAAAGAAAAGTGTACATCACCATAGTGTCTAAAAAGTACTACTACATCAAGTAGAAATGATTCATAGTGTAAATTTTTTACCCTCAAAGCCTCTAGGTCAAAGGCCTCTATGGCCCACAGCTATCCTTGCCCCCATCCTCCAACTACCTAAGCCCGGTGTGGACCACCTAGAGGTGGTGGTGGAAACACCTTGAACCACATTCCACCTCTTAATTCCCTCATACATCCTCCATCACATTCTCCAACATGTGGAAATACCATATCCAAATGATGTCTTTTCCAAGGTATCCCATTGAACAAGTCCTTCCCAACATCACGATGGGTTGGAAAATCTCTAGAAATATTTCCCTATATGTTGAAGTGTAACACCACCTCTCTTATGACTGAACTTATTTTCAGTGTGGCTCCTATGCTACTTGACCACATGCCTGATTCTAAAAATGGGTATACCTCATGTGTCATGATCCTGTCATTTCTCATCTACCAACTATTGCAGATGTCTCAACCTCATGACCACCACTATGAGCCACCTCTATCCATACCTCTGACATAAATATCTCTACTAATAGACCTCACTTCAGTACCACGCATGAGAGGGAAGGCACAAGGAGACCACACCTAATCAGATGTCCTAACGAAGTCCCTTATAAAAGGACTAAGATTTTATGAATGAGTCTCTAACCATATCTAGGGAGTAACGTGACAGGTCAGTAAACCTTGTCAAGAACTCTTCAATGGTCATGATACCCTATTAAAGCTTCAGAATCTCCTGGATATGCACATATCTCAATTTGGATGGTTAAAACTCTTTCCTAAAGAGCCTCTCAAACTCCACTCAAGAGGGAGACACCTCATCATTGTTCTCCATCACCAGACTCTACCATTTTTCAGTTGATACCTATAGAACACTCTCTTATAGGACAACCATCTGATCAGTAGGAGTCCCCGCACGACAGAAAATAAACATGAATAACTAGATCCAGTCATCAACTTCCTATGGGTTTTGATAACCCTGATAACTCAGCCACTACCTATATAACTCATAAATTTCACTCAGCCTACAAACATCCTCAACCTGAACATCCAGTACCACCAGTTACTCAATGGGTGGTGGATCAACTGGTAGACAACATGGGGGTACCGCCTCAAAACCATTTCCATGCAATGAATCTGTGTCATGGAGTGGATATTCACCACTATCCCATCATGGACCCTTGTATGGGTTTCATTATGGTGGTATACATATAAGAATAAAGATTCACAAGGTTCAATGAGTATATATGGGGAGCTGGCTCAAGAAGGAAAAGGAACCCACAACACAATCCTATATGATGAATGTACCATTATTTCCTAGTGAACAGTGTCATATGAACTGAGTAGATTTGCAAGTTATTAGAGTCTCAGTGAATAGATACGCCAACCACTACCCAACACCAAAACCACTTGCATGAGGTTAAAACTCAAAACACCATAACACTATAGATATATAACCCAATCCAAACTCACAAAAATTTGGTCCCAAATTGGAACTCGCTCTGATACCACTATATCATGAACTGACCAAATGGGTCCTTAGCTTCTACTCCCTAGGACAACCTATAAAAGGTAAAGGGATGGAGACTAGAACCAATTAGGAATATCACATAGATGGGTGTCCTTTTCCTAACATACTTGTACACATGCACCAATAAACACCTCTATATAACAGTGCAAAGATATAAAAAATTGAAAACAAAAATGGATGCATACATCAATCCCAATCAAAATTAAAATAGAGGTATAGAAATTAAAATAAGGGAATAACACAAACCCACTAAAACTATTAAATTATCAAACCTTTTCAGAAGGATGGGAACATTGTTAAATGAGACTACCAAAAATCTCCTTGGACAAACTTCGGTAAACACCTTATTCGGTCTATCTAACTATGCTTCGCCTACCTGAGGTCCTCTGGGGACTCCGTTAAAAGGCATGTGGTCTTCATAAGACACAAAAGATGTGATCAAATCCTATGTAGTGTTCATCATAACAATACTCAATATGTGTATCAAAAAACCAAATTAAAAGGGAGAAAATAAAAGGCAACAATTCACTCAACCTAGCCATAGGGATCCCAATCGAGAGAAGAACACCTTCTCAAACCATCCTCCACTATACATGACTAGTCAAATCATTCCATAAAGGGTTCCAACCTAGACACGTGAAAACACTATAAGGACTCCTAGACTCACATAGATATACTCATCTTGGACACCATATATCATGAGATGTCGACCTTATAGCCAGCTACAGGATTCTACTCACGGATCTAAAGGTAATACACAACCAAAATAACACACTCCATGATCTCATTCATCCAAAATGGAACCCTTCCAAAAGATAAACTTCATTGGGAACAACTTTACCATCCTTGATGGTACATTCGAGAGAATGTTCTCCATCAAGAACAACTTACTAGTTCAAACTCTAGGTCCCAACACTAGAGGTACTTTCAATGATAAACTTTGTCCTACACAAGGTGTTAAGAACCCAATGGGAGAGGCCTGAACATCACCACTACACAAATTTCAGATAACACTACTCTATAATAGTTACCATGTGGATACAATTTAATGATAGAGAATGGAGGAACCCACATCTCACCACTAACTATCAGTTGAGTGTGTACTGTCTCCTAAGAATCCTTTGAAACCTATTTCTCTCTTTAATGGAATGTCCTACACCTTTATTACAACCCTACTCTTTATTAATCATTAGTACATGATTTATTACATAAAATTACATGTAATAAAACCAAAACTATCATTATGTATAGTGTATTTTCTAATTATGTACATTACATAACAACTTATAACATGAGATACAAAACATTATTGAGCACTTCCTTGAAATGATCATAATATTCAAACGAACTTAAAACTGCATGGGATATCTTGGAAAAAACATAAGAAAGAGGTGAGATATAATTCCCGTTAAGGGAATAAACAATGAATAACATGAAGAAGATAATAAATTTTAGACAATAATAATATCAATGGATCAATAAAAGGAACATGAATTGTAAGTCATTATATAGCATGATAATCCTAACATGGGAAATGTGGCAACAACTTAAAACATTGAATCATAAAAATAGTTCAATGATAAATCCCCCAAGAGCTCATGGTGGACAAACTCCCATAAAGGAATCAGGTACACCTCTATCCCAATAGGATATATCATGATACTAAACACTACCCAATGCATTGGAGCACTATCTAGGCACAACCATCATAAACATTTCATTCTCATGTTTTAGTGTGCCACATTGATCATACAACTTGGATTCATTCAGCATAATAATTTATTCTATGATCAGGGAATGTGGAATACATACATTTAAGTCCCCAATAAATAATTATATGTTCATAAAGGTTAATAGACTTGATAAAAAAATTGGTATGGTATTCACTACACAATTATTTTGGAATGGAAAATCGAGGTGAAATTTCCGCAGCATAACATCATTACATAAAAATTCATAAAAATGGTTGGTGACAGTGAGAGGGGTCTCTCATTATTTTTAAATAAAATGGTAAGTAATAGTTACATAGAAAATCATACCCCAAAAGTAGAAATTTGGAAATATAAATCATAAGGTAATGAAGAAACCTTAATAGAGAAAATAATCCTTGCAAAATTTCGACATGGTAATGGGTGTACATAAAGGATCATGGGAGTCTTAATGAGAGTTAAAGTAAGATCTAATAATTTATAAAACAAATTCAGGTTAAGGGGAATATTTAATATCATATCCCATCATAATAAAATGAAAATTGAAAGGCATAACATGAAAGGAGTGCATGATAAAAGAGGAGAGTAGAAGATCCCTTACTTGTGTGTGTGACTTAAAAGGCTTGGGAGAGGATGCATGAAAGCTTGGTGTTTCTTGGTAGAACTATAGAGAGTGTAGAGAATATTGTAGACGTGATACAATAAGTTTGAGTGAATATAAATGGTAGACTGAGTGGGTTTATATAGGAATTTAGGGGTGTTTCTTTATTATTTATGTTTTGGACTCTATATAATAAAATATCCAAAACCACAAACCATCCCATGGTTTTTTCTCATGGTTTCTACAAAATGTGATTGTTTTTCATTATTTTATAAGTTAAAGGGCCTAAATTATTAAAACATTATAATTGGTGATGTGGAGGTGAGTCACACTCTTGAAGAAATGATATTAAAACCTTAAATTATATCATAATATTTGGAGGATTCAAAAAGTATTTATAAAATAAAATTTATATAACATTATTTTAAATTTAAAACCTATATTTGGTCGATTATGCCATTTATATTACTTATTAAATCACTTTCATGTTATTTTGATGTCATAAAACACAAAGTAAATTTATACGGTATTTAATTTTTACACGAAAATTTGACTGTCTTAGAAAATTATAAAAACATCAAAATTGGATAATTTTTATATACTAATTCAAAAAATAGTATTCATCTTATCTAAATAATTTTCTAAATATATTAATTTTATATTTTTTAAATAAAACCCAACATTTATTGAAAATGATGGGTTTTTTGACAACATTTGTTTGAACCCTTATACAAATTACATTTGACTTTATAAAATAATGCGATAAATTATATTTGATAACCATTATTTAATAATAATATTCCTTTAAAATGTTATTTATTTCAAAAATCCATTAATTCATAAATTCATTAATTGAATTTAAATATTAACCTAAAATACAATTTGTGATTTATAGTATCCAAATAAAAATAATTTACAAAGTAACAATAATAGAATGAAAATATATAAATTATTATATAAAAAATAATGTAAATACTAATATTTCTAGGGTCTTAATACATATACCATTAATACACCATAAAATGTCCTAAGAGTAAGTTCTATGATGGTGGTACATTCATGGGGTGGTTCGGTGAACATAGTTTGGGTCGTGATCTTGATGAGATTAAACTTCTCACATAAATGGTTTCTATCATTCTTAAGTTGTTGGATATCATATTGGGATTGGTCAAGGTAAAATAATATAAATTTTATCTCCCTTTGAATCAATGATAAATGGGCTTCCTAGGGTAAAATCCTACTAGTTGAGGACATCACTTCCTTTTCCTATGTCAATTGGGTTTATTAAAAACCCATATTTATACTAATCATGTGATCACTATTTAACACCTATATTATCAATGGTAATGATTCTTAATGGTCATTTAAATTCAATTTGAAATAATAAAAAGAAATAAAGGCATGTGTTTTTTTTAACCACATTACTTAATAAGATATTTAACTGAATAAAAAGGGAAATTTTACTTATAATAGTTTGGGTCATTAAAATATTTCCCCTTTAGAAATTTCACCCTCTAAATTTTATTTTCCCACACTAAAACAGATGAGGGTAAATATGCTTCAGCACCTCCTCCAATTACAATGTTTCTTCTTCAAACTTATGTTTTCTCCACAACACTTTGATGAGGGTAATTATCTTATTTCATAGAAATTTTTATCTATGATATAAGATCTTCATTGGTTGATCTTTATATAAAAGCTCATTCTTAAATGGTACCACCTTTATATTGAATATATGTGAGGGTTCTGGTATTTACTTTTTGAATAGGGATAAAGGTAATACATCATGTACTTGAGAAAGGTTTTGTGGGAGTGATATTCGATAGTTCACTGCTCTGATGCAAAGAAGGACCTCAAAAGGGTTGATATACCTTTGACTGGTCATTCCCTTCTTCTCAAATATCATCACTTTCTTCTATAGAGTTATGTGAAAAAATATCATGTATCTAACATAAAACACTAGGTATCATCAACAACAGTCATTATAACTCTTCAATAAACTATGAGTATCCTTCATGTGTTGTTGAATGGTCTTAACCTTATCCCCCATTTTCTCAACCATTTCAAGAACTAAATTTTTTTGTTCCCCAACGTCATCCCAACAAGTCGATATTATGTACCTCTTCCCATAATGGTATTTATAGGGATCCATTTGGATTCTCAAGTTGAAACTGTTGTTTTAAGATAACATGACCAAAGGAATACGTTGGTACCATCCTCCTTGGAAGTCCATTGAAAATGATATCAACATGTCCTTAATTTTTTGGATAGTCCACTAAAATTATCCATCAGTTTGAGGGTGATAAGCCATACTGAAGTTCATCTCAATATTTAGATCATGCAAGATAATTTTCCAAAACATAGAGGTAAATCATGGATCCCTGTTATAAATTCAACCTCACCACTAAAATAATTTCTATTCGTAGAAATTGATCCAGAACGAAATACACTTAAATCGAAATGAAGTGTGCAGTCTTTATAAAATGATCCAAAACAACCTACATATCATTGTTTCCTTTGGATGTCTTTGAAATCCTGGTGATAAATTTCATGGTGATGTTTTCCCATTTTCATTTTGGTATGGGTAATGGTTGGATCATCCACTTAGACTTCTTCCTTTCATCCTTCATTTCCTAACATACCACACACCTTGACGTATATTATGTTATCCCATTATTCATGATTTCTCACTAATAGTTCTCAAAGATATCTTGATACCTATCTATGCTTCCTGGATGAATTGATAAATTCAAACTATGTACATCAACCAAAAATTCATTCTTTAACATAGGATTTGATGGAACACATAGTCTTGACCCTAATATCACGATGCCTTCTTCATTAACATTGAACTCCAGTGATTTCCCTTTCCTTATAGTTTCCACATACATCTAAATTCTAATATCATTTCTTTTAGAATCCTTTAACCTTTTGAAAAGATATTATTGAGAAATAATTTGTGAAAGTATTGATGATGTTCTTTTCTTTTGGATTCCCATGTCCATACTCTTCAAATCGAAGAAGATCGCATCCTTCGAAATTTTAATCAGTGATATAATTTATGGGTCTCTTTTACATAGAGAATCTACCACCTTGTTTTATTTACCAAGATGGAAGTAGATTTAGTAGCCATAATCCATGATGATCTCTAACCATATTCACCGGTGAATATTATATTCTTTCTGTATGAATATATATTTGAGTCTCCTGTGATCAGTATATATCTCACACTTCTCCCCATAGAGATAATATTACAGGATTTTAAACATGAATATCACAGTTACCAACTCCAAATCATTCATGGGATAGTTTTTCTCAAGAATTTTCAACTAACTTGAGGCGTAGGGAATGACTTTGTCATCTTTCATTAACACACAACCTAATCCCTTCTTCAAATCATCTCTAAAAATTATGAAAAGTTCCCCACCTGTGGGAAGTGTGAGCACATGGGTAGTGATAATCCTTCTTTTCAACTCCATGAATCATTCTTCACATTCATCATTACAAGAAAACTTGACTCCCTTCTAAGTTATCTTGGTAAGGGGGTTTGAAAATTTTAAGAAATCTGTCACAAATCAGAGATAATATCTATCTAACCCAAGGAAGCTACGAATGTCTGTCACAGATGTTAGACTTCACCATCCTTAAATTTCTTTTTTTATTTGAAGGATCCATATATATCTCATTATTGGTGATGATATTCCCAAATAATGAGACTTCCTTCAACCCGAACCAATACTTCTTGTACATTGGATAAATATTATCCTTTAGTAATGTCTTTATCATAGTGATCATATGCTCTCCATTCTCATCCATGGTTTTGAAGTATATAAGAATATCATCTACAAAGACTAACACAAATTTGTTGAGGTAATATCTAAATACTCTATTCATTAAATCTAAGAATATTGGTAGAGCATTAGTGAGTTCTAATGGAACTACTATAAACACATAGTGCCCATACCTTGTATGAAAAATGTATTGGTGATATCCTCCTTCTTTACCATAAATTGGTAATATATAGACCGTAAATCCACCTTAGAGAAGTATTTTTCTCTATTTATCTGATCAAAAAAATTAATCAATCCATGGAAAATAATACTTTTTCTTTATCGTGATCTTATTGAGCTCATGATAATCAATGCAAAGTCACATTTAACTATCCTTATTTTTGACCAAGAGGATTGGTACGCCCCATGGTGAATCACTTGGGCATATAAACTGTTTATCTAGATTCTCATGTATTTATTTCTTTAGATCCTTAACTTCCACAAAATATATCCTATATGGATTCCTGGATATTTCCCATGCCCAAAGTATAAGCTCAATAGAAATTTCAACCTCTCGGCTAGGAGGAAAAACAAACAATTCCTCAGGAAACACACCATCATATTCCATCACAAGAGGCATGTCTTCAAGGATGATCATTTCCTTAGACTCAGTCATTTGGGATAGATATGCTTTCTCGTAGGGAAATAATATCCATGCTTGATTTGATGTTGATAAATAAGATTCATCATCCTCCTTGCACTTGTATAGAATCAGGGGTTGAGTAATCATACAGAGAGTGATTTCCTTATCGTAGAAATTTATATTGGATCTATATAGGGAAATCCTATCCTTGCTGAAAATTTCATCAAATTATACTAAGGGGATTATAACAAGTTTTATCAGTAAGTTCATCCCACAAAAATTGAGAGGGGGGATTTTTATAATTAGGATGAAATAATTTCCCCATATTCCATTTTAACTGACATCTCTACTTCCATGCTTTGTGGTGGTGTTTGTATAGTTCTGCTAAAAATTCATGATTTATAGGAATTAAAAGAACCAGAATCAAAAATTATTTCCAATATTCTTTAATGAATAACTAGATTACATATCACTACTTCATTTTCAGGATATAAATCTATAGTAATGATGGAAAAATATCTCCCTTATTACCTTGGAGGTTGTTGGTTGTCTCTAAAATTTCTTGTCTTAGGGAATTAGTTTAAAAACATCCATGGTTTCATGTAGTTATAGAAATGAAAAATAAACTAATGGTTGACTGTAGTATTCCTTTCCTCCTTTGCAATAGTAGGTTTCTCCTGCCAGAAATTATTATCTAGTTATGCTTCCTTCCCAATCCTAAATCATTTCTTTTTCTCATTTGGAAAATTTATGGGGTTCTTATTCCCGAACCTTTGATAATTAGTATTTTGAAATTTATTGGAAATTTTAGATATCTCAATAAAACCACTATAATTAAACTCTACTTTTAACTTCTTATACCTGTGATTACCTTGAGATTCTCCAAAATCTATTTCAACTTTGAGGGAACATCAGACAATTTCATCATAGCTATCAAAGTCTAGTATCACCAGGGCCTTCCACAGAAAATGTTTTTTCCCACAAAAGAAGTGATACACATTTCATTCTGGGGTATTGAAAAAATCAACAATATATTGTGAAAATATTTGATGTTTTCCTCATATGTCCCAATATATTTGTCGTCTTTTTGTTGAATTTAAGAAAATACCATTACATTTTATGATATATAGTGTGAGGAAAATATTTATCAATTTTTTTCCAAAATTACTTTCATTCCATTTCTTTTACCTCTACCTGAGGATTTGTATTCTTGATCAATGTCCACCACTAATAATCTTATCCATCCACATGATAAAAAACAGTAGAACCTTCTTTTGTTTGTAACATAGAAGGATGGAGAAGATATTCCTAATGGATTTTATCCATTGTTATGTGATTAAGGGTTTGGATAATCCATTTATATTAGGAGACATTTGTCACATGAAGATCTATATTGAGGATTCTTCTCTCTTATGGGGGGTTTGGTCACTCCTCTTGATCCAGGTTTCTATTCAGAACTTGAGTTAGCTGATAGATTATTATGACAAAGTTTGAGATTCCAGATCCCATCAGGTTTGGCGTCTCATTGAGGCAGTCATCACATTTCCCTTAACATTGGTTGTTAACCCGATTCCTCCTATTTCTGTCCATTTTCCATTATATAGTGATATTAATAATGTGTATATTAAACTATTAAATACGTAAGTTTAATTCAATGACAGAAAATGGATATGTGATAAATTACATTTATTTCCATGACTTTTGAATTTCTAAGATTCAATATATGTTATTCGGGATCTATTTCATAACATATATTTTTAGTGGAATATTTATTCCCTTAATAATGTTTCGTAATGATCTTGTGATTTGACCAAATAATTTCCTAGGAGTGTCAAAAAAATTTCCACTAAGGCACACCATCAAGTACCTGATTACCCCAAGTCAAGCTGAAAGATTTGTTTGGAGTTGTTACTCCTAGGTACATCTGTTCCAAAACCACATCCACTTATAGTATCAATAAGGGGATGTATTTTATTGATAAATCAATTACTCTATACTAACCAAATTTTAGGTATATTTTCTTATACTTAGTCTTGTCACTAAGGCTTTCGCGATAGTTTTGTAATCCTAAACATAAATATAAATAATCTTTTCTCTAATACAAACTATAACAACCCGAATCATTATTAAACATTAATACTTGATTTATTACATGGAATTACACTTAATACAACCCAAAATATTGATAAGTATAGTGTATTTTGGAATTAGGTACATTACATAACAACCGATAACATGGGATACAAAAACATAATAAACATTTCTTGGACATGATCATAATTTTCCAATGAACCTAATATTACATGTGATTTATGAGGAAAAATATAAGAAAGGGGTGACATATAAATCATAGTAAAGGAATAAAAAATTCCTAGCATGAAAAAAATAATCCATTTTAGACAATAGGCATATCAATTGAGCATAAAAGGAGCATGAATAATAAGGCATGATATAACATTATAATCATAACATGGAAAATGGGGCAACAACTTAAAACACTGAATCATAAACATAGGTAAAGAATAAATTTTCCAACACCTCATGGTGGAAAAATCGCAATAAATTAATCAGGTACACCCCTATCCCAAAATGGCTTATCATTATACTAAACATTACCCAATGCATTGGAGTGCTATCTAGGTGCACCCATTATAAACATTTCATTCCCATGCTTATGTCTACCACATAGATCATACAACATGGATTCATTCAACATAATAATATATTACAAAGTTAAGGAATGTGTAATAAAAACAAGCTATTACCAACTCAATAATTATATGTTCATAAATTTTAATACCTTTGATATAAAAATGGGTATAGCATTCACTAGACAATTATTTTTGCATGGAAAATTGAGGTGAAATTTCGGCAGCATAACGGTGTTACATAAAAATTCATCAAAAAACTTTTATGAGAGTGAAAGGTGTATCTCATTATTTGGAAAAATAATTTTCAATAATATATACATGTAAAATCATATCCCAATGTTAGAAATTTGGAAATAGAAGTCATAAGGTAATGAAGAAACATGAATAGAGAAAAAAATTCTTACAAAATTTAGGCTTGGTAATGAGTGTATATAAAGGATCATGGGAGGATTAATGAGAGTGAAATGCAGATATAATAATTTATACATAAAATTTATTGTAATGGGGATATGTAATATCATATCCCATCATAAGAAAATGAAAATTAAAATACATAACATAAAATAAGTTTCTGATAAAGAGAAGAGTGGAAGATCCGGTGAGTGTGTGACCCCAAAGGCTTGGGAGAGGCTTCTTGAAATCATGGGGGTGCCTTGGGAGGAATCTAGGGAGTTTAGAGTGGAGTGTGGATGTGATACAAGGAGTTTTAGTGAATATAAAATGGATATTGGGTGGGATTTTATAGGAAGGGTGGTGGATTTCATTATCATTTAGGTTTTGGACTCTACATAATAAAATATCCAAAATCACAATCCATCCTATGGGTTTTTACCATGGTTTTATAAAATTGGTATTGGTTTAAATTATTTTACAAGGAAAAAATCCAAAATTATTAAAACAATACCATTTGGGATGTGGAGGTGAGTCTTACTCTTAAATAAATTATTTTAAAACCTTAAAATCTATCATAAGTTTTGGAGGATTCGCAAAGGCTTTATAAAAGAAATAAAATAAACATAAAACAACATTATTTTAAAGGTAAAACATATATTTGGTCATGTATTCAATTTATATTACTCATTACACTACTTTTGGATCATTTTTATGTCATAAAACACAAAGTATATTTATACAGTATTTAATTTTTACCCGAAAATTCGACTCTCTCAAAAAAATATGAAAAATAAACCATAATGTAATTTTGAAATTATGATTCCAAAAAAAATATTCATTTTATCTAAATAATTTTCAGAATATTTTAGTTTTTATTTTAAAATAAAAACCGAAATTTATTAAAAATGAAAGGTTTATTACTATAACGTTTTTTTGAACCATTCTAAAAATTATATAATGATTTATATTTATAAAAATTACTTAATAATAATCTTACATTAAAATATTATTTATTTGAAAAATAAAATATTTCGTGAATTCATTAATTTAATTTTAATATTAACCAAAAATACAATTTTTTATTTATTGTATCCAAATAAAAAACATTTAAAAAGTTATAATAATAGGATGAAAATATATTAATTATTATTTAAAAAATAATTTACATAATTATATTTATAGAGTCTTGATACATATACCTTTAATACACTAGAAAACACCCTAAGAGTAAGGTGTGTGATGGTGAGATTTTCATGGGGTAGTTTGACGAACATGGTTTGCTTCGTGATCTTAATGAACTTGAACTTCTCCTATAAATGGTTTTTATCATTCTTATGTTATTGTATTTCCACATGGTCT
This sequence comes from Viscum album, assembly GCA_963277665.1. Taxonomy (NCBI): domain Eukaryota; kingdom Viridiplantae; phylum Streptophyta; class Magnoliopsida; order Santalales; family Viscaceae; genus Viscum; species Viscum album. Next base: position 662,242,702 of record OY728139.1, on the reverse strand, counting down.
TGGTCTTGGGGAAATCCTAGAAATGATAACTCCCCTGGAAGCTCTAATAAATGCGCTTTATAGGGTATGATCCTACTAGTTGAGGTCATCACTTCCTTTGTATGTGTCAATTGGGTTTGTTAAAACCCAATATTTATACTAATCATGTGGTCACTATTTAATGGCTATATTATCAATGGTACTGATCTTAAATGGAATTTAAATCCAATTGGATATAATATAAAGAAATAAATGCTTGATTTTTTATAACCATATTACTTAATATGATATTTAATTGAATAAAAATGGAAATTTTACTTCTAACATTTCGGGATGCTACAACCTCAACCCATTAAGGGATAACTAAATACAAACCAGGTACCATGCGTAACTAGTTATGGGGACCACCAATCGTAATTCTTCTCAACATCTGAGGGATATGCAACTCTAATGGATGACTAGATCCCCGCTGCTACTCAAAGATAGGGGTTGTACTCTTTAGATGAGGACTCAACCCTGGTACGATAGGGGAGTACCACTAAAAGGATATAGGACATGCACCCTAGTACGAAAAGGAAGTACTAATCATTCAAATCGATCATTATAGGGGAGATGAAACTTGACACGATATGGGAGTACCTACCCAAGGCTAGAGTACCTACTCTTGGGTACAAATGGTGAGTACCAACTCCTTTGGAATAACACATATGGAGGACTCGAACCCTAGAATGATAGGGTATTTCTGAATCCAAGGATATAGGTCCCAACCCCTAACATGATTGGGGAGTACCCACTCTATCAATATGCCACATTTGGAAAAGTTGAACCATGATGTGATAGGGGAGTACTCAATCAACATATAAATGACCCACACCCTATTATAACAAAGGAGTAACTACTCTATATGGTTAATGGGTATAGAGGGATTGATCCCTATCATGGTAGAGGAGCAATGTCTCCACCTACACGAATAATAAGGGAAAATTTCACCCTAATCCATCATAGGAGTACCAGCCCCGGAATAACTACCCCATGGGTAGAGAACCTATACCCATAATGTGGGGAGTCTCATACCTACCAAATCATAACATTAAGGGAAACATGTTCCCTAATTCCATGGTAAGTACCCATCCCAGCATCTTTCTTTATGAACCACATTGATCCACAACATCGATCAAGTGCCACATAAAGGATTGTCACATATATCATACCATGCATCAAATGATACCACATGTAGGGGATCCACACCCTAATATAAGAGGGTAGCACCGCTCTACCAGACTATAGAGTCTAGGGGACCCATATCCTATGGTGATAGGGAAGGGTACTAACCCCAACGTGTATGCAGTGGTACACCCTAATCACTTCCCAATGATAAGCATAGATACTACATTGTCATTCTAAAATCAAATTATATCTTGTATTAGAGGCTAGTACAGATGAAACCATCATGTTCTACATGAAAACTACTGAGTAAAGGCTACTCGTAAGCCTGAATCCAAGTTCGGGAGAAGGAGATACAGAAGGAATGGGATCTCAAGAAGGCACCAAGGAAAGTACATGTTGTGCACTGGGGTTGACATGACGTATAAACTCACCTGAGCACCTGTACATGTCCCCTTTCTAAATTTCTTAGCTATCCATGTAAGCATATATGGAATGTATAGCTTGTACACAGTGTGTCCGGCCTCACCCAACACCCGATCATGTTATTCCTCCCCACAGCTCAGGATTTTGTGCCTCACACAGGGCATGTACCACCAGGTATGTGGCGTGTCCATGATAAACGAACATTTGGCCATGTCATTTTCCCATTTCTCTTTTTAGAACCCCATGTATGTGTACTTTGGTTGTGTACTTTTACATGACCATGTACTATCACATGGCCACCCTATCCATGTCCTCTAAATACACGACATAGGATCACTACATAGCATGTAACCATGGTAAATGGTGTGTAGTATCTAAATTTAATATTTCCTAAGTGGGAAGATCACATGACAAGTCTCACTAGTTTAAACACTTTGTAAATGAGAATTCTGATGGGAATTTCCCTGTGAGTCACCCAATTCACAACGATTTCTCCCAAAACATGTAGATCTTCCTAGAAGGGATCCCTAGAATTTGTAATATAGCTCTATAACTTTAATAAAATTCCTAAAAAATGGGTCGAGACTAAAACTCAAATCTACCTACTTTAATAGTGAAATATCAAATATTTGGGTATAGAATGATGACTGGATTGTGCTACTCCTAGATTTGATGATGATTGGTGATAATAATTGAGATTGGTAAAAAATCACTTCGATTCACATTATTTTTGTCTATCAGCAAATGGGAAAGATTATGGGGTTTTCTTCTCCAATTTTATGTGCACTAAGGGTAAATAGGGGGAGGATTTTAAGATAAATCATTAACTAAATATTCATTTAATTAATAATCTCTCCAGTCGGCACCCCACCAACTCACCCTTAGTCATTCTCCATGCACAGACAACTTTATGTCATTCATAGGGTAAACATAATGTTTTGAACTAACCCAGAGTCTCAGAATTTTGATCTAATAACCCTCTTATGAGTTATTCCATGCTTCCAAATAAATTTTTTTCAAATAAAAAAATATTTTTAATATTTTTAATACTGTCATGTATAGGCTCTCTAATCCCTAGAATCTCATGACGAATCAACGCCAATCTTTGGAAATGTTATTATAAATATTCTAGATTCTTACAAGTCAAAACTAAATTCAATACTTGGGTGTTCCATATTTTTTCCCTTATATTAATCCAATAGGATCTCTATGAATTCTTGAGTGGGATTTTTTGTCATATGAGAACTTGACTAAAGGAAGATATCCATACCTTCCTTATTTAAATTCAATAGATCTGCTTATCAACATATACTCAATTGTTTGGATAGTATATTCATATTGTCCACCATTATGTTGATGATAATCAATATTGAAGTTCATCTATGTGTTCAAGTAATGTTGAATAATTTTTTAGAACTTTGAGGTCAACCTTAGATCTTGAACACATATAATCTATTATGGTGTTCCATGAAACTTCACCATTTCTCTAATGTATATCTTTGAAATATGGTTGATTGATAAGTCCTCTGAAATTGTGATTAAGTGAGTAGTCTACTAAAATACATATGGTATTATATCCTTTATTTGTATTTGGAATACAAATGATGAGATCCATGGTGATGTTCTCATATTTCCTTGATGGTATGTGAAATTGTTGCATCATACACTTAGAATTTTGTATATTCAACATCTATTTCGTCATATTTTCCCACTAATAGTTCTCTTGTATATCAATATAAAAATATTTTCTTCTATGGTGGATAGAGAAAATTGATTTATGAGCATTATTCAATAAGAGTTTCTTTACGTCGATATTTTATGGTATACATAGTCACACCCAAAATCTCACAACACAATCATTATCCATGTTTAACTTTAGGAATTTATCTTTTACTATATAATCTATCATATTTTTTATATCCACATCATCCCTTTATGATTCTTTATTCCTCTCTATAATAGTTGGTTGAGAAATTATTTTTTTTAAGTAGGATTTGGTTAATTCTTTTATGATCTCCATTTACATCATTTACATATTTAAGAAGCTTTAATCATTATCAATCCTTTTTATAGATAATTTTGTAGGATATTTTCTACTTTTAGAATATAACACTTTACTCTAATTCTCAAGATGGAATTGAATTAAAAATATATAATCCTTTTTCAACTCTAACCATCTTCATTGGAAAATATTAAGATCCTTATATGTGAATATTTACATCAAGATCTTTTGATTTATATTTACATCATAATTATATCCATAGAGATAATTCTTCTATATATTCAATGTGAATATTACTAAATCCGATTCTAGGTCATGAATTAGATAAATTTTTTCAATCACTTTTAAATATATTGAGGTATAGTCTATCACTTTATCATTTTGCATGAGTATAAAACCAACTCCCTTATTTAAAGCATCATTGTAATTCCAAAAACCTTCCCTACTTCTGGGTAGTTTGAACATAGGTGAAGTGGGTAGCCTCTTTGTTAACTCCTTGAATCTCTCTTTATATTTATCTATACATAAAAGATTTACTCCCTTCTGAGATAGCTTGGTTAGTGGGTTTGACGGTCATTTGAAGTTCCTCATGAATCCTTGATAATAACCATTAATCCTTTGAAACTAATGATCTTTTTTACATATGTTTTTTACGGTCATTCCTAAATGACTTTTATCTTTAAATGGTCCATATATATCTATTTATATATAAATTATGCTTTAAGAAATTGGTAAAGAACCTTTAAAGAAAGAAATCACATGGAATTTTTATTGAAATAAAAAGTAAACCATAATTGGTTTCCATAAAATAGTTTTCATTTTAAAAATCATGGAATGGGGCAAAATTTAAATGATTGATGTAAGAAAATGATTAATGAGTACGAAAATTCTCATTGATCAATTTTTTTTTAGATAAAAAATTAAGGAGGGAACCTAAAAACATGTATAACCCCAATAATGAAAGGGAGAAAGATATTTTTAAATATGTATGTTAAATATATATATATATAATATAAATAATTTCACCAAAATAATAAGTTCATAAAGTGATCTAAATATAAAAATCATAACTTGAGGAAAATAGGGTAGTTTGGAGAGATCTCTTACCTTTGGTCCTGACAAGCTTGATATGTGCACATAAATTACTAAATAATCAAATTAATTTTCTTAAATAAAGTATTCATAAATTTTTTCAATTATATTTAAATTTTTAATATTTATTTATTATTATATGTTATTCATTTATTACATAGTATGCTCTTTATATTGACCACTTGATGTTGTTCTATTAATTTCCTCAAAACTATTTTGGTATTTTAATCATGGTCAAAGGTGTGGTCAAATGGTTTCATAATTTATATAATTTTAAATTTATTTATCCTTTAATATTACATTAACATAAGATTTGTATAGTTAAATGGGTTGTAAAAAATAAATTCAAACTAATAATGGTATTTTGACATTCTCATTTTGGACGATCAAAATTAATATGACCATTATTTGTTATTATATTTAATATAATACCCAATTTCCATTTATAAAATCTTAATCATGTTAAAAATATTTTCTTTATTCAAGTAATACATTTTTAAAAGCATCCATGTAAGGATGTTATGAAAAAATGAAACACATCATTCATGGAGGCGGTGAACCGATCTAAATATTGGAAATGGTTTTATTTTAGAATCAAAGAAATAGATATTAGGATAATTGATATTTCAAATATATAATGACAGTTTATTATACATATTATATTGATGTAATTGTGTTATAATGTTTTTAAGATATTTAGAAGAGTTATTAGAAGAAATAATTTGAATGAACTTGGAAATGACAGTTACCTCTTCCCTTGATTTTCTCCTTGGGATCACACCCTAATCCTTCTTAGATTTGTATTATGCGTTGAGGTTCAGAGAGATTTTTTGTAGAAGTTTTGTAAGATAAGGTAATTAGAATGTATAGATAAATGGGTTAGTGAAGTGTGCATTTTTAATTAGAGGATAGAGGTATTTTATAATAAAATACTAGAATAAAATACTATATATTGAAATTGTGACTCTGAAAGTTAATCAATAATAATGGACGTGTGACTCAATAGTAAAGAGTCCAATAAAATAATCATGTAAGTTATAATAACCTTAAAAATTCACTCATACACTATAAATAACTTGCTCTAGCTAACATGTCACATCACTCAACCCAGCCAACAACTAGGCCTAAAGGGAGTTCCTAATCCCCATTGGCTATAAACTAATTCCTGGGTATCATGAATTTTTCCCTATTAATGGTTCCCCCTCACATAATAATAATAATCCAATGGTATAAACTACTAAGAAACTATCATGACCAATCCAATAATTGTAAATCCATGAAAATGAAATAAGAAAAAATGAAATATATAAATAATCAAAATGGACATATTGAAATTAATATCCATCCAAAATATAAAACTAATTAAAATAAATACATGTAGAAAATATAGTGAGAAAGATATCCCAATACAACTACCCAATGGGAAAAATAAATGGAACTCAAACATCACCAAAATCACCACTAGTAACCTACAGTCACTCTCCATATCTCGCTCAGCTATCAAAATACCAAGATGAACCTCAAGGAATATAAAAAGAGTTGGGAAAATCAAATAAAAACATAATAGTTACATATGGTTGAGTCAATAAATATTTCTTATGACTTTTCCATTCCTTCATGTTTTGAAAATCACAAACACGCTATCTCAAGGAAAATTTTATTTTCCTCAAGATTCATTTTAATAAGGAAAATTTTCCTTCCCCAAGGAAAATTTATCCTTACCATTTTTCATTGTTCACTTATAATTTATTTAAATATAACTCATTTTATATCTAAGTGTAAAATATGGTTTCCTATCTAAAACCTCGGAATATTATAAATACTTAGATATAGAGAATTCTGTTTTCAAGATCTGAATTCAAGTTCTGAATTCTTCAAAATTCAGAATCTGAATTCATCTAAATTTAGACTCTAAATTTTTTGAATTTCAACTATGAATTCTTTTAAATTCGGACTCTAAATTCACTGAATTCAGACTTCGAATTCTCTGAAAATCAGACTCCGAATTCCTCAGAATTCAAACTCCGAATTTCCTTAAAATTCAAATTCTAAATTCTTCGAAAAACAGAATCTGAATATCCATGTATTATAGACACTGAATGGATTTTTTCATAGACTCCGAACTTTTATTTTTCCTTAGCATCCGAATAATGGATTTGATCAAGAAGCCATATTTTTTCTTACCTTGTTATGAAATTATGTCATACAATCTGATTCAAAATAACAGTTGTTTGAGTGACGCATATATAGGTCCCTCCAAAATTTAAGGAAGCATATGATCGTTGGAAAAGGGATCCAACCATTGGAGAAGTGCCTATAAATAGAACTCATTTGAACAAGCTCTATATGAGTTCCAGATTGGTTGATCACTAGAGAGTACATGTAGTTGAAGTGATTTCTAGAGAGAGATACTCTCATTCTATGTGCGTACTGAAATCTTGTTCATATTTCTTTGTGTGACTTTGAATGTTTCTGAGTACATTCGACTGCTACTAGGGATAAGAAGACAGAGGTTCCAACTACCATAAATTTCAAGGAATTCCTTAGATAGGAAGACAGAGGTACCAACTACATTAAATTTGAGGGCTTTCGGGGATAGTAAGACGGATTTCGATATTCCTATTGAGGGATTACCCTAGTGTGGGTAATATATACATTCTTGAATTTATAAATCAAGGGGCCTTTATCCAAGGTTGTTGGATACCCTAGTCTTTGGGTTAAAATATTTCATACTTGTTACTTATTTTGTTTCAAGTTTATTTCCGTTGAATTTTTTTTAATAAAGAAAGTATAACTATCTTTTACTTCCTTTTATTTGTATACTCTGATTAATAATATTATATACACATTAAGGTAGAATATGTTCCTTGTGAACTTTTCTTTAGTTTCATTTCTAGAAACATATTTTCAGAACCTAGAATGTTTGTAGAACTAAGAGGTCTTGTGAATTTACCTTGTTTCACCTTGTTAAACATAGTTTTCCTTATGGTTAAAAATGAATGTTTTATACCAACTTTAAAGGTTCCAAAAGAATTTTTAAAGTATAAAATCCCCCACTCTTGTAATTGAGAATCTACATTCATATTTCGATCCTACAATTGGTGTCAGAGTAGGTATATGAAATAATTATATTCACATAAAAGTTTTCTTTCTCAGTTTTCCTTGTTCATAATATTTACCTTGCCTAGGAATTTATTTTTTCCTTGTTTACAAGATTTTACTATTAAAAAGTTTTTGTTGAAAGATATTTTCTTTTAAATGGAAGGAATGAATGTTGGTTCGATAGACAACCTAAATCCTACTAGACCACCTATTTTTTATGGGAATGATTACGAATATTGGATAGATTCTATGAAGACATTTGTTATTAACACTGGAGTAGATAACTTTTTCATGCTTACTAGAAGATATAAAATCCCTGGCAAGGAAGTCAGTACTCTCACCAACCAAGAAAAGCATGAATATCTGCTGAATTATAAGGTAAGTAATACTTTTCTTTATTCTATGACTAGAAATTTATATAGCCAGATTTCATCTTGTGAATCAAAAAATTGTATTTGGAATAATCTTGATGTAACTCACTTTAGAACTTCAAAAGTCATTGAAACTAGAAGAGTCATGCTCAAAGCTTAATATCACGGTTTTTTCATTCCTTATGGAGAACCCATATGTAAGGTACAATAAAGATTCATCACAATTGTTAATAGTTTACAATATATGGCTGAGAAAGGATTTGATGATGAAGCTCTTGTAGACAAAATCATAGACATCATGCCTAATGAATTGGAATCTAAGATGATAGCTATAGTTGAAAATTGGAAAGTTACTCATATTTCTCTTGATGAGCTCTTTGGAACCCTTCTTCAACATGAAACTAGAATGAAGAGAGATGCTGATAATATTAAGAAGAAGAATGGAAATAGCAGTGTTGCTTTTACAACAACTTCATATCATATGAAAGCTAGGACTCCTGAGAGAGTTACAAGATACAAATATAAGAATTTTGTTATTCAATTTGAATCTAGTGGAAGTGAATATTCAGAAAATGAGTTATCCTATCTTTCCTGAATGATGAACAAGATTGATAGATAGACGAAATTTCAATCTAGATGCAAGAAGAAAGAAAGGAAAGACAAGAAAGATTCAGAAGTCACTTGTTATGAATTCAAAAGAGCAGGGAACATAAATCCAAATTATTCTATGCTTAAGAAAAAAGGATATAAAGGAAACCCATTCTGAGATAAATATAAAGAAGTACTACAAGGCTAAAGCTACAAAAGTTTTTAAAGCTATTAACACCTGGATTTCTAGTGGTGGATACTCTTCTGATGAATTCCTTGAGTACAAATCTTATGGTTAGAAGAATCATGGTTTAAAAGCCAAACTGCCTGTTGAAAATCATTTTCTAATGGTTAAGGTACACAATGCTGAATCTATCACCAATGTATCTTTGGATGAGAATTATAGTGATGATAAATATTATAAATCTTCAGTTGAAGAATCTTCTTCTGATGAAGATAATACTTTACCTTCTTATGAAGAATTTTCTAGATTTTCTAAACTCCTTGAGAATAATAATTCTAAACTAAAGAAAAAATTAGTAAGGAAAACTCTAGAAATACTATTATTACTATGGAAATATCATATCTTTCTAAATATCTTTATAAGAAAATTTTTTATTTTGAATGTATTTCTAAAAATCTTGAGGAAGTTTATTCTAAGAAGGATAAACTTTCAATGGATCTTGAAAATGTAATTTCTAATAAAATTATTTTAGAGACTAACTCTAGTTCTCAAACTAATGTTATTGAGGATAAAAATTTAGTTATTAAACTAAAGTCAAAAATATTTTCTTTGAGGAAGTGTTTATCAAATTTTACATTAGGTAAGTAAAACTTTAATAAAATTTACTCTCAAATCCGACCCCTAAAGAATAGTTCTGTTTTGGTTATACTCATTCTAAACTGGTTTTCATTAATAAATATTTTTCCTCAAAGTGCCCCATTTTTAACTAAATGTCAGTATGGTGGACATTGGGTAAAAAGTTTTTCCTTAAAAAACCCCAATATTTATATTTTCATAAATCTTATTTTTCTAAGAAGATGTTGATACCTAAAATTTTGCTTTCAAAAATTTTCGAATCTAAAAAAGTTTGGATTCCAAAAGTCTAACACTATTATTTTTAGGAAAATAAATAAATTACCAAAAACAATACTTGGTACATGGATATTGGATGTTCCTGGAATATGACTTGTAACAAAAACGTTTTTGAAAATATTAACAAGAAAAAAGGAGGAAAATTATCTTTCGGAGATAATGCTCAGGGAGAAATTATTGGTATAGGTAACATCGTTCTTCTTGGAAAAACATTGATTTCAAAGGTTTTATTTATTAAAGGTCTTAATAAAAACCTCATTAGCCTAAGTCAATTATGTGATGAAGGTTACATTGTCAATTTTAGGAATGATATATGCTTAGTACACAATTCCAAGGCAGAGTTTATTCTTTCTACCCAGAGGAAAGAGAATTTATACACAGTAAACATAGAAGACCTTAAGATCCAAGATATACCTTGTCTTAGTGCAATAGAAAATCATTCTTGGTTATGGAATAGAAAGTTAGGACACTGTAACCTTATGAACCTATGTAAACTCTCTAATAAAAGACTAGTTAAGGATCTACCAGAGCTTAGATTTGATTCTTATAAAGTTTTTGATCCTTGACAATATAGAAAGAAATATAAATCATGTTTTAAATAAATCATTGAAGTCTCATCTACTGATTCATTACAGTTAGTACATATGGATCTTTTTGGACCAACACAAACTGAAAGCATTGGGGGAAAATATTATATATTTGTCTTAGTTAATGATTACACTTGATTTACATGGATCTATTTTCTAGAAAAGAAATCTAAAGCTTTTTCTTATTTCAAAAGTTTTAGAGACCAAGTTAAAAAAATAGAAAAACTTCCATTGATAACTATCCATAGTGATCATGGAGGAGAATTTCCAAATTCTGATATTGAAACTATTTTAGTAAAAAAGGCATTACTCATAACTTTTCAACAGGAAGAACTCCTCTACTTAATTGTGTTGTTGAAAGAATAAATACAATTCTTCAATAGATAACTAGAACCATGTTGAGTAAATATTCTATAGCCAAACATTTTTGGTCTGAAGCTATTAGTACTTCTTGTTATACTATAAATCGAGTTTTTATTAGATATTTTCTTAAAAAAACCCCTTATGAGTTATGGAATGATAGAAAATCTAGAATTTCCTACGTCAATGTATTTGGTTGCAAAGTATTCATTCTGAAAACTAAAGATAATCTACATAAATTTTCACTGAAATATGATGAAGAAATTTTCTTAGGTTACTCCACAACCTCTAAGGATTATAGAGTTTTCAATAAAAACACATGTACTTTTGAAGAAATAGTACATGTCAAATTTTATGAAACTGATCCTTTTGTTTTTAAACAACCTCAATCTACATCTTCAGATGTGTTTTCAAAAACTTATTATCAACCCTTAATAGAAGATCCTTCTGATAAGAAAAAATTTCAAGAAAATGGATCTGAGACAGTTACCCCAGAATATTTTCTACCCTATATTGATGAACATGTTTTACAAAACCCAAATCAATTGTTTCTAAAGAATCATCCTAGTGACAGTATCATTAGTGATGTAAATAAACCTGTAAGGACTATAAGTTCCTTAAGGAATGAAATAGAACATCTAGCATTCCTCTCTCAAATAGAACCTAAAAGCACTGATAAAGCTTTAGGTGATGATGATTGGATTAAAGCTATGCTGGATGATCTAAATGATTTCAAAAGGAATAAAGTATGGACCTTTTTTGAAATACCTAAGGAAAATTCTATTATTAGAGTAAAATGGGTTTTCAAAAATAAGTGTGATAAAAATGGATTCATTGTAAAAAATAAATCTAGATTAGTTGCTAAAGTCTATAATCAACAATAAGGAATATACTATGAAGAGAACTATGCTCCATTATCAACACTTGAATCTATTCGTATTTTACTTTCCTTTGTAGCATTATATAATTTCAAAATTTTTCAAATGGATGTTAAATGTGCTTTTCTTAATGGTTATGTTCAAGTGGAAGTTTTTGTTGAACAACCACCTGGTTTTGAAGACACAAAACATCCTAAACATCTTTTTAAACTTACCAAAGATTTATATGGACTTAAAAATGATCCTAGAGCCTAGTATAATAGACTTACATGATATTTGCTTCAAAATAATTATGTTAAGGGAAATGCTGATCCAACCCTTTTAGAAAGAAAGATAAGAAAAATGTTTTTATTGTTCAAATTTATGTTGATGAAATTATATTTGGTTCAACTCAGCAATCTTTAACTGATTATTTTTTAGTTTTAATGAAATCTGAGTTTGAAATGAGAATTATGGGTGAGTTAACATTTTTCTTAGGTTTTCAGATTTCTCAAAAACCAAAATGATCTAATATATCTCAACATAATTATTTTAAATATATTCTTAAAATGTATGGATATGATAACATTAAGAGTATTAGTACTCCCATTAGTACCTCAAATTAACTTGATCTTTATTAAACTGGGAAACTAGTGGATCAAACATCATTCAGAGGTATGATAAAAATTTTACTATACTTTATAGCTAGTCGTCCAGACCTAATGTTTTTGGTGTGCTTATGTGCAAGATATCAATCCAATCCTAAGGAATCTCATTTAAAGGCAGTGAAAAATAATTTTTCACTACTTAAAGGGAACCATGGTTCTTGGACTCTATTATACTTCTAGAAATGATTTTGTTTTAAAAAAATTCCGGATGCTGACTTTGGTGGATGTAGAATGGATAGGAAAATTACTTCTGGAACATGTCATTTCTTAGAAGATTTATTAGATTCTTGGTCATGAAAAAATCAACACTCAGTAGAACTTTACACTACTGAAAATGAATATGTAGGAGCTGGAAGTTGTTGTGCTCAAGTGTTGTGGATGCAACACACACTCACAGACTATGGTATAAGGTTTACCAAAACAAAAATTCTGTGTGATAATACGAGTGCCATTTCCTTAAGTAAAAACCCTAAACATCACTATCGTGCAAAACACATAGATATTAGGCATCACTTTCTTATGGATCACACACAAAAAGGAGATATCATTCATCAATTTATCAGAACACAAAATCAACTTGTAGATATTTTCATAAAATATTTACCATCTGATAGATTTGAATACATTAAATAGAAGTTAGGAATGATAATCGTAAGGTAATCTTCCTTATTAACTTCTTGAAAACTATCTCCTTATCGTAACAAACTCATTTTCATCGGGGGGTTACATTTTCTTGTTAGGAATTAAATTTTCCATAATGAAGTTTTTTTCATAGTTAAATATTTTTGTAATGAAGTTTTTTTCATAGTTGAAATTTTTCGTAATGAAGTTTTTTTTATATAGTTAAAATTTTTCATAATGAAGATTTTTCATAGTTTAAATTTTTTGTAATGAAGATTTTTTTTCATACTTAATATTTTTCGTAATAAATATTTTTTTCATAGTTAAGATTTTTCATAGTGAAGTTTTTTGGTAGTTAAAAATTTTCATAATGAAGATTTTCATAGTTTTTTTTCTAAGATTGTCCATTGTCTAATATTTTTTGTAGTCAAAATTTTTGTTGTCAAAGTTTTCGCAATCAAAATTTTCAGAATCTAATGTTCTTCAAGAAGAATTTTCCTCGTTATGAATAATCTTTCTCGAAATCCAAAAAGTATGTTTACTTTACTATATTTTCATAATCATCTTTTACTTGTTAGTATTTTCATTTGATTTTAGATTTTTTTGATTCACTTTTCCTTAAATCCGAATGTTTTTCATAAAAACCTAAAAATATCAGAATCAATCAAAATTCTTCTTCGGCTATCATCTCAACCATCATATCTTCTCAAGATAATTTCAACTGTTGGATCAATCAGGGAATTTGAATTTTTGCTTCAATTGCCTATATAAATGACCCCCTAACACTTTTCCCATATCGATCTCCAATCTCTTGTGTGGTGATACCATGTCCATCCTATATAATCCCATTCTGATTTTCTCAGGTCTTCTATACTTCTAAATGTATGCTAAAGCCTATTCTCAGAAAGAAATGTTAACTATCAAGAAAATCTCTTAATGGCATATATACAGATAAATATTAGTCGATCTGATGTTTTATGCTAAGTATCATTCAATTATTTCAAAGAGTGTCAAGATCAATGGTTGGGATAGTATTTGAGTATCGAAACCAAAGGCATAGGATATGGTGTATAAATAGTTGTTTGTAAATTTCTATAAGACAATATCATTCTTCAAGGATGAAGCCATAGATATGTTATCTTTTGAATTTTATGCTAATATATATATTCTCTTTCTAACACTAAGGATGTGAGTTTGGTTGGAATTCCTTATGAAGGGGAAGCTGAGTTCTATACTCACAAGCTACCTGATGCTTAAGGAAGTTTGGATAAAGAGAAGGTCAGAGATTTCCTTGGTCTTTTAAAAGTAAAGACTCTGATGATTGTTAATATATCTAAAAACTTATGGATTCTTTAACTATGGGTTCAAGGTTTTATAATTCTAAGAAAAGGGGAAAAGGATACCCTGAAAGAATATTGACATCTACATTCTGGATTTCTTGGTGAATTTTAGAAAGATAAATTTGGTTAAGTACATTCTGGTTACGATTGAGAATATCAAAAATTGGAATTTGAATTCTTAATTTATCATGTATCCAGCTATTCTTTCAAATATTATTGTTCTTTGATTATAATCCTTCAAAATTCCATACAGTTCTAAGTTAGGGAATTGTAAAGTCATGTTGTTGAGTGATGATACTTTGAGAAGGATGAAAATTGGTTTTTCTAAATAATCTGAAGAATTTTATGATTTTCCTGAAGAGTAGGTAGAAGCCTTATCAAAAAAATAAGAAGTGGCTAAGACTTCCAAAAAGGGTGGAAGGAAGAGAAAGTTGAAGGAAGTTAAAGAAAAAGGAAAATATATAATGGCTAAGGAAATCCAATCAACACCCCAAAATCCAAAGAAACAAAAAGGTTATCCTGATGAAGTAGTAACTAAGTGGAGAGAAGATAAGAAGAACCATAAATATGGGGAGCCTATGTTTGGCTTGGACCCTACTGAGGAAAAATCTTTAAAATTAAAGGTAGTTGAAGAGATTAAGAAGCAACAAAATTAGAATAATCAAAAGAAGAAAATATCTGAGGCTGAGATATTACAATCACTTCTTAAGGATGGTGAGAAATCATCTAATAAAATTCAGGTTCTAGAACCTTTTTTGATAGAACCATTAATAGAGACGCTAGGAAAGAAGTTAGTGATTCCGGAAAAAGATCAGGAAGAAGAAGTGGAAGAAGAAGAAAAAGAAGTCAGTGGTGATACTGAGGATTTGATAAAGCAAGTTGAGGATTTTGGTGAGAAGGAAAGACTTTCTGAGAAGTTATCAATCCAAACATCTGAATCCGAAACTTCAAAACATTATACCACAGGAAAATATGATAGGGGTGAGGAATAAGTGAATAATTTCTCTAAAGAAGAAAGTAGCAATCATGATTTCATACATCCAGAGGATATTGAGGTAGGATCCGAGAAGGAAGAAGTTGATGAAGATAAAGTTGTTCAGATATCAGATAATAAACATGAATCACCTAATCAAGAAGAATTCATTCCGAAGGACGATAAGGGAAAGCAGATGGTAGTGGATTAAACTACTAAATCTGTAGTGAAGAAGAAATAAGTTGGTTCTTCATCGAAGAGGAAGGTTTCTAATATAGAAAAATAATCCTCACCAACCAAAGTCTCAGATACAGAATCATCTTCTCTTGGATATGACTTTTTTGTTCAATATTTGAAGAAGCTGGTTGATTCTATTACTCTATTTACAATTATAGATTAAATATGTCATATAATTCAGCATTCACTAAATCAAAAATTAGATTCAGTATCCATGGTGATGGAGAAGTGTTTCCAACTTGAGGATGACGTCAAAATGTTTATCATAAATTATGAAGCACATAAAAGATCTTGCAATAATATGACTAGTTGGTCAAAGAAAACCGTTGAAGATATGAGAATTCTTGATGAGTTTCAATATAATGTTAAGGATTCATTTGAAACCAAATATGGTATGTTCAAAGATCTCACTAAGTCTTTTGAAGAAAAGTTATCTCTTGAAGAAACTACTCGAATGCATGAAGTGAAAGATTTGAATGGGAAATTGTATTCAGTTGCTCAGAGTTGGGAGAGAGAAAGAGATCTTAGAATCAAACTTGAGGAAGAATTTCTAAAAAAGAAGAATCTATGAAGGCTCAGGAAAAATTTCTTAAGTCTTAAGAAGAGAAAATTAATGTCTTAGAGAAGAAAACTAAAGATTAGGATCATTTTCTCATGTGTGCGGAAGAGGATCACAAGGAGCTCATGAAATTGAAAACCATAGTGAAGAAGCTGATTCCAAAGGAGAAGGAAATATAATATTTTCTAAATCCAATCTTTTTTTTGTATTTAATTGTTTTACATATTCTTCCAAACATAATGATATTTTTGGATGTTCTCTATTTTTGGTTGTTTAGTACTAATATTTCAGGTTCCATATTTTTTCCATTCCCTTTAATCCTTTTTGAAAATCACAAAGGGGGAGAAAGGAATGTTAAAAACAATACTATGTAAAGAATAAATTTCCCTATGTAAGAGGAAGTTCAACTAAGGGGGAGTTATTATCATGAAGATTTTTTTAGGCAAGAAAATGAAAAATCTCATTCAGTAAATCAAGAATACGACCCTAAGGGATTTCAATAACTAAGGGGGAGTTAGTCGTATTCAATTTGATTCATAACTAAAGGGAGATATGTTTTATCTTCAAGTTAATAAAAATTATAATTCTTTATATTTCTTTTTATAAGGATGTTTTTTCTTTCTAAAAAGGGGGATATTGTTTAGTCAATATGGTTTCTTTATTACTTTTCCATTCCTTCATGTTTTGAAAATCACAAACACTCTATCTCAAAGAAAATTTTATTTTACTTAAGATTCAATTTAATGAGGAATATTTTCCTTCCCCATGGAAAATTTATCCTTACCATGTTTTCATTGTTCATGTTATAATTTCCTTAAATCTAACTCATTTTATTTCTATGTGTAAAATTCGGTTTCATATCTAAAACCTCAAAATCCTATAAATACATAAATATAGATCATTCTTTTTTCAGGATCCGAATTTGGGTTCTGAATTCTTATGAATTTAGACTCTGAATTCTTCTAAATTCAGACTCCAAATTCTCTGAATTCAGACTCCAAATTCTTCTGAATTTAGACTCTGAATTCTCTGAATTCTTCTAAATTCTCTGAATTCTTATAAATTCTCTGAATTCTTCTGAATTTAGACTCCAAATCCTCTAAAATTCTGACTCCTAATTCTATTGAATTAATGTTCAGAATTCTTTGGAAAACAGAATCCGAATATCCATGTATTATAGAAACTGAATTGCATTTTGGTTAGACTATGAACGTTTATTTTTCCTTAGACTCTGAAAAATATATTTGATCAAGCAACCATATTTTTTATTACCAAGTTATGAAATGATGGCGTACAATCTGTTTCTAACTAACCATTGTTTGAGTGACACGTGTATAGGTCCCTCTGAAATTTAAGGAAAAATATGACCATAGGAGGAGGGAGTCGACTGTTGGAGAAGTTCTTATAAATAGGATCCCATTTGAACAAGCACTATATGATTTCCAGATTGGTTGATCACTAGAGATTACATGTTGTTGAATTGATGTCAAGAGAGAGATACTCTCATGCTTTGTGCATACTGAACATCTTGTTCAGATTGCTTTGTGTGACTCCAAATATTTCTGAGAACATTCGAGGGCTTCTGGGGATAGAAAGACATAGGTGTCGACTACCTTAAAATTCGAGGACTTCCTTGGTTAGGAAGACAGATGTAATGACTACCTTGAAGTTGAGGTCTTGTGGGGTCAACAAGACAAGTTATGATATTTCTATCAAGAGATTACCCTGGTGGGGGTAAGATAGACATTCTTGAAAGTATAAATCAATGGACCTTTATCCGAGGTTTTTTGATACCCTACTCTTTGGGATAAAATATTTCATACTTATGAGTTGTTTAGATTCAAGTTTATTTTCATTGCATTTTGTTTAATAAGGAAAGTAGTAATATATTATACTTCCCTGTATTTGAATACTCTCATTAATAATATTCTATACTCTTTAAGGTAGAATCCTTTCCTTGTGAAATTTTCTTAAGTTTCATTTCCGGAACCATATTTCTGGAACCTAGCAAGTTTGTAGAACTAAGAGTTCTTTTGAATTTACCTTGTTTAACCTTGTTTAACATAGTTTTCCTTAAGGTTAAAAATGAATGTTTTATACCATCTTTAAAGGTTCAAAAGGAATTTTTTAAGTATACAATTCATCCCCCTCTTGTAATTGAGAATCTACATTCATATTTTGATCCTACACATATAATGAGAGGTGTATGCAAGGTGGGATAATAACACACCAAGTAGGATCTCACCAAGAATTTTATTAAACTCCCTTCATAAAAAACTATATACATGTTAGTTTTAACATGATGTATAAAAATCTATTTTTTTACATTTTTGTATAAAGGGAACCAAGTAAAAAGTCTCACCACATTTGAAAAACACCCCTCCTTTATTAAGATAGACAAGTGAAATATAGAAACCATTGATTTAAAAAATTTCAAAACATGGATGGTGGGAATTTAAAATTATTAAAAACAAATCCATCTTCTCTATTCACCCCTCATTACATCGTGATTTATAAAAATACCATTTTTTGAAAAACAACTAGTATTTTCATTTAAAACTATATATTCCAAAAAAATATTTTTTTTGATATTTACCCAAAAGTATACTCAAATTGAAATAAAATAAAAAATAGGAAACCAAGTATCAAGAACACATAAAAAACTCAACCAAGAATTAGTTCCACACAATTGAGAACTAAGGGATACAAAAAAAAGTATAAGATGGTAACCCATAAAACATCCTGAAAATTACCTAGTAGTTATTGGAAACACCCTAGGACTCTATTATCATGTTTAATACTAAAGAAAAAAACTATAGGCTAGAACTAAATAACCTTTCCATCTCAGTAGTCTCGCTAAATGAGTTATACCCTCTAACAATCCTAGTTGTTCGCAAGATATTATAGGAATATAAATCATCTCTATAGCACTCAACATCTTTAGGAAATGACCATTTATTAAAACCATAATATACACTAGGGTTTTTCACTTACCCAAATTACTAATTAAATATCTATGATTCCAATGACATGTCAAATCAAGGTGAGAAAATAAACATACCATCACATTGAACAAATCAAAATAATTTGAAATAAACTACATCTCACCTATTACACCCTCACATTAAATAAAACTTTTTTACATACAAGATGTATAATCACAATAATAGATAACATATAATACATCCCCCCAATGATTCACAATCCACAAGGGCACCAATTTCAAAGGGTCACAATTGACAGTCTCAGTTGTTTTATAAAACAAATTCCTTGTAAATTAGGATTTCAAAGAGAGGATCAGGATACCAAGATATTTAACCGCATTTGAAATATCATTTAAAAAATTCCTTCGAATAAAATTATCAAATCACACTTTTAAATCCACTTGGAAACCAAAATATTTTTTTAAAATATTTAAAATAGATCACACAACCAATGAGTCATTAAATCTAGGAAAACACACCCCATTTTGTTGAGTAATCATTTAAAAAATTAAACCTTCCCTTTATAAGTAAACTAGTTCCAAGAAACCCTTCATAACCATTAAATCCATTTAATGGATACAAATAGTAATTTTCACAAACACTTTTTAGGCATCATATTCATTTTGAAATGAAACTTGAAATCCCTAGGAAACTAATCTCATGAAAAGCTGTAATACTATTTAGAAAACATTTATAACACCTCATAGGAAAACTATATTCATATAACATTACATGTATTTTAAATCACTAAGAATCTAAATACATGAATTATAAGAGAATACTTAGAAAAAATTAACTTCTATATGAGTAAATACGTCACAACATTGTTGCCTTCGATGGAGAATGCCCAACCAAGGAAGGAAACAACATCAACATACCCTAAAAAATAAAAACCACCTCATTAGAATCATTATAAACCTTAATCCTAACCCTAATAGTGTTTATTTTTTGTGGGAGAAGGAAAAATATGGGACAAGGAAAGGTAAGAATAGAGGAAAAAAATAAGGAATAATGAAGGTTTTACCACTCAAAATTGCTATAAATGTTTTGGAGAATAGGCTTTAAATCAGGATGAAGGGAGGAGAAGAGCTACCTTGGTATACCCTCCTTTCAGGTAGACGCAATAAAGAATAAAGGAATTAAATATCCCTTTAATTCAAAATATGTAAAAGTCACAAAATCATGGTTTTAATAATATAAGATTATTTTTTTGGTTTGGTTGAACTGTTTTGAAAACCATGTGGGGGACACTAGATAGCCACAACACACACATGATTTGGATAAAATATTATAAAAACATGAACCAGTCCTGTGAAATCATTCTATTAAATTGAAAACTCCCACCACATGCTTGTCAAATGGATTTCGTAACAAAGATCAAGCAGTGCGCCAGACAACCCCCCACAAAATGTTAAGCTACACGGTTTTCATTAGGACTTGCATGGTTCATTTTGAACCATGTGTTCCCTATGCACACTAATCTTCCACGTTAAAAATTGAACTAAGGACTCTTATACTAAGGGTGCCTACACAGTTCATATTAAAAAATGCATACCAACCCATGTATATAAGGAACCCCTAATAAGGTTCATTCGCATGGATTACCAAATCATGTAGTGTCCGTACCAAAATCATGAAACTAATTAAATATTTAATAATTTTAAATCTTCTGAAAAAAATACCCAAAAACATAAATTACCCAAAAATAGGATAAAATAATATAAAATAATAAATAATGGTGTCATGAGGATGACACATTTATTCCCTCCATAACACTTTCTACCCCTAAAAAGTCATTGGTATAAATACATGTATGGAACGACGGAAAAATTAATGAAGGCCCTAAGAATAAAGAAATATTGAACAAGATCCATCCTTTAAAAATATATCAAAATCCTCATTCGACATCAAAAACCTCACGTAGAAACCAATCCATAGTCATTCAATAAGGGACTCTAAAGAGATGAAAACTGAACACAGGTCTCCCCACCATTTAGAAATGATCCAAAATGGTGGACTAATGATAGCCTATCCTATAATTAGAGAATCATTGTGACAACTATGATTCAATAATTCAATAGAGAGAAAAACCAAATTCCACCAATTGTGTGCATCAATAAAGGATATCTCAACTCCAAAAAGGAATCACCATCCACGAAACAATTGGAATACCACAAAACCATGAAACATCCAAAATATAAATATTAGGTCATATAAATTAACCTCAACCATTAAATCAAAAAACCCTAGAACGGTCCAATAAAAACATGTATTAATTAGATAAAAACATAGGATCTATCCTTTGATTACAAAATAGAGTGGAAGGGGTGATCTAGGACCTCATATCTAGGTTACCCTCTCATAGTGAACACGACATGATCCAAACTGACATCATCTAGTGGATAATATCAACTTGTTTTATACATGTCTTAGTCACCAAAAACACACACCCATGTCATTCCCATTACCAAACCAATGAACCATAAGTCATCCATATCCCCACTAAAAATGAAATTATAAAAATAGTCACATAATTCATGATAAAAGGGCCATGGACATTCCAAGAAACAATCATTATAATAAGATAAACCAAATATCCTTCAAAATAAAAGACTCAAAAAATCCACCATAAGGCCAAAAAGTCTCTAAAACCATCAAAAAAATTCTAAAAACTGATCATCACCCCATAACCAAAGAATATTGATTCTATACAAAGAACCAACATTGCACCACCAAAAAAGGACAATGACACCCACTACTCTATTTGATGTTGGGGAGGAAGAAAGATAAAAAAAGGAACCATTGATATAAATAATTCCCTACCTTTAATCAAGACCATTCTAGGATATATCAATTGACATGACACATGAACCCAACCATGTCATTAATCCCAAGGAAAACCAAATAGACCCAATAGAAACATAGGGAAATCACAAAATGTTTCTTCTTAAATCATGAATCCATGACAAGGAGTTCTGAAACGTCATTTTAAAATCATACTCACATTTTAAATGATTTTTAATCCTTAATTACTTAATTGAAAACATTTACAAAAAAATCACTAACCCCCCCCCCCTAATTTCAAAGAACTTCACCCCTTCCTAAAATGTTTAAAATTAATTAACTAGTAAATTTTCATTTTAAAATCAACCATATTTGAAAACACGCTTAAAAAGGGATTAAAAACATACACTTAAACCATCAATAAATTTTAAAAACTAAAATTCTTACTAGGATTTATAATGAAATCATCTATTTTTAAAACATTCCTAAATTAATTCCTAAAAAACAAAAGTGATTTTATTTCCTTTAAAAATGATCCCTGGACTATTTTTATAACCAAAAAATCATCTATATTTCATAATAAATTCGTCCACTTGAAAAAGGAAAACATCTCATGAAAACCATGTTCACTTTACAACTATGTCCTAGGTATTCATTTAAAACTAAAAAAAGTTTCCATAAATCCCCAAAATTTTACAAAAAATTAGTTTCAAAAAATTCATATAAAATGAGGAATCATAGAAAATTTACTAAGAGTCAACATATCTTAGGACCCACCATGAATCTTTTCCCATTAAGGAGAACCACTCAAACCAGCCTGAGAAATAATGGGTCTAAATAGTATAATTGAACATGATGTAGGACTATGATTCACTTGGATACCTGGTTTGATAAACCATGATCTATTCATGCAAAAATTCTAGGTATGTTTATAATATCCAAATCTTGGTCACTACATAGTTTATCAATTCATGGAAGCTAACCTCATGCCACTGGTCCTTTATCTCATATTCATCCAAAATACTAATAGAAACCATCAAGGAAAATCATATTATACTAATGAGTACTAAAAACCATCAATCATAATTTAAAATGAAATCCCAAATTAGAAATTCAAATCCCAACTATCCATGATGACTCAAGATCCATAAAAATTGTGATAATAAAGAATTTATTCATGACCAACCTATGGGGTCCTAATAACAATACTAAATCTAACCTACCATGAAATGCCCACGTCAAAAAGAGATTGATTCTTGAGCTTAGGCCCATATCATGAAACCCAGTCTAGGGTGACTTTTGTTGATAATTATCCTATTATGATCCAATATGATCTAATATTTTCTACCACTAGGTAGGAAGGTAATTCTCAATCCCCATTGGATGTAATCTAGTGCAAGGGTATCATGAAAATGTACATCGGAATGGTTTCAACCACACATAATTATAATAATAATCCAACAATAAAAACTACCAAGAAACTGTCATGACCATATAAAAATATAAATTAAATGTGAAGAAATTAAATAAATAAAAAACCATACATGGAATAATGACATAAAAGTCTATCCAAATATATAACTGAGTAAAGTACAAGAGAAGAAAAAAATACATCAAGCTGAAAAATCCAATATAACAACCGAATGGAAAATGCGTAAAACTCCAACATCACCACTAATGGACCATGATCACTCAAAATATCCAACTCATAAATCAACGTAATAGCCTAAACATCAAGGAATGGTAACATAACTAGGCACCTGAAATATAAACATAGTAGCTATATACACCCAGATCAATATGTAGGGTGTGATCTAAACATGCCCGGAAATATATCACAATGGTGTAAATTGAATTTCCTTCATAAAACATTTCATACATGATATTTTGATCATAATGTATAAAAACATAGTTCTTACCTAGGTTTATAAAGGAATAAAAGTAACATTCCCTACCAAAAATATAAAATATCCATCCTTTCTTAAGTAAAATAAGTGATGGAAAATCCCCTTTGATTTAATCATTTGAAAACTATGGAAATATAACATTTAATGTTATTTAAAACAAAACCAATTTTTCAATTCAACACTCTTTCAGTTTCACGTCATAGAAATCCAATTCCCCCCCCCCATAAACCATGAGTCTATTCATTTAAAACCACAGTTCCTGAACCATTTTAGAAATTAGTTTAAAAATAAACAAAAAGGGAACTCAATCTAAAATATAATCACAACCTATGACCAAGGTCTTGATAACACATAAAAAAATAAACTCAACCAATAATTAGTTCCACACAATCAAGAATTAGGGTATATAAATTAATTAAAGGATTGTATTCCAAAAACATCCTAAAAAGGACCTAATTGTAATTGGAAACTCCCTACGACTCTAGTACCAAAATCTGATCTAGTGACATGAACCATAGGATATCACTAAATAAATTATCTATCTCAGTATTCTTAATAAACTATTTTATCCCTCTAACCATATCAATAGTTATCAAGTAATCATGGTAACATAATCCATCCTGGAGTACTTGACATTTATGAAAAATGACCCCCTAGTAAGAGAACAAACTACACTAAGGTTTTTCACTTATCTGAACCCCTAAAAAATATATAGGATTCCCATGACATGTAAAATAAAGGTGGGAAAATAAAAAAACCCTCACATGGAACAAATAAAAATAATTTTAAATAAATGTCATCAAACCTATTATGCCCATGTACAAAACCAACCCTTTTTCATGTCTATGTATTACCATTACACTAAGAGATGACAATATAAAACATACCCCAATGCTTCATAATCCATAATGGAATTCCAATTTCAAGAGGTTTCAATTGAGGGTCTAAATTGTTTTAGAAAATAGCTTCATTAGTGCCAATTAGACTTTCAAAAAGTGGTTTAGGATATTAGGCTATTTTACACCATTTGAAATACCATTTCAAAATATCCCTTGAAATAAAATTATAAAATATCACTTTGAAATTCACGTTGAAACTAAAAAAATTAAATTAAATATTTATAAAGTATCAAACAACTGATAAATTCTTCAAAACACTATAAATATAGGACATCACACCACTTTTTATCAAGAAAAAATTTATAACGTAAAATATTTTATTTAGAAGTAAATAAATTCAAATCACCCTTTGAAAACCATTAAATCCATTTAAAGGATCCACTCTTGTAGTATAATAAGAAAGAATTTTAAATCACTAATCATCACATAACATGAATTATAATAAAAATTTAATAGAAACACTAACCTCTTTGAAGTGGAAATGTATTACAACACATCTCCTGGGATTTGGATCACCCATCAAAGGAAGGAAATATCCTCTATATCCCTTATATAATCAAAATCCAAACATTAGACTCATTAAAAACACTAATCCTAACCCAAATATTAGTTAGGGTTTGGGGATAATTAAAATAGATGGGATATTGAAATGTCCAAAGAGAGGAAGAGAAACAATGACTGAAAGTATTACCCATCAAAACTGCTTGAAATATGAGGTAAAAGAGGCTTGAAATTAGTAGGGTTGGAAGAGAAGATCTCCCTTCATTCTCCCCACCTTTAGCTAAACCAAATAGAGAAGCAAATAAGGGGATATAAATTTACTTTTTAGGAGGGAAAATAATTTTTTTTAATAATATGGGTAACTTACATGGTTTGGCCACACAATTTAGAAAACCATGAACCAACCTTGTGGGAGACACTGGATTGGAACAACACACTCACATGGTTTGGTTTCCTGATTAAGAAAACCATATACCTACCAAGAAAAATCGATTTTTCATGTTGTAGAAACCTATCATAAATTTTTTACACTATTTCCATTACTTTTTTTAATCTTTGTTCAAGACAAACCCTACATAAATGTAGGTCACATGGTTTCCACTAGGACTCACATGGTTTGGCTAGATCCATGTGTTACCAATGCACACTAATTGTGCATGTTCAAAAATGATCCAAGGAACCATAGATGTTAGGGTACACACATGGTTTGGAATAACTATTAATGTTTACTTGTGTGAGAAAAGGAACCCCAATGGAAGGTTCATCTACAAAATTTACTAAACCATGTAATTATCGGGTACAAATATTGTAATATAGGAAAAATTATAGACTTTTAATGTTTCAAAGAAAGAATTCCCAAAAATATAAGTTTCCCCTATATAATATGAAATAATTGAAAATGATAAACAATAATTACATGAGTGTTTCAATTATACACAATTACAAAACAAGGTTCTTATATGAAACTTATATGTTATTTTACTATTCAGTAAAATTTCATATTTTTCCTACAAATACTAAAAAATCAACCTAAGATAATTTCAATGGGCTGATTCCAAAAATTATATCTGCTTTATCAAAATAATTTTTTTAATATGATAAGTTTAATTTATAAATAAAATCCTTATTTATTAAAAAATCATGTTTTTGTGACATAATAAAATTTATTACTCTTAAAAAATCATTATTATTTTATAAAATTATGTATCATTTATATAAAATTAAGTGGTGTTTTAGAAAACCTTTTTATCCAAATAATATTTCTCTAATTTATTATAAAAATTCATCTTAATAAAAATAAAACATAATCATTTTAACAAAAATATGATCATGGTTTATTTATTTCAAACATTTATTGTATCATTTTTAAAAAATTCATTTTACTGACTACTTGCATTAATTTATTAAATCTATCATTGATATAATAAATTTCATGTTTTCATTATCATTTTAAATATTAAACTCATGTCAATTTATAAAGAAATTTTCATTTATAAAATTATGTGGTGTTACAACTCCAGAATGTTGCACAACTCTATCACTAAATTCAAAAAACTCCACACTTGTGAAAACATTCTTCTATTATGTCGATTTTCCCTGAATCTTCTTGAATACATTCAATTGATTCCAAAACCACTTCTTCATGAATGGTGTTGAGACTACAGGTTCCAAGAACTCTTTCCTCATTCTCTTGTAAACAAAAAAATCAAAAATGTTCAAAAGTCACTTTGAAGTATTTTTTCCAACAAATGGATTTAATATTTCAATGTGGGTTTTCTAGAGAAATAATATTATATTAAAAAATCAGGTATGATTTTTTTAATTCAACACATGATGTTTGAGATTTATCAAGGAATTTGGGGATTTTTATGGTTGATGAGTTATTTAAATATTGTTCTAGTAAACAAGAATCTAAACCCATGATTTATGAATATAATAGAATTCATGGAATAATGTTCTCTTCTAATCAAAAGTTGATAGATGTGAAAAAAAAATAACACTCAATATGGTTATTCATAATCTCTTTTATTATGGAAGGTCCAAATTTATAGGAAAATATTTAGTTGAGTGTAAATATGAAAAATCAAGAAAAATTTATACAATGAAGAGTAACATGTATAGAGTATCATAATGATATAGTTAATAAAATGGTGGTCAGTTATTCTTTCAAAATGATGAATATGATATAACCACTAATGTTGGAAAAATTACCAATTCAAGAAGAAGATTAATATTTTGTGATCATTGTTGGGTTTACAGAGGCTATTGGTAATTTATGAGATTATTGTGGTTCATAGTGAATAAATTTAAATCTTTAAAGATTGGTGGAAGGAATATTTTTAATGGTATATAACCCTTTTAAAAAAATCTAGAGGACTGTTTTTTCACAATATAGTGTGAAGTTAAAGAAACATTTTTAATATTTGAATGAACGATGTGGGAGATGTCACCAATAATTTCATATCACTAAATAATTTCTCATCATCCAACAAGTTCAATAGTATCATCAATAAGAGGATAATGTATTTTAGGTTAGATACAATATAAAGAAAATATGTAATAAAAATCAACTTGAAATAAGAATAAGAAAGATGTTGTGAATCCGTTGTAGATTATTGAAACTAGAATGGGTGGAAAAATATGTCTACTCAATAAAAAGGATGAAGAGGTGACGTCAATAATAATTTATTAGAGAAATAAATGAGTTGAAATTGATACTATTTTAGGATATTAATGTCAATTTTTTGAAATTTAATAAGTAAAGAGTGGTAAAAATAAATTGACTTAATAATTCCATAATAATTAAGTAAATAAATAGATAATTTATACCAATTTGAAATGGGATTTTGAGTATAACTTTCCAGATATATGTTGTTTTAGTCAAATAGAGACTTCAATAAAAATCCATGGTGGTTGAAGAATAATTATAATCCTTCAATCATCAAACTCTATAGTATGATTATTTCCCCCCCCCCCTCTCACTTTTTATTTGGGTGTTGTTGTAAAATAGAGAGGAATATAATATAAATCACTTTGTATTTAATCCATTTTTTATTTACAAAGGAGGATAATCTAAATATATTTGTTTTAATTAATGGAGGATAAATCTCTTATTTAGGAGGACCATGTATTTTGAGAGAGTTATAAAAAACGGTAAGCAATTAATTAAGTATGTGAACTATTCTAATATGTTTGGTGAGTGTGTTCTTTAAGAACTTTTTATACATAGGTTCAGCAGATATTTTTTGAGAAATAGAAGAATAATTGATTCTAAGATGGTATCAAGAGGAATAAAAAGATGTGGAAATAATAATTCAATTCATTTTTTGGATATAATTATATTATTGATTGGTGTTATTATTTCCTAAACTAATTTCACTCTATGAGTATTATAACTATTGAATAATTATTCATTTCTAAGTGTGACGGGTTTGAAAGTGATTTATATTCCTTGGTTAACAATAACATCTAAAGAGGGATATTTTTTATATCAAGAATTATTTTTGGATATTATTGATCCCATAAATAATAATGTGACCTTGGGGATATTTTTGGGACCCAAGGATACTTTTATGTGATATATAGTTGATTATGTATTCTCCAATATATGGTATATTTCTAGAAAAGAGTTTTATAGAGGAATAGAAGTTTATATATTTATTATTTTGGGTTTTGTTTTCAATTCATAAATCATATTCAAACTCAAATAAAATAAATTTTGTTAAGTGATGTTAATGTTTCTTGGGAGTTTTGAGGTTTTTGGAAAAGCTCTAGAGAAGTTTAGTAGTATTCTAGAGGTTTTTAGATTTTAGTTGAACTGAATCTATAAAAATGCTTATGCCCCTAAGTTTAAGTATTTTCTTCTATGGTGCATAAGGTATTTTTTCTAGGAGACCAAATAATTTACAAAGGAAATAAACTACCTATGTGATTAAGTTTTTTTACTCTTATAAGACCTAAAAAATTTAAAAGTCAAGAACCCACACCTAAAAGTAAAAGTATGTGAATGTAGAAGAGTTGATGAATTAGAAAAGGAAAAAACATACTCTGATATTTATGTTTTTATATTCAGTACATAAGTTTTTATCAGTGAGTTGGAAGGATGTAAAAGTACTCTATATGGGGTTATTGAGTAAATTTGTTGTGATGTATAAGTATTTTTTATTCTTACGTGATGTATTTTAAAATATTAGGTGATATATATCAATTTTTTTGAATATGTAATATTTTTTTCTAATATTCACTAGAGATTATTTAAAGTGAGAATCTAATTTTTGATACATGAGACTTATTATTTCTTACAAAATTATTGGTAAGAGTATATATAATAATTTCTATCTAGTGTGTATGTTCTTATACATGGTCAAAATATGATATCTATGAAACTTTATAGGGGGTTTTGGAAATTATAGGGGGTTTAGAAGAAGTATTTCTAATAGGTAGAGAAGGGTTTATGGGTTTTTTCAAAAATCAGATGATTCTAAATCTAGTATTTATGGAAAACATATAATTATTAAAATTATGATTCAAGCAATGGAGAAATATGGTTTACACCATAGAAATGATATTGCATCATGGCATGTAAAGTTAATGAAATTTAAGAGGGTACTCATAACATGATGAACAACAATGAATATTATGGTTTTCACTTTTCTATGAAAAAAAATGGTTTTAACTATGAAGAAACTTATTTCATTGTAAAGGTAAAAGATTTTTTTAAAATATATTGATAAAACTAGTTTTTCATTTCATCAAGAATATATTCATGCCATAAATTATATTATTTTCCACCTAGATAGATCCAATTATTGAAATATAAGAATAATAAGTTCTGGATAAGTTTAATAATAAGTTGAAAGAAATTTATGGTTTGAATTTGAGTTTAGAATTTAAAATTGAATATGAAGAAGAATTCTTTGTTGTGTTAACTATATGAATATGTTCTTGCATATAATGAAATGAAGATGAGTGTCGTTTGTTATAGTTTAGGATGTAAAAAATAATTATCAAGTGAAATACATGCAGATATATATATAGAGATAGAGTTATCATGAAGATAATTGAAGTTAGTGAAAAAGAAAAATTGTGTTTTGTAATTATGTCCAAATAGAAATAGGATACTTACAAGTAGTGAAAGTAAGAGGAGTAGAAAAGAATACTTATAGTAGTGCATGTAGAAGAATAATAATATAAAGAACACTTTTTCTTGTGTTTAATCATCACTTTAATATCATTTGGTTAAAAAGGAATACAGTCACACTTATTCTTAATAAAGAATAAGTACAGTAGCACTATAATTTTTTTAGGATTAAACTATTCAAGGATGAAGGATTATCCCAACCTCAAAAAATAAAAGATATAGAAGTAATAAGTTTGATCAAGAAAGAAACCTATATTCTTATATTAGGAGATAAAATTGTAAATATTATGTTATTATGATTAAAGGATAAAATATACTCATTTGTATCTACGATGGTGGTTATAGTGGATCATATGGTTTATGTTGAGTCGTGATCAGACCAAGGATTAACTACTCATTTTCAGTAGTGACCCTTGTGTTAGTACCGGTTGCACGGTGGAAATAGGAAGTCATGGTAAATTAAAAAAATTCTCCACTATCAAAGTTATAATTTTACTATGGTAAATAAACAATTGATAAACAACCCAAGGATATCATGTGATTTAATTAATCATGTGACATCTAGATTGAAATTGTACCTTATATGATTTTTATCGAATGCATGTTCTGCTATTTTTCAGTGATCATTAGTTGAATGCACTGAGGTTTTATCCCTCTATATCATCCGCACATTGTTCAAGAACCTTCTAGTAAAACTATAATTAGTATCTAGGTTCTAGTGAAAAGAATCAAAGATGCTTTTAATGTTTTCTCAGTTATCAGGGGTCCGTATCATTGATCTGAGACAAAGAGCATGGTTGAGGGTGTTTAGATCTCTTATTTATGACCCTATAATTTGGGAGATCATAAATATAGGATCTCAAATTCTAGGGAATGAATAATCCATGGAATTTGGGCTTCTCATAGATTATAAGGATTGATTTAGACTCTTAAAAATTTCGCATAGGCCCTCTTATAACTTAACCCATCTAAATAATCCATAAATGACATTAAATGACATAGTATTATGTTATAAATGACATTTATATTTAATCACATACTTGTAACATTAAATATATGTTACATATTAAAATTTGATCCATCAACTTGACTTTATTCTCCCATTAAGTGCTTTAAGATCCATGAATAATAATATTCATTCAGAAAAATTATTTTCTATTCACATAATAACTTTTGAATACAATGAGTAAGTAAATTCAAAATTTATTACTCTAAACTTGAATAATGTTTAATTAATTTATTTCTTGGTGATCATTCGAACTCGAACATCACCCGGACCTCATACTAGGGACCACTATGTCCTAAAATCATATTCACTAGAATATGAAAAAATTTTGAATACTCATAATGTGTGACCCTTTACGACATTATATTGATAGTAGTGAGTATCACTCATAGACTGAGAGTGGATTATAGAAATACATAAAGGTCCCTAAGAAGATAGGGTGTAGTCATAGTAACTACAACCTATCCTATGAGCACACACTTTGTAATATAATATCTTTTTCACATGATAGCCCATGAATAAATATGCATAACATATGTCATCATCCGTGATTTATTTATTATTTCCATAACATTACTGGATAGACTTACACTATTTTACCATATCCATGTATTTAGTTCATCCACTACCATCCTAGTCAACTAGGATGGATATATCACTTCCTCTACTTGGAAGGGATAAGACCTATCTTAATCATTCAACCAATTTCATACCAGCAATGACATATTTGATACAATCTACCTCACAAAAATCATAAATTTCATGTTTTTGTCATGCATAATGTTATGTGATGAAATGACACATATTTATAATGATCTCAAGTCAATAGAACAATACACATGCCTATATACGGTAACAACCAATCGCATCTAAAATATTTGGTGATCTTATTGGTAGGTTAGTCATGATCTCATCATAATATAAGAATGTAATTATAGTAAGTACCAATGCTTCTGATCCTCAAACACCTAATACTAAAACATCATTTTTCCCAATCAAGATTATGTATTTTGGCCAAATAACATATATTTAATATTACTATCATATTATATCAAGGTTATCATTATATATAGGAACTTCTATATACTTTTGATAAGATATGTAATCAAATGATGTTACCGTGTATATAATATATGTTGAAATAATGTTACTATCATGGTAAGAAAAAAACATGTTTATATATCATATTGTTTATATATAATTGTAATCAAATTATATTTAGGTGTTTGGTCCAGGAAACCAACTCACAACACTCCCACTTTCACTAATGACAATTATTAACAACTCTCAACCCACTAGCTCTCACATAATAATCTTACTTCTACTGGGATATAGACTTATCCAAGGGGTTTTCTATGATATCCTTTATGAAGACTCTAATAAATATTACTTTCCCACTTTTTGTAAAATCCATCAAGATATGAAATTCCAAAGTGTATTATTTGTTTACTTATGTGACCTGGGATCCTTGTAATGTATCGTTGTAACTTTATTATCATAGTATAATATAATAGGGTCAATGATTCAAGGTACAATCACAATATCTGAGGTAATGTTTTGTATCTAGACTACTTCCATAGCTATAGAAGAAGATTCTATATAATCATATTCTTTTGTACAATCTAAGACCATAGGTTTCATTAAAATCATACAACTCATTACACCACTATTCTAGAAAAATGAATATTCTATATATGATTTCATGCCATCATGATCTATCTAGAAGCTAGCATCAATTTATAAACTCACAACTAGATCCTTATCTTCTATTTACATCAGGAACATATCCTTTATACATCTCAAGTAATTTTTCGTAGTTTTTATGGATTCCCAAATAAGTTATCATGTATTAGCTTGATAGCTTCCCACCAGGCTCAAAGGAAAGGCAATATAAAACCTAGTACATAAAATGGAATACATGATATATTCCATTGAATGGATTATTCCCATACTCCAAATATCCACTTGTGTTTACAAAAAAATTCTTATAGATATTTATTCCATGTGACATTGGAAAACATCCACTCTTGGATTTTTCCATATTTTACTATTTGAGTAATTTCTTAATATATGTACTTTGACTTAACCTATGAAACCTATGAAATCTCTTTTCAAATATCTTTATCCCTATAATATTAGTTGGTTCACCAAATTTTTTCTTGGTTAAAAAATAATTTAACTAATTCTTTATTTATTTTAATACTTTTACTTAATTTTCCACAATTAATATGTCATCAACATATAATACTAGTAAAATAATTTCATTCCCACTAACATTCTTATAGACACATGGATGTCTTTAATTATTGATGAAACCGAGTTTTATTATGGTTCTATCAAAATGAACATTCCACAATTATAATTCATGCTTCATTCTATAAATGGATATTTACATCTTGAATACATTATTATCACTCTTTCACATTATAAACCTCTAAAGTTGTGTTATATAGACATATTCAGATGACCCCCATTTAGAAAAGTAGTTTTGAAATCCATTTTCCAAATAACATAAACATGGAAGGCTTTTATTATAAGTTATATTATGTGGGATTTTAGCACTATAACTGATGAAAAAAATGTCATCATAGTCAATGCTTTGGTTTTTTCTGAAATACATCATATCTAGTCATTCTTTATAGGTACTTACATTACCATTAAAGTCCAATTTTTCTAGGAATTCATATTTACACCTAATATGTATTACATCATCTAAAGGTTCTACCAAAATCAAAATTAATTTTGGTATATGGACTCCATCTTGGAATTCATATCTCCTTTCCATTTAGCAACATCATTTCTATCTACAGCCTCCTTATAGGTTATAGGTTCATCATTCTCTAAGAGTAATGTCTCACCTACTCTAAGATAATAAAATAATATCTCTTTGTTTATCTAACATATCTAGTCTAAATTCATAGTACTTGTGTCTCAATGACATATTTATCTCCCACTTTCGCTTTTGAATACTATTCACATACCAACTCTTATGCATTTAGAGAATTAAATCCATCAAATATTTCCATTAAAAATGGTTTCCTTTTCTAGAAATATATCATATCTCTCCACAATAACTTTTCTATCTATGTGGTTATATAAGTAATATCCTTTAATTTTATTAGGATAAACTATAAATATAAACTTAATTCTTTGATATTCTATGTTCTCATTCATTATTTTCTATAAGGATTCCCCAAAACCCCATACATCTATATTTGATAGAGTGGGTTTCATTACATAACATAACCCATATTAAATATTATTTTCTACCTTAATTGTTACTCAATTCAATGTATAATCTATTTTTTGTAGTGAATATAACCAAAAGGATAATGGTTGATTTTCTTGAATCATCATCAATCATATTATGTCAATAAAGGTATGATTCCTCTTTTCACTTAAACCACTCTACTGTGGTGTATAAGGATGAGTGAGTTGGGATAGTATCCCACACTCCTTTAAGTAACTGATAAAAGATTGGTTCATATATTCTCTACCTCAGTCTAGGTAGAGTTTTTTGTCATATTACCAAGTTTTTTTTATACTTCATTCAGGTATTCCTTAATAATATTAAAGGAATAAATATTATAACTAGTTATGTAGATATATTCAAAACAACTGAAGTCATTAGTAGAATTTATGAAGAACGAAAAACCCACCACTTTCCTCTAGTTTAAATGTACCACATACATCAGTATGAATCAACTATAGTAGTTCTGTAGCTCTTAATCCCTTTCCAATGAAAGGATCTTTGGTAATTTTCCATGAAAAACAATAGTAGCATATATCTAGGGGTATTAACTCAATATATTATAAACACCCTTCTAAATGTAATTTTAATAAATCCGTCTCATTTAGATGAAAAATAATGAAGTTCCACAGGTGGGTAGGGTATGTGTCATTATCTCTATATCTTTCATTGATTTTGATGACCTGTTTTTCATGATCAAGTATATACAATTCATTATTAAGAAGTTCTATACCATAAAAAATGTTATCCTTGGTAAGGTTCATAATAAAATTTTCATAATGTATAAACCAAACTACTAGTGAAATCAATATTATAATATCCATTGTTCATATTTTTAGCCTTACAACATTTAATTCTTAGAGATCCACCTCACCCTTTTTAATCATCTTGAATCTAATTGGTTCCAATATTTTAAAACAAATGATTGAGTCACATTTTTAATAAAATACACAACTTTTAATGAAAAATATATATGAATTATAAGCATATCTTTGCTTCCTCTTCAAAGATGTAAAATTATTGTTACTGTGGATCTTCCTTCCACAAGAAAAATAGATAGATTCCTACTCATTTTCTCCCTCTATATCTTTGGATTCTTGGAGGAGTGGTGCAATTTTTTCTTTTTCTTGGACTTATCATTTAACCCCTTATCATTTCATTTATTCCTCATAATAACTATTAGGATTGAAGAGTTAATATTCTTCATTTCTTTATCTTCTTGGAAAACTAAATCCAATAGATATATAAGTGAATTATTCATATTATTCTTGTTATAATTAATGATGAATGTTGAGAATATAGGTATTAAAGAGGATATAATAATATCAATGGATATTAATTGATTCACTCTGAATCCAAGGGAAAAAAACTATCAATATACCTAATTATCTTGAGTACATAAGGTCCTTCTTCACTCCCTTATGTTGACGTACAACTATGTAGTGAACAAGAAATGTCATATATTTATTTTCATGATCACTCTTTCTAAAGATATTAGAGGTGATTTATAATTTTTTATGCATATTCTTCCCTGATAATTTATTGCATCTCACTGTACATAGATGATAATATACTACACTGTACATATAGAAAAACTTCTATAGGATTATTATTTTTAACTTAATCCACATTTCTTGATCCCATAGAGGGAACGTCAGGAAGTTGATATTCCATTACATATAGCATCCTATATTGGAATCATATTATTCAAAGTACCTGTACAACTCCTGGGACTTATTTACAGTTATGATATTATCATTATAAAATATTTATCACAATGAAATTTAATTGGTGATGGTTTCTATTTTATTTTCAATAAGTAAATATTCCATTCCAATGGCCCAAAGGACTTCATTTTTAATTGATTTTTGATAATCCACCTTTCAAAGGGTGAGGTGGAACCCTTTAAATAAGTAAATATAAACGATTAATAATTTTATTGAATGCCAATATAAATTACCAAATTATTAATCCATGAATTTATCCCACTATTTTATAGAATCCTATTTTCCCTAAAATACTATATTTGGAATTCTCATTCTACTGAGTATTCTAATTTAATTGATCCTTAAAACTTATCCTCATCTGACATAACCCAACCCAATGTGTCCTCACCTAGAGTAGCAGTAAGTTGAGTGTTCCACCCCAATCCCACCTCTTAAAAGATAGGGTTTGGTGACTAGAATTGAGTATGAATGTACACACATGGGAGGTCTTATACATTCGTAACCGATAACAACAACATATCTTCGATGAAACAAAAACAATCAATATCAGTATGATATACATAAATGATCAAATGAACTAAATGTAACACATACATGTGATATATATTGAAATCAAAAATATATAAAATATGAACAGTTAATATAATAAGGGAGAAATAAACTCCCAATCACCTAAAAAGGAGAACATATGAATTGCTAATAATTGGTGGCCCTCATAGAAATTTGGATCCTACCATGAACATATCCTACTATAATGACCTCCTAATACCCCCAATTCTCTCCCAATAATGAATTCCCCATGTTCATTGGTAATTGACTCCAAAAAATCTATGATAACCCTACTATCACAAAACAATTTCTGACTTGTACATCATATGTAAATACACACCACGTATATGCCCAATGCCTGTGTAGGGGTGAGAACAAGCATACTTAATAGGATACCTTGAAAAAATAAAGACAGAAATAAGTAGAAATATACTCTATTCTTGGTATTAGAGGTTTTCATGATGAGGATAAAATGTAATTATAATATCAATTTAGCTAATCGTTCTCAGCACTAAGGAGTATCTGAAAGGAATTCAGGAAGAATAATCTTAATTAACTAAAACACTAGATGACACAGGGATGATAATAAGTAATGGTAATCACATCTCCAAACCTAAAAATCCATAATAAATGAGTATGTGGTGGTTCTAGGAACATTAAAGATACAAAAGGCCAAAATTTGACATCAAATCACAAATGAAACTCATAGGATATCAAGGAATCACAAGTATCACAAAAGTTAGAACTGTATAGGTTTTCAGTAGCCACGCTGCTTCTAAACTACATGAAGGTATGTTTACTCAACCTTAGATCACTCTCACCTATAGAGGTATCATCTGATGCCTATGGTAAAAGGATGGTCCCAGGTGTGGTCACACAAGGTACTCAATTCTCAGAGAATAATCTCAAACTTTTAATCAACCAAAACAGACACAACATTATAAATTCCAACCAAGAAGTTGAAAGAAATATATATGGTTATTCCATTAGTTAATACTAGAGGATCCCTTACCCATGACTATGGGTGAAATAAAAAATTTATTTTTGGATATATGTCTCGTATGAGATCTATAAATTGGAAGAATACCAAATTCATAGATATAGGATATCTACCCTGTAATGTGGGAGAAATACTAACTCTATCTGATTCTGCAAGTATAGGATCTAAACCTTGTACTTATGTGGTTGATATATTAAATCCTCAGGATGATCCCAATCCCAATAGGTGAAATAACTACCCCACTTGGAAATAATGTGGGATAAATAAGCCTAAAACTGAAATATTCTAGACCAAGGGAAAGTACAAGGTCTATCCTTGGGTTATACAATGTGTTTTATGAAGTTAGTCACCTAGTCAGGTTTTATCATCATATATATCATGTCTCAACTACAAATTCGTGGAAGGAAAAAAGACCACATGGTGTGAAATTCATATTGAGGTACTCATCATATACCTCATTTCCCCAAGTCATGTGCCTTCAAGGGTACATATGATGCATCCTAGAAAAGATGATGTGCGGACACACAAGGGTACCATAACATATACATCCAATACATACTGAGCTATTCAGGTAGCATTCACAAAATTTGTGGATTAGTCACTTAGAAGTGTGATATTTAATTCTAACCTAAATTCCAAACACCCCAAAAAATTATCTACACGTCATGTGCTCTTCCAAACAATACATCATGTAATTGAGAAATTTATAGACTTATAGTTCCATGATGAATATTCTAAATCTTGTGCCTCTTTTTTTTAATATTCCATAAATCATTGTGAAAAACTCAAAAGATTTGTTAGTTGTCATCAAATCTCATTCAGAATTTGGATTTGGTCCATTTTTCATTGAATTAACTAACTCCCTTCACGATTTAACTATCATTCACCCCATCGAATGGAAAACCCCACAATCCAAATGTCTCTTCAAGTTATACCATCATCCATGATCCATAATAACATCACCATCCTTAGTATTGAGAAAAAATAAAGTATCACATATCTAATATTGATTAAATGGTGGTATCAAATAGTTAGGATAGTTGAATCACTGACAAAGAATGAATGTAAAACATGAACACGTAATTAATGGAGGGGAAAATTCAACAAAACTCAAAAAACAAGTAACAATGAAGACAATGAATGATATTTCTTCATCTATAATGAAAAGGGATGATGGAAATAATAAATTATATCAATGTTCAATGTCAAAAATTGTAATTAAAAATTTTAAATAAAACTAGGAAGTTGATAGCGTCATGATATTCTTGAATTCTAATTTAATTTAAGGAATAATTAAATATAGATTCACAAGAATATAACTAATAGGGAAATTCAAATAATAAAAATACCAACCTCAAGTATTGATCGATCATTTGTGGAGAAATAATTTGAATGTGATGACAATGAGAATTACACTACGTTCTTCATTAGATCCATGAATAATTAAAATCAATTGACATTGATCCTAAATCTTGAGTTCAACCAAAAACATCCCCACCATTTGGAGTTCTTTCTCCCTGTCTCAAAATTATATAGGGTTATGAGGAAAACCCTAGAGACTCACATAATAGATGATTAAAGATACAATCAACATGTTAAATATTAAATCAATTAAACTTAATAATTTAATTCATTTAATCATTATCAACTATTAGTAATTGTGCATCACCACAAAACTCGATGAAAATGAGAATCATATTGTGCATGAGGTAAAACGTACACTCCAAATCCAACCATGGGCTTGGTTTCCCCATTCGAAATTCAATTTAAGAGATAAAAAAATTCTCATAAACACTTGTTCTCAGAATAAAAATAATATAATACTTTTATTGTAAATTTTTTGAGTCCACATAACACTTTTATTTCCATGTCGGATCAACTGTGGAAAAAATTCCATAACAAAAAACCAAAAAAAAACACTCTGAATTTTTTTTAAGGCCAATAAATATGGTCAAATAACTATTCTACCCCAATTGAGGTCCTAGGACTTCAAAAATAAAAATCTATCTGAGTCCCACTCAAGTAAAAAACTTGTGTCACTACATCCTCTCCACCTTAAAAAATTTCATCTTTGAAAGGAAAACAACTGGGGAGGAAGAATAGTAAGGCTCGAGATTGAACTCATGTGCAATATATACACAATCACACTTAATACCTTCACCTTATATATAAGATCTTAAGATAAATCACTGCATATTTTTTTATCAAAGTGGGAATATTACTTCATCTATAAAGATACTGCACTTAGTCTATCTTGAAGAAAGAAGAAATAGGGGCATGTATCCCCCCAAGGCATTATTTACTCAACCTCTGCATTTCATTTGATATTTTTTCCAATAAATGGGATGATATTAATCTCATATTTGTCTAAATAACTCCCTAAAATGATCAATGATAAGATTAACTATGGTGGAAGCACCATATTCCCCATCTTTTAAGGAGAATTATTAATGGTTTTCGTAGAGGGAAACCCATATTTGCAACATAACCACACTAAAAACATAACTAGTTTTCCATGGAGATATTTGAAAAGTTTTAAGGTAAGTATATTTTCAAGATTTTCATCAAGAAACTATTCCAAAGACTATAAACAAGAAATAGGATCTATCATTGCTATCGTGTATTCTAGGTGAAACACAATGATTCAACTCAAACCTCGACACCATTATTCCCTATTTTTTATCCTTTAATGTCATAGTATATAATAGACCCATTTCTTCAATCCAAGATATCTTGATAGGGTTTTTCAATCATTTTTGAAATTAATCAACAAGCACATTAGTCTTAATAACTACCTACGTAGACTGATCAATGCCACTCCACTAAGTTTCAGGTGACCTAATCCACTACCGTCCATGTAAATAGTTCTAACCATTCTATTAACCTTTCTATATTGGCTCTACACTGAAGTGAAGAACATACTAAAGTTACAAGAATCTATAATCTCCCAGTAGAACATCTTATTCTAAAAAAACATATTTAGTCAAGGGATGGTTATACACAAACTAGAACACTAGGAATGACTCTCCAAGGATCGTACTTGAGAAGATAGGTCTCCAATTTGTATTCTCATCACAATACATATCACGTGAATCTAGGAAGAATCTTTATCCATATAAGGACATAAATGACATGCTTCCCACCTTTAAGAAAAAACTTTTTAACTTTCCATCTAAAAACATTCGATCCCATAGTGTCACTAGTTAATATCATGCTCATAGCTTCCTTCACAAAAGGAAAGGTGTGAGGACATCACCATCAACTAAAGGTGATAAATGTCTCCTTTTTTTCCAAACAGCAACCAACATCATTGAGAAAACTACCCACATAATTCTCCCATTTATCTGACATAAATCATTTTCTTATGTAGTGTAAACCATCATGATATGATCATGTTACTCTAATATCCACAACCTCTAATGGATTATTTTTTGAATTCCCAAGCCACTTCATGAATCTAGGTTTCATACCACATGAATTTGAACACCTGATAGTCTCTTCCATAAATCATCTCAAGGAGAGATTTAGTTCCCCACAACACAATTCCAAAAAATCACTCATCTTTCACAGTATGCAGGTCGATGCATACACCATCTTCTTACCATGGGTCAACCCTAGGTCACCCATCTAAATAATTCACAGATTAATTGATATTAGTAGTGATGGAAAGTATTTTTTCACATATAGTGCATGAATATTTTCTCACCGACTAAGGAGAATCTCATTCAACAACTGGAGGGTTGGCCCCTCTTACCATGTCTGAGGGTTATTTCTCACTATTATGGATAAAATTCTCCTCATCCTCACAAATACCAACATCTCATGATGGAAACATTGGGTAACTAATTCATAATTAATTCAGTATCATCACATCTTCTCCATATCCTGAATACATTCTCAAAAATACCTCCTTCTCCACATGAGGTAAACTCACTCCACCACGACGATGAGTGGATAACACTCATTATCAATGGATGAATACATGATGATCAATATCTATCCAAAATTTATACTAGAAAATCTAACTCATGGATATATGAATCTAGGTAAACAACACATTCAAGTGAAAAAAACATAAAGTTCAATGAGGAAAAAGGCATAAGTCGTACGTCTCTTCACATCAATTGACTCCCAGCCATAAAACACATTATTTTTACATGGTTAATTCTCAAAATGAACTTACTCCATCATGTGATTGGTTTAATCTCCAATCAATTATTCTCAACTATAATCACAAGCGGTTACAACATACATTTATTCACTAGAATAGAGTCCTTGACTGCTCTCCAGAGTCCCACTAGAACAACATTTTCAAAAATTACTTTTTAAAAAATGATCACATAAAAACACGAGAAAGTTTACATCTGAATTTTGACTGGTTCTTTAAAAACTAATGAAGATATTTCTATTAATCCTTTAAGATAAATAAAATATCATATGGTCACAACTACAGAACTCCACTAAATAGGGTCTTACTCAAAATTTTATCTATTGATTTATAAATTATATGATGCACATATAGTATTCAAAATTAACATTATTTTCATTAAATAGTTATTACATACTATATAAATATTACATTGAACTGTTTACACAAAAATATACTACTTTGTGAACTAATTTTTGTACTCAGATATACTGCCACATACTGACTACAAATAATTTTATTGCTTCATGAGTAAGATCTCAAAATGTGAGAAACAAAATATTTTATCATAAAATTATCTATTGTTGACCTCACCTATTTTGATAATCCCAATCATGCTTTCATATACTTTGATAATCTCAATCTAATGTTTTTCAATATTTTAATTCATTAAATCTGTGATCAAGATGATGATAATATTAAAATAATCTCTGAGATATGTTAATCTTTGTTTATCCATGGTTATATAAGTCTTGAAATAATTCTAACCCAATCGGATGTGTCTTTCATAAAAACAGACAAGTGTAAGCTACTGATCTGCACATAGCTACTGATAAAGAGCTACCGGTACTCAGTCTACTGATAGACTTATTCTACCGATAGACAGAGTCACCAATAAGCTAAGGTCGCTAATATAAATAGAGTTACCAGTAAGTAGACAGTCTACCGACAGAACAGATGATCTACTAATGTGCATGTCTACCAGTAGTTACCGATAGAGTAAGCCTACTGATACGAGTACTGACAATCACAAACCAGAGCTACCGACATGAGGAAGTCTACCGATAGAACCAGTCTACCGATCTACCGACTCACAAACACACTAGAGATACCGACAGAAAAGAGTTACTAATAGACAAAAGTCTACTGATAGAGACAATTCACACAGACAGATACATCAAGCTACCGATGGAGAGAAACTGTTATATAGAGATACCGATGCAATAGCAAGAGCTACCGATTGAAGATCCTACAACACCGTGCACTTTTACTAACACGGGCTACTAATGATTGACCAACCAGTCAAACTCTATACTCTATACTCTCAATACTATTTGTTTATTAAGCTAATAGATACATTTGATGTTTTTAATGCAGTTAATGTTATTTAATGATCTCTATTTACATGTTAGGGAACCGTACCTAGTACCCATGCAAAAAGTAATTATTCTTTTCTACATAAACTAAAAGCTATAAAGGGACATATAAAAAGGATCATGAAAAACAACACTTTTTGGAAGGAAGGGAATCGAGGAACTAAGAAGACACACAAAGGGTGAAAGATCCAAGTGCTAAATAGCATTCAAATGTGGAGAATTTTTCACTAGTCAACATCCGTACTCCAAGAATCTTGGACATAAACGAAGAAACTTATTCTAGTGGAGAACACAGGCTGTATCTTGAGTGAAGAACTACAACAAGAATGTCACGCACTCAGGATG
This sequence comes from Viscum album, assembly GCA_963277665.1. NCBI lineage: Eukaryota > Viridiplantae > Streptophyta > Magnoliopsida > Santalales > Viscaceae > Viscum > Viscum album. The sequence goes on along the minus strand of OY728139.1, from coordinate 662,199,065 downwards.
CTAAACCAGACTGAGAACCAAGGAAGAAAAAGACACTCTGTTTTCTAAACAAGAAACCAGATAAGGACTCAGATGCTTTTCTGATAAACCAAACAAGTCTAGAGCTATACTACTAATCACTAAAGCATTTATAAACTAAATCATATTCATCTTAGTGATCTTTTTTATTTACATTTCGAGCAGTGTGTGTACCCTATTTATGCTACACACATACTGACTTCCGTACTAAGCTGGAGGATTCTTAAATCATCACTCAAAATTTATAACCATTTGTTTCCCAATGTGGATAGTGGTAGAGGTTGAGTAAGACCGGAACAACTTGTGTGATGTTGTGTGCTTTTCCCGCGAAGAACTGTGGTATAGTTCATTGGACCTGGATATTAGTGTACTGTTGTTTACCCCTGATCCAGGGTGTGGATCAATTTATATAAATTGTTGAGAGAACTAAGACTCAGCTTGAGACTGAACCTCTTGGTTATTTTTGTTGTACATATTAATTTAAGTCTATAAGTATACTATATATTTATTTCATATTCTTCTCCTATTACTTTGAAGTGAAAAACTATTTTAAAGATACTTTGATAGTTAAATTAGAAAGTGTTTGTACTTATTGTAAACCAGTAAGTTAGTTTCAAAAGTTAATTTAATCTTCAGATTAATTCAACTGAGACCTAATCAATCTTTGAGAAACTGATTGAACATTTACACTCTGTAGAGATTCACTACAGTTTAAATTTGTTTTTAAATTGGGGGACTTTAAGAGACCTAATTTTAACAGAAATTTTTATTTGAACTCAATTCACCCCCCTCTGGAGTATCCACTCTGACCAAAATTTGTTATCAGAGGTTTGTTTTTGTTAAAGAATTTTTGAAATACTCTTTTTTTCAACTGTGATTTTAGTTTCATCTTTAAAGATCTTAAATTTCTGTTAGTTCTAAATTTTACCTCTTTAAAACTATTCTCTAAAATCTACCTATGGATAATAGACTAGAGGGTGCTGCTACTAACTGGACACCTTTCTTTAATGGCACAAACTATGCCTAGTGGAAACTTAATATGAAAACACATTTGGAAAGTATGGGTTTTGATATTTGGACTGTTATAGAATCTCAATATAAAATTCTAGAAACTGAAAGAACAACTTGGGATGAACCTACAAAGACTTCTTACAATAATAACTATAAAGCCATGAATGACTTGTACTGTGCTTTAGGAGATGAAGAGTTTAATAGAATATCTTCTTGCAAAACACCTTATGAAATTTGGGATACTTTCGGTGTTTCTCATGAAGGAACAACTAATGTTAAAGAAATGTGATTGAATACTTACACTATTAAATATGACAATTTTAAAATAAATACTGATGAACCTATTTCTGATATGTATCTCAGGTTTAATGAGATATTCAATACAATGAGTTCACTTAGAAAAGTTGTACCAGCTAAGGAACAAATTATGAGGATACTGAGATGTCTTCCAGAATGATGGAGAGGCACTTCTCTTTCAATCAGAGAGTCATGTGACATTGGAGCACTACCTGTAAAAGATATCATTGGAAAATTAATTATGTATGAGGAAGAAATCAAGGTAAATAAAGAGGAAGATGGTTAACCAAAGAGAAAATCTGTAGCATTCAATTCTACTACCTCTAAGAACAAAGACAAGGAGACAATGCAAGTATCTACTGAAAGTTCAACCAGTGAAAGTTCAGACTCTGACAGTGATTCTGAAATGGCTCAAATAGCCAAGAGATTCAAGAAGTTTTATTGGAAGAAGAAATTCTTCAGAAAATCTAACTACAAAGGAAAGTATGACAATAAGGGACAATGGAAGAAGTATTGGAAGAAAGATGACAAGAATGATGAAGTAGTCTGCTATGAGTGAAAAAGGAAAGGACACATCAAGTCTGATTGTCCAAAATTAAAAGTCAAAAAGAAATATAATTATAAGTACAAGAAGTACAAGAAAGCTATGAAAGAAACTTGGAGTGCTTCAGAGGACAGCACAAGTGAATCTGATGTTCCTGATTCTGAGAAGAATTGTGCCAACATGTGTTTCATCAGCAACACATATGAGGTAACCTTAGATACTCCTGTTTTAAAGTCTTATTATTCTGAAGATGATGCAGACTCTGATTCTGATTCTGAAAACATGACAAGTGAGGAATTATTTAAATAATACAATATGCTGGAAGAAGCATTTAATGAACTTAAAGATAAATATAAGTCACTAAAAAACAGCATGTTCTTACTGCCAATGTTAAATCTTCCAATGATATAGATAAAGAAAAGAATGATCAACTGTTAAAGGAAAATATAGAACTAAAAATGTAAAATGAGAAATTTAGAAAGGACTTAGAAAAGTTCACAAATGGAAAAGATAATCTAACTCAAATGTTAGGTAATAAAGTTGCACCAAAATACACTACTGGAATAGGCTGCAAACCTGGACAGAGACAGCTTATTAAGAATAGATTTATTCCTAAATCTGGACAGAATACTGCTAGTTCACGTTCTGGAAATCCCTATGCTTCAACCAGTTATTCATATGGTTATAGATCAACTAAATTATATCTCTCGAAATATATTTATTCTGTAAATTATATGATACCCATAAGACAAATATGGGTACCCAAATCTTTGATTGCTAACCTATCTAGACCCAATAAGATCTGGGTACCAAAATCATTTTCTATCTAAATTTGTTTTGTAGGAAACATTCTTAAAGAGTTATCTCAAGAAGGTATGGTACTTGGACAGTGGATATTCAAGACACATGTCTAGATATTATTCATGCTTCAAGAGCTTAATAAAGGATGATGGAGGACATGTCACCTTTGGTGATAATTCTAAAGGAAAAAACATCAACCTAGGCCAAATTGGTGACACTGATTCAGTTTTAATTTCTAAAGTGTTATTTGTTGATGGACTTAAGTATAACTTGTTAATTATTTCTCAATTATGTGATGATGGATTTAATGTGAAATTTGAAAATGATTCCTGTAATGTTTTTAATTCTCAAAATATTTTCATATTTTCTGCTTTAAGAAATGAAAATGTTTATGCTGTTGATTTAAAGGCTTTAGCTAAACATCATGTTACTTGTTTAAATGCTTTTCATAAAGAATCTTTTCTTTGGAATAGAAGATTAGGACACTGCAACATTAATTCAATTTGAAAATTAACTAAGAAGAACTTAGTTAGAGACCTACCTAAGCTTGAATTCCCAAATGACAAAGTTTGTAATCCATGTCAAAAGGGAAAGCAACATAAAGTTTCTTTTAAATCAAATAAAGAAGTTTCAACTTCTCAACCTCTCGAGTTGGTTCACATGGACTTGTTTGGACCTTCAAGAGTTTCTAGTTTAAATGGGAAGCACTATGTATATGTTCTAGTAGATGACTTTTCTAGATATACTTTTGTATACTTCTTAGCTCACAAAAGTTAAGCTTGTTCTTACTTTGTTAAATACTCCAAATTTGTATAAAATTATAGTGGACATAAGATTAAAACCCTGAGAAGTGATCATGGCCGTGAGTTTGAAAATCAAGATTTTGAATCTTAATGCTCACACAATGGCTATAGTCACAAATTTTATGCTCCCAGGACACCTCAGCAGAATGGTGTAGTAGAAAGAAGGAATATAACCCTTCAAGAAATAGCTAGAACCATGTTTAATGAATATAACCTGCCTATTTACTTTTGGGATGAAGTTGTGAATACAGCTTGTTATATTATTAATAGAGTCTTAATTAGACCGGTTCTTAAGAAGACCCCATATGAGTTGTGGAATAATAGAAAACATAAAGTTAGTTACTTTAGAGTCTTTGGTTGAAAAGTTTTTATTCTTAATACAAAGGATAATCTGGACAAGTTTGCTTCTAAGAGTGGTGAAGGAATTTTTCTTGGTTATTCTTTAACTATCAAAGCATATAGAGTCTTTAATAAGTGAACCAAATGTGTGGAAGAATCTTTTCACATCAAGTTTGATGAAACTGACCCACATGAGCCTAAAACCTCTCTTGAAAATATTGAAGAAGATTTGAGTGTTCTGGACCTTAATGAAAAATCTAGAGAACCTGCTATAAAAACATCCAGTTCTTGACATATTCCAGAATCATCTTCTATTGAACCTGAACATGGGGATGAACCTGAAATTTATAGTCCTACATTTACTAAATCAACAAGGATTCTAAAGAATCATCCTTTGGATGTTGTTGTTGGTAATCATGATAGAGGGACACAAACTAGAGCTTCTCTAAGAAACCAGGTTGAACATCAAGCCTTTCTTTCATATCTAGAACCTAAAAATGTCAATGATGCTATCAATGATGAATTTTGGGTAATGGCTATGCAAGAAGAGTTAAATCAATTTGAAAGAAACAAAGTTTGGGAATTAGTTGATAGACCTAAGGACATTTTAACAATAGGCACTAAATGGGTTTTTAGAAAAAAAGTTGACGAGTTTGGAAACATAGTTAGAAACAAAGCTAGATTAGTTGCACAAGGATATAGTCAAGAGGAAGGTATAGACTATGAGGAAACCTTTGCACCTGTTGCCAGATTAGAATCCATTAGGATCTTACTTGCCTATGCTACTCATCTGAATTTCAAGTTATATCAAATGGATGTCAAAAGTGATTTTCTAAATGGTTTTATTGTTGAAGATGTTTTTGTTGAACAACCTCCTGGATTTACTAATCCTCATTTTCCAAATCAAGTTTTTAAACATTCTAATGCTTTATATGATCTAAAACAAGCTCAAATAGCATGGTATGATAGACTTAGTAATTTTATTATTTCAAAATGTTTTACTAAAGGGATTGTTAATCCAACTATTTTTATTAAAATAATTTCTAAAGATGTTTTAATAGTACAAATCTATGTTGATGAAATTATTTTTGGATCTTCGAAACACTCTTTATGTACTGATTTTTCAAAAAGTATGCAAAATGAGTTTGAAATGAGTTTAATGGGAGAACATAAATATTTTCTTAGATTTCAAGTGTTTCAAAATGAAAATGGAATTAATCCGAATCAAAGTAAATATACAAAGGATCTCTTAAAACGTTTTGGTTTAGATAGTATTAAGGAAAGTGAAACTCTTATGAGTACAGCTTGTAAATTGGATGCAGATGAAACTGGGAAACCAGTGGATCAAACCAATTATAGAGGTATGATTGGAAGCTTACTTTACCTTACTGCTAGTCGACCAGATATTATGTTTAGTGTGTGTATGTGTGCAAGAATTCAAGCTAATCCAAAAGAATCTCATTTACTTGATGTTAAATGAATTTTTAAGTATCTTAAATATAATGTAAACTTAGGTTTGTTTTACCCAAAAGGAAAACCCTTTGAGTTAATGCGTTTTTCAGATACTGATTTTTCTAGTTGAAAGTTGGATAGAAAAAGAAATTTGGGAACATTTCACCTATTGGGAATATCCCTAGTATCTTGGTGTAGTAAAAAGCATAATTTTGTAGCATTATCCACTGCTGAAGCAGAGTACATAGCTGCTGGTAGTTGATGTGCATAAATTCTATGGATGAAACACACTCTTTGGGACTATGGATTTGACTTTAAGCACGTTTCAATCAACTGTGACAACACTAGTGCAATAAATATATCGAAGAACCCTGTGTCCCACTCTAGGACCAAACACATTGATGTAAGGCACCACTTCTTGAGAGATCATTACCAAAAGGGTGATATAATTCTTGAGTTTATAGGTACTGAACATCAATTAGCCGATATTTTCACTAAACTGTTGAGTTCAGAAAGGTTAAGTTACATTATACATGAGTTAGGTATGTTTAACCTTGATCGGTAGCTAACCTCACTGATGCAAAGTTCTCACCGATGTAACATTCTCACCGATGTAAAATTCTCACCGATGTAACATTCTCACCGATGTAAAATTATCACCGATATAAAATTCTCACTGATGTAAAATTCTCACCGATGTGAAGTTCTCACCAATGTGAAGTTCTCACTGATGTGAAGTTCTCACCAACGTAAACTTCTCACTGATAGGAATCCTCACTGATAGAAATTCTCACTGATGTGTGCGCTATTTTAAAACTTATGTCTGTCGCCTGAATCTGAATTGTTTTTACAGTATTTTGTTTATTTATTTTATGATTCCTAAATGATAAAACTAAAGTCAGAGCTACTGCTAAATCCACTGAGCCTCAAACCTTAACCCTCAAACCTTAGCTCCTGAATCCTTAGAGAACCCTAAATCCTTCGAACCAGTGATGGAAAAAACCAAACTTCCTACCGTCAGAGATGACTCTGTTGAGCCGAAAACAAAGAAGCAGAGGACCGAGAAAGAAGCAAGTGATAGTGGTAGTGTTGCTAGAACTAGGTCGGGGATACGACTAGTGAATCCTCATCTACAAAATCTAGTTATTGTGATTGAAAAGAAGTTGGGTCTAGAATGGTTGCTGCCTAGAAAATCATTAGTGCTCGAAGTTCTTGAAGATAAAAAATGGGTAGAGTGTTTTTCAAACAACAATGGTCCCAATTTTCCAAAGTTAGTGAAACAGTTTTATGATTTTGTAACCTTTTAGAAATCAGAGAATGAAAATAGAGTAACCTATTTTTTGAATGGAAAGGAGATGTCATTTTCATATGTTGAGTGGGATAAGTGCATAAAAGTCCCACATGAAGGTGTATTTAGTTATTTATCGAGATCCATGCCACCTACCAGTGATATTTTCGATTATGAGACTGCTTTGGAAGAGCTGACTAGTGATGGAAGTCAAAGAAAAGTAGTTTTTGCAGAAATGGATGGAGAGAACAGATTGTGGTTCAAATTAGTTCAACATGTCTTGATACTGAGGAGAGGAGACTTTGCCAATTTGAGATATCAGGATATCTATCTCTTGCACCTCTTAAGACATTGTGTAAAGGTAAATTTGTGCAGATTGCTGATGAACCAAATGGAAGACATGACAAGGATAAAATCAAAGACACATGCCCTATTCTTTGCTAAATTTATCTCTACGATGATTAAAGTAAAAGGGGTAGCTGAGTCTCAAGATGAGACAGTAGTAGTGAAGAATAACTTTTGTATCACCTCCACAATGTGAAAATACATGAGGAACAATTGGAACACTTGGAGAGGAGAATAGGTCAATGATGACGAGAAGGTATATGAAAAATTCAATTATATGGATCATCCTTCAAGACCAAAGGATGTGAGGGATCCAGGTCTGGGACATGATGAAGAGGAGCCAGAATATAGTGATGATTTAGAAGAGGGAGAGTCCTCTACTGATGAAGGAGGAGACCCTGACTTACCTCCTAGCCCAACTCCTGAAAAACTTGATCAATAGAAATTAGATAAGGAAGAAGCTGCTTTAGAGGCTGTTGAAGAGGTTTTTGTACATAATGAGCAAGATGTTCATGAGAGTGAAGCATCTATGTCAGCTGATTTGAGTCTTAGTCCATTGATTGGACAATCCTTAATGCCTACTAATGATGCAAATGAAGTTGACATTCCCTTGCCTATTTTGGAAAACCCTTCAACTATTCCAGAAGAATAATTGATAGTGGAAGATTCTCCTCAGGATGAAAGACCTGCTGAGAATGTTGTTGAGACTGCTGTTATCCTAATTGAGGATGCACCAGTTGAGGGTGAGCATAAAACCAATGTTGGAAGTGTTAAAATGTCTACTGGAATTGAATATTGGGAAGAAGACCCAGGTTTTATAGTATGTGGTTTAGACTATCTTGATTCGGATAATGGAGCATCTCTTAATAGACCTAAGATTACTTATGATGTCGATTCTTAGTTATTTTCTGAAGATGTGTTCATAATGCATGACCTGGATACTTTAAAGAAAAATCTTAAGGATAGTTTTGTGGAAGAAGTAAAGAAGATGGAAGTTTCTATGGTATCTTCAGTTCAATCGATTATGACTGACTTAGTGGTCAATTTAGCATCTGAAAGAGTACCCACTGTAGTTGTACCTTCCGATATGATCACAAGGGTTGATCTGGAATCCATGAAGGATGAGCTGGAAGAATCTTTTAAGGCCTCGGTTGCTGAGATGAAGCACAGTTTTGCTGAAGAGATGAGTATGTTGGAAAGATTGATTGAACTCTCTCTAGGTTGTAATTTGTTAACCTTTATGGGAGAAATAGTTGAAGAAGTTAAATAATGCCAGGCTCAAGTTTCTAGATTTGAAGTAGATCTCAAAGCTTTAAATAAATTGGTTATCTCTTTGGAATCTTATATGAGCTCAAAATCCCAAGCAGACAAGGACTTAGCCTATGTCAGGAGTGTGGTGAGCCAGATGGTTTCAGTGTTTGAAGGTTTCAAAACTTCTATGAAAGATCATATTAAAACCCAGGATTACCAAGTTCACAATCTTATCAGTGTATTGACCAAAATCTTCAAAGAGACTATATCTTTCTTTGTTGGTTCTCTTTCATCCAAACCTTCAATGGATTTGAATCAGTTTAGAGCTCTGATGAAGGAGGAGGTTGGTCAAGCTTCAACCAGTGGTTTTGTGGACTCACTCGAGCTGAGCAGAGTTGTGCTTTCTACCAGAGATTCATCTAGAGAGATAATGAAGATAGTCCAAGACTACATGAGAGAAGCATCTCCCACTCAGAAAGAAGTGAAATATAAGGTGGACTTTTATTTCTCTAAGATTTTCACCAAAAATCAACTCAACAATCACTTCAAACTTCTATTGGAAAATATGAAGTTGCCTCCTGTCAATCAAGCTTTCAGAGAACAAGTTAGAAAGCTAAGGGAATTGACTCTAGCATTGGACAAGTTTATGGAGAATAGGGATGACTTCATATCCTCTATGGAGAGAGGAGGAGGAATAATTATGGATTTCAGAAATCTATTACTACCTTTCCTGCATGTTGATGCTAGGCCAGTAATTATCCCTCCTGCTTTGCCTGCCTCTTCCTCTACATCTTCTCCAATTCAGATGACTCCTACCCAAGAAATTCTAAGACACACACCTATGATCACACAAAAGACTCCTCAGTAAAGACCAGGATCAGTTTCTGTGTCTCATCCTCCTTTAATCATTACCAGAATTCCTAATCCCTCACCTGCTTCCACTTCAACTGAATCCTCTTCTGCTCCCAAAGGAAAATCTCATATTGAGGATGTGGATTTAAAACTGGCTAGACTGTTTGATAGGAATTCATTTTACTTTGTTTTATGTCTCTGTATCTTTTTACAATATCTAATACAATTGGATTTCCTTCCCTTCTCATTGTGATATTTTCTTTCTTATTGTTTCCCACTTTTTGATTGTCACAAAGGGGGAGAAATATTTTACCAAGCTTTTACAAAGGGAGATAAATACACTCTAAGTATCAAAGAGGGAGAAATATTCACCCAGGGGGAGAGATATTAATGAAAGGGAGAGAAATTTTATCTAAGGAAAAACTATCATGCTTTACTCCTCTGATAGTGTTACATTTCATCCTCTGTTACCATTTTCTATAACTCTCTGATGCCAATAAACTTTACTTTTGATATCATTACATTTAATTTTATATCTTATACTATCACATTTTCTTTGACCTCTGATCCTTTATGTTCTATAACATACTGTTTCTCTGAGATAATTGCATTTAATGATATATCCTCTAATACAACTGCTCATTATTTTAAAACTATAATTTTATAAGTTGTGATTATCAAAAAGGGGGAGATTGTTGACCTCACCTGTTTTGATAATCCCAATCATGATTTCATATACTTTGATAATCTCAATCTAATGTTTTTCAATATTTTAATTCTTACAATCTGGGATCAAGATGATAATAATATTAAAATAATCCCTGAGATATGTTAATCTTTGTTTATCCATGGTTATATAAGTTCTGAAATAATTCTAACCCAATAAGATGTGTTTTTCATAAAAACAGACAAGTGTAAGCTACTGATCGGCCCATAGATACTGATAAAGAGATATCGGTACTCAGTCTACTGATAGGCATAGTCTACCGATAGATAGAGTCATCGATAAGCTAAGTTCACTGATATAAACAGAGTTACCAGTAAGCAGACAGTCTACCGACAGAATAGACGAGCTACGGATGTGCATGTCTACCAGTAGTTACTGATAGAGTAAGCCTACTGATATGAGTACTGACAATCACAAACCAGAGCTACCAATATGAGGAAGTCTATCGATAAAACCAGTCTACCGAGCTACCGACTAACAAACACACTAGAGCTACCGACAGACAAGAGTTACCGATAGACAGAAGTCCACCGATAGAACCAATTCACACAGACAGATACATCGAGCTACCGATAGCTCAAGAGATACCGATGGAGCAAGAGCTACTGATGGATAGAAACTGTTATATAGAGCTACTGATGCAAGAGCAAGAGCTACCAATGGAAGATCCTACAACATCGTGCACTTTTACCAACACGAGCTACTAATGATTGACCAACCAGTCAAACTCTATACTCTATACTCTCAATGCTATTTTTTTATTAAGCTAACGGCTACATTTGATGTTTTTAATGCAGTTAATGTTATTTAATGATCTCTGTTTCCATATCAGGGAACCATACCTAGTACCCATGTAAAAAGTAATTATTCTTTTCGTCATAAGCTAAAAGCTATAAAGGGACAGATAAAAAGGATCGTGAAAAACAAAACTTTTTAGAAGGAAGAGAATTGATGCACTAAGAAGACACACGAAGGGTGAAAGAGCTAAGAGATGAATAGAATTAAAATGTGGAGCATTTTTCAGTAGTCAACATTTATACTCCAAGAATCATGAACATACACGAAGAAACTTATTCTAGAGGAGAACACAAACTGCATCGTGAGTGAAGAATTATAACAAGCATTTCATGCACTCAGGCTGCTAAACTGGACTGAGAACCAAGGAAGAAAACGACACTATGTTTTCTGAAAAAGAAACTAGAGAAGGACACATAAGCTTTTCTGATAAACCAAACGAGTCTAGAGCTGCACTGCTAATCACTAAAGCATTTCTAAACTCAATCATATTCATCTTAGTGATTCTTTTTATTTACATTTCGAGCAGTGTATGTACCCTATTTATTCTACACACATACTGACTCATGTACTAAGCTGGAGGATTCTTAAATCCTCACTCAAACTTTATAACCAATGTTTCCCACTGTGGATAGTGGTAGAGGTCGATTAAGACCTGAACAGCTTGTGTGCTGTTGTTTTCTTTTCCCGCGAAGAACTGTGGTATAGTTCATTGGACCTGGGGAGTAGTGTATTGTTGTTTACCCCCGATCCAGGGTGTGGATCAATTTATATAAATTGTTGAGAGGACTAAGTCTCAGCTTGAGACTGAACCTCTTGGTTATTTTTGTTGTTCATATTAATTTAAGTCTATAAGTATACTATATATTTATTTCATATTCTGCTCCTATTACTTTGAAGTACAGAACTATTTTAAAGCTACTTTCATAGTTAAATTAGCAAGTGTTTGTACTTATTGTAAATCAGTAAGTTAGTTTCAAAAGTTAATTTAATCATCAGATCAAGTCAACTGAGACCTAATCAATATTTGATAAATTGATAGAACATTTACACTCTGTATAGATTCACTACATTTTAAATTTGTTTTTATATTTGGAGATTTTAAGAGAAATAATTTTAACAGAAATTTTTATTGGAACTCAATTCACCCCCCTCTTGAGTATCCACTCCGACCAACATCTATGCTGAACTTTTGTGCCACTACTAACTTTTCTATATTCTCATTATTTATTAATGAAGCTACCCATTCATTTATATATATCAATGTAGTGGTTGTGGAACTAGTTATCACACAAAAATTATTCAAATGTGCGAGGTAGTTTTAAAATGGTTCATTGGTCCCCACAAGAAATTTCAATACATCTCCACTTGGCTGCATACTACCTAGCTGCTAACTCAAATAGTATATTCCTCATATACTATAACTTTCCCACAAACAAACTCAAATTACTGCATAAGTTTTATCTAAAACCATGTCCTATCTATTGTAACTCATCATCCACAATAGAGCATCATATAACACACAAATATTCATCGTGAAATGCATTTATCTTTATATTAAAACAAATAAAAGTCTGCATAAAGGTTTCACCATGTACTACATGGATGTCCACATAGAACGTCACTTTTAAATTACCTCATCCTCAAAGGAAAATCACCGAGAATCATTTCATTATCAGTTGATCGCAGAATAATTTTTCATCTATAAACCGTTTTTTCTCACAAAGAATTCTTCCTCCAAAAACAACCACCAGCAAACCACCATCCCCATACTGTATATCATTTTTTGTGGAATAAGGGCTTATTTATTTTCCCAATATGTATTTAATAATACATCCTTGTGTACTTATTTCTTTGATAGTAACATCCCCAAACTAGGATCCAATAAGTTGGTGCTCCGATACGGGTAGTCACATAACCTCAAGAGTGCCTCCCTATATGCTTGAGGTTGTCGACTATTAGAGAGGGTCCAATAGGTCATGTGGGGAGACTATACCCTCCATACTAGAGTAATCCACAGCATATAACAATTGAAATAGTGGGAAAAAAGAGAACAATCCATAACATGCATAAATAACCAAATCTCGAGAATGGTCACAACCATATACAACAGTAAATATGTCAAGCCATGATATAGTGCCAAGTGAACAAAACCCAAAATAAGGAAAATAGTATAATCCCAAAAATGGTCTGAACTCTAAGTCTATAACCTCACCCTAAAACGTTTCATCTCCAACACAACTCCATAGTATAGGACCCTTCCCCTTGTCTGGACCTACAAGCATGAAATTTGATCGGGTACCCAACGGCGGCCCGAGTAGGGTGTGAGTATAACTCAATAGTCCACCACCAACGGTGTCTACAAATATCCATCAAAGAAGATAGTTCATGAAAATGATAAATAAAATTCCATTTGAGGTAAAATTTCAATAGGTTATCTTCATTTAAGTTATTTTAAGATTACCAACCAATTAACCCATTCTTATTACCAAGACTCGTAATTTATCATGTCACCCTTTTAATGTGTTCAATTTGTTAGGCATGATCAACATTTTGAACATGAGGTAATTTAACAAGTCATATCTCACTATGCATCATTTGAAACCAATTCCCAATATCCTCACCTAGAATCCTCAGTCTGGGTGGAATGAAACTGTTAGGGGAATATAACTCCATCCCCTTCCCTATCCTTTTTATTTAGGGGAGGATATAGAACCTCAGTCTAACTCAAACCGTGGATGTAGAACCTCAAGTCAAGACCCCACACATCCAAGTCATGTAGATATGCATATTTTTCTTTCAACACAAAACATCATATCACAACAACATATCCAAAATCATTTATAACATCACAATAATATCAATATATGGGAAATTATATTTTTTCCCTAAATACATTAACATGTTAATTATTTATGATACTTAACCCCTTTATCCCCATTCTCATTTTCCATACATATCTCACTATGCATATTCTAGTGTAAAGTTAATCCCTAGAATCTTCTCATTTATCATTTTAACCCTTTTGAATGCCAACCAAACAAAATCTTAGGTTATTAACCAACCTAAGTTTTTTAATAAACACTAATTTCACATCACTTAATCATATTAACATATCTTTCATAGGATCTATGTTCTCACACAATGGCCTACACTTACTTAGTTAGCTCTATGTCCAGGGAATATCGACACGCCCATCGGTTGTCCCTTATTTGGTCGGTCATCCTCCATGAATCCCATGGGGATCAATAGGGGTTCAATTAACCATTTAGACACCACTACATCATATCATGTCAAAGAAACTAGGAACTCTTCAAAAGAGGGAAAGAATAAAAACCCTACATGCACAAATCTACACAAAACCTAAGGGATATAACTTGTAGACCACCTACCATGAATCTATTGGTGAACTCACTCCCAACCGAAGACTTAGATCTCAATTCATCTAACCCTTGACGATTTACCCTAAAACTCACCAAAAATTTAGGTTTTTAGATCTTTGGATGGAGAGGGGAATGAAATAGAAACCTTAAACAAAAAATAAAATCAAGAGGGAGATTAGCCTAACCTGGATCTTAATTCTGCAACTAATAGTCCTCTAAATGTCCTAGGAACGAAGGAGATCAACTTATTGGAAGATCTTGGAAGCTTGGATCGTCACTAGGGTTTAAGGAGGGCGAGTAGGGAGAAATCCTGAGTTGGGTATAAAAATCCCACAAATGAGTTTTTGTAATTTTTTAAAATTTTCGGAGTCGCACGGTTTGGGCGCACGGTTTTCCAAACCGTGTGGATACTTATGCCCAAAATATCTTCCTTTCATGGTTTACTCGCATGATTTTCCAAATTGTGCACAAACGGTGTTGATTCTACTATCTAAAAACACCCCTTTCACACTGTTTCCTAGGAATTCCGCATGGGATTCACTAACCTTGCACAAACCGTGCAGTATGCCCGTAATCCCACTTTTTCTTCCTCTTTTGAGTCCTGCATCCCTTGAACACCCATGACCCTTCTTAAAGACTTGGGAAAACACTTAATTGACCAAAATAAAAATCTTAAACTGAAACATAAGTAAAACATACCTTACGAAGAAATTCGGGATCTTACAAACTCCCCACCTTATAACGGCTCATCCTCAAGCCGCTCTTCTAAGCATCATTGAGTTCCCAAAGAAAAGAGATCCGGCCACTGGGCCTATATATCTGATTCTTGATCTCATATTTCCTCCTAAACATTTTCATGTTTCCATAAAACATGAACCAGGGGCATAACCTTACCCCGCAAAACTTTTTTACTGTGATCTACAATATAAAATGGGTGATCCTCAAAGAACGCATTAGCCTCAAGCTCGACATCCTAGGAATTTATCACATGAGATGGGTCAGGATGATACTGTCAGAGTTGTAAAACATGGAAAACATCATGAATTCTAGTATACAATTGTGGAAGAGCCAATCGGTAATCCACCATTCTGATCCTCCCCACAATATCAAATGGCCCCACATATCTAGGCACCAACTTACCCTATTTCTGAATTCGACGGTGACCCAACCTTGGCTACACATGAAGAAACACACGATCACCCACCATGAACTCAATAGGTCTATGATGCTGATTTTTATATAACTTCTTCCTAATATGAGTTGTTTCCATGTGTTTTTTAATCAAACGAACCTTCTCTGATGTATCCTACATAGGACTCGGTCCTAAAAGATCTAAATCTCTAGCCTTAAACCAAAACAATGGAGATCTACATAGTCACCCAAAAAGTACCTCAAAAGGTACCATCGGAACTGTAGCATGAAAACCTTTTTTATAAGAAAACTCAATAAGTGACAAGTGATTTTCCCACAAACCACCTAAATCCAGAACACATTCTCTCAACATGTATTCTAATAATTGAATTGTACGCTCTAACTACCAATCAGTATGTGGGTGGTAAGCCATACTTAGAAACAACTGGGTACCAACTACCTTCTGTAGTCCCTTCCAGAAGCACAAGGTGAAACATGGATCACGATATGAAACTATGTTTCTTGTTAAGCCATGAAACCATACTATTTCCCAAACATACAACTCCCCTAACTAGTCGAATGTATTGGTCTACTAAAATGGACAAAAATGGTCCACTTTGGTCAGCTGATCTACCACCAACCAAATTGAATCATTATTCTGAGGGGTCCTCGGAGGACCCACTATGAAGTCCATCATAAATTCATTCCACTTCCACTCTGGAATAGGCAATGACCATAACAACCCACCTGAAAACTGGTGCTCATCCTTCACCTACTGATAGGTAAGGCATCATGCCACAAATCTCACAACTTCTTTCTTTATTCCTGACCACCAAAATTGCCTATGTAGATAGCGGTACATCTTAGTCAAGCCCGGATTCACTTCCCACTTTGACACGTGGAACTCGCGCATAAACTCTTCTCATACATCTTCTGGCATGACAACATGACCATGAACATAAGAAACTCCATCATTGTTAAAGGTCCAAATATAAGGTGACTCCCCACCTTTAAGACATTCCTTAATAGACAAACACTCCAGATCTACCAACTGAATCTCTTTAACTCGGCTCAAAAGCATGAAATCAACTATGATAGATTCAAGGATCATCTACACGTGCCCCTCCAGTACCTCCAAATGCATCTCTGCAAACAAGGCTATCATCACCCACTCTGAACTAGATTCTCAAACTTCTTTATTCTGAGTCTTTCATATCAGATCATCAACAACACTATTACCTTTTCTCAGTGTGTAAACCAATTAAAAATTAAAAGACTTCCGGTACTTGACCCACTGTCATTTTCGAAGATTCAAATCCCACTGAGAGAAAATCTGTTTGAGACTTTTATGGTCGGTAAACACCGTAAAGGGTTCTCCCAACAAATAATGCCTCTAAAACATTAAGGCCTGAACCACGTCAGATTGATCCAAGTCATGAGAAGTATAATTTATTTCATGTGGCCTCAACTACCTAGACCCATAATCCACAACCCAATCACTCTACATCAACACTTCCCCAAGTCCAATACCAAATGCATCACAGAACAGTGTGTACCTCTTACCTGGCTCGGGTAAGATCAAAATCGGTGTGGTGTTCAACTGCTTCTTTAGCTCCTAGAAATAATTCTCACAACCATCTAACAAATCGAACTTAACCCCCTTCTTGGTTAGTCATGTGATCGGCATTTCCAAATGAGAGAAATATCTAAAAAACCTTCAGTAATAACTGGACAAACCCCGAAAACATGGAATATCAGATACGTTCTTGGAATTCTCCCAAGACACCACCACCTTCACTTTTTCTAGATCCACCGATATGCCTGAATCAGATATGATATGTCCCAAAAAGTGAACCTCATCAATCCAAAACTGAAATTTTGATAGCTTGGCGTAAATCATATGCTCTCTTTGTGTACTACAGATGATGTCAACATGTTTTGCATGATTTTCATGAGTTTTGAAGTACCCTTAGATGTCATTAACAAAAAAACATCAAACTAATCCAGATATGGGTGGAATATCTGCTTATTCAAGCCCATGAACACAGCTGGTTCATTTTTCAAACCAAACAGCATTACCATGAATTCATACAACCCGTACCTACTTCGTAAAGCCCTCTGGGGTATGTCAGAAGATATCACCCCCAACTGATGGTATCCCAGTCTCAAAACAATCTTGGAAAACAATGAGGCACCTCATAGATGACCAAATATCTCATCAATTCAAGGAAAAGGGTATCAGTTCTTAATTTTCATCTGGTTCAACTTCCTATAATTGACACATAGCCTCAGCAATTTTTTAGCCCTCTTATCAAATAGCACAGGAGATCCCCAGGATGATGTACTAGGACATATAAACCCCTTACACTCCAGTTACTCTAACTAAACCTTCAGTTCTTAGATCTATTCCGGCTCTATTCGGTAAGGTGGTATGGAAACTGGCTTCACTCTAGGAAACAATTCGATCATAAACTCAACATCTATCTTTGGTGGTAAACCCAAGAAGTCTCCATGAAACGCATCCTAAAACAGATCCACAACAAACGGGAAGACCGGTTGTACTTTCTCCCCATCATATAACATAAGAGATGCCACTTGGGTTGTGATCTCCCCTATCTGATGGCGTAGCGGCCTTGCATGGCCAGCTCAAGTAACCCACTCACCACGAAGGACATGAGTGATCCCATCTAGAGATGTGAATGTTACCCGACGTCGGTAATAGTAGATATAGGCTTGATATAACACCAAAAATCCATTTCCAATATCACGTCAAAACCTGACATCTCTAGGATAACCGGATCCCACAGA
This sequence comes from Viscum album, assembly GCA_963277665.1. Taxonomy (NCBI): domain Eukaryota; kingdom Viridiplantae; phylum Streptophyta; class Magnoliopsida; order Santalales; family Viscaceae; genus Viscum; species Viscum album. Next base: position 662,181,220 of record OY728139.1, on the reverse strand, counting down.
AAATGATACCATCCAACCTCTAGAGCACAACCCTTACACTGCCTGATGTCGTCGAATCGTTCCCCTAGTAGAGTGTCAAGCAACATTACCCCACATGCAGTCTCTATGCTTAATCCAAAAATGACTAAGAACTAAGAAGAAATAAAGGAATCTGTAGCACCATTGTTGAATAAAGCACTAGAAAACGTGGAAGCTACAAGAATCGTACCTCAAACAGTAGGCGGTCCTACCTCAACACTTTCAGGTGTAGCCTGAACTATAGGGAGGTGACCTTCCCCTATACCTAAGGCTTCATCCTGAGTACCCTGCATTGCACTGCTCTGCTGGTAAGGGTGATCTCGCCCTGGAGTTCCACACCCATTTCCCCTACCAGTACGGCCCATGGAGCTCCAACTGCCTGCTTGATACGGGGTAACTGACCCCCTACCTACACCCAGCATCTACCTCTGACCTCTATCATTCCCCGACTACTATAGGTTCTTGTAGAATCTATGCACGTGGCCTAGCCATCTGCATGCTCAACACTCAACTAGTGGGTGGGGAAACTAGTCACACTTGTGCCCCAGCCTGCCACCCAGAAAACAGAAGACCTGGTCACCACCTTGAGAATTTGGCCCCATCTTATGACTACTCTGTGCACTTCCAGCTTACTGAAAGGTTCCAAAGTGATGCTTCCTATTGTTAGACGCCATACCACTTGCTCGCCCATATGGCACCACAAGTTCACTACCTGAACCTCCCTTCAAGTTCCCTTTTGAGATAAGGTATTCATCCACCACTTTAGCAAACCTTTTTAGACAGAATATATTCACCTGAGATTTGATCTTGTGTCTCAGCCCATCCTAGAAGCATTTCTCCATAGCTACCTCATCTTATGTCAACGTTGGAACGAAGCATCTCAAATCAGTGAAACGGCTAGTATAGTCCATCACTGACATTGTCCCTTGAGTAAACCTCATGAAATCTGCAGCATTCTCCTACCTCATGGTTTTTGGATAGAGGTTCTCAAGAAACTTCATCTTAAAATATTTCCACATCATCCCCTCAGCCTGCTCTATTTGGACCATGATGTCCCACCAATGTTTTGCTTTCCCCCATAGCATATAGGCTGATAACTTGACTCACTTCTCGAGAGGAGTCTCTAGATGTTTGATAATAGTTTGGATAGACTTTATCCAAAACTCTGCTACTTCTGGCCTACCCACTTCGATAAAGGTCAGAGGGTGTTGCAGGTGAAACTCCCTGGTCAGCTCAAACATACATAGCACATCCTGCCATGGGTCTCACTCCATCATCTACATAAATAAGAAAAGTTATCATGAAACTTATCTTCTCTATCTCCTTGGAACACCTCATTCTCCTAATCCACTACTAGAGGAGCATTCTCAGAAACGTCCTTATGTCACCCAATCAGTGCACGTCTTCGAGGTGGAATTTCTATACAATGCCAACACGAGCATTATAATGCAACCATAAATATTTTATGAGAATGAAGGGGTATGTATAGGCTCATCACTTGTAATATCCAAACCAGTTCTCATTCACTACCCAAAGGATCCAACTTGCAACCGAATCACTACCCTCTTCCATCTCCCCTAAGGCCATGGTTATCATGGTATCTAATTCACATGTCTATGAGCCTTATCTTTTACTCCCATTCAAAGCCATTTTCATATTCCAATTTACCCTTACAACAAATTATTCTACTTTTAATTCTTTATCAAGAACCATTTTATAATTACTACTTGAAATTTTCACTTCCCTTGTTTACTCATTCATACCATCATATTAGGCATAATTCATTACTTTTAGGAGAACATATTTATCCTTATACTTACATCTCGCACACTCATCCCATGCGTGAGACTATCGTGATGCATGTCACTTTCCTACATAGGTGTCTAGAATGATTCATAAATGTACAACCTCGTACCTTTTCGGCCACAAGAGAAATATCATGAAATCGTCAAATCACACAACAAGTGCAGCACCCAATGGTGAAATATCATCAAATGTAACTACATACAGCAAGAACAAAAATCCCCTCCTAGGGTGACTTGGTTTTTCCCCTGAACATCGGTTAGCCACTCCCAAGAAAGAGCTCATTACCAAGGCCCAACACATTCCTAATCTCCTCTCTACCATCCCTAAATAGTAAGAAAGAGAAAAAAAACTCCTCTAATACTAGTTTGTAACGTCCCCGACCCAGGATCCACTAAAGTAGTGATCTGATCCAAGTAATCACATGACCTCAAGCATGCCTCCACGTACACTAGTGGTTTCCGACTTGTAGTGAGGGTCCAATAGGTTGTGTGGGCGGACTATACCCTCAATACCAGAGTAACCCACAACATACAATAGTTGAAATAGTAGAAATAAAAGAGAACAATCCATAACATGCATAAATAATCAAATCCCAACAATGGGTACAACCATATAAAATAGTAAGTATGTCACGTCATCCAAGAGTTCTATGTGAATAGAACCAAAAGAAAGAAAACTATAGAATCCCAAAAATGGTCCGGACACCAATTCTAGAACCTCACCCCAACACATTCCATGTCCAACTCAACTTCCTAGCATAGGGCCCTTACCCTTGTCCTGACCCTCAAGAATGAAATCTGCTCGGGTAGCAAACAGTGGCTTGAGCAGGGTGTGATTATAACTCAATAGGCCACCACTAATAGTGTCTAGAAATATCCAGCAGGGAAGATAATGCAAGAGAATGATAAATAAAAGGCCAGTTAAGGTAACAGTTCAATAGGCTATCATTATTTATGTTCCTTTATGTTAACCTACCAATTAACCCATGCTTATTACCAATACATTTCATTTATCATGTCACCCTTTTCATGTGTTCAATAGATTAGGCATGATAAACATTTTGAATATGTGGGAATTTAACAAGTCCTATATCACTAGGAATCATTTTGACAACAATTCCCAATAACCTCGCATCGAAGCCTCAGTCCGGGTGGATTGAAACCGTTAGGGGAATAAAAAAAATTCCCCTTCCCTAACCAGTGCATTTAGGTAAGGATCTAGAACCTCGGTCCAACTCAACCCATGGGCATAGAACCTCAACTCAATACCCCACTCATCCAAACCATGTTCACATGCTTATTTATCATTCACCACAATTACCATATCACAAAAACATAGCCAACGTCATTTACAACATCGCAATAGTCTCAATAAATGGGAAATTAAATTTTTTGCCTCAATACATTAACATATTCATTATTCATGTTACTTAACCCCTTTATCCTCAATCTCATTTTTTATACCTGTCTCACTAAGAATATTCCAATGTAAATATAATCCCTAACATCTTCTCATTTATCCTTCTAACCCTTTTCATGCCAACCAAACAACCTCTTAGGTAATTTTCCAACCTAAGTGTTTTAATAAACACCAATTGCATATCACTTAAGCATATTAACATATTCGTCAAAGTCTCTATGTTCTCACCCAACATCTTACACTTACTTATCTAGCACTAATTCCGGGGAATATCGGCATGCTCCTCGGGTGGCCCTAATTTTGTCGGTAATCTAGAAGGTTTCAATTAACCATTTAGACACCACTACATCACATCATGTCAAAGGTACAAAGAACTCTTCAAAATAGGGAACTAATAAAAACCATACATGCACAAATATACACAAAAAATAAGGGATATAACTTATGGACCACCTACCTTGAATCCATTGGAAAACGCACTACCATCCAAATCCTTAGATCCCGATTCATCAAACCCTTGAAGCTTTACCCTAAAACTCAATGAAAAAGTATTGTTTGATAGCTTCATATGGAGAGGGGAAAGAAATAGAAACCGTAATCCAAAAAATAAAAGAAAGAGGGATATTAACCTTACCCATATCTTCAATCCAAAGCTAATGGAACTCCAAACGGCCTAATAATGAAGGAGATCGGCCTCTTGGAAGATTTTAGAAGCTCTATTTGTCACTAGGGTTGAAGGAGGAAGAGGGGGATTAATACTGAGTTGGGTATAAAAATCCTTCAATAGCATTTTTTTAATTTTTTTAATGTTTTTGGGTTGCATATTTTTTCAAACCGTGCTCAAACCGTGTGGATGCTTCTATCCCGAAATATCCACCTCACATGGTTTACCCGTATGGTTTTCCAAACTATGAACAAACTGTGTGGAGGCTACTATCCGGAAAAAAACCCTTTCACATAGTTTCCTGGGAATTCCACCCAGTTTTCACTAACCATGTGAAAACTGTGCAGCATGACCATAATAACACTTTTTCTTCCTCTTTCGAGTCCCGAACCCTCGAAACACCCCTGATCCTTCTTAAGGACTTGGGAAAACACTTAATTGACCAAAATAAAGTTATTAAATAGAAATTTAAGTAAAATAAACCTTATGGAGAAATATGGGATCTTACATGGATCTCCAAAAATAATTCTTCATTCGTTAACCATCATTGCACAGTGTTCAACCTCATTCGTGTTCTTCGACTATAACTTCATCTGAAAATCTTTCTCACAAATCACTAATCCAACAATCCCCATTATCACAAAGAATTTTTATTAGTTTACATAAAACTATACTTAGCTTATTTTTAATCTCCAGAAAAACCTTAGTTAATTCTTCATGGCATTCAGGTGCTTTGTGGGAACCTGTTCTTCATACCCTCAATCACAAGGGGTTTGATCATGAAGGGATTATTCTTGAGGAGGAGGAAGACTATCTCCTATGAAGATCATATATATCTCATTTAAATGTGATATCAGATCATACGAAGGACATTATATCTATTTTATTAAGGTTGTTTGAACCGAACTCAATTCCTTCCCTCACATATAGAACTCTACAGATATAGGGTATGTAGTATAATAACCAACTTGTCCCTTTTATTAGCAATAAATCGCAACCCCCTACCATCATGCCTCCCCGCATAGTGGCACCATCTCTTCTCTGGTGCACCGGAGGCTTTTTTCTAAATCCTTACATGCCTGTGGATGCACAATATATGGGAATTATACATGGGGCTTCTCCCTTGGGGATTATACATGGCTCATATCACATTCTTTGTGGCTCGAGTTGGACTCCCTTGGGCATGGTTGACCTCCGAGTTCCACACATGCCTTGGATTAGTTTGGATTGGGAGACTAGTGGGTTGGCCCTTTATTTTTATTTAAGGCCTCACTATACTAAGTAAATAATAAGTAAAAAGTATAATTCCACTCATAATTCATATTAAATCATTATCAAATTCCAAGATCTTATCTTCAAAATATGAACCAATATAAATTCATTACATTGACATCTTCAAATCAACACATAATCATGCAAAGAAATATTTTGATGGTCTTCACTTGTAGTATCCAATGTGAAAACATATCAGCACATATATTAAGTATTAAATATCATAACAACAATATTCATAGTTAAATTCCAAGAATTATTTTCCAAGTGTGTCATCCAATTCCATATAAAGAAGAATTGTCAAATCATTAAATCCAATTCCAAAATTTGGATACATAAAAGTTATCCAAGAGTCTTCACTTCATCCATAATAATTCTCTAGGAATCACTACTAAATACATACTCACTAAAAACATATTGACACACTATTACAACAAATGAAACTACTACAAATATGTCCTTTATCAGTGCTAGAAAAGTGCATTAACTACACTAAAATTCATTGTTAATCGAGGAGAAGATAAAGGGGGTCCCTTTTATTAGTGCTCAAAAAAGCGCTGATAAAGGCCCCTTTTATCAGCGCTAAAAAAATAGCTGATAAATGACCCCTTTATCAGAACTTTTTTTAAGCGATGATAAAAGTCAAAAAAAAATAAATAAATAAATAAGAATTATATAATGCGGAGGGGGAGCTTCTAACAGTGCTTGACCCCCCTTTATCAGTGCTAGGCAGACCCCCCCCCCTCACACTCTCCCATGTGATGCCCTTCCCGCGCATCCCCACACGCGCACACCTCCTTGCTTCCACCCAAACTTGAACCCGCGACCTACCCCCTTTCGCGACTGCACCTTTACCACTAAGCCATTTCATTTTTTTCTCTATTTAATGATATAGATATTTATATATGTATTAATATGGTCATATTTATTCGTATATTAATATAGATTCATATTAATATAAATATATTTTTTTATGTAAATACATATATATTTATTCATATATTAATATATATATATTTATTTATTTATTCGCATATTAATTTATATTAATATTTATATATATATAGTTATATTTATTCGTATATTAATATAGATTTATGTTAATATAAATATATTTAGTTATATTAATACATATATATTTATTCATATATTAGTATATATAAATATATATTCATGGGTATATTAATATATATTTATATTTATATATATATATATAGTTATATATTTTTATCTGTATATTTATTTGTATATTAATATATATTTATAATATTAGTTTTAAATACATTTATAAAATATGTTTTTTATATGTGTTTATAAATAAATAAATAAATACATACATACATATATACAACACACAAACACACACAGACACATATATATTTATGAATAAATACTTATATATGTGTATTTAAAAAGCCATAGAATGTTAAAAGGACCATAATTTATAATCTAGAAGCCCGTTTCAACTCTACAACCATTAAAATTGAAGAAAATGAAACAATATTCGATATGATATGTTGGACAAGCCTAACAGACATCCAGATTAGAAGTTATACTTGTTTGAATTTTAACAAATCGGGGTATCCCAATTAAAAACTCGGTTTTGGAGGACTTATGGGCCTTTTGGCCTTGAAAAATGTGACCTAAGCTTTTCTTTGGTGACTGGTGCGTATAGCTTGTCGTAGGCTTCGATTTGATATGATGTAGAGCTTAAATGGACACCCAGATCAAAAGTAATGGCCGTTTGAAGTTTGAGTTACATTTTCAACTTATTTTAGATCTTTTATTAATGTTTTGATTTTGTGTGGCTTCAAATTGTTATTAAATGATTTTTAATCGATTATAATTAGCAAATTATTAATTAATAATATTTTTTAAAATATTTTAAATCCATTTTCACTAAATTTCTTATATATTTAATGTAATAGTCTATTTATACTTATCTAAAACATATTTAAAAAATATATATTATATTTATATCAATATAAATATACTTATATAACAATATTTTATTTTTCGTGATTTTTTTTTAAACATAAAATTTATCAGTGCTAGGAAAAAGTGATAATAAATCCCCCCTTTATCAGTGCTACTAAAAGAAGCACTGATAAAGGGTAATACTTCCCTTGCCCATTTTTGTAGTAGCGTGAAACACTTACGTTCAGCAATCTCCCCAATTTAATTTTGTTGTTAGTATCCCTTCACATATATCATATCACATAAAATTCAATATGTGTCTACAATATTTACTCCCCCTTAATGAAAATCAAATTCAAAAGGTAAGTGGGGTTTTCTTAACTCATTTGTATTCTAAAAAACTTCATATTTTTTTTATTAAAATAGGGAATGACATCACATGATACTTGAAAAAGAGCCTTTATATAATCACCTCTAAGTCTACATGGAATACCTAGTGTAGAAAACAAGAGAGTTTTAACAAACGGTATCTAAGCTATATTTTAAATATCCATTCATGTTAAATCAAGATTAAAATGTATCAAAGGAAATATATGATCATGATCACACATTATCAAACACATTTTAAAGTTAGGGTGCCCAATAATAATTTCCCCTTTTATTATGATTTCATTAATCAGGTTCTCAACTTAAATAAATTCAACTTATAATGAGATAATATTGTGACTGACTAACTCAAACCTCATAAATCCTCCCCCTCAATAGATGCATCAACTTTCATCATCATGGATTTAATTGGAATCCTTGATGAAAAAAACTTCTACTTCAATTCCAAGATTTGTTAGCATAATACACATAAAAGGATGGGGAATAAGGAGGTACCTCTTGATAGTTTTCAAGTGATGGGAGAGGGCTAAACATAAAGTTTCATTCATAACTCAACAAACCTCTGTTTGGGCATTGATTTGGGGAAAATATCAACAACTTTATCTTTAGTAGAAATGTATTCCTATTTGATATCTCAAACTTCCACCTTTTCTTTGATAAAATGACACCTGATATAAATACGCTTAAATATTTAATTTTTACTATATTTTTAGATAATACAATTGAACATTTATTATCACATTAAATTTTTAGTTGTTTATCACTCTAAATTTTTAAATATTCCAACAGTAATTGTATCAAGATAATCTATGTACATGCATGTGTAACTGAAACATATTCAACCTCAATCTTTCCCAGTGTTACTGAATTCTGATTCTTTTTATAACAATTGAAACATCCTTCTCCTAGAAAAAAGGTTCCAACTGTAGTTGGTCTTATTTCTGTATAATTACCTTCCCAATCAGTATCAATAAACCTAAAAAGTCTCAAATATGCATTGTGTCTATATAAAATTCCTTAATTTAGAGTTCCTTTCAAAAATATCAAAATTCTATTAGCTTCCAATAATTGAGACACTTTTGGATCACTCTCCAATCAAGAACATAGAGTAACTATATAAGTTATATCTAGTTTTGATGTTGTGTGATAAACTAGAATGTCAATGATTAATCTGAATTATTTCATATTAACATTATTTCCAGCTTCATCCTTATATAATTTATTTCCAACTGAAATGGGTGTTGAAATATATTTTTCATTTTCCATTCTAAAAATTTTGATTAATTCTTTAGCATACTTTTCCTATGATAGAAATATAGAATTTGGCTTCTAGTCAATCTAAAATACCAAAAAATATGTCATCTAACCAAGCATGTAAATATTAATATTTCTTTCCATTTTATCATCAATTTATTCACATAAACCTTCATTTTCCCTATTAGATGTGATTTCATCCGCATATACAATTCCTATGAGAGTACCTTTGGAAATTTCTCTCATATAAAGGTTACTATCAACTTTTCATTTTAGAAACTTTATATCCCTTATACAACCATCTACTTTGGAATACCAGGCTCTAGGGGCCTATTTAAAATAGTACAAATATTTCTTTAATCTTAAAACCATGTTCCCATCATTATCTAAAACAAAATTGTCAGGTTGTTAAATATAGACTTATTTTTCATGATCACTTTTTAGAAAGGAAGATTTATCATCTATTAGATAAACTTTATAATTTTTTTGTACTATAACTACCAAAAACATTATATGGGTTTCTACTCTTTCAACTGGTGAAAATTTTTCTTCTAATTCAATTCCTTTCATTAAGAATATATTTTTCACCCTGGCCTAGCTTTGCTTCTTGATACCTCACCTTTCTCATTTTCTGATTTTTGAAAACCCACTCTCTGCCAATAACATTTTTAATTTTAGGTATTGATACAATATCCCAAATAGAGTTCTTCTTAATATGATAAAGTTTCTATTTCATAAATTGTATCCATTCTTCATGCTCAACTTCTTATGTCACTATATGGGGTTCAATTTGATAATTAAGTGTAATTCTATCTTTAGTTCTCAATATTCTTCTAGTTTGAATTGGAGATTCTTGATTTCCAATGATATTTTCAGTCTGAATATGTTTTTTTTAAAAATTATACCATTTTACTTTGTTTTAATCACATTTATCTTCATCATTGATATGTTTAGAATCAATATCAACAATTTTTATCTCTTTCTTAGTAACTTCATCATTCTTATATTTCATTTTCATACCATTTTCTGATGAATCTTATGAATCTTCATTAACTGTGATATCTTATTTGATCTGGTTTTCAACAATTTTGACATCACTATAAAAAACTAGCTTATTCTTCCATTTGTTCCAACATATGTAGCCTCTACCATCAGAGAGGTAGCCAATGAAAATTAATTCCTCTCCTTTTTCTTCAAATTTTCCCAGATTCATGTTCTTGAGATTTATAATGCAAGGGATTCCCAAAAAAACTAAATTATTTAAGAGTTGGATTTTTATTTTACCACAATTCATATGTTATATTTTTTGTTTCCAGTTTCAATAGAAATATGTTATGTATATGTATTGTAGTACATACAGCTTCTCCCTAAAAATACATTGAGGTGTTATGTTCAGCTAACATGGTCCTACCCATATCAACCATTCTTCTATTCTTTAATTCAGCTACATCATTTTTTTGTGGAGTATATGGTGTGTTGTACTTATACTTGATTATATGTTTAGAAAGATAACATTCAAAAGGATTATAATTAAATTCATTTCCATTATCTAATATCATATTCATGATATAAAGACTCGTCTTTTTTTTTATATTTGCTTCTAAATTTTTGGAACATTTTAGATACCTATAACTTTTGATTGATAAACATGACATTAGTCATCCGATTATAATTATCAATAAATGTAATGAAATATAGATCACCTATGTTATAGTTTTGTCTCATTGGTCCACATATTTCCGTATGAATAACTTCAATGGGTCAAGGAAACAGAATATCCACCCCTTTGTGTGAACTTTGGGCCAACTTTTCTTTTTGGTAGGTTTCAAAATTTTCATCCCTTTCTCTATTTATCTTGGTAAAATATCTGAAAATATTATGCATCAAGATTTTAATTATACTCAATTGACCAATATGGCCAATTCATCTATTTTAGAGTTTGTTTTAATATTTGGAACTCAAATAACAAGAATTGATAAAATCGCCAATTTGAAATATATTTACATTGGTTATTTTTCCTTGAGTGATGATTCTTCTATCCTTTGTGCTTTTGATGATACATGAATACTTTTTGAACAACACCTCATTTTTATCATCACAAACTTGTATGACACTCAGTAAATTATGTTTCATGTCTTCAAAAAATAACACATTATTAGACTTCGTATTTTGGGCTTCAATATTTTTATTTACCGCTACATTAATTTTTAGTGAATAATCATCTTCATAGGTAACTACTCCTACTTCATGATTCTCAATGTCGCTCAGAATTTTGGTGTCACCAATCATGTGTGATGAACATCCACTCTCAATAATCCAAAACTTGGTTGTACTATGAGATTTCAAAGAAACTTCAGAAACGTTTGATTTTTCTTCATTCATTTTTTTAACTCCCTTGCATTTCATAAAGTAAGATTTTTTTTCTGGGAGAATAATCATGAACGTTTCATCAATATGACCTTTTCTATCACCTCTACCACAGATTTCTTCTAAACAGCCAAAATTGTTTTATATTGAAATATATGATGAATTCCTGATAATAGTTTGGTTACTTTGAAAATTTTATCCCCTATTCTCATAATAAATCCCCATAAGTTCATGTCCCATCTTTTGTAGGGACATATTAAACCAATAAAAATAAGCAATATTCCCAAACACTCCATAACACTAGTAGTGTCCTCTAATTCATTATCTTCCCGACTAATAATAAACCTATCTATAATATTGATGTTGTTTTCTTTCCATTTATTGAGATTGTATTTGATCTGGAGGGAAAAAATATTCTTGGAGAATTATAAGATAATTCCTCACCAGTCTTCATCTTCCATATTTGTCCAGAATTTATTTTTGGAACTATGTTGTTAGAGATTACAGATTTGTTTTGAGACTAATAGAGTGTTGAATTAACCTTCTTCTTTAAACCCTTATTTTTGACAGTTTGGGATGATTCTTTATTGACCTCAAAAGCCTTGCGGAAATCTTCTATGATATTTTCCAAACTGTTTTGTGCTTCAATAATTTTGTTCTAATTATTCGACAGATCTTCTTTATTGAGGGAAATTTTTCTTCAACTTCCATTAGCATCTTTTCAATTCCATCCACTTTTAGCTTGTTTCTTTTTATATCTTCAATGTAAATAATCACTGTCTTTACACATTATTAATTTTCCTCTATTATATTTTATTTTTCTTTTAATAACAGTCACTTATCCTTCTTGAGATTTTTGTTTTTCTCAAGACAAGCTTATAATTAATTTTTCAACACATTCTCTTTCTATATTCATTCACTCTCATTATCTTTTCTTCCTGAAGTGTCAAACCCCTTTTCAACATGAGCCATCTACTTAGTTGCATCTTTTGGTTGGCTTCTTGTAGTTGGGTTGGCTTCATCTTCCTTTCCAACTAAACATATTCTTTTACATTTAATGAATTTATTCTTTCTTCCATCAAATTTGGTTGTGCCTTTTGATCTCTTACCCTAATTATTTTTCTATGTTTTTTCATCATCTTTCTTTGGTTTCACATACTTATATTTACATAAAATTTCTGAAAATTTTCCAATGTAATTATAGTTGTATCACCTTGGTAGTAATTTAACTTTTCCACAAATCTTTACCTTCTTGAAGCATTTCAATATAGGAGAAATGATTCTGTTGAAATCTTTATCTTCATTTTCATTATCAGATTCACTTGGTTTTGACATTTCATCATCTTTGATTTTGATCTTTCCCATGGCTTCAAAATCCATCTCATCTTTGATATTTTCTTAAAGACTGGGATCTTTTTCATTTCATATGCAATGAGTATTTTATGCAATTCATCAAGAGTGAGATCATATCTATCTTCCAAACATGATACTTCAGGTTCAATTTTTTTAGGAAAATTTCTTATTAATTTTTTATGATAGTTGAATCATCCTTCTTTCACAAAAAACCTGAATATTACTAACAATTTCATTAACTATTGTTAAAAAGTCATCAATATTTTCTTCTTCCACCATCTTGATATCTACAAATTTTCTTCTCTAAATTTTATATTTGGCCTATTTGACATTCACATTTCCTTCATAACAAATTTTTAATTTATCCCAAATTTCCTTGGCATTTTTTGAGTCTCATAACCTTTTTGAAAACCTTTTTTGAAAGAGACATCAAAATTATATTTCAAGATTTTCCATCAACTTCCATATTTCTTTTCTTAGTGAAATTCATAATAGCTTCATCAACAATATGTGGTAATCCAATGATAACTACATCTTTAACTCCAAGGCTAAGAGATAGAATATTGGGAAACATCATATTCTTCTAACTATGATAGTTCTTTCCCTTAAAAGAAGGAACACCCGGACTATTGAAAAAATTTATATTATCCATCTTCAGTACATAGTGTATATTGATGGATGGAACCCTCCTATGATAACAATTTAAGTTCCCCAAAGGATTTACACTTTTTTGAAGGTGGGGTTAAATTAGTGGTGACTTTTACAATTTTTCTTTCTTTTGAAATAAACATCTACTAACTTGTTAGGATCTGTTCCACTCTTGTGATAACTCAGCCTCTCCCAAATGCTGTAAAAATAAATATCTCAAGAACAATGTATTTTTATAAGATTTGGTATCAAACTTAGCCAACTCTTTGTTGTGACTGGTTATAATTCCCAATCACAGATTCTCCACTATAATCACAAGTGGTTAAAACATAAATTTATTCACTATCATAGAGTCTCAAGATGCTTTCTAGAGTCCCACTGGAATAAAAGTTTCACATTTCCATGTTACAAAAATGATTAAACAACAACACAATAAATACCACTTATGATTATTGACTGGTTCTGTAAAAACTATTGAAGGTATTTATTTTGATCCTTCAAGATAAATAAAATATTGTATGATCAAAAACTAAAGAACTACACCTAACAGGTTATTCCTCAAAAATATGTCTCTTGATTTCTCAACTATATAATGCATATATAGAATTCCAAATTATCTTTATGTGTATTAAATAATTATGGAATAGAATATATATATTTTTATGAATTGTCTATACAAAAATATACCACCTCATGAACTAATGTCTATACTCATATACATTGCCACATACTGACTGCAAATGATTTTATTTCTATGAGATCAGGATCTCAACCTATGAGTGATAAAAGAATTTAGCAGAAAATTATATTTAATGAATTTCATCTCCACTACTCACTTTTCAATCTTATCATACTTTATCATTGAATAAAACCATCAATTTATAAGCATCCATGTACTTTTTATCAAAACAGTAACCACATAAAAATTATGATAATGTGTGAAGATGTTTCAAAACAATTCATTAGACCTCACCTGAAATTTTTATAAATCACTATATGGAAAAAAACTATTTTGATGCTAAATAAAATTTTATACTCTCCACATAATGTAAATTTCATACACATAAACTCAAATGACCACAAAGGTGATGTCTACAAACCATATCCTCTTCCTAGTAACTCATCATCTGAAAAGGAGCATCGCATAATACTCACAGATTCACCATGAATGGAATCCATATTCATGTTACAAAAAATCATAGTTTATATGGAAGTTTCACCTCGTACTGAATGGTAGTCTACAAGGAACATCACCCTCAAATCACCTAATTCTTAAAGGAGAATCACCATGAAGTGTTTCATTTGCGGTTGATCATGAAACAATTTTTCATTCACAAACCATTTTTTATCGCATAGAATCCTTCCTCCGCAAACCTCCATCTGCATATTGCATATCGTTTGTAGTTGAGTAAGAGATTATTTTTTTCCTACATATCATTTAATAAAACCTCATCTTATACTTATGTATTAAATCTCCACAAATAATTCTTCATTCATTAACCATAATCGTAAAGTGTTCAACCTTATTCATGGTTCTTCGGCTACAACATCATCCAAAAATCTTCCTAGAAAAGCACTCATCCCATCATCCTCAACATCGTAATGAATTTTTATTTATTTACATAAATATATACTTAGGTGATTTTTAATCTCCCGAATAACCTTGGTTGATATCTCATGGTAATTGGGTGCTTTGTAGGAACTCGGTCTGTAAACCCTTGATCGCGAGGGGTTTGATTTTGAAGGGCTCATTCGGATGGAGGAAGAAGTCAATCCCACATCAAACTCTTCAGATGTTAGGTCTATAGTATAATTACCTAGTTCCTCAATTTTCCAAACCAAAGTTTTAACTCCTTACCATCGTGCCGCTAAATATGTGGGAATCGCCTCCTCTCTGATCCGTTTTCCCCCCCTACGAGACTGTACCATGAATGTCTGCGAATGCACACTATGAAGAATTCCACTCTGAATCTATAAAAAATCATTATCAAATTCTAAGATCTTATCTTCAAGAGATGAACCAATATAAATTATTCATATGGAAAGGAGGCTTCAATATAAATAGTAAATACTAAGTATAATGTATAATTCTACTCTTAATCCATATAAACTCATCCTCAAATTCAATCATTACATCATAATTAAAATAAATATTTTCATGGTATTCAATTATAGTTTCCAATATTGCATGTTATGGGTTAATTCTCAAGTCCTGGAAATGTTAGATCCAATATAATAAGAATAAAGATATTAGTAAACCTAAAACTTTTCTAACACCATTTGTAGTAACCCAAGACTGGAAACCTAAAAATCAATGAATGTTCACTATTGATTTCAAGAGTGTTCCCCAATACCTATGGGATAGTGACTAGCATCATGGGTCTTGGTGTAAATTTGGGGAGTGGTATAACAACTTTGGTGGTAGTAATAATTCATGACTATATTATATTAAAAAATATTTCATGATTTGTTTATAATTCGTAAGTTCTAAAAATATTTCACATGGAAATCCTAAATCATCACATCATAAATCAAAGAAATGTTATTATGGTATTCAATTAAAATTTCCAAAATTCCATGTTATGGGTAAATTCTCATGTCCTAGAAATGTTAGATCATATTTAATAAGAATAAAGATATTATTAAACCCAAAACATTTCTTACACCATTTTCAGTAACCGAGGACTGTAAACCTAAAAATCAATGAATCGGTTCACTGTTGATTTCAAGAGTGCTCCCCAATCCTTATGGGATGGTGACTAGCATCATGGTTCTAGGTGTAAATTTGGGGAGTGGTATACAAACTTTTGTTATAGTAATAATTCATGGCAATATTATATTAAAAATATTTCATGACTAGTTTATAATTCGTAAGTTCCAAAAATTAAACCAAATACCAAACATGGAATACCAAAATAGAAAGTAATATAAGCATACAAAAACACCTTTTATGAATTTTCACTAGATCAAACCATATGAATTCAATAATATGAAAATAGATTGTAAATAATGAAAAATTCAAACATATCCTACGAATGCACACTATGTAGAATTCCACTCTTAATCCATAAAAATCGTCCTCAAAATCCAAGATCCTACCTTCAACAGATGCACCAATATAAATTATTCACATGGAAATGGTGATTCAATATAAATAGTAAATACTATGTATAATGCATAATTACACTATTAATCCATATAAAATCATCATCAAATTCAATCATCACATCATAATTCAAAGAAATATTTTCATGGTATTCACTTATAGTTTCCAATATTCCATGTTATGGGTTAATTATAAAATCCTAGAAATTTTAGATCCTATATAATAAGAATAAAGATATTAGTAAACCCATAACATTTTTAACACCATTTGAAGCAACCCTGGAAGCCTAAAAAACAATGAATGTTCATTATTGATTTCAAGAGTGCTCCCCAATCCCCATGGTATGGTTACTAGAATCATGGGTCTCGGTGTAAAGTTGGGGACTAGTAAATCAACTTTGGTTATCATAATAATTCATGGATAGATTATATTAAAAATATTTTATGACTTGTTTATAATTCGTAAGTTCCAAAAATATTTCACATGGAAATACTAAATCATCACATCATAATTCAAAGAAATATTTTCATGGTATTCCCTTATAGTTTCCAAGATTCCATGTTATGTGTTAATTCTCAAGTACTACAAATGTGTGGTCCTATATAATAAGAATAATGATATTAGTAAACCCAAAACTTTTCTAACACCATTTGCAGAAACCCAAGACTAGAAACCTAAAAAACAATGAATGTTCACTATTGATTTCAAGAGTGATCCCCAATCCCTATGGTATAGTGACTAGCATAATTGGTCTCGGTGTAAATTTGGGGAGTTGTATACCAACATTGGTTACAATAATAATTCATGGCTATATTATATTAAAAATATTTCATGATTAGTTTATAATTCGTAAGTTCCAAAAATATTTCACATATAAATCCTAAGTCATCGCATCATAATTTAAAAAATATTTTCATGGTATTCACTTAAAGTTTCCAAGATTCCATGTTATAGGTTAATTATCATGTCCTTGAAATGTTAGATCCTATATAATATGAATAAATATATTAGTAAACCCAAAATTTTTCGATCACCATTTTCAGTAACCCAGGACTAGAAACCTAAAAAACAATGAATTAGTTCACTATTGATTTCAAGAGTGCTCCCCAAAACATTGGGGATGGTTACTAGCATCATGGGTCTCGGTGTAAATTTGGGGAGTGGTATATCGACTTTAGTTATAGTAATAATTCATGGCTACATTATATTAAAAAAATTATGACTTGTTTATAATTCGTATGTTCCAATAAAAAAACCAAACACCAAACATGGAATACTGAAATAGAAAAGAATATAAGAATACTAAAACACTCTTTATGAATGTTCAATAGACCAAACGATATTATTTAAAAAATATGAAAACAGATTTTAAACAATGAAAAATTCAAACATAGACTTAGAATGTGCGCTATGTATAATTCCACTCTTAATCCATAAAAAATCATCATCAAATTACAAGATCCTACCTTCAATAGATGCACCAATATAAATTATTCACATGGAAAGGAGGATTCAATATAAATAGTAAATACTAAGTATAATGTAGAATTACACTCTTAATTCATATAAAATCATCATCAAATTCAATCATCACCTCATAATTCAAAGAAATATTTTCATGGTATTCACTTATAGTTTCCAAGATTCCATGTTATGGGTTAATTCTTAAGTCCTAGAAATGTTAGATCCTATATAATAAGAATAAAGATATTAATAAACCCAGAACTATTCTAACACCATTTGCATCAACCCAAGACTGGAGACTTAAAAAACAATGACTGTTCACTATTGATTTCAAGAGTTCTCCCCAATCCCTTTGGGATGGTGACTAGCATCATGGGTCTTAGTGTAAATTTTGGGAGTGGTATACCAAATTTGGTTATAGTAATAATTCATGGCTAGATTATATTAAAAATATGTCATGATTTGTTTATAATTTGTAAGTTCCAAAAATATTTCCCATGGAAATCCTAAATCATCACATCATAATTCAAAGAAATGTTTTCATGGTATTCACTTACAGTTTCCAAGAATCTATGTTAAGGGTTAATTCTCACGTACTAGAAATGTTAGATCATATATAATAATAATAAAGATATTAGTAAACCCAAAACATTTCTAACACCATTTTCAACAACCTAGGACTGGGAACCTAAAATACAATGAATCATTTCACTATTGATTTCAAGAGTGTTGCCCAATCCTTAAGGGATGGTGATGAGCATTATGGGTGTCGGTGTAAAGTTGGGGAGTGGTATACCAATTTTGGTTATATTAATAATTCATGGATATATTATATTAAAAATATTTCATGACTTGTTTATAATTATTAAGTTCAAAAATAAAATCAAATACCAAATATGGAATACCAAAATCGAAAATAATATAAGCATACTAAAACACTCTTTATGAATGTTCACTAGACCAAACCATAAAAATTCAAAAATATGAAAACATATTGTAAGAAATGAAAAATTCAAACATAGCCTATGATAAGGTAGAAAAAATATAAAATTTGTGATGTTCTAAACCTGAACTTCAACTAGCACACCATCATCTCTAGCATAATCTTGGGATCTAACCCATCCTATGGAATATAGGGCCAACAATCCACAAACCATCATTGTTACTTTCATGAATATGTATACCATAAATATAGTAGGTTAAATTTCATGTCCACATAGGTTAAATTGGTTTTGGCTTGGTCACTCCAATCCTTGGGAAAGACCCCTTACAAAGTTCATGGATAACTCACTGCCTCTCAAGCAACTCTACTTTCACTCTTAATAATTTCTCACTACATTAAGAAATGAATTCCACGTTTTAATGCAAGCCAATATGAAGCAACTTCACTATTATTATTTCACCAAGTATGGATGTGGAAATTTTGTCTTCACACTACTCCTTCATGGATAAATTATGAACATTTTCACAAATATTAGTATCTATTTCTACGAGTTATTATAGAAACTCCACCTTCTTCTTCTTTGGAAATATTTTCAAGAAGTTCCAATTCATTCATCCACTTCCCTCTATTATTCTTCTTTAGTATTAGATATTTTTTTTCTTACCTTCCTTCATAATATAAGTATTTATTACTTTCTATCATTCTCCTAGAATTTATTCCACTTTTCATTTTTTGGAAAATTGGATATATCAAATTTGTTCAGTATCTACCATTTACACAGTGGATATTCAAAAATTATCTTTATTTTAGTTTATAGAGTAGAAAGGCATATTATTTATAGAGAATGATATAACCATAACTCTCTTTATTATCTCCTCCATGATTATCTCCTTAAAAACAAAATTTTATGGAAATATATCATTTTCATAATAACATCAATGATCTCCAATTTAGAAACCTCCCATGAAATAATTATGGGATAATATTTTCTATATTTAAATTTTGAAACTACATTATATTCATAATATTATTTCCATATTTAAATTTATTATAATATTCCCTATGAGATAACCTACTTCCTAGGGTAATATTTAGTCAGTAATTATTTCTTAGAATTTGTACAATATCTCAAATTTAATTTCACGAAAAATCACAATGTTATCCTTGAATTATTCTTGTTTTTTAAATTTCATGTGGCATGATAATTTATTCTTTTTATTAACCCTTTCAACTATTGTGTCATTAACTTATCTCATCGCATGAATAACATTAAAAAAAGATCCATTGATAACTTTCTAATATTATTCATGGCATGTCCCTTCCTCCCACTATATGACACTATGGATGCATTTTCAATCATATTTAACAATTAATAATGATAATTTGAAATTGTAGCTGACTAGAGAGATGGAAATTACATATCATTATTTAGTTATTTAAACTACTCTTACTCATTCTAGCTATAAACCTTATATTTTACAATTTTCCAAAAAATGACCCTTACATGTTGTCCCCTATATTCATAATGTATCTTATGGATCATAGGGTAATTCATAAATTTTTCATTTTTTAATGATTTTTCTCTTATATAGAGAAATAATAACCCTTATATATTCCTTAACTTTAATAATTCCCAACATTATATAAGATAATGAATCTTACTTATCACTTAAAAAGTTTATTTTACTTTTTAGTATCATCATCAGTTTTCATTATGTATCACTGTGAGTGTTGGAAAATTTTATGAATTATATGAGAGTCTGTCCATGATTACTTTTATATATCATATTAAGGAAACTTAGGTATCAATGGTTATTATTCTTCCTTTTCATATTTTCTCTTACTCTCATCCTGGTTTATTTTATGTATCATTCCCGTTATGTATACTTATATAGGGAGATTCTCTATAACTTTTTAAAATTTCTGAATTTTAGAAGATAGTGAATATTATGTACTGATATAAAT
Organism: Viscum album; assembly: GCA_963277665.1. Taxonomy (NCBI): domain Eukaryota; kingdom Viridiplantae; phylum Streptophyta; class Magnoliopsida; order Santalales; family Viscaceae; genus Viscum; species Viscum album. Next base: position 662,160,637 of record OY728139.1, on the reverse strand, counting down.
GCTTAGACATTTACATTTTCACTGTAGGATACTAAATACATGGTTACCTTTACATATTAGGTATAATTACCTTTGTTTATTGTCTTGATTTATTCTTACATATATAAATAGGCTAAACACATAACCAATTTTATAATTTTTCTAAAAATCCATTCAATAAAAAAATTTATAATTATTGAAAAACTATTAAATTTATTCCAGCCTTCCAAAATAATTTATGATCTTCTATTTTACCTCTAAAACATCTATTGCTAATTTTACATACTAGCCTTTGGGTATTCTTCAATATAACTTCTAAATAACAATCTTCATTATAAGTTTCAGAATACCCCCTTTAAAAAAATTTCATTCTACCTCCAAAACATCCACTCCAAATCTTTCAAACTAAATTTTAGACTCTCTTTGGTATAAATTCTAAAACACTAGCTTCCTCATAACTTCCAGAACATCCTATTTAAAATAAACATCTGGAACTCCAATAGAATGTTGTTTCCAAGATAATATCTGAAACATCAAAAAAATATTTTTTTTCTAGAATAAATATAGCACTAAAAACCAACTTGTGTTGATAATAAATCCAACATAGAAATGCAACACCTTTTGACAATAAATCTAACACCATCCTACACTAATCCTCAATTAGATGCTAATAATATCCCCTTTTAGAGTTTTTAAAAACACATTCATGAATAAATATTATTCCATAAATATAATAAAATATAAACATATGGTAGATGATGTTTTTATAATATTGTAATTAATAAGACATAATTGAATGTGTAAAAAGAATAATTAAAAAAAGAAGTATCATAGTGATTAGGATTACCTTTTCTTAGAAAAAACTCCTTTGGATATCTTATTAAGGACCATGGGGTTGGTATTTTGGAAATATCAAAACCTATTAAATATTGATAAGTATTTTTGGGAGATATTATAGTATTTTCTGGTCACGATAAATTTCTTGAGAGGTGTGAATAAGTGAGGGGATGGGGTATCCTTTTATAATTAAGTAGGAATGGAATATTTTTGTAAAAACACAAAGCTATTCAGTAATGGGAAGTCACTCTCAACACAAGTGCCTCAAAAAAATGATAAATAATAAGGCGGAGGGAATATGAGGTTAATAAAAACCTCCAACACTAAAAAGAAACATGTTTTAAACATGTTATTCTCTTTACCTCCAAGGTTACTCACTCTTACCATTTTAGTTTTCACCATAGTAAATTTTTTTAACCTAGTTAATTTATTCTTTTAGAATAAAATATAATTATCCTTATTAGATAATTTGGAACCACTAGTTATATATATTAAATCCAATTTATCAAATAAAAATTCAATGTGTGTGGAAATTTAATTTCAATACAAGCGCATGTAACGTGAAAAAGCACATTTTAACCTTAACAGTGGTAATTAATTTTTAATGTTTTTACTATTCATTATGAAAAGTAATTATGATGAACTTATTACCTAATATAAATAATTAAAATTACAAATATGGAGTTAATTTTATAAAATTATATTCACATAATTGTAAAATTTTAAATTTAAAAATGAACCCATAAGACGTGTCAAAAAATGGTTTTTCAATAAATGCATTTTTCATGGAAAAGATAATTTCACATTAATTCTATGACTTGTAATTTTTAATATGTGAACTTAAATTCAAATATATAGATAGATAGATAATATATAAATTAAATTTAAATAATTCCCCATTATTAGTTATTATAATTAATTAAAATGGATAAATATTATTCACTTAGAAATGGTTTTTAGATAAATTCATTTTTATGACTAAAAATAAACTTATACCAAAATACAGTATAAAATGATTTAAATTTAATTAATTAAATTAAATATAGAAAAATAATAATTATATTACTTTTAAATAAAATTAAAATCATAATGGGACTTTTAAATTAACTAATTTATTAAAAAGAAATGATAGTTTTACATAAAATTATAATTTTCACTAATCAATGAAAATAACACATTTTAGAAAAAATCAAAAAAAATTACTCAAAATTAATTTTTATGTGGATATAAAAAAATATGTCTATTATAGAAAATATAATTTATAAAAATTTAAGAAATTAATTATATTATATTTTCACACAATGTAATAAAAAATTGATAAAAAATATATTTTTGAAGTATGTAAATACTTTACTAAAAAATGAGCCCTTAATTACCAATATATTTTCATTATCTTAAATATTTATACATAATTTTTTAAAAAAGTATTCCTATTCGCACCACCAATTTTAATGGATGGGTCGTAATGGTCACATTCAAATATTATATTGTGGTTTGTTTAGGATTTGTGTTGTGTGTCATATATGCTATCGAACAAAGTATTTATTTTAAAAAACACAGGGTTTAACATTCTCCGCTCAATCAATAAATTGCATCCTCAAAATTTTATCTTTCACTTAGAAAAATCATGGGTTTTAAATTTGAAAAATCCTTTGTGGAAAAATAATATCATAATTGGGTTATTAAAACATACTCTTAAAAATATGGGAAATATAAATATTAAGGTCGTCACAAAACAAAGTTTCCAAATATGATAACATTATTGGGAAGTGAAAATATAGAAATGGAAGAGAAAACTATCACCAAAGGACCAATATAGGGTGATAGAGAACATCGTCGAGAGAGATTTAACCATTATAAATCTATGATTGTCTAAAAGACCATTTATTCATTAGATATAAGGTAATAGGATAAACTTTCTGTTTCATGATCCTTTTTCTAGAGTTGAGGAATTTATTTACCATGTAGATTACGAACATAAATAAATATGGTTACTTTACAAGCTAAATTTCATCTTTTAATTAATTTTCTCTATAAACTCATATTTTTATTCAAATGGTGAGTATTCAAGATGAATTTTTTTATGGTTTAAGACCTAAAATTAACTTTTAATGAATAATAAATCATTACTCCTATCTCTGTATATTCACCAAAACCAAAATTATTAGCACAGGTTATCAAATATGATAAATAAAACCCATTAATCTCTAAAACTAAACAGAAACACCCAAAGTTCTAAATAATATTTATACATCAAATAATTTAACTAAAAAACAATTTCATATTAACCAGTACATCACCTGGGCCAGTGGTAGGTGATTCACCCTTATCGCCCTTCAATTGTGGGTTCAAACCCCATGGCCTTATCGGATGTTGTGGGTTGTCGCTTGGCATGTGGGTTGTCCTTTTTCTAAAATGATATTACTATAATTCATATAAAATTCCCAAAAATGTGATGAAAATCCTCAAAAATAACATTAATAATCAAATATATTTTTACCACTTAAGTTATATATATATATTTTTCTCCAAAAAAAATAAAATAATCTTAATTGACTATTGTCATTTTAAAATCAATGAATAAATTACCCTTAAAAGTTTTCAATTCCTTTAAAATTATGTCAATAAAATAATAAATCATCATTTATCAAATAACATATTCACTAAAACATATACTAAAATAAAGGATCATATTCCTATATATGTTTTCCCAAAAATATCATTAATCATGCAATATTACCATCAATAAAATTCTCAAAGGGGGTATTTGTGCCATTAAACATATGATTAACCTTACAAATATCATCCCTTAGAACTTTAGATTTATCCCATATCACTATGGCATATAGTAGGTTTCCATTGGTTTTATTATTTAATTTATTATAATTATTCATAGATAAATTTTCAATTCCCTAAAGCATATCCCCTAGGATTTTCAAACTTGGTGTGAAGCAAGCTTAAAATTCATGCACTATGTGAAGATCAAGTCAAATCCAAATGTCTCGTTTTTTTATTTATAAACCTTATATACAACTGTTAAAGAAACAAATCCACTTTTATTATCTAGAAAAGGATTTGCTTTTTAGAAAATCCACACAATTTCTTCCTTACCAAAATTTTTGGATGTTCTTCTATACTTATCCTAAAAGTTTATCATAAGGTTTTGTTCCCTAATTTATGTTTTCCTAAATCTAGTTCCAAGATTTCTACTAAAGTTCCCTTAATTCCAAATGTAAAGACCCTGACTCTAATATCCTATAGTTTATGGTTACATTAATATAATGGCATAAGATATAAGAAACTTCATCCCAAAAGACTGAATAGTTTAGTAGTCTTCATAAATGAGATGCATGCTTGAATATCACATTATATTTCAAAACATAAATTAAAACATATTCAAAGTAAGTATTACTCATCATTGAACTTATTTAAATATTTATTATTCATGTACTAGGGAAAGGAAAAAAATAATGGTGATCTCAAATTCTTAGTAAGATTTATGTACAACAAAAGATATTATGAGTAAATAAGGCAAAATCAATATGGAATGATACATAATTGAAACATTTGCCATTTAATCAATAACTTTAGCATGAAATGAATCCTTGGATAATAATAATATAGTAATCCCATTGATAATAATAATAATAATATAGTTCTCATTAAAAGAAACACTTACTAATGGACATCATGATCTAATAAATCCTAATATCTATACTATCAAGACCTTGTTCTTAGATTGTGTAATCAATAGGTTGATATACACAAAAAACTAATTTAATTCATCTAGCCAATAAATTAACCTCATGAGAATATCAATGCATCGAGGGGATCTCTATAACCAATTCCCACCTATCATTTCATGTCCAATACATTCCTCATATATTAAATGATCCATTCAATTCATAAAAATATGTCATATGAATAAATATCTGTTTTGAGTAAAGAATACAAATTTATTAAGGTTTTCCCAAATAAATCAAACAAATTTCATTATAAAACCATATATAGAAATAGAATACATTTTAATCATATATTTGAAAATAATAATATGGATATTTAAGAAAAATTTAAAATCCAATGAAAAATTACAATAGAAAGTAAACAACAAAAAAATTAATAAAGAAAGTTAATGTCAATACTTTCCCTACTCAAAATAATAATAAACCTTCTAAAGAAAGAATAGTGATGGTATTATTACAAAATATCCCAAGTTTAGTGTAAGTAAAATAATTCTTTGTTGTGGATGATGAATATAAATACCATAAAACATCATTAAAAAGATTCTTGAGTACAATACCCTTTTTATTTTGAAATTTAATTCTTAAGAACTAAAAATTTTCGAAATATTAGAAAAAACATTTTATATTAAATAACCTAATAAACTTATAAATTAATCTTAAATAATTTAGTGTATAGGAAAGAGGAAAATTACATTCATGTCGAATACATTAAAACAAATATTCCTTTCATATATTCGCTAAAAAGTTAAAAGTTCATCACAAGAAAAGTGACAAGAAGATTCCTTATAAAATATATTTTAAAAAGGAAAACATGGGGAAAATTTATTTAATAAATAATTTTATAATATGAAAAATATTAATTAAATGTTTATAAGGAAAATATAGATAATGAAGAAAAATCATTTTCGACCAAAAAGAGAAATGATGTTGGATTTTATTGAAAACATTTTTCATAATAATTTTAATTAAAAAATAAAATAAAATGGTACTATACTTTAAAAATTCATGAAGAAACATGGGATAATAAAATAAATGGTGTTTATTATATAATTATCAAATAATTTCCTTCAATAAAAATTCAATCATAAAAAATCCCAGTTAAACTAATATTATAGCATAAACCCTTACCACTTTGGTGACTTTTAATCATAACCCCCAAGAAATAAATAAATTAATATGAAATATTAAATACCATGAATATAAATAAATTCATGATATAACATATCAGAGGGTAATTATATACACCTCATAAAAATAAATATGTTCATAATACGAAATATATATCAATGGAATGGAAATTGAGGTGAAATATCTTACTAAGATCATACCATTAAAGTGATAATTAATAAATTAATTTATTATTTTTATATAATTTAAATCTAAATAAAAAAAGTATAAATACATCATAAAATAATAAAATCCCCTTTAGTTGAACATGATTCAACATCCTATATAATTATTTTAAATATTTTATTAATATATAAAAAACCATATTAATATTTATAATATTATATATGATATTCTTATAATTTATTATCAATTTTTGTTTAATCCTTTTTCAATATTACCACTTTTTCTAGTGTTAAATACTTTGTTTTGTCATGCATGTTTTGTCATAAATGAAACAGTTATTGAGAATAGGATATAGTTTCATAATCAAAAGAATAAAATTAATGTTATAATATAATATTTATTAATTATATAATCTTTTATAATCATTATTTAAAGTTTTACATTGAAATTGAATTGCGTCAATTTGTGAAGTTGGTAGGTTGTACGTACGCACGAGAGACGTTATCATTTACTTAATTGGTGAAAGGGTAAGAAGTATATTAGATATTAATTTTATTGAATAAATATATTTTATTATGTATTATATATATTCTTTGGTTCCATCATTATAATTATCTATGCAATTTGGTGATATAAAAAAATGCATAGGTTTGTGAGGTGGTGATCCATCATTCACACGAGTGATGGTATTGTTTCTCATTTGATGCATAAAGAGATGCATAAATATTATGTAATAAACATAATAAATTCTTAGTATATGGGATAAAATGGTGTTATTATATTTCAATTGTTAATATATAATTGAAGGTGAAAAAATAAGAAGTAAAAAAAGAATATTGGTGAAGGTTTTTACCTTTGCTTAGAAAAACCTCCTTTGGATCTCTTATTACAGACCATAGGGTTGGTGTTTTGAGAAAAAAAACTATAGAATATTTATAAGGATTTTTTATAAGTATTTAAGTATTTTGGGTCAATATAAATATATTTAGAGGTGTGAAAAATTGGGGGGAGGGATTTCCTTTTATAATTGACGAGGTGTGGTATTTTTGTAAATACCCAAAACCATTCAATAATCAGAAGTCACTCTCTAACCAATTGCCTACAAAATCGATAAATAATGAGTTTTATAGATTACTAATTTGATGAAAACCTCTAACATTAAAAATAAAAATGTTTAAATCTTTTTATTCCCTTTACCTCTAAGGTTACTCACATTTATCATTTTAGTTTTCACTATGGTAACTAGTTTTTTTAAACTAGGTATTTTATAAGTTAAGAATAAAATAAAATGTTCCATATTAGATAATTTGTAACCAATAAATTTAAATATTATATCAAATTTATAAAATAAAAATTATATGTGTGTGGAAAATTATTTTTAACAGAAGCCCATGTCAAGCACAAAATCCTATTTTAACGTTAATTGTGGTAATTAATTTTTTTTTTTACTATTCAGTATGGCCATATATTAAGACTAAATTATTAAATATTATTAATAATTATTATTAAATTTATTTATTAAATTTTATAAAATTAATTTTTCAAAACATTCAAAATTAAAATTTTAAAATGAAATTCCAAAACGTGTCGAAAAATAGTATTTCAATAAATGCATTTTTTAAGGAAAAGATATTTTCACATTAACTATATGACTAGTAGTTTTTAATATAATAATTTAAATTCACATATATAGATATATAATATAAATATTTCATTTAAATCATTACTCTTTATGGGTTATTCTAGTTAATTAGAAAGTAGAAACTCTATACACTTAAAAATAGTTTTCAGAAAAAGAAATTTGTTTTTAAGCCTAAAAATAAACTTATAAAAAATCCATTATAAAGATTATTAAATTGTAATTAATTAGATTAAATATAAATAAATAATTATTATTTTAATTTTAAATCAAATTAAAACCAAAAAGGGGCTTTTAAATTACTTAATTTATTGAAAATAAATTATAGTTTTACAAAAAAAATGATATTTTTCACTATTCACTAGAGAATAACTATTTTCAAAAAAATCCAAAATTATCACCCTAATATAATTTTTACATGATTATTTTAAAAATTAATTTCATTTTTTACAATAAAATTTATAAAATTGGAATAAATTAATTATTTTATTTTCTCACACAAATCCATACAAACAGTTTTGATTAAAAATATACTTTTAAAGCATGTAAAGAATTTTCTCAAAATTGAGTCCTTAGTTACCAATATATTTTAATCATATAAAATATTTATACATGATTTTAAAAAATATATATTATTATTCATACCAACAATCTTAACAGCTAGGTAATAACAAACACATTTAAATAGTATATCATGGTTCGTTCTGGCTCGGTGATGCATATCATATACACTATCAAACATACTCTATGTTTTAAAAAAACTCATGGAATTGTAGATAAAATTAATATAGTTAGTATATATATATATTAAAATTATGTTACACAAATTAACGTTATTTCTTATTTATTTTCAGAAAAACTAAATTATCATTTGTACATTGTGTGGACTACCACCTCTATTACGCAACGTGTTTCATTTTCCTTAACTACTTTACAAGGATTTTATTAATAAGGAATTTAATATATAAGTATGATAATTGTGACATATTTTATATTCTTAAATGATAAAACATATTACTACTTCTCTCCCTTATAAGAAAAATAAAATCATCATTCATACATGTGTGTGGACTACTGCCTCCATAGAACAATTGATTTCTATTTTTCTTTTCATCGCTTACTTAAAATGATGGTCATGATAATAGATTTAATGGATAAATATAATAATTATGAAATTATTAAGTTTAAATAAATAAAAATTGGGAAACCTATAAACAATGTGATCAATAAAGAACCATGGTAAATTTAACCGTCCAAAAGAGCGTTCTAAGAGAAAAATATGATTTCTTCATACTATTAAATTACATTTTATAGCATATATAATTCTTATAATTGTTTAAAATTATAATATATCACACTAATATATACTTAGTATGATAATTATGCTTTTTGTTAATTAAGGTTCAACTAAATCACTTCATAATCATCCACTTATTAGGGTATGTTCATGTTTTGGTTGGTTTAACCACCTACTTGAAAAATGTTATGAATTTATATCATGGATAAATATGGGAATTTAATTTATAGTTATATATGGTATAAATAAGTAAAAAAATATTTTGTTCAATAATGATAAAATTATTATCAACCTCATTAATTAAGAAAAAACCTTTCATTTGTTAAGAATCATTGAAACATGATCCTCATTGATTTCATCTTCATGGTTTATAACCAAAACTACCGTGGAATGAAATTATAACTTTATAAATATCATCTAAAATCTATTATAGTACCCTTAATGATCATTTACTGATTAAATATTTTTAAATAATGAATATCAATTTCATTTTTACAAAACTAGTATAAAAAATCAATATTACTTGCAACTAATATTGAAAATATGTAATGACTAACTAGAATTCATATAGAGGATTATTATAAATGAATAGTATATATGGAAAATATATGATTAATTTTGTAAAATAATTTCTTAATATAGATATTTTTATTATAATGGAGGTTAGAGTGTGTTCTCAAAATCCATGGTAAAAGGTAAGGGTTTTTCTTAGTCTTAATTCTGATTCTTTGAGACATGTAACATGTTATGCGTCAGGTTTCTTTGTGTGGTGTTATATGAATTTATTATAACATGAATGTTTTATAAATTATTTCCTTATAATAATTAGGATATAATAATCCAAATCATGTTCATATCTTCAAATTTCTTTTAACTGAAGCGTTACCCCAATCTTAAGAGTTTTTGGTAACTCAATTTTCTTTCATTGGGTTATGATCATTGTCTTGAACTTATTTCATTTATTTTGGGTAAATTATACCCTTTATTTTATTATGTGATATTATCTCGTTAATTTCTATGGATTTACATCCCTAACAAAAAAAATCCTTTTCGAATATTTCTTACCTTATAGGGTATGTTTCTTGTAAGGGATATTGATTTCTTAAATATTATTTATTTAGGTTATAACATTTTATCTTGAACTATATTCTTCCATGATTAGGTTCTCCTATCCTAATACATTATTATTGGGTATTTTGTTATCCTATTTTTAAAATTAATTTTTAATACCAATATTGTTTTATTACTATTTTTTATAATTTGTGTTTTCAAAAAACATATTTTCAAGGTATTAAAAAGATCCCTTTTATAATCAAATGTTATATCATTGTATCCACATTTACATTATAAAATTATATGTCATTTTTAAGGATCCATTATTGTATATTATTTTTAAAATTAAATTTTTTCAAAATCATTCACTTCACTTTTCTAAAATTTACTTTTTAAAGTTACATGTTAATTTTTATTTTACATCAATGTTAAAAACAATTTCTAAAAGATTATTTAAGTTTTCAAATCCATTTTAATTTTCATACTCAAAATAATATATACATATGGGATTTATGTTACATGATTTATTATATAATATATATATATATATAATTTTGTGTATTGAACTCTTGGTATAAAATAATTGGATTATTGATCCCTTCTTGTGTGATATTGTTCGAAGAATTTATTTGCAAGGATAGCTTTGATCTATGTCAACATTATTATGAGTTTCTATTATTATACTAGGTTTATGTTCTTTTGAAACCATTCAGCTTATTTCTATATATGTATTATAAAATGTTCATTTCTATCAAAAGAATAAACAATAGTTGATTTTCTCTTTCTAAACAATCTATCGTGAATAGGCATAACTTTTGTTCTAATACATTTTTTCTATGAATACGATTTGTTCCATTCCTTTTAATGAAGGTTTCTTACCTAGATTATATATATATATTGATTGGGGAAATTATTTAATCAACTATATACCATTACTACATACAATTTTAACTTGAGAGATGCTACATAGAATACTATTTTACTTATCGATTAAGAAACTATTGAAAACCCATGTATTTTTATTCTAATATGGATGTTTATTGATTACTTATGTGAGTTGACTATATCTTATTTAATTATCCACCTTCTTTATCAGGATGGTTTATGATCATGTTATCCATTTTATTTACATGGGGAATATTATTAGTATTTTTTATGTTTTTTATCCAATAAAAATGATTATTGTCCAAGATAATTATGTATTGTTTATCAATTTTCTCATATGAAGAATGTATTGGACTTAAAAATGTGATGGGTGGGGAACAACATTGTAAATTCATTCAATACATCAATAATTCTCACATTAAAAACATTTTTTGGTATTATGGTATTTTCCTATCCAAAACAAGATATTTCTTAGACACATTGTCTTTAAGATAAGATCATAAAGTCTAAGATAATTATCTCTAAGATCATGAGGTATTGTATTAGGGAGTGGAATTAGGTATATAGAATTATTCATTTCATCACTAAGGAAATAGTTATTATTATCGATGTTATTTTTTTATTTTTCATTATTATCCATGGATATAATATTCTATTTATTTCATTTGATTATGTCATTATGATTATTACTTATTCATTCCATAATATTAATTCCATATTTATTCCATGATTTTCTTTGTTGTATGTTTCCCTTACTGAGCATTTGATCTCATCCATTATTATTATTCTATTTCCTTTGGTTATAAAGAGAATTATTACTCATTATATGTCTAATAATATAGTCATGTTGATAATTTGTGGGAGATTTCAAATACTTTTTATGGATTACTTAGTTTATTATATAGTGGGAAAAAATATCCATTATTTATGAAATGCATGTGTTTTTTAATTCTATGATTCTTAATATTTATATAAATATTTGAAACTAAAAGGTATTGGGGATTAATGTAATACAAAATTTTCTTTTAAGTCATGTGTTTATAGGATAGTTATTTCTAGGAACCTATGGCTATTGTCAAATCCAGTAAATAAAGTATGTGTTTATGGCACCAGATATAGGGGTGTGGGTATAAGCCATAACATTTTGTATCAGATCAGGGTTCAGATAACTTTAGAGATTAGGATGTTATCATTCGAGGATAATTTTGGAGTTATAAATATTATCAAATTCAAAAATTTAAGTTTGATTATAATTTCAATTGTATAGATTACATTTTTGGTTTGTTGAGGTAATATAGAATATTTTAAGGATTATGATAAGAGGAATTTAGTCAAAACTCTAGAGATAAGTCTAAGGGAAAAGTTTAAGTATAGTATAAAATCCTGAAGTTTTGTTCAGTTAGACATTATGAGTTTCTCCTAGTAATTACCACCCTTTTTGGATACTATTAGTTGATGAAATCTCTAGCGTAGATGTGCCAAGGGGTAATAACCTCGAAAATAAAGAATTGGGTATTAACTCGATCATCACCTAGTGCACAAAAATGAGACCTAATGTAAAGACCCGTAAATTTCAAGGAAATTGTTTTTCTTAATTTTCTTCGGAATTTTACAAGAACGCAGTTTCTGACGGCACCTGATTCTGAGGCCCGGTGTGCCCGGAATCATTTTCCGAAGTTTGGCTTGGGTACGTTCAGTGAACGGACGAGCGGGTTTTTCTAACTTTTGAACCGGTGCTCGGAATCGAATTCTGAGGGCACCGATGAAATCGCAGCGCCGGTATTTGCATATAAACGCCTCTTCAGGAGTTGCGTTTTCTAGGGTGTGGTTTTTTAATTTTTGGGCTTAAAGTTTAAAAATAAAATAATGTGTTCGACAACTTTATTTTATTTCACTTAAACCACTTGAAGCCACTTGAAAGCCACTTAAACTGAGTTAAAATGGATAGGGTGCTATCCAGAAATATCCTACCCCCTTGGTAGGATATTTGTGAGGTGGGGCCCGCACGAGCCCCGCCGTTTCTTTCCGCTAAGTAACGCACCCGCGAAAACCCGTCATTATGAAAGTCAACTGACGCGTTTTCTTAAATCCTTAACACACCATTTAATTGGGCGGTTTATTTCATGAATTAAATGGGCGGTTTCTTTCGTTGAATTAGTTCAACAAATTGATGGGTCGTTACTTACCTTATTCGTTTGTTGGCGTAATAATAAAATAACACCAACAAGTCTTTTTGGAGGATTACTCGTTGAGAGGTTTTGTCAGAGTTCTTGTGCCTTCATCCTCCTTCGCAAAGAACGCGAAGAATGAGAAGAACGCGAAGAATGTCGGCCTCCGACGAAGAACGCTGAACCCGCGGAAGTCGACGACGCGACGCCGTGTTCCGCGACGCCGACGTTCCCTTCCTGCAACGTTCTTCTGCGACGTCTCTTCCTCCGCAACGAAATCTTCGATCAGCTGTTTGAGGTAAGAGACTTCGGGATTCTCTTAAATCTCCCTTGTGTTTTTTTTAACAAAATACGGATTTAATTTTATATAATTAAATTAAATTTGTTGTTTCTTGGTCCATTGAGTTCTCCGACTCAATGCCGGATTCCGCGACGATCCCCTCCTTCCGCGACGAACAAATCCGTGAAGAACGTGTGTACGACGACGACTACGAGGTAGGGGTTGTTGTGAATAATTCCTTTTTCCCGTGATCGTTTCTTTTAAAAGTGAAGAACCGGACAATAAGAACAATTTTAATCAATTAAAATAGTTGATTCATGTGTTGAATATATTTCTCCCGTTGTTTATCTCTAACGTGGAGGGTGCGGGCCAAACAAACACGGCCCGACAACCTTCTGCCGTTCTTCGTTGTTGTGCGGATTTGACGGACGATGACGGAACGTACCGCAATGGAAGTTTGATGGTTCCGCAGTGAAGAACGAGTCCTGGGAGGAGCAGCGGCGCAGACGGGAACGGAATCGGACCACCGGAGCGACTCCGGTGGCCCGCGGAAGCCGACGGTGGCCCGGGTTGCCGGCACGGCGATGCCAGCGGCCGGAGGCGGCGGCGCCCCGGCGTGCCACCGGAAGAACCGCCGCGGCTTCGGCCGGAGGTGGCGGCGCCCGCTGACCCGCGGCCGCACGGGTCCGGCGCGCGTGGGGCGCGGCTGAAGTCACGTCTGGTTGTCCAGGGTGACACCCCGCGGGTGCCGCGGGGTTGTCACGCGGCGGCGGCGGCTCCCCCCCGCGTCGCTCGGGTCGTCCAGGGCGACACCCCGCGGGTGCCGCGGGGGTGTCACGCGGGGGCCGCGGCTCCCCCCCGCGTCGCTCAGCCGCCCGGCCGAGCCGGGCCGGGCTGGCCGAGCCAGGCCGGTCCGACCGGCCGGGCCGCGCCCTGGCCGGGCCTGACCGGGTCGGGTCGACCCGGTTCGGGCGACCCAGGTGGGTCGGGCCGGGCCCGGACCCCCCGTCTTCGGACCGTTTCGGTCAAATGCCCGTAACATGAGCTACGGGCCTCCAAACGACGCGCCGTCAGTGGCAACACGATTCTTGGATCGAGACGGTCGTTTCGGTATATCGTACTCAAGATTTCGGAATACTTTGAGTTCGGCCGGGTTGGTTCGTACACGAAACCAACCGGGCCCTCGGAGCAGAAACGCTCATATCTTGAGCTGCGGGCGTCCGATCGATGTGCCGTCGACTTCGTTGAATTCCTCTAAGTGAGACGGATCTTTTGGAATACTCCGCCCGAGGTTTGGACGCAGGTGGAGTACGGTCGGGTTGGTTTCGCCTTAAAAATCAACCGGGCCCCTGGAACGAAAAAGCCAATAACTCTCAGACTGGGCGTCCGATTGACGCGCCGTCTGCGGCGTTGAGTTCCTGTTAACGATGCGGAACTTTTGGATACATCAACTTCGGACTCCGTGTCAGTTGATGTATCAGCCTCTCGACTCGTGGAGCGGACCCTCCCGAACGAGCATGCTATGTGCGGGAACCCTAGAGTTGGCTGCGACTGCTACTTCGACAGCGACGACCATGCAGAGATCCTCAGTGGACTACGACGATGACCGTGCAGAGATCCTCAGTGGACTGCGACGACGACTGTGCCGAGATCCTCAGTGGATTGTGACGACTACTGCACTCAGCGATCCTACGTGGATCATTGCTACAGGTCCTATGTGGGCCCGATCCTGTATGGGTCCGATCCGGTGTGGGTCAGCGCTCAGCGGTTCTGTGTGAGCCAGCGCCTACAGGTCCTGTGTGGGCCCGATCCTGTGTGGGTCTTTGCGGGGGTTAGTACCTATCGAACCTTTGTGGGTCTGATGACTTAGATGGATCAGTGATCATCTTTATCGTCATCCGAAGAAGTATACCTTTTTGATCTGAATCATGCTTACTCTCCTTTGTGAATTGTGTTGAGCTATCCTATGTGGATTACTCTTTACTCTCCTTTGTGGATTGTGTTGTGCTATCCTGTGTGGGTATACGTTGATTTCCTATGTGGACTGGGTTGTGCTTGGGCTCGGACATTGGATCCGAACGGGAATTGATGACTTAGGTATATGTATGGGCATATACCTAAGTCGTGTCAGATGTTACTTCGTGATTGTATCTTTCCTTTGTGGATTATCATTTGTGGATTTCGGGAGACCTTCGGGGGTCTCGGGGTCCCTACTGAGTAGCTTATACTCACCCCTGCACGGGCTATGCCCACACTATGTTGTGTTGGTTGCAGACGACGGACGGCGCTGATCGTGGTGGAGGTGTGCGGAGCAGGAGAGTACCTAGAGGTGGACCACTGGGCGGGACGTACTCGGAGCAGTCAGGTGGACCCGAGGAGCAGTGGAGGCTATCTGTACCCACCCATCAGGTGGGACTTCCAGAGGACGTCTCGACGCTGCGTCTTTTCTTTTCAGTTGTTGTTTTCCCCTTTCAGTTGTACTTTACAGTTGGGCTTGTATTTCCGGCCCCTTTTACTTTCAGCACAGCTTGTACAGTTTTTACTTAGTGTTTACTTTTCTGCTTTCTTACTCTGTGGTGCTTGTTTTCTTTTCAAAGGCAATGCCTTCCCCTTTTTTCTGGATTTACGCCTTGGTGCTAGTCTCCAGCCCCTGGCCTATGGAAGGCGGGCTTGGGGTAGTCATGGCACGGGCCCCGAGGATGGGTCATGACAAATTGGTATCAGAGGAGTTTGGTTCTACCGGACACTCTGATCTTTCTTATATGTGAAGAAATAGTGTTTAGCATATTGGGTGTGGTTATCAGTCCAGGGAGTCCAGTGTTGGTGCGGCGGCCGACATATCCGTACACTAGGACCCTGACTTCTGATTTCTGACATAATGCACGAAAACATTGATTGCATGTGTGTTTCAAGTTTTCTTTGTGATTACTTGTGTCAGCTCCCCAGGTATACTGTTCTGACTGTGGTGCACTTTTTCCTTTTCAGGATGGCCCGACGACAGCAGCCAGCTAGGGTTCCGAGAGTAGAGCGCGACGACAGCCCGCCGAGCGATGAGGCCTCAGTACAGGGCCCGTTGACAGCAGAGGCACCGGCGGTACCTTTACCCGCCGAGCCCCCGATGCTTCCAGCACCGACCGCTGACGATGCACGACGCCTCGGAGCTCTGCACAAGTTCCAGCACCAGCGACCACCCAGGTTCCGTGGGTAGACGGACCCCCAGGTAGCCGAGGACTGGCTGGAGGCGGTCGTTCGAGTTTTCAGGCTAGTGAGGACACCAGCAGACCTCATGGTGATCCTCGCGGCGAGCCTACTGCACGCAGCAGCAGGACGATGGTGGAGATTGATGCTCCAGGTACACGATGAGGTGTCTCTTCTCTGGACGGACTTCGAGATCCTCTTCCGCTCAGAGTTCTTCCCAGCCACCCTCCTTGCGGTGCGCATTCAGGAGCTTCTTCAGCTGCGGCAGGGCAGCTTGACGGTTTCCCAATATGCGGCGAGGTTCACCGATCTTTCCCGCTACTCGACCGACATGGTTCGGGACCCCTTCTTCCGGGCCCGGACCTTCGAGCAGGGATTGAGACATGAGCTCAGGGCATCGCTGATCTCTCTCAGCATCCCGACCCAGTGAGGAGTGCTAGAGCGAGCCCTTCTGATCGAGTGCTTTCTGGCTGAGTCCACAGCGAGACCTACCGCAGGGCGGCAGTTAGCGGAGTCTTCGGCAACAGGTAGCCGATGGATGACTCAGGGTTCCAGGCAAACCAGACCTTCCGGCAAATGACCTCAGGACACTGGCTCAGCAGTGCATGGGCATACAGCGCGGATCCAGTCTTCCGAGAGGCAGGCAGTGCTACTCGTGCGGCGGGCAGGGCCACATGGCTCGTGACTACCCGACCCGCCGTACCGAGGAGCAGCAGATGGTGGAGGGGTCACCCAGGCAGAGGTAGAGGGTCGACAGTGCCGGTCCGCAGGGAGGAGGCGGATGAGGCAGAGGAGCTGGCCGAGCAGCAGGTGGTGGGAGACGCTATGAGGCTCTGCCACCACCCCCACCAGGAGGCCCGCCCCGACCACGGGGGGCTGGCGGGCAGAGACAGGCACAACTCTAGGCAGCGGAGGCCTACAACCACGGCACGCCATAGTTGATTCAAGGTACGATCTATGTCTATTCCACCCTTGATACAGTTCTTATAGACACAGGATCGAGTCACTCTTTCATAGCCGCTACCCTTTTTCGGAGCTCGGAGATTCTGACAGAGCCGTTGGCTCGATCCTTACGGCTAGAGACTCCTACGGGAGCAGACTCGATGATTACGCAATGGTGCCGGCAGTGTGAGCTTACTCTAGGAGGCGAGAGCTTCGGCTGGGATCTTCTTGTAGCGGCGTCGAGGTCTTACTATGTCATCTTGGTCATGGATTGGTTATCTACAGTTCATGCTCAGATTGACTGTTTTAGGCGCAAGGTGCGATGTGTGTGCACCGATGGGAGCAGGTTCACCTTCACTGGAGAGAAGGGAGCCTTCGCAGCACAGGATGGACTCACACAGAGGAGAGGGCATCCCATCACTCATCAGTTGGCTAGCCTCATTTTTGGAGCAGTTGACGTGCAGAGTCCTAGTTTTCCTGCAGTGGTGGATCAGTATGCGAACATCTTTCCCGATGACGTTCCAGGGCTACCTCCTCGCAGAGAGGTAGACTTTTATATTGATCTGTACCCCGGGACAGCCCCGATATCCACTCCAGTGTATCGGATGGCCCCCGCTGAGCTTCGAGAGCTACGGGTAAAGTTGGAGGACTTGCAGGGCAAGGGGTTCTTCTGACCCAGTGTTTCACCCTGGGCTTCGCCGATATTGTTCGCCAAGAAGGCGGATGGGAGCTTGCGACTGTGTGTCGACTATCGTCGCCTGAACCAGATGACAGTGAGGAACAAGTATCCGCTACCGAGGATTTATGACCTCTTCGATCAGCTCAAGGGAGAATGGTGGTTCTCGAAGATAGACCTCAGGTCAGGCTATCATCAGCTCAGAGTTCGAGATGAGGACGTGCAGAAGACGACCTTCAGGTGTCGGTATGGCCACAATGAGTTCTTGGTTATGCCTTTCGGCATAACCAATGATCCAGCAGTGTTCATGAGCCTCATGAACAGGATCTTCCAGCCATACCTCGATCGATTTGTCGTGGTCTTCATCGACGACATTTTGGAGTACTCGACCACCGAGGAGGAGCACGCCTACCACTTGCGGGTTGTACTAGACACACTCCAAGAGCACCAGCTTTATGGAAAGCTCTCGAAGTTCCAGTTCTAGTTACGTGAGGTCCACTTCTTGGGGCACGTTATTTCTGAGGCGGGAGTTGCTGTGGATCCCGTGAAGATCGAGGCAGCGCTAGCTTGGGAGCCACCCAGGAGCGTGACGGAGGTGCAGAGTTTCTTGGGTCTAGCCGGATACTATCGGAGATTTGTGCCTGAATTCTCTAGAGTTTCGGCACCACTCTTAGCTTTGACGAAGAAGGGGAAACCCTTTTTGTGGTCAGACATATGTCAGCAGAGCTTTCAGGAGATGAGACAGAGATTGACCAGCACACCTATCTTGAGGTTGCCTGAGGAGGGAGTTGGATACGTAGTCTACTGCAATGAATCAGGGACCGGACATGGGTGTGTCTTGATGTAGGAGCGGGCCGTGATTGCCTATGGATCACATCAATTGAGTCCGCATGAGCAGAACTACCCTACCCATGACCTGGAGTTAGCAGTAGTGGTCTTCGCTCTGAAGACATGGCAGCACTATCTGATGGGCGAGCGCTTTACAGTCTTTTCTGACCACCAGAGTCTCAGGTACATCTTCTCGCAGAAGGACCTGAACCTGAGATAGCGGTGATGGCTCGAGTTCCTCTAGGACTATGACTTTGTGATAGTCTATACTCCTGGAAAGGGGAACGTGGTAGCTGATGCCCTCAGCAGGAGGATGGGCATCCAGCTACTTGAGGAGGCGACATAGCAGCTATCCGCTTTGCGGAGATCCTTCGTGGATAGGGATGGAGCAGCCTTCCTTCAGTCTCTCACAGTCACTCCTCCACTACTGCAGTGGGTCAGAGAGGCACAGCATGAGGATGCTGACTGTGAGACGCGGCGTGCAGAGATATCCTCGGGACAGGCACCTGATGGCTTCTCCTTTGCAGCAAATAATGACAACCTTTTCAGAGGACGTACCATGGTACCAGTTGCTTTACGAGAGGAGGTACTGAGAGAGTTTCACACTTCTCCTTTGGCGGTACATCCTGGAGTGGCGAAGATGTACCAGGATCTTAGACGACAGCACCGGTGGCCGGGCATGAAGAAGGCTGTGGCAGAGTTCGTTTCACGGTGCCTCACCTTCCAGCAGGTGAAGGTAGAGCATCAGGTACCAGCAAGCATGGTACAACCCTTGGAGGTCCCGTAGTGGAAGTGGGATGAGATATCTATGGACTTCGTGACTGGACTTCCACGCACATCCAGAGGTCACGACTCCATTTGGGTGATTGTTGACTGACTCACCAAGTCGGCACACTTCTTACCCATCAGAGAGCAGGGCTCAGTGGTGAGCATAGGGCGTCTCTACGTTCAGGAGATTGTACGGCTTCACGGTGTGCCATCGACTATCGTCTCCGATCGAGACGCTCGTTTTACTTCTCGGCTTTGGAAGGGGTTGCAGGAGGCATTCTGGATGCGACTAAGTCTGAGCACCGCCTTTCACCCTCAGATGGATGGTCAGACGGAGAGGACCATTCAGACTCTCGAGGACATGATCCGCACATGTGTCCTTGACTTTGGTCGCAGCTGGGAGGACCACCTACCCTTGGTGGAGATCGCGTACAACAACAGCTACCACTCCACCATCGAGATGGCACCATACGAGGTGTTGTACGGCAGGACTTTCAGATCTCCTTTGTGATGGACAGACCCTGGGGAGTCAGCACTTGTGGGACCAGAGATGGTCCGGGCCACGACAGAGAAGGTCCAGGTCATCCAGGAGCGGATGAGGACAGCTCAAAGCCGGTAGAAGTCTTATGCTGACATGAGGCGGAGGCCATTAGAGTTCGAGGATGGTGACCGCGTCTTCTTTAGTTTCTCACCTCGACGTGGTTTTTGGAGATTTGGTCGAGGCGGCAAGTTGTCTCCATGCTTCATTGGACTATTCCTGGTCCTCAGCAGGGTTGGCGAGGTGGCTTATCGCCTGGCCCTACCACCTCAGTTGCACCGGGTGCACGACGTCTTCCACGTATCTCAGCTGAGGAGGTACGTGCATGACCCGACGCACATCATTGACTATGGGGAGCTAGACGTGGATGATGGGGCGACTTTTGTGGAGGTCCTGGTGGAGATAGAGGATCGACAAGAGCAGGTCCTACGTGGGCGATCGATTCCTCTTGTGTGAATCAGATGGTAGCACGGGAACCTCCAGGAGAGCACTTGGGAGCGGGAGGATCAGATGCGTGCTCAGTACCCACATTTGTTTCCCTAGTTTTTGATGTATCTTTACGGGGACGTAAAGCCCTGAGGTGGGAGTAATGTAAAGACCCGTAAATTTCAAGGAAATTTTTTTCTTAATTTTCCTTTGAATTTTACAAGAACGCAGTTTCTGACGGCACCTGATTCCGAGGCCCGGTGTGCCCGGAATCATTTTCCGAAGATTGGATCGGGTACGTTCAGTGAACGGACGAGCGGGTTTTTCTAACTTTTGAACCGGTGCCCAGAATCAAATTCTGAAGGCACCGATGAAATCACAGCGCCGGTATTTGCTTAGAAACGCCTCTTCTGGAGTTTCATTTGTTCGGGTGTGGTTTTTTAATTTTTGGGCTTAAAGTTTAAAAATAAAATAATTTGTTCGACAACTTTATTTTATTTCACTTAAGCCACTTAAAGCCACTTGAAATCCACTTAAACTGAGTTAAAGTGGATAGGGTGCTATCCAAAAATATCCTACCCCCTTGGTAGGATATTTGTGATGTGGGGCCCGCACGAGCCCCGCCGTTTCTTTCTGCTAAGTAACGCACCCACGAAAACTCGTCATTATGAAAGTCAACTGACGCGTTTTCTTAAATCCTTAACGCACCATTTAATTGGGCGGTTTATTTCGTGAATTAAATGGGCGGTTTCTTTCGTTGAATTAATTCAACGAATTGATGGGTCGTTACTTACCTTTTTCGTTTGTTGGCGTAATAATAAAATAAGACCAACAAGTCTTTTTGGAGGATTACTCGTTGAGAGGTTTTGTCAGAGTTCTTGAGCCTTCATCCTCCTTCGCAAAGAACGCGAAGAACGCCGGCCTCCGACGAAGAACGTCGAACCCACGGAAGTCGACGACCTGAAGCTGTGTTCCACGACGCCGACGTTCCCTTCCTGCAATGTTCTTCTGAGACGTCTCTTCCTCCGCAACGAAATCTTCGATCAGCTGTTTGAGGTAAGAGACTTCGGGATTCTCTTAAATCTCCCTTGTGTTTTTTTAAAAAAACACGGATTTAATTTTATATAATTAAATTAAATCTGTTGTTTCTTGGTCCGTTGAGTTCGCCGACTCAACGCCGGATTCCGTGATGACGCGACGCCCTTCCGCGACGACGTGACGACCCCCTCCTTCCGCGATAAACAAATCCGCGAAGAACATGCGTACGACGACGACTACGAGGTAGGGGTTGTTGTGAATAATTCCTTTTTCCCGTGATCGTTTCTTTTAAAAGTGAAGAACCGGACAATAAGAACAATTTTAATCCATTAAAATTGTTGATTCATGTGTTGAATATATTTCTCCCGTTGTTTATCTCTAACGCGGAGGGTGCAGGCCAAACGAACACGGCCCGACAACCTTCTGCCATTCTTCGTTGTTGTGCGGATTTGACAGGCGACGACAGAACGTACCGCAACAGAATTTTGATGGTTATGTAGTGAAGAACGAGTCCCGAGAGGAGCAGCGGCGCAGAAGGGAACGAAATCGGACCACCGGAGCAACTCCGATGGCCCTCAGAAGCCGGCGGCGCCGGCGGCCGGAGGTGGCGGCGCCACGGCGCGCCGCCGGAAGAACCGCCGCAGCTTCGGCCGGAGGCGGCGGCGCCCGCTGACCCGCGGTCGCGCGGGTCCGGCCCGCGCTGGAAGCGGCTGATGCCGCGTCCGAATGTCCAGGGCGACACCCCGCGGGTGCCGCAAGGTTGTCACGCGGGGGCGGCGGCTCCCCCCCTCCCCCCCCCCCCCCAGTCTCTCGGCCGCTTGGCCGAGTCGGGCTGGGTTGGCTGAGCCAGGCCGGTCCGACCGGTCGGGCCGCGCCCTGGCTGGGCCGGAATGGGTCGGGACGACCCGGTTCGGCCAACCCAGGGAGGGTCGGGCCGGGTCGGCCCGAGCCCAGACCCCCCGTCTTCGGACCATTTCGGTCAAATGCCCGTAACATGAGCTACGTGCCTCCAAACGACGCGCCGTCAGCGGCAACACGATCCTTGGATCGAGATGGTCGTTTCGGTATATCGCACTCAAGATTTCGGATTACTTGGGTTCGGCCGGGTTCGTTCGTACACGAAACCAACCAGGCCCTCGGAGCGGAAACACTCATATCTTGAGTTGTGGACGTCTGATCGACGTGTCGTCGACTTCGTTGAATTCCTCTAAGTGAGACGGATATTTTGGCATACTCTGCCCGAGGTTTGGACACATGTGGAGTACGGTCGGGTTGGTTTTTCCTTAAAAAATCAACCGGGCCCCTGGAACGAAAAAGCCAATAACTCTCAGATCGAGCGTCCGATTGACACGCCGTCTGCGACTTTGAGTTCCTGTTGATGATGCGGAACTTTTGGATACATCAACTTTGGACTCTGTGTCAGTTGATGTATCAGCCTCTCGGCTCGTGGAGCGGACCCTCCCGAACGAGCTTACTGTGTGCGGGAACCCTAGTGCTGGTTGCGACTGCTACTTCGACAGCGACGACCGTGCAGAGATCCTCAGTGGACTACGGCGACGACCGTGCAAAGATCCTCAGTGGACTGCGATGACGAATGTGCAGAGATCCTCAGTGGACTGCGATGACTACTGCACTCAGTGATCATACGTGGATCAGTGCTGCAGGTCCTGTGTGGGCCCGATCCTGTGTGTGTCCGATCCTGTGTGGTTCAGCGCTCAGCGGTTCTGTGTGAGCCAGCGCCTACAGGTCTTGTGTGGGCCCGATCCTGTGTGGGTCTTTGCGGGGGTTAGTACCTATCGATCCTTTGTGGGTCCGACAACTTAGATAGATCAGTGATCATCTTTATCGTCATCCGAAGAAGTATACCTGTGTGAGCTGAATCATGTTTACTCTCCTTTGTGGATTGTGTTGAGCTATCCTATGTGGATTACTGTTTACTCTCCTTTGTGGATTGTGTTGTGCTATCCTGTGTGGGTATACGTTGCTTTCCTGTGTGGACTGGGTTGTTCTTGGGCTCGGACGTTGGATCCGAACAGGAATTGATGACTTAGGTATATGTATGGGCATATACCTAAGTCGTGTCAGATCTTACTTCGTGATTGTATCTTTCCTTTGTGGATTTTCCTTTGTGGATTTTGGGAGACCTTCAGGGGTCTCGGGGTCCCTACTGAGTAGCTTATACTCACCCCTGCACGGGCTATGCCCGCACTACGTTGTGTTGGTTGCAGACGACGGACGACGCTGATCGTGGTGGAGGCGTCCGGAGCAGGAGAGTACCTGGAGGTGGACCACTGGGCGGGACGTACTCGGAGCGGTCAGGTGGACCCGAAGAGCAGTGGAAGCAATTTTTACCCACCCTTCAGGAGGGACTTCCAGAGGACGGCTCAACACTGCGGCTTTCCTTTTCAGTTGTTGTTTTCCCCTTTCAGTTGTACTTTACAGTTGGGCTTGTATTTCCGACCCCTTTTACTTTCAGCACAGCTTGTACTGTTTTTACTTAGTGTTTACTTTTTCGCTTGCTTACTCTGTGGTGCTTGTTTACTTTTCAAAGGAAATTCCTTCCCCTTTTTTCGGGATTTATTCCTTGGTGCTAGTCGCCAGCCCCTGGCCTATGGAAGGTGGGCTTGGGGTAGTCATGGCACGGGCCCCGAGGACGGGTCGTGACACCTAACTACACACCTAGTTTGAAAATATAGGGGGTATTATTTTTTCAATCATATTCTATTTACAAACCATAATAAAGGATTTATTTCCTAATTAATTTAAGTGAATAGGTTAAGAATTACAAGAGATACAAACTTTAAATAAAGTGGATTAAATTTAAAGTATAAAAATATAAAATAAAGCTGGAATTAGAGAATACATATTAGGATTGATTTTTCATATTCACATGACATTTTAATATAATTTTGATAAAAATTTGGGGTTTTGGTATTTGGTTGAAGGAGGATCACATAAATGAAGATGAGAAAGGTATGTATCATGAAATCACTATGTATTATAACCAAATAAGGGAGCACAATAAGATGGTTTATAATCTTCGAATGCTCCTATTATGATGGAAAGGGTGATTTCCTAATTTTACCTAAGGTAGTAAGGTTCATATAATAATATAAATTAATTCTTTATACTCATATCTCTTTTCATTAGTTAGTAATCGTTATCATTGATATTATAGTTTACTCTAAATATTATGAGGGTTGTGTGAAATATCTAAGGATTGTTCTTAAGTGGTTCTGCGTTAAATATTTTGAAACATATATTAAAATGAATCAATAACCTTGAAAATTTATTTTATGAAAATGTTATATTTTTTGGAATAACTATTGAAGAACCCAAGATTGAGGTGTGTATAACTCTTATTATTAATTTATGCTTGATTTTTAGGTAATAAAGGGTTGATTGATTTAGATAAAAGTGATTTAGATAGTCTTGGAATTTATTATTTATTTAAATAAAAAGTAATCCATGATATTTCTAATGATGTTTATATAATTTTCAAATTTTGATATATATTGAATAGTTTGTGACTCAAAAACTACTGACTAATATATTTAAGAGTTAATTATAGAGTTTAATTTTGAAATAATATATATTCTCATTATAGTTTAATTCCTTAGATATTTAAATTGATTTTGGAAAGGTATGTTATTGAGAATATATGATTAGGTTATATACATACTTGGATATATGATTGTAGTAATTATTAATGTTTATTGAGGAAGGATAAGTAACTTGGTATGGATTAAGAGAGTGATGTAGATGTTATATTAGAATTTATATCCCACATGATAAATATTTTAAGATCCCTCGCCTATTTTTATCAAAGATTAATAATTAGAATTATAAGGACATAATTTATTTAAGGGGGTAGAGTGTATCAGCCTACGATTATAATATATAATTATCTTTAAATATGTAAAAGTTTTTTATAACATCCTCCACACACAACACCAAACTTAAAAAATGCTATGATTTATTTAGATAAAATATAAATATTTAGGTACGATTGTTAAAACCTAGCTATTGTACTAGTAGGAATAAATAGGAGTAAAAACTTTTTGAAATATTTATATAAATAAAAAAATTCTACATTTAATATTAATTAAATTCAATTGGTATAACTAAAATAACTAATATGATAAGTTTACACTGTAGCAGGTACTGTAGCGGAAATTGTGCAGTACTGTAGCAGGTACTGTAGAGGAACTGTAGTAGGTATTATTTGGCACCGTAGCAGCCGGGAATATGCCCCCGTTTGGGCATTCGGGTCACCAATTTGGTCCCTAAGTCCTGTAAGGCCTTCGAACCACCCAGGACTTCAGGTTAGTAAGGCCTTTGGGCCATCTCAAGGCCTTCAGGCCACCATAAGTGCAGATGCAAACCAGACAACCTACAAGGAACAAGCTCTACAAAGAGGATGGGAACTGAGCTTTCACCAAACCAGAAGCTAAATGGATTGCAAAAATGAGAGGGTATGGCACCTGCCATCGAGACAAGCATGTGCATGCGCGGGAATTCCTAGTCGAACAGTCATGCGAAGGTGGAGAGCTGATTTCACGATGAAGATGTTGGGGATGAGAAGTTCCATGTAGTTAGTCTAGGTTGTATATAATGTTTAAAGCCTACGGGCAATGAATTCCTCTAAGGCCTACGGGACATGTAATACTTACACCTATGGGCCTTTTAAGGGTTCCACCTCACCCCTTGAAAGGTGGATTATAAAAAATCAATGAAAAATGAAGGCCTTCGGGCTATTGGAGGTTAATATTCTAAAAATGTTATCTTCCTATAAAAACGATTTTTCATTATATCTCACCTTCTTATTTAAAAGTTAAATTTATAAATTTATAAATTTTAATGTGATGGATTAAAATTATTTTTTGATTTATCATATAAATATTTTCTTAATATGAAGTTGTATTATTTTCTTAAAAAGATTGATTTTTAGGTGAATAGTGAAAAATTCTTTTTTTACAAATAACATGAGTTTTAATACAATATTAGTATATTAGTATGAATTGGTAATTTATGAAACCATTTTTTAAGACCAAAAATTCATTTTATAAGTGAATTTATATTTTTTTAAAATTTGATTCTAATTTAGAAACCCATAATTTACATTTTGGAACTTAAGTTATATTTTTCAAAAAATAGTTTTTAATATATTATACATTAAGTATTTTAAAATTTATTTTTATATAATTTTTGAAATTTAATTTAATAAAAATGAATTTAAAATTTTGAATCGTTAGGTATTTTTTATTAATAAGTACAATTTTATTTTCAATTATATAGGAAAATTTTTTATGGTAAAAACTAATTACCTCAGTAAAAATCAAAAGGGGTAAATGGGGTTTAATCAAGTGGGAAATACCAAGAAAATGTTTAAATAATGTATGAGAATGGGTGGTTTAGGATTCTATCTACATTATCTCTTCCCTTAAACATTATTTATCAATTTTGAGGCACTTTCCTTAAGACCGACTACCTATTATTGATTTTTTTGGGTATTTAAAAAAATGTCATCCCTTCTCACTTATAAAGGGGGCACTATTCTCCTCACTTACCATTACAAAAACTCCATTTGGTTCATCCAAAACTCTACCCAAACCTCTCTTAATTACTTCTATCAAATTTAATAAGTTTTTACTCTTCTTAAAAAATAATCCCTCAAACTATTAACCCCATTTTCAAAGGAAGTAATCCAAGGGGTGAGGTATAAATTTTTAACTACTGCTTATCATTTATTTTTCTTTATCTTCACTTATTATTCATAAAATTAAATTAAACAATATTCAAATTAAAAAATAAATATAATTATTACACTGGTATGTTATTATAATTATGTAAAAATAATTAACTTCATTTCCCTTTTCTATTAAGAAAAAAATCATCCTTTGTACATTGTGTAGACTACCACATTCCCAACACAACTTGTTTTAGTGTCCCTAACAACCATACAAGGTTGGTTATGGTAGGGAATTAAATATATAAGTATTATATTTAGGAAATAATTTATATTTTAAAATTATCAACCATATTACTCTTTCTCATTTTCTATGGAAAATGAAATCATTATCCACGTGTACTTGTGGACTACCACCTCTAGGGAACGATTGATTTTCATTTCTATTTTCATCACCGCCTTACAACGATAGTAACAAGAATCATTTTAATAGATAAATATGATGATTATGAAATTATTAAGTTTCTATAACAAAAAAGTGGATGACCTGTAAACAGTAATAGAAATAAAAAACCATCTTAAATATAATCATCTAAAACAGTGTTCAAAGAGAGAGAAATGATTTCTTCATTCTATGAAATAAATTTTTATAGGTTATCTTTTTATTATAACTCTCTTAACATCTGTTATATTATAATAATAAATACTAAATAATACAATTATGCATATTCTATAATTATATTACCACTAAATCACTTCAAAATCATCCATTAATTATGGTATATTCAAGATTGATTTGGTTTTTCAGAAAAGACAATTTGAAGTTATAAAAATGGTTACTTTAATAATAAATTATTCTATCATTAGATCCACATTTACTATAGAAAATTTTATTTCATTTTCAAGGACCCATTATTAGAGATTATTTTTAAAATTAAATGTTTTTAAAATATTTCACTTCACCTATTCAAAAGATACCTTTCAAAGTGAAATGTAAGTTTGTATTTTAAATCAATAATAAAGATATTTTCTAAAATTTATTTTAATTTTTCAAATCTATTTTCTTTTTAATATTCAAAATGATTTACACACAAGGTATTTATGTTACATGATTTATTCTCTAATTTATATATATATATATATATATATATATATAATTTTTGGGATTGAACTCACAATATCAAATAATTTTATTCTTGGTCACTTCTTTTATGATACCATTCAAAGCATTCTTTTTGCAAGGATGAATTTCATCTATGTAAAAAAAATATGAGTTTCCTTTGTTACACTAGGGATATGTTCTTTTACAACCATCCACCTTCTTTCTCTAGATGTATTATGAAATGTTAATTTCTATCAAAAGAACAAACCACCATTGTTTTTGTCATGCCTAACCATCCATCCTGAATTGGTGTAACTTTTATTCCAATGCGTTTTCTTTGGGAATACCAAGATTTCCATTCCATTGATTAAAGGGTGTTCACATATATTCCATATATCGATTTTTTGGAAAAATTATCAACTTAAACATATATAATTACTCCATATAATTTTAGCATCATGGATGCTTACATAGAAAGATATTAATTTTATTCATTGGGGAAATTTTGAAAATAGGTATATTTTTATTTGGATATGTATATTTATTGATTACTAGGGAAGTTGACTACGTATTTTTTAACCATACACCTTCATTATCTGTATGGATTGTGATTGTGTTATCTCTTTTATTAACATGGGGAAAAGTATTGTCATTTTCTATGTTTTTATTCCAATATACTTTATTACTGGATAAGCTTATTATATATTGTTTATCTATTTTCTCATATGATGAATGAATTAGAATTAAAAAAGTAACGGGTTGGGACCTACATTATATAGCCTATGATGCATCAGTAGGTCTCATGATAAAAACATGTTTGGATATTTTAGTGTATTCCCTCCCTGAAAAAGATATTTCCTAGACATAGGGTCAGATAGTAAGATCATGATGTCTTTGATTAGGGTATGCAATTATTTATTTGGAATTATTCATTTTATCACTAAGGAATCATTCATAATTATCTATATGATTTATTAATTTGTGTTGTCATACATGGATATATTATTCTCGCATTTTTAGTTTATTATGGTGTTAGGATGATTATCTATTTCTTTTATAATATTAATTTCATGTTTATGCCATGATTACCTCAGTTTTATGTTTTCCCCTAATGAGCATCTGAACTCAACCATTCTTATGTTTCCATTTCCTCAGGTTATGAAGCAAAATATTACTCATGATATGTCTAATAGGATAATTTTGTGTAGAATTTGTGGGGGGAGATGAAGAAATATTGTAAATTAATTAGTTTCTTATACAGTGGAAAAAATATCCATTATTTGATAAATATGAAGGTTTTATTAGTTTATGTTTTGTCTTAATTATCTAAATATCTATACCTAAAATCTCTTGGGAATATATTTAATGAAAAACATTCTTTATGTCCTGTAATTTAGGATAGTTATGTCCCTGAATTGATAATAGGTATTGAAACCAATGCATAAAGTTTTTGTTTATGGCACTGGATCTTGGAGTATAGGTATGGGGAATCACACGTAAAACATAATCCTAACTCACTCAACTACAAAGTGTGAACTCATGATCCTATGTAGTGCTAGAAACAAATATTAATTCCTAAATTAATAAATTTAAGGAAATAGTGACCTCTAGTAAATCATTAGTGATACTCAAGCTACAGAGGGGTTTTTATGATCTCCATCAAACACATGTATCTTGGTACCAATGTCAATAAACATTATCGTATACAAGAATGGATTTTTACATTATAAATTTATATAATACATCAAGTAACCATTATAAATTTAGTGTGTAAATCTTGTGTAACAACTTATACATTATTGATTCTAAAAATATAAACTAACCATACATATGAACACATCATATGGAATTCGAAGTCCTAGATGAGAACATCACATGCCCCTAATCTAATAGATAATAACATGACATGTCACTTATTCAATAATTTTTATACACTCCTTAGGTCTATCTCGATCAAGGTCCTAGATTTCATACTCATTAAAAAAGAAGAAAAATATCATCTTTATTATACTCAACCGAGGAAATGATCTATAGCATACCCAACCACCCTTGGGTAGCCCAACATCATGGTTGGTATAATAAAGGTATCAAAGTATGAAGTTTCACATGCTAGGTATCTTATCTAATATTGAGTAATGGGTAAACCAAAATGTAAAGCATGCACCATTAGTAAATAAAATACATGGTATATAACACTCCATGTGGTATAATTTTTAGGTCATCCAACACACAAAACTCATTTCATGTCTCATGATTATATTTTGTAAATTGTTGTAAAATAGTTCCCATGATAACCTTAACATTTAATCATAGCCTATAATACTCCATTAAAAACATTTGTTAGGGATAACTAAAATTCATACTTTGAGTGGTGAATTATTATACACATCATGTGTCCTATATATCCAATATAAATAAATAATAAAGTGAATTTTTCTTGTGTAGAACATGATACATTTTATAATTTATATTCTTAAAATCCTTAAATAATAATGAAAAACTATATATAATCACTAGTATCATATATCATATAAAAATATACCATAATACCTTATGTTTTATGTAATATGGGTTTTGTTAAACTCATTACATCTTGATGTAATTCCTGTTACATATCTATGTGACCATCTGATAAACCCCCCCCCCATAAACACTTTAATGGGTTATATTTATGAATAAGTCTATTTTGAATAATAGTAAGATTAGGAATCATAATCCTAATGTTTATCTCTTTCAATGGATATTAAAAGTTCATTAATTCACAACATCCAACGCTATGATGTTAATTACTTATATTATTTGCCTATAAATCTTTCAGATATCTTCATTGCCATCTTCAGAACATTTAACTTCAAAATTTTATTTGATATAGGATTAGATAACTAATATTAAATCTAAATCATTTCCATTCCAACATACCCTAATCTATTTTAAGATATTAATTAACATTCAATTTGAATTCGAACTAGTATAATATTTTATTTTTTATACTTGAACTTGTATAAGTCTAAACATACTCCCACCAACCATTTAAAATCTATATTATATCTAGAATGTCATTCTATGAAACAAAAATTTGTTTATGATAAGATATGAAAATTATTTCATCTAGAAATAATAATTAACAAATAAAATATTAACAACCGTATCTCATATGGTATTCTATGTATTTAGAAAAATATTATGAAAATAATACATTTTTCTTTAGAATATACCATTGATAATGTTTGGATATCTTTTCCATATATTTTAACAAATATATTGGATAAATAATTATTACTTGAATAAAACATTTTTATAAATATATATTCTCTAAATCCCATTATAGTTCATTTGATGAATCATAAACCATGTGTATCATAAAATAATTTCACTTTATTCATAAAATGATTATTTAACAACTATTCTCTCCTATCATATAAGATAAATGAGATAAATACTCTCATCCTTTATTCGAATCTATATTATCTTGAAATATCCCATTTTCATTCTAAATATTCATAGTATCATCCATTTCTTCTATATTTTAAATGAAAACAAAAAGATTAATTTACTCTTACATTGATTTTAATATCCTTAATATTTATAATATTTTTAAAGTATACAATTGGTATCATATACCCTTAAAATTGAATAATTGTTTTATATAAAATTAATTCATGATATGGAATTTCCATGAAGTATCTCAAACTACCATTAGGTATTCTAGAAAATTATATCCTACCAAAATAACCTTCCTAATTTTTCCTTTGGGATTTAATGTCTAGGGGTGGAAATTGGACCGTCCAATATTTTTTATTTGGAATAAACTTTTATCCATTTGTATTATCTATAAAGTACCATAACCTAGATATTTATATCTCAGTTCATTTATCCTAAACACTTTAGTAAAGTAGGATAACATTTTATTGATTTAACTGATTTAATTTTAAAATCTAAAATGATTTTTAAGGATTGAATTTCATATACAGGTTAATATATTAAGGAAACCTCATTCTATCTAAGTCATTTATATACCCGATCATACTGAGTACATGAGGGGAGGCTGAGATTACTTCAGTCATATTGAATTTAAATAATACCTTTAAAATATTAAGTGAATTTATTTATGTTTTTAATTAGAATCTAGATCCACTTTTTAAACAATTTCAAAATTTATTTACTCAATAAGGTATGCTCAAACCCATGGAATTTTATTTCCTTAATAAGAATTATTCTTATGTTAGTTCTAGATATGAAATTAATTCCATTAAGATTTTACTTCTTAGTAACAGAACTAAAATTAATGATTAATGATGATAATTATTCCATTTTATATATAACAAAAAACATTTATCATATGGGTATCACATTTAATATTCATTTAGTAATGACTTTTATTAAATGTGTTCTGTGGTGAAACAATTACCACTTTATAATTAAATCATGTCCATCAGTGGGTTGAGATCAATATTTCACTAAGTAATGAGTCCACTTTAGTGTTCATATCACCACTTATATATTTATATTGTTCATTATACTAATAATATTATATATAAATCTGGGATATTTTATTAGATAACTCTTTATATTAATTTATCATATAGATTCACTCAACTCTATTCTTATATTATCTAATTTCATAGGATTTTCTATCTATGTGTTTCCCAAATATTGTAGTAGGATTTTGTTTCATGAATTTTATGGTTATCCATTTCCATAATTTTCATATATAATATAATTATTTGGAACCCAACATTATCTTGAAACTACCTTTTTGGATGATTGAGGTCTCGATATGTGTTTTCTTTTGAATGAATCTAGCACTTAGTATTTGATTAAGGTAGTTTTTATTATCTCACCATATTATCACATGTATTCCCCTTTCACATGTGAATGATTCAAATTCTTTATTTTTTAATCATTTCACATTCTACAAAATCAATAAATTCAAACCATATTGATGTATAAATCTTTACACTACCCATATCTTGTGTTAGTAACACAAATTAGATATCCAAATTTTATTTACACTTGTCCAAATGATTCATATGCATAAGGTATATGAAACGCTTTCATGTAAAGAATTATAATCATATAAAACAAATAATCCTCACAATAGTAAGTATGGAGTGACAAGTATCCAAGCCTTACTTTTCTAAATAGTGTTAAAGCTCCTAGTCAAGTATGCAGAATGACCCAAAGTCCCTCTACCTATGGTTCTTTATTCAAGAGATCCATCAATTAAATCACAATTCTAACACCTAATTTGTATAAACTATAACTTTATTATTAATTCATTATTATAACCTAAAACAATCCAAATTCATGGTATAAGAAAACTAAATAAATTATGAATTATCATACCTAAAACATGACTTCTTAAATTCATATATGATAATATTTAAAATCAATATAAAAATTTAAACTAACACATATAACCATTCACAATATAAATTTTTTATGACTAAATTGGAATAACACTAAATAAATAAACAATTCATAAATATAGATATGAGATAAAAATTTATGGACAATTTATAAATAAGGAAATTGTAAACACTTTATAATTTATCCATACATTATAGACATTTCGGGATCAAATAAATATAAACTCTTTATATTTATTTCCAATATGAAATCTATTATATGTCCCCTTATATGGAATTTTCATAAATATATGATACTTGAAATATAAACATATTATATTTCATATCTTTTGTGTAAACATTTTATATGATAAAAATAACACATATTTAATATTATTTAAACCATGATCATATCAACTGTCAAAATTAATTTTTCTATAGTTCAATAAATTTTCTTAAATAATGCCTTTAATTTGAATATTTAAAATCAAATATTATGAACAACTCATAATTCCATATAAAATCCTTTATATTTTACCTCATTTACTAAATTATAAATAATTTATAAATTACCTTACAATTTATATATAAAAACTATATATCAAAATTATAAGTCATTCTATATAAAATCCAAGAAACTTAACTTTAACAATTAATATTATGGATATTTATTTGTTATATGTTTCATAAACATTTAATAATTATTTATAAATGTCTCATAGTTATTTAATTGATAAATAATTTAGAAATTATATAAATTTCCTAAAATACCTTTTATATATTTTATAAATATTTTATAAATTATTTCATTTAATTCATAATTGAAACTTTGAAAAATCGCCTTTTTCCTATGTATTGTATTCTACAATATAATCTATGGAAAATACATGGTACAATATAAAATGGATATAACATCTTATAGATTTTTCATTGTTACCTATGATAGATAATCTGACATTATCAGTTGTATATATAGATATACAATATCATAATCATTCAAAACTAAAATCATGACTTCTGACAGATGGTACTTCTCCATGATATCACCTTATATGGTTGGGATTCGTATTATATGACATTTATGGTATCACCTTTAGGATTTACGGATATATTTTATTTTAGAAAAATACTGTACTTAGATTCCATCATATGTTGTAACTATTCATATCATACATTATGATATGTTAAAACCCAAAGAAATTATGTTTTTATTCCAGCTATAATATCCAATAATATATTTTATAATCACATCATGGATTATAATATCTTATATTATAATTATTTCCATAAAATAAATACCATTTCATAGTTAATGATTCTAAATATATCATCTTTTATTCTTTATTTAAACATGATTTTGTGAATTTTCTAAAGCATGGAAAGGATATGATACCATTTATGGGTTTCTTATGATCGAATAATTATTATTCAAGTAGTGAAATACTTAATAAAACCATTGACCAATATCTACATGCCATTAAATTGAAACCATATATAGTTTAAAATGAAAAATATGTGTACCTTACTCCGAAGTTATCCAAAACTCTTATCTTCAATTACGGGATTAGTGAAGATCCCTGGGAATAAACCAATGGGATCAATCCTCTATGATATATCCATGAGACAACCGGAATCACCCCACAATTAGTTTTTATCCTCTTTATCTCTAATTATATTCAAGTACTTATTGAAGTAGAGGAAGGAGGAAAATATATCTTTGGGATAATCGGCAGGAACCACACATAAATATGGATTCTATTTTCATAACCTTATACCTCTTTATATAGGCCTTATGGAAACTCCTTTAGCCCTTATGTATTTACTCATAAATTCAAAATGTATGAGTTAATATCATTAACTTATAAACAATTCATAACCTTAATCCAATCATATTCACATAAATGTTTCATGTATTAATAATTGCCAATGCATAGTAGAATATTAACATTAACTCTAAAAATTAAATTACCTCGATCAATTATAGAGTTTTATAGGAATCGTATAGTATGATTATTTAAAAAACTACCTTACAACACAACCAAATTATACACTTTTATTGTATTAGAAAGTTGTAATATGATATCACCATACCATATTAAACTATATGCCCAAAAACATATAATATGCCTTTTATATCATGAATGACATTCCATACAATATTGTCATAGAATACACTGGGATATTTCCTAAAATTCATCATATATGTATAATATTTAGGGCATATATCCATCAATAAAAGAAACAACTGCATTTCAAAAAAAATAGCAATTGTACTTATGAGGGAATTCCACATTCTAGAGAGTACCAAATCCCTCATATTGCATCTCATCATGGAATACCATGCCCTTTCAAGAAACATAATTTTCAAGGAATACCATATCCCTACAACATTCATATAATGATAATATCCAAAAATGTTAGTATAATTCATATCATAAACATCAATGTCATATGAATCAACACATATAACAAATCCCTACACCAGACACAATATTTTACCATATTTAATATCTTGAAAATATAAAATTAAACCTCCTCATGTGCTCTAACATTTAACATGACCTTGTGAAAGTTTACATGACTATTAGATAGTCACACCACATTTTCCCTCCAATTTCCCATCATCACATATCAATATAAAATTGATCACATAATCATTCCCATCACATCATGGATTAACAATTAATAAAGTTAATAACATTATATAAATATATTTATGAAATCATTATTCATATAACATCACCACACAAGTAACCAAAAATATTACTGAACTCTAATCCCCCCATTACCCCAAAACAACCTCTTTATTTTTTCATTTACATAATTATATGTCTCTCACAATTTTTCGGTAATTAAAAACACCCATTTATTCCATATCAATTATATAACAACCTTGATATCATTTTTTGGAAAAAAGAAATTATTTATTGTATTTTATTCTTATTTATTATATTTGGGTTAAATCTACTTGAAATTTGTAGAATAGAAAAATAGGGAACATAGAATGTTTCACAATTATCACACAATTAATATTATTTGTGTGACCCAAACATAAAAAGGAGTGCAGGTCATTCTAGAAGAATTGACATAGTTGGTTCATAAAATTATAAACTATACAACTATACCATATATTTTCTCTAGGTTCTCTATAAACTATCTCAAGATTATTGTATGGTTTACCAAACCTTACAGACAAACCATGCAAGGATCTCATAATTAATGTGTGGATTTTCAACTTTTCCACTATTTGAATCTCTCACCATTAAATTATTTTTTTTAATTTGAACATTCCTGGTCTCCCAAATGATTCCATTTACTCCTACCTCTCTTTGTCTTTATTTCTTATATATTATTTATTAAATCATTAAGTTTCTTTCTAGTAAGTTGTCTCTCGCTCCTTCCTTAGTCTCTTTCCCCTCTTCTCTTAATTTTTCATATTCTCCTATGACAATGGTGTCTTATGGTTTTATGTTAATTGAATTTTGGTTTTTATTTTTCATGATTAGGGATTTTTTAATCTTCTAAGGTCTAGTTTACTCCTCCTTTAGTGGATTCATGTATCTTCCAATGGTTTCAATGATTAAAGTTGGGCGGTTATATGTAAAACCATTGTTTGAGGAACCATAAGTGATTGCTTTCATAAAATGATTTTTTTTAAATTATTTTAAAGTGTTATATTCTATATTTTGGGACTGGAATATAAGTTAAATAATTTCTTTTTAAATTTTCATTGTGGTATTGGTATTTTAATACTCTTATAATTCTTTCTTTGAAGTTGAATTTCATGTTGTATATAACATTGTTGATGTAAATCCTCAAATAGTTTTTTACATAATTTTTTATTTGTAAGTGTGGGTTCTAAAAGGGATGTATTTATGAGAAAATAAGAATTTTGTTTGGGGAAAAGGGATTCATTGAATAGAAACATGATATATGAAGGGATTTTAGAAATGGAATTAAAATTATTGATAAGGGTTTCTTCATGGGAACCATGGGTACTTAAGTTCAATTAAAATCTTTGATAAGGGTTGCTTCATTAGATGATACTCTGGAATGCATAATATGTGAAATTTGATATGCTTGGACTATATATGGATTAATATAAGTGTCATAGGATTACCTAACCTTAGTTTCCTAGGTATTATCCTATAATTCTTGGTTATGATTTTTTGTTTGATTGGCTCTTTATTACTATACATTTTTCATTAAAAATATTTTTTCTTTAAATTGATCCATGTATCTTGATTTCTCAAAATTAAAAATGTAACTTCATATATTTATTCTCTAACTGGAAGGATTAGATTATCTACTAAAGGTTTCTCATAGGACACTTGGTTGGATCCTATTGGTCATGTTATGCTCACACACTACGTACACCCTTAGGGTGTATGTAGACCTTGTTTTTACTAATACAAGTAAACAAAAGGTTCCACTTAAAAGTGGTGGTTATTCATTTTATCTTGGATAATGTTTAGAAAACGTGACATGAGTATAGATGGACCTCATGTCACATAGATATGGGTAGCATCTATCTATTTCCCTTTTTTTTGTTTTTGTTTTTCAACACGGTCGCCCTATGTATATCTCCTTATTGGCTTCCCATCATGTTTCCATTTTAGTTTTTATATCGATTATCTCATGTATATGTTTAGTTTTGGGATTATGTTAAATGTTTTAGTATGTTTTTAAGTTTTATTAGGGTTAAAAAATACTAGTTTATCACAATTTAAGTAATTAAAATCTTTAAACCCCAATATCCACCATGAATAAATACCAAGACAATGAATATACATAAAATTAATAACATCACGTACCTTACACTAGTCAGGAATATATTATTATCTTCATCATAATGGTTTATGAAGATCACTAAGGAATATATGAATGACTCTTCTCTTCATAGTGTATCCACGGGTTGAAAATAAATCACCCATTTCATGGGTAGGGCTCTCCTTCCTTTCCAAGAAATGTTAGTGTCATGTAATTCAAATAAATTAAGAGAGACATCTTTATGAATTTAAGAATAAACAAGAGACTAGAAATATTTGAATCATTATAATCGCATGGTGATAACCTGCTTATATCTCTGTTGAGATGTTACTATGTATGAAATCATACATTTATGATGTATGAGTTAATACATCAGTTAGTCGGGCATTCATCTCTTAGATGAATTAATCCTTCTATGTGTTTTATCATATGAAAAATAGAAATAAAGAGAGCCCATTTGGATGAATCAAACAGTAATCCTTTAATTTTCCACTACCATGATAAGGTCTTATGATATCCCTAAACAAAGGTATATTATATTCCTTATTTTTATTGAATGTTTTACCATAAGGCATGCACATATCATACAATATGATATATCCCAATGCGCATCAAATATTTATTGGATTTAGGTAATATCTTCTTAAATATCCCACTTTCACTAGATCCATGTAGTTTTATTGTAATTTAACATTTATATTGTATCATATAAAGTAACCTATGAAACTATATCAAAAAATTATTTTATATATATTACAAATAATTTGGGTAAAGTTATAATTAACTTCACTATGTATTAAATCATATATAATTCCTTGTAAATAACCATCCAAAACTACTTTTAGATTAAATTTAAAATACTTGTTGAGTATCTCTCTGATAAAAACTCAATCCTCATTTAGTCAACCACTAAGTGTGACCCTATGGGCCTTTATAGCATCAAAAATAAATATGAACTCCCAAATTCATAAATATAAGAAAAGAGAAGCCTATAGAAAATCATCAATGTTTCTTAATCTAGAAAGGGACCCAATGTGATCTCTATCAAACCCATATATCTCAATAACTATATCTACCAGTTCCATAAAATGCTTGCATGTGTTCTCATATGATCACTTTATCTATGATATTCAGTGAACATGGGGAATGGAGTATATAAATCTTATATATCCAACTCATGAATTCTCTATTAGTTGATTATAGATTGGATAGATTTATTAATACATCACATGTAATTCCCCTGTATGAATGAGCACATCATATGCTACTCCCACATGTAGATAAGAACATAATATGTATTATCTATGTATAGCAGTACATTTCCTTATTTTATCTCAATCAAAGGATCATATGTAAAACTATTCATATGATAGCAAAAATCTCATCTTAGTTAAGATCTAACTGATGACATGATCAGAGACATATTTAAACACCCCCTGATTAGATAATCCCCAAGACCTATGTAAGAAATATATCAAAGTATGAAGGTTTTATGGATAAGTATCTAGATAACGTTATGTACATGGAAATATAAATATTAAAAATTCACCCATTGCATACCAAATACATTGTTTTTTATATTTCCTTCATCGTGTTATCCTTCTGATGAAAAATTGAAAGCCATCATACAAAAATCACATGGAAAAAAAATTGATTCCAAAAGGAACTCTCCCAATTTAATGTTCCATAACTTAGAAGAAAATTTTTTTACCCAAATCAATGAACTAATTAGAAAATGACACTCCATACATGTTACTTTAATGGATAAAAAGCATTCATTCAAAGGAAGTAAATGTAATAAATTAAAGAGTGATTTAGTTTTACATGATTCAAACTGATAGTCCCACATCCACAAGAGAAACATTGTAGAATTTCATTTCATTGGAAGGAAAATTACAACTTAGTGCGTAAAGATTCACTTTTATTACTATAAAAAAGTAATATATTTAAGTTAAATATACATCATAGGTCCTCACTATCTTATTTATAGATATTAAACTTCTTATCAACCAGTTTCACTAACTTATGAAAAGTGTGGGACTCCATATATTTCACTATTCCCATCACCATTCCCCTATAGCAATGTCTAAAGTGATTTACTTTGGTAAACTATAAAAAACACTATGAAACTAGACAACTCCTTATTCTATAATTACAATATTAATCTTTAAAAAAATATTTTTTGGGACCAAGTTAGAAGGATAAGATAGTAAGAAAAGTTTTCTTTTACAGAGTGTTTTCTTTTGTTGTCGAAGAAGCCAAATAAATTCACTTTGTAAAGGACTTGGAAACTATAAAGATGATTTCATGATTTTTATTTCACAAATATCATAAGTTTGGAGAACTTTTTATGCAAGCCTTATGAAGGATAGGGAGATTAAACAAGTGTTTTGGAAAAAGAAAGAAAGTGGCACGCAATTCAAAAGTGGCGCGCAAGTATGGCACGCAAGTATATGTGGTGTGCAAGTGTATGTTTCGCACAAGTCATATTTCAAGATAATCCAATCAAAATACAACAAAGGAAATAAAGTGTCGTGCAAGTTAATGATTGGCGCACAAGTCAAAAATCGGCACGCAAGTATAAGGGGCGCGCAAGTGTGGCGTGAAAGTGTGTGTTACGCGAAAGTCATATTTCAACATCATCATATCAAAAATGACAAAGGAAAGAAAGTTTCATGCTAGTGATAGAGTGAAATACAAGTGATGGAGTGGCACGCATGTTTATGTGGCGCTCAAGTCACCAAAATTCTTATAAATAGATGACTAGTCACCTCATTTTTCAATGATCAACACTTAAGAGAAAATTTGATCCTTGATTGCACAAGTTGTAGAAAGTGGCACACAAACTAAAGTGGCACACAAGCTGATGGTTATTTATAAGGTGCAAGAGCAGGGTGGCACACAAGTAGGGTGGCGCGCAAGAAGAAGTGGCATGCCTGTTGTCAGAGGTGCGCAAGTAGGGAGGTGTGTTCAAGAAGTGTGTTGTGTATAAGCCAAAGGTGGCGCGCAAGTTGTGAGTTGTGCACAATAGTGGCATGCAAGTAGTTACTAGCGCACAAGTAAGTAGGCATGAAAGCAGGAAGGTGAGCAAGCTGAGTGGCACACAAGAAGGTGGCGCTCAAGATGAGTGGCGCCCAAGAAGGTGGCGCGCAAGCAGATAGGTGTGCAACCAGGGAGTGGCGGGCAAGCTATTTGCACCAGGAGGTTCTTACCATCATCTAGGTAGGAAAGTGAAGAATTTTTTATGAAAGATTTGATTTTTGAAAGTTCATTAAGAAGCATGGAATCATTACATTACCATATTTGTGCTAAGAGGGAGCACACACACTATCGAATTGTTTTCAAAGTGCTACACAAGTGTAAGGGTATATCCTACTCATTGTATTCCACATAAAAGGATTGTTTTCTAGTGGATTGTGTGGTAATTTATTGTTTAAATACCATACCATGGACGTAGCTACTCTTGTTGAGTATTGAACCTTGTAAATCTTGTGTTCTTATGGTTGTGTGTTTTCAGTAGGGAAGAAACTCTTT
Source organism: Viscum album (assembly GCA_963277665.1). Classification (NCBI taxonomy): domain Eukaryota; kingdom Viridiplantae; phylum Streptophyta; class Magnoliopsida; order Santalales; family Viscaceae; genus Viscum; species Viscum album. The sequence goes on along the minus strand of OY728139.1, from coordinate 662,118,606 downwards.
AACAGGAGGCGAAGGTTGTTTCAAAAATAAGGAAACATAAAAATAAAAAGATATCAGTGATTCACTCCTCCCCCTCTTAGAGATAATTGGATCCTGACTAGGAACTTCAAGATTTCCTTATACTGAACACATTAGAAGAAGCCTCTTTTGAATTGCCTCCTTCTAAAATGCAGAAATAATACCCTGTCAATGCCAAAAATCAAAGGAAATTAATATCTTCAAGAATCACTCATTTTGGTCATATAAATTAATTTAACTAAAGTATTATACAAATATTCTCAGTAATCACCAAGTTGGATACTACTTCAGAGAAAACCATGGCATCACGTCCAACATCCGCAAAACATCCTTCCATTGTGGCTACATACAATGCTTCTTCACCTCCTTCCATTTACCCAAGTCCAATAGAGGCTTTATGTTTACCCAATATTTATAGAACCAAAATAATAGTAAACATATCTATTGGAATCTATTTCCCTGATACCATTCATAACACTAACTCACCATATTCTAGCATCTTCTAGAAGAAAAAGAACTTCATATCAAAGTTTTTAGTTCTTAAATGGAACATTGGATTCTTAGATAAATTAATTACACTATGACTATCATGAAATAAAAACCCTTTCCATTAGTTTAAATATATTTCTTCTACTAAACTCTATAACCATAACATGTACTTTTTTTCTTCTATAATAGAAATATACCCTGCATCCATTGTTGAAAGTGAAATTATCGATTGTAACCTGGACATCCAACTTACCATAGTTTTACTAAAAATGAAAACATATCCAAGTATTCTCTTCCAAGAATCCAAATAATCCCTAATGTATACATCAAAAATCCCAAGTAACAAATAATCATTACTAAACAAAATATTTGTTCCTTCTATTCCTTTGAGATACCAAATAATCCTCTTTACAGATTCCCAATGACCCTTTCTTGGATTTTCCATGAATATAATGACCACTCCCACTGTATGATAAATTTTCATTTGTGAACATAGAATAGAATACATAAAAAATTCAACTATTGAGGAATAAAAAACTTTCAACATGTACTTATTTTCTTATTATGTTCATGGTTCCTTCTCTTTTGAAATTTAAAAGTGATCAATAAGAGGAGTAGAAACCATTTTACATACAATCATTCAGAATCCTTAAATGATATTTCAAATGAAATACCTTGGTGATGAAACCAAGATTTCAATTTTACTATCATATTGAATACACATTCCCAATATTTTCTGTGTTTCACCATGATCTCTCGTTTAAAACTCTCCAAATATGTTCTCCTTTACATTATGAATCAGCTGAAAAATCAGACCTACCAAAAACATATCATCCATATACAAAATTAAGATTATGGAGTCAATTTTCTTGAAATCGTTATAGTAATAGAAAATATTAGAGTTACTCTATGTGAATCCTTTATCTTCTATGAAGTAATTAAACTTCCATTTTTTACATCTTGGTGTTTGTTTCAAACCATAAAGACTCCTTTTTTCTTTAAACACCAATCCCTGATTCAGAATGTTGGAAAACCCAATAGTTTTCTTTGTATAAATTTATTTCTCCAAATCCCCATTAAGAAAATTATTATTTGCATCCATCTGTTCAAGGTAGATATTTCTAAAAGGAACAAAAATAAAAATAGTTTGAATGGTAGTGTGTTTAACTATTAGGTATAAAAATTTAGGGAGATAAATCCATTCCATCTATTGAAATCCCTTCAAAACTAGTCTTTCTTTATATATTTTCCTTCTATATGATTCTTATTTTAATCTGAATACCCATTTGAACTCAAGTTATATCTTACCTAGTGTTAATTATATTAGATCTCAATTGTTATTCACTTTTAGGGAATCCAACTTTTTCTACATTGATAAGTACCACCTTTCGAATCACTAGGACAAGTTACTTCTTCTGGACACTCTATTTTTCCCATATCTATTAATAGTAAGAAACTTATACAAACTCTATAACTCTACACATATCATCTTATCCTTTAAGAAATTTAGAAATTGTCATATGTTCTATCTTATTTTGGAACTATAAATTATGTAACATCTCTTTCTAGAACTCTTAAACAAGCTTCCCAAAGCTTACTGATATATCTTCTTCTATCTAAAATTATAAACTTTATGCATATACCTCTAAACATACTTTTAGAATATGTGTCCTTATGATAGATTTAGATACATATGAACATTTCGGAAGATGTGATCCTTTGTAACCACCATTTAGATCAACTTGAATTTAAGTTGAATCTTTATTTATAACTTTTTTCTCATTTAAGTTCTAGTCTTTCCACAAGATCTTCTCATTGAAGAGCTCATTATGGATTATGAAATGTTTCTTATTTTCATCATCCCAAAGCATAAAACCAAATTATTTAGCTCCATATCCTATAAGAAATCATGCTTGATAATTTTCTTCACGATTATATATGTCTTTTTTATCCACATGCATGTATGCTAAACTTTCAAAAATATAGAGTTGATCAACTTCTAAAATCTTTTTAGACCAAAATTTGTTATAAAACCGATATGAAACTAGTGTTGAAGGTCTTATGTTGATTATGTATGTTATTTTATTCTTAATTACAAACAAAAATTATTAGTCATTATTGAATATAATATCATACTTCTAGTTCTTTACATCAATTTCTAATTCATTCTCTCAACTGCAATATTTTTTCATGTGTTCCTAGAATAGACTTTTCATAGAAAATTTCTTATTTTATTTCATTAATTCTAGAAACATCTTCTAGTAATCTCAAAAATATTTTCTTATATTATTCATTACAACTTGATTTTGATTTCTCTTTCCACCATAGCCTTATATTGAATAAGGATTACAAAAAAATTAGTTTTACGTTTTAGAAATTAAAATCATGTTTTTTCATGTGGTATCTTTAATAAAGGTAACAATGTACCTAGTTATTCTATGAGAGTGAAATGGAGTAGGTCCCCAAAAATATTTATAAACTAATTCTTTCTTCTAACTTCTCAGTTTTCATCCAAATAAGTTGAAAGACACCTTTTCATTCTTTATAATTAAATAACTCTCACACCTTCTAATGATTGATTCATCTTTAGTTTTCCATTTTATACTAGAATCTTCATACCTTTATCACTAAGGTTTCCAAGCCAATTATTCCAAAGTTTTAAACATTAATAAATTTTCATAGAAATAAGTGTATCTATGAATTCCCTTCTATTCAAGAACAATGACCCATCTTTTACACCTCTATATGTGATAAGAGAACCCTGGATAATCTTATATACTCCTTCCAAAAAAATTGTTATAAAATATGTTTCATTCTGCTAACCCACTAAAATAAAGTTCTTTTGAAGACCTAAAACATGTCTCACTTTCCTCAGTATAATAAAACTATAATTCTTCAAATAAACATTTACTTATCCCTTGACCATAATTTTAAGAGCTTTATCATCATCAAGATACACTCAACCAAACAATTTAGATACATAATTTGATATGAAACCCTTTCCTCATATGGAATGGAATGAAGATCCCAAATCTATGATCTAAGATTCCATTTGTATAGAAAAATTTTCCAGTAGATTTACACTACTTTATGCTACCACACTCATCTCTCTTGAAAAATTCCTTCTAGATGTTGTCTTCCTTTCATGATAATCTTTCTTGAGGTGTCCTCTCTTCTTGAAATTAAAATAAATGTGACCACTTCTAGAAGACATCCCTCTACTATTATCCATTTAATTTTTTATCTGAAAAATTCTAATACTTCTAATGTGGTGAGGGTCCCCTCCCTTTCATACTCAATACATCACTAGAGGATGCTTCACTACCTTTTCTTTGAAGTTCCTAATTGAGATTCAAGTTCTGAACATCACTGAACACTAAGTTAGTCTTTACACTTGAACTTCTCATAGTTATTACTGTGGATTACCATGAATACAGTAGGAATAAAAGAAACAAAATCACCCAAACATAATCTGTAAATGTGACCTTTATAGAATATATTTGGTTTTTTATTAATTTTAAACCATTTAAATGATCTGATACAGATCTTCCATCTAATAGCCTTTTCTGAATAAACTCTGCAACAAGCACACTTTGTTTAGTGTTATAGGTTTCTTATACATATTTTTTAGGTCTTCCATTGACTCCATTGTAGTATTTTTCTCATAAATTTTCAAAAACACATTCTGTACTAATAACATTCGTATCACACCAAGTCCATTCTAAACCAGCTTTTCACATTCACCTTTATCCATTTATTCTAGTTTGACACCCTTCAATAGAAGCTCAAGATATTTATAAATGAGATAATATTATATCTACATTTTATAGAAACTAAAATATATTCCATAGATTTATTTGATCCTGACATTTCCTTATTCTTATTCAATCCATTCAAAAAATAATGACTCCCACTGAAATTCAAGAAACATCTTGAGAAAGAGAAGGTAGCATGATCTGTTGAGAGAACTTTTGAGCCTCGACTGAACTAAACCTACTTTGATAACAATTTTTTAGAATAACATCTCCACACTATCCTTACAATGAATAACTTGAAGTACTTTTTTTAAATCACATGGAAATAAAGGTTTTTGGAAGAAACTCTCCCAACTTAATATTCTGAAACTGGGATGAGACAATGTTAACCATAATCACCACACTAATGTGAAAATATCACTTAATACTTATTCACTCTAATAGATATTAAACAATAATGAAAAGAATTTAAATTTAAGTAAGTAAATGACAATTTGGTTTTAGAAAGTTTGAACTAATAGTCCTACATCCCTGGGACAATCATTACAGTATTCCATTTCTCTATAATAAAGATTAAAACATATAAACTAAAAATTCACTTGGATTACTATAATAAAAGTAACTACATTAAGTTAAAAATACATCATATGGGACCCACCTTATTATTTATATATAGTAACTTCTAATAATTTAGTTACACTAATCTTTGAAAAGTGAGGGAGTCCATCTATTTCATTGTTCACATCATTAATCTTTAGTACCAGTCTTTAGAGTGACTACTACCTTCGGTAAACCAAAAAAAATGATGTAGTAAAATTGAAAAGCCCCATATTCAATAAGTTTAAGCTAAAACTTATGAAAAAATACTACCTTGCACTGAGCATATCAGAAGAAGCCTCTTCTGAACCACCTCCCTCTAGAAACATCCTTCTATAATGTTGAAGGAATACTCTATCGATGCCACAACTCCAAGGAAATAAATATTTTTTGGAACCACTCCTTACCATTGACTAATATTATTCAACTAAATTAGACTTCTAAAATTCCCAAAATTGGTTTATTACACTCAATGTGGTATACTTCATGGGTCATCCATAAAAAAAATCATTTTTTACCTCATGAGAACATTTTGTATTCTAATATTAGAATCATACTCATGCTAACATTAACACTCCATCATAACATATAATAGTCCATGAAAAACATCATTTATGGGTAATTTTAAGTCATATATTGAGAGTTAAATTATCATTTCGCTTCATGGTACATATATTAATATATATATATATATATCCAATGTAAAATAATGATAAGGTGAATATTTCCTTTTGTATAACATGATAAATTTCATATTCTTAAATTATTATAAAAATTTTAACAAAAACAAACATAAGAATCTACCTCATTATATCATGTATATCAGCCTTAAATGTGTTGCACTTTTAGGGGTTTCTTAAGATAATTACCTCTCTATGTAATTCCTTCCATCTTCTCTATATGAACTCCTATAAAATACTCATACTAAACTATTTAGTGAGTAACATCTATATAGTAATAATGATTAAATAGTTGTGATATTTAGGAATCATGTTTCTAATGTTTAACTCCAAGTATAAGTATTTAAACTAATTTTTGTCACAACATTAAATATTGAAATGTTTATAACGTCTATTGTTTAATTAGAACTCATTATAAGTTCATCATTATCTTTAATTGAAATTTTTCCATAAAACCTTTTCCTTGAAATATTTGGGAAAATAATGTAACTCTTTACATTAATCTTTTATTTGAATAATTTTTATTTAACTTTGAAATTTTTTAATTCCAAACATACTCCCACTAGACTCTTAAATAATTTATTCTTATCATATTATAATGTTATGATACACAAACTACTTTTTTAGGAAATAACTCATATTTATTATTATTAATAATATCTAAAAAATTTAATTATTAATATACATATGGTATTCTATGTATTTGGATAAATTTACTAAAACTAAGATTTCATTCTTTAAAATATTCCACTAAAGGGTGATGGGATTACATCCCTCATATTTTAAAACCCATATATATAAAAACTTTATATTCGATAAAAATACTTTTATAATTATATGCTTCTATGATATTTTATAGAATTCACTGAATCATAAACCATTTGTATTAATATCATATTTTAAATAAAAATTGTTTTTAATAAAAAAACAAACCTTATCATAGAAGAAAAATAAGTTGAAAATACACATTATTAAGATCCATATGATCTTGAAATATTCCTTTATATTCAACATCATGATTTAAAAACCCTTTAATTTATCAATTGAATACAATCTATAAGATCTATCAATCCATTCCTTGATTTTGAACTCCTGTATATTTATAATACTTTTAAAACATACTTGGGGTATCATATACCCTTCAAAACCAAATAATTAATCTTGATAATAGTGTAACCTTACATGGAAATTCCATGGAATTTCTAAATCCCTTTCGATATTGAAGACAATTACATCATATGGAATTATGAATTTCATTCCTATAACCTTTTAAAAGGTTTTATTAACCCTAACAAGATTATATATGATAAATTATTAAACATTCTAACTAAATTTTCTACTTCAAATTTTAAATTTTATCTGCATATAATATCAATATATCACCAGAACCTAGATATCACATTCCCCATTTCAAATATACTCTATACTTTGAGAATATCATGTAAACTTTTATTTAACTCATTCACATCGTTATAATATTTCCATCAATGAAAATAAAATGAATTACAAAACCAAAAAAATTCTTAAGGAAACCATTAGTGAATTAATTTATATATCACATAAATATCTAGATATACTTGTCGAATTACTTCAATATTTATTTGATTTCGAATGAGTTACTCTGACACGTACAATTTTTTCAAACATAATAATAATTTTTAAGTATTGTATGAATCCAATAATTTCATTAAAATAATATTCTACATTATCTAGGGTTTTTCTAAAAGTTATGTTTGATGGTGATGGAGATATCATTTATCTATAAAATAATATTTTATTATATGAATATTCGGTTTTATTTTTATTTAATAAGAACTTTTTTAAAATGTTCTCCGACTAAAATTATTACCTCTTTTAATATACATCATATCAATTAGTGGTACAAGACCCATATTTCATCATGACTTACACCATTTAATCATGTAAATAATAATGATTATATCTAGTAAACTATCATTAAAATTATATCATATATGACCCTTTTATATTTAGGTGAAAAAAATCTTTGTCCAGTATATTATATTGATTATCTAAACTCGATATATTTTGTATCCTAATGGTTGGGATTCCCCAGTAAAGTGTAACCCAAATCATATGCCAAGAACAAGACACCTAACAGTTAGTGACACCTCATATCTTTCTTACCTTGAATAAGCTGGTACATGGGAACATAACTATCAGGTTCACCCATAATGAATAATCATGGCCTTGAAAAGTGTCTCTTTATAAGTAATTTCAAATATAATATTTTTAATGGGTATTTAATATCACCACCTTATCTCATGTATTACCTTATATATGGATGATTTTAATGATTTAGTTTGGAATATTATTCCTTTCCACAAATCAATGTGTTCAAACTATATTGATGTGTAACCATTTATAAAACTCATAACAGCTATTATTAACCTAAATTAAAAGGAATATATATTTATACACACAGAAATTCATCCCATGAAAAATGTATATGAAATCCTTTCACACAAAGGATTATAATCATATGAAATCAACAATCCTCATAAGATTAATCTTAGATCCATGGATAATTGACCCCCACTTTTCTAGATAAGGTATAAGACTCCATCTTGTGTGATACAATCAACCCAAAATTCCCTCTACCCAAGGATAATTACTCATGAAAAATCTCAATTCTATTATAATTTTAACACCTAATATGTAAAAATCATAACTAACTTATTAATTAAATCTCATACCCAAGTACAATACAAATTTAAGAAAGAAGACAACTAAATCAATTATTATACCTAAATGTAACTCCTTGGATGTGTGTATAACAATTTATATAATCAGGTTAACTCTTTAAAATAAAGCATATATATATTCATAATATAACAACTATATTCAAGAATAAGGTAAGGAATAAAATAAATAAATTAACATTTAATATATTTACATATGAGATAATAAAATTATAGACAATTCTTAAATAATGAAATTATAAATATTTTTTAATTTAACCATAATATAATGAGCCATCCCAAGTTGACCTAACACACCACTAAGCCTAGCATGCCACTCGGACTGAAGGTCATTCTCAATCCCCATGGGATATAAACTAGTGCATGGGTATCAATAACACACACACATGAACTTGGGAATAGTTTTACCCTCATAAAAATAATGATAACAACTAGTGAAAACTACTGAGAATATGTCATGACCAATCCATAAGATGGATGTCCATAATATTAGAAAACAAATACAATATTATTAAACAATCTAAATACAGCATAAAATAAACAAATATCCACATTGGAAAAAATTAATAAAATTTTATATTATCATTATAAATATGAATAATGTAAATAACTAAACATATTGATAACAATACATATCATTAATAGGTATAAATTATTGTAAGAAAAATAATGTATAGCTGGTTGAGTTGGCCAATACTTTCTCACCCTAGAAATGAAATAAGAACCTGGATGGCTACAACATCAACTCCAGGTACCCCCTAGTCACTCACCATAACCTAAATCCATAAGTATACCCAAATAAGACATATCAAATTGGATCAATACCTGGTTATCTAAGATAATACAAGAGAGAAACATAGGAATATATGTTGATGTACTAATGTGTCTCTTTGAATCACATCATGTTTTGATAAATAAAAAATAAATTTGTTTGATTCCTTATTAAATGATTATTATAAATATATTTTATTTTATAATTAGATAATATTAATTTCTTTCATATTAAATAAATCTATTATATCTTATTTTATACCTTGATTAATTATTTTCTATTTATTTGTTATATTCTATTAATTCTTCTAGAATTCTATTTTGCAAAAATTTGTCATAGTCTAGAGGTCATATGAAACCGTTTTTAAATTCCCACCATTTTTTTAATTAATAAATTTGATTTTTGAAGTCATATTGTAACACCCTGATACTTTACGATATATTGTTTTTAAAATAATTTAATCTTTTCAATAGCTTGTTATTTATGAAACCCTCAATCTAAAAGAACCATAAAATAGTATACCATTATAACCTCAAAGTTAAATTAATGGGTTTGAATAGGACTAAATAAATCCTGAAAATTATATGTGAAATAAATTAATTAGTTATAAATTGAGCATAACTAAAATGAAAAATATGTCGGAAGAAAAAGAAATGTTTTTCATAAAAATAGTATTTTTTCTTAATAACGGTTTTGTTGCGTTTTGTGAAATTATGTAATAATTAATTTTAAAATAATTAGAATATTTATCTGAAAAAATTAAATTCATTATTTAAATAATAATATAAAAATTATCTTAATGTTAATTTTTTTGTTTTTACAGAAAATATTAATTTTTAGATGAAATGTGAAAAAATACTATTTTTTGTTGAAAACCGCCTTTCCATTTAAATAATTTACAATGTTCCATTTTGTTAAAATTGTTTTAGATGTAAAATTAGTTCAATTATATTTTAATTAATCCAATTTAAGTGATTTAAATCAATTATATTTTCAATTTTGATATAAAAACATTTTATACTTTTGAAAACTTTAACTTCTTATACTTTTAAAAAAATTTCCCTCTGGAAAACCATTTTTCGTCGCGTCTACATGTTCAATTATATATTAAATGTTTCCAATTATGTGAATTTAATTTTTAAAAATTAATAAAAATATTTTGAATCATCATAATTAATATTATATAACAAGTCTAACTTAATATTTGGTCATAATGAATAGTAAAAATAGTAAAAATTAACTACTATGGTTAAGGTTAAAATAGATTTTCTACGATGTTAAACTAAGAAGATAAGGGTTAAAATGACATAAAACTTTTCCAATTTCTATTTGATGGAAATATTTTGAACTTATATCATATAAATTTTTATGATGATCCCTTTTTTGCATTGTGACATGTGAAAAATGTGGGTACAATTTATTCCTTTTAAAAACTCCATGTGTGTCCTCTCCCCCACTTATAAAAGGGAACCCCCTATCCTCTCCTCTACACACATCCAAGTCCATTTGGTTTAGAAAATATATAAAAACAATACCTTCCTATAATTCATCCATATGACCTCTAGTCTATTTTTTATCAAAAAACCATTCTAGGAAGGATTTAGGTGTGAACATAAAGAGGTTATCAATAGAAGGGTTATTGTTATTAACCATGTATATTTGTTTTATTTATTCCATTAACTCCTTAAAATATAAATAAGATTTTAAAGAATAATAAAAAAAGTATGTCACATATAATTATATGTTATTTTTCTAATAGAATGTCCTATATTCATCTTCCCTTCCATCAAATGGGAAACAAAACTGCCAATCATGTGTATGGTGGACTACTTTTTCGTAAATTGGTGTTATTAGTTTTAAATCACCATCTCTCATGGATAGATATAATGATGGATTTAATGTTTATATATAATAATTATGAAATAATTATAATTATTAAATTATAATAACACATCTACCTTATTAACTTCCAATCCATTGGAAAATGATAACGTTGTTTGTGCGTACATGTGGATTACCACCTCCACGTAGTAAGGTGATATGTTTTTCATTTTATTTGGAAATGGATGGTAATAAGGATATAATTAATGAATATATATTATATATATGTTATAATAATGATTCTAAAAATTCAAAATATTATTTGACTTTCTTTCATTTCTTCATTTGGAGAAAATGGAATCAACATTCATTAATACATACGACCTATCATCTCCATGAATGGTGTAACTCATTTTTTCATCTCTAAATTGTATGGACTGTTATAAATAATTATATAATTGGTGTATAATATATTTATCATTTTTAAAATTCTGTATATGATGTAAATATGATCAAGGTATTATGATTAAAACTACCAAACCAAAACATACATGAAAAACAAACGTGTTGTCACCCAAAATACTAATTTTATTAAATAATTGTTACTAAATGCGTGATAAAATATGATAATTAAATCATAAAATGTATTATATATTTTATAATGTTTATTTAATATATTTATAATAAATATAAATTTATTACAAATTATTTTTGGATATGTATGAAAGAAATCAGACCAGAGGTAAGGGTTTTTTGTCTCGCCTTTAATTAAATAAGACGTATATCATATTCCCCACTTATTTAATTTGTGTAGATTATATTCCACCCCTTCTATATGTTATATCATTAATATATTTTTATTAATTTTATTTGAAGTTTAATTTTAATTTGATTCTTTTATGGGGCTTACGATTCAAAAGTTACCAAAGTAATAAGGGTTGATTTCACAATCTCATCATTATTAAAAATTATTTATTTTTAACTATCCCTTGGGAGAAATTGTTTGATATATATATATATCTTAAAAACAATATATTTTATTCTCATGTGGTTGTTCATGAAATTTTCAATTAATATAACTTTTTTCCTCTCCTTGGTACTTAAAATGATTCAGTATTGTTTTTAAGAAAAGTGGACTATATTTATCTCTTCGGTTGAAAATAATTTTTCTTTCATATCCATGTTTTCTAAAAAAATCCAATTTTTTTAGTATTATAAATATTATTTATTAAATAAATTTTCACCCATATTTTACTTTTTAGAAAAAAAAATTGAAATAAATCTTCTTTCCATTTTCTAAAAGATATACTTTTAACCTTTAAACAACAATGTAAAAGGAATGTTTTTTCACTTATACGACATGTAAGAAATTATCTGCCATCATGAGCACTCATTTATTTGAATTTTAATTTAAAATTTGCATGGAAATTTTAAAATATAATTTTTTCCTTAATCTTTGGGAAATATTTTAGACTTAAAATAAGTGATTTCAATTTGAAAAGGTTATTTTCCTCATGAAATTTTCCAGTGATCTTATTAAAGTATTTTCATCTATGTTAATATACTTTGTTGTATCTTATATTGAGGATATAATCTTCTGATTCCATAATTTTTATATCTTATGATGTTTAGGGATCATTTTTATTGGGGATGTACTATTTTGATACAATTCTCTATATTACTCTATATTGTTTATGATTTTGATTTTTGATTGGGAAAATTATTAAAATTTCATATGATAGTTTTTCAATAAAAATGTTTACATTGATTTTATTTCACTAAATTCATATGAGTAACTCATTATAATTAATAAATCATTGGAGGGGTCTTCTATAGCTTCTTTATGCATCAATAAGTCTCATGAGACAAACTAGTTAGGGTATTTGGTTGATTCCTTACCCTTTCATGTAAGATGTCTTCACACAAGGCCTTGATGGTATGTTTATGATGTCCATAATTATTCATTTACAGATTATTATATTAGTTATTGATGTCCGGGTTATTATTTGATTTTTTATAATATCTATGGATAAGTTTCGATCTCATGTGATTATTTATATGGTATTATTTCATCATTATTTATTCCAGCCATATTTTTCTTCATGTTCAAATTATTAATTAAATAGCATCTGTTTCTGTCATTTACCTTAACATATTTATTATTACTTATTTATTCAGGATAGATTCTGTTGTATTTATACCCTTACTAAGCATTAGAACTAACCCTTTTCTTATATTTCTTTTCCCCATGATTCCATGAAGTGAATTATGATTGATATGCAAGGATATGATAAAGGGAATAATATTATTCTAAAATAAAATATTGTGGTGTATTTCATGTTTTCAAACTTATTTTTAAATTAAAGTATGTATCTAGTTTTTCAAGACTATTAAACTATTCGTTCCTTTGTTATGTGATCGTTTGTTTCTAGAACCAATATAATAAAGTATCCATTGACTCTAGGATATTAGGTTTGGTGCCTTTGCATTTTGTATTATAATAAGTTTAGTCGAAACCTTGGAAACTAGATTTATGAAAACATAGATTTGATGACATAACCATATGATATACTTTGAGGATAATTATATGTATAGAATAAAATCCTAAATTTTTGTTAAGGTAGAGATTATGTTTTTTTACTATCAATACATCCCTGTTTGGATACTATAAGTTGATGTGGCTCTGGCACATATGTAGCTAGGGTTAATATCTTCAAAAAGGGAACATTGTAATTTGACTTGATCATTACCTGGTACACAATAATGGGTCATTCTACATACCTATCTTGACACTCCTAAGGTATATTCTTGGGAAAATTCATATTTTCATTACAATCTATTATGAAGAATTTGAAAATGTTTTTCTAATTTGAAATATTTCTCGATGAAACCCTATTTATGATTATAATATTAGTTATGCATAAATTATTAACTTTTGTTAAGTGTTTCACTAGTTTTGGTATTATACATTATATCTCATAATATTATGATCTAATATAGTGTGTGTAATGTTTTAGAAAGGGTTCCTCATTTAAGGAATGTGAATTGTGTCAATGCAAGTAATCCATGTATGGATTTCCCTCTTGGTAAAGAAAATGATTTTTGAGTAAGAGGTGTAGCAGGAACTGATCAAATTATAACTATATTGGGGAAGATGAGTTAGGTTATCACTAATAAAATTGCCTTTATAGATCCATTTGTTGATCCACATTATGTTGTAACAATGTTTGTCTATTTCATGTGTTAATAGTCATCATCATTTAATTGGACTACAAATCCATTTGTAGCAGAGTAATGGATAAGTTTCTTAGAGAAGATATTTCACACTATAGGAAGTAATGAAATTTAGAATGTTTTAATGGAAATTTATCATCTATCAGTATGTGTATTTAAATGGTGGTCCCTGATACAAAACACTTAGGTTGAAGAAAAAATACCAAACATAGAGTTAAAGGATTTTAAGGTATGCTTATTAGAAAAATATTTTTCTCCTGAGAAATGAGTGGATATGAAAATAAAATTATTGAGTCCAAGACAAAAGGGATATGAAATTTTTTTTAAGTATAAATCCAACTTTACAAGGTTAGAAAGAAATTTTGGGGACTACGTACAAAATCCAAAGAGAAATACTGACTATTTATTTAATGGGATTAAGCCAATCCTTTAAAGGGAACTAGTCTCCCAAACATTCACATCATACAAGGACATAGTATCATGTACTATCAAGAAAGAAAAAGAATACTCTATGTCTTACGATTTAGAAGGAAATAAAAATAATATGAGGGGTATTGTGTTCAATAGAAGAGGAAATATAGTAAAAGGATAGAAAGGAAGGGTAGAATTTCCATCTTCTGAAAAATGTGGATAGAAACAATGTGGAACATGATTGCTAGAAATGGAATTTTTCTAAAAGTTTATAGATAAAGGACACCATTATCATGATTAAAAGGGAAAGAAAGAAGATAAAAATGTATAATTATTCAACTATAGGGAGATGGTACACTATGAGAATGATTTCCCCATGAATCAATATAATTTTCCCTATAAAATTATAAGGGATAAATTCTAAGATTATGCATTCACAACAGCTAAGGTTGAAGTCCACAATGATATGGCGGAAGGTAATTTATTCATATTCTAAAATTTAGTTAATTTTTTATTTGATTTTCAATCTTCACATTCTTTTATAACTTCTAGTTTTTCAAAGAAAATTAGATATTTTCCTAGCACCATAAGAAGGGAGTTGTTAGTCAAGACTCCTAATGGGGTTCTCACTAAAATAAGGATATTTCAGTCAGTTCACATCATGAGACATAAACATGCCCTATTTGATGAATTAACTAGTATTCCTATGGTTGATTTTGATATAATCCTTGGTATGGATTGGAAATCAAAACATTATTCAAAATTTTATTGTAAATATAAGTAAGTTACAATTCTTGAAGAATGTGTGGAATTGCCTATATTTATTGGGGAGTCTCCATCATCTAATTCATGTATAGATCCACCCCCATTGGGTCTTATGAATGAAATTATTAGGTAAGAAGAACAAACACAAGATATGAATAGAAAATGTAATCTTTAAATTTAGGATATACCTATAATATATGAATACATTGATGTATTTTATAAGGAGTTTCATGGATATCCACTAGATCATGAAGTTGAGTTTTATAGGGATTTAATCCCTGATGCCCGACTAATATTAAAGACTACCAATAGAATGGAAACTATATAACTATTAGAGTTAAAGAAATAACTAAAGTAATTATGTGATAAGGGATTTATAGACCCTATTATTTCACCTTGGGGAGCCACAATTAGTTTCATTAAGAATTAAGATAGATATATGAGGTTGTGAATTGATTATAGAGAAATCAATACTATTATAATAAAGAAAAACAATCCTCTGCCTTGAATTAGTGACTTATTCTGTCAACTTCATGAAGCTCAATATTTTTCAAAGATTGATATTTTTTCTAGGTATCATCCAATTGTGATTAAATAAGGAATATATTATAAATAAAATATTTTGAATGAGGTATAGACATTATAAGTTCATAGTAATTCCATTTGTATTAACTAATCACCCTCTATATTTTTTGATCTAGTGAAAACAATTAATGAATATATTGATAATTTGGTAGTGGTATTTATTTATTATATTATAGAGTACTCTAAGAGCTAAAAGGACCATGATAATCACTTCAAGATCATTCTTGAGACTCTAATAAGAAAATGGTTATTTCTGAAATTTAGAAAGTTTCAATTCTATCTTTAGAATGATTTTTTCTTCTATATATTGTCTCTAATGATGGAATATAATTTTTTCCTACAATGAAAAAGGTATTTAAATAATGTAATACACTAAAATACATAAATTAGGTAGATGGTTTCATTGGTTTGGTAGGTTACTATTGGAAATTTGTTCAAAAAAAATTCTAATTGGGATAACCTGTTAACCAAGCTTACACATAAAAGGGGTTAAGTTTATATAAAAAAATAAATGAAAATAATGTCTTGAATAATTGAAGAGGGGATTGGTTAATGCTTAGATTTTGACACTTCCATCATGAAATGATGGTTTTTTGATATATAGTTATGCATCGAAGAATATACTTCATTGTTTCTTTATACAGAATGATAACGTTATTTCATATGCATTAAAGCAGTTAAATATTCATGAAAAAAATTTGTAACCCATGATCTTGAGTTAGAATATATAATATTTTATTTGAATATATGAATTCATTGTCTCTATAGTGAAAATTGTGATCTATATATAGATCCTAATATTTTGAAATAAATATTTTCACATAAATAGCTCATCATGGGGAAAATGAGATGGCTTGAGCTACTCAAGGACTATGATTTCTCAATACACTACCACCAAGGGAACCAAAATAAGGTAGTGGATTATTTGAGTTGGAATTACCATGGATTTTGGCCAAAATAAGGATTGATAGGGATCCTATGTTTATTGATTTAGTAAATATGGATCTGAGAATCATTAAGGAAAGGGAAACATCATTCCATTTTAAAACTTATTATGAAACCATATTTCTTATAAAATATAAATAGTATTATACCTAATGATTAAAATTTTCAAAATAGGTTTAAAACCATGAATGATGGAATGATTGAAGAATTCAATTGAGAAAATGGTGTTCCAAAATTTTGGAACATTCTATGTGTTCCATCAATACCTGATCTTAAGAGAAATTTTTAGATGATGATCATAACACAAATTTTTTTATACATAAAGTTACCACCAAGATGTATAGATATTTGAAGTAATATTTTTGGTGGGATAGTATGAACCAAGAAATTTATGATTATGTGTTAAATTGTTTAGTTTTATAGCAGGTGAAGGCTGAAATATATAATCCTAGTGGATTCATACAACATCTTCTTATTCCCATGTGGAAATGGGATGACATTACCATGGGCTTTGTCACTAGATTACTAAATACTCCAAGAAAGAATTACTAAATATGAGTTCTTATTGATTGACTAATCAAATTTTTACATTTCCTCACTTTAAAATAATATTTAACTCTATATCACCTTGAACGACTCTATATTAATGAAGTTTAAATACTTTGTGGTTCACCACTTTCAATTTTGTCTGATCATGATTCATGCTTTACATCTAAATTCTAGAAAAATTTTCAGAAGTCTCTTGATATCAAGATTCATTTAATCACTGCTTATCATCCTCAAATAAATGGATAGTCTTAAAGGATTATTTAAACATTAGAATAAATTTTTAGGTAATTCTCTCTTAAATTAAAAGTTATGTAGGATCAGTATTTACATTTGGTATATTCTCCTATAACAATAGCTACTATTAAAGTATTTAAATGGAACCATATAAAGAATTATATGGAAAGAGATTTCATACTCTGAAATTTTGGGATGAAGTTGGTGAAAGGAATTTTATAGGATCATAACTTGTAGAGGATAAAATTGAAAAGGAAAGGGATATTAAAACCCATATCAAAGTATCTCAAAGTAAGAAAAATAACTATACTCATAACCAAAGTAAATATTTAGAGTTTCTTGTGGGAGATCATGTTTTCTTGAAATTATATCCTTGGAAAGGTGATATATGTCTTGGTAAGAAATTGAAAATGATCCTAAGGTATTTTGGACCCCTTGAAATCCTGTAAAGAATTATATTTGTTTCTTATTTATTGGAAATGCCACCAAGTCTCTCTAAAGTATGGGATGTGTTCCATATGTTATTGTTAAGTAAGTGCATGCCAGACCCAACGCATGTGCTCACATATGAGGAAATAGAATCATAACCTAATATATCTTTCTTTGAAGTTCTTATCTAAATTCTGGATACCATAAAATAAGTTTTTGGGAATTAGATAACTCATCTGGTAAAGGTATTTTGGATAAATCATAAGATAGAAAGGTGATGCGGTAACCTCAGGAAGTTATGATGAACTACCCAAAGATTTACATGACATTACATTATATAAATTTTGAGGAGGAAAGTTTTTTTAGGGAATAATGTAACACCCCTCGACTTTACAAAATATTTCTTTTAAAATAAATTTAATTTTTTTGATAGCTTGTGATATAAGCAACCTCGAGTCTAAAAGAATCATTAAATGGTATACTGTTATAACCAAGTAATTAATTTTAAGGGTATGAATATGAATAAATAAATTATTAAAATTAAATATTAAATAAATTTATTATTAATCAATTGATAAAAACTAAAATAAAAATCATTTAAAAGAAAAATAATTTTTTTTCAGAAAAAACTGTATTTTTTTCTAAAAACGGTTTCATCGCATATTTTCACACTAATGTTAAAATTATTTTTTACCACTATTAAAAAAATATTTGAAAAACTGAAATTAATTCGTGAAATTTTCATTTCAGAACTATCTTAAAGTGTATTTTTGAGAATTTTTTTAAAATATTAATTTTTTTATAAATAATGAAAAAATCCTAATTTTTGTTGAAAATTTCCTTTTCGTTTAATGAATTTAAAAAGTTTAGTTTTGTTTAAAATTATTTTAAAAATAAAATTAGTTCAATTATAATATAATTAATCAAATTTATTTCATTATAAATAATTATATTTTTAATTCTTGTATAAAAACTTCTTATACTTTTGAAAACAAATTCTTTGGAAAATTTTTTTTTCATCGCATATGTGGGGTTAATTTTAAATTAAATTTTATCACTTATTTGTATTGAACTTAGAAAAATGGATTCCATATTTGGAATCATAATAATTAATATTACATAATAATTTTGACTTAATTTTTTTCATAATGAATAATAAAAAATGTAAAAATTAATTATTGTAGGTAATGTTAAAACATATTTACCAGGGGTTAAACAAATAAGATAATGGTAAAAATAACATAAAAAAAATTTACAATTTCTATTTTATGACCATATTTATACCTTATATAATATAATTATCTTTAATATACTATTTCTTATCCTTTTCTCATGTGAAATGCATGGGTAAAATTTATTCATTCCAAAAATTCTAAGTGTGTCTTCTCCCCCACTTATAAAAGGGAACCACCTCTCTTATTCAAACTTCCAAAGACATTTTTCAATAAATATATGACCAAATACCTTACTTAAATACCTACATACTACCTATATTCCGTATATTTATCATAAAACCATTCTAGGAAGGCCGTAGGCATAAACCAAAAGCGGTTCACTGAAGAAGATTTATAGTTCTTAACCAAGCATCGTTGTTTTATTTCTTCTTTTAGATCATTCAAATATAAATAAAAAATAATTATATAATTATATAATTATATATAATATACATAGATAATGTTATGCTAATTTTATGACCTGTATGAATATTCTCTTACATCATATGGAAAATGAAACTGTCGATCGTGTGTACGGTGGACTATAGCCACACAAACTAATGTTATTCATTTTACATCACCATCTCTTAAAGATGGATATAATTATGGATGTAGTTTCTATATATTATATTTATGAAATAATTATACTTATAAAATTATAATATCACATCTACCTTCTTATTTTCCAATACTTTGGAAAATGATAACGTCACTCGTGTGTATGTGTGGACTACCGCCTCCTTATAACGATAAGATACATTTTTCATTTTTTTGAAACTGATGGTAATAAGGATAGATTTAATGATTTAATATGATATATAATATATTATAATGATTATTTAAATTTTAAAAATTATTTACCTTTATATCATTCCATCAATTGGGAAAAAAATGAAACAGCGCACATGCGTACGTACGACCTACCGTAACTATGAATGGTGTAACTCATTTTTTCATATCTAACTTTTATGGAATATTATAAATAATTTTATAATTCATATATATTATATTTATCATGGTTAAAATTCTATATATTATCAAACTATTATTAAATTTGGAGGACCTAAAATCCCAAACCAAAACATACATGAAAAAAGAAGCAGGTATCACCTGGAATAGTAATTTTATTAAAGAATTGTTAATAAACAGGTGATAAAAGATTATAAGTAAATAATATAAGGTATGAAATATATGATTATGGTTCTATAATATATTTATAATCCTTTATATTTATTATATAGTAGTTTTTGTCATGTATAAAAGAAATTAGACATGAGTTAAGGGTTTCTTGTGTCGCTATAACTTCTATGAGACAAATGTCATATTCACTACTAATTTAATTTTTGTTGTATATATATTTTCCCTTTCATATGTTATATCATTAATATATTTATCTTAGTCATATTTACATTTTCATTTTATGTTATTTCTGCCATGGGGCTTATGATTAAAAAGTTACCCAAGTGGTAAGGGTTTATTTCACAATTTCATCGTTATTCGAGATTTTTTACGTTTAAGTATCCGTTGGGGTAATTGTTTGATATAACTATATTAAACCCAATATATTTTATTATTCTATGGATATTCATTAAAATTTCACGTAATATTATAATTTTCCCTTTCTTTCTACTTAAAATTATTGAGAAAATGATTTTAAGAAAATCTTTCTTTATTTCTCCCTTCGATCAAAAATAAATTTCCTTCCATATCTATATTTTCTAAAAATGTTTTCAAAATTGTTTTTACCATTATAAATTTTTTTATTAAATACATTTTTATACAATATTTAATTTTTAAAAAATTGTTTGAAAGGAATATTCTTGTCATTTTCCGAATGAGGTGCTTTTATCCTTTTTATAACAGTGTGAAATGAATGTTTTTTAACTTATACAACATGTACAAAATTACCCACCGTCATGACCACTCACTGATTTGAAGCTTTCTTTACAAGGGTATTTTCAAATAAAATATTTTTCGTAATATTTGAGAAATATTTTAATACTTTAAATAAGTTATTTTAAATTGAAAAGGGTGTTTTCCTCAAAACAATTACAGTGGTCCTCTTAATGTATTTTCATCTATGTCAATATCCTTTTTTGGATCTTATACTAAGGATATACTCCACGAATACCATCCTTATTATTTCTATGTGTGTTTTATGATCATTTTGACTTGGGATGTAATATTTTGATATTATTCTCCAGATTAATTTGGATTTTTTTGGTATGTTTACTGATTGGGTAAATTATTAACATTTCGTATGCTAGTTTTTCTATACGAATGTTTATATTGATTATTTTTCTCATCCTTTATATGAGAAATGCATTGGACTTAGTATGTGATAATAGGTGCCCGTTATAGACCCTCAATGTATCGGTATGTAAAAACCCAAAACTTTTATCAATGAAATTACCTTCTTATAATTATGTTATATAGTATAATCACATAAACACGCATTAATTACACCATAAAAACTTAATTAATGAATAATTAATGAAATAAAAGGCATTTCTCGAAGTTAAGGAAGGTATACCAAAGGAATAATAATGTGGCCTTTGAAACAGTAACGTGACCCTTATAAATAGTAAACCAGAGAATTGAATAGTAACCTCACCAATTAAATTATAAATAAAATGTATCCATATTATAAGTGGAAATATGACATAATTATATCATAGTATAAGTAAATAAATAATTAAAAAATTATTAATTAAGTGTTGGAATTTTTGTAAGTAATAAATATTTAATTACAATTTTATGATTAATTTAATAATTTAAAATAAATTTATTTTCATAAAATATATTCATAAATTACTATTTTTATGTCTTATGGTTATAATATAATTTTATGAGGCATTAGTCAATTTTTCAAAGTGATATAAAATAAGTTATAATTTTAAAATATATATTTTTCAAGTAAATTCTAATTTTAGTTAACAATTAAATTTATTGTATTTGGAAAATTATTTTCATAAAATGGAGTTCATTCTTGAATTCTACACATCAAAAAAATGGTTAGGGTAAATTTTTTGGATTTTTCTAAAAAAAATTAAATTTTTGTGAATAGTAAAACATGGTAATTTATGATATATATATATATATATATACATTATAAGTTAAATACACTATTCATTGAGTCATGGATGATTTAATCACCATTGGTTCAAACTCGCATGATTTAATTACTTTATTTAGTGTCAATAATCAATATTATTTCTTGTCTTCAGCAAAATAATAAACTAATGAGTTAAATAATGAGAAAACACCCCTCTCTTCCATTATAAATACCACATCTTCTCCTCACACCTCTCAAGCCATGATCCCTATCCAAATTCTACTAATATCTCCTACCAAGTCCCTACCCCACATCCATAAGATTTTGGTCTTAATAAAATACCTAAACCAATCCCCTAATGAGGTTCTCAATAAGAAGGAATCAAGAGGTAAAACCCTATTCCATTATCTTTCGATTTTTTTCAAGTTCTTTTCTATTCTTATCTTCTCTTAACTTACCCTATCACATGTGGAATGAAAAATATAGTATCTTACATATACTGGAATTTTATCCTATTTATGAAATAATTGTTCCTTAAATCTATTCTCTTATCTCTTTTATTTTAACAATTAAAACATCATTTGTGAGGTGTCAATTTACCCCCTTCATGGACGACGTGCTTTTATCTTTCTATTACCATCTTCAAGGATGGTCATGAAACCATTTTTATGTTTGATCCAGATTATAATATATTCCTTAAATCCTATTTAATGTTCTAGAACCATTTTATATTCAATATACTAAATTGTAAAACAAAACGAGTTCTTTGTGATCAAAAAACCGCCAAATTAACCTAAACAATTATCATTAACTTTTATCTAATGATTCATCCTCAACCAAAATAATAAAATGATTTATATGATCGTTTAAAATTTACTATGTTCATTACTAACTTATAACTTCAATTTTTTTATTTCTTTTTCCATTTTACATGAACTTCTATAATCTAATACAAGCGAACCTATCATGAAAACCAAGGAAACAAACGCTCCAAAGAGATGAAATTGTATACTATAACTCATCACAAAGTCCATAAATGAACTTAATAAAGTTATATTAAATATAATAAATTTATAAATGGTTCTAAAATTATTAATTAATGAATCTAATTTGATTATATAGGACATTAAGATCAAGTGAAGAACACCTTTGGACTTAAGGTAAGAGATTCTACAAGAACCCTCATTATTCCTTTGGGTTATTATTTCTCTATTTCTATCCATATTAAATTATCTTTTATTTATATTAAACTATTATAAATGTTTTTTAAATTATCCAAAATCATGTATCAAGATCCTTTCATCCATATTTTTCAGGGATATAAATGTTTTTAAAAGGTTCCCTACTCTATTCTTCTGATAAGTAATCCTAATTTAAGGGAACTTCCTGAATTATTACCCAGGTGCACTCCATAATCTATTTTAAGCCAATATTATTTTTCTAAAATAAAAAATTTTATTAAAAAAATATTCTTGTTTCACTTATGGTTTTATATGAAAGATTATTCCCTTTTCTTTAGTTTATTTTTAGTATTTTACTTAAACAACATTAAATACTTTATTTTTAGAATTTATTAAACACCATTCTTACATGTGTTCACTTCAGTTTGAAATAAATTATCATGATCTATTTATATCTTCCCTTATTAATTTCCACATATAATTTAAATTGTTTCTTTCATGGACGGTATTGTGATATTACCTTATGTTTTGCCTTTTTGAAAAGATTTTGATACCCAGTTCTTTCCATGGGTAACCCTTATATATATATTTGATTCCTTATGTATGGTTACTCATTTGGAACACATATTCATGAACATGTTATAATTAGTGTGAACAAATATCCCTCCAATGTGTTGGGTAATGTTTAGTCTCATGAGATATTATCTGCAACAGTCTCGGTGGTTAGCCTTGACTTATGCTCCTCTATATGAAACAATCATTGACCCATGCTAAATTCATGTTTATATTGCTTCCACATTACTATGAAACCATGATTATATTATCCAATTTTATGATTCCTTATATTTAATCATGTTCCATTCATTTTTATATCATTACGGTATGCTTTCTAACCCATGTGTTAATCTTTATTCTAATGTTTATTCCTTTATTGGGATTTTAGCTCATCAAATTGTTCATGTTATCCAAGCATTATCCTATTCTGATGTAAGGTCTCAAATTAAGTTAGGATCATTTTATGAAGATTAAATAAAATATTTTCTTATTTTGGAATCATGACGTATAATTATGTACCTAATCTCCAAGACACTAAACATTATGATCCTAAACTTTTATTTTGATGTTTAACTATTCTTAAAAATTATGTAATGATATGTGTAGAAGGATAGGGTCACTCTAGATGTCACAATATCCTGTTATTTATAGTTATTTTTGGATATTATGAATAGATAAATTTAGTAAGAACCTTTGGGATAAGACTGGGTCTAAGAAAACATCCCTAAATTTTAGTAAGTATACAGTAAGTGGTTTACTGAGAAAATACATCCATGTCTGGAGACTACAAGTGGATGTGGTTCTAGAACAGATGTACCTAGGAGTAAAAACATTGACAAGGTGTTTTGGGCTTGAATCGGGGTAACCTGGTACATGCAATAGGATTTACTACGCACATAGTTTGACACTCTCAAGGGATATGCTTCGTTAAATACATAATATCATTATGATCCATTATTAAGGGAAAAAAGTCTCATAAGAGTATATGTTAGGAGATAATCCTTGGATTACCTAGACTGAAACCTAGGAGTCATAAGTTATTATATCCTTTTCTTTTAAAATTTTATGCTTTTATATTCAAAGATTCTTTTTACATGATTATTAGCTAAGAATTCAATCCCCCTATAATTGAGATTTATCTTTATTAGTGAATGGATAGAAATATAAGAACATGTGCCAACAA
The DNA here is from genome assembly GCA_963277665.1 of Viscum album. NCBI lineage: Eukaryota > Viridiplantae > Streptophyta > Magnoliopsida > Santalales > Viscaceae > Viscum > Viscum album. The sequence continues at coordinate 662,093,414 of OY728139.1, read as the reverse complement.
TCAATATGATAGGTAATGTGATGATTTCCCTAATGATGTGCCAAATATTATAGGAATAGGTGTTCCAAAATTTAGGAAAATACTTGATCAATTGGATCAAGTTATAAATAATAACTTGAATTGTGTGTAACTCCATTCTTCTCCAAGGAAAGAGCATTTTGTTGTTGAATCCTTCATGTGGTAATAAAGGCCTCCCATGTTTAGTGGATCTTATAGTCCCCTCCTTATGGAAAAGTTGATTAACTCTACTAAAAAGACATTCATTGTCCTCTAATGATTAGAATAAGAGAAATTTGTGTTGGTGATCTATCATTTTGATGTTGAAGTTGATCAGTGGTGGAAATTGATCAAGAATAAAAAGTCTAAGGAGTATATTTATTCAATGGGGGAAATTAAAGAAAATAAATAAATAAATATTTTCCATGAACCTACCATCTCAAGATGGAAAGAGAGTTCCTTGGACTTATGTACAAGGAAGGTGAGTCTATCGGGGCATGTGAAGAAAACATTACAAGGATTGCAAGATACACCTCCAGATTTGTCATGAACAATGAAATAAAAGTAGATCACTTATTTAGCAGAATAAAGACAATTCTATGAAAAGATGTGGTGATTCAAGACTACGATTATAGAATCCCACCTTTTTATCACATAAACTTTCATTACATTATACAAAACTGAGGATCTTTAAGGTTTAGTATCTTGGAAACCAGGAACTTAAAACATGAAAACATAAAACATTCTTCTTAAACACTTGAAAGGATTATCCTCATGTTCATCCTAGGTTCATTACTGCATATCATAACCTGGGGACATACATCAAATGAAAGGGTGAGTAGAAGTCCCAGTATGGAAAAAACAAGGGAAACATTTAACATGTGAACTTGAGATACATCAACTATGTCATGAACAAGAACTTTAAGGCATGATAAAAAAATCATGTGGCATATCATAATAAAAATAACATTTTTCAAAACATTAAGATGTGGCTACATCATTTAACATAGACAATAATGAACATATCACCAAGGTCCATCCCCAAGGTGTCATTTGAAAATTACCAAGGTTATTTACCAAAGTATCGTGAAAAATGTAATCTCTAGTGGTTACATCATTACACAATGCATTGGAGCGCTATCAGGGTGCACCCTTAAATTTTCCTTTATTATCATGTGAACCACATATATCATCATCAATCATTTCATAAATAACCCATATAGCAAAAAATAAATGGGTTTCATTTCATAATCACAACGTTTTAAAAACTGATTTAAAGACATGATCTTTACGTCACTTTAAAACCCACAGAAAAGGAAGGTAGGTCTCATGTATGTAAATCCCAGAATTTAAAATAGAACATTTTAGTATATATGTGAATACCCCTTTAGAATAAAGATCTTTGAGTATTCACTTAATAATATAAAAGAACTTTATAAAAAGAGAGATACATTTTGAGACGGAAATTCTGCAGCATAACGGCTATGTTACGAGGTTTTAGAAGACATTAAAAAGAGAGGTAAAATAGGTCAAACATTCATAAATGACCCATAAAACAATAGATGGACAGAATAAGAAGGATACATGATCATGGTAATGAAATCTCAAGGACATACCATTTTAAATGAAAAACATGGAAGGAAGACAAAAATTAGATTTCTCTTATGAAAGTTCGGCAGCCTAACGACGTTACTTAAATTTCAACAAAAATGATTTGAAAATATCAAGTAGGGTATCTCATAATGTGAAAATAAGAGATCAGTATGATAGATATAGAGATAATGCGCCAACATAATTAAAAAGGAACTTGAAAGACTTGACATGAAAGTAGAACTTTGAAAAGAATGAGAAGGGTGAAAGAATCCCCTAAAAAATTCGGCAGCCTAACGGCGCCACTTAAAACATCAAAATACTGAATTGAAGAGATCAAATGGGGTCTCTCATAATATTAACATAAGAGTCTAGTGTGATAGATATAGAAATCATACCCCAATATAACAAAAAGTAACTTGAACGAATTGACATGAAAGTAGAACTTCAAAACGAGAAGGGTGAAGAACAACTTAAAAATTCGGCAGCCTAACGGCGCCACTTAAAACTTCAAAATACTGAATTGAAGAGATCAAATGGGGTCTCTCATAATATTAACATAAGATTCCAGTATTATAGATATAGAGATCATACCCCAACATAACAAAAAGTAACTTGAACGAATTGACATGAAAGTAGAACTTCAAAACGAGAAGGGTGAATAACCACTTAAAAATTCGGCAGCCTAACGGTGCCACTTAAAACTTCAAAATACTGAATTGAAGAGATAAAATGGGGTCTCTCATCATATGATAATAAAATATCAGTATGATAAATTTATAGATCATACCCCAACTTAATAAAAAGGAACTTGAAATACTTTACATGAAAATAGATCTTGAAAAATGAGAAGGGAGAAAGAATCCGTTACAAAAATTTCGGCAGCCTAACGACGCCACTTAAAACTTCATTAAACGAAATAATGAGAGTAAGAGGGGATATCTCATTATATGAACATGAATAGGGAAGTAATATGAGTATAAAATAAAATCCTCCAACATAAGAACATGGAGCATAAAAGGAATGACATAAAAGAAATTACTTGAAATGAAAGAGAGAGGTCGGATCCCTTACCTTAAAACGTAACTCTTAAAACTCAAAGGTTGGGACCTTGAGGGATTGGGGGCACCTTGGGAGGACTCCTTGGGAGGTAATGAGACCAAAACTTCATTGGGGAAGAGTGGGGAGTCGAAAGGATGAGAGGATTTCTTGGTATTTATAGGGAAAGTGAGGGGACAAGGCATTAATGGCCAAGGGACACCTCAAAAGTTGTTTTCTCAAAAGCATGGGCCCTCTCATGGTACTTCCCATGGAGTTAGGCCACATGGGGCCCCCAATACAATACTTTATCACCTTTTTCCGGCCATCCCTTAAAATATCTCATGACATCATCATGACATGGCTATGAGATCATTAAACATACCGAAACCCTAAAACTTTATTTTTACTATTCACTGAAAATTCAACTTTCTCAAAAAAATCCCAAAATTTCACCTTAACCAAATATCAATGCTCTGATTTCAAAAATGAAATTCATTTTATAAAAATAATTTTTTAAATATTTTTAATTTAATTTTTAAATAAATACACTATTCACCGAAAATTCATTTTTTCAGAAAAATCCCCAAAAATTACAATAACATAATATCGACGCTCTGAGTTCAAAAATCAAATCCTTTTTATAAAAATAATTTTCTAAATATTTTTAATTAAATTTTTAATTAAAAAACATTATTCACCCGAAAAAACTAATACTTGAATAATAATTTATGAAACCGTTATTTAACCATTTTATTGAATCACATTACTTAATCAAGGTGCCTAGATTATATTAATACTTTCTTTATGTGAGATTACTAATCCATTTGGACACATTACTAATCCTAATCATAAAATCACTATTCATAATTTACTATTCGTCAAAAATCAAGTTGATCTTATTAGACTCTAAATTTCGTACTGAACATAATTGTAGAAGACCATTTTTTGAAAATCATTACACATTTTTAATTATTTAAGGTTTACATAAACATTTTTGAAATATCCTTTTTCTAAAATTTATCAAAAATATGCATAATATATTTATTCGGTCATTTAAAAATTCATAAACTTCATCATAAGAAGAAATCCCAATTTTTATTTAAAACAAAGGATTACACAAGGCAGTTACGGTCTCCTTACATAGCCCCTTATCACACCAGCATATGACCTAAGTGTAAGGTGTGCTAAGGTGAGAGAATCTGAGGGAGGCTCGGCTAACATCGCACGAGTAGTAATTTCTATCAGTTTGAACTTCTCACAGAGGCGATTCCGTTCTAGCTTCACACGATGAAGTTCGGCTTGGGTTTGGTCCAGAGCAAAGCCCAGTGGTGCTACCTCCTTACTAAGTTCTGTTAGATGGGCTTATATCGGTCCAAGACTACTGGGTGAGGCCATTGAATCTTCTTTCTATATTAATTAACCAAGATTACTTGTATTTAGAGACAATAATCAAAACGTTTAGTTTCCAGCTGTCATATTGACCAATGGTCATATAACCGTCTAAACCCAATGGTCTCATTTTAATTATAATCATGTTATCAAATGAAACATTTTTGTTGTGTATAAAAATAAATAAAATAACACATAAAATTAGGAAACAAGATTTATTCAAAATTTAGGGTCGTTACATTCTTCCCCCCTTAAGAAATTGTGTCCTCGCAGTTTTTAAAATTGGGTTTTGAAATTTCATTGAAAGTCCCACATCGGAAAAGGAGTCAGTAAAATTATTACTTTAAAAGAAAGAAAGGGAAGTACAAAGGTCACCCGAGTTAACCCACACTAAGATTCCATGTAGGAAAACATGGACATGGAAGAAAAACAAAGGGTCAAGTTCTGGGGGAGAGTGATAGAGAACATGGTTAGGAGAAAGTTAACCATAATAAAATCCCAAACTTATGATGTGTGTAAACGGTCTTTGATTACCTAGTAGGAAACGTAAACCAACAACGTTTTTTTTACGTTCCTTTTAATAATTTTGAGGAATTTATTTACAACATAAAACAAAATCATAAGAAAATATACCTATCTTCATGTAGAGTTTCATCCTTTAATAAGTTTCTACCCAAAACTAATCTTTTCGCCAAGCTATGAGCATTCAAAACTACTTGGTCTCATAAAAACACAAGAATCATCTTCATAATCCACAAAAGATTAACTATCTATTTCTTCTATCTTTAAACATTATCCCAAAAACAGAAAGGGTATGGTAAAACAACTCTTCAAAAAAAACATAGAATCCCATAGGAATGGAAACTACTTTTAAATATTCAAATTTCCATGGTACTACCCAAAGTTCATAATAGACCATTCCATAAATAACGGTCCTTAAGATTCCTCAAAATAAACCAAACTAGGATTGAAACCCAAATACAAAAAGGATTTGATAACATAGTCTTCCAAAATAAACTTCATTGTTCATCTCCAAACTACATCAACCACTCCTAACATCTTATAACAAAAGTAGCTAACCTAAACATATTTTACCCAAGACAGGTTAATCATTACCATAAGTAACCTAAATTACTATAAGTCCACCTTAAATTCATTGATTCTTCAAAATATAATTCAACCTTACTCCTCAATGAAAATACCGTAGTAATGTATTTACCTCGATCATATAGGGTCCCCAACATAGTGAACGTCTTCCAAAATAATAATCATTTTTTAATCCCCTAATCATCTCTTTCATATTAATACGGCAATCATCGCATTTCCTATCACATTGGTTGTTGGGACATGTTCTTCCATTTCCCACCATTAACTAAGATAGAAAGTATAATTAGGGGCTTAAATACTTAACTAATAATCATGAAAAGGAACTTAAAGCATATAAGGATAACTTGTAGAAGAAAAGTATACCCTAACTTTTGATCCCCCTAGGTTATCATCTAGGTTATCCATGATCATATATTCTTATGTGAATCTTTATTTTATTTTATCTTTGTTCCTTTAACAATGGTTCATCCTACGCTTATGAATTTACCAAAGCATATCCCCCGGGAGTGTCATAACCAAGAGTGCACCAAGGCCCGTTGTCGTGTACCAGTTCCCGTTTGAGTCTAGCACAAAGCGGTGTTTTCGGGTTTTACCCCTATGTACATCTGTGCCAGAGCCACCTCTACCTACTCGTATCCAGACAGGGATGTATTTGCTTGGCAACCCATTAATCAATACTCACCAAAATACCAGGAATATTTCCTATATATAAACTTTTCTATAGGCTTCTTCCTAATTTTTTCATATCCTAATTTCCAAAAATAACTAAACCATCCTTTGATACCAACTATAGAATCCCGCATTTTATCACATAAACTTTCATTAAATTATACAAAACTGAGGATCTTTAAGGTTTAGTGTCTTGGAAACCAGGAACTTAAAACATGAAAACATAAAACATTATTCTTAAACACTTGAAAGGCTTCGCCTCATGTTCATCCTAGGTTCATTAATGCATCTCATAACCTGGGGACATACATCAAATGAAAGGGTGAGCAGAAGGCCCAGTAAGGGAAACAAGGGAAACATTTAACATGTGAACTTGAGATACATCAACTATGTCATGAACAAGAACTTTAAGGCATGATAAAAAAAATCATGTGGAATATCATAATAAAAATAACATTTTTCCTAACTTTAATATGTGGCTACATCATTTAACATATACAATCATGAACATATCACCAAGGTCCATCCCCAAGGTGTCATTTGAAAATTACCAAGGTTATTCACAAAGGTATCGTGAAAATTGTAATCTCTAGTGGTTACATCATTACCCAATGTATTGGAGCGCTATCAGGGCGCAAACTTAAATTTGCCTTTATTATCATGTGAGCCACATATATCATCATCAAAAATTTCATAAATAACCCATATAGCATAAAATAAATGGGTTTCATTTCATAATCACAACGTTTTAAAAACTGCTTTAAAGACATGATCTTTACGTCACTTTAAAACCCACAGAAAAGGAAGGTGGGTCTCATGTATGTAAATCCCAGAATTTAAAATAGAACATTTTGGTATATATGTGAATACCCCTTTAGAAGAAAGAGATTTGAGTATTCACTAAATAATATAAAAGAACTTTAGAAAAAGAGAGAGACATTTTGAGACGGAAATTCTGCAGCATAACGGCTACGTTACGAGGTTTTAGAAGACATTAAAAAGATAGGGAAAATGGGTCAAGAATTCATAAATGACACATAAAAGAGTATATGGACAGAATAAGAAGGATACATGATCATGGTAATGAAATTTCAAGGACATACCATTTGAAATGAAAAACATGGAAGGAAGACAAAAATTAGATTTCTCTTATGAAAGTTCGGCAGCCTAACGGCGTTACTTAAACTTCAACAAAAATGATTTGAAAAGATCAAATAGGGTCTATCATCATGTAAAAATAAGAGTTAAGTATGATATATATAGAGATAATGCCCCAACATAATTAAAAAGGAACTTGAAATACATGACATGAAAGTAGAACTTTGAAATGAATGAGAAGGGTGAAAGAATCCCCTAAAAACTTCGGCAGCCTAACGACGCCACTTAAAACATCAAAATACTGAATTGAAGAGATCAAATGGGGTCTCTCATAATATGAACATAATAGTCCAGTATGATAGATATAGATATCATACCCCAACATAACAAAAAGTACCTTGAACGAATTGACATGAAAGTATAACTTCAAAACAAGAAGGGTGAAGAACCACTTAAAAATTCGGCAGCCTAACGACACCACTTAGAACTTCAAAATACTGAATTGAAGAGATAAAATGGGGCATCTCATCATATGAACATAATATTCCAGTATGATAGATATAGATATCATACCCCAACATAACAAAAAGTAACTTGAATGAATTGACATGAAAGTAGAACTTCAAAACGAGAAGGGTGAAGAACCACTTTAAAATTCCGCAGCCTAACGGCGCCACTTAAAACTTCAAAATACTGAATTGAAGAGATCAAATGGGTTCTCTCATCATATGATCATAAATGATCAGTATGATAAATTTAGAGATCATACCCCAACATAATAAAAAGGAACTTGAAATACTTTACATGAAAATAGATCTCGAAAAATGAGCAGGGAGAAAGAATCCGTTACAAAAATTTCGGCAGCCTAACGGCGCCACTTAAAACTTCATAAAACGAAATAATGAGAGTAAGAGGGGATCTATAATTATATGAACATGAAGATTGAATTAAGCGGAGTATAAAATAACATACTCCAACATAAGAACATGGAGCATAAAAGTAATGACATAAAAGAGATTACTTGAAATGAAAGAGAGAGGTCGGATCCCTTACCTTAAAATGTAACTCTTAAAACTCAAAGGTTGGGACCTTGAGGGCTTGGGGGCACCTTGGGAGGACTCCTTGGGAGGTAATGAGACCAGAACATCGTTGGGGGAGAGTAGGGAGTCGAAAGGATGAGAGGATTTCTTGGTATTTATAGGGAAAGTGAGGGGACAAGGCATTAATGGCCAAGGGACACCTCAAAAGTGGTTTTCTCAAAAGCATGGGCCCTCCCATGGTACTTCCCATGGAGTTAGGCCACATGGGTCCCCCAATACAATAATTCATCACCTTTGGCCGGACATCCCTTAAAATATCTCATGAAATCATCATGACACAGTTATGAGATCATTAAACATACCGAAACCCTAAAACTGTATTTTTACTATTAACTAAAAATTCAACTTTCTCAGAAAAATCCCAAAATTTCACCTTAACCAAATATCAATGCTCTGATTTCAAAAATGAACTCCATTTTATAAAAATAATTTTTTAAATATTTTTAATTTAATTTTTAAATAAATACACTATTCACAGAAAATTCATTTTTTCAGAAAAAACCCCAAAAATTACCATAAAATAATATTGACACTCTCAGTTCAAAAATGAAATCCATTTTATAAAAATAATTTTCTAAATATTTTTAATTAAATTTTTAATTAAAAAACACTATTCACTCGAAAAAACTAATACTTGAATAATAATTTATGAAACCGTTATTTAACCATTTTATTGAATCACATTACTTAATCAAGGTGTCTAGATTATATTAATACTTTCTTTAAGTGAGATTACTAATCCATTTGGACACATTACTAATCCTAATCATAAAATCACTATTCATAATTTACTATTCATCAAAAATCAAGTTGATCTTATTAGACTCTAAATTTCGTACTGAACATAATTGTAGAAGACCATTTTTTGAAAATCATTACACATTTTTAATTATTTAAGGTTTACATAAACATTTTTAAAATATCCTTTTTGTAAAATTTATCAAAAATTTGCATACTATATTTATCCGGTCATTTAAAAATTCATAAACTTCATCATAAGAAGAAATCCCAATTTTTATTTAAAACAAATGATTACACAAGGCAGTTACGGTCTCCTTACATATCCCCTTATCACACCAGCATAGGACCTAAGTGTAAGGTGTTCTAAGGTGAGAGAATCTGAGGGAGGCTCGGCTAACATTGCACGAGTAGTAATTTCTATCAGTTTGAACTTCTCGCAGAGGCGATTCCGTTCTAGCTTCACACGATGAAGTTCGGCTTGGGTTTGGTCCAGAGAAAATCCCAGTGGTGCTACCTCCTTCCCAAGTTCTATTAGATGGGCTTCGATTGGTCCAAGACTACTGGGTGAGGCCATCGAATCTTCTTTCTATAATAATTAACCAAGATTACTTGTATTTAGAGACAATAATCAAAATGTTTAGTTTCCAACGGTCATATTGACCAATGGTCATATAACCGTCTAAACCCAACGGTCTCATTTTAATTATAATCATGTTATCAAATGAAACATTTTTGTTGAGTATAAAAATAAATAAAATAACACATAAAATTAGGAAACAAGATTTTTTCAAAATTTAGGGTCGTTACATTTTCCCCCCCTAAGAAATTGCGTCCTCGCAATTTTTAAAATTGGGTTTTGAAATTTCATTGAAATTCCCACATCGGAAAAGGACTCAGTAAAATTATTACTTTAAAAGAAAGAAAGGGAAGTACAAAGGTCACCCAAGTTAACCCACACTAGGATTCCATGTAGGATAACATGGACATGGAAGAAAAACAAAGTGTCAAGTTCTGGGGGAGAGTGATAGATAACATGGTTAGGAGAAAGTTAACCATAAGAAAATCCCAAACTTATGATGTGTGTAAATGGCCTTTGATTACCTAGTAGGAAACGTAAACCAACAAAGTTTTTGTTTTACGTTCCTTTTCATAATTTTGAGGAATTCATTTACAACATAAAACAAAATCATAAGAAAATATACCTATCTTCATATAGAGTTTCATGCTTTAATAAGTTTCTACCCAAAACTAATCTTTTCTCTAAGCTATGAGCATTCAAAACTACTTGGTCTCATCAAAACACAAGAATCATCTTCATAATCCACAAAATATTAACTATCTATTTCTTCTATCTTTAAACATTATCCCAAAAACAGAAAGGGTAATATAAAACAACTCTTCAAAAAAATAAAGAATCCCATAGGAATGGAAACTACTTTTAAATCTTCAAAGTTCCATGGTACTACCCAAAGTTCATAATATACCATTCCATAAATAACGGTCCTTAAGATTCCTCAAAATAAACTAAACTAAGATTGAAACCCAAACACAAGAAGGATTTGATAACATAGTCTTCCAAAATAAACTTCATTGTTCATCTCCAAACAACATCAACCACTCCTAACATCTTATAACAAAAGTAGCTAACCTAAACATATTTTACCCAAGATAGGTTAATCATTCCCATAAGTAACCTAAATTACTATAAGTCCACCTTAAATTCATCGATTCTTCAAAATATAAGGCAACCTTACTCCTCAATGAAAATACCGTAGTAATATATTTACCTCGATCATATAGGGTCCCCAAAATAGTGAACGTCTTCCAAAATAATAATCATCTTTTAATCCCCTAATCATCTCTTTCATATTAATACGGCAATCGTCGCATTTCCTATCACATTGGTTGTTGGGACATGTTCTTCCATTTCCCACCATTAACTAAGAATAGAAAGTATAATTAGGGGCTTAAATACTTAACTAATAATCATGAAAAGGAACTTAAAGCATATAAGGATAACTTGTAGAAGAAAAGTATACCCTAACTTGTGATCCCCTAGGTTCTCATCTAGGTTATCCATGGTCATATATTCTTATGTGAATCTTTATTTTATTTTATCTTTGTTCCTTTTACAATGGTTCATACTAAGCTTATGAATTTACCAAAGCATATCCCCTGGGAGTGTCATAACCAAGAGTGCAGCAAGGCCCGTTGTCGTGTACCAGTTCCCGTTTGAGTCTAGCTCAAAGCGTTATTTTCGGGTTTTACCCCTATGTACATCTGTTCCAGAGCCACCTCTACCTGCTCGTATCCAGACAGGGATGTATTTTCTTGGCAACCCATTAATCAATACTCACCAAAATACCAGGAAGATTTCCTATATATAAACATTTCTATAGGCTTCTTCCTAAAGTTTTCATATCCTAATTTCCACAAATAACTAAACCATCCTTTGATACCAACTATAGAATCCCACCTTTTTATCACATAAACTTTCATTACATTATACAAAATTGAGGATCTTTAAGGTTTAGTGTCTTGGAAACCAGGAACTTAAAACATGAAAACATAAAACATTCTTCTTAAACACATGAAAGGGTTCACCTAATGTTCATCCTAGGTTCATTACTGCATCTCATAACCTGGGGACATACATCAAATGAAAGGTTGAGCAGAAGGCCCAGTAAGGGAAACAAGGGAAACATTTAACATGTGAACTTGAGATACATCAACTATGTCATGAACAAGAACTTTAAGGCATGATAAAAACAATCATGTGGCATATCATAATAAAAATAACATTTTTCATAACTTTAATATGTGGCTACATCATTTAACATAGAAAATCATGAACATATCACCAAGGTCCATCCCCAAGGTGTCATTTGAAAATTACCAAGGTTATTCACCAAGGTATCGTGAAAATTGTAATCTCTAGTGGTTACATCATTACCCAATGCATTGGAGCGCTATCAGGGCGCACCCTTAAATTTTCATTTATTATCATGTGATCCACATATATCATCATCAAAAATTTCATAAATAACCCATATAGCATAAAATAAATGGTTTTTATTTCATAATCACAACGTTTTAAAAAATGCTTTAAAGACATGATCTTTACATCACTTTAAAACCCACAGAAAAGGAAGGTGGGTCTCATGTATGTAAATCACAGAATTTAAAATAGAAAATTTTGGTATATATGTGAATACCCATTTAGAAGAAAGAGATTTGAGTATTCACTTAATAATATAAAAGAACTTTAGAAAAAGAGAGAGACATTTTGAGACGGAAATTCTGCATCATAATGGCTATGTTACGAGGTTTTAGAAGACATTAAAAAGAGAGGGAAAATGGGTCAAACATTCATAAATGACCCATAAAACAGTAGATGGACAGAATAATAAGGATACATGATCATGGTAATGAAATTTCAAGGACATACCATTTGAAATGAAAAACATGGAAGGAAGACAAAAATTAGATTTCTCTTATGAAAGTTCGGCAGCCTAACGACGTTACTTAAACTTCAACAAAAATGATTTGAAAAGATCAAATAGGGTCTCTCATCATGTGAAAATAAGAGTTAATTATGATAGATATAGAGATAATTCCCCAACATAATTAAAAAGGAACTTGAAAGACTTCACATGAAAGTAGAACTTTGAAAAGAATGAGAAGGGTGAAAGAATCCCCTAAAAAATTCGGTAGCCTAACGACGCCACTTAATATTCAAAATACTGAATTGAAGAGATCAAATGGGGTCTCTCATAATATGAACATAAGAGTCCATTATGATAGATATAGAGATCATACCACAACATAAAAAAAGGAATTTGAACGAATTGACATGAAAGTAGAACTTCAAAATGAGAAGGGTGAAGAACCACTTAAAAATTCGGCAGCCCAACGATTCCACTTAAAACTTCAAAATACTGAATTGAAAAGATCAAATGGGGTCTCTCATCATATGAACATAAGAGTACAGTATGATATATATAGAGATCATACCCCAACATAACAAAAAGGAACTTGAACGAATTAACATGAAAGTAGAACTTCAAAACGAGAAGGGTGAAGAACCACTTTAAAATTCGGCAGCCTAACGGCGCCACTTAAAACTTCAAAATACTGAATTGAAGAGATCAAATGGGGTCTCTCATCATATGATCATAAACGATCAGTATGATAAATTTAGAGATCATACCCCAACATAATAAAAAGTAACTTGAAATACTTTACATGAAAATAGATCTTGAAAAATGAGAAGGGAGAAAGAATCTGTTACAAAAATTTCAGCAGCCTAACGGCGCCACATAAAACTTCATAAAACGAAATAATGAGAGTAAGAGGGGATCTCTCATTATATTAACATGAAGAGTTCAGTAAGAGGAGTATAAAATAACATCCTCCAACATAAGAACATGGAGCCTAAAAGTAATGACATAAAAGAGATTACTTGAAATGAAAGAGAGAGGTCGGATCCCTTACCTTAAAACGTAACTCTTAAAACTCAAAGGTTGGGACCTTGAGGTCTTGGGGGCACCTTCGGAGGACTCCTTGGGAGGTAATGAGACCATAAATTTATTGGGGGAGAGTAGGGAGTCGAAAGGATGAGAGGATGGCTTGGTATTTATAGGGAAAGTGAGGGGACAAAGCATTAATGGCCAAGGGACACCTCAAAAGTGGTTTTCTCAAAAGCATGGGCCCTCCCATGGTACTTCCCATTGAGTTAGGCCACATGGGGCCCCCATTACAACAATTCATCACCTTTGTCCGGCCATCCCTTAAAATATCTCATGACATCATCATGACACAGTTATGAGATCATTAAACATACTGAAACCCTAAAACTATATTTTTACTATTCACTGAAAATTCAACTTTCTCAGAAAAATCCCAAAATTTCACCTTAACCAAATATCAATGCTCTGATTTCAAAAATGAACTCCATTTTATAAAAATAATTTTTTAAATATTTTTAATTTAATTTTTAAATAAATACACTATTCACTGAAAATTCATTTTTTCAGAAAAATCCCCAAAAATTACCATAACATAATATCGATGCTCTGAGTTCAAAAATGAAATCTGTTTTATAAAAATAATTTTCTAAATATTTTTAATTAAATTTTTAATTAAAAAACACTATTCACCTGAAAAAACTAATACTTGAATAATAATTTATGAAACCGTTATTTAACCATTTTATTGAATCACATTACTTAATCAAGGTGCCTAGATTATATTAATACTTTCTTTAAGTGAGATTACTAATCCATTTGGACACATTACTAATCCTAATCATAAAATCACTATTCATAATTTACTATTCATCAAAAATCTTGATCTTATTAGACTCTAAATTTCGTACTGAACATAATTGTAGAAGACCATTTTTTAAAAATCATTACACATTTTTAATTATTTAAGGTTTACATAAACATTTTTAAAATATCCTTTTTCTAAAATTTATCAAAAATATGCATACTATATTTATCCGGTCATTTAAAAATTCATAAACTTCATCATAAGAAGAAATCCCAATTTTTATTTAAAACAAAGGATTACACAAGGCAGTTAGGGTCTCCTTACATAGCCCCTTATCACATCAGCATAGGACATAAGTGTAAGGTGTGCTAAGGTGAGGGAATCTGAGGGAGGCTCGGCTAACATCGCACGAGTAGTAATTTCTATCAGTTTGAACTTCTCACAGAGGCGATTTCGTTCTAGCTTCACATGATGAAGTTCGGCTCGGGTTTGGTCAGAGCAAATCCCAGTGGTGCTACCTCCTTCCCAAGTTCTGTTAGATGGGCTTCGATCGGTCCAAGACTACTGGGTGAGGCCATCGAATCTTCTTTCTATAATAATTAACCAAGATTACTTGTATTTAGAGACAATAATCAAAACGTTTAGTTTCCAGCGGTCATATTGACCAATGGTCATATAACCGTTTAAACCCAACGATCTCATTTTAATTATAATCATGTTATCAAATGAAACATTTTTGTTGAGTATAAAAATAAATAAAATAACACATAAAATTAGGAAACAAGATTTATTCAAAATTTAGGGTCGTTACATCGATAGTTATGAGGATATTGTTTGTTGTTCTATCAAGGTTGAAATAGAAATCAGAGACTCTAAATGTTCCAATGGGTCTAGTGACAAAAAAGAAGAAAATAGAGTCTAATATGGGTGGATTAAAAAATAAACCCTATTATGGAAAGAAGACTGAATATCCCACATATTAAAATTATGGGAAGAAGAATCATTGGAATTATCTAAAGGGAACTAGGAAATGCTTAAAATTTAGAAGAATAAGGCATTTGTCTAAGAACTGCCGAAGGGAAATGAAAAATCCCACTAATGTGGAAGAATAAAGGAAGGTTCAAATCAATGGTCAGCCAGTAGTGCAGTGTTTCAACTACAAGGAACATTTATATTTTGTAAAAAAAATCCTAATCCTAGGGTTGTTAGAGGAAATCATAAATAACCTCAAAGGAAACAAGGAAGGGTTTATTCTATCACTACTACTAAATTGGAATCAAATAATGATGTGGTGACAGGTATGCTTGTTATTAAATCAATAATGGTGAATGTACTATTTTATTATGGTTCTACGCATTCTTTAATATCTTTCAATTTTAGTATAACTATTCAAACTCTACATCAAAATAAGTAGGTTGAGTTATCTGTGAGAATATCTAATGAGGAAATTATTGCATCCAATATATATAACTCATCCCCATATAATGTTTTTGGAAGGAATCATCCATAAAATCTCATCATACTCCCTTGGTAGATTTTTATTCGATTGTGGGCATGGATTGGATATCTTTATACAAAGGCAATATTAACTATCGGGAAAGGGAGATCACTCTTCACATATTGGAGCATACTCTAATTATTTACAATTGTAAGGAGGAAGGTTAATCTCCTTCAGAATAATCATCTCAAGTATGGATATTACTGCCTTATAAGAAAGTATATCTTACTTAAATGATTGAGATAAAAGAGACGGTCAATCTAGAATACATGACCATCATGATGGATGACACTAATTTATTCTCTAAATAATTAGTTGGTATTCTTCATGATCGGGAGTTTGAGTTCTCAATTGAACTTATTCTTGGATCTTTTCCTATATAAAATAAACCTTATAGAATGTCCACCATTGAGTTGGAAGAAATAAAGAAGAAGTTACAGGAGAATCTGGACAAGGTTTTTATATTCCTAAGTGCTTAACCATTGGGTCCACTAGTCCTATTTGTCAAGAAGGTTGGATCAATGTTCCTATGCATTGATTATCTTGATCTCAATAAATCACAATAAAGAACAAGTATCCCCTTCCATGGATAGATGACTTGTTCGATCAGCTATGTGGGTCCAGTTATTTCTCTAAGGCGGAACTCCGGTCAAGATATCACCAATTAAAGGTGAGTAAAGAATATATTCGCAAGAATAACTTTTTAATTAGGTATGGACACTATGAGTTCATAGTGATTCCCTTCAGACTCCTAATTCTCTTGAAATTTTCCTAGATTTAATGAATAAAGTCTTTAGATATTACCTTGACCAATCTGTGGTAGTCTTTAATGATGATATTCTGATATACTCCAAGAGAAAGGAGGAACATGAGAAGCATTTGAATACTATGTTACAGACTTTGAAGAGGGATAAAATCTATGAAAATTAATGTAAATATGAGTTCTATATGAAGGAAGTATCATTCTTTTGGCATGTTATCACTAGTAAAGGGATATATATGGACCCTTCCAATACAAATGAAATTGAAGAGTGGCCCTGGACAATATCTATAATTGAGATCTTTAGTTTCCTTGGTCTATATAAGTATTACCGGTGATTTGTGAAGAATTTATCATGATCTTCGAACCCACTAACAAAGCTGACATGGAAGTGAGTGAAGTTTGTATGGACTCAAGAATGTGATTAAAACTTGAAGGAGCTCAAAAATAGGTTTTCCACTATGCCATTACTCATACTCTCGACAAGTGGGGAACTCTTTGTGGTGTATAGTGATGCTTCCAATAAAGGATTAGGTTGTTTACTGATTCAAAATGATAAATTGATATCCTAAACTTCAAGGTAGTTAAAACTTCATGAGAAAAACTATCATACACCTGATCTTGAGTTGGTGGTTGTGATCTTCACATTGAAAATATAGCGGCATTATCTATATGGGGGAAGTGTGAGATATATATTGATCACAAGAGTCTCAAATATATATTCACACATAAGGATCTTAATATGTTCCAGTGAAGATGGTTAGATCTCATCAAGGAATGTAACTTCTCAATCCACTACCATCCTAGTAAGGAAAATATGGTGGTGGATGCTCTAAGTATAAAGGATCCTACATCTTTATCAATTTGAGAATTGATAAGGTTTAAATATTCTTAGACTTAAAAAGGATGGATATAGGAATAATTAAGGAAGGAACATCATCAATCCTTTCTCAAATGATTGCTCAACCATCCCTCTTAGAGAAAATAAAGTATTATCAAAGAAATGATGTAGAAATTCAAAAAAAGGTGAAACTTATCAAGAATAGGAAATCATCCAAGTTCATGATTAATGAGGATGGATTCATAAGATTTGAGTCATGACCATGTGCACTATACAATCCAAAGATAAAGAAAGATCTTCTGAATGAATCGCACAGATCAACATTCTCTATTCACCCAGGGAGTAAAAATATATTTCTAGATCTCTGAGAGAACCTTTTGTGGGACAATATGAAAAATGTGATCACTGAATATTCATCAAGTGCCTGGTATGTCATTAAATTAAGGCTGAAAGTAAAAACGTTTAAAGGTTTGATGAAACCATTACCCATACCAACCTGGAAATGGGAAAACATTACCATGTATTTTATCACTGGTCTTCAAAAGACGTCCATAGGGAACAATGCTATATGGGTTATTGTGGATAATCTTACAAAGGCGGATCACTTTATAAAAATTCAAGAGGGCTTCTCACTGGATCATATTTCATGGATATACATAAAAATGGTGATAATGATACATGGATTAAAACTATTGATTGTATCCGATCGAGATTTGGGATTCACCTATATGTTCTAGAAAGTCTCCAACATGCTCTAAGAACTGAGTTGAACTTCAGTACAGACTATCATCTTCAAACTGAAGTCCAATCTAAAAAAACTCTTAAAACACTAGAAGACATGTTGAGAGAGTATTTAATGGACTTAAAAGGAGGATAGTACCAATATATGCCACTAGTCGAGTTTTATTATAACAACAATTTCAACTTGAGCATATAAATGGATCCATATAAAGCTCTTTATAGGAAAAGGTTTTGAACACTAGCATGTTGGGATGATGTTAGTGAACATAAATTTCTAGGACCTAAAATGGTCGAAGAAATAGTGGAGAAGCTGAAAAACATTCAGAAGCACATCAGGGCAGACCAAAGTCAACATAAGATCTATTAATACAATTGATGACAAGGCCTTAAATTTAAAGTTGGAGATATGGTATTCCTTTGCATATCTCCATGGAAGAGGATCATGATATTTGTGAAGAAAGGGAAGCTAATTCCCAGGTACATCAGCCCCTTCATGATCCTCGATCATATCAGATTTGTGGCCAATTGACTAGTAATTCTACCAACCATTTCTCAAGTACATGATGTATTCCATGTATCCATCTTAAGTAAGTACATTCCGGATCCCTCACATGTACTGAATTCAGAGGTGGTACAGTTGGAGAATGGTTTTTCTTACAAGGAGCAGCCAGTGAAGATCTTGGATCATAGAGATAAAGTTATATGAAATAAGACTACTCACCTGGTCAAAGTATTATGGAAGAACCATAATTAATAATAGGTGGCATGGGTATTGGAGGAAGTGATGAAGGAAAATTACCCTAGCCTGTTTTCAATGTAGAATGTAAAAAAAATCCAAGTGTGAGATTTCATTAGGGGGGAGAATGTAATGAACCAATACTTTAATCAAGGAAATTTTATTCTTATAATTATGTCATATAGTATAATCACATTAATAACACAGTAAAAAATTTATAAAGGAGTAATTAATTAAAAAAGGGAATTTCTAGAAGTTATGGAACATATACCAATGGAATAATAACTTGACCTTTTGAATAGTAACATGACACTTATGAATAGTAAACTCGAAAATTGAATAGTAATATCACCAATGAAATTATAAATAAAATTTATCCATATTATAAGTTACAATATGATATAATTATATCATAGTATCAGAAGATAAATATTTTAAAAATTATTAATTAAAAGTTTGTATTTTTGTAAGTCATAAATATTTTATTACAATTTTATGATTAATTTATTAATTTAAAAGAAAATTTATTTTCATAAAATTTATTCATAAATTATTATTTTTAAATATTATTATTATAATATATTTTTTTGACCTTAGTTAATTTTTCAAATTGAAATAAAAATAGTTATAATTTTAAAATTTGTATTTTTTGAGTAATTTATGATTTTAGATAAAATTTAAATTTATTATGTATATAAAATTATTTTCATAAAATGGACTTCATTTTTGAATTATTCACATTTAAAAATGTTTAGGGTGGATTTTTTGGATTTTTTTGAAATACTTGGATTTTTTTTAATAGTAAAATACGGTAATTTATGGTATATAGGCATTATAAGTAAAATAAAATATTCATTGATTCATAGATGATATAAGAACCATTGGTTATAACTCACATGATATAATTACTCTATTTAGTATCAAATATCAACTCTATTTCTTTTCTTGAGAAAAGTAGTAAACTAATGAATTAAATAATGAGAAAATACTCCTCTCCTCCACTATAAATACCACCTCTTCTCATCACACCTATAAAGCCTTGATCCTTGTCCAAATTCTACTCAAATATTCTCCCAATACCCTACCCCTCGTATAAGAGATTTTTTTCTTAATAAAATACCAAAACCAATTCCCTAAGGGGGTTCTCAAGAATAAGGAATCAAGAGGTAAAACCCTCTTCTATTTTCTTTCAATTTCTTTTCAAGTTATTTTCTTTTCTTATCTTCTCCACACTTCCCATTGTCCAAGTGACATGAAAACTCTAGTAAATTAAATATATTTTAATTTTATATTTTTTATTGAATAATTATTTATCAAATCTCTTCTCTTTTCCCTTTTATTTTAAGAATGAAAACATCTTCCGTGAGATGCTGATTTACCACCTTCATGGACAATGTGATTTCATCATTCTGTTACCATCATCAAGGTTGGTCATGAAACCATTTTTATAGTTGAAAAATTTTATAATATATTTCTTACATCCTATTTAATGTTATAGAACCATTTTATATACATTATACTAAATGATAAAACAAAACAAATTCATTTTTGTTGAAAAATAGTCAAATTAACCTAAACAGATTTCATTAACTCTTATCTAATGATTCATCCTCACCCAAAATAACCCAATGATTTATAATATAATTTAAAATTTGGTATTATTATTAATAAATAATAACTTCAATTCTATATTTCTATTTCCATTTTACATGAACATTCATAATCTTATATAATCGAATCAATCATGAAAACCAAGGAAACCAACGCTCCCTAGCGATGAAATTGAACATTATAACTCATCAAAAAGACTATAAATAAACATAATAAAGTTATAATAAATGTAATACATGTAGATAGGGTTATTTAATTATTAATTAATTAATCTAATTATATTATCATGGACCGGAAGATTATTTGAATAACTCCTTCAAACTTAAGGTATGGGATTCTACCTAAACCTCCATTATTCCTTCAGGTTATTCCTTATCACCTTTTACCCAAATGAAATTATATTTTACATCAATTTACAATTTCTAAATATTTATTATATGATCCAAAATCATGTATCATTATCCTTTAATCCATAATTTTTTGGGGATATAAATGTTTTTAAAAGGTTCCCTACTTGATTCTTCCTCATAAGTAAGCTTGATTTAAGGGAACTTTCCAAATTCTTTCCCAATTTCAATTACACTCCATAATCTATTTTAATTCATAATTATTTTTCTAAAATCAAAATTTTTATTATTAAAACATTCTTGGTTCACTTCTGGATTTATATGAAAGATTATTCCCTTTTCTACTTTTAATGCTCTTTAGTATTTTCCTTAAACCCTACTAAAATGTTTTATTTTTAATATTTGTTGAACACCATTTTTACATGTGTTCACTTTAGTTTGAAATAAATAATCACAATCTATGACTATATTCCCTTATTAATTTCCATGTATTATTTAAATCCTTTCTCTCATGTACACCATTGTGATATTCCCTTATGTTGTGCCTTTTTGACAAGATTATGATACCCAATTCTTACCAAGGGTAACCCTTATGTGTTCATTTTATTCCTTATGTATGATTCTTCATGTGGAAAAAATATTAATGAACATATTATGATGGTTATGCCCAGATATCACTTCAATTCAATGGGTAATGTTTAATATCATGAGAAGTTATCTGCAACGGTCTTTGTGGTTAGCCTTAAATTGTGTTCTATGTGCAATGGTCTTGGTGGCTAGCCATGACTTGTGCTCCTCTGTATGCAACGAGCCTTGACTTCTGCTAAAGTCATGTTTTATGTTGCTACCACATTAATATAAATCCATGATTATATGATCCCATTTTATTATTCCTTATATTTAATCATTTTCCATGTCTTTTTATATCATTATGTTATTCCTTCTAACCCATGTGATAATCTTTATTCTTATGTTTATTCCCTTATTGGGATTTTAGCTCAACCCTTTGTTCATGTTATCCCCAGGTTATCCTATGTCAATGTAAGTGCTCAAAGTAATTTAGAGAATCTTCATGAATATTAAATAAAATATGTACTTATTTTGGAATCATGATGTTTAATTATATTCTTAATATCCAAGATACTACACTTTACAATCCTTGGCTTGTACTTTGATGTTTAATTATGCTTAAAAATCATGTAATGATATGTGTAAAAGGCTAGGGTCACTATAAAGTAGGTCATATGAGACAAACTAGTTTGGTTATTTAGAAAATATCTTACACATTTATGTAAGATGCCTTGGAATGAGGCCTTGATGTTATATTTATGATTTCCATCGTTATGCATTTCCTCATCATGTCTTTTAGTTATTTACCTTTCCATATTCATTATGCCTTATTTATTCATTATAGCTTCCATTGTATATATAACCATAATGAGAATTAGATCTCACCCATTTCTTATGTTTCCTTTCCCCAAGATTCCAATAAGTGTATCAGGATTGATATATAAGGATATGCTAAAGCAAATAGTGGTGTTCTTAAAGAAAATACTATGTTGTATTTTTAGTTTTCAGATGTATTGTGAAATTCTATTATGTATCTAGTTTTATAATACTATTAAACTATTATATCCTTTAGGATGTGATCACTTTTATATAACACCTATGTAATAAAGTAACCACTGACTCTAGGCTCTTGGGTTTGGGTTCTTTACACATATACTGATTTTTAATGTTATATGAAATGAACTTAGAAGTCATATGTTTTTCTAGATAATTCATACAAAAATTTCAAATTCATACAAAAATAGTCAAAGTCATATGAAAATATGAAAAGTCATATAAAAAACCCTAAATTTATTAGAAAATAATAAATTCTAGATTCTACGTTTTTTTAAATCACTATGCTCTAGGAAGAGAAATAGATTGGGTGTAGTTGTGTAACTTTAAAGTAGTCCTGATTTCGGTGCCACACAGTGGCCACTTTGTGTTTCAAACTTGAGATCAAAGAAACCTTTGAATTTATGAAATATCCAAAGTGGATTGCCTTTTATCAATAGTCTATAGAGGATATTGTTTTGTGTTTTTGATGCACATATGAGAAATGGGAAACAAAAGCTTGAGTGTTTTCAATGGCCTTATAAATTCAACAGACATGGTGAATCACATTGGATAAGTTTGAAATCTAAAATAGATAGAAACTTTAGAACACACTGTAGTGGATGGAGTATTAAGCTAGGTAATTACTAATATAAAACATCCAATTGAAAATGGGAATTTTGAATTTGGACAAGTCATGGTTAAAGGAATTTCGAATTTTAGACTTTGAGTGTCAAAATGGAAAGCCTTAGTTCATCACATTGAAAAATAGGTAATCTGACTCATAGGTAAAGTTCAAATACAATAAGGGGAATATTTTATCATACTAGAAGATGTGGTACTTTCACTGAAAAACACTGACTTATTGTGGCTAGAATTTTGACCCATAGTAAATAGTCTATAAAAAATAGGTATTTGTGACAGACCTTTGCAAATGCCTTTGGCGTGTCGTGCGCGAGTTAATGCGGGGTTGAGTATTTGCGACAAGACATATCCCTCGTCACAAATACTCTTCTAGAGAATATTATTTGCGATTTTCCATCGCAAATTATTTTTTCCCATTATCGTATTGGTGACAGGACCCGTCGCAAATACTATCTTTTATCTCCACCTAAATTAATAACCAGTGAACAATTTTTTATGGGACCCATAGTGAAAAATAATATTTGTAACAGCTCGTTACAAATAATGTTTCAGTAGGATAGTATTTGCGGCAGGTCTCATCGCAAATTATATTTTTTACTGCCGCCTCAATTAATAAACGGCTAACTATTTGCAACGAAACCCGCCACAAATGATCTAACAAATATATACCCCCATCTGATTTTTTCCCATTTCACAATTTTCTTATGTCATCTCTCCTTCTCTACTCATATATTTCTCTCTTTAGTTTTTTCAAACTTTTAAATTTTACAGCGGATCAATTTTCAGGACTTGCATCCAACAAAAGATTCAGTTTTAAGGTGTTTATTTGTTTTTTTCTTTTTTATTTAATTCGTTTTAATTTATATTAGTAATAATAATTATGAATTTGTAGTAATTATATTAAATTTGAATTTGAATTTGATAGTTTTGTTTTTCAATATTTATTTGTAAAAATATGTTGTTTCATTAAGATTTAATGATTTTATGTAAAAATAAATAGTATTAATTTGTAATAATTTGGTTCAAATATCATTAATTAATAATACTCACGTGTAATTAATACTAATTAGTTTAAATTTGTAGTAATTAGTATTAATTAGTAGTAACTAGTATTAATTAGTATTAATTAGTATTAATAAGTATAAATTACTATTAATTAGTATTACTTAGTATTAATTAGTAATAATTAGAAATAATTAGTAAAAATAGTAATAACTCGAAATAAATTGTAATAATTAGCGGTAATTAATGCTAATTAAAAATAATTTGTAATAAATAGTAATTAATAGTAATAAATAGTTTACATAGTAGTAATTAGCAATAAATAGCAGTAATTAGTATTAATTAGTAGTAATTAGTAATAATTGGTAATAATTAGTAATAATTAGTAATAATTAGTAGAAAATAGTAATAAATTCTAATAAATTGTAATAATTAGCGGTAATTAGCATATTTTACAACTAATTAATAATAATTATTAATAAATAGTAATAAATAGTTTATATGGAAATAATTTGGAATAAATAGCTGTAATTAGTAGTAATTAGTAATAATTAGTAATCATTAGTAATATATAGTATTATATTGTAATAATTAGTTATAAATAGTGATAATTAGTAATTATTAGTAATAATTAGTAATAGATGGTAATAAATAGCATTAATTAGTAAAACAATTGTGGTAATTAGTAATAAATAGCGTTATTTAGTAATTATTAGTAATAATTTGTAACAATTAGTCGTAATTAGTGGTAATTAGTAATAATTAATAGTAATTGGTAACAATTAGTGGTAATTAGTAGTAATTAGTAGTAAATAGTAACAATTAGTGGTGATTATTTATAATTAGGGGTAATTAGTAATAATTAGTAATAAATTGTAATAACAAGTATCAATTAGTATAAATTAGTATTAAAAAATATTAATAAATAGTAATAAATATTAATACATATTAATACATAGTAATAATTAGTAATAATTAGAAATAATTTTTAATAATTTGTAATAATTTGTAGTAATTTGTAATAAATTGTAATAAATTGTAATAAATTGTAATAAATTGTAATGAATAGTAATAAATGGTAACAAATGTTGAAATAGTGGGTGACCTAGACCCAACTATGTAGTACTTTTGATTACCATATCGTGTATACAGTTAGATATATATGATGTATATTTACCATTATCTTGTAGATATTTCTACATACACTCTTTAATTGTAATTTCCATAGAATAATTATCTTATTAAATGGTTATAGAAGATCTCAGGCTATAATGAGAACCTCTAGATACTATGATATTAATCTTAAACAAAGTTAATATGGTCTAGATACATCTTACTGACATGACACAATAGATATTTAACTATCACGTGTTGGGGGCTCATAAGTTTTGAGACTTATTCTCATGAAGTTCGCACTTTGTGATCTCTAGTAGTGAGATCATGAGGAAATACCCCCCAATAAGAACACCACATGTTTTGGGTGTCATTAGTTGTTCCTATCTACAGACATGTTTATTGGTCTCCTAACTTGAGATCATTATCAATGTGTGTTATTTGATCGCGTACATTGATGCAAGGCAAAAACCATGATATTGAAATCATAGAGAGGTAGCTTGTGTTGGGTGTGTCATTGGTGGTATGACATGGGTTGAATGGTCAAGAAAGGATTTGTCACTTTCAGGGTTTTGATGTAATATATCTTAGGCCTTGTTGATCAGGATGGTAGAACCTTTATAAATCCATGGACAAGGTACTTGAAAAGTAAATCTATCCAGTTAGATCAACAAATAATAAATAAATAAAAGGACAGTGACACAAGTGTTCATCCTGCTTTATGAGATATTAAAAACAAAGAGATTATAGTACACATTGTGTGTTTGTAGGTTAGTATTCATTTCTCTGACTATCCTTATCTCTTTAAGGGCCGTGATGGGTTTCTAGACTCCACTCTTGGTCTATGGATTTTATTCACTACTATCGAGATAAGGGTCTAGAGGGTCACACACAATAGCATTTTCAAGAATATGCCCTATTCATTTGAATAGGAATATCGGACTTGGTGGGCCCCACCAAGGGGTCCAAGTATTATCCAATTGATTGACGGTAAAAAAATAAATTCATATTATTTGAGTAATGAATAATTTGTTTTGAATTTATTTATTAATAGTATTTAAAAGTTTATTAAATACTACAAAATATTAATCGAAATAATATTATTTAAATATTATATGTTCGTTTAATATTAAGAGGGATTATGAGTTGAGTTAAATTACTCAAGTTTATAATGTAATATATTGTTACATATGTTATATGAATGTGATAAAATAATAAATAATATTAATGTAGTTTAGTTCATCATAATTATTTATTTTGTGGGCGTTAAATAAATGGGGGTCAGGGAACCCTATCAGGTATTTAGAACCTCCATTATAAATAGAGAGAGTGGATCTCTCCCAATGTAATATTCATTCATTCTTGAATGAGAGACTCTATCTCCTACCAATTTCTAGAGATAGAGACTCTCTCTTCGAGTGATGATCTAATAGGACCTTCAATAATCAAAGGAAGAGGATTGTAGTGATCGTAGGGAACTCTAAGGCATCATCAGATTATCATGTAAGAACTCAGAATTCAATGATCAGTGCTCCTGTAGATTTTTGAAGCGTGTGTGGATGATCTTGAGGGGTCCTCCTATGGATCCTTTAAGAAAAGATCGTCGGCGATGAGTTTTAGTCGAGCTTAACTTCAGATCTAAACGAGTATGTTTTTAGTTTTAATTTACGTTCACATTTAATTTATGCAAGATCCTATGACCATATCGGGGCTCGGATCATCAGAGATGACAAGTCCCATCATCCCGACGATAAAAAATTTTAAATCCCCATCCCACCATCTTTCATTGCGGCCCCCCGTACCTTCAATTGGTATTAGATCAACTGCAAAAATTAGAAGAGCTAAGAAAATTAAATGTTCATTAAAAGTAAGTAATGGGTACAACACTGGTCCCAATGATTCTGACTGGAGGTCGGATGGCCAAGTTACTGTCATCCAAAGAAATTTTTATGGATCAAATGTAGTTATTTCATGGGCATTAACATTGAGAATAAGTAAAATATATTTGTGTTTTATTTTGGTGAACCACAAACATTTGGCTAAGATTCGGTCATTTTATGATCACTAAATTTAAAACCATTTTTATAAAAAAAATTATTATTTTTATTTTTATAATAATAGTATAATAATTATTATAATAATTTTTTATTATTATAATGAATGGATAAAATTATCCTTTGGGAAAATATGCCATGGGATGCTGTTTTTTTAAATAAGGGGGTGTGGAATTTTTTTGTTTTGAAAGGGTGGAAATATTGACATGGGTGAATGGAAACAAAAAAATAGGAATATTTATTAAAAAAAGGAATGTCGAGAATTTTTCTTGTGAGGGTGGGGGCGTGTATTCTTCTTCTGCAGGAAGCCAGCCCATGGCCACCCCCTTTCGTTGGGCCATCCACAACCAGTCCTCTACCCTCCTCGAGGATGCCAGTTACCCACAGTCCTACCTAGAACGCCCCACTCTGACCACATTGTCTCCCGTCGGGAACCACCCCACCTGATCTGCACAGGCTGCCGACAGTCCCAACCTGTCGGCGCAACCTTTCCTGTCCACCACCGCCAGATCCAACATCTTCCCTTTATCAAGAATACTCCCCACGTGGCCAATGCTTGGCCCTCCTATCCCCTCAGCACCACCTCCCTTTACTGGAATACCAGACCATCTCAGCCTCCTCCTCAATAGTAGGATCCCACCAGCGTTGTTTGACACTCCGTTAGGAACCCATCTTGGTCGACTTCCCGCCTTTCCAGACTATCTCAAGTCGGTTGCACACCCGTGAGATGTCGCCTCTCCCGCTGGGGCCCTACCAAATTTTTCCATGGTGTCTCCCTCGTACAGCCGACCTCTGGCCCCACCGTTCTGTTCAAGCACCATGAGTAGTCGGGTATTCCACTCACCGTCACCGGATGCTGCCTCACCCAGCCACAAGTCAGACCTCATGTCACTGCTGCCTCCTTGTTCCAGGCAGTCATTGTGGCTGTGGAGTCATCTTCTCATTATCCAGGTACTTGTCCGCTCTCATGGATCTGAAACACCCCAGAAGAGTCTCGGTCAGGTCTTCCCAACCAATAATGGGTTTGTGTTGATGTTCCTTGTCTAGATTAGCCTAGCAAAGAGTTTTCGCAAGTAAGGCGTGACCCTCTTTGGGTCTGCATGGGTGTTTTGGGGCCCTTAATATATTAATTTTGATTAAAAATTTTAATTTTAAAACTTGGATGGAATTAATCCAATTTAAGAACTAAATTGAATTAAGGTACCAAAAATAATTAAGTTATTTTAATTTATTAAATTCATTTAATTCAATTAATTTCCTCATACTTAATTTATTGTAATTTAATTTTATAGTGATTTAATTTTTTACCTGCTTACTGGTCTTAAGCACCGACCAATGTATGTATTTATTTAATTAAAAAATTAAATTCATTATTTAATAGTATTTGATGTATCAAATTAATTAAATTATGGTCTCCACATCATCTTTATTTTTGGTTAATTTTTATACGGGTCCCTGTGTCTATTATATCGTATGTATATTATACCCCTAGTTCCCCTCGCATGTGCATAAGTATTTTTGTACAATTGTTGAAGAAGATTCATGATGCAAACCAGCCAAGATGAGGTGGTACTATAGACATCATGTGGATCCTGCAAAATTGATGTGGTACTCTATTTATGACGTGAACCCTGCCAAGACGGCAGTGCTAGAGGCAGACAATTCCAAGTTGAGCTGTTAATCCCTATTAATAGCAGACATTATGGATGAGGGCGAGTTGCATCACAAGTCTAGCGATGACTCAGGTATCATGCTTGTAGGTCATTTTAGATGCTCATGACCAGTCAGGTAGTAGTTTACCTTTATGCATTTATTTCTTATTTTATGCATTTTATAACAGTGAGAAAATACGTAAAATAA
Organism: Viscum album; assembly: GCA_963277665.1. Taxonomy (NCBI): domain Eukaryota; kingdom Viridiplantae; phylum Streptophyta; class Magnoliopsida; order Santalales; family Viscaceae; genus Viscum; species Viscum album. Next base: position 662,064,598 of record OY728139.1, on the reverse strand, counting down.
TAAATAATAAAATGCATAAAGAAGCGACATATGTTTTTCTATTAATGTTCAGTTGTGAGCACGAAAACATAGATGAACAAGATTAATAGAATTGGATTACATTTATTAAGATAAAAACACAAAAATACTCAAAGTAATATTAAGTCATTATTTCCTTCCATCATTCAAATTTGAACAAAACCAGGTGTGTGGGGTGTCAACCATGCCAAAGCTGAGGGCGTCTCTTATTACCGGGGAGTTCTTATGAGATTTTAGGGTTAAATTAATTAAATATTCAACAAAGAAGTATCCAAATCTATATTTTTTTAATTTTAGAATCAAGCATTGAGTAAATCATGTTATGATTTTAGAATTTGGTACTTCACTCAACAAATTAAGGAACCGCGAGTTAAGGCGGTTGGCCATCCAGAAGTCTACCTTGAAACCTCCAAGTAGTGGTGTAGCCAAATCTTGTAGACTATGAGGGGAGGTATAAGGATCCTTTCTATTAGAAAACTCAAGTGATATAGTACTCTAATTATAGTTCATAGAGCTCATAGAATTTGATAAAATAGTGGGAGACATTTAATGATTAAATTAATTGGTAATGTCTAATTCGGTAATCAATATAGAAGTATTAATCTGATAAATTTTATTTTTATAGAAAATATAAAGAAATACCCTAAAAAAGAAACTGTGATTATTGTGGAAAAATTCAATGTCCAAACCAGCACAAATTCCCACGTCTAGTACAGGTGCTTGTGCATAATACTAATATATCATAAATTTAAGGTGATGGTGTCCCTATACCTGTTAAGTCACCTCAGGAAGTGAGGGTGTAAAATTTCTTACAAGAGACTCAAGAATCGAGCATATGATTATTGTTATGTCATAATGTTATCACTAATATCTGATTTTTTTTGAAGTCACAACATCGGGACATAGAGGATTACACATGTTGTCTTATCTCCTAGAATTTTGTGTGCAGAAAGAGAATCAATACTAGAATGGGTGAACAATTACACTACTTATGTGTAAACTGAAATTCAAATCACAATCTTCCAAACCATACAATATCTTCACCCAATTACTCCAGTTTCATTTAATTTACAAAAAAATAATATGGATTAGACACTTCATTACCTATTTAGGTAAGGTTTTCAAAGTAAATAAGAATATAATAGCCATATTAATCTTCTATTCTTATGGAAAATAAATTGAAATACAAAGAGAAAAAAGACAATGTCAAGTGTAACACCATAGAGACAATCACAATGTACATCAAAGAAAGTGGTTATTAAACATGATGTTATTTGCATCGCATAACTAGAAATAAATTTATGTAATTTTAAAAAACAATGAAATGGATTGAATAAGAAAGAACTCACTTCCTCTTCAGTGTATATTCACCAAATAATAGAATTGTTTCTGACATACTTCTTGGGTGTTAAATACAGTATGATTTTTACATGTATTTATTTAAATAATGTTACCAAGTAAGTATATAAACATTACAAGAAGTAAGGTTTCTTCTCTAAATATCTGAGAAAGGGTTATTCCTAAGTCAACGGTGAGAAGCACTTCTATTTTCCAAGTGATTGACACTAGTTGAATTTTTTTTTTATTATAACTAAAACATTTATCTCGCATTCCCTTTGGATATAATGAGACATTATTCCAAGTTCAAGAATGAATGTTGTTTGTGGTGTATCATGCTCAACAAATAGTTTAGTAGTACATGAATCATAGGAAATAAGTGATGAATATTAAAATGTAAGACTTATATACCCAGTTGTGGAAAGAAATTTCTTTGACAAGTAAAACTAAAAGTGGATATCAAGGATATACCCAGTTTCGTATTTAGGCTTGGCATAGGTAAACACCTTTATTATTATCAATGTATTTATTCTGGATAAATAAACCTTTAAAAATAAAGGTATGCCACAAAACTTGTGGAGTTAGTTCAAAAAGAGAACGTGAACTATTAAAATTGTAAGCTATTGGTAAATATACTTCATAATATTCCTTTAACTTATAAAGGAATGTAATAGTGAAGTATAAGCATGGTCAGAAGATATGAGTTGCTTCAGATCATTATGATGAAGAATATCTTGACCAAGAATTCATTGATCATAATAATGTAGCTTGGAATAATTCCTAAACACACATTACATTATCTACATCATAGTATTGGTGCTAATAAGAAGGATCAATGAAAAGTACTACATGTTAACATTGATCAATAAAATTTAGTGTTGAGAAATTCCTAAAATAAAATTTTATGATGTGCTATGAAAATAATGGCGATATCTCATAACCATATGCCAACTAAAATGACAAATGGATATCACACAATTCATAGTATGATGGAAATACATTAATTCATAGGACATGTGTTTAGATACAAGTGGTTTGTTAGGATATAAACAAACATGCATCAAGATAAACACATTGTGCATATAAGTAATTATCCTAATAATTTCTTAGGATATTACATAAATCCCTAATATAGGAAAGTGGTAGTTCGGTTATAGACTACACTTCTATATAAGGGAGAACATCTCTAATAGAGAAAGATGGAGATAGATTGACATGGATTTAGTAAATATTGTGGTTTCACAAGTAGTTGTCAAAGGAACAAGTTCCAAAAGTGCATATAGAATAGGTATATTCCAGAGACACATACTGCGTAGGAAGATTGAAACCATTGAGATGGTTTACTATTCTCCACATCTGGGGATAAATTATTCATTGTGAATAATAATTCCTACAAGTGAGTAGTATATAGAAATTAGCTAAAATTGAAAAAATCAATTAAAATTCAAAAATGGATTCCATGTATCAAATTGAAAAGGGGATTATTAAATTGAATACTATTGTGGGTATTCAAGCGAGATGATACATGGAAGGTAAAATCATGGTACCAATAAGGATCTATTGGTAATACCAATTTGGTATGCCTAAATCAATTAGAATTTTACTAGTCATATCTAAATTCTAATATCATTTTATTGGTCATTGGATTTCAAGTCCAACTTTCATTGAAGGCATCCATACGACACAACCAGAAAGGGATGGTGACATCATATGATGCCAATAAGGGTTTCAAATTACTAAAATATAGTTCTGGATTAAAGTAATCGACAAGATATTAGAGCATTCATTTAGAATGAATATTTTACATGTGTCTACTGGAGGTTAATTAGAGTGCTATTGTTCTCAAGGTGTAATATGTATCACAACATATGGAAGACACATATTGGTCTAACAACTAGTAACTACCAAGATAAAATATTTATCCATTGACTGACTTAAAGTAACAACCTAAGTTCTTGGGAACATGATCTACTGACTTAGATCTAACAGTTTCTTGGACCAAATCAATTGTACATATACTGGCATTGTATTGAAATATAAAAACTCTAACAATTCAAGAGAAGAATTATTACCAACATCTCATGGAATAATCTCTCTAGGTTCTCATGTATAAGACATGGGATGATATTAACGTTGTGAGTTGAGTTCCATACACTTAAAAAATGGATCAATCACATATTATATGATATGTACATGAATTTCTATTTCCAGTATATTATTAAAGTAGGAAAATATCAGTTATATCCAGTACAAATACAAGTAAAGAAGTCAACACTATTTGATTGTACTTGGGAAAGTATAAAAGATATATATCTGGTAAGTGGAGAATAAGGGATACTAGTTATGGTGTGACAAAAACTAGTATTCCTTATATTAGTGTGATCTAATATCATAGTTAGGCTATGATGGTGAGAGAGATAGGTTTATAAGAACCAATGACATCCATACCTACAAATACTAAGTATGTTGTAGATTTTGAGGCAGCTAAGACACAATTAAATGCAAGGATTTTTTCCAGTTATTGGAATCACACCTACTAAGTAAAGTATTATCATAATATAAATTATGATATTCTTACTGGATAAGATGTCGTGATATGATAGTGGACAAAAGGGATTAAACTCGATGCTTCCTTCTCTTTAGAGATTTTACTCAAGGAGGTAAAGTCACATATAGAAGAGTTTCCATGTGGTAGAAACATGGTACACCCATCATCTTAAGCCATTACTCAGAAGAAACATGATCTTTATCATGTGAGTAGCTAACAAGTGTGGTTAGAAATTTGGCTCTAGTGAAAGTGGGGGTGTTGAAATAGTGGGTGCCCTAGACAAAACTATACAGTACTTTTGATTACCATATCATGAATATAATTATATATACCTAATGTTTATTTACCATTATAGTGTAGATATTTCTGCATCCACTATTTAATGGTAATGTCCATATGTTAATTGTCATATCAAAAGGTTATTGTAGATCCCATTCTATAATGAGAACCTCATGATACTATGACATTAATCTTAAACAAATGTCATATGGTCTAGATATATCTTAATGATTAGAAATAGTAGATGTTTGACTATTAGGTGCTAGGGGGTCATAATAATTGGGTCTTCTTATCATAAAGTTTTCACTTGGTGATCTCTAGTAGTGAGATCATGAGGACAGACCCGCCAATAGGAACACCACATTTTTTGGGTGTCATTGGTTGTACTTATCTATGGGCATGTGTATTGGTCTTCTGAATTTAGATCACTATCAATGTGAGACATTTGTTAGCATACTTTGATGCAAGGAAAAAACCATGATATTGAAATCCTGATGAGGTAGCTTGTGTTGGGTTTTTCATTGGTGGTATGATACAGGTTGAATGGTCAATAAAGGATTTGTCGCTTCTGGGTTATTAAAGTAATATATCTTGGGCCATGTTGATCGGGATGGTAATACCTTTATAAATCCTTGTCCAAGGTAGTTGAAAGGTAAACCCATCTAGTTAGATAAACAATAATAAAGCAAGAAAAGGGAAATGACACAAGTGTCTGTCTTTCTTTATGATATATTAAAGGAAAATAGATCTTAGTACACAGTGCATGTCCGTAGGTTGGTAGTTGTTGCTATGAATATCCTTATATTTTTAGGGGCCTTGATGGGTTACCAGACTCCACTCTTGACCTATGGATTTTATTCACTACTATCGAGATAAGGTCCTAGAGGGTCACACACAACAGTGTATTCAAGAATCTTTCCTATTCAGTTGAATAGGTATATCAGATATTGTGGGGCCCACCACAGGGTCTGAGTATTGTCCAAGTTATCGATCAAAGATAAATAAATAAATTCATATTATTCATTTAAAGAATAATTGGTATTGAATTTATTTATTAATATTATTTATAGTTTAAGTAAGTATGAAAAAATAATAATCGAATGAATGTTATTTTAATATTCCATGTTTGTTTAATATTAAGCGGGATTACGAGTCCAGTTAAATGATTTGGGTTTATCACATAATATATTTTTACATATATTACATGATTGGGATAAAATAATAAATAATATTGATTCAATTTAGTTATTTATAATTATTTATTTTTGGATGTTAAATAAATGGGGGTCAAGAACCCTGCTGGGTATTTAGAAACCCCACTATAAATAGAGAGAGTGGATCTCTCCCAATTTACTATTCATTCATTCTTTAATGAAAACCTCTCTATACTCCCAATTTCTAGAGAGAGACTATCTCTTCTAGTGATGATCCAAGAAGACCTTCAAGAATCAAAGGCATAGGATTGTGGTGATCTTCGGGACGTCAAAGGCATCATTAGATCACCGCGCTAGCACCCAGAATTCGACGATCGGTGATCCTATGGATTTTTGAAGCATGTGTGGATGATCTATAAGGATCGTTATATGTATCCTTTAAGAAACGATCACCAGAAATGAGTTGCAGTTGAGAAAAGCTTCAGATCTGAATATGTATGTTTTTAGTTTTAATTTATGTTCTCTTTTAATTTACATGAGATCTTCGGACCACACTGGGGCTTGGATCGTCGGAGACGACAAGTCTCATCATCTCGATGACAATTTTTTTAAATCTCTAGTCCACCAGCTTCCACTATGGGCCCCAGTACCTCCAATAAATTATAATTAATTGTAATAATTTGTAATAATTTGTAATAATTTAAAAATAATTTGTAACAAATTGTAAAAACTAGATAACAAAGACATAGTTGACCTAAATTGGTGCACCTAAAAGCAGTAAAAATTAGTAATAATTCATAATAATTAGTAATAAATAGTGTTAATTAGTAATAATTAGTATTAATTAGTAATAATTAGTAGTAATAAGTAATAATTAGCTTTAATTGGTAATAAATAGAAATAATTTGTAGTAATTAGGAATAATTTGTAGTAACTAGTAATAATTAGCAGTAATTAGTAATAATTAGCAGTAATTAGTAATAATTAGCGGTAATTAGTAATAATTAGTTTTAATTAGTAATAATTAGCAGTAATCAGTAATAATTAGTGGTAAATAGTAATAATTAGTAATAATTTATAATAAATTCTAATAAATTGTAATAAATTGTAATAAATAGATATCAAATACATAGTTGACATAAATTGGTACAATGAAAAATAGTAGTAATTGACAATATTTAAAAGTAAATTATGATTATTTAATTTTTTATTTTTTGGGATCGTATTTTTCTCATATAAAATTAATCATAAAAAATTAATTATTTTATATTTTAACAGAAATATGGAATAAGGAAGTTGAAATCAGTCATTATTAGATGATCTCTCTTCAATAAATCATTGTTGGAATCTAAATGGTTATTGAATAAATCATGTATATATTGAGGGTGTTAAAACATTTTTATAATTTGAATCATTAAAACCATAATTTTTTTAGAAGGGATAATTAAGTGTCCATGTACGAAATGTGATCTGAGGATGTTTGATGCATTTGACAATGTTGGGGGGTCATATATTGTTTTTTTTAACAGATTATATTTTTTGGTATCAACATGGTGAACACTGTTCTAAAGAATATACTAATAATTTAGTTCCATATCCATTATAGTTTCAAAATTCAGTACATGATGAGGTAGGTCCATACTTTCCAAAAAAACAGAAACTCAAGATGATATTGATTTATGTTCTATGTTGGAACTATCTCAATTTTATGAATTTTTTAGGTTTGTTGAGGATGCCTTTTATCTTGGTTACAAGATAACAAAATTTCAAGCGGTTGAAAAATTTATGGTTATTAAATCAGATAATGGAATGCCAAATAGTTGTTTTGATCAGTTATTCTCTCTTTTTAAAACATTGTTACCTTATGGAAATGTCTTGCCTATAAATTTATAGGAGATAAAGAGGCTAGTTTGTAATCTAGGTCTTGGTTATCAAAATATTCATTAATGTTCAAATGATTACATCTTATATTATATTGAAAATGTGTTGTTGGATAGTTGTCCTACATGTAGAAAATCGAGGAATAAAGAGTCTCAACTAGGGAAGACTAAATTGATTCCTATAAAACATTTTAGGTATTCCCCACTTACACCTAGATTGGAGAATTTATTTATGTCTCAAAACACATCATCATTGATGTCATGGAACAAAACTAATATTTCAATCAGTAAAATCTTAAATCACCCCTATGGTGGTGATTTATGGAATCATTTTGACCAAGTAAATCCTTATTTTTCTTCAGAAGCGTGAAACGTGCAATTGGGTCTTTTTACTAACGGATTATACCCATTTGGTTCTTATGGTAGTCAATATTCTTGTTAGCCTATCTTTATAACTCCTTACAATTTACCTCCTTGGATGTTGATTAAAGAGCCATATATCTTTTAAAACTTATTAATTCCATGAAATCCAAAAAATAATATTGATATTTATTTGAATCCATTTATTCATGAGTTAAAATTATTATGCAGTAATGGTGTTAGTACAGATAATGTTGTTGAAAAAAAACTTACTAAAAGCTACATTGATGTAGAAAATTAGTGAATTTTCAGCATATAGTATGTTATCTCTCTGGAGTACACATGGGCCAAAATCATGTCTGAACTATATGAGAGATATAAAAGTAGTTATTCTTTTCAATAGAAGAAAACCTTGTTTTTTCGACTTTCATCGCAGATTTATTCCAACTGATAATCTTTTTCTAAGGAACAAATATCATTCCAGAAAAGGTAAATTTAAAAGAGATAGACCTCCCACAATGATATCAGGTATGGAGTTAAAATCATTTGTATCTTCATTACCTCCCATTACATTTGGACCAACTATAAACTAATAGAAAATTGATGGTTTTGAGAAAGAACATAATTGGATAAAATGGATCATTTTTGGGGATCATATATATCAGTCTGATTTTTTGGTCTATCACATGTTAGATGTCATGCATATTGAAAAAACCTATTTTGATAATATATTTTGTACATTTTTGGTTACATCAGGTAAGACCAAAGATAATGTAAAGGCATGATTAGATCTTGACTAAATTTGAAAGAGACCAGAACCTAAATTGTTTGAAAATATCATAACACATAACTTAATGAATCCAAATGAAGATTATACACTTTCCAAAGAAAATAAATTATTATTTTCCCAATGGATTGAATATTTGAGACTTAAAAATGTTTATGATTCCAGTTTTTTTATATGTGTTAGAAATGGTCATATTATAAGATTAATAATCATGATAGTCATGTTATAATAGAAAGACTTCTACCAATTAGATTAAGTGATTTATTTAATTCTATAATTTTGGATATGCAAACAGACATATCATATTTTTTCTAAACATTTGTATGCAGACAACAGATTATTATGCACTAAGTAGACTATAAAAAATGTGGTTTTAATTTTATGTAAAATGTAAAAAATATTCACACTAGCTTTCTTTGACTTAATGAAAAATTTGATACTACATTTAACTCATGAATAAAAATGTATAGGACCAATACAGTTTTGATGGATGTACCCATTAGAGAGATGCTTGTATAAGTTAAAGAAAAAAATATGTAAAAAGCATTGGTTGAAGGATCAATTTTAGAGGCTTATTTTTATGAGGAAACTGATTTTTTCTACTCTCATTATTTTCATTTTAAATATCCCTCAAATCATAATTGCATGGGATGTAACGAGGGAAATTTTGATGATGAAATGAACAATCAATTATCAATTTTTAATCATCCTGAACATGGCTTTGGGGGAGTTTATGAACAATGGATTTCAGATGATGAAAATCACCGAGCTCATACATATGTTTTACGCAAATGTGAATAAATAACATCACATGTGTTGTAAGTTCTCCTATCACTTATTCTATAATCTTTTTTATAGAAAATTAATATTATTTTATTTTTAGATTATATGATAATCATATCAAGAAATAGTTTAAAAATATTAAAGCAGCTTCTCTTAAAGAATTCCTGAAAAATAATTTTCCCTACTGGTTTCAAAAACTGGTAAAATAAATTATTTATATTTTAACAAATAAAATCAATTCATTACTTATTATATCAATAATTTTTTTATGAATTTTCAGGTATCTCAACATGATGATAAAATTCATAACTGATTATTTGTATTGAGGAACCCACCATCCTAAATGGTTAAATATTATCATGCATATGAGGTGAATGGTTTTTGATTTCATACACATGCATATGGGGAATCAAAAAAATGAATAGTGGTGTTTTCTTGAGAGGATCTCATCCTAGAGAAATTGAAGTTGACTTTTACATCATTCTAGAATAAATAATTTAATTTTGCTATCTGGGACAGGATTATATAATGATGTTTAAATGTCAGTGGTTGGATACTAAGAGAATCTAGCATGTTCATATGATCCACGCGATCATTATTATTAAATATAAAATTATTCTTATAGTAAATGAACCATTTTTATTAGATTTTCATGCAATTCAAATTTATTATAAAATTATTTTTCTACTTCCAGAGAGTTAATTGATTGGAAGAGCATAATAAAAATGAAATCTTAGTAATATTAGTTTATTCAAGTGAATGTGGTTCTTATGAAGTGCAAGAAATTGAATTTTTTCAAGAGACTACTCCAAATCTATATTTTCATACAAGAGATATGAATATCTATGATGAAACCCCACAATTGAGTGTTGATGGTGACGATGATGTTATTTTTGTAACAAATGAATATGAAATGGTAAGAGATGATGAAACTGAAACTACTATAGAAATTGATGATACTGAGGAGGAAGATGAATATATTGACACCATTATATATGAATATAAGGATGGAAATAAAGATTGAAATAGTTAAATTCTAGTTATAATCATATATAATATATATCTATATATAATATTTGTTTTCAACTATTTTCTAACAATAGTCATTTCATGTTTCAGATGGACTTAGATCTACTTTCTGAGTTGGAGAGGGTTGATCTACCTGGTGACAAGCATGATGTTAGATCGTCTGACCCTCATACTAGTGATGGTTTAGTGAGGACTCAGAGGGGTCGTGGTCTTGCGATATTGATGATTTTTGACCCTATCACTGAGCGATGACCATGTCTCGGTTTCGATCCATGCATGCAGAGGTATGTATACTTATGAATTTTAGTTAGTTTTCATTAATTATCATTAATTTATTTATATAATAATTGTTTGATTATTTGTTCTCTTTTTTCATATATTTTTGCATTTAGCTGTTGGATAGGGGAGTACTAAATTGCACAATTATTTTTTTGGAGCATGGGTTACTTGTGATCAGATTCCCATTGATGTTCAGCACCGTATGTTCAATCATTAAATAGTATGTAAATAAATAATATTTATTTTAAAATTTATTGAAATAATAACTTTATATTATTAATTATTTGTAGGGTTTCTAGTATCTCATTGATGATAGAATATGTGACTATATCTGGGGGGAATGTGAGGGCTGTATACATGATTATTGTCATCTTTTTTTGAAAAATTTGAGGAGGAAAGAAATGAAGAAAGTGGTATTCATAGATTTTCATCAGTCTTGGTGGGCCAACTAACCTAATTACATTTCATCTTAGGTTTGGGATGGATTTTGTTCACATTGGATGGTTGGTCGTTTTTAGAGGAGATCATAAGTAGGTTGACAAAACCGGGGGAGAAAGAAGGTGACACATCAAGCTGGTAGTCGTACATTCAGTACACATATGGAACATATGGTAAGTACTTTTTTTAAAATAATTTATTTAACTTTAAATCTAGAATTTTTATTTTATATTCATATATACAGTCGAACAACTCGATCTTACCGAGTTTGAAGTTTATAGGAGGATGTATAGAGATCATGTCACCGAAGAGATTAGAGGAGATAACCAGTTTATAGTCATTATAATTTCATTTTGAGTTTTAAAATTATCTACATATAATATTTAAATATTTTATTTTTAAATTTCAATTGAATGATTCATATAAAGCCATGATGTCTCCGACATAGATCAAGATTCAGGTCGAGACTGATGATCAAACCAGTGCAACAATATTTCATGACGTAACATGGATGCAGGAGACCCTGTATGCCTTTGAGAAAGGTCGAGTTATTGGTATCAACTCTCAATTGATGCCTAAGAGTTATTATGGTATCGTTGTGATGTCGACATCCAGTTTGGGAGGAGATCGTGGAGAGTCAACATCGTTTTCTGCATAATATCAGGAGTAGTTGTGAGCTCAGGGTGAGATTATAGAGAGTATGGGTAGGGGCCGGAAGAGCTCCGCTGATAGTAGTAAGAATAGATGTGTCAATGGAAGTTGCAGTAGGATGAGTAGACGATGGAGTACATGTGACGTCGGACTCATGGTTTAGGGATGTAGCTACCTCCTCAAGGTCCTCGATCTCCTCTAAATGACCCTCCCCCACAATGACTTATTTTCTTTTTGTGATAAAGATTTGAATATAAAACCTTTTTGTAATATTTTTATTATTCCATATATTTATATTTCAATATAGTGTGTTTTTTATATTGCTGTTAATATTGTGGTTTTTATTATTTTTATAGTATTTATTTAGTTTTTATTATTATACTATACTATTTATTATTTTTATTATTATATTATATTATTTATTATTTTTTTATATTGTTTTGAATAATGTGTTTTCTATAATTATATTTTTTTTTTAATAATTTTATTTTTTGTTGTTATTATTATTATTAATAATATTTTATTCTTCCATGTATTATTTTATTATTATTATTATTATTATATTAAATTATATTAATTTTATTTTTTTTTTATTTTTTATTTTTCTAGTTTGTTGTGACGGACTTGTCGCAAACAATCATTTGTGATGGGTCCATCACAAAATTGTTTTTTTAACATGAATAAAGTATTTACGATGGGATGGATTCTCGTCACCAATACTTTTTTTGTGACTGTCACTTGCAAAAAAAAATCATTCACTGTGCCATTTTCAATGACGGGGCGATTTCGATGGGATCCCGTCACAAATGAACTTTTGCGATGGGCTCCAATAGAAATTTCCCCGTCGAAAATGGTTGAATTCCCAATTGTGTTTGTTACTTCAAAAACTTGAAAATATATATTAAAACTACATAAAAATGGCCGCAATGATACCTTTAAGTCATTTTTATTTGTTTTAATCATTTCATGTTTATATAATCATTGAGTGAAATGGATTACTAGAGTTCTACACACTATAGTACTGACTGTGTTCAACATCTAGTTCACACAATGGATTGAGGATGAACTCCACAATGTAGTGATGATTGTGGTCATCATCCAAATTCCTTTACTGCTAATCCAATTCTATCTGGGTTTGAATTTATATTTCTAAATATTATATTTATTTTATTATTATTATTACATTTTTCAAAATTCATAAATTATATATTATTCTTTAATGAGTATTTTTTTATTTAAATAAATGGAGAATCTATTTCCTTGGTGAATAAATAAAGAGTATCAAATGTCCTTTATTTTGATAAATATATTTCATGTTGCATACTTCAGAAAAGAAAACTTGTAATGAATGTGGATGTTTAAATTCTGATCTTCAAGTATATCATGGTGAAGAAACTCTATATATATAGTTGTAATAGAACAAATAAAAATAGTTTGTGGATAAAATATCATGATGTGCTTCTACTTGAACTAAACAATCTAAAAAATAAGTGAGTTCCATGTTGTGGAATTTTCACATCTTCAAGCAACATTGTGACACATCGTCATAACTTTATTTTTATTCAAGAAAATAAAGGAAGAACAAGAGACAATGGTGACATCCCTCGACGCCAAGAGAAGAAAAAAGGAGGCCTAAAATAATGAATCCCCAGAGCATCCCCTCTAATAAAATTTACACCCTCAGGCTTCAGGCTGCCCATAGTGTGAAAATAGATAACCCCAGAACTATGGATATCCAACGAGGTCAGATGATCTGCTACTTTGTTTCCCTCTCACTATGTATGCTTCACTTTGGTTATATTATCGAGTAATCTTTGGCACATTATGATGATTTATTGGATCGACCAAGTAGAGGCTCTAATGCCATGCATAGAATTGTGCACTAACAAAGAGTTAGTTTCATCTTTAATAATGGACAAACCCCTCTTCTTGAAAAGCCTAAGCCCAATGAATAGCACCATAGCCTCTTCCTAGAAAGAAGATCCCTAACCCAGATTCATATAGAAATCCAAGAGGACTGATCCAATGGCATATCGTACCACACCCCCACCTTGAATGACACCCAGGTAGAATGATCCATTCATGTTGAGCTTCAAACCTTCAGAAGGAGGGCGCCAATGAACCTAGTGATTTCCAGTGTTGTTGTTGAACTGATGGGAGGTGCGGATTTTGACATGAAGTTGGACTAGAGAAGGGGCATCCCCCCAATTATGAATGACCATGGCCAAGTAAAGGAGGAGATTTCCCATGCTATAAATAATGGAAAACTCAACGTGGATCACCCTTCATGGATAATTTTATTCCTCTCCTTCCAAAGACACCAACAACTAGTTTGCATAATCACAGTGTAGGCCATTTTTTTAGGGTTTCCTTCACCTGATCCCTGATACCACCTATCCAGGAAGGGCTAGTTCACCATGGAAGAAGTAGGGATAGATGTAAAATCACCAAAACAATACCACACCGCATGAGCCCACTCACTTTTGAATAAAAGGTTACCTACACTTTCCACCTTATGGACTTGACAACACACACACCTGGAGGCAAGATTGATCTCACAGCATTTGATGTCCTCCTTTGTTGGAACAACCCCCTTCTTGATCCTCCAGGTAAGAAAATTAAATTTGGTTGGAATAATTTTAACACAAAGAAATTCATCACATGCATCAACATGAAGTTTCATGTTATTAATGTGGAAAAAATCCTTTGAGGTGAAGCATCCTGAGGGAGAAAGAGTAAAAACACAGCTATCAGGGTCAGAGTTGATCTCAATAATATTGAACTGATTCATCTACTCCTTTTCCAGAACTGCTTTAATGAAGGGAAGAAAACAACTTTCTTCCCCGAAGGAGATGTGATTTGTAGGGAACTAAGGAAAACTGAGAATAGAGCCACACCAGTTTTGATTCCAGAAGGAGAGCTCTCCATTCCCAAACATCCAATGAGAGTGTGGGCAGAGAATAGAGGCTAGGGGCCAATGGTTAACCAGAGAGGGGAGGGAAACCCCATCCCTGAGATATTCTTCTCTGTTTATGTGACGGTTATTCCTCGTGGTAAAAGGAAAGGTAATTTTGGTGTTTTCAAAGTCCAGATAAAGGAAATATTGGTTCCGTCCACCACATCAAAAGGATTCTAGTTGGTTTTTGCCTCTAGGGGTTAAAAAGGAAAGTCTTAGGTTGAGCCTCCAAGGATTAAAATGAAATTTTTAAAGAGTTGTGACTCCTTCAAAATTTATATATTCTATTTTTGTGGCTGTTGTTTCACTTTAAATTTGAGAGAATTAAATAGTGTATTCAGGATGAATTTGATCTAAACTACAATATAAACACTTTTGTTCATATTTTATTTTTCCACTATGATTTAGCTTAACTCTAATATGTTTATGAATTTTTTAAAGAGGTCAATTCAACCCCTCTCGACCATTCTATCATTCTCACATTGGGTCTAAAAAATTGGTATCATATCTTGACCCCATTATTTAGAATATATATATTTATTTTTTCAAATCAATTCATCACTTAACTTTAAAGGAGAAATGATATTTCTATAGTGGAAGTAATGAGTTTAAATGAATTTTGGATTCCTTAAAATCCTCCATTATTCAATGGAATAGATTATGGATATTATCAAACATGCATGGAATGTTTTCCTAAGAATATATGTAAAGATAGTTCGATTATCATAGACAAGCCTTATAAAGTACCTGAAGTTATCCCGAATATATTAACTAGTAATGATTACCTTAGATATGTTATGAACTATAAGTTAATGATTATTTTTTATTTTATTATTTGTATAAATTTTTATATCCATGTATCTTCATGAAAAAAACATTATAATTGGAAGAAAATTCAATTTACTCATCTTGGGTCAAATAAGACAATAAGAACTCATCATAGAATGTTAAGGTCTGAAAGTCAAAAATTTAAATTTGGGGAAGAATATATTATTAATCAAACTTCTCATAGATTTAATAGTATAGTAAATAGTATGATTTATTTAAGATAAAATCCACATAATTTTATTTTGTTTTAATGAGTATTAAGATATTTAACTAAAACAATTTCATGTTAAGAAGGTTTTAATCAATGAAAGTAAATAAATTTCAAAGAATATACCATAGAGTAACTCATTGGATCTTTATGAAATATAAATTAAAAAATATATATAATGAGGAAAATATAAAAATGAAAGGAGTTTCTTTTAAATAAAAAATTCATGTTACTAATTACTCATCTGATTTTTGGTTAAAAAGTGGTGAAATAGATCGTGTTGTTTATGTTTACCAAGGAAGAAGGAATAAAGGTTACTCAAGGAGATATAAAATGGATTACCCCTGATATGATCATAAAGGAATTTGTAAAGGTAATACTATGTGTAATAACTCTTATGATGTTATTTTTTATAAATATATAAATATAGGACACTAAAAACTTGAATTCCCTATGTTCAAGAATGATAAGAATAATATAAAATAATACAAGAAAAAAAAGTAATAGAAGTTGGATGGACTTGTATGGAGGGATCTAATTCAATTGAAGAATCTGGTTTTAAAAAAGATGTGGCCAAACTATGTTAAATGGCCTCGTAAAACCAAGAAACATCTCTTGGAAGAATCAAAAAGTTTATATGATACATGGATAGTGGATTCTAAAGACATTTCTGGTGATATCTTCCCACCATTTAAAATTCATCTAGAATGGTGAAGAAATAGATAACCTCCTCTATAAAGAGAATCATCAAAACTACCAAGATTATAAAAATCTCAAAAGGGAATGAAAAAATTCCACCATCTACATCCAATCACTGTGAAATCCGCACAAATTCCATAAAGGAAGCACAATTCCAAGGAACATCCAAAGATCACAAGATTGGGTCACCAAATCCATCACCAATCCCATTATCACTTTACAACTATAAGTAATGGAAGAAAAAATCCAAAAAAATTCCTTACCAAGAAACAATATGGTTCTAACCTCATGCCATGAAACCACATTAGAGAGTAACTTAGGGTCAAGATCATGCAACATTGGCTCATAGTGATCCCGATTTAAATTCCCAACCTGATGGTTCCTACAATATAAATGAAACAACCAAACAACCGTATAAAACATGAACATACCCATGGTTCCCCATGTTCAAACAATATGACAAAACTTGACTCATGGATTATACCATAAAAAATGAAAATTAATACAACAAAATAATGAGACATGAGAATCCCAAAATAACCACCACTCTCAAAGTGATCAATCAAGGAGGATTCCTAAATGAATACACCAATCAAGAATCCTTTCAAAAACTAAACTTCATAAATTCATCAAACATAAATAAAAAATAAATTAATACCTAAATCAAGACTCTAAAACTCATATTATTTTAACAGAATCTCAAACTCCAAGAAGACTGATCCTCATCGATTCAACTATCAAAACAAGGATCACTAGCCTAGTTTACTCAACATAACCAACAAGGTTCCTATATAAAGCCTCTATAGAAGAACCACCATGAATAATTCCAAGACACACCATTATATCATAGAAAGGGTGAAACAACACATGTCACTATATTCAGAGTCTTGGTAGATTCATGAATTGAAAATGACCGCCTCTAAAGATAAACACCCTACCTTTACTCAAAACCTTTTTGGGAGGATTACTTTAAATAACATGAAACATGAACCCATCCCTATCAAGTTTTTTAAATTGCATCAAATAGTTAAAATTTTAATCAAGGGACAAATCCAAATGAATAATTTACCATAACAAAAAAACATTAAAAAACTCCCCTTTTAAAACTATGTACCCCTTACCAAAGAGTTAAAATACGTTATAAAGGCAACAAAATTTAGAAATAGGCTAAACTTTTAAAAAATCCACCTTAATTTATAAAACAAAAAATCCATTTGATAATTTTTTTATAAATTAAAATACAAATTTTATATTTCAAAACACAAAACCTTTTGAAACATTTCAAAATCACCCAGTATTTAAACACCCATCAAGGATTATGAATCAAGAAAACCACAAAAACTAGTTTTGAAAGCTATCTGTTTCCATTAAAATAAAAAACTTACTTAAACCTTTTAAATTTATCCTTTATTTAAAAACACTCAACATTTAAATTTTTTCAAAAACACCCCCTTTATTTCCATTTTAAAACCAACCACTCTTGAAAACACACTTCAAGAGGGTTAAAAAGAATTATAAATAAATCATCAATTGATTTATAAATCCAAAACATGTACAATATTTAATCATAAAAACAAATTCTTTTAAGAACATTACATTAGAACCAAATCCATTTTTAAAACAAGCCTTGATCCTTCATTTAAATTAACAAAATATATTAAATCCACTTTTCATACACAAAATGAATTTCTAAGAATCCACATAAATAAATACACGTCATTACCATCAACCAAAATTCAATCCAAAAATATCATCACATTACAATACCCACCTTTATTCATTTCCCAATACTAATAATTACTCAAGGACAATCCAAGAATCAAGAGTTCTAAATAAAGAAACAAATGGTATACAGAACTATGCTTGAATTGGTTGCGTGGTTTAATAGGATATGTTCCAATCATGAAACAATTTCTAAAACATTTCCAAAATCAAGAAATTAGTGATTGAATGGTTTGTCAGGACGGGCAACACAACCTCGCACCTCTTATTCCTTTCCCATTTTCATATAAAAACTCTAAAAAAACATCCAAAGAAACTAATAAAATTCCAAATAGGATCAAAATACCACTATATCAACCATCAATCCAATAAGAATAATAAAAATTACAACTAAATCCTGACTACCCATGGTAACTCAAGGCTTAGGGTGAGAAAGAGCTAGAAAGACTCTCCCTGAACATATCTTTTGAGTTTTGATAGTCCTTTTTCCATGCTATCAGACATCCCAAATAATAATAGAATGCTTCTAAAACCTTGGATCTCTTTATAACCTAGGATCTGATACCATTTGTAACAAACTACCCCGAGCTAACCTAAAATTCCACTCAACCCACCTGCCACTAGGGCCGAAGTACATTTGTAATCCCCATTATCTAGAAACTAGTGCATGGGTATCAAGAACACACACACGTGAGAATGGTTTCACCCTTATAACAATAATGATAATATACATCATAAACTATCAATAATTAGGCATGGATTATCCATAAGTTGAACACCCATACATATAATTAAACAAATAAAAGATAATAAAACAATCCAAGCAAGACATAAACCTATTGAACATCCACAACAATGTATAATCAATAAAATTGACTATTATCATTAGAAATATTAATAACATATATAATTGAACATCTCAAAAATAATGCATAGTGAAAACAAGTAAAAATGATAACCAAAAAAAATAAACTACAGCTGGATAAGTTGTCCAATATATCCTCACCCAAAAAATAAGATAAGAACCCAAATGTCCACAACATCCCCACAATGTGACCCCCTCTTCGCTCTGGTCACTCACCATAACCCACATCCATCAACAAACCTAAATGAACCACATAAAATGAGATAAATACCTAGGAACCTGAGCTAAAACAAGAGAGTTATATACACAGACACATTGATGTGTATTCTAGGTGTGATTGAAACATGGTTAATAGGATTCCACCATAGAGTCCATGCAATTCCTTTCATTATTAATTTCCTAAATTTTAGTTTGAAAATAATTTAAAATAGATTTATCATGTGAGAAGGCATAAAAAAATTATCATTCTCTATCACTTTTATTTGAAAAACATATAATAAAATTCCTTTATTCATTTTGAATAACTACTCATGTCTAGTTTAGAAATTAAAACTTTAAAATAAAATATAAATTAAAAACATTACTTGGAAATCTCTTTTAACTCATGAAAATAGGGCTCTTAAATTTATAGAACAATATCAAACCATTTACTCTTTTCCCAAAAAAATTCCAAACCCCTTTTAAAAGAAGAATAATTTTTCCCTTGAAGTTTCACATTCCAAACAATTTGATAAAATAATTATAAGGCAAGTTAAAATTATAACCAAAATATAACACAACACACTTGAAAACAAGATATCAATGAAACATAACGCATAAACTAAGAAATGGTTCCATACAATCAATTCAAGGGTTAGGGGATACAAGAAAAGTGTATAATGAGATCCACTACGAAATCATTAAAATTATTTGAGAATAATATGAAACACTATAAGTCATAATGTAATACTTTCCTAGACATACTCTATAGAATCAATCTCTTAGTAATATTTTATTATTCTATTGGGTCAATTTGATCATCTCCTACAGTGTGATCGGGTCATATCGATTATCACCCACTATCTAATCAAGTCAAAAAAAAGTTATTATAGCCTAAAATGAATCAATCACTTAGCTACCCAGGTTTACTTGACATATAATAAGGTAGGTGAGTGATCAATAAGAAACATAGTCATTTCATGGATCAGAAAATAAACACAAATAATAAATCACATCTCATCTCCAACACCCTCTCCAGAAACAACCCCTTTTCATGTATAATCAAAAACATCACATAATGATAAGAAAAAATAAAAAACTCCACATGGGTTTTCACTTAATATAGTATAAAAAATATAGGAGGCAAAATGTGGGCCTCATATTATTTAAAACTACTTTTATAAAGTTCCAAACAAATCTTTGAAAATAGGCTCAATATGTTAATTCATTTTACACCATTTGAAATCTCACC
The DNA here is from genome assembly GCA_963277665.1 of Viscum album. Lineage (NCBI taxonomy): Eukaryota > Viridiplantae > Streptophyta > Magnoliopsida > Santalales > Viscaceae > Viscum > Viscum album. The sequence goes on along the minus strand of OY728139.1, from coordinate 662,044,326 downwards.
TTAAAATATAATTTAAAACTAATTCCTGAAAATATACTTTGAAATACATTTTTAATTCAACCAATTTCTTATAAACTAATTTAATACTATCATAAGACTATCAATTCATAAAACAAAACCACACATCCAAAACACACATTATTTTAAAAATGATCCCTTTGAAACATCAAGAATCTCTTTAAATACAAATTGTGTCAAACCCTTTAAAATCACCAATTTGTTTTTGAAAAAAAACACTTTTACATTTTATCAAACACTGGGTACTCATAAACATACATTTTAAAGAATTAAATAATAAAATATATAAAAATACCTTTATTCTAAGTGTGGAAACCATTGAAAACCTTATTCAAACCAAAAACATGTATCACATATATGTATAATTTTTATGATGTTTAAATCACTAAAGAATATCATGGAATGTATTATAAATAAATTTTATATAAAAACCTATCTATTTCAAGAAAAAACATGTCATAACTTGTTTCCATCAATGGTGGAAGAACAAACAAGAAAGGAAATGATTTCTCCAAACCCTAAACACCAAAATCCCCACCATTAAACTCATACCAAAACCATAAACTCATCCCATAAAGTGGTTGGGTTTCACAGGAGAAATAAAATTAATGGGAAAGGATGAAAGGATAAGAGATGAGAGAGAGATAATACCTCAAGGATATACTTGGAATCAAAGGTGTAGACCACAAAGTTGAACAATAATGGAGCGGATAACTCCCCACATGCACCCCTTGGATTGAATAAATGAGAGGGTATAATAGGGAATGTTAAAATCCTTAAACTTGAGTAAGGGGAAACTAAAATTTTAATTTTTTAAGAATATAAGAAGGTTATATGGTTATGATGTGTGGTTTGAAAAAACGTGCACCAATTGTTTGAGAGATAGTGGATAGAACCCCTACACCTCGCATGATTTGGGTGCAAAGTTTTACTTATTTGTGTACTAACCATGTGGATCACCCCTCACACCTCTAAATGAGTCACACAATTACCTAGATACCCCACATGATTTGATGAACCATGAACCAACCATGAAAGACCCACTTTTAAAAGTTGTATCATTATTCACAGTTTACTTTCACTGTTTCCCCTAACCGTATGATAGAGGTGAACCCACAAAAACTCCAAATATCAATGTTAAAACTATTAAAAACATTAAATACTCTGAAATAACACAAAATAAATCACAACAATGACACAAGGAATTTACACATACATTATAGACATTACATAATCAAATAAATATAAACATTTTATATTTATGTTTATTATGATCTCTTTAATATTAACTACAACAAAATATGATTTTAACAATGCCAAAAATTTCCATTATCGGATCTAGATAAGTGATGAATACCAAATCATGATTAAAAGCACTAGGATTTTATTAGTAATAGAAAATAACTCATAGATGTGTCCTTTAGCAGTGCTTTTAAAAGAACTGATAAAGGATTCCATTTATTAGTGCATTTATTTAGCACTAATAAAGGATCCCTTTATCGTTTCTTCTAAAAGAAATGATAAACAACCCCTTTATCAGCACATTTAATAGCATGGACAAAGGGGAATAGTGTAATGTGTTGTAACTTTACACTGTAGCACCAGAAAAAAAACCAAAAAAAAAGCAAAATAAAGTACCAATACAAAATTTAAATGAAATAAAATTTACAACAAAAACACAAGAAACAAACATTATATTATTGAAATTTTAAACATTTGTTTATATAATTACATAAGTACAAATGATTACATACATTCAAAAACATAAATGTTCCTTTATCTTTTTCTCCTAACCCTAACTCATGATATTTCCAAATAAACCACCCATACTAGTGCAAAATAACGCACCTATATAAGAAAAAAACTTATGTTAGAAATAATATGAATAAATAAATTAAATAGAAAGTTTTAATTTTAAACTAAAATTTGAGTCATACTAGGAACATTGTGTATCGGATTGAGTTGTGGTTGACTATTGCACTTTACACTATTTCTTATCCATCTTCATGCATTATCTTTTTGATTATTAACGAAATATGTATAAGATAAAAATGATAAGAAAATTAGTTAATTAATATCAGATAGAATGATGAGAAAACAATCTAGGCTTGTTTTCTCAATTTTGGCAATGTGATGATCATTTTAAACTAAAATGACACTTATATATTGAAAATGTTCACTTGGAGTCATATTGGTCACACCATGAATTAGATTTAGGTGTGTATGATTCCTACATGTCCAAAATTTATTATGGATCATTTTTATAAAGTATTAAAATAATATGAATGTTTTTTCTTGTTTTTAAGTATCTCACTTGTATTTTTTTCTAAAATGTAATTTTAATCTGGAAACATGCACTTTGATTCATACTAGTCACATCATGTGCTAGTTTTATATGATAATGATTCCAATAGGCCACAAATTACTTATGAATAATTTTCCTAAATTATCAAGATAATCCAAGTTCCTTTGCTCAGTTTTCAGTGAGTGAGACTTTTTGAACTAAAATTTCAATTTTGAACTGTTAGTAGACACTTTGAGTCATACCGGTCACATCAGGTATTGAATAAAGGTGCAGTCGATTCTTACATGTAAAAATGACTTATGGGTCATTTTAGTAAAGTATCAAAATAGTCTGAATGTGTTTTCTCAGTTTTGAGTATGCTAGTTTTCTTTTTCACTAAAATTAATGCCAATTTAAAATAAAAAGATGAAATTATATTCATATCAGTCACAACATGCATTGGATTGAGGTGCGTCTAATTTATACACCTCCCAAATGACATATGGATCATTATCCTAAATTATAAAAACAATCTGAATGTGTTTTCTTTGTTTGGAGTATGTCACTTGTCTTTTTTATAAAAAATTTCATTTTAAATTAGAAACATGCACTTTGAGTCATATCAGTCACAACGTGTGTCAGTTTTATTTGACACTGATTCCTACATGTAAAAATGACATATAAACCGTTTTCTGAAATTATCAAGATATTTTAGGCTGCTTTCTGGGTTTTTAGTGAGTGATAATTTTTGAATTAAATGTAAATTTTAAATTTATAATGGACACTTTGAGTCATACTAGGAACATCATGTATTAAAATAAGGTTCGACTGATTCCTTCGCATCAAAAAATTCTTATGGATCTTTTTACTAATGTATCAAAATAATATGAATATATTTTATTAGTTCTTAGTATGAAAGTTTTATTTTTTACTAAAATTTATGTCAATTTTAAATTAAAATTCACTTGGTGTCATATCGGTCATACTGTGTGTAATATTGAGGTTTAGATGACTCCTACATGTCAAAAATGACTTATGTATCATTTTCCTAATGTATCGAAACAATATGAATGTGGTTTCTTTTATTTTAGTACATCACTTCTATTTTTTACCAAAATGTCATTTTAATCACAAAACAAGCACTTTGATTCATACCAGTCACATCATTTGTTAGTTTGATGTGATACTGATTCCTACACATCAAAAATGACTTGGTAATATCTTTCCTAAATTATCAATACAATATGAGTGTTATTTCTTAGTTTTTATTAAGTTACACTTTTTAAAATAAAAGTCACTTTTAAAATGATAATAGACTCTTTGATTCATACTGGCCATGTTGTGTATCATATTAGGGTGAGGCTGATTCTAATATTTCAAAAATTACTTATGGATTGTTTTCCTAAAGTATAAAAATAATCCAAACATGTTATCTTGATTTTGAGTATTTTAGTTGACTTTTTTACAAAAAATAAACTCAGTTTTAAATAAAATGTTTCACTTGGAGTTATATCATTCACAACGTGCATAAGATTGAGGTTTGGTTGATTCTTAAACATCCCAAATTACTTATGGAACATTTTCTTAAAGTATCAAAACGGTCCAAATTTATTTTCATAGTTTTGAGAATGTCACTTTTCTTTTTTAATAAAATGTCATTTTAAACTGGAAACATACACTTTGAGTCATACCAGTCACATAATGTTCTCGTTTAATGTGATACTAATTACAAAATTTCAAAAATGAATTGTGAATAAGTTTCATAAATTATAAATAAAATCTGATCATGTTTTATTTCTTTTTTCAGAGAGTGATACTTTTTGAACGAAAATGTCAATTTTAAATTGATAATGGATTCTTTGAGAAGTATCGGACAAATCATGTATTGGGTTGAGGTTAGGATGATTCCTATACATCCCAAGTGAATTATAGATTATTTTAATAAAGTATCAAAACAATATAAATGTGTCTTCTTGGTTTGGAGTTTATTAGTTGTCCTTTTTACTAAAACTCATGTCAATTTTAAATAAAAAGACACATTTGGAGTCATATCGGTCACACCATGTGTTGTATTGATGTGTGGATGAATCCTAAACATCCCAAATGAATTATGGATAATTTTACTAAATTATCCAAATAATAAAAATGTGTTTGATCAGTTTTCAGTATGTCACTGATCCCTTTTACTAAAATATCATTTTAAACTGGAAACATGCACTTTGAGACATATCAGTCACATCGTGTGCCAGTTTGTTATCAGACTAATTCATACACATCTAAAATGACTTATTAATCCTTTTTCTAAATTATCAAGAAAATACGAGCTTGTTTTCTTAGTTTTAAAGGAGGAGAACATTTTGAACCAAAATATTAATTTTAAACTAAAAACGGACACTTTTATTCATATCAGACACATCTTGTATCAGATTGAAGTGAGGTTGATTTCTACACATCAAAAAAGACTTAAGATTGTTGTAATAAATTATACATTTAATATTAAAGTGTTTTATCAGTATTGTGTATGTAAAATATCTTTTTTATTAATATTAATGTTAATTTTAAAAAAACATGCACTTTGAGTCATACTGGTCACATTGTGTGTTAGATTGAGGTGTTCCAGATTCCTTAATGTCCCAAATAACTTATGTATCATTACTCTAAAGTATCAAAACAATACAAACATACAATGTTACCACAATTCCCATTTAATTTTTTTATTATACCACTAACACTGCATATTAACTAGATGTTCTTAACTAAAAATCCATTATCATTATTGAAAACCAAAAGAGTAGAGGAGGATCCTATGCCCTTTATATCACAAGACATCACCACAAAATCAAGGGGCAGATGATCTTCCTCTACTCTTTTGGTTTTCAACAATGAGAAAGGGTTTTCAGCTAAGAACATCAACTCAATATACAATGTTCATAGTTTGAAAAAGAAAGAAAATGGAAAATATGGTAACCTTGGCAGCAAAGAACATGTTATCTATTTTGTGGATTTTTGTAGATAGTTGAAAGAAAAATATGACTTCCCAAAATATTTTTCAAAAAAAAGTAAATAATAATTAGATAAAATTTTAAAGAAATTAACTTATAAATAGTAAATAAAATGATGACAAAATTGATAAAATTAGTAGTATGAATTAATCTATTCTTTATAGTTGTTTACATTATTTACCCATTTCATTACTATAATTATCTCATTTTTAGCCTCTAAGTCCCATCTCTCACAAGCATGAGTAGATTTAAATAAACAACCCAAAATCAAACAAAAAAATCCAACTGTATAAGAATAAAATTCTTATGTGAGTGATACTAACAAGAAATAAATTAAACATAAATATGAAACAATACATTAATTATATGGACAATGATTTTAGTATGAAAAAAATCAAGGTTAAATCTATGATTGAGTACAGGAAGTGCAATTTCTCAACTTGTAAAGGCAGTGGATAGAACTTGATGGAAAGTGATAAATGCCAACACTTAAGGGGTGAAAAGGTTTTAAGGGAGAATAATTTTGTGGAAGTTCTGGTGTATAAAGTTATTAATGATGTAAGGAAATATTCTAAAATAAATGAACACTATAAGGAATAATGAAAATTAAATCAATGTTTCATTATATAATTTTTTGGTAAAATTGACATATTATATCATAAAATTACCTTTACATCTTCCCAATGGGTTTCCATCATTATATTCTATTCTTACATGGGATTGGTAACATAATCATGTGTAGAAGACATTATCAACATAAGTATTTAAACATTTAATTCAGATTATATTAATATTGTAGAGAACATATAATATTATGAGGAAAAACATAGAATATTAAAAAAAATTAACATATCACTGAACTCTAATTAATTTTTTTGAAGGTTTTAGTGATTTAGATCCTCTATCAAGAATGAAAATATGATCTTTTTAGTACCCGATAATATACAATACATTGTAAACATTGGGACTCGCACAGACTGATTATGATCTACCAATGAAAGGGTTATCCTCGATTGAATTTTCAATTGACCCAATAGTTGTTTTAGTCACTAGAAAGACAATCGACAAATTATTTTTTATTAGATATTAGACATAATGTAACACCCAGATGTTTTTATGAAATATTTTCTTTAAATAATTTTAATTCTTTAACAGCTTTTATTTAATTCAATCATTAGTTTAAATGAACTCTGAAATTCAATTTCTATAGAATTATCATTATAACCTATACATTAAGTTAGTGGGAATAAATATAACTAACTTATGAAAATGTAGGTTAAATTTTTTGGCTTCTAATTATTTAAAAAATTATATAAACCAATTAAATGTAAGAGAAATATTTATAGTTTTGTAATGACAAATTAAATTAATTTCAATTAGAAAATGAAATTAATGAAATATATATGTTATATATTTTATAAAATATTTTTTATATTCATCCAATGTATGTTTTAGTCATAGGATATGAATAAACTGTAATTTATGTATAAAAATTTATATTTTTCAAAAGGATATTTTTACCTCTTTTTAATGGCCCTATTTAAATTAAAATTTTGAAACATTAATAATTTTTATATGAAAAATTAAACTTCTTATTTTTAAGCGGGATATAAAAATTTAATTTGGATAATTGTTTTAAATTTTTCTGATAAATTTCAAGTTTTTATGAATAGTAAAAATATATTAATTTTACTTGAAAACAACTTTTTTTATTGAAATAATTTATATGGTTAAATTATATTATTTAATGGCTTTAAATTATTAATATATTATTTTTTATCATTTAATATAATTTAGGCCATTGGAATTAATTTTACATTGAATTTAGATGTAAAAACATGTCAATATTTTGCAATGTTTTAACTCTTAAAAATATGTTTTCTCATTTTGACAACGAGATTAATTTTGAATTAATTACTAAAACTTTGGAATTTTCAATTTTTAAAAATGGATTCCATATTTATAATCATTAGGTCCAAATTATGAAAATATCTTTCTTTTATTTTTTGGCATTATGAATGGTAACTTCGGTAATTTTTATTAATACAGTAAAAGGGTAAATTGGGGAATTAAGGGTAAAACCAATGTTATAAAATTACCCTAACACTTGTACTAATATCATTGGATGAGTGGGTTTTGACCTATATCATACTTGGGTCAAAATGGTATCCTTAGGAAGCCACTTGGATGAAATTATAACACTTAATTTATTTTATTTGAATAAAAGTTAAATATATCTTACTCAAATTTTAATAAATATATCATTTTTAATATAAGGTTATACAGAAGATAAATTAAACTATAAATACTCATTTTAAATATAATATTTTTCCTCTATCCTGAAAATTTATTTTTATTTTTTAGAAAATAAATAATTACCTTAATATCTTATACATTAATGATGCATAAATTATTTAATTAATGAGAAATCAATAAAATAATTTTTATTAAAATGATAATAACCATAAAAGTACAATAACATTTTACCAAATAATATTTTTATTGTATTTATCAGCCATATTCATCTAAGGGTCGTGTTATTGACCATTTGGATCCATATGGAATTTATTGTGACACTTATAATATTTTATTTAAAGTGATGTTAAAGTTGTCACATACACATTTTAATAAAATAACATTTTTAATATAGAATTTTCCAGAAGATATATTCTACTATAAATATTCATATGAAATCTATAAGAATTAGTTTCATTGTGGTATTTTATTTTTAATTTGTTAACAAAGAAATAGGTATATTAAATAATTACACAAAACTGATTTTTTTAATTATTATACTAATAGAGATAATAAATAAATGTTATTAAAAATATTAAAATGAATATAATTTGGAATAATTAATATATCCAATGAATTTTATAGATTACCATGACCTCTTATGAATATAATAAATATTTGGTTTGAACTTAACTTGTTATCTTTATATTTTTATTAATCAATTAATTGTATATTTTCAAGATTGATACTATTGATTATTTATCAAAATAATCTATTATTAAATTATTTAAAAATCATAATTCATTTTTTAAAAAATATATAATTTATTATTAAATGGTTGAAAATGTCATAAATTATTCATTTATGTTCTCATTTACATCAAATAAGCACATATTGCACCCTTTTAATATTGAAATATTTGTTACCTTAGTTAAAAATTAAATAGAATAACTAGTGTTAATAAAAATGATAAGGTATAAATCGATATAAAAACTTGTATAAAATTTATTGGTTTGTTATATTATGACCTTATCTCATATAATATTTAAAACTATTATATTTTGGAGGTTTTTGGATGTGGTTTGAATTTATTATAAATTAATATATTTTTTTGGAAATTCCAAAGGTGCCCCCAACCCCAACTATAAAAGGGAACCTAATCCATAATTTCTTAATAACTCATTGAGACTTAAAGTTCATCCATACTATACACATTTACCTTTTCAACTTCCCTAGGTTCTAGTCTTCTCAAAACACCAACTTTAGTTCCTTTAATAGGAGATCTATAGGGAGCTCACCGAAGAAAAGGTAATTTCCTTTACCGACTATCTCCAGATCATTTCTTCTTCTACTTCATATTCCTTGGTTTTTTTAATAATTATTTAATAACTCCAGTATCAACTATATACTGATATGTTATTATGATTATGGAACAACCTTATTTCACCTTCTATCAATCTTATGAGAAATGGAATCACCACGCGTGCGTACTTACAACTTACCGTCTCCACACTGTGGTGTAATCCGTTTTTCACCACCACTTTACATGGATGGGTATAATGATGTAAATAATAACTATATATGATTATTATAACAATATATTTATTTTGGAACAATATATAAACCAACCACTTCAATTCCATTTTATAATTAAAGGAATGATATCATCATCTGTGTGTATGTACGGTCTACCATCTCTATGATGTGATGTGATTGATTATATAGGATATCAATTAAATAAGTATTATATAAATTTATAGAATGAATAAATATGATATATATTATATTAATATAATTTTGTAAATAATTTAATTATAACCTATGAAGAATAATTAGAACTTATTCAACAAAATATGCATGAGAAAATGAAACTGTTTATACCCGAATAAAGAGTAATAATGACATGTTATTAAAAAATGGATGATAATATGATCATATATGATATCATAAAAATTACTATGATTTTGGAATAATTCTATGACATTATTTAAATAATTATATAGGAGTTTTGTATACATACAAAGGATATCATACCTAAGGTAAGGGATAATTTCACAATCTTATTATTATCCGAGATTATTTATATGTAAGTATTTACTAGGTCATATTTATCATCAAATTCCATGTTTCCTAAATATGTAATATTATTTCTATTATTCTATAATTTTTTAATGTCAATTTTACCCATTGTTTAATTTTTATTAAACAGTTTTCATGGGATATTTTTTCATTTTTTGATACAAGGTACTTTTTGACTTATCCGGCAAAAGTATGAGAGAAATGTTTTCTTTTAACTTATTCAAAATTATTAATTTTGATGTTTTCATAACTCCGTATTTTTATGAAGCTTCCTTTACAATATTTCAAGGTTATTTTCAAGGAAAATATTTTTCTTTTAAAATTGTGTGGCATTTTGAGAAATGAAATTGTTTTTGAAGAAGAAGGGATATTTTCCTCAAGAATTAATTTCAAGTATTCTATCAAAATTATTTTCCATTTAAGATGGAATTCGTTAATAAAGTTATGTTCCATTATAATGTCCCTATTATTATTATGGTTTTATTATGTTTATTATGGAATTATATTTATTAAATCCATTTGTTTTACATGAATTATGTTATGAGAGAATGATGTTTAAGAAACCAATTTTATTACTTAGGTTATGTTGTGATGAATGATTTATGTTTTTTGGAACATGTAAGAATGATTTCATTATGAGATGGGTGGAACCTATATCTCCCTCTAATTCATTGGGTAAATATTTATATCTCATGATATAGATAGGTCTATAATGGGAAATGATCTCATTTCAGTAATACAAGGCTGGAATAATGATTAAGCTTGGCTCTGTAATGGACTTTGTCTACTATGATGGTATTGGCAATGATCCTCAACATTTATTCCAAAAATTCTATGTCTTATGTTACAACTTTTGGGAATATATTCATTGATTATTTATGAACTTTTATGATTTATCCCATGACAAGATATCTTGATCTTTAATATGCTACATAAGATTCTCAAATGTTATGTTCTTATGCCTTATGATTATGATATGATTGATATCTCCCTTATTTAACCTTAATAAGATTCTTATCTCACCCTTTCATATGTTTCTTTTCCCTAGGATATGAAGAATAGTATTAGTAAGATATGTCAAAGAGCTATCTAGATATTAAAGAATAAGTGTGAGACAATATAGATGTCTTATGAACTAGTTTTTTATGTTTCTCAGTTTCTAAAGACACTAAAACTATATGGTCCTGGCATGGTTTTTTTATGTTTTTCAAAGAATATTATTCAATTTTTAAGTAATATATATATATATATGTAAATTCTGGGATATTATATTTTGTATTGGAGCAAAGTTATAGTTAACCAATGGAGACTAGGATGAGAAAATCTTATTAAGAACCCAAATAATATGTTGAAGAAATGGTTACAATCCTAGTGTTTTATAAATGATCATGAATAACCTAGGATAAAACCTAAAGTGTGATAAATTGAAATTTTATACTTGATTATGTGGTTTTCCCTCTATAATTAGTGTTTCGTATACTATACTTCTTGTTTTTAGTCAATGGATAGAACCCGGGGTAACCACAATAATGTTGAATGCAATAGGCAATGAAATGATTATCATCCTGAGTAACCGAATATTATGGGAGCTAGAATGAAAGAACTTTTTGATATGATCACACAACTTTCTCAAGATATGAATCATTCAGGACTTCCAAATGAACAAATGAGGTTGTTTCTGCCGCTTTTTCTCTAGTTATGCAGGCCATCTGTGTGGATGTGCATTTTTCAACCCTACCTTCCCACTATCCAAAGGTAGAAAACATCAATCACTACTTTAGTGATGTATTATCCATGATCAAAATGGGATGATGGGACGTCATTTCCTCCTTCCATGGATTCAACCTCAAAATTCATCGGTTAGTATAGGTCTCCCTTGTAGATTTGAGTCATTGTTTGTAAATCTCATTCCTGGTGCCATATCTTTATGGACGCTGGTTAATTACGCTGCTTTTGTTAGGACATTACAAAGGGTCATGTTAGGTCATAAACCTTCAGTCGGAGTAGATGATAACATCAAGCATGTTGAGGGAATCTCTAGATGTTGGAACATTGGAACACCTACATTATTACTCATCAATGGGATTCTCAAGGGTGCAGAAACCCGAGGCATCCCACATCGATCACATGGTATATTAAGATAGAGGCATGTCTTCCAAGTATTTCCTAGGATTCTTATGTTTAACATGGGGTATGTCTCAATTTTAATGTCTAGTGGAGAAGGTTTCACCGAAGGTGTAGTTTTTGAGGTTTTCCTCAGACATCCCATGTTCAACACAGGGTAGGCCACAAGTTTAACATCTTGCGGAGATGGAATGAGAGTAACCAGAATGCCCCATGGAGACAGATCATATTGGTGCATCCCTAGGAGGGATCACCTGGAATGTTTACTGGATGGATGGATTGAAACACCCAAAAACAACGGACCCGGTGTGGAGTGTCCTAGAAATGGAAGATATCACACCATAACAGTGGATCCCAAAAAGGGAGCACTATATGGATGGATTAGAATAAACAAAAAGAGCAGACCTAGGGTGGTGTGTCCCAATAAGGGAAGATGTCACACCCTGAGGGTGTGTCCCAAAAATGGAACAACATATGGACGGATCAGAACACCCAGAAAGAGAAAACCTAATGTGGTGTGTCCCAATAAGGGAAGATGTCACACCATGAGGGTGTATCCCAAAAAGTGAGGACCATATAAATGGATCAGAATGCCCAAAAAGAGTAGAACTAGGGTGGTGTTCCCCCCAAAGGGAATATGTCACATTGTAAAGGATGATCTGGACACCACTAAGGGTGGATCAGGGTTGTATACCCCAAAGGGGGGAACACCAAGGATTACTATTGGCTGGGATTAAACCACATGGAGGCTTCCTATGTACCATATATAGAATAAAGGGATCAAAACCCACGTAGTTAAAAGGGGTGGTTTGGGGCTTACACATAGTTAACTTCCCTTCACAAGAGGGGAAATATTGGTTGGATGATATGGATGTGTGGGGATTAAGCAAGGTTAGCTTCTCGGGTGCTTATTGAAGAAGCAATGAAGTGGATGTCCTGATATCATCGAGATGTGGTGTCTTGGGAAATAATAGGGGTGGATGATGGAGGATTTGAATGAATTCAGTGAAATGAAAGGGGTGGAACTAATGTGAAGATGACAGCATTGGGAAAGATCCTCAGGGAGGTTTCCTATGTATCCCTATGGTTGGGAATCAAAGTACAAATAGTTCTTAAATGGGGTGATGGAACACCTAATGATGATACCCATGAGAATGGATGCATGGATTGGGACCCAAAGGAAGTGGAACCTCCTAGTTAGGGCATGACCTTCTAGAAACACAAAGGATCAAGGGGGAGACCAGGATGGGACATGGATGATGGGATTGAACCTTCAAAGAGGCTTCTGACATACCCTATATTAAAGGAAGGTATAGAAGTCTACATAGTTCATGAATGGGGCATGGAATCAGGGTGTACACAAAGGAAATTAACCTAAAGACATAATGGGGCTTACACATGGTTAGAATCCCATCACTAGAGGGAAACTCTTGGTTTGAGGAGTATGGTGAAGTTCAGGGCTTATGTTGAGTTATAATCCCATGGATGGATCAGAAAACATCAAGTAGGTGGACTTTGGAGATGTTTCTCAAGGAAGGATGATGTCACATCAGGAGGGTGAATCCCTGGGAGGGAGCATCAGAGTTTACATTTGGTAAGGATTGAGCCTCATGGAGGCATCTTATGTACCCAAAAGGGATCAAAACCCACGTAGTCCTGGAATAATGCAATTTAACATCTTTCAAGATGAAGGTGAACTGACATAAAATGGTTTGGACATATAGAATGTGAGTAATTAAGGGCTTGATCCTCAGAGATGCTTCCAACGTACCATGCTTAGAAGGTAGAGATCAAAGTTTACATAGTTTGGTGGTGAGGGTAATGGGGATTACGCATGGCTAGAAGCTCGTAGAGTATTTCATGGTCGACGCTTACTCTAAGACCACGTGATCCATGCTTGGTGGGAGAAGCAAGAGGCATCAACGGACCTGATGATCATGTTTCAGAAGATGTGTCGGTGAGAAGTAGAGTGGGTCTTATTCATGGAAAGCAACCTAGGTTCCGCTAATGAGTGGCCATGATGGATAGGGATTACACTTCGAAGCTTCCTGGGTGCCTCTAAGGAGCATAAATGATGGATGGGGCTTACGCATTGAATCTTCCCATGATATCTTCCTCATGTCAGGTCATGAGGGAATCCCTTGTTCATTACAAGGGGTAAGGATTTAGTTTAACATCATTTGAATGGATGAGTAATGCAGGGCTTATGCGATGATCTACCCATGATTTCTTCTTCATGTCAGAACATGAGGGCATCTCAACTTGCGTATGGTTCGAGAGGTATGGTTGGGGATTACCCCTGATGAGGAGGCCCATAGTTGTTGTTTGTTATTCTTCTCATGATGAGGCGTCTTATGCTAGATGCATAAGGCATTATATTCTCAAGTAATATGGTATGTTATAGTTTAAAGTCATTTAGTGAGGACGGTTGGCATCTCATGCTTAATGCGTAAGGAATCTCTTATTTGGAACAATAGGAATCTTATGTTTGTCATATAGGGTTTACTATAGTTTAAAGTCATGAAGTGAGGACTATTAGGAATAAGGTGCCTAGTAATGGCTGGTGTGGGACTTATGCTAGAGAGGACCTTTGTGTTTCAACCTAGAATGGAATCTAGGTGTTGGGGGTTTTAGGAGTTGCATGGAGAATTTCTTGACTCAAGGCACTCAGGGAATCTATGATGAGGTTCTAAACTCACAACATGGGAAAGGGGCCAATAGGAACATGTTGACTCAAGGTGTTTCAAGGCGTTGGGAGGAGTATCTGAAATCATGGTATTTCTTAGGTGGAAGTTGTGTGCGCATAATGGTGAAAGGTAAAATAGTTGTGACCCAGCCTAAAAAGTTCACGGCGTGACTCTCCATTTTTCATGGGTGGTGAGTGACAATAGTGAAGGGAGAAGATCAGAGGATCGAGACAATAGCCCGACACTAATCCTGAGCAGGGATGCAGGGGCAACGCCCCCGCGGTACGGACCAATGGGTTGAGACCTAGACACAGTTGTATGTAAGATGGACTAAACACAGGATGGTTTGCACAAAATATTGGACTATACGGAATAGGATCACACAAGATTGGGTACCTTGGAACTGTTTCATGCAAGATTGAAGTCTTGCATACAAGATTGGGAGTTTTTCATGAAAGAATGGAATCTTGCGTGAAAGAGGAAATCTTGTCTGCACATGAATTAGGCAGAAAAGAGGTCTGGAAAGGATCAAACCATGGTCGGCCCACACGAAGGTGGGCCCATATGGGACCAGTCACAAAAGATCTCACATGGAGGGTTCCATTCTTTCGCACAGGTGATGAGGAGGTGGTCTTACGTGCAATAGAGAAACGACCGACCTCTAGAGACTTCCCCTAAGGGGTGGGGGTGAAATTTTATTTATAGGAGAAACTTAAGCAACGGATAATAGGATTCTGGGCATGGAAGAGATCTTCTGCGTGACCTGCAGTGGGTGTGCATGAAAATGGGTTTTTGATGTCACATTGGGCATGTGTATGAGTCTTGCACACAGATGCCAATCTTGCGTGCATTTCTCAGAACTTTCACGCACCTTCTTTATCCATTTTTCTTGGACTTCAAATAACATTCCCAACATATGTTGCATTGGGTTCATAAGAATCTACACGCAGATGTTGATCCTGCACGCACATCCCCAAACTTGAACTCACCTTAATTAGTCATTTTTCAAGTGGAAGGGGCGGAAGATGGCATCACATTGGGAACATAAAAGGTTTGCGTAATGGGTTGCATGCAAGATTCTATTAATGTGCGCAATACTCCCAATATTTCACGCAGGACATTAATTCTTTCATGCAACACCATATTTCCCCAAAAATCACCCCAGCTGTCCATTTTCAGCAACTTGACTTCAAATGACCATAACTTCTAATTTGTAACTCCTTTTAGGATCTAAGACCAATAAAATAGAAGCCTGCTGAATGAGCTATGCTCAAGGGTTAAGTATGAAAACATTAGGTAGACATTTTTTCCGGTTCCAAAAGAGGTAACAACATTATGTTGAGTCATTCATGAGGTAGCATCCACTTTATTTCAATTTATTTTCTGATACACTAATGGTTGAACAATAAATTAGTACCACTAAAAAGATATTTTCAGTTCTCTAATGTTTAGAACATTTTAAATTAATCTTTCCAGTCTATATTTTAGAAGGTTATGATGATCAAAGGTGGAATCATAACAATAATATGAGTAAAATAGATGAAATTGAATCCATGGAATGGGATTAGTTCATGAACTTATATTTCAAAAAGTACTTTCCTTGTATTATTTAAAAAAATGGAGAAGTTCTTGAACATAAGAAAAAAGAAAATGAATATGTTGGTACCTATGAAGATAGTTTTACAAGACTTTCAAGGTTTGTTTCAATAATTATTATCCAACGATATAGTAAAATTGATCGATTCTTTAGTGGCTTAAAACCAAGTCTCTTGAGGTAATTATCCATAAGGGACTATAATAGCTACAAGTAAATCATTTGATGTGCTCTCAAGGTTGTAATGGATATTGGAGTAACCCATCAGTCCTATGGGTTTGATAAGAAGAGAAAAGTGGAATTCAAGGGAAAATATAAATACCACACTGAAAAGAATATGAGTTTTATCTTATGCTCAAAGTGTGGAAAGAAACATTGAGTAAATTGTCTTAGAGGGGCTATAAAATGTTTTAAGTTTCAGAGAGAAGGTCATCGGGTAGTTGAATTCCAAATTGATGGGGAAAATATGTATAATAATGAGAAAAGATAAAATGCTACACATAATGAAACTACTACACTTCAATGCTACAAGTACAAGGAAATGGAGCATTATTCCAAAAAAATGACCTAATACAAGGGTTATCGATGATGATCTTTTTCATTAAACTCTTAAGAAAAAAGAAAAAGGAAAGCCACATGTTATCACTATAGAAGATGTGGAGTACGATAATGAAGTGGTGAAAGGTAGACTTATCATCCACTCTAAAGTAGAAAATTTTTTATTTGATTATGGATCCACCCACTCTTTTATTTCTGAATATTATTCTAAGGGTATCATTTTATTAATTCAATAATTATATATTGAGTTAGCCGTGAAAACTCTTAATGGAACAATAGTCACATCAAAAGTTTATAATTATTCTACAGTTAATGTTTGTGGGAAAGTTCTTCCTAAAAATCTTGTGATCCTTCCTTTATTGGAATTTTATGTGATTCTTATCATGGATTGGTTTTCCCTATATGGATCCCATATCAATTTAAAAGGAAGGGAAGTTACATTTCATATTCTGGACCAATCTGTGATCATCTATCGATGTAAGGATGAATATGACCTTCCAGTGGAAATGTATTTCATATTATGTGTATTGGTTACAATAAATGAAGGTTATCTGTCTCAAATGGTTGGGTAAAAACTTACCATTAATAATACACCTATTGTACGGGAACTTTTTGATGTTTTTCCATAAGAATTGACGGGTCTTCCACCAAATAATGAATTTGAGTTTTCAATAGAACTCATACTGGATGCTATGATTTTTTTAAATACACCTTAAAGAATGGCCTCGATTTAGTAGAAGGAATTGAAGAAGAAACTCCAAGAGAATCTTGAAAAGGGATTCAAACACCCTAGTGCGTCACCTTGGGGTGCACCTGTTCTATTTTTTAAGAAGAAAGACGGTTCAATGAGACTATGCATTGATTATAAAGAACATAACAATATCGCTATCAAGAAAAATTTCATCTTCCCCTCATTAATGATTTATTTTACCAACCATGTAGAGATCAATAATTTTCCAAGATTTATTTTCATTCGGGATATCATCAATTAAGGGTCAAGAATGAGGATATGCCAAAGATGGAATTCCATACAAGGTATGGACACTATGAATTTATAGTATTGTCTTTTGATATTACTAATTCTCCCTCTATTCTCATGGATATAATGAATAGAGTTTTTAGACACTATCTTGATCAGTTTGTGGTAGTCTTTATAGATGATATTCTTGTATATTTGAAGAACAAGGAAGAGAATCAAGATTACTTGAGAATTGTACTGAAGACCCTAAGAAAGGATAAGCTTTATGAAAAAGATACCAAGTTTGAATTTTGGATTTATAAAGTTTCATTGTTGGGTCACATAATCTCAAGAGAGGGTATATCTATGGATCCATAAAAAATAGAAGTCCTAGTAAACAACAGTAACTAAGATCCAAAGTTTTCTGGTTTTGGCGGGATATTATTTAAATTGTGTAAAATAATTTTCAGGACTATCTAATCCACACACCAAGTTGACTCTAAAAGGAGTTAAGTTCATGTGGGTGGGGGGATGTGAAGATAATTTCAAACAGATGAAATGAAGGTTAGTTAGTGCATATGTTCTCACACTACCTTGTAACAGTGAAAGGTTTGTGATCTACAGTGTTACATATAAGAATGTTATGGGATGTGTTCTCATGAAAGATAATATAGTGATATCTTATGCCTCACAATAATTGAAAATACATGAGAAAAATTACCGAACTCATGATTTGGAGTTATATGCTGTAATCTTTTCATTATAGATACAAAGGCATTATCCTTATGGTGAAAGGTGTGATGTTTATATTGATCATAAAATTTTAAAGTATATTTTAACAAAAAAAAGAGATGAATATGCACCAAAGAAGATGGTTGGAGTTTATTTAATATTAAGACTTCTCAATACATTACCACCTTGGAAAGAGAACACGGTGGAATATGCTTTGAGTCGAAATGACTATGCTTTCCTATCCATAATGAGGATAAAAAAAGATCCAATATTTATGGATTTTTAAAGTATGGATCTTGAAATTTTAAAGGAAGGGGGCAAATCCTATATTTCTAAAATGAATGTTAAACCATATATACAAGTGAAGATTAATGGGTCATAGAAGGAAGATGTAGAGATAACAAATAAAGAGAGAAATGTTCCTAAATTCAACCGAGATTGTGATGGAATAATAAGGTTCTGGAATCATGTTTATATTACTGCCATACCATAATTAATTAAGGAGTTGTTTGATGAGGCTCATAGTTATTCATTATCTATTAATCTAGGAATCAAAAATATGTATAGAGACTTAAAAGAGTATTTCTGGTGGGATTGAATTAAAAGAGATGTTTCTGAATATGTATCTCGGTTCTTTTTTTTTCAGAAAGTTATGTTTGAGAGACAGAATTCCAAGGGGATGTTACAACCATTACCCATACTAGAATGGAAATGGGAAAACATCACTATGAACATTTTCTTCATACTTCCCAAAACATCTAAAGTCCATAATTCTATATGGGTTATAGTTTATCACCTTATGAATTTGGCACACTTCATTTCTGTTAGAGAGGATTTGTCACTTGATCAGTTTTCTAGGTAATATGTAAAGGAAGTGGTAAGATCGCATGGAGTACCACTTTCCATTATATCTGATCAGAATCTGAGGTCTAGCTCAAAGTTCGAGTGAAGTCTTAAGTATGATTTGGAAACATATTTAAGTCTCATCACTTCTTATCATCCTCAGATAGATGGTCTGTCTGAGAGTAAAATTCAAACTCTAAAATACATGTTGAGATTTTTCTCTATGAATTTAAAATGTTGTTGGGATCAATACGTACCTTTGGTAGAATTTTATGACAACTATAGCTTTCACTCTAGTATTCAGACGGCTCCTTATGAAGTCCTCTTTGGAAAGAAGTGCATAACTCTATCTTTTTGGGATAAAGTTGGGGAAATAATGTTTTTAGGACCTAATCCTGTTGATGAAATGGTAGAAAAGTTCAGATATATTAAACAACACATCAAAGCAGAATAGAGTCACCCTAGAAGAGAGTAATGTGATTTGGAATGAAGGTAAATTTGATCCCTAGTTATATCAGTTCTTTATAAATTTAGGATCGTGTTGGGAAGGTAGTTTATAGATTGGTGATTCCACCAAATCTCTCTTGGGTTCATGATGTGTTCCATTTATCTCTCTTGATAAAGTACGTACCTGATCCTTCACATGTACTAAACTCTAAAGTCATATCGCTAGAGAAATATCTTTCTTATGAAGAATAACCAACATAGATTCTTGATCGTAGCGAAAAAGTTCTATGAAACAAGACCACTCCCTTGGTTAAAGTTTTATGGAGGAACCACCAATTAGAGGAAGTTACGTGGGAACTTGAGGATGTGATGTGGTAGAGGTATCCTCATATTTTTGTATCCAAGTAAATAATTTAGAGGGTAAAATTTTGTTTAATGGGGGTAGAATTTAACACCTCGATATTTTTATAAAATATTTTCTATAAATAATTTTAATTCTTTAATAGCTTGCATTGCATGAAATCGTGAGTTTAAATGAACCACGATATTCTATTGGTATAAAATGACTATTATAACCTAGCATTTAAGTTAGCAAGAATAAATATAACTAACTTATGAAAATATACGATGAATTCTTTGGCTACCAATTATTTATAAAAAATATAAAGCAATTGAATGTAAAAGAAATATTTGTATTTTTGTATCAATAAATTAAGTTAATTTCAATTATTAAATGAAATTAAAAAAATATAAATGTTTTATATTTGATAAAAAAAATTCATATTTTTCTAATATAAATTTTAATCATAGGATATAAATAAACCGTATTTTATGTATAAAAACCTATATTTTTCAAAAGGGTAATTTTACCACCTTTTAATGGAAAACCCTTTTAAATTAAAATTTTGACACATTAATATTTTTTTGAGAACATAAAATTCTTCTTTTTATGTGGGATACAAAAAATATACTTTTTATTAATTTTCTATATTTTTCTAATAACTTTCAAATTTTTATGAATAGTAACTATATAATAAATTTAAATTGAAAACAACTCTTTTCATCAAAATAATTTATATAATAAAATTATATTATTAAATAATTTTTAAGTATAAATATATTATATTTTCATCATTTAATATAATGTAGGTCATTGGCATTAATGTTACTTTGAATTCAGATGCAAAAACATTTCAATCATTCGCAATGTTTTAACTCTTAAAAACTTGTTATCACATTTTGACAATGAGATTAATTTAGATTAATTACTCAAAATTATATGTTTCGAATTTTAAAAAATTTATTTTTTATTTGGAATCATTAGGTACAAATTATTTAAATATCTTTCATTTATTTTTGGGCAATATGAATAGTAACTTTGGTAATTTTTATTAATACAATAAAAGGGTAAATAGGGTAATTAAGGGTAAAACTAATGTTATAAAATTACCCTAACACTTACTCTTATATCATTGGATTATTTTGTTTTACCGAAATCATCCTTGGGTCGAAATGGTATCATTTGGAAGCCACTTGGATGAGATTAAGAAATTTAATTTATTTTATTTAAAGAAAAGTTAAATATATCTTACTCAAATTTTAATAACTATATCATTTTTAATATAAGGTTATACATAATATAAATTTGACTATAACTACTCATTCTAAATATAATTTGTTTTTATTTATCATGTAAATTTAATTTTATTTTTAGGAAATAAATAATTACCTTAATAGCTTATATATTAATGATGCATAAATTATTTAATTTATGAGAAATCAATAAAATACTTTTTATTAAAAAGATAATAACCATTAAAAGATAATAAAACCTGAAAAAATCTTATTGGTTGAGTATATATCTACTATATTCATCCAAGGGTCTAGTTATTAACCATTTTAAGCCATATAAACAATATTATGACACTTATAATATTTTATTCTATGTGATGTTAAAGTTGTCACATTCATATTTTAATAAAAATAACATTTTTAATATATGGTTTTCCAGAAGATGTATTCTACTATAAATATTCCTATGAAATATAGAATAATTATCTTCATTATGGAATTTTATTTTTATTTTTTAAACCAATAAATTGGTATATTAAATAATTACAAAAAACTGATGTGGTAATTATTTTATTAACAAAGATGATAAATAAAGGTTATTAAAAATATTAAAATAAATATAATTTTGGATAATTAATATATCTAATTAATTTTATAGATTAAATTGACTTATAATTAATATAATAAAACATTTTTTTCAAATTTAACGTGTTATATTTATATTTTTAGTAATCAATTAATTGTGTAGTATCAAAATAGACACAATTGATTGTTTATCAAAATAATGAATTATTAAATTATTTAAAAATCATAATTTTTTTTAAAATATATAATAATTATTATATAGTTTAAAATGTCCCAAATTATTCATTTATGTTCTAATTGATATCAAGTAAGTAAATATTTCACCCTTTTAATATTGAAATATTTGTTACCTTGGTTAAAAATTAAATAGAATAACTAAGTGTTAATTAAAATTATAAGGTATAAATTGATATAAAAACTTGTCTTAAATTTATTTTTTGATGATATTAAAACTTTTTCTCTTATCATATTCAAAACTATGAAATTTTGGAGGTTTTTGGATGTGGTTTGAATTTATTATAAATTAATATTGTTTTGGAAATTCCAAAGGTGCCCCCAACCTCAACTATAAAAGGGAACATCCTCCCTCATTTCTTCATAATTCATTGAGACATAAATTTCATCCATACCCTGACAATTTTCCTTATCAAATTCCCCAGTCACATTCTAGAGGTTTGGGTCTTCTCAAAATATAAACATTAGTGTCATTAAGAGGAGATCTAAAGGGAGCGCACTAAAGAAGATGTAAT
This sequence comes from Viscum album, assembly GCA_963277665.1. Classification (NCBI taxonomy): domain Eukaryota; kingdom Viridiplantae; phylum Streptophyta; class Magnoliopsida; order Santalales; family Viscaceae; genus Viscum; species Viscum album. The sequence goes on along the minus strand of OY728139.1, from coordinate 662,021,859 downwards.
CTCCTTTACCGACTCTCTCAAGATCATTTCTTCTTCTAATTCCTCTTCCTTTTTTGTTTCCATTATTAAATAATAACTCTAGTATCACATATACACTAAGATGTTATTATGGTTATATAACTACCTTATTCCACCTTTTATATGTCCTACAAAAAATGAAATCACCACGCATGCGTGTGTACGACTTACTGTCTCCACATCATGGTGTAATCTGTTTTTCACCACCACTTTACTTGGATGGGTATAATTATGGAAATAATAACCATATATGATTATTATAACAATATATTTATTCTATAATGAAATATATACCATCCAATTAAATACCATTTCATAATTTATGGAATGATATCATCGCTCGTGCGTATGTACGACATACCGTCTCCATGATACGATGTGATTCATTCTACAGGATATGTATTAAAACATGATTATATAAATATATAGAATGAAAAAATATGATATATATTATATTAATATCATTCTTGAAATAATATAACTATGACCTATGAAGAATGACCACAACTTTTTCAACAAAACATGCATAATAAAATGAATCCATTTATACCCGAATAACGAGTAATAATGAAATGTTATTAACAAAAAAATGATAATATGATCATATATGATATCATAAAAATGAATATGTTTTTGAAATAAGTCAATTACATTATTTAAATCATTTTACATAAGGTTCAGATACAAACAAAGGATATCATACTTAAGTTAAGGGATAATTTTGCAATCTCATTATTATCTAAGATTGTTTATACCTAAGTATTTATTGGGATATATTTATCATCCATGACCATGTTTCCTAAATATGTAATATTATTTCAATTTCTCTATAATTTTTTAAAGTCAATTTTACCCATTAGTAAATTTTTATTAAATGGTATGACAGTGATCTTTTTTCATTTTTCGATACGTTGTAATTTTTGAATTATTCGACAAAAGTATGAGAGGAATGTTTTACTTTAACTTATATTGAATGACATGTTTTTATGTTTTCATAACATTTTATTTATATAAATATTACTTTACAATATTTTGAGGTTATTTTGAAAGAATTTTTTTCATTTAAAATAGTGTGGCATTTTGAGAAAAGAAAATGTTTTTGAAGAAGAAGGGATATTTTCCTCAAGAAATAATTAAACATGTTATATCAAAGTTATATTATATATAATATTTCATTATTTAATAGATTTATGTTTCAAGTATATTATCCTTATTATTCTTATGGTTTTATTATATTTATGATGTAATTATATTTATGAAATCCATTTGTTTTACATGGATTATGGTATGATGAAATGATGTTAAAGAAAACCATTTTATTCCTTTGGTTATGCTATGATGAATGATTTATGTTTTGTGGAACACATAATAATGATTTAATTATGAGATGGGTGGGACATATATCTCCCTCCAATGCATTGGGTAAAGATTTATATCACATGATATAGATAGGTCTGGAATGGGAAATGATATCGATTTAGTAATACAAGGATGGAATGAAAATTGATCTTGGTTCTGTAATATAATTTGTCTACAATGATGATCTTATAAATGATCCTTGACTAATTTGAAGTGATTTTATGTGCTTATGTTTATTCCAAAAATTCCATGTCTTATGTTATGACTTATGGGAATATTTTCATTGATTCTTTATGAACTTTTATGATTTATCTCATGACATGATATCATGATCCTTAATATGCAGGATAAGATTTTCAAATGTTATGTTCTTATATCTTATGATTATGATATTAATTATATCTCCCTTATTTACCCTTACTGAGAATCTAATATCACCATTTATTATGTTATTTTCCCTTGGTTGTTAAGTAGAGTGTTAGTAAGATATGTTAAATGGGGTCTATATGTGATGGAATAAGCGGGAGACAATGTAGATGTCTTATGAACCAGTTGTTTATGTTTCCTTGTTTCTAAATACACTAAACTAATATAGTCATGGTGTGGTTTTTTATATATTTTGTAATGAATATTATTCAATTTTTAAGTAATATCACTATATGTAAATTATGGGTCGTTATACATAAAATACGTGAACTGCTTGTGATGTAATTATGAACGGCTCATCTTTTTCCCCATCCACACAAAAGTTCACCTTTACGAAGACAATTTCCTCAGATTTCACTACACTCTTATTGTCAAACCCATTTTCAATAGAAAATCAGCTCATGAAATTTTTTATAATCTAACTCGTATATATATTCAATAATTCCAAAATATGACATATTTTCATAAATTGGATTTATATCCTTGGAACCAAATATGTGCATCTCTTCCACCATAATTATAACTCTTCCATTTTTCATCGTAGTGTAGTCATCATGTTCTTTTGTATATGACACTTAACCATTGATTACAAAACCATTGTATGATATAACATTTTCATTTGGTCCCCTGGCTAGCCATTGAAGTCATTTGGAGATTGAATTTTTTATATTCAGATAACTCCTTATAAGTTTGATCTTGGAACCATCCTATAAACTATTGATTATGTGTATTTTATATCCATCCATCATCCCTTTATGGATTCAAATATCTAATAATTTCTTTGTGGGATTTAATGTATCGATCAATATTTTAAGTATTCTGTAAAATGTAAATGTGTGATTGCTCCCAATTTATGAAGTTGACTAAAACAACATATCTTCTATAAATCTATTCTACCATAAGGATTTTGATATGATGAGAATTTGGGAGATCAGTGTTTTCAACATCTGATAGGTAATCAGTACAAAATTCAATAGCATCTTCAATAATATATCATTCTGCAATACAACCTTTTGGTTGACTTCTATTTGTGACATACCCTTTCAAAATATTAATATACCATTCAATGAGATACATCCATCTGTAATGGATAAAACCATATAGTTAAACCTCTATAACCAAGTGAACCACAAAGTGGAATATAATATCAAATAATTATTCTGGGAAGAACATCTCTAATTCACATTATATGAATAAAGCCTCCTTATTCATGATTGGAAACTTTTTCAGGTCTTTAACTTTACTACATATGGATTTGAAAAAAACTGAGTATAGTTAATGTATTTCGTATATTTTTAGGTAGAATGCAATTAATGAAACATGAATAAAAAATTTCATCCAAATAGGAAATTTGTGTGATTTTAGTCCATTTAAATTTAAATTAGTCATTGACACGATATTCTTGATATTTTATGAATACCCATCTGAAACTTTTACATATTTAAGGAAAAGGAAAAATTGAAATTTTTCCTATCTGGATAGAGTGTAAGCTACTGGAGGAAGAAAAGTACTCCCTTCACCCTGCATCAGCACCAACTCTTCCCTTATTCCCATTCAATAATGTCCAACCAAACCTTGATTCCATATTTCATTTTACTAGGAACATTTAGTAATTTTCCAATAATACTATCAAATAAATTTTTTCTACATGAATGCCATCAAGAAAATGTCTAATATATAATCAATTCCAATACAGTAATTCAGAGAAAATTGATCACTTCTTTCAAACTAATTTCAAAAGGTTTTTTGAAAATGGTTTATCAAAAATAGTGTTAATATCTTCTATTTTATTGAATTTTTGATCACCCATTAGTGGAGATAGTGTTGTGCCTTATTTGATATTCCCATCTAATGTTATCATCCAGGATTAGTATTTATGTCATAGAGGTAAAAATTTTAGATGTCCTAAAAGAACAGTCTTCAAGGAATGTTTCAACCAAATAGAGTGTGTTCATTTTTTAAAAAATGGGACACCCCATCATTCCTTCAATGTTATAGCTTGATAAATTTCCATAAGTATGAAAGTTATTTATTATCACATAAAACATGGCACTCAATGTTAATTATTCACTTATATGATCATCATACATTGTAATACTTGTATCCCACAATAATATCAGATCTCCGATCAATAGATCCAAATAGGGATCAATATCATTACTAGGTATATTCGGTCCAGATATAAGAAAAGATATCATAATGTATTTATGATTCATACATAACCATGGAGGAAAGTAATAATTTACCAACATGATGGGACATGTACTGTGAGTAAAAATATACACACTAAAAGGATTTATTCCATTTGTAAATAACTCTAGATGAAAGTTTCTCAGATCATTTCCAAATTTGGGATACTCATAATAAATTTTCTTCCATTGAGGAGAATCTGATGGATGATGTAGCTTCTCATCATTGATTATTATATTTTAATGTCATGTAAATTTTATCATGGTTTCTTGACATCTATATAGTCTTCTAAAATATTTAATGATAGGAAAGTACTATTCAAATTTTGAAGGACTTGATTCATTTTTCTTGTATCGATCTACACCACACTTAGGGAATTTTATGAGTGATTCATGGTCTTTTTGAAATAATATGAAATAATTTGGACAAGAATTTATTTTTTTTAGAGATCATTCCCATTGGAAAAATAATTCATTTAGTGTCATATGTTTGACATGGAAGTTCATTTTCTTCTAGTATCATATCATTTAGGATACCAAGTAGTTTCGTAAAGCTAGAGTTTCTCCATCTGTTTCCATCTTAAAAATTATATAACTTCAATACATATAATAATGTTGTGTATTTAGTAAAACTAGTATACAATGGTCTCTTAGAATAGCTATTTAACTTTACAAACAACATTGTACAATAACTAAGTTCATATTCAATTTCCGTTTTCATTTCTTTGGATTTTATCACCATTTACACTGGTATTCATATTAGATGATCCATAAACCACAGTATCATCCCAATCGGTGTGAAAATTTAATTTTTTCCAATATTTTGTCCAAAATGTATAGATTTGATCTATTCTGTGATAAATAAAATGTTCTTCCAACACTTTCAGACTAATTTTTCTTGAATAAAAACCTCATAAATATGAAAAAATCATTTGAGAAGGGTTGTATGCATACTCTATTGATAACTACATGATCTCTTTAACTCCATATTCATACTCTTTTTTTAAACATTTAGTGTGCATCCATTTTTAATTCATATCCATCCTATGAGGTTCATAAAATATTCATTTTGTATAATAAATAAATAAATCCACATAAGATATTCCTCATCAAAGGTGAAAGTTATAGATAATTCTAATAAGGGGAAATCAAAATTTATTCTTTTGAAATAATTTCAGTATTATTTGAAGGAAATAGGTAATTTTTTGAAGTTAGTGTCCTAAGACCAATAATTTTTACTTTGATTACATAAATATTTGATGTTTTGAATATTAATAAAACTTATTATTACATATATTTTTTTGTTCTGCATGACTCTAATGTAATAATTTCCTAGAGTATATGTTTCATTGGTAAAGTCATAGAAGTTCCCCGCTATGATGAGAACCTTGATGTGATATGATTATATTATTAAATAATGTTCTTTAGTTGGATGATGTACTATGATGGGGTAAATGGTACATATATTGTCAAGTGAGAGTAATCGTAAGAAGATGAGGCTTCTTCTCATGAAGTTTTCACTTGTTAATCTCTAATATGGGAGATTATAGAACAAACACTACAGTATGAATTCCACATGTTTTGGTGTCGTCCAATAATCATATATACGAGCGTGTGCGAAGGTCCTTATACTTTAAGATTATTATTAATGCATGTCACAACTCATTTACTTAGATATATTTTATAAACAATGATGATAATAGTTCATGGATAAGTTGGATACATTGGGTGCGTTACAGATGACATGTCATTAATAAATAATTCGAGGAATGATTTTTCCCTTCTATATTTATAGAAACCGATATCTCAGCCCTTTTATTAGAATATAACCATTTTATTAAATTTCATTACCATGGTGTAACGATGTGATTATTTTAGATAGTCAAAGAAAGACATATCGAGCATATAGGTTGGTGACATGGATGTACAACCTTCTGGATGATATATTGTGACAATGGGATTATAATACATAGTTAGTGTTCATATCTAGTTGTTGACATTGTGACAGTAGGTTCTTTCTCTTGGGTGACTTGACCCATTTCTAGAAATTAATCTTTGACTTTAGGCAATCCCACCTAATGCCAACGAGAAAGAATCCTTGAGCATAATACACTAAGTGTTTTTGTATCTTGATTAAATTCTATTTGAGTTTAATTAATGGAATAAATATTATTCTCAAGTACGAGGAATAGTTTTATTAAAGTTATATTCATCTCATAAATTAAATAAATATTTATTCGATGGAATATGAATAAAATATTTATTTAATTTATTTAATATTTTAATAATTTTTTACTCAGAGATGGTGAAAAAAATATTTACTTATGAATAAAATATTTATTCCATTATTCAATAAATGTTGGAGGAGTTCAAATGGACCAAGATTGAGTCTAGTGAAAAATATTTATTAATAAGAGAGTTACATAATATTTTTTATTGTGAAAGTTGGTGTGCACCATAAAATAGTAATAATATACTTATTATTAAGTGGAATAGGGTTTATTAAAGGTAATCAATGTTATTTAATGGATGTTGTGAAATTAAATAATATTTTAACATAAATCCTAACTCTATAAATAGATGGTGATTTCTATTGTGTAGTTTATCAAAAATTGAGAATATAGAATTTTTGAGCACAATGAATTCTCTCTCAACTCCTCTTTCTCTCTCCCTCTCAATAAATGAGATGTTTAAGAGATATTTTTTCAAGACTAAAAAGCAGGTGATCAAGAATGAACAAAAAATACATTCGAATCGCCACACTAGCACCTGAATATCTAGTGGTGTTTATCATATATCATAGGATAATGTGTGGATCACCTCTAGATGCATTCTATCCTTAGATCCTCACATTGCAACAAAGGTAATCTAAAAGGGTCTTTTTGGAAAATCAACATTCACCAATGAAGAAATTTCTTAAGACCAGGTATTTATTTCTTCAAATATTAAATAAATTATTTATAAATTTGATGTTCAAGATCCTCACTCTTGGTTTTAAGTAATTATTATTAAAATAAATTTTAATATATGTCCCACCTACACATTCTTCCACTATTCCCGAAACTATCAAGTTGTATCAGATCGGTCATGCTTAAATTTATAATTATTTATTTGATTGTTGATCTATGTGAAATTGTGTTTAGATATTGATTACATGTTATTCATTATTTAATCCTATTTTAATTAACATGTTATCGAAATATTAATCATGTTCATTCAGTGTTTTATTTTCTTAAAATTTTTATAACAAAATGAAGAACGACCAAAGATTCCATCTGGAAGTGCCAAATCATTGGCCGGTAAAATTGGGTTACACTGTGGGCGGATGAAGCACATGATGTATACCCATTCATATTGTATCTAGATGCACCAAGAAATTAATTATACATTGTGATTTTATTGCACACTGTATGTTAACTGGGCCAACCTGGAACATAGTATGCGGATATAGGGTGTGTAGCTGGCATGTACACACCATGTAGTCCGACCGAGTTAACATGCCGAATCCATAGGCGTTTGACTTAGATATACGGCAATAGAGGTATATGGCATGTAGATGAATGTAAAATCCATGTAGTCTCCCATTAATATAAAAAATTAAAATTAAATTAAATTTGAAAATTGCAACATTAAAACCATATTTTATTGATTGGAACACCATTGGGTGTTTTCTAATACACTAATGGTTTAAAATAATTTTAAATTCTCAATTAATTTATTTTAATTAATATGTTATTATTGGATTCTCTATTTATTTTTGATGAATTTCATTAATGATGGATATCTTCAAATAAGATCATGTGATCATTAAGATGAAATGGGATTAATTAATTTGTTTATTATTAATTAATTTAATCATGTTTATCTTAAATAATTAAATAATGAATAAATAAATTAGAGATAACTATTTACTTTTGAATATTCATTACATGTATGACCATTAATGATCTTGACCAAGACTTGTGTATGTGTTGGATGTTTTAATTTAATTTAATTCATGTGTTTTCAATTATTTAATATTAAATTAAATGATTGTCTGTGATTAGTCAATCCCTCCATTATTATGTCAAACCTATGTATCCAAGGATATTTATGTAACCCCATTTAACCAATCATTAGGTTCTACTCACTTGTGTGTGAGAAATAAATATTTGTAATTAATAGAGAATCCCAAGGCATGTGGAGGTCATTCAAGATGCAACCATAATGATGCCAATCCAGGTGATACACAGGTGGACAGGTGGAATTCTATAACTCATCCTAAGACCAACAATAAGAGTTATTTCCCCAAGGTCAAAGGTTGATTTAATGTCCGCTCATTAAATCAACCATTAGCTAAACCTCATGAATGGGTCATTTAATTAATTATTTATTCCAGTCTATGAAATTAATTATTTAATGGATGCAAGATTGAGATCACATAAATAAATTAATTAATGTGAAAAGAGAGAAATTAAATAAATAAATTATGTGTAAATGTTTTATATAGCATGGTTAATTAATTAAGTAACATTCACTTAATATTAAAAAGATGTTTAAAGGATAAAACAAGATAAAATTTATACATAATTAATTGAAATCCATCAATTAAATATTTATTCAGACTTTGTATTCCATTACTTGATTATGAATGAAACCATATAACTAAGTGTAGTACATGGTTGAAGTCTGGACACTTACTTTTATCGGGGAGTTCTCATGAGATTTTTGGGTAGACTTAACCAAAATAATATTTATTTTAACATCCAAAGTTTATTCAATACAATTTTTTTGGAAAGTGTTGAGTAAATCCATGTCAATATTTCAGAATAGGGGAATCCACTCAATGGAATAAGGATATACAAGTCTGTAGTTAGCAAGACTGCTTACCAAATTAATTTATTATAGTTTTCATGGAAATTTTTTGGATAATTAATAAAAATAATGGGTATCCTTTCCATTATAATGATAAAGAAACTAGAAATTATGAGTTAAATGGTTAGGGCTATTGAGACTTGATAAAATTTTGGGATATTTAATAAATAAATAAATAAAAACATTTAATTTATTATATATCACTTATTTTGTAATCAAGAAGGTTACTAATAATATGATCTTTTTAATTTTAGAATAAATTTAAATGTTCATCATCAACATTATCCATGTGATTAATATTGAAAAAAAATATAACCTCCTAACTTTTAGGAACTTCCAAGAGTGGTTTAGATGCCTTCAGGTTGTGCTACACCATGAATGGAAATATTACGTTCTAGAATCCTAAATGATTGATCCTCCTACTAAATAGGCAAGTGATAAAGATTTCCTTTTCTATAAAAAACATTTGAGTGATGCGGTATACATTCAATGATTGATTCTTTCATAGATTTCTAGTGAACTAATGAAGTATCACAAAAACATGGATGTGTATAGAATTCTTGAGAACCTCTGTGATATTTACAAAGAGAGAGATAGATAGGAATAATTTGAGATTTAAAAGGTTATCTTTCAGAGCAATCTTGGAGATGGTGCCCCAGATGGCCCTCATGTAGTCAATATCATTGGATAAATTGAGTTCTTGTAGGTTCTAGGGTTTAAACTCCCTGAAGAACCGGGCACTGACCTTATTATGGCACCACTACCTTAGATATTATCCACCTTTGTTGTGAATTTTAATATGAAAACATTCAGAATTCTCTACTAGATCTTATTACTCTTCTTTACCAAGTAGATAAGGATATGAATTCTTAAAAACCTTCTCTCCTTTTAGAGATCAAATGGAAAGGGAAAGTAAAGATAATTAAGCCCAAATCTTCTTCACCACCTTTCACAAAGAGGAAGATCAAGGGGAAATAAAGGGAACATGATGTTGTCTATTTTTCATGTGGAAAGAAGGGCCACTATATGAAAAAATGCATCCATCCAAATAAGTAAGGGGAAGCTTTAGGTTCCTTTGTTATCAAGTGCAATTTATCTATCTCTACAAATTGGGTATTAGATAAAGATTTTGGTGCTCACATATGTATTAAAATAAATGAACCAAGTAAATTCACAAATATTAACCAAAGATAGGTATATATCTGAGTATCCAATGGAGCTAAACATGTTGTTGTAGCTATTAGGGACTACCGAATGATGTTTAAAACTAAAATAATCTTGGTTTCAAAAGGTTTTTATTTCACACCTTCAGTTACCAAAAACATTATTTATGTATCTAGACTTGAAACAGATGGATTTATTTTCAAATTTATAAATAAATGTTTCTTATTTTAAAGGGATATCAAACATTTATATAATGGTCTTTATGTTTTGGATTACACAAATCAAATAATGGAAATCGATAACGAAGTAACTTCACATGACTCATAACACACCCAACTTTGGAATCACCAGCTAGGTCATGTAAATGAAAAGCGCTTTAATAAATTACATTAAGATGGATATTTAGATTCTTTTGAACAAAAACCACTTGTTTTATATCACGCATGTTTACAAGGAAAAATGACCGAATCCCAACGAAACAAAGGGATATTACCTATACAATCCTTTAGACAAAAAGGTTGTGGTTGATAGACGTCTTACATTTCTTTATGAGGATATTATCTCTAAAATATATAGTGGGAGTGAGATATACTTATATGAAGTCCAGGCTATGGATACAAAAGATTTGGCATAGGAAAATATTCTACAAAGCCCTATGGAAGAAGAAATTGTTCTAGAGATGCAATTACTATTTAGGAGTACTACAGAGGTTAGAGAACCAGAAAAGTATGGTTTTCTAGCCACTGAGTATTTTGACTCATTATTAGTTGATAATAATGATCATCTACCCTATAAGGAAGAATTATGTGCCACAAATATTTCCAAGTGGAAAAAGTCTGTGAATTATGAAATGGATTCCATGTACCCAAACCAAGTATGGATTTTAGTAGACACTCCAGAATATGTAAATCCCACTAGTTGTAAATGGATATTCGATAAGAATCTATACATCGAAGTAAAATCTAGTACCTATAAGGTGTGACTGGTTTCAAATGGGTTTAAATAGCGTCAAGGTATTGACTATGAAAAAACCTTTTCATAAGATTCAATTCTGAAATACATCATAATTCTATCTTCCATTACAGCTTTCCATGATTATGAGATTAAGAAAATGGAATTAAAAACATCCTTCCTTAACAAGAACCTTTAGAAATATTTCTATATGAAACATCCTGAAGGTTTTGTGACTTCAAAAGATTCCAACAAGGTATTAAAGTTACAAAGATCCATTTATGGTTTAAATAATTCAACCTGGCAATGGAACATTTGTTTTGATTATGCCAAAACAAAATTTGGTTTCTTAAATAATGAATGTGATCCATGTGTCTATAAATGGTTTAGTGGGAGTGTGGTTGTTTTATTAATAGTATATATTTATGACATATTACTCATTGGAAATTAAATATCAATCTTACAGTCTATTAAAGCATAGTTGAATAAATACTTCTCTATGAAGGTCTTGGGCAAGACATCATATATTATTGGGATTAAGATCTATCATGATAGATATAATAGATTTATTATCCTAATTCAAAGTGCATACATTGAAAAATACTGAAGTGATTCAATATAGAACAATCCAAAAGTGGATTGTTTCCATCATCACATGGCATTCATCATTCTAGGAAAATGTGTCCTCAAACACATGAGGAAAGAAACAGAATGACAAGGATTCCATATGAATCAGCGATTGGGTCAGTCATGTATGGAATGATATGTACTATTCTAGATATTTCTTATGCATTAAGTGCAGTAGGAAGATAACAAGTTGATCTAGGTGACCGCCATTGGATGTTAGTCAATATTATACTTAAGTATATGAGGAATACTAAGGATATGTTCGTGGTGTATGGAGGATATTAGGAACTAGTCATTAGAGGATATGTAGATACTAGATTCAAAACTAATAAAGATGACATCAAGTCACAAATGGGATACATCTTCACTTTTAATGAAGGTGATGTGAGCTGGAAGAACTCAAAGTTGGCTAGGGTTGCAGATTCTACAGAAAATTCTGATTATATTGCTACTTCTGATGTAGCTAAAGAATTAGTATGGATGTAGAACATCATCCAAGAGCTTTATGTGGTACTTATAAGTAAATTTATTATCAAACTCTACTGAGACAATACTACAGTGGTTTCTATTGAAAAATATCCAAGGTCACATCAACGGACGAAACACATACATCAGAAGTATCATCTCTTGAGGGATTTTTTTCAGAGAGGTGAATTTGTAGTGAGAAGTATCTTCATGGAACACAATGTGGTGGAACCTTTTAATGATGTCTTGACTCATCAGAAACATGACTATCATGTGAGTTCTAGTAGACTAAAGTTCATAGGTATTTGGCTCTACTCCAAGTGGGAGTTTTTTGGATTTTGTGTCTGATGACTAATTGTTTTTACTTTGATTACATAAATATTAAATGTATTGAATATTAATAAAACTTATTATTACATTTTTCTTATATTCATGACTCTAATTTAATAATGTCCTAGAGTATACATCGCATTAATAAGGTTATAGTAGTTCCACATTATGATGAGAACCTTGATGTGCTGTAACAATATTCTCAAATAATGTTATGTGGTTGGATAACGTACTATGATGGGAAACATAGTCCATAGAATGTCATGTGTGATTACTCGTAAGAAAATGAATCTTATACTCTTGGTGTTCACACTTGGTAATCCCCAAGATGGGAGATTATGAGAACAGACTCGCCGATAGGAATTCCTCATGTTTTGGTTTCATTGGATATTCCTATCTACGAGCGTGTGTAATGGTACATAGACTTTAAGATAATTATTAATTTATTTCACAACTCACATATTTAGATATATTTCATAAAACATGAGTTCATGTAAAATTTGGATATATTGGGTGTGTCACAAGTGACATGACATTAATGAATAAGTTAAATAAATATTTCTCCCTTCCATCTTTATGGAAGCTAATATCTCAACCCTTTGATTGGAATAAAACCATCACATTAAATTATATTTCCATGGTGTAACAATGTGTTTATTTTAGATAGTCAAAGAAATAATTATCGATCATATAGGTTAGTGACTTTAATATGAAACCTTATTGATGATATATTGTGAAAAGGGGAATATATTACGTAGTTAGTGTTCATATGTGTTTGTATACATTGCAACGTTAAATTTTTTCTCTTGGGTGCCTTGACACGTTGCTAAACAGTAATATTATACTTTAGGAAATCCTACCTAATTCCAACAAGAAATAATCCTAGAGGGTCACACAATAATTGTTTTCATTTATCTCAATTAAATTCTATTTGATTTTAATTAATGTAATAAATATTATTCTCAAGTACGAGGAATAATTTTATTCAAGTTATATTGATCACATGATTTAAATAAATATTTATTTTCTAGAATGTGAATAAAATATTTACTTTATTTATTGAATATTTTAACAAATATTTATTCACTATATTGTGACTAAAATATTTATTTATGAATAGATTATTTATTAGGTTATTCAAAAAATTCTGAACAAGTTCGAATGGACCAAGACCGAGTCTAGTGATAAATATTAATTAATAAGACCATTACATAATATTTTTTATTGCGCATGTTAGCGCACACCACAAAATAGTAATAATATAATTATTATTATATGGAATGGGGTTTATTAAAGTTAATAAATGTTATTTAATGTCCAATATGTAATTAAACAATATTTTAACTTAAATCCTAACTCTATAAATAGACAAATATGTCTATTGTGTAGTGTATCCAAAATTGAGAATATATAATTGTTGAAAATGATGAATTCTCTCTCAACTCCTCCTTCTACCTCCCTCTAAAGAATGAGAAGTCTATGATATATTTATTCAATACTGAAGAGTGAGCGATGAAGAATAAACAATACAAGACTTTATACTCACCGCACTAGCACCCGGAGATCAATTCATGTTGCTCGGAGATCATAAGATCACGTGTGGACCACCACTAGAGGGATTCTATCCTTGGATACTCATAGAACAACAAAGGTAATCCAAAAGTGTCTTTTCAGACAATCAAAATCCACTAATGAAGAAAGTTACTATGTATAATGACTCGTACTTTACATACATTGATATTACTTCATAATTGAAGTATATTTATTACAACATATAACAAAACCATAACAGGACCATATAGAAATAGTTCCATTAGAAACTAGGAAACATAAACAATTGGTTCATAAAACATCTATATTGTCTCCCATTTATTTCATCATGACTAGAATTCTTTTTGGAATATCATACTTAATACCGTTCTTCCTGACCTGGGGAAAAGAAACATATTAAAGGGTGAGCTCAAATGCTCAGTAAGGGTAAACAAAGGAGATATCAATCATATATAAAATCTGAAAATATTATCATGAATATAAGAAATCATAATATCATGTCCTGGTATGAATAGTAGAAGTGAAATTTTATCCCAATAATCATAACATAAGACATGAAATTTTGTGGCATACACACATAATCATAGAAAATCATTTCATATTAGTCAAGCCTCTTTTCCAAGACCATCATGGCAGACAAAGTCCTTTACTGAAACAAGTTCTCTCCTCGTTCCATCCATGTATCACTGAACAAGATAAAATTTCTATTCTAGCCATGTCTATCCCATGAGATATAAATCTTTACCTAATGCATTGGAGGGATATGTAGGTCCCACCCATCTCATAATTAAATCATTCTTACATGTTCCGCAAAACATAAATCATTAATCATAGAATAACCCATGAAATAAAATGGGATTCTTAAACATCATTCCATCATAATATAATCCATGGGAATTTCATAAAAGTAATTCCTTAATAAACATAATCAAATTAATGTAATAATAGGGATATAAAAACCCCTATTTTATCTTATATGGAAAATAAATTTTATAAAACACTTGAACTTAGTTCTTAAGGAAAATATCATTTATTCTTCAAAAAAAATTTCTTTTCTCAAAATGTCGTGCAATTTTAAAAGAAAAGAATTTAATTGAAAATAAACTTGAAGTATTGTAAAGTAAGATTCATATAAATAATTCTTTATGAAATCATAAAAATTTGTTCATGTCATATAAGTTAAAAAAACATTCTCCTCGTACTTTTTCCAGAAAAGTCAAAAAGTACCGTGTATGGTAAACAAAAGAAATATTCCTTCCATAACACGTAGTACAAGTAAAAAATGGGTAAAAATGAATTTAAAAATAAATATAAAAATATTAAAAAAATTATGAAAACATTGTTTCAAAACAAGTACATGGATGATAAATATATCCCCAGTAAATACTTACGTATAAACAATCTTGGATAAAAATTAGATTGATAAATTATCCATTTCCTTAAGTATGATATGCTTTGTATGTATCTAGACCTCATGTATAATGATTTAAATAATGTTAATTATTTATTATAGACTCATAATAATTTTTATGATAATATTTATCATCATATTTCCATCTTTTTTTTAGTAACATTTCATTGTTACTCGTTCTTCGGGTATTAACTGCTTTATTTACTAATGTATGTTTTGTCAGATAAGTCCTTATTCCTCTTTTTAGGTTATAGTTATAACAATTAAAGCATGGTATTTTTATAATATATATCAAATATATTCATTCAATTCATTTATATAATCATGTTTTACTGAATATTATATAGAACGAATCACATCGCACTATGGAGATGGTAAGCCATACATACGCATGTGTGACGATATCGTTCCCATAATTGTTGAATGGTATTCAAGTGTATAGTGTATAGTATCTCCTATTTCATATCATGTTATAATAATCATATATAGTTATTATTTCCTCCATTATACTCATTCGAGTAAGGTGGTGGTGAAAATATATATTACACCACGGTGTGGAGATGGTAAGTCGTAAGTATGCACGCACAATGATTTTGTTTTTCGTAGGATGGATAGAAGGTGGAATAGGGTTGTTTCGTTTTTATAATAACATATTAGTATATTATTTATACTGATTTTATTAATTTATAATTAAAAAACTAAATAATATGAAGTAGAAGATGAAATAAATTTGAAAGAATCGGTAGAAGAGATTACCTCTTCCTCGACGTGCCTCCTTTAAATTTCCTCTTTAAGAACTAGAGTTGGTCTTTTGAGAATACCAGAACCTATATAATGTAACTAGGAAATTTTATAAGATAAATGGGCAGGGTTTGGCCGAGATTTAAGGCTCAAAATGGAGTGAAGAGGAGAGGGTGGAGGTGCCCTTATATAAGAGTCGAGAGGGGCAATTTAGAAAACTCTCAAAAATATTAATTTATAATAAATTCAATTTTGACTAAAAACGGTCAAAAACTTATTTAATTAAAAGATAATATGATTTTTGTTAGAATACCCATCATCCAATAATATTTAAACAATTTTGTAATATTTTTTTTATCCTTATCTTTTTTTTAACCCTTATTTTACCCTTTTTAATCTTACTGTGATATCATGTTATTTACACATTGTGGGTTAATGTAATTACCATGTCATATAAAACGACCCAAAAAAAGTTATTTATGACTTGTTTAGAATTATATAAACCATTTAGTTGAATATTATATTTTTATGTATTTAATATCATTTAATAAACTATTTTATGTTTTAAGTTATAAAATGTGTCAATTTTGGATATTATTCATAGTTGACATTTTTAAAATTCATAAAAAACATTATTCCTTCTAAAATAAAGAATTAACTCAAATATAATATGTCAATTTCATTTAGAAAATTCGTGTATGACATTACAATAACCAAATTAAATTTTTTAAATATTTATAAAAATATTTATTTAAATATTTCATTAATTAGGTAATCACTGCATCATATTTGTGTCATAAATAATACTATTTATATAAAATATAAAAATTATAAATAAAATACCATGATGTAGGAAATATTTTTTTCTTTCTAATTACTATTTATAATAAAATATATCAGTTATATAACCCTATATTAAAATAGATTTAGTAAAAGTTATATGTTTTGGTTATAAATATATTTACTTTAAATTAATTTTTATAAAATGTCATTTTTACCTCCATGTGAATCCATGGGGTCCCAAAATTGACCCAAGTATTCCCATGGTCAAAAATATTTCATCCAATAGGATTAGTACATGTTTTCGGATAGTATTATATTATTAAATTATTATTATTTTACCCTTATTTACTAGATTTATCCTTTTACCATGGTAAATAAAATAATTACTGAAGTTACTATTCATAATGTCCAAAAAAAAGGTACATATTCAGAAAAATTAGACCTTATGATTCCAAATATGGAATACATTTTTACAAATTCAAAACACAAAAGTTGTAATAATTGATTTAAAATTAATCACATTGTTGAAATGAGAAAATCAGTTTTAAAAGTTAAAACATTGCAAAAGATTGAAATGTTTTTACCTATAAATTCAATGTAAAAGTAATGATAATGAATTAAATTATATTAAATAGTAAAAATATATTATATTTATACTTTAAAACCATTAAATATTATAATTTAACCATATAAATTATCATGATGAAAAAAGTTGTTTTTAATTAAAATTTAGCATATTTTTACTATTCATCAAAACTTGAAAGTTATCAGAAAAATAACATAAATTTTTACAAAGTAAATTTTTATATCTAGCTTCAAAATAAAATGTTTATGTTTTCATATAGAAATTATTAATGTTCTAAAATCTTAATTTAAAATGGGTTCTCCATTCAATGTTATAAAATTGACTATTTTAAAAAAAATAGGTTCTTATACATAAATAGGGCTTTATTCATACCCTGTGACTAAAATATCAATTGGATGAATATAAAAAATATTTTATTAAGTATATAACAAATATATATCATTAATATCATTTCCAAATTTAATTAACTCAAGAAAATATAGATATCTAATTGATTTATATTTTCATAAATAATTAATATCCAAAGAATACATAATGCATTTTCATAAGTTAGTTATAATTATTCCCTATAACCTAATGGTAGGTCTATAATGATAATTTTATATTAAGTTCATCTCACGGTTCATTTTGAACTCATGATTACAAGCAAAGAAAGCTACTGAAGGATAAAAAATCATTTAAAGAAAATATTTTATAAAAACATTCAGATGTTACATTCTACCTATATTAAACTGAATTTCACCCTTGAAATTCATCACTTGGAAATAAAAAAAAAAAGAGGATAGCTCTCCCTCATCATATCCTCAAGTTCCCATGTTGCTTCTTCTAATTGGTGGTTCCTCCATAAAACATTAACCAAGCGAGAGGTCTTGTTTTATAGAACTTTTTCGCTATGATCTAGAATCTCTATCGGTTGTTCTTCATAAGAAAGATATTTCTCCAAAAATACAAATTCTGAGCTTCATAAATGTGAAGGACCAGGTATGTAATTTCTCAGGAGGGATACATGGAACACATCATGAACTTGAGAGATATTCGGTGGAAGTGCCAATTGATAGTCTACCTTACCAACATGATCCATAATTTCAAAAGGATCGATATACCTAGAGATCAGCTTGCCCTTCTTTCCAAATCTCATTACTCTCTTCCAAGGAGATATTCGTAAGAACACCTTATCACCCACTTCAAACTCTAGGTCTTTTCTTTGGTTTTCAGTATAACTTTTTTGTCGACTTTGAGCTGCTCTTATGTGTTGTTGAATAGATCTGACATTTTTTTCCATTTCGTCAACAAGATCAGGTCCTAATAGCTTTCTTTCCATAACTTCATCCCAATATGTTGGAGTTTTGCACTTCTTTACATATAGGGATTCATAAGGAGCCATCTGAATACTGGATTGAAAGCTATTATTGTAAGAAA
The DNA here is from genome assembly GCA_963277665.1 of Viscum album. NCBI lineage: Eukaryota > Viridiplantae > Streptophyta > Magnoliopsida > Santalales > Viscaceae > Viscum > Viscum album. The sequence goes on along the minus strand of OY728139.1, from coordinate 662,002,985 downwards.
ATCCCACAAATGGTATGTGTTGATCCCAACCACCTTTTAAATCCATAGAGAAAGATCTCAACATGTCTTCTAGAGTTTGAATTTTCGTCTCAGACTGATTTTCTGTCTGAGGATGATAAGTAGTGTTCAAACTAAAATCTGTATCTAGTGCATACAAAAGACTTCGCCAGAACTTCAAGGTAAACCTCAGATCCTGATCAGATATAATGGAAAGTGTTACTCTATGCAATCTTACCACTTCCTTTACATATATTTGGGCAATCTGATCAAGAGATAAATCCTCTCTAATATTTATAAAGTGTGCCAACTTCGTAAGGCGATCAAATATAACCCAGATAACATTATTTCCTTTGAATGTTTTGGGAAGTCAGATGATAAAGTCTATAGTAATGTTTTCCCATTTCCATTATGGTATGGGTAATGGTTGTAACATCCCCTTAGACTTCTATCTCTCAACCTTAACTTAATGACAAAATAAGAATTGAGATACATATTCGGCGACATCTCTTTTCATTCCATCCCACCAGAAGTACTCTTTCAGGTCCCTCTATATATTTTTTCTTCCATAGTGAATAGAGAATGAGGAACTATGAACCTCATCTGATAGCTTCTTCTTTTATTCTGGTATGGGAGGAACACAAACTCGATTCCTGAACCTTATTATTTCATCACAATTAAAGTTGAATTTGGGAACATTTCTAACCTTATTTTTTAACTCTACATCTTCCTTATGATCCTCTTTAATCTTCACGTGTATATATGGATGAACATTAATTTGAGAAAGATAAGTTTTCTCCCCTTATGTTATAATTTCAAGATCCATCCTTTGAAAATACATAAATATTGGATCTTTCATGATCCTCATCATGGATAAGATATCATGGTCTTGTCGACTTAATGCAACTACCACCTTGTTTTCTTTCCCAAGGTGGTAATGTATTGAGCAGTCATAATCTTTAATCAACTCCAACCATATTCTTTGGCACATATTCAGCTCCTTTTTTGTGAAAATATACTTTAAAATTTTATGATTAGTATAAATATCACACCTTTCACCATAAAGATAATTTCTCCATATCTTTAATGAAAATATTACCACAGCTAACTCTAAATCATGAGTTGGGTAATTTTTCTCATGGATTTTCAACTATCGTGAGGCATAAGCTATCACCATATCATTTTTAATGAGAACAAACCACACCCCTTCTAGAATATATCCCTGTAGATCACAAACATTTCTCCACTACATGACAGTGTGAGAACAGGTGCACCAGATAAACTTCTTTTTATCTCTTTTAAATTCTCTTTACATTCCTCCATCCAAACAAACTTAACTCCTTTCTGAGTCAACTTGGTGAGTGTATTAGATAATCATGAAAAATCTTTCACAACATGTCAATAATATCCAGCCAAACCAAGAAAACATCAGATCTCAGTTATTGTTGTTGGTCTCGACCATCTTTCAATAACCTTTGTTTATGATGGATCCACAGATATCCCCTCTCTTGAGATTATGCGACAAAAAATTGAAGCTTTTTGAAACCGAAATTCACACTTGGTAAATTGTTCATAAAGCTTATCCTTTCTCAGGGTATTCAGTACAATTCTCAAGTGATCTTCATGTTCTTCCTTACTCTTTGAATAGAAAATAATATAATCTATAAATACTACCACAAACTAATCATGATATTCTCTAAAAACTTTATTCATTAGAGCCATGAAGATAGTATGGGAATTAGTAAGACCAAAAGGAATCACTATAGATTAGTAGTTTACATACCTTTTACAGAATGTCATCTTTGGTATATCCTCCTTTTTTACCCTTAATTGATTATACTCTAAACAAAGATCAATCTTGGAGAATTATTGAGCTCTTCATAGTTGGTCAAATAATTCATCAATGCGAGGAAGAAGATATTTTTTCCTGATAGTGATCTTGTTAAGTTCTCGATAATCAATGCAGAGTCTCATTGATCCATCTTTCTTCCTAACAAACAGAACAGGTTCTCCCTAAGGTGATACACTAGGGTGTATGAATCCCTTATCAATATTCTCTTGGAGTTGCTTCTTTAATTCCTGCAACTCAATTTGGGACATTCTATAAGGTGTCTTTGAAATAGGCATAGCACCCGGTATGAGGTATATTGAAAACTCAACTTCAAAATTTGGTGGAAGACCTGACAATTCTTCCATAAAGACATCATCAAACTCTCGTAAAATTGGTGTATTCTTAATTGTGGGTTTCTCCCCAACCATTCGAGATAAATAATCTTCATTTATTGGAATCAAGACCCATAAGATTGAAGAAATTTCCACCGGAAGTTTATATTCATCCTTTCACCGATAGATGATCATAGATTGATCTGGAATATGAAATGTGGAATCCCTTCTTTTTGAAATTGATATGAGATCCATATAAATAAATCCAATCCATGCCAAGAATCACATAAAATTCCACTATAGGAAGGATCACAATATTTGTAGGAGTAACTATCCCAAAAACTTCAATTAGAGAAGAATTATAAACTTTTGATGTGACCCTTGTGCCGTTAGGAGTTATCACAACTAACTCAATATCTAATTGTTGAGGTAATTTGGAAATACCCTTATAAAATTCTTTAGAAATAAAAGAATGGGTGGATCCAGAATCAAATAAAAAAATTTCTAATTTAGAGTGGATAGTAAGTGTACCTTTCACCACTTCATTATCGTACTCCATGTCATCGATAGTAATTTCATGTGAATTTCCCTTGTCTTTGACCATAAGAGTTATTTATGTCGATCATCATCAATAATGCTTGGATCAGGACATTGATTCACATAATTCCCCATTTCCTAGCACGTGTAACATTGAACTGTAGGAGGTTCATTCTGTGTAGCCTTTGCATTGTTCATATCATTAGACACTTTTTTCCCATCACTTCGGCATTCAATTTCCCAACGACCTCTTTTCCACACTTAAAACATTTACTATTTCATTTAAGACAATTCCCTCCATATTTCTTTATACACTTTGAGCATAAGGGAAAAATAATATTATTTTCAGTGTGGTCTTTAGATTTTCCTTTGAATTCCATTTTCATCTTCTTATCAAACCCATATGACTGATGGGTTACTCTAATATACATCTCAACCTTGAGAGCACATTGAACAATTTCCACATAGCTATTGAAGTCCCTTATTGTTAATTCCCTTCAGATACTTTGTTTTAAGCCACTAAAGAATCAATCAATCATACTCTCAGGTTGGATAATAATTCCCAAAGCGTACCTTGCAAGTCTTGTAAAATTTTCTTTGTAGGTACCAACAGATTCATCATCCTTTGGCTTAAGTTCAAGGAACTCCTTATCCATCTTTGTACAAAGAATATGAAGAAAGTACTTATTGAAAAATAGTTTCTTGAACTCATCCCATTATATGGACTCAATTTCATCCCTTTGCCTTGTATTCTTGATAATATTCCACTATTTATTATCTTCACCTTCCAAACTATGTACTACTAAGATGAATTTATCATGTTCATAACATTGTAGAACTGAAAATATCATTTCAGTGGTACTGATCCATTGTTCATCCACTAATGGATCAGAAGACCTGTTGAATGAAAGTGGACGCTGCCTCATGAAGGATTCAACAGAATTTTGCTCCTTCCTTTGCTCGTTTGGAAGTCCTTCACGATTCATATCTTGAGAAAGTTGTGTGATTATGGCTGAAAGATATTGCATTCCATCTCTCATAACATCTGTTTGCTCAGGGGGACAATCATTACATTGCTCGTCGCATTCAACATTAATGTGGTTCCTTCAGGTTCCATCCATTAACTAAAACAAAGAATAATAGTGTGATAAACACTAATCATAACAGGAAAACCACATAATCAAGAATAAAATTTAAATTTAGCACACTTTAGCACACTTTAGGTTTTATCATAGGTTATTCATGGTCATTTCTAAAACACTAGGATTGTATCCTATACTTAGACATGTATTTATGGTTCTAACTAAGTCTTTCTCATCCTAATTTCCAAACGTTACCTATACATTTCCTCTGATAACAACTATAATGACCCATACTTTACATACATTGATATTACTTCAGAATTGAATTATATTTATTACAACATATAACAAAACCATAACAAGACCGTATAGTTATAGTGTCTTTATAAACTGGGAAACATAAACAACTGGTTCATAAAACATCTATATTGTCCCCAATTTATTTAATCATGACTAGGAACCTTTTTGGAATATAATACTTAATACCCTTCTTCTTGGCCTGGGGAAAATAAAAATAGAAAGCGGTAAGCTCAAATGCTCATTAAGGGTAAACAAAGGAGATATCAATCATATATAACATTTGAAAATATTATCCTACATATAAGAGATCGTAATATAATGTCATGGGATGAATTGTAGAAGTGATACATAATCCCAATAATAATAACATAATACATGAACTTTTTGGCATACACACTTAAGCATATAAAATCATTTCATATTAGTTAAGGCCCTTTTCCAAGATCATCATAGTGGAAAAAGTCCTTTACTGAACTGAGTTCTCTCCTCATTCCATCCATGTATCACTGAACCAGATTAACTTTTCATTCTAGCCATGTCTATCTCATGAGATATAAATATTTACCCAATTAATTGGAGGGAGATATAGGTCACACCCATCTCATGATGAAATCATTCTTACATGTTCCACAAAACATAAATCATTCATTATAGAATAACCCATGAAATAAAATGGGGTTCTTAAACGTCATTCCATCATAACATAATCCATAGAATATTCATAAAAATAATTCCATCATAATAATAATCAAATAAAATTAATAATATTAATAGAAACATAACCTTATGTCATATTATATGGAAAATAAATTTGATAAAATACTTTAACTTAGTTCTTGAGAAAAATTTCCTTTCTTCTTCAAAAATGTTTTCTTTTCTCAAAAATTCCTGTAATTTTAAAACAGAAGAATTTAATTGAAAATAAACTTCAAATATTTTAAAATAATATTTGGGGAAATAATTCTTTATGAAAGCATAAAAATATTTCCATTCCGTATAAGTTAAAAAAACATTCTCCTCGTACTTATGCCGGAAAAGTCAAAACATACCTCGTATGGTAAATCAAAGAAAAGTTCATTACATACCACGTAGTAAAAGTAAAAAATGGGTAAAAATTACTTTAAAAATAAATAGAACAATATTAAAAAATTTATGAAAACATTGTTAGAAAACATGGACATAGATGATAAATATATCCCCAATAAATACTTACGTATAAACAATCTTGGATAAAAATGAGATTAAAAAATTATCCCTTATCTTAAGTCTCATATGATTCATATGTATCCAAACCTCATTTATAATGATTTAGATAATTTTACCGATTTATTTCAGAATCAGAATCATTTTTAAGATAACATTTATGATCATATTTTCATCCATTTGTTAGTAACCTTTCATTGTTACTCATTATTCGGGTATTAACTGCTTTATGTACTTATGTATGTTTTGTCAGATAAGTCCTTATTCCTATTTTTAGGTTATAGTTATAACATTTAAAGCATGGTATTATTATAATATATATCATATTTGTTGATTAAATTCATTTATATAATCATGGTTTAATGAAGATTATGTATAACGAATCACATCACACCGTGGAGACGGTAAGTCGTACGTATGCACGCGTGACGATATCATTCCCATAATTGTTGAATGGTATTGAAGTGGATGGTGGATAGTATTTCATTATTAGTATCATGTTATAATAATAATATATAGTTTTTATTTCCACCATTATACCCATCCAAGTAAGGTGGTGGTGAAAAACATATTACACCACGACTTGGAGACGGTAAGTTGTACGTACGCACGTGCGGTAATTTCATTTTTCATAGGTTGGATAGAAGTTGAAATATGGTTGTTTCATATTTATAATAGAATATAATTATATTATTGGTGTTCATGTTATTACATTATAATGAAACAACTAAATAAGATTAAGTCTAAGAAGAAATAAATTTGAAAGAATCGGTAGAAGAGATTACATCTTCATCGACACGCCTCTAAATTTCCTCTTTAGGAACTAGATTTGGTATTTTGAAAAGAATAGAGCCTCTAAAATGTAAATAGGGAATTTTAAAATATAAATGGGCAGGGTTTTTTTGATCTTGAAGGCTCAAAATTGAGTGAAGAGGAGTGGGAGGAGGTTCCCTTTTATAAGAGAGGAGAGGGGCACTTTAGGAAACTCTCAAAAATATTAATTTATAATAAATTCAATTTCACCTAAAAATGGTGAAAAACTTATTTAATTAAAATATAATAATATTTTTGTTCTAATACCCATCATCCAATAATATTTAGACAAGTTTAGAATATTTGTTTATCCTTATCTTTTTGGTTTAACCCTTATTTTATCCTTTTTTTAATCTTACAGTAATATCATGTTATTTACACATTGTTGGTTAATGTAATTACCATATAATGTCCAATGACCCAAAAAAAAGTTATTTATGACATTTTTTGACTTATATAAACCATTTTCCCTGAATATTATATTTTTAGTAATTTAATATCATATAATAAACTATTTTATGTTTTAAGTTATAAATTGTGTCAATTTTGGACACCATTCATACTTGACTTTTTATAAATTCATAAAAAATTTATTCCATTGAAAATAAGGAATTAATTCAAATATAATATGTCAATATAAACCATAAAAATTGTGTATGGAATCAAAATAACAAAATTAAATTGGTTTTAATATTTATAAATTCATTTATTTAAATACTTGATTAATGAGGTAATCACAACATCATATTTGTGTCATAAATAATACTATTTATATAATCTCTAAAAATTATAAATAAAATACCATTATGTAGGAAATATTTTTAGATTTATAAGTACTATTTATAAGTAAATCGATCAGTTATATAACCCTATATTAAAATTGATTTAGTAAAAGTTATATGTTTAGGTTATAAATATCCTTAATTTAAATTAATTTTTATAAAATTTCATTTTCAAATCCATGTAAATCCATGGGGTCCCAAAATCTACCCAATAATGCCAATAGTCAGAAATATTTCATCCAATAGGATTAGGACACGTTTTAGGATAGTATTATATTATTAAATTATTATTATTTTACCCTTATTGACTAGATTTAACCTTTAACGATGGTAAATAAAATAATAACTAAAGTTATTACTCATAATGTCCAAAAATAAAAGGTACATATTCAAACAATTTGGACCATCTTATTCCAAATATGGAATAAATTTCTCCAAATTCAAAACACATAAGTTACAGTAATTGATTTAAAATTAATCTCATTGTTGAATTGAGAAAATGGGTTTTAAAAGTTAAAACATTGCAAAAGATTGAAAATTTTTTTCCTATGACTTCAATGTAAAATTAATGATGATGAATTAAATTATATTAAATGGTAAAAAATATTCTATTTATACTTTAAAACCATTCAATATTATAATTTTACTATATAAATTATCTCTATGGAAAAAGTTATTTTTAATTAAAATTTAGCGTATTTTTCTTATTCATCAAAACATGAAAGTTATCAGAAAAATATCAGAAATTTTTTCAAAGTAAATTTTTATATCCCATTTGAAAATATAATTTTTATGTTATCATATAGAAATTATTAATGTTCCAAAATATTAATTTAAAATTGGTTCTCCATTCAAATTTATAACATTGACATTTAAAAAAAAGAAAAATAGGTTCTTATACATAAATAGGGTTTTATTCATACCATATGACTAAAATATCAATTGGGTGAATATAAAAAAATATTTTTTTAAGTATATAACATATATATATCATTAATATCATTACAAAATGTAATTAACTCAATAAAATACAAATATATAATTGATTTATATTTTTTATAAATAATTAATAGCCAAAGAATTAATAATGAATTTTCATAAGTTAGTTATAATTATTTACGCTAACCTAATGGCTAGGATATAATGGTAATTTTATATTAAGGTAATCTCATGGTTATTTTAAACTCGCGATTGTGTGCAGAGAAAGCTATTGAAGGATAAAAAATATTTAAATAAAATATTTCATAAAAACATTCGGGTGTTACACTATGTCTAGGTATTTATTTATTTAAATATTAAATAAATTAATTATGAATTTAACTTGAATTATCCTAAATCTTGGTTTTGGAAAATGATTATTAAAATAAATTTTAATATATCACCCACCTATGAACTCTAACACTACACCTAGAACCATCATAATTAAATTTAAGAAAATAATTACTCCACTATGGTATATGTTATCCTCTGAAGTCATCCAAAGGTGAAAGTTATATACAAATATCATCCTCATCAACTTCATATCCAAATTAGTGGTTATTGAATTTTGCTTCTTGAGACTCATCCTCCATATCTTATGGACTTTCAACTAAGTTTCTTGAACTAATCTAAGAAGTATTCATCCCTGGGATGAATAATGCTCAGAGTATTTCAAGTAATATAAAAGAGATGGGGGTTGTTTCTCAAGAAACAAATTAAAATAATAACTATTTTGGAGATGAAGCTAATGAGGATAATAGTTGTACTCCATTGTGTTCTCTAAAAGGGGAAATGGCTCCCATTTGTGAGAATTACACCATTGGGACTAGTTATTAACACACGGACTATTTAAGGTGAAATTTCTGGGGCATACATGTTCTTGTTTGTGATACAAGGGGTCTCATCGAGGATATTTTGTGATATATGAATCCTTGGGGCCTCTATGAATTCTATATTTATAGGAGGAATCCCACTTTTAATAATTTCAATCCTTTAACTAAGACTTGTCCTACCTCTATTAAAATAGTCCATCAATTATTTCTTAAATCCCTTGAATAAATGAAAATATAATATATGCAATTATGTAGTAATAATAAACTCAAGGATGATAAACAGGAATAATAAAATTTCAATCCATTAACTAGAATATATAAATAATGTATTGATAAAATATTTTAATAAATAAAGAGTTATTCCATATACATTGATGGTAATCAGAGATTCCTAAGGGTGGAACCAATACATGTAGACATAAAATGAGGAATACCTAAAAATTGATTCTAATAATTATTCCAACATATTTAAAATTTGATAAACATTATTCTATTTTTTGAAACAAGTGATGAAACAACCTAAGTAATTATTTCATTTAATATTAATGGTATATCAAATATCATTAATCTCTATAAATTTTCTTAATAAATATTTTCACCTTAATAGAAGATATTTTATTGAATAAGGATACTTATTGAATCTGTAAATATTCTAGGGTTATTGAATATTCCTCTCTATAGACATACTCATGAAGAATAATATATAATAATATAACAAAACATTAGTCAAAAAAATAAAAAAAACAATGAAAAAATATAAAAAATTTAAAAAATCAGTCACATTATAATGGATCAATATTAAATATGGAGTAAGCCAAAAATAATATACATGTAAATAGTGGTAAATAAAGCATATGTAATCTTGTGAAATTCCAATACATCTTGTGAGGTGAATCTAAACAAAATTGGTGATAAATATTTATAAAAAACCACTACATGGTACCAACAAGGCCATAACACTTGATACTACTACTAATTTTCAATGAAAAACTTCTTTCTTTAAATATTATTCAAAATAAAAAAGTGATAATAAAAGTAATTTTAAAAAGATACAAACGCTCCTCAAAGTCATAATTTTAAAAAACACACATTAATATTCTCTCTTGGAATTCATTTTTGAAGACAAGAAAAATTTATCGTCTACTTTATTGAATGAATCGTATCTATATTTCATATCACTACATAATTACATATATACTTGAAATAATGCATTAATGTATATATAGATAGATTTAAAAATGCACATATATATATATATATATGGATGTTCATATAGGATATTAAGAAAAAAAATAGATAAAATTTAAGACACTTAACATAAAATAAAAAACTCAATTTAATACCACTGAAGATTCAAAATAGAAAAAACCCAAATAACCGCACCTAAACTTCAAGAAATAATTACATGAAATCCATTTTGATTTATTAAATAAAAACCATGGGTGGAATTTTAACAAACACTTTGTGTGTGTTATTTCTATGGAAGTAAGTTCAAAATATTTAAGCTTAATACGCTATAAGGATGAAATTGGTGTGTGAAATTCTTAATACGCCACAAGGCAGTAGAAAATCCATTAACCAAAAAAATCCTAAAACCTAGACCCAAAACCATATACCTGAATCCCTAATCTCTAAACCCCAATACCTAAAAGTTGAAACATAAACCCAAAAACATATTACCTATACCCTAATCTCAAAATTCTAAACTCAAGGGCCAATACAAACCCAAAATCATAGAAACCCCCAATTAAAAATTCTTTTTAGAAGGGAATCTATTTATGGATAAAGAATAGAAAGAGATAGAGATCAAAAAAATTAAAAAATATATCACCAAACAAGTAACAAACGAGTGAGGAGGGGAAAATAACATACCTTGGATCAAAGCTTTGAATCGTTTGAGAGAAATTAGAGATATCACCGAACCTTGGATTCGTTTGATCCTTGGATTCATTCAACCCTTGAATCATTCAATCATTATATTTGAGCCATGGAATTGTTTCACCCTTTATTCGAGCCTTTATTCAAGCTTGGATTCGATAAGGAGTGTATGTAGCAGGTGGCTTCAGTGAAAATATTCAGATATCATGATTGATTTGTGACTGATTAGGGTTATTTAAATAGATCGGGGACACTTTTATGAGCACTTCCATAAAAGTGCTGATAAAATTTTCTTTTATCAGTGCTAAATCAATAAGTGCTAATAATAGGCATCTTTATCAATGTTAAAACTTTATCTCTAATAAAAGATTTATTATAATAATTATAAATAATTTTTTTTGTAAATATATCTATATAATTATATATATAATAAATAGAGTAAATATATTCATTATTTAAATATATGTATTATAATTTTTTATTTATTTAAATATATAATTATTTATTTATAACTATATAAATACTTTTAAAAAATAATATTTAAATATTTAAATATTTATATCATTATATATATTTATATAATTATATATATAATAAATATATATAAATATAAATATAAATATAAATAAATTAAATATATTCATTATTTATATATATTTTTTATAATTTTATAATTATTTAAATATATATAATTTTTTATTAATAATTATATCAATAAATTTTTAAAAATAATCTTTATGTATTTATAAATATAAATATAAAAATACAATAAACATACATTTATAAATATATTTATATATAAATAATTATTTACTAATATATTGATTTATAAATTTTTATTTACAAATATATTTTTAACATTATTAATGAATATATAGTCTTAAATTCATGCATTTAAAAATGAGTAGAATTGAATAATTAAAAATGAGTACACTTTAACAATATTTAAAACATGGATAAGTTGTATTAATTAAAAATAAATTATGAAAAATATGGATATAAATTGAAATAAAGATGAATACATATTAAAAATATTAAAACATGGTGTATATATAAATATAAGAAAAAATGATTCAATCTAAAAATAATAACAAAATAAAAAATATTAAAATTAAATTAACATCTAACTATAGTAATATTAAAAATAAATAAATAAAAATTAATAATTAAAGACAGAATATATTAAATGTATCATGTTATAATGAAATTCTAAAATGAAATACTAAAATTTAAATAAATTACAAAATTATTAGGTGAAAATGTTTATATATAAGATTTCATTAATTACATAAATAATTTTGTGTGTGATAAATACATTAATTATATATATGTATGTGAAGTCAGTGTAACACGTTTTTGATATATGTTAAATTGAAAAAATCAAACAACATTCAATTATGTCCATTACTAGATGCAATTAGTCAGTATTTTTAATTAATATTATTTTTTAATTATAAACCATTGTTCACTAAATATATGACTTATTTAATGTAAAGTATAAATATTTTGTATTATATAAATCATATTTTAGGAAATATATATGGATATATTTCTATATTAATTATATTAATGAATAATTATGTATAAAAACCATTCAATATGAATAAGACATTAATATGTTATAAATTATAACATTTTATTCATTTTCTATATTTATATATAATATATATTATTTATTATTATTTATAATTATTATATATATATATATTAAACTTATTCATTTTTTATTAATTATTTTTTAATTAATTATTTTTTTAATAATTTTTTCATTTTTTCATTTTTAATTTTTTGTTTAATTATTACAAATTATTAAAAAAATTGTTTAATTATGAAAATTTATTCATTTTTATCAATATTTATTTAATTAATAAAATGTTTTAATATTTTTCTTAATTTACTTTTTTTTCTCATTATCTCATTTTATTCATTTTATATATCTCTATATTTAATATATACTATTTATTAGTATTTATAATTTATATATATATATAATAAATTTAATCATTTTTATCAATAATTATTTAATTAATAAAAATTTAGTACTTTTTTTAATTTAATTATTTTTATTTTTTATTTTTTTAATTATTTCATTTTATTTAAGACCTTTATCAATGATAAAAAATGCTGATAAAGGAGACTCTTTATCAGCACTAAAAATAAAGCAGAAATAAAGGGTACCTTATATCAGCAATAACAATAAAGCATTGATAAAAGGAACCCTTCATCAATGCTAAAAAAATCATTGAAAAAGGGTATCATTTATTAGTACTAGAAAAAACACTAATAAAGTATAGACTTTAACAACGCTAAAAAAAGCGTTGATAAAATATCCCCTTTATCAACGCTTTTTTTAGTGTTGCTAAAGACCATCGCTATTAAAGGCCTTTTTTGTCGTAGTGATTATTCATTAAAAGTAATTTTACTTAAATAAACGATATTATATGAAATATATACATTTTATATTTATATTCTATTGTGTAAACAATTTACATAATCTAAATATCACATATTTATATTATTTAAACCATGATCATATCAATTATTAAAACATATTTTCATGTAGTACAAATAATTTCTTAAATAGGGCCTTGAATGTGAAGAATTAAAATTTTTTGTTATCAATAATTCATAATATTATATACACAAACTCTTTTATATATTTTCCTTATTTAGTAATTTACAACCATTTTATAAATTAATATTTATTATTTTCATATAAACCATTTATATCTAAATTATATGTTATATCATATAATTTTTAAAGGGTACTTCAATATTAATAATTAATATTTCTAAATATTTATTTATTAAATTTTTTATCAGAATTTAACTAATTACTTATAGATCATTTATAATTTATTAATTTATAAACACCTTCATAAATTAATAAGTATCCTAAAATACCTTTTATTATGATTTGTGAACAATTTGTAAACCACTTATATCAATTCTTAATTGAAATATTAAAAAAATCTTAGTATATGTGAGAATAATGTCACACATCTTCCTACCACTTCCTATGATATACCATCTCATGTAAGGATTCAAGGTTCCAGGGCACAATAGAATCATTCAGTCTCATTCACAAAAATGGTTTTTCATCGATTTCTTCATATTTCTCCTCAAAACAAGACAAATAGAAACCCTATAATCTACAAGACATGATCTTTCCCATATAATTTATAATTAATTTATATAGATAAGGAATATTGTTACTTACAATATTCATTATCGATTTGGTTGACCTCGTTTTGTCATATTGTCGTTACGTCAAAGTAACCAAGTGTAGAATCCTTCTAGTGGTATCCACATGTGCTCTACAAAACTCATAACATTGTTGTAGAATCTTTAGAACCAGAACAGTTGATTATCATCATTTTTTATGTTCATTATTAATTGGAACAAGAATCTCTTATAATCTTGAAGGATTATTCTTATTCTCTTGGGGACTTGAGAGGGAGGGGAGGATTGAAGCTCTCAGTTCTTGAGAGAAATGTAAAGGAAGTTATATCTAGGGTTGAGATAATTTTAAAGAGTGGATTTATTATGCACAATAATGTCTCCTCCCCTAGAAATGATATAAATAGGTTTATATAGCTAGGTTAAATAATTGATAAATGAACCTAGGCCCTTATCCAATCTCTTATCTTTAGCTAACCTCATGTAAATTATTATTATTATTATTATTATTATTATTATTATTATTATTATTTATTTAATGAGTTCATGTCCCATGGATGATAAAAATATCATTTCTTAAATAAATTAAAAAATATTTATTTAAATGATATTTAATATATCATTCCCACTTTACCCTTAACTTGATATGTCTTTCCTTATCAGAATTTATTGAACCTTCAACAATAACTATTTATTTAAATAAATAAATATCATTGTGTTGTTCATTCAATAATAATAACATGATCAACATAACCTGAATAAATATTATTCCTTGGAAATTGAGAATTTGTTTATTCAAATATTAAATTCAAATATAATTTAACTGAGGTTCTGGATACACTTAGTATTGGTGGTTCTTGGCACGACTGAAGTGCCTATTAGGCATGCCCAACTTAGCCTTTTGTCATAATCGATGATTATTATGAGATATACATGAAGTATAAAATTGTTTCCAATGGAATTTACTCAAGGATTAATTGATGAAATAATTTTTTAACAAAAAACATAGGATCATCACATGATGATTTATAATTAATTTAAGAAGTTAATGAATTAACTTTTGATGAATTATTTATTCATTGATTAATATAAAAATGTATCTACATGATACCATATTTTTGTCATAGAAATAAAGTATATATTTCCTCTAGTGGTGATCCACATGTGCTCCGTGAATCACCAAGAATCACTATAGAAATATCTAATTTCTAGCACAGGGGATCCAAATGCTTGCATTGTTCGTCTTTGACCTCAATGAGAATTGCTTTGAAAGACTCTCCTAGTTATCCCTAGAATTAAGAGGGATGTAGAAGGATCAGTCTCTATTCTTGAGAATGTTCTTGAAAAGGATCTCTCTAGGTATTGATAAGATTCTCTAGATATCAGTGTGCATAGCAAAACAAATGGCTAGAGCAAGGGTTGGAAATAATACAATTGAGATTAAATTGAGATAAGGATAGAAAATTATAATTTCACATAGTCTCTTACTAATTTCTAAATCCCCAGTGAACCCCATATCCAAATGAAAATATTATTATTTTTTCCTTGATATATGAAAAATTCAATGATTAATTATATATAATTTCTTGATTAATTTTTTAAAAAAATTATTTAATTAATATTTAACATATTATTTCTCCCTAGACCTATTAAACATGGTATTATATCTCTCTGTGATATTTATCATTACTTGAATGATGGCTATTTATTTTATAAATAAATATCAATATATTATTCACAAATAAATAAATAAATATTATGTTTACTAAATATAAAATAAATATTTATTAAATAATCTACTCAGGAATATTCTCTTGAATAACCAGTAACTTAATATATGCGATCAAGAAAACATGAATAATTATTAAAAAATATTTTGTAATAATATTTATAAAATATGTCAAATAATAATAGTATTTAACTCGGGCTATGGATACACTTTGTGTGTGATCCTCTAAGACTCTTTCTCAGTGGTATTAAGAAGGGCCACCCAAAGCCTAAGGTTAGCATCTAGTAACACACCAAGCCACCCAAAGATAAATAATCTAATGAAATAATGATATAAAACCTCCTATGAATTCTTACTATGTAATATAATAACTTTATCACACTATATATAATCAAGAAGGTTGAATGATGGTGTCATATACCTTTATGATTGATGTCTCTTTCTATGATTTTATGGAAATGAACCCTCTCATAGAACACCAGGGAAAGGAATTATTTAGGTTGTTACACTCCTATTAAAGGGCCTCAAATATCTACTTCCATTAAAGAATGTAAGTTAAAAACCCTTTCTCTCATTATTCATTAAAGCAATATCACTCATGATGCACCCAATGTATCCTACTTCACCATGAAAATATGTTATCATGGTTTTTTTCAATATATAAAAGTACATTACTGATGATATAAATTAATAATAATCTGAAATTATAATTATCCATACACATGTCCATAGATAGGGGCATCCAATTATATATATAAACTTGGATTTCCTCCTAGTGGTTTGTGTTCTCATAATCTCTTGCACTAGAAATTACAAAGGGCATGAACTATGAAAAAGTGCCTCAATGTCCTAGAGTCTCCACCCCTGATAGAATGTATAATTTTCATCCCATAAATTTATATCATCCAACTATAGAATATATATTTTTAAGAATATTTTTTTTGGAACATCTATGTTCTCATCATATTGTGAAACTTTTATGACCATTCAGTGTGAAAGTTACTCTTAGGATATCATCACAAACTACATCACGGAGAAGAATAATCATGATATGATAAGAATTTTATTTATATTCAAAACAATGAATATAGATAATCATAAAGTACATAGAATTTGGTTCTTGGAAACCAGATCTCGTAGACTCCCACTTGAACTAGAGCCAACTTATAACAACCTTTAATTCACTAGTTATCACATGATTCTCATGTTTCTCCAGAGATAAGGCTTTAGTCAAGGGGTCCACCATATTCTCATATGTGGAAACTCTTAGAGCTTCAAATTCACCCATTTGAGTAAAATCCCTCAAGAGTTGATACTTCCATTGTATGTTCTTTATCCATTAGTGTAACCTTATCTCCATTAAAAGAGACATTGTTGTAGTATTATCATAGTATAATGTGATAGGCTCATCAATACTAAGAAACAAATCAAGCCCTCTGGAATATTTATATATACAACTAGCTTCTTTGGAAACATCATAAGTTTCTATACACTTTAAATACGCTATAGAATCAACAACAACTAGCTTGTTTAAACTCTTCCAACTCAAATATCCTTCATTAAGACAAAAGAAATATCCTAACGATGACTTAACATCATTCTGATCTATTTGAAAGCTAGAATCAATAAAACTTTTTGAAAACTATTTATGATAACACTCTGAGAGGGGAGTGTATTGTGGTATTTAATATTAAAAAAATTATTTCTTAGATGAGGATCTTGTTCTCTCACCTTGAATAACACTTTGATTTCTCTCTACATTTTCCCTCAATGAGTGATGAAATTAGTGAACAATAAAATGGATTTTACTTGGATTACCCACACTGGGATACATCCCAAGAGTGTGCATGGTAATGAGCCTATATACAAAATTCACTAAAATATCACTACTTAATGTATAATTCCAAGAAGCCTCACTATCCATCTTGGTTCACCACCATGAATAGTTGGATAACTCACTAATCTCATTCAACAAGGAACTCACTGCTCCATCTATTGATCCTTTACTTCTTCATATGAATATGATGAAAATATCCACCAATTATAGTGCTTCTCTTAACCATAAATAATGTTGACTACCAATGATAATTGGAATCCTAAAAAAACTCCTTCTTTAACCTTCACCTATCTAGATATAATTTGAAGAAACCTTTTAAAACTATTATCCTGGAAATCGTTCTACATTATTTCTCTATTTTTCTACACATCACCATGCTTCCACTTTTTATATTAGTACAATATCTAGAGTTGATTATTTTATCTCTAATATTGTGCCAAGAATCCCTTGTATTTATTGGGGGTACGCGTTCACCATAAAATATAAATTATTCCATGGTTTTTTCAAACTATAACTCCCCCTAACTTAAAATAGTCAGTAGACTAAAACAACTTTGTTGTGGAATAGCCATATATTATATGGAATAATATCACTCAATTAACATATACCATGGAATGCTCCCTTATCATTGTATCACATATATCACTTCTATGAACTTCTTATGGTGTGGAAAATAGTACTGTAGTGTAGAGCCTTTCGGTTGACCAATTCCACTTCTCCAAATGAAATCAATCCTATTTAACCCCTAATCTTAATTTCTTTTCACAGCTATAGTTGTGGCATGGTCCAGATAATTACAATGCAGAGTTTTGTAATAATGAGAAAGATAAATTATTTACTTCATCCAATTTTTTACCCTCCATGTTATAATGTGTTGTTATGGTGTGGACACCATCATGCCCAAAAGAGATATGGTGTATCCCTATTCACTGCAATGTGGGTACCTCAAAATTTCTAGATTCACTAAATTACCTCACCCATGCATGTATCTTTTTGTCGCTTAGATTATGGTGTAGCCTCTTTATGAATACTTCCTTTATGGTATAATTTTGGTGACTATAGAATGGTCCCATGTGAAAAAGTTATACAACACATGGATCATGGGCTATGGTGTATCCTCCCACTCGACTTCCTTATTTACCTTGTCTAAAAACACAACAAATGCACACTCCAAAGGGATGTTAGCTAAAAATATCCCCCTTTTGGTTTGTTGAAAATTCTCTAAACATTATAACCACTTTTAGAAAGTGTATCAAAGATCCACTAATCATCAATTCTAAGCCCATGTGAGAAATACTCTATGTGAGAAATAATAATTTAATGAATAGTTTGTCATGACTACCTTTGAATCATTTAAAAACCCACAATGCTCCCCTTAATTTTTTAGTGACATAATCTCCTCTTATCTTTTTTTCTCCCCTGTCAAAAACACTTGGATATTTATCACCCTTTGGAAGAAAACCTAAATTGGTCACTTCTCTAAAGAGTTCTAAATATGGGAATAGAAATCCAAGAAAAATTAAGTCAGAAAATATACCTTGTTTTTCAAAGAAACTATGGGGAGTGGGGATCCTTCCCATAATAAATTAAGTAGATAGAGATTTTTAGACCCCAATATCAAATTGATACTTCTCAAACATCACTTTGGGTATTTCATTTTTCATGATATCAACAACTTGATATTTAGTTAATACATATTCTAAAATAATGATACCTTACTCCACCTTATCCTTTAGGAAGTGATATTTTATCGCAATGCTCTTGGTCCATGAATGTCGGATATTATTTTTGATAAAAATGATTTCACTTGATTTTTCACAGATAATCGGAATAGGATAAATCAATTCAACACCCACATAATCAAATTGTTGTTTCAACCATAAAAATCGGCTACAATCTGGAGTGACAACAATGTACTCAACCTCTAAGGTGATCAAAGATATGAAATCATTCTTCTATATTTTCCATGATATACATAAACTTATAAGATAAAAAGAACCAAAATAAGTTTATTTTTTATCATCTACTGAACCATCCAAATATACATTAGTAAATACCAAAAAAAATACATTGTGAATCATTGAAATATAACAACCCACAGTACATATTTTGATGGATATATCATTGGATTCTTTTTATATCTTTCATATGGATTTACTTGGGATAACTCATAATAAGATCATATTTACAAGTGGAAAATATAATTCCCAAATGAGTGGTATTCAAATAGAGTAAACATTCAATGATTTTCTGATATGTCATCACATCAACCTTTTTTCCATGCTCATATTTCGATAATTTTTATCTTGTCTCCATAGAATTTTTCATATTCCTCAAGTCCTCCATTTGGAGTGTTTTCAAAACCTCATTGGCATGTTTGGTTTGTGAGAAAAATATCTCATCGCATCTTTGAGGGATCAGTAATCCAAAGAAAAATGTCATTTCACTAATTAGAGACATCATGAATTCAAACCTCATGAGTTATGAAAACTAGCTAAATTGGTTGATATCCAAGAATCAAAAAAATATGTTGTTATTATAGATAAGCACCATAAACAGCTATTTATTCTCCTTCTTGATGTAGATATTGTGATCAACTCCCCCTCTATAGAAACTAACCTTCTTCAGACATTGGTCAAACATGGAATATCATGCTCTTTATGCTTGTTTAAGGCTATATAAATCCTTCTTTAGACAACACACCTTGTCTTTATCTTTATTAATTAGAAACCCATCTAATTTCTCAATATATACTTCCTCTTCAAGGACACTATTCAAGAATACTGATTTTAATTCTATATGAAATACTCTGTAACCCTTTTGAATTTCAATGTCTAATAATAGATGAATGGTTTCAAGTTGTGCTGTGGTTGAAAATATATCAAAAACTTCAATTCCGTAAATCTCATAATACCCCTTTAAAACAAGATGTACTTTGTTACAGATAAATTTTTCATCTTCATTAAGATTATTTGAAAACACCCACATTTTTATGATCACATTATTATCACTTGGCCTCAGAACAACTTCTCATGTCTCGTTTCTTCTCTATTTTTTTGAGCTCTTCATTCATTACCTTGACTCGACTCTCATCAACTATAGATTCTTTAAAATACTTTGGTTCCACCAATGATAGTAAACATACATGTTGTTCCTTCTTCAATATTTTAGTTTGAATTGGGGCTGTCAAGTTCCCAACAATGTTTCATTCAGTAATTTTATCCCTGTCTATTTCTCTCTTTAACCTAGTTAGATATTTTTCACTCTACTTAAAATATGAGTCTTCATCATAATTTTCTTCATTCTGTGTAATTTACCCTAAAGCTTGTTATTCTTCATAACTTTTGGATTCATAAATTGGTTGGTTTTTATGTGAAATCCAATCATGTGCAGCTTTCATTTTCATACTCTTAATCAACACAACATCATTGCTCTCAATAAACTTTTAAACAACTTTTTGTAACACCTGTAAGATTTATTATTTGAAGAGTATCTAAAAAATATGCCTACATATCCTCAATATTCAATTTTTTTCATTTCTCCTTATTGACAATAAAACATTTACTTCTAAATTCCTAGAGGAACTTGATTGTAGTTAATTTTACATAACAAATTTCACATGGATTTTTCCCTTCATTCACATATATTAATGTTCTATTGGAGAAGTAAATGGTTGAAATAATGGCTTCTTTTTGGTATATTTCTAGAAGTGACTTTTCAATCAACATTGTTCAGCCCATATTGTTGATTATGTGATTTCTTCTTTCCATAACCCCATTTTACTGGAGTGATTAAATAGGAAAAACTTGATGATTAATTCTATGATTTTATATATATTCTTCAACCTGGTGATTTGTAAATTTGATCCCATAATCAATTTAGAAATTTTTAATCTTCATACCAAGCAGTTTTCAGCTCTCCTCTAATATATAGTGATACACTTAAATAACTCAATCTTGTGTGTGATAGGAATGATCCATGACATATTGCTGAAATCATCAACAAACAACACATATTAAATATTTTTATCCATCGCATTGGGTCATATTGTACTCCAAACATCCACGTGTAAAATATCAAGAAACCTTGATGCCTTCATCTTCTTTAGATTGTAGTTATTTCTGATAATCCTACCATTTTAAATTGAATCACATATGTGAGTGTGATCATACATGATATGGGGAATATCACATGTTCTATTATCATTAACTAACCAATTTAGTTATGTTTTAATCAAATAGAGAAGATACCTATAGCATATAATGTTCTCCTACTCTTTGGTCAACATAAAAAATTCTTTTCCAAAAAGATATATATTTCCCTTGGTATTTATTCCCTATAGAATATGTAAATCATCTTTATCATTGACTGTACAAAACTTTTAATTAAACTCAACCATATTTCTATGGTCACATAACTATATGAAACTAATAAGATTATGACTAATCCCATCAACCAAGAATATGTCACTCTCCTTGAGGTATTTTCCTCCAATCTTGTCTTTTCCAAATCCAATAATTTTAAAACTCCCATCCTTCCTGAAAAGAATGAAACCATCTTTATTGTTCATGAAATTCACAATGAGGTAATTATTTCCAATCATATGTGATGGGAATACACTATCCACAATCCATGATCTTGACTTTTCTATTTACCTTAAGAAAAAATCAAAAACATTAGTCTTCTTTGAATTCCCACTCCTCACCCACCTTGGTGATGTTTTCACCTTCTCAAAATATATCTCTATGAGGTATTATTCTTATTATAAAACTGAAAACATATTTTTTTTTTCTTCGATGTGTTTGACTGAAGGTTATAGTTTTTTATTTCTTCTACTTTGAATCATTCTCGATGAAAATTTTTTTATCCATTAATTGAAATTAATTACCATATTCATGAAGCCTTCACAAAAAATAATAACCATTAAAATCCAAATAATGATCAGAAATTTTTCTTTCCTAATCATTTTGTTGTTTCTCCCAAATAGACCTCATAGAAATAGAGAATACAAAATATCTATTTCCTAGATTTCCACAACATAAATTTCTAACTCTTGAAGAATTATAATTTTTCTTGGACATTTGGATATTTTTCTTTCCAAAATTTATAATATATAACTTCTTTTGGGGTGTTCGTGCTTGTGGTTTAGTGACAACCACTAATTTTTCATTATCTTGGAACAATGGAACTTGATAAATAGAAATATTTTCTCCATCAAAAATAATTTTAGATTGACTAAATTATGATACATATATTTTTGTTTCATTATTATTAGTGATAATAGTAATTATTTGTCTTTACACTTATAATTACACTTCATAAATACCTCTTCCATCTCTTTATTTTATTAACTCTAGTGTTGATATTTTTATCCAGATCTTTAATTATTCAGGTTTTTCCTTCAAATTTAAGTCACAGTTCTACTTCCTTCCTTAAGTTCCCTAAATTTCAAGATATAAGTTTTCATATCTAAATTTTCTTCTTGTTGTTGTTACATGTAGAGATTGGAATCATGTACCACTACATTATCCTTCTTAATATTTTATCTCCAAAAATAAAGTTCTTAAAGTGATACCTCAAGTTCTACCTATAAATAGACCCTTCCAATGACTCCATAATTCCCATAATCACTATCAATATTTGTTGTCTTATTTTTAATATCCATCAACATGCCATTATCCATGAAATTTTCAACTTCTTCTACTTCTCTTTATTTATAACTATATTCTTTATAAAGAAAGTTCTTCCTTTTAAAGAAACACCATTGATAATTATTTGAACCTTCCTTTTTCATTATCTTTGGTTTTTTGTCATCATCATCATCATCTTGAAAATGTTTAGGACATTTATCCATGAGATGTCCCACTTTACCACATTTTAATTAAGTAATAGGGGGTTTTACCTTAAATATTCAACTTCCTCTTTTAATATTAGAGGAAAAATGATATAACCTCATCAAAATAATCATATTCTATATTATACTTAATTTAATTTTTCTTCATGTAATTAAAATCTACTTATTGAGTATTTTCCTTAATTATTGGCTCATTATCTTCTTTTCTCATCTCATAATCCATAAGAGTATTATGAAAACTATCAAGGAAAATATATTTCAGATCTCTGTCTTCTAGAAGTGATAATTGGGCTTTGAAAAAAGAGGGTATTCTGATGATTCTATTTAATATCTTTTAATATTTGATATATTTACTGAAGCCTCTCATATATTTAAAATGAACATTTATATGATTTAAAAATGCATCAACAATCTAATTTTAATTCATTATCATATCTTCATATTTTTCCCATAGAACATACAACTTTTCCTCCAAAACCTTTGAATCTCCTTTATAAATATTTATATGATTTTTTCACATATCATGAGAAGTTTTATAAGAAATTAACTTTATAAAACATTGATTTGAAATAGAACTTCCCAAGGCATTTATGGATTTGGAATCTGCATTGAATTCTCTATGATCTCTCTTCATCAAAGATCTACTTTTAATATTATAAATGATTCCATAAATGTATTTTTTGTAAAATTCCATTCCCAAGGATATAAAATAATATTGCATCTATCTTTTCCACAAATAGAAATTAATTATTTCAAATATACGGATACCTTTATGGTTGCTAACCATTTCCATTATTCTAGGAGACAAAAATAATAAAAACCCCTTTAATACATCTTATTAGAACCCAATAGATGACAACACCTTGAGACGGGGATAATCTAGGTATTTAAGATTAAAAAAATTCTTTATTATATGAGGATATTGTTCTCTCACCTTGATGAACAGTTTTATTTCTCTCTACATTTCCCCTCAATGAGAGATGAAACAGTAAACAATAAAAGGGATTTTACTTGGTGCACCCACACTGGGTTACATCCAAGGAGCATGAACAGAAACACTAATGTGCACCAAATTAACTAAAAGATCATAAATTAAAGTATAATTTTGAGAATAATCAATGAACCTCCTAGTTATCTACCATGAATATTTGGATAACTCATTGTTCTCCTTCAACAAGGAACTCACTACTCCATTTCTTGATCCTTTCCTTCTTTATATAAAGATGATGAAAACATCCACCAATGATTGTGTTTATATTTAGAAAAAATAATGTATACTTATAGTGAGAATAGTACTCTTGCAACAAACTCCTTCTTTAACCTTAACCTATCTAGATATAATCAAGATAAACCTTATAAAACTCTACTTCTGAAAATCTCCCTCTATTTTTCTCTTTGTTTTTCTATACAACACCACCCTTCCTATTTCTATATAAATCATATGGTTATGATTGATTATTTTTTCTATAAATTATGAAAAGTGTACCATTCATTTATTGGAGTCATTATACACTATAAACTATGAATTAATTAGTGGTAGTTTCAACCCATAACTCACTCATACTTAAAAATAGTCATCCAATTGAAACGACATAGCTTTGGCATGACCATATATTCGAAAAAATAGTATCACTCAATTCAAATATACTATAGTGTGGCCCATTCACAATTTAGTGTAGCCATAACTTTAATGACATTCATATGGTGTGTACAATATCACTATGATGTAGATTCCTGTGGTTAAATTTATCCACTTCTCCTAGAGAAATAACTCTACTATAATCGCTCCTCTTAATTATTTCACATAACTGTGGATGTGGTATGGTTCATATAATTATGGAATGGATTTTTTTAGGAATTATAAAGGTTAATTATTTACTTCTACCAATTTTGGACCCTCCACATCACAATGTGTAGCTACTACATAGAAGCGTTTTCACCCAAAGGGGATGTGACATAGACATCTTCACTATGACATGGGTTCCTCAAAATTTCTAGATTCATAGAAATCACTCACTTGTGCCTATGTTTCATGGTCTCTTTTACTACAATATATATTCCTTATGTAGCCTTCATTTATGGTATATTCATGGTTACTATGGAATGTCCCAATATAACAAATTCTTTTATGACATGGAGCATGGGCTACGACTTAGCCTCCACTTCAACTACGTTATTCACCTTGTAAAAAAACATAACTCATGTACAATCTAAAGATATATTGGCCAAAAATAAACCTTGATGACTATATTGTATCTCCCTAACCCATTTTTTACACATGAACAGTGATCAGGGTTGGTTTACCACAAGGCCTTAAGTGAACCTCCTCATATGAGAAAGGCTATCAAATAGTAGTGAGGGTATAAAGATGTGATAGTGTGGAGAATAAACCTGCAGGATTTGGTAATAGTAATGGTATATATAAATATATAACATAGAAAAAGGATAATACCACAAACAACTAGACCAGTAACCCACCGTGGTGGAATCAGTGACATGCAATAACAAAAGAATAAATAGATAACAGTGGAATGGAAAGGAAAACCATAAAATTTGTAGAAATAAACATCATTTGATACCATTTATAGAACATTCATCCAATTCAATTCAAACAAGACAATAGATAATAATAGGGTTTCCCCTAGATGACTAATAGTACAAACATATAAGTATACTGATACAAAATAAAGACACAAAAGACATACTATAGTTGATGATGTAACCTCTAAGTTCCATTTCAATCCATACCATTCTAAAAATTCAAAAATGAACACTAAGGTACAACTCCTAATATCAAACCCTTATCTAATCATAAGAGCATAAATTCTACACGCATCACAAAGGGCCTATGTAGGTTCTGAGAATCAATCTCAGTAGGCCACCACCAATGTGTGTATAACTTACAACTAAGAATAATCATGTGTATACTAAAAATAAATAAAAGTGGAACTACACACATGAATAATAATTAACCGCTTACCTAGTTATCAACAACCACAAGGAACTGATCACATTCTTTGGCTATCACAGGTATACTACATGCCCAAGTAACAAGCTGAAGAGCCCTCAAGAACCTGCTCTAAATGTAACATTGGCTCCACATGACAACCAAAACCTCCCATGTCATAATCAAATAATTGACATCCCGAAGGAATTCCTAATCAAGTACATGTTCCCTCAGACCTCAGCTCATAATAATCCCCATCGAATTGAATCCCAACATCTAAGGTATAGAAATGTCTATCCTACAAGTAATAATCATCATTATCTCTATAGTCAATTTCCTAAAGAATGGTAATATCCATCCTCCCAAATAAGCTTTCCACAATGACCTCAACATACTTTGACACTATTCCCCCAACCAACAGTCTCGACACCATTAACTGATGGCTCTTCACCATCCCTATGTATTTATATGAAATGAACCTCTAACATCACTAATGGTAAACACCATCCTAAGACACATCTAATAGAGGTATCTACCCATATAATTGGTCAACACCACCTCATTATCTAAGTCCTATATATATGCACACAACTCCAACGGTGTTTCGGCCAATCACAATGATCAGAAATCACCAACAAAGTAGCTATGCCACTTTATCCCAGCACCTCACTCCATTGTGAATGTGTCACTCATCCTGATGTTCAGCACCATCCAATATCACATGGGCCATTCCCATAACTTAATGTCCTTTTCACCTCAATACGAAGACCAAGTAGTATGACCTGGTGATCTATACCCCCTCAAGTATATAAATCTCAGGCCTCTACCAACCTAAATATTCACATCACCCCAGTAGAGGTGTTTAAAACCACCTCAATGCTCGTTCCAAGACCATCAC
Source organism: Viscum album (assembly GCA_963277665.1). Taxonomy (NCBI): domain Eukaryota; kingdom Viridiplantae; phylum Streptophyta; class Magnoliopsida; order Santalales; family Viscaceae; genus Viscum; species Viscum album. Next base: position 661,975,974 of record OY728139.1, on the reverse strand, counting down.
GTTCCCTTGAAACCAAGAAATGAAATTCTTAAAATTCCATTTAAATAAATAAAATGCACCAAGCTTAATCTTCCCAAGTGCTTTAAAACCTTTAACCCAACCTCACACATATGATCATGGATAGGGAATCCACAATGACACCCCATGACATATCATAATTAATTTTAAGATAATTCATTAATTAATTATGGTATCACTCAGACTACCCAATGATTCACTCAACAACGCAAACCCAAAACATGATAAAAATCAAAGACAAATATTGGAACCCCCTACCTTGTGTTAGTGAACATTCACTTGTATGATATTTTCCTATAACTTGATTTGATTCTAAATATATTATTTTTTATATGAACACACTAAAAATATGGTAATATGAATATCATAGATTTATCACATCATATGGGGAGATAAAATAAGAAAAGAGACAAGTTGATTGAATTCCTTACCGAATTAGTTCTAATTCAACTGGTAGGGATCGAATCAAAGCACATAAATGGAGGATAATACAAAGCCAAAGGGATGAAGAAAGGGAGAGCTCCCCACAACCTAGAGGTTCATCATGTGTAAATGAGAGGAGAAATGGGAGAAAGAAAATAAATAGGTGGAATTTTAAGTAAGGTAATTTATCCACTTTAAATGACATTCATGGTTTGGCTGCATGGTTTGGATAATCATGAACTAACCATGCAGCACCCACAATTTAGGTACCGCACCTCACACGACCATGGTGTACAGTTTCCCAAGTTTTGCTCAGGCTATATGAATCCCCTCTATTAAAACTACATTAGTTTTTATACGGTCATGCACCCCTATTTCACAGTTTGTTAAACCATGTACCGAGCTAGAGAAGGGCTGTATATTTTCCTCTTAGAGGAAACATGGTTTGTCCAAATGATGAACCTCTGTCTATCAAACAAAAAAGTTGGGTTTTCTACCTCTAAAACACCTGAGACCCACTTGAAACCCTGATTCACTTTATAATCATTTAAGCCTATCTAAGAATGCCTTGGTTCGAAGAAACTCTCAGAATTAAGTTCCTAAGATCAATAAATAATTTGGTCCAACCACCAAACACAAAAAAAAATGCGTTGAGGATTTCAACCCGCTTCAAAAATATGGGACATTACAGTCTCCCCACCTTAACATAGATCATCCCCAAGCTATCTATCATTACCCAAATATGGTAATGAATGTAACCATATCTTTAAAATTAACCCATACAACCCTAATCTTTAATTCATAGGTAAAATCTTCTCAAGGTGATTTTCACCTTAGGAGTGACCAAACATATGCTTCCCAACCCAAAACATAAATAAAACCAATGGTCCAACAACCATCCCTGAACTCAAATATACTCATTTGATGCATCTTCACACCTACACCTTGTAAGGTTGTCAATTCATTCCCATGTCACACATGACACCCATCAAGTACCACATCTAATCAAACGTTTGCCTCCTTCCAATGTTTCACATGGAACATATGAGGTCCCACATCTCATCGGATTCCCAAAAGTACCCATGCCTCATCGGGCACCCACAAATCATGAATCTCATCAGATGGCCAAACTTAGTCCTAATGACGTGAACCTCAAAAAAAATCCCTGTGTATATGCTCGGATACCAACTTACCACAAGTAATCCGACATCGCATCAATGCCCATAGATAATCTTGGTGCCACACACCTCATATATATATATACATATAATGCATCCAAGATAATTTATACCTACTATAAAATGTTTGGTTAGTCCAAAATACATCATGTGAACCTCATGCACCAAATTCCAACATGCCATACAAAAATTCTCTGAAAAAAAATAAAAATTACCTTGGTCATTCCCATGGAATACCTATAATCATAGTCATCTCTCTAACCCTCTCTACACCTATAAGGTCTACTATGTTCACCTAGCCCAAAGCTTGACTACTTAAGGCATGGACTCCTTGTAGTGATGCACTAGAAACCCACCAATGAACCCACTTTTGGGTCCCTCTATCTCTATCACAACCTTCGTATACAGTTGAATCTCAGATACCATCTCCTAGTACCACTTTCGGTCCAACCTCAGATCCTTCATTTGGTCCTGATCCCTGACTGCTAGATACCTAATAAGGCTTCCTGAAGAACCTCTTCAGATTCCTGACCTGGTTCCATGTTTAAAACTCTTTCATTTCTTGATCACACTATGTATGTACATTTCATGCCTATCCACACTAGAAGAACACCATCAATTACCCAATCCTAAGTGGTCTACTCAATTATCTAGCCTGAACTCCTTTTTTAGACTCCTTGCGTACTCACTTCCTACTATCTGAAGTATCACCACTTTAGTCACCTAACACTATCAACCAGCTCGAGTATAACTCTTATGTTAAATTTACCTCATCTATCATCCCCTGATTCACCGCCTATGAAAATTAGGCTAACTTCAAGATTTTTACCTGTACCCTAATGGCATGCTATAAACCATCCTCAAAATGCCTCACTCTCGAGGTGTCATCACCCACCATACTATGTGTGATATGAGATAAGTCAGTGAATGTCTCCATGTAGTCCATAACGGACATGTCTCCCTATTGAAGGATCAAGAACTCATGATATATCTCTACCCTCAGTGTCTCTAGAAAGAAATTATTAAAGAAACTTTCCTCAAAGTCCTTCTAATCGAGTCCCTCATGTCTACCTTCCTTCACCTGTATATCTCACCAGAACTTTGCTGGTCCTATGATCATGTATATCACCAGCTTCACCCTCCATCCTGGGGATGTCTCAAGCTACTCAAAGATTTTTTTCACTAACTCAATCCAGTTCTCATCCACTTTTGGTCTACACTCACCCTGAAATAGTAGTTGGTGTTATGATTAGAACTCACAAGTCAAGTACACCATGGATGAATCTGCTCCCTGAGCTCCTCAGTCAGTCCCCTGGATGACCCGAACCAAACTCACCCTGAGTTTCTCATCAATCCATGGCCTAAAACATACCATATATTATGGTTCTACCACTTTTACATGAGCCTTTACCTATGCATGTACCAATAGACATTGATCTTCCTGAACCTTAGGGGTCTCATCCAGACTACCAGGGGCCTTAACCTATGCACGCTCATGCAGAACAATATCACTGTCCACCTGACGCTCTATCAGAATCCACCTAGGTGGAAACCCACTAAATACCAATAATGATGTTTATACAAATATAATATATATATATATATTACATAGATAGGGTAATATGTAACAATCAGTTCAATCTTACCTCCCTTACACTCCCACATCACAACTATGTCACACGAAATTTGGCCTCATAGACCCTTACCTGCCCATATCCAAACCAGGTATCACATATAATTCTAGTCTCATGGCTCCTCACCTTCCCATAATAAGGATACACTTCACATTAAATATAATTTAGCTAAGTGAAATTCCACTAAAGAGGAGCTATGTAGGAAAAAACTATTTATATTCTATTGTTAACACTTTAAAAAGATCACCCCTACCATCACCCCTATCTACTCCTATCAAATACAGGACCACACATATATATATGTCACATAAATATAAAATCACATAATGAACTCATTAGAACTATATTCCAAGGTTGGGTGAGTAGAATGCCACCAAAGAGTGGCTAAGTAGGAAAACACTCTTTATCTTCCCTCATTGACGCTTTAAACAAACCAACCCCTCTTATCACAATGCGGGTTCTCAATGACAATCAAAATCAATTTATCATAGGAAAACACACACACTCTCACACACACAAACACACATACACATATATATATCAATCAGCCTATGTGCCTATCAAGAAATCATAATAAAATATCCCTTTCCATACTAGGCCAAGGGTCCAATAGACTCCCTTATCATGTTGGGAAAAGGGTCACATATCATAATAGATAATAATCACACCTAAGTGATCCACTTGATTAGAAATCAAAACAAATTTAAAAAGAGAAAAATGGAACATCAATTTCAAACCCCTAGAATCTTGGTCTATCCCTCATGAATGGGGCTACAGATACCCAAACATGGGCTCTGAACCCATTTTCGACAACATATTAATATTCAGTCTACCATAACCCAAATAGTAGGACAAAAAAACACCTTTAATAACATTAGTATCCATCCAAACACTATTACTAAATACCAGATAATAAAACTGCTATAATACCATTTGTAGTGACCCAAACGATTTTTTCACCCGAACAGTGATCAAGGATGGTTTAACACTAGGCATTAAGCACGTCTCCTCATATTTAAAAGGATTTCAAATAGTATGGAGGGTGTAAAGAGGTGATAGTGTGGATATTATACCCTCTAGTGGTGATAAAAGTAATAATATATATAAATATATAACACATCAAAAGGATAAGACCACAAACAACTAGACCAGTAACCCACCATAGAGGAAGTAGTAACATGCAATAATAGAATCATAAATAGACAGAACCGGAATAGAATGACCAAACATACCATTTTTATAAATAAACATCATTTGATATTATTTATAGAACATACATCCAAGTCAGTTCATATAAGACAATAGATAACAATAGGTTCTCCCATGGCCAACCAACAATACATACATATAAGCATGATGATACAAAATAAATATACAAAAGATAAACTCTAGCTGATGTAGAAACCTCCATGTTCTCTTTGCATCCATCCCAAGCTAAATAGCCCAACATGATCATGAAGGTACAGCTCTTAAGCCTAAACCCTTACCTGATCACTAGATCATAAAGTCTGCATGCATCCTGAAGGGACTGTATAAGGTGTGATAATAAATATTAGTACGTCACCACCAATGTGTTCCTAACTTACATTTGTGAATAATAATGTGTATACTAAAAAAATAAAAGAGGCACTACACACATGCATAATAATTACATGATTCCCTTTTTCTCAACAATCACAAGGAATTGATCACCTACTTAGGCTGTCACTAGTATACCACATGCCCAAGAAACAATTTAGAGATCCCTCATACACCTATTGTAAATAGAAAACTAGATCCCCATTCCAACAAAAAACATCCATTTCATAATAAAATAACCAAAGTTTAGAAGGCATGCCCAATTAAGTACCTGTTCCCTTGGACCTCATCTCATAATAATCCATGTCATCTCGAATCCTAAAATATGGGGCACATCGATGTCTGTCCTCCAAGTAATAATTAATATCATCTCAGAAAATGATGTCGTGATGAATGGTAATATTTGACCTCCCAAATAATCTTCGCCCAACAGTATCAATATATAGTGAGCCTCATCCCCATACTGACAGTATTAGTAATATCAACTGATGGATCCTCACCATTCCCATGGCATTTTATGACAATAACCTCCAATATCACTGATGGTCAACACCATCATATGTTGTATCTAATAGAGGCATCTACCCACACTAGTTTTCAACACCACCTCATCTTCTAAGTGATGTCTATGTGTTCATGACTCCGACGATGCATCAACCAATCATAGTGAGCAGAAATCACTAACAAAGTACCTAAGCAACATCATCCCGACACCTTATACCAATGTGAGCATGTCACTCATCCTATTGGTCAATGCCATCCAATATCACACGGGCCATTCCCATAACCTAACAACTTTGTAGCTTCAATCAAATAACCATGTCACACAACCTGGTGATCAATATCACCTCATGTAAATAAATATCGGGCCTTTCCCAACCTGACAATTTACATCACCTTAGTCTAGGTGGTCAGCACCCCCTCAATCGTCGAGCCAAGCTCATCATGTTCCCTTATAACCAAGCAATACATTTATAATAATTCAATTTAAACAAATAAAACATACTCATCCTAATCTAACCACGTATTCTAAGGCCTCTAACCCAACCTCACATGTGTGATCATGGATAGGTAATTCCCAATGACACACCATGATATGTCATAACTAATTTAAAGATAAGGTGTTAATTAAGTAGGGTGTCGTTCAGACTACCCAACAGTGTTCTCAAGAACGCACACCCAAAACACAAGTGAAATCAATGAGAAATATAGGAACCATCTACCTCTTATTGGTACATGTTCACTCATTCATTATCAGCATCTAACTCAAAAAGGTTTAGAATAAATCGATTTTTTAGATGAATTCTCTAAAAATAGGGTAAAATGTATTGCATGGATTTAGTGAACTATATGGAAAGTTCAAAGAGGAAAAGAGACAATAGGATCGAAGGTATTACCGAGGCAGTTTTGACGCACCTGATAGTGATCTAATCAGAACTCATACATAGAGGATAAGCCAAATCCTAAGAGATGAATATTGGAAGAGCTCGCCACACCTGGAGGTGTTTCATGAATGAATGGGATATGAAATGGGATAAATAAAATAAATAGGGGAAAAGGGAAGAAATGTAAATTATCCACTTTAAATAACCTACATATTTTGGTTACATTGTTTGGGTAACTATGTACCCACCGTGTGACACCCTTTTTCTATGTACCACACATCACATGACCATGGCACATGGTATAGGTCCCAAAACATGTGAGGGCCATGTTAATCCCCTCTATTAAAACTGTATAGGTCATCGCATGTCCATGCATACCCACCATTATAGTTTTTTAACCCATGAATAGATGCAAATAAGTTCCCCACAGTTTCCTCTAGGAGGTCGCATGGTTTGTCCAAACCATACGCCTCCATCTGCACACCTAGAAAAGTAGGATTTTCAGCATCTGACGCACCTAAAACTCACTTGAAACTATGAGGCACTTAATGATAATTGAATCCTATATAAAAAAATTAGTGGGTCAAATAAAATCTCATAATTAAGTTCCAAATATCAAGAAAGAATTTGGTATGACCACCAAACTCAAAAAAAATGTGTTGTGGATTTTGACCCGCTCCAAAAACTGAAGGTGTTACATAGCTCCTCATATCCCTTATACACCATGAACAAATATTTTGTTATTCTTAGATAATTAAGGATAAATTTAATATTATTCCAATTTTTTTCATCTATATCAACTTGATATATTCCTTTATTTCTCAAGGTGTAGGTGGCATCAAGCCTAGTAAATATTATGGCATACATGATTAATCTTATCATAAAATCATATGGAATATTACTATTTTTATCTCTCTCCTCTTGTGTCTAAGTTAATATTTTATTTGAAAATGGATACCATGTGACACTGAAACCAATCCTATATTTTATTTTTTCATACTAAATACTTTATTATCTAATCAATGTATGTACCTTGACTTATTCCACACATCCTCTTGGATATATCATGAATGACCTTGATCCATATAATATAGGTTTTTTCTCTTAAGTAATTTATATGAAAGCACTTGTTTGAACATTAATTAACTAATTTTTATAATGGTATGTCATTGCCAATAGGTAATATGTTATCAACATATACTACTAGGATACTGAATGAACTCTCATTAAACCACTTTTAAACACATGGATCACATTCATTTTTAATGAAACCAAATTCTTTTATAGCTTTATAAAACTAAATGTTCAATGACCAAGATGATTTCTTCAATCTATAAATGGATATTTGTAAATTTTATAACTTTTTCACATTTTATTATTACTCAAAGTCACATATCCTTCTAGTTGTTTCATATAAATATCTTCCTTAAGGTTCATGTTAAGGAAGGTTGTATTGACATCCATCTTATAAATCTAATAGTTTTGGAAAGTAATTATATCAAGTATAATTCATATGTATATAAACATGTAAATTGGATAAAAGGTTCCATTTTGGTCAATTCCTTGATTTTTTCAAACCCTTTATCCACTAGACATTTTTTATAGGTATTTACTTTACCCTCTATGTCCAATTTTCTCTTGAATTATCATTTTCATAGAATAGGTTTTACATCAACTAGTGGAATGAATAGAACCCAAATTTGGTTCCAATAAATGGAATCTATCCTATAATTCAAAGTTTTTGTTGCATATTTCATCTTCAAAGACATATACTTCTACCTCAAATGATAGAGTATTATTATTTTCAACCAATAATGAGTAACCATCTCCAATTAATATAAAACCATATATCTCTAGTTCTCTAACCTCTATGGTGATCATACATCATTATTATGTTTTAAGAATAATATCTTTCATAGGGGACTATGAAATGTGTTCATATACCAAATTTTTTGTATCTTGAGTGTCAAATTCATTGAAGTCAATCTTACCCCCACTTTCCTTCTTTATTATGTTATCCCTATTAATAAAAATGGATTGTATTGAGACATACACCTTATTTTTAGGGGGTTTGTATAGATAATGTACCATTTTTCATTAGGATACCCTATAAAGATACACTATATTTCTTTGGGTGGTAGTTTATTTCTTGAGTGGACCTCTAGAAATGTCTCACATCCCCATGAATGAGTATGAGAATAAACGAGTCTCTTTCCTCCATAACTTGAGAGAAATTTCATTTTACACTTCTTTTGGTACTTAGTTTAGTATGTATTTTATAGTGTGTATTGAATATCCCCAAATGGATAATGGAAGATCTATACGACTTATCATCAACCTCACTATGTCTAGTATGGAGCGATTCCTCCTTTAACTAACTCCATTCCACAATGGTGTACAAGGTGGAGTGAGTTGGGATAAAATATAGAACTATCATAGAAAGTCAATAAACTCCTAGTTAATATATCCACCACCTCAATTAGATCTGAGCTTCTTTATCTTCTTACTAAGTTTATTATCATCTTCATTATTTAATTCTTTAAATTTCTCAAAGGACACTGACTTATACCTCATAAAGTAAACATAATCATATCTACTCAAATAATTAATAGAAGTTATGAAGTAGGAATATCCACCTTTAGATTCTATTAGAAAAGGTCCACACATATCATTGTGTACTAGTCCTACAAGCACAGAGTCCCTTTAACTCGATCCACCAAATGGTGTTTTGGAGCTTTTCACTTGTAAATAAGAATGACATATTCCAAGCAGTCTTAGATCAATAGATTCTAAATAACCATCTTGATATATATTTGTTAGAATAATCTTATTTATGTGACTAATAAGGTGATGTGACATTTGGTTGTTATATGATTCATGTGAAAATGATTCATTGTATATTTAAAGTACTTGGTTTTCTTCATTTAATATATAAGGACTTTTATTCAGTTATTCCATTCCATAAAAAAATGTTGTCTTTGGAAAAGTGGCATTCTTTATTTCCAAATATGAAAATAAATCCATCAATGTCAAGTTAATAAATTAAAATGATGTTCTTTGTAAAACATGGAAAAAAATATTTCTTTTAGACCAAATTAATTCTAGTTGGAAATAGAAGGTGGTAGTATCCTATAGCCAAAGTAGCAAGTCGTGCTTCATTGGATTATCAAAGATCTACCTATCCACTGGAAATATTTCAAAATATACTTGATTACTATATTTTTATATTGATTTGATTACCATATGTTGTATTTAATACCCAATGCGTAGATATATAAATATTATTCTAGATAAATAACCCACCTTTAGTTTCTCCTTGCTTCTCGGTGTAGTTATTAATATAATGGCCTAGCTTAACGCATGAAAAACATATTTTATTTTGTTTCTTTCCACACATTTGAATCTTACTCTTCATGGAAGGAAGTGTTCAGGAGTCTTAGACTTAAAATGGGATTTTTTCCACGTTTCCTTGTTCTTCCTTTTCTTTTTAACCATAAGGTACAGAATAATTTTCACACCCCATGTCCTTATCAACTTGGATAATGAGAGTAAGAAGCTCTGATAGAGTCTTCTAATTATTTCCCATGTTTTAATTCATAATGAAACTGGAGAGTACTTTAGGTAGTAAGTAAAGGATGAGATCTATGCATATCTCATTAGGTATCGTAGATCCCACTCTGTCTAAGTGATATTTGTATCCAATCATATTGACAACATGAGGCCCATTTAGTTTTGTCTATCTAAGATTACCCATTAATAGTTCATTTGAGATATCATATCTCTCTTGTCTCACCTTCTCTTAATAATGATCATGAAGGTGAGACATGATTCTATATGAATCCATATCCTGATTTTCTTAAGATTCTCATTGGATATGGATGATATCATGAAACATTTTACATATGTGGAATCATCTATAAATTTCATGTAAAGGGGTGGTTCTTTATCACTATAATCTTTACCAGGTGATTTCGGAATGGGGTTTTAAAGAACATATAATTTCCTTTTATGGAATAGAATAACACACAAGTTCCTTTTCTCATATTATAAATTAATGTTGCTGAGAAGTTTATTTTTCTCAAGTATGGATTATAGTGATATAGTCAAAGTCATGTGGGTTTCAATTTCTATAATCATTAAGAGAATAATTTTAGTATTTTATTTGATTTATAAAATTGGATAATAAATATTAAATTTATTAATCTCCTATTGTTTTATCAAAATGTAGTATCCCTCACCATTGGTTTTGGAATATCCCATTTCATGGATATTCTAGTTGTAATGAGCCATATTCCATTTCTCATTACAAATACTCTGTCTTGAAATTTTAATTGAAGAGTTTTAGGTGTGAATAATATGACAACTAAATTAACTCGTAGCTCCTTGATCGATTTAGTGGGCTCCCCAATCCTAAAATCATAAATAAGGATTTCCCCAACTCTTGCCTCTTAGTTACCCCGATTCCTTCTTGTTCAGTCAACCCTTGATGTGAACTATGTTTAAGTTAACCCAAAACTCAAGATAAAATTCAATAATAATTGAAATCACCCAAACTTGGGTCAATCAAGTACTTATAACTATAGTTAGATAACTAGTAGAAGAAAATATTGACTTTATATATATTATTGAGGTAATTTTATCTTTATACATAAATTACACATTATAATATTTATTAAATTATTGTTAATATTAAGTGAATTTACTTAATTGATTAACCATGTATTATATATATTTTATGCATAATTCAATTTATTTTAGTTCTATCATTCATGATTGTTAATTCATTAATTTATGTGATCATGAAAAACACATCCATAATCAAATTAACCATGAAAATTGAAAAATTAATAATTAAAAGTGGTATGATAATGATATTTTCTTAATGGTTAGTTCATCTATAGGATGATGAACTAACCCTCATCCAAAGAAAAAAAACCTTGAACTGTGACTTGGTTATTATTGTAGCTTTCAACCTATCCCCTCATGTATCTTTTATATTGGTTTCACCTCAACTCTGAACTTGAACTGCCTCCATTCACCTTATAGATTCATCCATTACATAATCTTTACTCACATGTAGGTGAGGGGAACTTGAGTATTTGTTTAATTAGTTTACATAAAAGGAATTTGTGGGTAAATGGGACCTTACATAATGAGAGGATAAATGACATGAAAGTCATAAATTTAATTTAATAAAAATGATAAATTAAAAGGAAACCAATCACATAAAAAGGTCAAGTCTATGCTCATGATCATAAACACACATGCAATGAATTATACATTTAATAAACTAGAATTCATTCCCAATAATTATTATTTAAGATAAGTCACAATCTATTCAACTAATTATATTCATTAATTAATCAATTATTTTATATTAATTCTCACCCAAATGTTATTTAGATTCTCATACATCATTATTTTAAATATATTAAATAATTTTTTTAAAAAAAACTAAGTATAAAATGTATACCTTAGGGGAAACATGGTGAGTACCCATATGAACTACCAACCGTGTATGATTGTCATTTACTACTTACTCATAAGGCATGTATCATAACTATATTATCACATAGTTTTATTACATGGACTATCAAATAAATAGAACACAAACACATGTTATTTACGTTTTATGTTATGATTTTTTAAGGCATGAATATTAATAAATGTAGTATAACTTATATATAATGTATAGTTCTGAATATTATGTATAAATTAATTAGAGACTTAATATATATATACATATAACAAATCTCATGGATTGTATGATTCATATAAACGATGCACAAAACACATGTTAATAAGGTTTAAATATTATAATAAATTAATTTTAAATTCTATATCATTATTTATTATACATGGTGTGTAATATCAAACAACACATTGTGTATAGTTTTTCACCATCTATCTGTGACAAATTCTTAGGGACTGGGTGTGTTAGCCTATGGACATTAATAGAGTACACATCATGTGCCTAGGATACATGTAGTGTGGTCTTAAAGTTTGATGATTATCAGTCACATGTGTTGTGTAATAAAAAACATCTCATCATTAGCTAATGAAATATATTTCATGTATTCAAGTTACATAACATGTGGTCCAGCTTTCCATGTGCTAGGATAGAACATTCAACACGTGGTGTGTATTAATTACACACCATGGCCATGGATTTATTTATGTTTTTTAACTTAAATAAAATACTTTGAGATATGTACTTTCATTAATGAATAGAAGATAAAAATCCTTTTTCACATTATTCATTAATGAAATATCACTCATGAAACAACCAATATATCATCCTTCACCATAAATATACATCACATCAGTTTTCATCAACACACCAAAGTACACAAATGATGATATCCATTAATAATAATCATAAATTATAAGGATCAATTACATGTCCATATATATTAATATATAAGGAAATATATAAATTTGGATTTCCTACTGGCGGGTTATGTTATCATAATCTTCTACAATGAAAATTACCAAGGGTTTGCACTGTGAAAGAGTTACTTGAATTCCTATAAGTCTCCACCCCATATATACTATATCATTTTCATCACATAAAATGATATCATCCAACTATCAAAAATATATTTTAATAGTAATTTTTTTGGCACCTTTAGGTTCTCATCTTAGCGGGGGAACCTACTATGATCGTCTAGTGAAACATTAACTCTGAGGTGATTATGACATGCTACGACACATAAAAGAACATTCATGATGAGATAAAAATTTTATTAATATAAAAAAAATTGAATAAAGTTAATCATAAATTACATAGAAAGTAACAAACCAAAATTTTATCATTGTGATCTACCTTCTGATTATATAATTGTTTCATATTTAGTAATTGATTATTATATAATGCACACACACCACATGATAAAACCAAAAAAAATTATTGTTTAATTTTAACATTACATTTAGAAAATAAATATGGCCATAATAATTTAAAATATTACAATAGGAAAAATAGAAAATAATATAACAAAAATATAAAAATTTGCATCTTCTTGATACATCGGAATAACTACACTCATGAAGAACACTATAGAAATGAATTAGAATACTAGAAATGAAATATTCATCTTGAAAATTAAAAATATATATAACTTTGAGATAAAATTTAAGTAAACAAATAATTAATGAAATATGTGGTATTTATATAATGTAGGTAACTTATATGTCCATTACAAATATTTCTATTAGAATAGTAATATAATCATTAAATAGTAATTTGACCATTGGAATATTAATCTAGTTGTTCAAAATAGTAACATGACCATTAGAATAGTATCCTCACTTTTTTAAGTGTAAAATAATATTTAGTTATGTTATAAAATTATAATATAACATATTTACCTCATGATATAAGTAAATAAATGTTTTAAGATGATAAAACATGTTCTTATATTTTTATAAAACATAAATTTATATTTTTATTTTGATAAAAAAATATTATAGTTTAAAATAATGTTTATTTTCATAAAATGTAATAATTAATTAATATTGAGTTGAATTAAAATGACAATATATTTTTTGAGACCAAAAGTAATTTTTTAAAGGGCCAAAAAATTATTATAATATTAAAATTGGTATTTCATAAATAAATAAGGATTTATTTTAAAAAAATAAATTTCTTAGATTTAGAAAATTATTTTCCAAAAATATATTTCTTCTTTGGAATTTTCATTTCATAAAATGGTTACGGTTAATTTTTTATAATTTTCTAAAATGTTTGAATGTTTGTGAATAATAAAATACTGTAAAATAATGTATTTAACATTATAAGTTAAATACATGATTAATTGCATAAGGGGTGATGTAAGAACTCGTTTTTTGAAATAAAATACACAATTTACTATATATAGTTACAATAATCAACAATATTGATATTATTGATGCAAAATAATAAACTAATGAATATAATATTCAAAAAAAACTAATTCTTACCTTATAAATACCACACCTTATCCTCACACATTCTAATCCTTGGAGCTTACCCAAACCCATCCAAAATATCTCCTTGTATATCCACCGCATCCCTATAATCCATTTTTCATCGAAAGACCAATCCAAGGTTCCTTAAGTGGAATCCCAAGAGGAGACATCCAAATGAGATGGAAATACCCTCAACCGAGTCTTTTATTTTTTTTCTTCCTACTCATACCCCCCAAAAAATCCATTAAACATGTAATAATAACTATATTATCACACACACACACATATATATATATATATAATATTTTTTAATTTAATATTTATCATATATCCTCTTCTCTTCGCCTATTTCTCTAAAAATAAAAACCTTGTCCATATTATGTCAGTTCATCGCCTCCATGCATAATGAGTTTTCGTTTTCCATTACCACATTCATGGAAGGTTTAAATTCACTTATAATGGTTTAAAATTACCTAATTATTTATATTATATATTTTCTCACATTTTTTAATGAATATATATTAATAATATTAAATAAAATTAAAGTAGTTCATGATAGTCTTTAAAACTACCTAAATGAACTAACCATATAACATTAATATTTTTACTAAATAAATCATCCCTATTTTAGAGAAAATATAGATATTTGATACCATATAAATTTCTAGAAGTTCATTAATACCATTTAATTTTAATTTTGGATTTTTAGTTCCATTTGACATGAACATCAATAATTATCAATAAGTGATCCGGCCTTGGAACCATAGAACGAACACCCTCAATACAAAAACATTAAACTTTATATCTCATTAAAATAGTTTTAAATGAATATAATATAATTATAGTAAATGAAAAATATATTGAAAAGGTTCTTAATTAATTAATTAATTAATCTAATTTGATTATTTTGGATGTTAAGTGTAAGTGTAGAATGTTTATGGAACCTATGGTACGGGATCCCTCTAAACCACCCCATTTTTCATTGGATTATTGTTTCTCTATCTTTACCTCACTTTATATCTATATTATTACTATTTAATTCTTCCATATTCCATATATATTCACCACACATATATAAATACTTAAATTTACCTTTCATTGATGGGGATATACCTGTTTTAAAGGTTACCTTCTCAATTTCTTTCATTATGAAAAGATGGTTAAATAGAACTTCAACATTTCCTTTGCATTTTTTAAAGTACCACTCATTGAAATGCTTGAAAACTTATATGGTTTCTAAAAATAGTTATTTTTATATTTAAAATAATTTTAGTTCATTTATTTTTTTATGAACACTAGTATACTCTTACACTCTTTAAATAATATTTACCCTTTTCCTTAAAACCCTTTGGTACATTTCCAAAGTTACTTATACACTCTTTTTCACATAATTACATTATTTGGATGTTATATTTCATTATCTATGCTTATTTTTCACCTATAAATGTCCAATAATTTTTTTGATTCCTTATTTCATGGAATCTTTTATGATATATCATCTGGTTATGCTCTAATACATGATTATGCAACCCATTTATTTCCATGGGTAATCCTTTTTTTATGCCTTATGATTAATTTAATTGTGTAAAACACATATGCATATACATGTTATGATAGGTACACCCAAATATCACTCCAATGCATTGGGTAATGTTTATGTCTCATGAGATGATATATAAGGTATTATGGAGTAAACGTAATCTATGGTGAGACTCTTTCCACCATGTGATGTTGTTATGTTAGTTAGCATTGTCTTTTGCTTATGTCATATTTCATGATGTTTCCATATTCCTATGATTCCATGATATTATTATTTTCATGTTATTATTTATGAGCCTTGTATTTTATAATATCATCTTATGCATTTTCACTCATATGATATGCTTCATTCACTACTGGAAAATCGGGTTATATCCACGATAAAAAACCATGACTATAGGGGTCAAAACCATGACTATAAGTTATATCCATGGTTCCATCTAATCATGGCACGTATTAGAGTGGATATAGATAAAATCTATAACCCCCATAGCTATCCACCATCGTAGTTGGGTTATATCCACAGTTGTCCACCGTGGAAATAGGGCTATAGCCCAAAAATAAAATACACCCACCCAGATTCGATCTATGTACCTCCTCTATGTTCACCAGCCACCTTTCCACTACCACACAAACACATTTGGGTATATATATATATATATATATTATTAAAAATTGCAGCTATATAATATAAAATGTGGCTATAACCCTTCCCTCCATTTTTTTGTGGGTTAATTTTTTTCTCGTCCAATGGCGGGAGACCTATAGCCATAGTTTTGAGGAACCCTGGCTATACAAAATGAAAAAATACTCTATTGCCACGGTTTTAAACAAAAAGTGGATGTAGAACATGAAAAAAATACTCTATATCCATGGTTTTACAAAAACTATGGCTATTTCCCTTGGAAAAAGACCTTATAGACACAATTTACCAAAACCATGGCTATAGCCCTTAGAAAAAGACCATATAGCCACAGGTTTACCTAAACCGTGGATATAGCCCAAGTAAAATGAACCTATTACCATGGTTTACCAAATCCATGGTTATAGCTCTTGGAAAACAAATCGTATAGCCACGGTTTAGTGAGACTGTGGCTATAGACTTTGAAATTATACTTTATATCCATGGTTTTATGTAAAACTGTGGATATAGACTTGGTATAAAAACCTATAGCCATAATTTTTGAAAACTGTGGATATAGGTCTGTGGTTATAGCCCAGTTTTCTAGTAGTGGTTATCATGTTTATTCCTTTACTGGCCTTCTTAACTCACCCATTTTTCTTATGTATCCCCTAGGCTATCATCTGAAATTTAGGAGATCAAAGGGATTTAGGATATTATTATGGAGATTAATAAGGTTGTTTTATTTTAGTTTCATTTTGGTGTATTATGAACCTAGCCTTCTAAAATCACTAGGATTATCAGTCTTTGGGTTGTAATTATTGGATATTTTTTAAAAAAATGTATAAAAATATATGTAAAATTATTGGGTCACTATATTTAGTATCAAATTTATTGGTAATATACAAATAAATTAATGAATCAAGATGGATGAACTGATTTCTTGAAGTTTTATTCACTTAAAACCATACTCTTCTTAGGTATGATAGATTATAATATTTTCTTATCATGATAAAGTATTATAAAATAAAAAAGTATGAAATAGATCGAACACAAGAGATTTATAGTTGTTTAGAGAATAGAAATACTCAGTCCACTCCACAAACACTCAACTCTTATAGATTGGTGATTTTTCAAGAACCATTCCTTTTCCTAGGGTTTAACCAACTAAGTGAAACCAACTATCACTTGGTACAAAACTAGGATCTTTTGTTGGGATCCAATAAGGAATTAAAAAACACAACCTTCGATACTTAGTTTAAGGAGTTCTCACTTATAGTTATAATATAGAATAATTATAGTTTATAAAATTAAGGATACATTTTCAAGATGAAACTGACAAAAGATAATGAAAATTCTATAGAAGATGGGTATCTTCAAATAGTAGTCCTATAGGTTCTTCAATTTCAAATTATAAACTTTTATTAATGATAATTGTAGATAAATATCCAATTTTTTATGTCATTTGTCATATGAAGCAAGTATCTTCTCCCCTATATGTAAACGTACATTTCTATTTCATGCAACAGAAAACTCTTATTTTTATATCTCTACTTTTTAATTTGAACTTAAGAATACTTGATAATCCCAATGGTCGAGTGAATAATCCTTTTGAAAAACTAGAGAAATAGACTCTTAATTAGAATGTTTCCTTATTTTACAAATTTATATTGAACTAAGATGATAGAGATAGAAGAAATAATCTTTATTTAATTTTTCCATTCTTGGGAAAAATACACTTTGTCCAAATCTATTTATCTTTATTTAGACAAATCATTTTCTGATGTACATAAGATCATAAGTCTACATATAAAAAATTCATGCCATAAGTTAGGAATATAATCATAATAATATTATTTATAATAACATGATCTTAATAAGATATCTCTATCTCCATAAGATAAAATTTTGACAACATTGTTCTCTTAAGATAATTTCATCATACAACTTTATAAGATAATACACTTCTTACTTATTTTTCTTCATCATCGCGTAAGTTAAATAATCTAGATTTATGACTTCTATAGGCTAATTCTCTCTCATAAGACTTTATAGGATAATTTTTAATTTTTAATATAAATGAATTCTATGGTTTTCTTATCATCAGTAAGATAAATCATTTATGATGGTCCTTTTTTTTAAAATAGAATACTTTACTAATTTTCAATCTAACTATGCCTTCAGATCTTGACTTCTCTAAAGCAAAATACCTATACTCTATAAGATAATTTTATTATGTATTAAGGTAGTATTTTATGTTTTTATTTTGTAAGAAAATATACTTTATTGTAAAATTGATATTTCAACACAAGTATCGAGTTTTCTCCTTAGGAGATTCTTTTACATGTAAGATAATCTTAACATGTTAGATAAATTTGTTTGATATAATTGAATTAAAAAATCCATATAATGAATTAATTTTCACTTTTAGGTTAAAATATATAGATGCATTTTCCACATTATATAAATTCCTTTGAAAATTATTCAACAAACATCTCATAACTTTTAAGAATAGTAAGAAATAAAATCCTAAGATACTCAAGATAAAACCATCAGTAAATAATTGTGTATTTTTTTGAATCATAAAAATATATAAAGTACTAATATTGTTTTAACAACTTGATTATTTCAAAAAATATTTCCCTTTTTGATGATCATAAAACCCTTAATCAGATAATCAAAAAATGAATGTTTTATCAGAAAATGTTTTAAATTAAACATTGTGAAAGTTGAGATTTCTTATCCCTTAGAAAATTTTGGGCTTTCTTCTCCCCCTGAAAAAATTAATAAAAAGAAATGAAATATTATTAAGTAAATAGTTAAGAATTAAAATTTTCAATAAATTAATATTTAAAGAAATTAAATAACCATTCAAATTTTAATGCAAAAAAAATATGAAATATCATCAGTTTATCAAGAAATAGATAAAAAAATAAAATTACTCTTTCAGATTTGGGTCCATAAGATGATGATTATGAGTTGGTTTCTTAAATTTGTTATGGTGGATCAAGGGAAAATATTCATAGATACATCATTACTTTCTCCACAAACAACACTCATTGGGGCATCAAAGCCAAAGGAACATCCAAATACATCTCTATCATAGGGTATTATCTTAATGGAGTTGTATTGAATACTAGAAAATGATTTTTGAGGATGCTCTAGATCAAAATGATCAGTGAGATTTAAGGAAATATTAGTTGATATAGCAGGATAATCCTTTGATTTTTTATCACCAAACTTTAGTTTCTCCTTAAAATAAATATTTGTAGGATCAAAGAATTATTATAACCTATATGATGTGGTAGTATTTTGATCTTGAATGGAAGGTCTTAGAGAGATGATTCCTCAAAAATGAAACAAATCAACCACACACATGTCAAGCCTTTTTTAGATTTAATTATTTCAATAGTACACCAAGGTTGTGAATCCATGCCATGATTTCTGAGAAATGTTGGTGGAGTATTAATATAGATCACCCTTCTTCACACAATTGTGGATTAATTTCTTCAACAATTATAATTGGTTATCCGAAAAACTCACTAAACTAGTTGATGGGTTTGAAACAATTGTGATTTCTTTATAAGGATGGGCCATAACAACTTTATATACTTTAAATATAGTAGGATTAACCTTTTATTCTATAAAGGATTCTTCTTCCTCTAAAGAGAAATTTGATATCATTAAATTCACAACTAACTAATAGAGGTGGAAAATTTTTTATACCAAATTAGAAAAGTTTTTGGATAAGTATCTGGACAAATTGTTAAGTCCTATAAGAATTAAACTCGTATCCTTTTGTGATTATATAGAGGCATACATAATCTAAAACACATCCTCCTTAATCAGAGTGATTATATCCTTCTAGGACTAATCCATGTCAGTGATGGTGCTATGAGGAATGATTGGAATACTCAAAATATCAAAACCCATATCTCACTAAAAAACTTGTATACTATCAAGTGAAATAAATTCACACCGAATTGGTGCAATTATAGTTGTTATGGTATCAAGAACATGAAAAATAGTGTCCATCTTGGTTACCATTGAACTCTGATCCCAATATACTTACATTGAGTATTCTCTAGTAGTCTCCCTCAAAAATTTATCCAAAATAGATTGGATCATGATTTTCATACCATCAAAATCATTCTTGTAGATAAGATCTGGATGAGAAGTTGGTATCCTTTTGATGTACTCAAACTATCTCATAACCATTTTCTTATGGAAATTGAAATCCTCCTTTGAAATTGAATTTTTATTTAGATTCATAACCTTAATATGATACTCTATCATATCATTCTTAAATAGATTAAATTTCGTTAATATCTCATCATAGTTAGAAATAATTCATACTCTATATACATCAATATCATTAATAGATACTTAGAAACTAATAGATTAAACTTCAACATGAGGAGTTGAACTTACTTCTTGATGCACTACTACTTCTTAATTCCCATCCACTGTTTGACTTAATTCAACTTTCTAAAATTCAAAAAAAATCAAGAAACTCATAAACTTGAGAAGTTTTTACTGATCATTTCCTATAATTTATCTTAGCTACCAATAAATCAGATTCATCTTTTTCTTCAGAGTCCACCTCGTTAGAAACCAGAACATCACTAATTACAAAATGAATAAATTATCACATGACCAACTAACTGATCTTAACTTGACGAGACATCTCAAATAAATTAATATCTTATATTTTGGTAGATATGTATCTATCTTGAAAAAAACTTACTAACCTCATAATGGTGGAATCTAAATTTTCTTTAGTGTTAGAAAAGGTTAAAACTAGTGGTAGAGAATAAGAAAGTGTAGGTGTATCAGCAACCAATAGATTTTATTTAGATTGAACTTCTTGTCTAGATTCCTTAGTTCTAGAATCATTAAGATAAATCTCATCAGATATGGATACTCAAAATCTATGTCTCCATTCTGTAAAAGTTACAGTATCCAATGATCTTTTACATTTCCACTTGAAACAACTTCTGCAGACACTCCAACAATAATAATTTCTTAAGATGGATCCCCTCAACCTAACTAGGTTCTAATTCAACCTCTTCATGGATTAAAACTAGTAATATCTTCTTATCCAAGAAACTCTAAAAAAATAAAATTCTCTTTAACACCCTTGCACTGGGATTTGTTAATCCATGAATGTATATAGCCATAGTTTCATCAAGGAATACACCATATTTTAAAAATACCAACATAAAAATCTTCCCAAATGGATAAAAGTTGAATGAATTTTTTGGATATGGTTCATATACCTCGTAATATATCATTCCATATTTACAAACATCTCAATTATATACATGTAAATAAATGTAACTTATTGAAATAGGATATGTTGAAACTTGCCATTTTATTAGGCAATCACTGACATTATAAATTTTAAAAGAACCTTAATCTTGGGATCAAGGTCCTTCACATCTTTCTTGTCCATTTCACAAAATCTAAAAAATATATTTCATGATATTTGGAGGACTCACTTCATCTATGGTGGTGAGAGAGGTGTTGAAATTAAAACTTCCTTTATGAGGGAATCTAAACACACTAACCATCACCACTGAAGAAAATAGAAGTTTTTATGGTTTATGTTCCATTTCATAAGATCATAAAAATATCAAAAATGAAAAATACCATTCTCATAAAATTCATAGAATTATTTTTCATAGAAAAACTATATTATCTTTTCATCAAAAACATACTCCCATCCTTTAATATTAATAACCTTTTTAGTAATATATTTTCTTTATCCAACCAACTAATATAAATTTTCTTATTGCTAATCACTTTTTCAAAAGGCCTTGAATGTTTGGAACTACTAGAAAAATAACTATCGAATCAATTTTTCTTCCCCATGATTGCATGAAGGAATGTTTAAAGGTTTTAGGGAAAATATGGTTTGAGTAAAAAGGGAAAGATATTTGAGGTTCTTAAAGGGTTCACATATATGACTTTTTTTCTTTCTTTATTTCAACATAAGAAAAAGGTCGCACATATTGATGTGAAAGGAAATCATAAAAATAAAATGCTACATGTCACAATAAGAAATGACTAAAGCTAAAAATGGTGGATCTAAAAATAATATAAATAATAATTAAAAAAATAGATTATTTCATAGAAAAAAGTGAAATAAATAAATAAATGAAAGGAATAAAATTGACTAAAATTGAATAAACCTAATTCATATTTGATAAAATCAAATGAATTAGTAGGTATTGGTTTAGTAAAAGTGTCTACTAATCGATTTTATATACAAACAAATTATAAATAGATACTGCCTTTTTGTGCATGATCTCTCAAGATATGATTACTTAAGTTTATATACATTTTTATCGAATGATTTATTGGATTATTATAAATTTTTATAGTACTAGTTTTATCACATTTTATTAAGACATGATTAAAATTAAATCTAAAATTTATTAAGGTGTGTTCCATCCATAACACATATGCACAATAACTATCAGCAGCTATGTACTTTGATTCAACAATAGATAATGAAACTAAGTTTTATTTCTTACTAAACCAAGATAACAAAGATTTATATATGAAGTGGTAGGTTGCAAAGGTACTCTTCTTATCTAGTCAATAACCACTGAATTCAACATCATAATTTGAAGTCAAATTAAAATCAATGTTTTTGGTAAAAAGTAAATAAAGAGAGGTTGTTCCATTAAAATACATTAAAATTATTTTGGAATCATTCAAATGAAATTCATTGTGATTTTCATATAGTATAGCACATAAGAATAATAAAAACATAATTTCTAGTCTAATAGTAGTGAAATATGGTAGACTCCCAATTA
Source organism: Viscum album (assembly GCA_963277665.1). Taxonomy (NCBI): domain Eukaryota; kingdom Viridiplantae; phylum Streptophyta; class Magnoliopsida; order Santalales; family Viscaceae; genus Viscum; species Viscum album. The sequence goes on along the minus strand of OY728139.1, from coordinate 661,952,823 downwards.
TTCCTCTGTATAACTTATTTTCAACTAGTTTTATATCTTCATCTAAATCATATTTTTTCTGAGAACTCATAAGAGTTTCATGTACTTTACTGTTTTCAAGTCCAATCATCTTATGTAAGTCTAGTATGTATTTTATTTTATTAATCACATTCCCAAAGTCTTTTTTAGGAATTTAAAATCCTAGAAAGAAATTTAATTCATCAATTATAATAATTTAAAATTCCCTTTTTTATGAGTTTTGAAAAATCATTACACAATTGTTTTATTTATAGAACCAAAAATCACACTATAAAAAATATATTTAAACAAAAAATATATCTGAATATAAAGATTTCTTGAAAATACTAAGATATTCCACTTATAATTAATATTTATTTGAAAAAATAAATGAACTTAAACATTCATACCAGCCTCTAGGTGCTTGTTTAAGGCCATAAAGATCTTTGGTACGTTTAAAAAAATAGAAAATATGGATTTTTGAAACCAGGAGGTTGTTCAACATAAAATTACTTCACAAAAAACCATTCATAAAATTATATTTCACATATATATGATATAATTCGAAATTAATATGTTATAAATATACTAAGAGAATACTAATAGATTCAAATATAGATATACATACCAAGGTTTCTTCATAGTCTATTTCATCCTCTTGGTTATACCCTTTAGCCACTAATATAATCTTATTCCTAGTGATCACACCATGATCATACTATTTATTTCTAAAAAATACTTTTTCTAATATTATGGTAATAAAAGGGTCTATCAACTAATTATCATACCTTGTTCCTTTTGAATCGGTTTAACTATTATTACATAGATAAAACCTAACTTTTGTCAACTAAGTATTGCTCTATGGTTTTATATTAAAGTTGAGATAAAAAATTAAAGGAATTCTATAAGTTTTTTTTCACTTGTTCTAGTCTTAGTACCTTTATTTAAGCTTCCTATAACATTATCTAAGGGATGATCTTTTAAGGTTCTAGGATATCAAGGCAACACACTTTCAGGTTGACTAAAATACATCCTTTTGGGGTTGGGTTCACAAAAATCAAGTTCTAAATCATCCTCATTTATAATGACAAAGTGACATTCAGTTCGCATGCTTTTAAAAAAATCACTTAAATCATCAAATTGATTTATTTTATGATCAAATGAATCACTTTGATCAAATTTAACATGATTTTATTCTCCATAAATATTTGAACTTTTTTTGAAAACTCAATAAGCCTTATAAGTAGTAGAATAACTAAGAAATATACCTGTATTATCCTTTTGATCTAATTTAACAAGATTATTCTTGGTGTTAAAAAGGTAAAATTTTCATCCAAACACTTTAAAGTGTCCAACTTTTGATTTTCTATTATTTCATATTTCATGGGGTGTTTTCTTAAAAATAGGACTAATTATAAATATATTAATAAAATAACATGTTTTATTTATAGATTCAGGAAAAATTGAGTAGATAGGTTATACTCTCATAACACCGTCCTAAACATTTCTTATAAGATCTTATTACTCCTTCCAACAACACTATTCTATTGAGGTGTCCTGGTGCGGAAAATTATGTTTGATACAAAGTTTTGAAAAGTAAGAATTGACCTCATAGTTTTTAAATTATCCTCTATGGTCACTTATCAAAAAAGTAATGTTGGCATCTATCTCTTTGTGAACCAATTTACAGAAACTTATAAAAATGGAACAAGATTCACTTTTAAGACTCAAAAATAAAACCCAAGTAAATATAGGAAAATATTTAAATAACGCAGAAAAAAAATATTTTCCTATTATTCTTGTTGTTATAGATATTCCAAAAAAATCCATATGGATAATTTACAAAGGCCTAGATGTAGAAACCACTTTAACTAATTTAAAAGATGACATTTGTTGCTTACCCATTTGGAATGCATCACATAGCTTCTCTTTATTAAATTTAAATTATGGTAAATCTAAAATTAAATTGATCTTAGAAAATTCTCAAAAAGAGTAAGAATTAAAATTTCCAATTATTATATTTAAAAATAAATATTCATTTGTTTTTTAATTTATATAGGTTATTTTTTTACACAAATAATTAAGATCTAAATTATATACATTCTTAGTTCTAGGTGGTTTAAAATTAATAAGTTTATCTTTAAAAACAGAACATGCATTATTTGAAAAATCTATAGAATAACATTTATCAAAGTGTTGAAAAATAATTATCAGGATGTGATTTATTCCATCTATATAAAGAAATTTTTTTATGAGAACTAATCTCATATTACCAATAGATCCAACTCCCATACTTTTTCTCTTATCATTTTCACTGAATGTGACATATCCTCTAACAACATTGGATAAAGAATGGAAATTTGAGAAATATCCCCTAATATTCTTTGAGAATCCTATATCCGCATTCCATTTTATATTGATACTCCTATAACATTTTCCTTATAAAAATACAAATAATAATTTTTTTGGTACCCATGTTCTCTTGGGTTCAAAAATGTTAGAACCAAAGATTTGGAAATCCAAATATTTTTGTGTTGTACATAGATTCCAACACTGAATTTTGATAAAATTATTGAAATAAAAGAATAAGTAACACCAAAAAACTAAGGGTTTCTTAAACTAAGACCATTACCCTAATTTATAGGTTCTCCATAATGAAAACAAATATCTTAATACATGTATTTTTCTTTAAACTACGCAAAAAATAATTTTTTTATAGCATTAATTTTTCACCTTTGCTTTATATTCCAACTTATCATTTTGAAATTTATTATTACCACGGATTTTATTTAGGTAATTTTATCATTTTTTAAAATACGAGAAAAATATTTAGGGGATTAAACTGATTTTTTCAATATTTTAATTTTATTACCATGTTCAGCATAATATGAAATAGATTTTATATTTTAGCTTTCATACCAATAATTTTCTTTTCTAAGTCCCCTTTTTCACTTACAACAACATTATAAGAATTTTTTAGGGATTTATTTTTCTTTTTTCAAGAACACAAATTTAGTTTCTATCATGGTATATTATTCATTAGGTTCTTAAAAATATTAATTTTCTGTTTTAGAATCAGATTCATGCTCATAATAAGGAAATGATTTTACCTCATTAGAGTGTTCTATAAATCACATGTTTTCCTTTTGATTTGATATTTTGGATTCTAATTCAAAAGATGTATCATCACTAGACTCTTCAAAATTAAATCATCTGGCCTTAATATCTCATTTATTCTTCTTCTTTAATTATGGTATCCACTTTTGTTTCCTTTTATATTTTCTTTTTTCTTAAATTTGTGGACAATATAGTGTGATATTTCCAAGCTTCTTTCACTCGTAGAACCTTACTTCTTTATCAGTTACATCATAATTTTTATACTTGTTAAAGTATTTCTTAAATCATATTCTCCTATTGAAGAAATTTTTGAACTTTTTTACAAATTGAATATTCTCACTATTGGAAGTATAACTGTTTGAAGTATATTCATCAAATGATTTAAAAATTTGTATACCTTTTGTCTTATTATTATATTTTAAAGTGGAAAATTTCAAGGAAATGATATCTTTTCTAACCAAATCTATTCCCACTAGATTCATCTTCCATTTATACCTCATACATCATGAGTTCTCAAATGAGTTTTTCGTTTTGAAATATTTTGCATTAATGTATTGCCTAAGGATAGTTGAAATTCCACTTAACTTAGATAGTGTATTTCTAAGAACTTTCAGGGATTTATTTGGTTTTGGAGTTGGTTCTTCTAAGTAATAAACTTTATTTACAATCTTTATTAACCTTAAATTCATTTTAGTTATGATTTCTCCATCAACTATCATAAATGTGTCAAACTTAAACTTAGAAGTGTTGTATCTAAGTAATATCACATTATTATTTCCTTCATCCACTAATGATATAGTAGTCCACATATCAAGGGTTTTAAAACATTGAGAAACTCTATTGAACTCTAATAATCTTGTTCCACATATGATATCATTCATTTATTTAGATTTAAGATCATATTCTCCTTCTATGGTGGAATACCATTTATTTAGATCTACTTAAAAAATATTATAAGGATTAAATAATTTAAAGTAAAATTTTAGACCATGTTTCATCAAGTAGAAAATCATATATACCTTCTAACATCCATAATTTTATCCATTTAAATATGTTTCTCTAATCATAAACATACCTTCTCTATTTTCCATTGTATAATCAATTTTCATAAGACCTTTAATAATTCAACATTTTTGTGTTGATAACTCAATAGACTTAACCTTTGATACCAATTGTTGGTTAGAGAAAATTGAAATCAAGAGGGGTGAATTGAGTTCTTGAAATTTTATTCACTTAAAAACAACCTCTTTTAAGTTATGATAGATTCTGATATGTTCTTATCATAATAAATAATTTTTTTAAGTAAAATAATTAATAAAAATATCAAACAAAATAGATTTAAAGTGGTTCAGGGAATATAAATCCATCAGTCCACTCCAGAAACACTCAACTTCTAGAGCTTGGTGATTTCAATAGAATTGGTCCTTTTCCTAGATATTTCTTGACTGAGTGAAAGCATCTATTACTTAGTAAAAAACTAAGATATTTTATTGGGATCCTATAAGGATTTACAAAAAACTCATCCTTCAAAACTCAGTATAAAGAGTGCTCTCTTCCAGATAATATTAGTATCATTAAATAGTATATTTGGACGTTCATTGATTGTAAAAGATAAGCCTATATGCATTGAAATTATATAGTACTATTTGAGTTGAACACCCTTCGGGCTATGTCAGGACCGGCTCAGTTATCGGGTCATCAGGGTACCCAGGTTAGTTCGTGACAAAGTGGTATCCGAGGGAGGTTAAGCATATTTCCTTGATGACAGTATGCATTTGAGTATTCTTGTCAAGACTTGGGAGGTAGTTGTGATTGAGTTCCTGGCCAGCTCTCACCACAATGAACCTTAAGTCACCAGGGTTGGTTAGGGAAATATGACTTGTGGATTAGTTCTAGTATTTTCACTGTTTTGGATAGAGTGGAATCCAAATATTGTTAATCAATTCTATTAAGAATAGTTTTCCTTGTTGCTCAGTTTGGGTGTTAATATATGTCTTTTTATGTTGTGTAGCATCATGCCTCTGAGAAGATGCGGAGCTCAGATCCAAAAAGAGGCTGCAAGTGAATCTCAGCAAGTGAGTCCTATTGTGGATCCGAATCTAGTTGAGGTGATTTTTTTCACTGTCCATGCTCTAGGACAGAAACCACCTCCATTTCCTATTCATACTTCGGCTATAGATCCTCATAGTGATATTCTCTAAAGTCATTCTCAAGAGTTCCTATGCCGGAAACCACCAGTTTTCAAAGGCTCTACTGACCCTCAACATTCTGAGGAATAGTTGAGTAAGATTGAACATCTGTTTGGGTTCTTAGAGACACCTGAGGTGATCAAGGTGAAGTGTTTCACCTTTGTACTGGAGGGACTAAGTATGAGATGGTGGGACACAATGGTGACGGCTGGGAAACATGAGGGTCTGGAGTGCAAATACTTTAGGGTCCTTTTCACTAACCAGTTCTATCCAGAATCAATGGTGTTGGCCAAGGATGTGGAGTTTTTCAAACTTGAGAAGGCCAACAAAACTGTGACTGAGTACTCAAATCGCTTTTCTAAGCTGGTACAGTTTTCTCCTGAGATTGTATCTAATGAGAGGATGAAGGCTCAATGATTTGAGTTGGGAATTTGATCAGATATCCATTCTTAGGTTTTCCTGCTGAAGCTACCCACTTATGATGATGTGTTGGATAGGGCGATGATGGTCGAGATGGACTTGGCAGCAAATTCAGGGTTGAAGGAGGTTATCTTCCCTCTAAGTATCAGTGTTGGATCCTTTAAAAGTAAACAAAATCGTGATGTTAATTATGGTAGTTCTCGATAGCAGAGTCATTCCAGACCTCCAGTAAAACCAGGAGGAGATTCTTTGACTTGCTATCAGTGTGGGAAGCCAGGATATTCTAAGAGGGTTTGTACTGAGGAACCCAATAATTATAGATCCTGTGGATGTTTAGGGCACTTACAGAGATTCTACCATCACTTCTCTACTCTGCATAGTGGAATAGGATCATCAGCACCTCCAAATACTACAGGGCAATCAAACGCTTCATGTACAAAAGAGTTCCAGCCACAGGAATCCGGAACGAAGCTTCTTTACACAGTGGAAGAGTCACCAGAGGTAGCTGATACAGGTCCTACAACTGTGAGAGGTATCATTAATATTGCTTCGTCCTTAGTGAAAGCTCTTTTTGATATTGGTGCATCTCACTCTTTTATTTCAACCCATCTTGTTAATCTTCTTAATATGCCTATGGAAATTTTATCTTGTGCGATGGATATTACTACACCCCTTGGTATAATGAGAGAGAAGGGTCTCTGTAGTCCTGATTATGTCTTCTCTCTGTCAGATGTTGATCATGATTGGAGTTTCTTGGTTATTGACATGAAATCTTTTGATGTCATTTTTGGGATGGATTGGGTCATTTACAATAAAGACCGAATCGATTGTTATCTTTGACAGGATTACCTTACTACACCCAGTGGTGTACCCATTGTTTTTCATGGAGAATGGGACCCAAGGTCATGCAGATCCGGGACCTCTTATCCAGAGTTGGGTAAAGTTATATTAGAGTTTGATTTTTATCTGGAGATAGATTCAATGTGTGGTGATCTTCCTCCAGTCGTCGTTGAGTTTCCCGACGTGTTTCCTTCTGACTTCTCTAGTTTTCCACCGGTAAGAGAGGTTGATTTCTCTATTGACTTAATTCCTGGTACTCAACCAGTTTTTGTTCCCTCTTATCAAATGGATCCAACTGAACTAAAAGAACTGAAGTATCAGTTATAATATCTTCTTGAGAAATTTTTTATATGCCCGAGTATGTCACCTTGGGCAGTGCCTGTTCTCTTCGCTAAGAAGGTTGATGGTTATCTTCACTTATGTGTTGATTATCAGAAACTCAATCGAGTTATGATGAAGAAATAATATCTGTTACCACTAATTGATGATTTTTTTGATCAATTGAAAAGGGTAAATTGGTTTTCAAAAATTGATCTTCAATCTGGTTACCATTAGTTGAGGATAAAGGAATCTGACATTCCTAAGACCACTTTTCAGAGTAGGTATGGCCATTATGAGTACCTTGTTATGCCCTTTGGCCTAACAAATGCTCCAGTAGTTTTCATGGATTTGATGAACATGGTTTTTCGTGAGTATCTAGATAATTTCATGGTATTCTTTTTGGATGACATTCTTGTCTACTCCAAGTCTAAGGAGGATCATGTGCATCATCTGAGAACAGTTCTGAATCTTCTAAGGAATCACCGACTTTATGCCAAGCTCTCAAAGTGCTATTTCTAGATTCGGGAAGTAAAATTATTGGGAAATGTTGTATGAGAACAAGGAATATCAGTTGATCATGAAAATGTGAAGGCTATTATGACTTGGGAAAAACCACTAAATGTTTTCAAGATTCGGAGCTTCTTGGGCTTAGCAGGATATTATCGCCGGTTTGTTAAATACTTCTCAAAGCTGGCTTATCCAATGACTGCTCTGACTCAAAAGGGAGTGATATTTTCCTGGAATGATAAATTTCATTGTTCTTTTGTATATATAAAGCATATTTTAACTACTACACTGGTGTTAACTCTTCCTGAGGCTGGGATAGGTTATGTGGTCTTATGTGATGCATCGGGTTCAGGATTGGGATGTGTACTCATGCAAGGTGATCATGTTGTTGCCTATGGATCTCGTCAGCTTAAGCCTCGTGAGAAGAACTATCCAACCCATTACCTTGAAGTTGTAGCATTAATTCATGTACTTAAGTTTTAGAGACATTACCTTTATGGAGAAAGGTTTACTGTGTATTCAGACCACAAGATCTTGAGTTATATCTTCTCTCAAAAAGATTTGAATCTTCTCCAAAGGCACTGGGTGGAGTACCTACAATATTTCGACTTTGACATTGACTATACCCCGGGGGAAGGGAATGTAGTTGCAGATGCGTTAAGTAAGAAACTTACATTACAGGCTGTAAAAGAATCTTCAGAAGAGTGGAGTCTGATGGATCTTTTTTCTCAATTGCATGTTGGAGTTCAGTGGAAGGGGAATGAAGTTTCTTTATCCAGTGTCCAGTTGACTTCTGCTCTCCTCGATTTAATTCTTCAGTAACAACAACTGGATGATGAATTCCATAGAATTAGGGACTCTATTTATGGTGGGGATACTGACACCCAGTGGTCGTTATCCAAATAGGGTGTTCTGTGTTATCGAAACCGCTACGTTGTGCTGTTAGCGGCAAGGAAGGATGTGATGGGGGTTGCCATAAATATCAGTGGGTTGTACAGCCAGGAACCATGAAGATGTTCTATGATATGCGGCGATAGTTTTGGTGTCCAGGTATGAGATGAGACATTACTGAGTTTGTATCTCGTTGTTATACATGTAATCAGGTGAAATCCAAACACCATAAACCTTCGGGTTTGCTTCAACAACTTCCAGTCCCTACATGGAAGTGGGATGAAATCTCTATGGACTTTGTGGTTTGTTTACATCAAACCCAGAGGAAAAAGAACACGATATGGGTTGTGATTGAGAGGCTGACCAAGTCGGATCACTTTATACCTATTCGAGATACAATTAATGTTGAGGAGTTGGGAAATATCTATGTGAAAGAGGTTGTTCATTTGCACGTAGTTATGTCTACTATAGTCTCTGATAGGGATCCTCGGTTTACTTCTCGCTTTTAGAGAGGCCTTCAAGAGGCACTGGGATCTCAGGTTCGTTTGAGCACGGCCTACCATCCACAGTCAGATGGCTTGATAGAAAGATCTATTCAGATCCTTTAGGATATGCTCTGTGCTTGTTTTCTTGACTTTGATGGGTCTTGGGATAATCATCTGGGGATGGTTGAGTTTTCTTATAACAACAGTTACCAATCCGCGATCAAAATGGATCATTTTGAGGCTTTGTATGGACGTCCTTGTAAATCTTATTTATGTTGGTCGGAGATTGGTGAAAGCTCTTTGGTAGGACTGATTTTGGTCCAAGAGATGACAACTAAGATCCAGTTGATTCATCAGAGAACGTTGACAGCACAGATTTGGTACAAGTCTTAGGATGATCGTCATTTTAAACCTTTATAGTTCTTAGTTGGTGACCAAGTGTTCTTCAATGTTTCACCCCGATTGGTTCATCGATGGATAGGGAGGCAAGGGAAGCTTGCTCTTCATTTTGTGGGACCTTTTGAGGTTATTGGTCTTATGGGGAAGGTTGCTTACCATCTAGCTCTACCACCACAACTGATGTCGATACATAACGTGTTCTATGTATCACAGCTGAAAAAGTATCTCTCTGATCCATCTCATGTTGTGAGGTGGAGTGATCTTGAGATTGAACCAGATTTATCTGTTACTGAATGACTAGTCAGGCTTGTTGATTCTGAGACCAAGGTACTTTGTCGGAAAACGATACCTCTGGTCCGTGTACTGTGGAAACATGGTTCTGATTCTCATGATAAGTGGGAAAGGGAGGAACTAATGAGAGAGCAGTGGCCTCATCTTTTTGACTTTAAGGTTTCTTCATAGGCTTTATGGGGACAGAAAGGTCTTATGGTGGGGAGGTTGTAACCTCACGCTACGTTTTCAGGTACTTTTGATCTGTCTAAGTACCTCTATTTTGGAGTAGTGACTTGGGGGTGCCAATGCTTATGAACTGCTTTACATGCCTAATGATTTATATAAACTATTTTATATAAATGTTTTAATTAATCCATTGTTTTAGAAATATTCCATCATTGTCAAACCTTTGTTTAAATTGATTTTACCATCATTTGAAAATGTATAACATGTTTTGTTAAAATATGCTTTTGAAATGCCAAACCTATTTATTTAAAAATGGAAATATTTTATTTGGATATCATGTATCATATAAATCAAGTATTTTCTATATTCTATATACACATAAAAATCAATTTCAAGCATCTGAAAACTCATTTATTTATATTTCATCTTTTGAATTTAAACTTAACCACACTTTAAAATCCCAATGTTGAAGTGAGTAATCCTCTTAAAAAACTAAAGCTGCGGGCTCCGAATTATTGTGTGTACTTATTTTCCAAATGTGGAAAGGACTGAGATTAAAGAGATAGAATAAATCATATTTATCATATTTTTATAATTATTGGGAAAAAGAAACATTTTCAAAGTCTATTTCTCTTATTTAGTTAAATTTGTTTCTGATACATGTATAAGAATAAGTTGACTTTTCAAAACTTCACACCAATAATAAGTTGTATAATCATAATGATCCTTCATAATGTAACTTGATCTCCATAATATAGATTTATCTTCATAAGATAAAAGTATTTCATTACTATTATTATAATATTATTACATCATAAAACTTCATAAGATAAAAAAATTCTTATTTATCTGTCTTCATCAGCACACAAGATAAATAATATGGAATGAATGGCTCAAAGGCCTTCATTTTTATTCATTTTTTTATAAACCCCATTTTAAAGGTTTAAGGGGAACCCTTGACAATATAGAACCTAAAAGTCTTATAGGAATCATTCATTACAGACTATGACTACTTGAAACTGCCCCACCCCAGTGTCTACATCATGACCAGCTCTCCAAATGTTCATGGTTATATGGCTAATTGTCCTATGTAAAGGTGAATAGTCCTTGTACCAATGGAAAATTTCATACCCTCTCATTCTTCCAAATCTGTTGGATTTTCTCTGGTGAATGTACCTTGCTTTGAATTCTTTTCTGGGGATTGTTCCTTGTAGAATATGCTTAGTAGTATCTTCACATCAGGTGTCCTGATGTCCTTGAGGTGGTCCAAAGGGGTTAAGGTTGCCTAAAATCTTTACTTAACCGAAGGCCTAGGTGTCATGAAGGCCTTAAGGAATCGAGCCCCAAACTAGTGGCATGAAGGTGAATAGTTCTAGATGATACAGTACTGAATAGTACCTGTTACAACGACTGATACAGTACTGCTACACTGACCAAAAATTATGCCTCCACCCAAAATTAAATGTCACGACCCGTCCTCAGGGCCTGTGCCGTGACTACCCCAAGCCCATCTCCCATAGGCTAGGGGCTGGCAACTAGCACCAAAGGCGTAAATCCCGACAAAAGGGAATTCATTGCCTTTATAAAGTAAACAAACACCACAGAGTAAGCCAGTAGAAGTAAAAACTAAGTAAAAATGGGTACAAAAGTAAGTGAGGAAGGTAAATGGTCCAGAATACAAACCCAAACTGAAAGTAAGGTACAACTGGAAAGAAAGTGCAGCAACTGAAATTAAAGAAGCAACATCGAGCCGTCCACTGGAAGTCCCACCTGAATGGTGGGTACAGATAGCCACCTCAGCTCCATGGGTCCAGTCGTCCGCTCCGTGTACGTCCCGCCCAGTGGTCCACCTCCAGGTACTGACTACTCCACAAGCCTCAACCACAATCAGTGTTGTCAGTCGTCTGTATCCAACATAACATAGTGCGAGAATAGCCCGTGCAAGGGTGAGTATACGCTACTCAGTAGGGACCCCGAGACCCCCAAAGGTCGCCCAGAATCCACAAAGTAAAATCCACAAAGGAAAGATACAATCACGAAGTAACATCCACCACTACTTAGGTACATGCTCATACATATACCTAAGTCATCAATTCCAGTTTGCCTCCAACATCCGATCCCAAGTTCGATCATGTCCACATAGGATAGTACAACCCAATGCACACAAGAAATCACAACACAATCCACATAGGAAAGCAAGACAATCATATCAAAGATAATGATTTAAATTCAAGACTCATATCACACAGGTATACTTCTTCGTAAGGTGATAGAGATGATCAAATTTAGCCACTGATTCATCTAAGCTGGGACCCACGTAGGATACTAAACCAGCTAAGTTGTTAGACCCACATAGGATATAGACCAGCTACTCTTCCATACCCACGTAGGATAGGAAGAACAGAGTCAAACACTACCAGACCCATGTAGGATACAAGAACAGTAGTCATCTCCGTCGAACCCACGGAGGATTTCAGTACGGTCTTCATCGCTGCTGAACCCATGGAGGATTTCAACACAGTCTTCTTCGTCGTCGAACCCACGGAGGATTTCAGTATGGTCTTCATCGCTATCGAACCCATGGAGTATTTCAGTGCAGTCTTCATCACCATCAAACCCACGGAGGATTTCAGTATGGTCTTCATCGCTGCCGAACCCACGGAGGATTTCAGTGCAGTCGTCGTCGCAGTCGCAGCCAACTCTAGGGTTCCCGCACATAGCATGCTCAATTCCGGAGGGTCCGCTCCATGAGCCAATGGGTCGATACATCAACTAACACGTAGTCCGGAGTTGATTTATCGCAAACTTCTGTCTTGACAAGAGGAACTCAATGTGACAAACAGCGCGTCAATCGGACGCCCGGTCAGAGAGTTATTGGCTTTTTTCATTCTAGGGGCCCGATTGGTTTTTAAGTCAAAACCAACCCAACTGCACTCTAACTGTGTCCAAACCTCAAGCGGAGTAATCCAAAATGTTCGTCTCACTAAGAGGAATCCAACAAAGTCTACAGCACATCAATCGGACGTCTGGAGCACAGGTTATAAGAGTTTCCGCTACGAGGGCCCGGTTGGTTTCATGTTCGAACCAAACCGGCCATACCCAAAGTTCTCCAAAACCTTGAGTTTAATATACTGAAACGACCGTGTCGATCCAGGGATCGCATCGCAACTGACGGTGCGTCGACCGGAGGTCTGTAGCCCAAGATATGGGAAAAAGACCGGAAGCAGTCCGAAAATGGGGGGTCTGGGCCCGGCCTGACCCCGCCCAACCCCCCTGGGTCGGCCCGAACTGGGTCAACCCAACACGGGTCGGGGTCTGACCCAGCGGGGCACGGCCCGGCCCGGCCTGTCCGGGTGCGGCCCGGTCCGGTCCATGCAACTCGGCCGGGTGGCGCGCTGGCTCGGCCAGCGAGTTGAGCGGGGGGCGCGGTCCCCCGCGGCCTTCGCGCTCCGCGGACGCGGAGAGTGCCACGTCCTGCTCCCCCGGATCCCACGTGATCGTGCGATCCGGCCGCCTGCGTCCATGGCTGAAGTCGCGGCGGTTCCTCCTACTGGCGCGTCGGGGCTCCGCCGGTGATGTCCGCGGGCCACCGGAGTTTCTCATGTGGTCCGTTTTCAATTCCGTTTGCGCCGGTGTTCATCTCGGGCCCCATACTTTACTGCGGAATCATCAAACCGCCTCTACGGCCTGTTCTGTCATCACCTATCGATCCACCCATCAAATAAACAATCTGCAGAGTCTTTGAATCACCTCTGCGGCCCCGACTCCGACCGCGGTTTCATTCGGCCTTAACGGCGTGGCGTGATGGCGCCACGCTTCTTCGCCTGTTCTTCTTTGTTTCCGCACGGTGTCGTTGCACCACGCTACCTTTTCTCGTGCCGCGACAAACAAATCATTAAAAGGGGGAGTAGGGTCGTCCGTGTTCATGCGGTCTGGCCCCCTCCCGTGAATCTGTTATCAAGCGGCGAAGAAAAAGACGTTTGGACGGTCAATAAAATTTCATGAACCAAAAATCAAACCCCTACCTCAAAGTGTTGATGAACGAAGGTTTGACGCGAAAAAAGGATGTCGCGGAAGAAGGCTCCATAATCGTCGTCGGCGTCGCAGAGAAGAGGACCTTCGGCATCGCGGAAGATGGCGTCGCGTCGTCGATCTCCGGGAACTAGTGTTCTTCATCGTCTTCCGTCAGAGGCCGGCGTTCTTCTTCGTTCTTCACATCCTCCAATGAAGAAGATGAAGATTTGAAGGCTTTGAGAAAATCCTCTCCCAATCCTTCTCGCACAGCCAAAATCACCCTTAATAAAATAAGTCTTGTCTTATTTTATTAATACACACACAAGACATTAATTTGAAAATCAAACAGGTCTCATTCAATTAATTGAATTAATTGAGGAGCGTTTAGCATTCAAATTAATTTTGAGGGTTTACTTGCCATTAATTCGGGGTGCGGGTGAGTAACATATTAAAAGCAAGAGATAGAGGTTAAAAGGGGATTGAAGGGGTGGGGCTCGTGTAGGCCCCACTTCACTAATATCCTACCTAGTGGAGTTAGGCTATTAGTGGGTCCCACTCCAACCACCAAGCATAGGTTTAAACTACCCAAAATAGAAATAAAATTGTAGCATAATATTTTATTTCATTCTTTAGTTAACCCATTATTTAATAACCTCACCCGATCAACACAACTCCAGAAAAGGTGTTCCTAAGAAATTACCAGCATTGCGGTTTCATCGGTGTCCTCGGATTTTGATTCCGAGCACCGGTTAAAAAGTTAGGAAAACCCGCTCGTTTGTTCACTGAACGTACCTGAGCTAAACTTCGGAAATTGATTTCGGGCACACCAGGCCTCGGAATCAGGTGCTGTCCGAAACTGCGTTCTTGTAAAATCCCAAAAAAAAATTAAGAAAAAAAATCCCTTGAATTTTACAGTTCTTTACATTACTCTCACATCAGAGATTTACATCCCCGTAAAGATACATCATAAACTAGGGGAAAAAATGTGGGTACTGAGCATGCATCTGAGCCTCCTGCTCCCAAGTGTTCTCCTGGAGGTTCTCATGCTACCATCTGATGCGCACTAGAGGAATCGAACGCCCACGTAGGACCCACTCCTGTCGATCCTAGATATCCATTGGGACCTCCACAAAAGTCTCCCCATCGCCAATGTCCATCTCCCCATGGTCGATGATATGCGTTGGGTCGTGCACGTATCTCCTCATCTGAGATACATGGAACACGTCGTGCACCCAGTGCAACTGAGGTGGTAGAGCCGGGTGGTAAGCCACCTCGCCTACCCTGCTGAGGACTTGGAATGGTCCGATGAAGCGCAGAGATAACTTACCGCCTCAACCAAATATCTGTAATCCACATCGAGGTGAGACCCGCAAGAAAACATGGTCGCCATCCTTGAACTCTTGTGTCCTCCACCTCCTATCATCATAAGACTTATGTCGCCTCTGAGCTGTCCTCATCCACTCCTGGATGACCTGGACCTTCTCTTTCATGGCGTGGACCATCTCCGGTCCCACAAGTGCTGACTCCCCAGGGTCTGTCCAGCACAGAGGTGATCTGCATGGACGGTCATACAATGCCTCGTATGGTGCCATCCTGATGGTGGAGTGGTAGCTGTTGTTGTACGCGAACTCCACTAAGTGTAGGTGGTCCTCCCAGCTGCGACCAAAGTCGAGGACACATGCATGGAGCATGTCCTCGAGAGTCTGAATGGTCCTCTCCATCAGACCATCCGTCTGAGGGTGAAAGGTGGTTCTCAGACATAGTTGTGTCCCGAATGCCTCCTGCAACCCCTTCCAAAGCCGGGAAGTAAAGCGAGCATCTCGATCGGAGATGATAGATGATGGCACACCATGAATCCATACGATCTCCTGAACATAGAGGCATCCCAAGCACTCCACTGAGCCCTGCTCTCTTTGGGTGATTGTTGACCGACAATTTATCACGACCTGTCCTCGGGGCTCATGTCGTGACTACCCCAAGCCCTCCTCCCATAGGCCAGGGGCTGGCGACTAGCACCAAAGGCATAAATCCCAACAAAAGGGAAGAAATTTCCTTTATAAAGTAAACAAACACCACAGAGTAAGCCATCAAAAGTAAACACTAAGTAAAACTGGGTACAAAAGTAAGTGTGGAAGGTAAATCGGCCAGAATACAAACCCAAACTGAAAGTATGGTATAACTGGAAAGAAAGTACAGCAACTGAAAGTAAATCAGCAACATCGAGTCATCTATTGAAGTCCCACCTGAAGGGTGGGTACAGATAGCCACCTCTGCTCCATAGGTCCAGCCATCCGCTTCGTGTACATCCCGCCCAGTGGTCCACCTCCAATTACCGACTGCTCCACAACCCTCAACCACGATCAGCGTTGTCTGTCATCTACATCCAACAAAACATACTGCGGGCATAGCCCGTGCAGGGGTGAGTATACGCTACTCAGTAGGGACCCCAAGACCCCAGAATGTCTACCAGAATCCACAAAGGAAAGATACAATCACGAAGTAACATCCACCACTACTTAGGTATATGCCCATACATATACATAAGTCATCAATTCCAGTTCGTCTCCAACATCCGAGCCCAAGTTCGATCACATACACACAGGATAGTACAACCCAACACACATAGGAAAGAACAACACAATCCACATAGGAAAGCAAGAAAATCATATCAAATATAATGATTGAAATTCAAGACTCATCTCACACAGGTATACTTCTTCATAAGGTGATAGAGATGATCAGATATAGCCACTAATTCATCTAAGCTGGGACCCACGTAGGATACTAAACCAGCTAAGCTGTTGGACCCACATAGGATACAGACCACATACTCTGCCAGACCCACGTAGGATAGCAAGAACAGAGTCAAACACTGCCAGAACCACATAGGATACAAGAACATTAGTCATCGTCGTCGAACCCATGGAGGATTTCAGTACGGTCTTCATCGCTGCCGAACCCATAGAGGATTTCTGTGTA
Source organism: Viscum album (assembly GCA_963277665.1). Lineage (NCBI taxonomy): Eukaryota > Viridiplantae > Streptophyta > Magnoliopsida > Santalales > Viscaceae > Viscum > Viscum album. The sequence goes on along the minus strand of OY728139.1, from coordinate 661,936,205 downwards.
GTATTCTACGCCATCAAACCCATGGAGGATTTCAATACGGTCTTCATCGATGTCGAACCCACAGAGGATTTTAGTGTAGTATTCATCACCATCGAACCCACAGAGGATTTCAGTATGGTCTTCATCACTGCCGAACCCACGGAGGATTTCAGTGTAGTTGTCGTCGCAGTCGGAGCCAGCTCTAGGGTTCCCGCACATAGCATACTCGATTCCGGGAGGGTCCGCTCCACGAGCCAAGGGGTCGACACATCAACTGACACGTAGTCTGGGTGGATGCATCTCAAAGTTCTGTCTCGACAAGATACACTCAATATGACAGACGGCGCGTCAATCGGACGCCCAGTCTGAGAGTTATTGGTTTTTTTCGTTCCAGGGGCCTGGTTGGTTTTTAAGTCAAAACCAACCAGACCGCACTCCAACTGCATCCAAACCTCGAGCGGAGTAATCCAAAAGGTATGTCTCACTAAGAGGAATCCAACAAAGTCAAAGGCACGTCAATCATACGTTCGGAGCTCAAGTTATAAGAGTTTACGCGCCGAGGGCCTGGTTGGTTTCGTGTTCGAACCAACCCGGCTGTACACAAAGTTCTCCAAAACCTTAAGTGTAATATACCAAAATGACCGTATCAATACAAGGATCGCATCTCAACTGACGTTGTATCGATCGGAGGTACGTAGCCCAAGCTATGGGCAAAATACTGGAAGTAGTCCGAAAATGGGGGGTATGGGCCCGGCCTGACCCAGCCCAACCCCCCTGGGTCGGCTCAAACTAGGGCGACCCAACCAGGTCCAGGTCCGACCCGGCTGGGTGTTGCCCGGCCCAGCTAGGTGTGGCCTGGCCTAGATGGGTGCGGCCCGGTCTGGTCCGCGCAACCCGGTCGGGTGGCGCGCTGGCTCGGCCAGCGAGCCGAGCGGGGGACGCGGTCCCCCGCGGCCTTCGCACTCCGCAGACGCGGTGAGCACCACGTCTTGCTCCCCCAGATCGTGCGCGGTCGCGGGATCCACCTTCCTTCCTCCATGGCTTCAGCCATGGCGGTTCCTCCTGGCGGCGCGCCGGGGCGCCACCACCTCCGGGTGGCCGGCCGGTGACTCGCGCCGCCAGTGATGTCCGTGGGCCACCAGAGTTGCTCCGGTGGTCCGTTTTCAATTCTGTCTGCTCTGGTGTTCATCTCGGGCCCCGTACTTTACTGCAGAATCATCAAACCGCCTCTACGGCCCATTCCGTCATCGCCCGTCGATCCGCCCGTCAAATAAACAATCTACGGAGTCTTTGAATCGCCTATGAGGCCCCGACTTCGGCTGCGGTTTTGTTCGTCCTTAACGGCGCGGTGTGACGGCGCCGCGCTTCTTCGCCCATTTTTCTTTGTTTCTGCACAGTGTCGTTGCACTGCGCTACCTTTTCTCATGTCGTGACAAACACATCATCAAAAGGGGGAGGAGGGTCGGCCGTGTTCGTGTGGTCTAGTCCCCTCCCGTTAATCCGATATCAAGCGGCTATGAAAAAGACGTTTGGACGGTCAAGAAAAATTCATGAACCAAAAATCAAACCCCTACCTCAAATTGTTGATGAACGAAGGTTTGACGTGAAAAAAGTACGTCGCGGAAGAAGGCTCTATAAGCATTGTCGGTGTCGCGGAGAAGAGGATCGTTGGCGTCACGGTACACGGCGCCGCATCATCGATCTCCGGGGAACTAGTGTTCTTCATCGTCTTCCATCGGAGGTCGGCGTTCTTTGTCGTTCTTCGCGTCCTCCAATGAAGAAGATGAAGATTCGAAGGCTTTGAGAAAATCCTCTCCCAATCCTTCTCGCACAACCAAACTCACCCTTAATAAAATAAGTCTTGTCTTATTTTATTAATACACACGCAAGCCATTAATTTGAAAATCAACAGGTCTCATTCAATTAATTGAATTAATTGAGGAGCATTTAATATTCAAATTAATTTTGAGGGTTGACTTGCCATTAATTCGGAGTGCGGGTGAGTTACATATTAAAAGCACGAGATGGAGGTTAAAAAGGGATTGAATGGGTGGGGCTCATGTGGGCCCCACTTCACTAATATCCTACCTAGTGGAGTTAGGATATTAGTGGGTCCCACTCCAACCACCAAGCGTAGGTTTAAACTACCCAGAATAGAAATAAAATTGTTGCACAATATGTTATTTCATTCTTTAGTTAACCCATTTTTTAATAACCTCACCCGAGCAACGCAACTCCGGAAAAGGTGTTCCTAAGAAATTATCGGCGCTGCAGTTTCATCGGTGTCCTCGAATTTCGATTCCGAGGACCGGTTCAAAAGTTAGGAAAGCTCACTAGTTCGTTCACTGAATGTACCCGAGCTAAACTTCAGAAATTGATTTCGGGCACACCGGGCCTCGGAATCAGGTGCCGTCAGAAACTGTGTTCTTGTAAAATCCCAAAGAAAATTAAGAAAAAAAATTACCTTGAATTTTATGTGTATTTACATTAAACCTAGGTCTCGTGGATGTGCTTGGAGATTCCTCACCAACCGAGTTTAGGATCATGTTCTATAATATAAATAATTTGGATTTACTATTTCTGTATGAAAATTCTTTCTCATCGGTTTTCATAGGGTAATCTTTAAATTTCATAAGATAAATTACTTATGTTTTTTTATTATCTTCTATAAGGTAATTCATTTATAGAGGTCCTTTTTATAAGATATAAGACTTTACTTATTTTCCATATGTCTAAGCTTTCTGATGTTAAATTATATGAAGTAAAATTCCACTACTCTGTAAGATAATTTACTGTCATAGTAAAATAATATTTCATGTTGGGAATTCATATGATAAAATAATTTATAACATACATTTGATTTCAATGAAAGTAATGAGTTTTCTATATAAGAAAATTCATTCATGTGTAAGTTAATATTGAAATGCAATATAAATTCATTTGATGTAATTAACTTATTGATTCCATATAATGAATTTATTTACACTTTCAGGATAAATGATATTGATGTATTTTCCACATAAGATAAATTTATCATGGAATTATTCAAAAAATAGCTCATAACCTTTAAGAATAGTTAGAAATAAAATCTCTAAATACTCACAATAAACTCATTAGTAAATAAATAGGGAATTTTTTAATCCTACAAATATATAAAGTACTAAGATATATTTAAACAACATAATATTATCCAATAAGAGAAAGGTATAGTTATATTTTGGGATTATGACGATAATAATTTAGTAAGAATCCAAGGGATATGTCTATGTATAGGAAAATATCCTAAAATTTTTGTGAAGTATATAGGGAGTGGTTTCAAATAAATTAAATCCCTCTCTAGATTCTACAAGTGGATGTGTCTCTTGCATAGTTTTACCAAGGGGTAATAACCCCAAAAAGGTAATATTTGGTATTAACTCGATCATTGTCTGGTGCATGAAAAATAGGTCTTGTTTTACACCAAGATTGATACTCTTAGGGGATATGACTTGTAAAATTCAAAAACTCTTTACAAATCATTATGAAGGACTTGATTTAATTGTTAAGATATAATATATAATAGAAAAATTATAATGGATAATCTATATTTAAACCTAGAGACTCATAAGTTAGGATTTACATGTCATTTATAAGTTATTCCTTCTAAGTTCATAGTTTCCCTTTTTATATGATTTTACTTTGAGTGTTATCATCCCTAATTTTATTTAATTTATTTTAGTTAATGGTGAGAAATATGAGGAACCATTCCAAGAACCAATGTGATAGGAAATGGGATGATTACCCTTAAGAGATGTCTAACCTTATAGAAGTGGGAGATAAGAACTTCATGGAAGTACTGGATCAACTGAATCAAGTTATGAATAATAACATGGATCGTGTGGAGGTCTCACCTTCTCCTAAGAAATAAAAATTTTGGGTTGATCCCTTTGTGAGGAAAAGGCCTCTAACCTTTAGTTGATCTTATGATCCCCTCATTGAAAAATAGTGGATTAACACCATTGATAAGATATTCTATGTACTCCAATACTATTATCAAGTTAAAGTCATACTCTACATTTATCACATGGAGGGGGAGTTGATCAGTGGTGGACACTAATTAAGAACATGAAGAATAAAATGGAAATTGGTTCCATGGAATGGTAAGGGTTCAAAAAAATATTTTTTAATAAATATTTTCCCTAAAGTATTTTTCTGAAAATAAATAGAGAGTTTCTCAAGCTAAAGAAAAAGTAATGTGAGTTTATCAGTGCATATTAGGCATACATAACAAGGCTTGCATGGAATGCCTCCATATTTTTTTATCAAAACCAAAATTAAGGTGTATGAGTCTATAAAAATATTTTTTGATTAGAGATGCTGATAGCTATGAAGATATTATTTTTTTAGGCTTAAGGTTGAGATAGAGATTGGTAACTCTCAGTGCTATCTTTGGGATATAGATGAAAATAGGAAAATAGTGTCTTATTTGGGAGTATCAATGGGTAAATACCATGGATAAAATAAAAATAAACTTCCCACATGTCAAAAATGTGGGAAGAAGCATCCTAGAAACTTTCTCAAGTCAATTTGGAGATACTCCAAGCATAAAAAAGAGAGGAATTAGGCTAATCAATGTTGAAGGGAGATGAAAAGGCCCACTAATGTGATAAAGGAAAAGAAGTTTCTAATCAACACTCAACCTATAGTACAATGTTTCAATTGTAAGGAATATGAACATTATTCCAGATGATTCCCTAAGCTAAGGATTGTTATAGATAATCAATGGAAATAACCTATAAGGATTAAAAATAAAGGAAGGTCATATGTTATCACTACTATTTAGGTGGATCCTGAAAATGATCTGGTGATAGGTATTCTAGTTATTCATTCAATAATATTAAATATACTATTTGATTATAGTTATACACATTATTTTATATCTTTCAAGTTTAGTATAAATATTCAAATCCCACCTTAAAACATAGGGGTTGATCTATCTATGAGAATAGAAAATTGAGAAATTATTTCATTCCAAGTATATAAATCCTTTCCAATCAATTTTTATAGAATAAAACTCCTAGTGAATTTTTCATAATTCCTTTAGTGGAATTTTATTTTACATTAATCATGGATTATTTATACTTATATAAATCCAACATCAGCTATTAGGAGACTGAGATCACTCTTAAAATCTCGAGTCATCCTCTGATTATATACAAGTTTAAGGAGGATAAAGAATCTAATTTGAAATATTCTTCATAATAATGGGTATTATTGCCTTATAAACAAGAATATCTAGATCAAATGATTGAGATAAAGGATAGAATTGTTCTTGAATATATGCCCATTGTGATAGTTTATGTTGATTTATTTCCTGAAGAGTTGTCAAATCTTCCTACTGACTGAGTGTTTGAGATATCAATTTAACTTATACCTGTATCTCTTCTCATATCCAAGACTCCCTAAAAATGGACACCATTGATTTGGAAGAACTAAATAAGAAGTTGTAATAGAATCTGGAAAAGTGTTATATATGCATTAGTGCTTCACCGTAGTGTATGCCGGTTCTCTTCATCAAGAATAATTATTGTTCAATGAACCTCAACATTTGTTATCATAAACTCAAAAAAATCACGACAAAGAACGTGTATCCCTTGACACTGATTGATGTATTGTTTGATAAACTATGTGGGTTCCAATACTTCTCTAAGGTGTACATTTGGTATAGATATCACTAATTAAAGGTAAATAAGGAGGATATTCCTATTACTATATTTAAAATAAGGTATAGACACTATGAGTTCATATTGATTCTTTTTAGACTCACTAATGCTCCAAAAATATTCATGGACTTAATGAATAATCTTTAGAGATTACCTCGATAAATTTATTGTAGTATTTATATATGATATTTTAATATACTTCAAAAGTTAGGAGGAGCATGAGGATAATTTGAATATTGTGTTAAATAATTTTTTAAAGGATAATCTGTATGAAAAGTGTAGTGAATGTGAGTTTTGGGGGGGAGGAAGTATCATTCTTGGGGAATGTTATCACAAAAAATGGGCAATATGTGGACACTTATAAGATAAAAGCGTTTGAGGAGTGTCCTGAACCAACATTTGTAATAGAGATCCATAATTTCCATGGACTAGTTGGGTATCATAGATGATTTGTAAAGAACTTTTCATGATTCTCAAACCTAATGACCAAGGTAACTTGGAGGTGAGTGAAGTTTTTCTAGACCAATGAATATGAAGAGACATTTAAGGAATTGAAAAATATGATTATGACTACACCAATACGTACACTACCCATAAGTGGGGAATTGTTCATGGTATAAAGTGATGCTTCAAATAAGGGCTTGGGATATGTACTGATGAAAAATAATAAAGTGATAGCCTACGCCTCAAGGTAGTTAAGAGTTCATGAGAAAACTACCCAAAACATGATCTAGAGTTAGTTGTAGTGATCTTAAAATTCAAAATTTATCAGAATTATCTTTATGGGTAGAAGTGTGAAATGTATATGGATCATAAGAGTCTCAAATATATATTCACATAGAAGGATCTTAATATTCACCAATGAAGATGGTTAGAGTTGATCAAGGATTATGTCTACTCAATACACTACCATCTAGGGAAGTTGAATGATAAATCTAATATTTACACTATTTTTCATGTCTAATTCCATGATTTAAAACCCACAAATTTAATAATTTGAGCTGAATAGCAATGTTTTGGGATTTTATGGATGTTTTCAACTTGAAATTGAAAGTTGTACAATTCGATAATTTTAATTATTTTCAATAGATTTTGTATTTTAGGTATATATTTTTCAATATTGATCAAATTTGAGTGATTATTTTTTAAAGTATTCCAATGTTTATGGGATACATATTTATCAACTGATCCAAGTCTTGATTCAAATATCTGTAGGCCCAAATAAATAAGTATTTTTTGGAAAGCTTCTTTAGACGATAGAGTGGACCCCACCTTTTTAATTGATGCAAAATTCAGTATAAATGTATCCAAATGAATTTATTCAAACTGGAGATGAAATAGGATTCAATTTCTCATGTTCTTGATAAGTTTCAATGAAAATTAGCTCATTAAGAAGTTATTTAAATGGTTCAAACCATTGAAAAATGAAAGGTCTCTTCAAGAAAAAATGGTTCCATTCAGTAAATAAAAAAAATTGAACCATGTGTCAAAAATGTATTAAATTTATAGGTTAGATAGAGGGTTTAATTTGAAACAACTCTTGTGAAGAAAAAAGTGTGATATTCATCCTATAAAGTGTAAAAATGGATCATACTTTAGACATACATAAGGAGAACAATAAATTTATCACTCCCCCATTCTCTTTAAATTTCGATATCCTCATCATTCCAAGGGGGTTGGATAGAGAGATCAATGGTTTTGTTGAGATAAAGATCATGATGAAGATTATGTTCATTAATAATGGAATGGAGAATATGGGGGCTGCTCATGTGATGCGAGGACCAAGTGGTTGTGGATGGAAATAACTAACTGACAATCTCCTTCAAGTTATGATTTAATTATGCAATCTATTTTAAATTTCAATTGAACTTATATTTTTGAATATATGGAGTTGTTTTATTTGTTGAATAAAATTTCATATAGTTTTTTTTGGATAGTATTCCAATCTATGAAGTAAAATAATTGATTTCTCTATTTAAATTTCTTTGGCGTGGTCGTGTCGTTGAGTAATGTGATTTTAATTAGGTTTGATTGCTTGGAGGTATTCAAGTAATTTAATCACTTATATAGGAGGGTAAACAATCATATTAGAAAATTGATATGATATCCTTGAAAAGTAGGGTATTTATCCAGAGGTCTTTTGGTGGGCATTGAGAAATTTAATTAGGAAATAATTTTAATTAAGGAAGAGGGGAGTGTTTGAGAGGTTTGAGATTATCAACAACTACTATTTTGATTTTGATTTCAAATCACTTTTATTTCCAATAAATGTTTTGTCATTATCATGAAATTTACTTTATTTTTATTTTATTTATTATATATTTCAATCAAATATATATGTTTTTTTATTTTCTTTTGAAAACAAACAAAACAAAAGTGATAGTTTTGTAACTGAAATTGCAACCTCCTAAAGTTACAATCTGAGGAATTATATATTACATTTATCTGGGAGATAAAATTCTTGATTGGGTATTTCATTAAAAAAACATCACTTCAACTAGTATCATTTCCAGGGAGGTTTCTTGAGTCGATTTTTATTGAAATTGTTTTTCATGACCCGAGATTCTGACCCGAACTTGTTACCATTTGATTCTGAAATTAATAAAACATTTCAGTCTGGGGTTAGAGCTACTAGAAATACCCATGTCCCAAGTTTTTTATCTTCCACTAACACACTTATAAATAAATTTGTTGAAAATTTAATTCCAATGGATGACAATAGAACCTTAAAATAATTTCATACACAAAATTCTAATGCACCTACTGGGTTTTAAATTAAATCTAGTTGCATACACAAAATTCTAAAATTTAATGGGTTTATAGGTGAAGATCCACATAAACACCCTCAGGATTTCAGTTATATTTATTTCAACATGATGCCTCAAGGAGTTGAAACAAGTCAAATGAAATTGAGGTCATTTAATTTTTCATTTGGAAGGAGTTTCCAAAGAATGGTTTGTCTATTCAAGTTCAACTTTGATTAGAGATTGAAATTAATCGAAGAAATTTTTCCTTAAAAAATTTTCCCTTCTTCTAGAAGAGATTCCATTAGAAAGGATATTTATGGAATTAGGAAAACTTGGGGTGAAACATTACATGAGTACAGGGAATGATTCAAAAGACTCTATTTTTGTTTCCCCCACCATCAAATTAGTAACCATCTCTTGATTAAATGTTTTTATAAAGGATTGTGTCTTATTTATATAAGAATGATTGATGTTGTAGTACTATGGGCTTTAGTTTAAAAAACACCAGTTGCTGCTAGGACATTAATTTCAAACATGTCCCAAAATGCTCAAAAATTTGGAACAAAAGGCCTCCTTCATGTGAAATCTACAAAAGAATTCCCCACCGTTAGTTCTAAAAACAACATGTTTGTGAGCCAAATTTCTAATTTTACCACCATGGTGAGGTTGATGATGTTTTACAATAACCCACCAATACCACCCAAAGCTGAAGAAAATTTTCAAATGTAAGTCCATTGTGGAATTTGTTCTTCCAATGAAAATTATAGTGACTAATGACAACAAATAAAATAGACTTTTGAGAATTGTAGTGATATATTTCCTAGAAAACCCATCCAATCATGAAAATAAGGAAAATTAAAAACCAACCAAAATTTAAATCAGGGTTGAAACAACCATTATAATGAAATATTTAGACAACCTGAACGCCCCAAAAACTTCTTCTAAGGATAGTCAAGTAATTCAAAACTGAGGTATTTCAATGAGAAATCCAATGCTCATCTAAGAAGAAAATTTCAGCCTACTCCTCCCACTCAAAAATCAGAGAGAAACCTTGAATAAGTAATGAGGAAACAACAATAAGCCTCAAAACAATAATAGAACCTTTTGAATACCTTGATGAATCAAATGGGTCAACTTTACTAGGATGTTAGTTTCATGAAAAATCAAATGAGTGGAGGTTTATTTTCATGAACTCAAGGGAATATGAGAGACAAAGTGAAGGAAAATGTGAGTGAAATTAAACTTAGGAGTGGGAAAATATTGAATAACCTTCAATATAAGAAACTCAAACTTGTTTCCAACACTATTAATGAGAATCCCACCACTGATAGAAAATCTATAAATTATTATTTTTATTTAAATAGAAAAAAAATAAAGAGAATAAAGTTTATTTTAAACAATAAAGAAGTATTTGAAGAGAATTTATGGTGCTTATGTTTTTCTAAGTGCTTAAAATATCCCAAAAATATTAAAACCTCCACTTCCCTATCCAAGGAGTGAACTGTCAGTGATGTCAAGTGCTAAAAATTAGTTGGCAAGGAGGTTTTGTAGACTTTTAAGAAATTTCAAGTCATCATACCTTTGATTAATGGTGTGCAACAAATTACAAGGTATGTTAGGTTTATAAAAGAGATTTTCCCTCCCTAGATGAAATTAAATAGAGGTGAAAATTTCAACTTAGGGAGGAATGTTTCATCCATGATTCAGTATGATTTTCCTATCAAATGTAAATACCCATGAAAATTTACTTTTACCTTCACCATTGGGCAATGTGAATTAAAGGATTTCATGATTGATTTAGGATCTTCCATCAATGTTATACTACATTTTTTTTACTCATCTCTTCAGGTTAGAGAACTAAAACCCTCTAGAATTATCATTCAACATTCTAACCAAAGTACTACCAAGCCAGATGGAATTATAGAGTATGTTCACAATAAGGTGAGATACATGATTTTTCCAATGTATTTTCAATGTCTTGGATAAAGAAGATGATCGGTTTAGTACCCATCCACCTCTCATTATAGGGAGACCATTTCCAAAACCTAAAAATTAAATAATTGATGTTTACAAAGGAACCCTTTCACTAGATTTTGGAGGAGATGTTGTTCATTTAAATATTTTTCAGTCCATGAAACACCAATTTGAGGCTCATTCATCCCCCAAGTAAATATTATTGATTTTTTTCTAATGATATATTTCCTAATTTTTATTTTGATGAAAAAATGATGTTTTAGAAGATGGAAATTTTTATATTACTGAATTTAACCCATAAGAGTGTCAAAAGGAAGCTTTTAATGAGTCTTGGAATGTTAAAAATAATTTACAAGAGTCTGTTGATCTCATAATTTATGAAGATGACTTTCTAGAAACCCTTCAACTTTCTAGTAGTATTCCTAGAGATGATGTCAATTTTTCACAAGAAACAAATCTTGAGAACATGGAAAGTAATAAACTTGATGAATGTCCTGTAAAATTTGGGACTTAACTAAACAATCACACCTGTGATCAGTGTACTTTGATCAATAAAAATACCCCACCTGAGTTAGATTTGGAAACACTTCCTAGGAACCTAAAATATTCTTTTTTGGGTGAGAACAAAAAATTCCTTATCATCATTTCAAAAGATCTTTCAAGGGACTGGGAAAAAAACTATTATGAGTCCTCAAAACCCACAATAATTCTATAGAATGTACTCTGTCTAATTTAATTGGAATTAGTCCCTCAATGTTCATGCATAGAATTTTGTTGGAAGAAAATGATAAACTAGTGAGATAATATCAAATGAGGTGGAACCCTACACATTTAAAAGTTTTCAAGAAATAATCCACCACCCTATTGGCTTCTAGAATTATTTTTACTATCTCTAATATTCAATGGGTTAGTCCTATTCAATTTTTTCCAAAACAAAAGTGGATTTGAAATCTTAAGGAATGAATTTGGTGAGCCTATCCCTGTTAGTCTTCCAAATAAATGCAGAATGTGCATTGATTATAGGAAACTCAATTTTGTTACAAGTAAAGACCACTTCCCATTACCATTTCTTCATCAATTCCTTGAAATAATTTCTAGATAAACCCACTATTGTTTTCTTGATGGATTATCTAGTTATTTCCAAATTAACATTGCACCATATGATCAGATAAATCCACTTTCATGTTCCCCTTTGGAACTTTTTCTTATTGGAGGATATCATTCGGTTTATTCAATGCTCCTCGAACTTTTCAAAGGTGTATGATGAGCATTTTATCTAAATTTATAGAAACATTCATGGAAGTTTTTGTGGACGAATCCAATATTTATGTCTTATCATTTTAAAGTTGTTTGAATGTTTTGGATCATGTTTTGAAACTTTTATTGATAAGAATATTGTTCTTAATTATGAAAAATTCCATTTCATGGTGTGTAAGGGGATTGTTATTGGTTATGTTGTGACTATAGATGGAATTAAAGTTGATCAATCCAAATTTGAGGTTATTTATTCATTTCTATACCGAAAAAGAGTGATAAATGTGAGATCCTTCCTTAGTCATGCTAGTTTTTATAGGTGATTAATAATGGATTTTAGTAATTTTGCACTTACATTGTCTGTATTTCTCCAAAAAGACTCCCAATTTGTATTCGATGAGAATTGTAAATAGTATTTTTCATTAACTGAAACAAAAATGGATAACCCATCCCATTGTTTAACCACCCAAATGGGACTTTCCCTTTGAAATCATGACTGATGCATCTGAATTTTCTCTTGGGATGGTGTTAAGTCAAAGGTTGGAAAAATAAATCTCATGTGATTGCCTATGACTATCAAGATTTAGTTCAAACCCAATAAAACTACAAAACAACTGAGAAAGAACTTCTAAATGATGTCTTTTCTTCAGCAAATTTTAGATATTATCTACTGGGATCCAAGGTGATTATTTTCAAATATTATTCTATAATTATATTTTCGATGAAAAAAAATGATGAAAAACCAAGACTTTTGAGTTGTATCTTTCTATTATAGGAATTTGATGTTGAAATAAAGGATCAAAAATGAAGTGAGAACCTTATTTCTAATCATTTGAGTAGGATACCATCTGTTTTGAATGGGAAACCTTATATATTTCCACCAATTAAAGAAACCTTTCTAAATGAGGAGTTTCATGATTTCCAAAGTGAAAGATGATGGTTTTATGATATTAGGAATTATTTGGGTACTGATGTATTTCCCCACTAGTTTTCAAAGAATCAAATTTTTAAACTTGTGAGTGATTCAAAGAATTATATTTGGTATTATCCTCACATGCGTAATGTTTTTAGTGATCAAATTATTAGGAGATTCATTCCAAATATTTAATTTTAATCAGTTGTACACTTTTGTCACGCATTAATCTATGGAGGACACTTTGGTCCTCAAAGAACTACAATAAAAGTTCTTGATTCCATTTTTTATTGGACCACCATTTTTATAGATTCTTTTGATTTTATAGAACCTATAAAAATTTTCAATTTCAAGGAAACATTGCCAAAAGGGGTGAGATTTCACAACAACTTATTTTATTCTGTGATGTCTTTGATGTATGGGGTATGGATTTCATGGGTCCTTTTCCCAATTATTATGCATATCTTTACATCTTGATTTATTTTTATTATGTATCTAAGTGGGTAGAGGATATTCCCACAAGATCTGATGATTCCAAAACTATGTCCAATTTGGTGAAAGGAATTCTATTTTCAAGATTTGTATTACCAAAGTTTCTTATTATGTATCAAGGTACCCACTATTGTAATAGGAAATTGGAATCACTTTTGAAAAATATGGAGTTCATAATATGGGATCAACACCCTATAATCCTTAAACAAATGGAATTTTTGAGATGTTAAATAGAGAAATCAAACAAATTATAGAAAAAACTATGAACCCAAATAGAAAGGATTGGAGTTTGAGATTAAATTATGCACTATGGGCCTATAAAACTACATTTAAAACCCTAATTGGCATGTCACCATTTAGATTAGTCTATGGGGTGGCTAGTCACCTATCGGTTGAGTTAGAGCACAAATATGTTTGGGATATTAAAACATGTAACATGAATCTATTTTCTTTTATAAAAGAAATAAAATTTGGTTTTCATGGGTTTGGGTGATAAAATCCTTATTGAAAATCAATATTTGCGTGTTTGTGAAAATTAATGTGAGTTAAGTGTTTTGTGTGAATGGTAAGATAAAATAAGTAGAAATGGATTGAATGATCTGAATGGATAACTTAAAATATTTTTTTATGGGGCATGATATATTTTGATTATAGATGATTAATTGGTGAACCTCATTGGTTTGTGTTTTGGATTTGCATTGATTTGATTTTAATGCTCACTTATCTATGATTCCAAGTGCTAAGTATGGGGGAATTGACAGATATAATATTTAAAATACTTTTAATGTCAAATTAAATGATTTAAAAACCACCAATTAACAATTTGAAATAAATAGCAATGTTTTTAGATTTTATGGATGTTTTGATCTTGAAATTGAAAATTTTAAAATTATGTAATTTTAACTATTTTTAATAGATTGTGTATTTCAGGTATATCTATTTTATATTGATTAAAATAGATTTATTCATTTTTTAGGATTTATATGTTTGTGGGATATATATTTTTCAATTAATACAAGTCTTGATTCTCATACCTAGAGGCCCAAATAAATCATCTTTTTGGAAATTTGTTATGGATGGCAGAGTGGACCCTACCTTGGTAATTAAGGCATAACTCTGGATAAAGGTGTAAGAAATAATTTATTCCAATTTTAAATAAAATATAATTCAATGAAGATATTTATTTATGAGTTTAAATAAAAAAGTCTCTCATTAGGATATTATTTAAATTGTTCAAACTAGTGGAATATGAAAGGTTTCTTTAGGAAGAAACGGATACATTCAGAAAATAAATAATAACTTTTAAAAAAGATGTCCAAAACTTCTAAAATTTTGAGGTTTTAAAGTGGTTTTAATTAAGAACAACTCTTTAGAATAATATAGTGGTATATTCGGCCTATAAAGTGTAGAAAAAATATCATTCTTCAGACAGATATAAGGAGCATAGAAAATTTCCAACTACCCCATTATCTTTATATTTCTATCTCCCCATCAATACCAGGGGGTTTTCTAGAGAGTTAAAGGGTTTTTTTATATAAATATCATTATTAATATTTTTTACATTCATTCTAAAATGGATAAGATGGGGGCTGCTCATGTGATGTGAGGTTAAGCACCATGTGGATGTGGAAAACGACAATCAACAGACACTCACTTCCAAGTTGCGATTTTCTTTTGTAATATCATCTAAATTTATATTAAAATTATATTTTTTAATGAATTGGAGTTTTATATTTCTTTAATAAATTTTTATCTAGTTCTTTTATGTTTTTCTAATATATTAAGTAAAATAATTTATTTTGCAATTTAAATTTATTCAACGAGGTCTTATCGTTAAGCATTGTGACTTCAATTAGGTTTGATTTCTTAGAGGTCTTCAAGAATTTGAATCACTTGTATATGAGGGGAAACAATAATATTAAGAAACTGATATGATATCCCTGAAAATTAGGGTGTTTATCTAGAAGTATTTCAGTGGATATTGAGAAATTTAATTGGTAAATAATTTTAAGCTAGGAAGGGGGAGTGTCTAAGAGGTTTGATCTTGTCCAAAAATATTGTTTTGATTATGATTTCAAATCCATTTACTTTTAGTCAATTTTCTATCTTTATCTTGAACTTTACTTTATATTTATTTTCTATATTACAACTTTCAATCAAATACCTATGTTTTTTTGTCTTTCGGTGAAAACAAACAAAAAAATTGATAGTTTAGAAACTTAAATTGAAACCTCCTCAAGAGATAATACAGGGAATATTATATTGAATTTCTCTAGGGAAAACAATTCTTGATTAAGGTTTTCATGTCAAAAACCTTCACATCAATGAATAAATTGGTAGATGATTTAATTATAAATGAGCTTGAAACCTTATGAATGATGATAATTGAGATGGATATGATCATATTAGACATGAAAAGGGTGGACATGAGAATAATAAAGGAAGGAACATCATTATTCCTTTCTCAAATTATTGCTCAACCATCCCTAATAGAGAATATAAAGGATGATCGAAGAGATGATGTGGAAATATAGAAGAAGGTAGAAGATCTAAGAAAAGGAAAATCCTCAGAGTTCAAAATTGATGAAGAAGGATTTGTAATATTTGTGGCATGACTATATTTACCATTAAATCCTAAAACAAATAAGGATTTATTGAATGATTCACATAACTCAACCTTCTCTATTAACCCAAGGAACATGAAGATGTATCGAGATCTATGAGAGTACTATTGGGGGGGGATAATAAGAAGAAATAGATCAAAAAATATACATAAAAGTTTCTGGTATGTCGGAAAGTCAAGGCATAAAGGAAAAATCCCAAGTTGATGACATAATCATTACCCATACCTATATGGAAATGGGAAAACATCACCATGGACTTGGTCACTGGTCTTTTTAAGACAACTAAATGAAATAACTCTATATGTATTGTAGTGGATCATCTTAGAAAAAAAATATCATTTAATTGAAATTTGAGAGGAATTCTCACTTGATCAACTTATAAGGATATACATTAAAGAAGTGGTTTGGCTGCATGAAACACCGCTATCAATTGTATCTGATTCTGATCCATGGTTTACCTTAAAATTTTAGAAGAGTCACAAATATGTTCTAAACATAGAGTTAAAATTAAATAGTATATCATCCCCAAACGGATGTCTAATCTGAGTAGAATATCTATAAACTTGAATAAATGTTGAGATATTTCTCAATGGACTTCAAAGGATGATGGGATCAGCGCCATACTTCTATTGAGTTTTTATACAATAATATCTTTCACTTAATCATTCAGATGTCTTCATATGAATCCATTTATGTGAATATATATAGAACAACTATATTTTGGGATGAATTTGATGATCATAAGTCTCTGAGACTTAAAATGGTTGAATAAATGGTAGAACAATTCAATCCCATTCAGCAGCACATCAGGGATACTCAAAGATAACATTAGAGTTATGTAGACAATCCTCAATGAGACCTAGAGTTTAAGGTTAGAGATAAATTGTTCCTCTTCAAATCTTTATTTAATAGTGTCATGGTATTTTGTAATAAGTGAAATCTATGTCCTAGGTACATTGTCCCCTTATATATTCTCAACTGCATTGGAGCTATGGCATATCGACTAGCACTACTAAAAAATCTATGTCAACTACATGATGTGTTCTATGTATCCCTCTTAAGGAAGTACAAACCAGATCTCTCACATGTACTGAATTAAAATGTGGTACAACTAGAAAATTATCACTCTTATAAGTAGAATAAAGTGAAAATATTAAACCATTGAGTAAAAGTTCTATGAAACAAAACAACACACCCATTCGAAGTACTATGTCAAAACAATAAGTATGAGGAGGTGACCAGGTAATCGGATGAAGTGATGAAGTAGAATTACCCTCATCTGTTTTCTTCATAGTTGGAGAAATGAAAATTCTAGGATTAAATTTTTTAAGGGGTGAGAATATAACAATCTAGAAATTTAACAATGTAATTTCCCTTCTGATTATATAATTGTGTCATATTTAGTAATATAGTGTTATATAATTCACACAAAACATATGATAAACCAAAAACATTTTATTTTATTAATTTTTAAATTAAATTAATAAAATAAATATGACCATAAGAATTAAAAATATTACAATGGTAAAAAATAGAAAATATGATAATGAAAATATGAACATTTAGATCTTCTTGATCCACTCAAATAACCACACTCATAAAAACATTATAGAAATGAAGGAGAATATTATTAATGCAATATTAATCTTGAAAATAAAAATATATATAACCAAAAAATAAAATAGAAGTAAATGAATAAGAAATTAAGTATGAGGTATTTATATAAAGTAGGGATCCCATATGACTGTTACAAATCTCACTGGTAGAATAGTAATATAATTGTTGGAATAGTAATCTGGCCATTAGAATAGTAATTTGACTATTAGGAATAGTAACCTGGTTGTTAGAATAGTATACTCACTTATGTGAGTGTAAAATAATATTTATTTATCTTATAAAATGATAATATAATATATTTACAAAATCATGGAAGTAAATAAATGTTTTAAAAATGAAAAAATAAGTTTTTTATATTTTTATAAAATATAAATGTTTTATTTTTATTTTCTTGAAAAATATAATAATTTAAAATAAAGTATATTTTCATAAAATGTGTTTAAAAATTAATATTAAATATCATTATAATGATAATATAACTTTTTGAGACCATGAGTTATTTTTCCAAGGGTTAGAAAAACGATCATAATATTAAAATTGGTATTTTTTAAATAAATAAGGATTCTATTTAAAAATTAAATTACTAATATGTAAAAATTATTTTCATAAAATTTATTTCATTTTTTTAATCTAAAAGTTAAAAAAAATTAGTTTGAATTTTTGGTATTTTTCTAAAATAGTTGAAATTTTTTTAATAGTAAAATATGGTAAAATGCGGTATTTAACATTATAAATTAAATGCATGAATAATTGTATAAGGGATGATGTAAGGCGACATTATTTATAAATAACATTAACAATTTAATTTATATAGTCACATTAATAAACATTATTTTAGTCTTGATCCAAAATAATAAACTAATGAATAAAATATTCAAAAACACCTCTCTCCTCCCCTTAAAAATACCACCTCACACCACCCCTTATCCTCACACGTTTTAATCCCTAGATCTTACCCAAAATCTGAAAAAAAAAATATCTCATCATATATCCCCCTATGTTTCTAGAATACCTTTTTTGATAAAAAGACCAATCTAAGGTTCCTTAAGTGAAATCCCAATAGGAGACATCTAGAGGAGAAGGTAATACCCTCAACCAAGACTTTTATTTTTTTTCTTCCTCATAATCCTCTAAAAAATTCCATTAACCATATAATAATAACTATATAATTATATATATGTTGTAATATTATTATGTTAATGTAATATCTATCATCCATCCTCTTATCTTCACCTCTTATTTTCAAAATGAAAATATTGTCTAGATTATGTCGGTTTACTGCCTCCGTGGATGATGACTTTTTGTTTTCCATTACCAAGTTAATGGTAGGTTTAAATTCACTTGTAATGGTTTAAATTGAAATAAATATGTATATTATATATACTTTTTAACTTTTTTTAATGAATATATATTCATAATATTAAATAAAATCAAACTAGTTCATGATAGTCAGTAAAACAGCCTAAATGAACCAACTGTATAACATTAGCATTTTTACTAAATGAATCATCCCTATGTCAGAACACATATGGATATTTGGGACAATTAAAAAAATTAAGTTCATTAATACTAATTCATTTCACTTCTATATTTTTATTTATATTTGACAAGTACAATAATAATTATCTAAAAGTGATCTAGCCTTGGAACCATGAAACGAACACCCTCAGTATGGTGAAATTAAAATTTATATCTCATTAAAATGGTTGTAAATGAACATAATATAATTTAGTTAAAAATATATATATTTAATGTGTTCTTAATTAAGTAATTAATTAATCTAATTTGATTATTTGGTAAGTCAAGTGCATGTTCAGAACAGTTCTGGAACCTAATATAAGGGATCCCTCCAAACGACCCCATTTTCATTGGGTTATGCTTTATCTCTCTCTCTCTACATCACTTTTGATCTATATTATTGTAATTTAATTCTACTATATTCTATATATATGTCCCAAACATATATACCTATTTTAATTCACCTTTACTTTATGGGGATATACATGATTTAAATGTTCTTTTCTCAATTTATTTCATTATGAAAAGTCAATTAAAGGGAACTTCTGTATTTCATGTTCCTCTTTTAAATTAACACTCAATGAAATATTTTAAAACATAAATGGTTTATAAAAACACTTATTCTTATATGTAAAACCATTTTAGTACATTTCTAGTTTTATTTAAAGTATTATACTCTTACCCTCTTTAAAGAATCATTACCCTTTCCCCTAAAACTCTGCTTACTTGGTACATTTACAAAGTTACTTATCCACTCTTTTTCACATCATCACTTCATTTTTCCATCATTTTCCATAATCTATGATTATTTTTCACCTATTAATTCCCAAAAAATGATCACTTATTTCATGGAATCCATTATGATTTTCCATTTGGATATGGTATAAGACATGATTACACAACCCATTTCTTTCCATGGGGAATCCTTATATTAATACCTTATAATGGGTTTCATTATCTGGTGCACATATACATGTTAATTCTATGATGGTGTTCCCAAATATCACTCCAATGCGTTGGGTAATGTTTTTTTCTCATGATATGATCTGTATGGGATTAGTAAGTAAACCTAATCCATGATGGGACTATGTTCACCATGTGATGTTATCTTAGAAGTTATCTTTGACTTATACTTATGTCATGTTTCATTTTGTTTCCACATTCATATTTTTCAATGATATCATGATTCCATGTTCTTTATATTATGATCATGTACAATTATTAATGATCTTTTTCTTTTATGATATCATATTATGTATTTTTAATCATATGATAAGATTTGTTATCATGTTTATTCACTTAATAGGATTTTAAAAATGACCTTTTTGTTTATTTATTCCTCAAGTTATCCTATAGATCTTTAAGAACTCAAATGGATTTAGGACATCATTATGGAAATTAAAATAATAATGTTTTATTTTTGTTTCTTTTTTGTTTATTATGAACTTATTATTCAAAATACATTAGAACACTCGATCTTTGGGTTGTATTTATTGTATATTTATGTTAAAAATTATGTAATAATATGTGTAAAATACTTGGGTTACTATATATAAGTTGTTACATAGGGAACCAACTCCAATAAGTATGTGTCCCTCTAAGCCTTTTTTTCAGTGGCATTAGGCTAACTTGACTAAATTCCTAGGTTAGAGTCTACCAACATGTCTAGGAAACCATAGAGAAAAAATTTAAATGTTACAACAGAAATAACCTCCTATAAACAATCATCATATAATATAATCCCTTTATCTTGATGTCTCATTAGCAGGTTTCATACTTGTGTCATCAACCTATATTATTGAATATATTTCTTTGGATTTACTGAGATGAACATTTCAATTAAACCTGCATGGACATGGACACGGATCCATTCTACTCAAAGGGTTAGATATATCTACTTCCATTAACTCATAATCTACAAATACTTTCTTGAATTGTTAATTAATTCTTGATCACCTGTGATGCACAAAACATATCCTACCTCACCGCGAATATATTTTATCATGGTTTTCATCAGTACATATAAGTACATGACTCATGCTATGAATTTATAATAATCTCAAGTCTAATGAACAATACATACAAGTGTATATTGTAATATAAAATATCACATAAAACATGTGTAATTCCTACCAATGGTTCTATTCACATAACCTTAAATCCTGAAGATTACTAAGGGAGAACTTTATGAGAAGAAGTCTTGATGCCTTATGATCCTCCTACCCCTAATATCTCATATAATTTGTTTCTGGTCAGGTGATACCATCTAAACATAGAACATGTATTTAATAATATCATCATATCACTTTAAGGTTCTGATCATAGTAGATAATTTCCATGAACTTTCAATGTGACAGATACTCTAAGGAAATTATGGCATTAAATTTTTTGTAAAATAAAAATAATCATATGATAATATATTTATTCATATTAAAACCCATTAAATAAAGTAAATTGAAAGTACAAAGTAGCTGGTTCATGGTAAATAAATCCAATAGACTACCAATTTCACAGGATCCAAGTGCTAACAAATTCTAGTCCACTAGACCTTATATGATATTTATGATTCTTATTACATAAGGATGTATTCATTGGGCCTAGCATGTTTTCCTCCATGGAAGATTAGTTTACTATGACCTCACCCCTTTTAGAAAAATACCCCAAGAGGTGATACATATAAATTATATTCTTTGTTTGTGATGTGACCATGTATCCTTAGCTAGATCTACCACTGTATTATTATCATAATATAATGTGATAGGGTATTTACTAATATGCACCAATTCAATCTCCTAGATAAATTTTTAAATTCATATTGATTATTTAGTTTCATTATAATTTGTAATATACTCAGACTCTATTGTGGAAGCAATAACCACTACCTACTTTGAGCTATTCCAACTCATAGATCCTATTTTAAGGGTGAATAGATGTACTAGCTATGATTTTAGATCATTATAATCTATCTGAAAACTAGAATCTATATATACCATGGGGGATATATCCTCATATTCTTCATAAACCAATAATATATTATAACAACCCTATCCTTCTACATATATTATAAAATTATTTTAAGAATAATTATCCATGAAATACAAACTAAGGATCGAAAAGTATAGTGTCTTTAGAATACTAGGTACATAATTAGAAAACATGAAAATAAAACATTTTTATTTAATGTTAGTAATGATCTCCTGACTCCCTTTGATCTCCGATAATGAAATAGGATAACCTAGGGAAAACATAGACAAAATGGATGATCTAAAAAACCCAGCAAAGAATAAACATGAGAATAAAGCATAGAACATGAGTTAGAAGGAATAAAATGATAGCATAAAAGGAATGGTTCATGAATAAACATGTGGAATTATAACATATAGAACATAGAATCATATTATCATGGAAATATTTTAATGTGGAGGTAACATATAACAAGACATAAACATGAGTCAAAGATAACTACTAAGACTATATCAAATGGTGGACAAAGTCCCGCAATGGATTTGGTTTACTCCCTGATCCCATAAATGACATATCATGAGACTAAAAATTACCCAATTAATTAGATAACTATTTGGGTGAACCCATAATAACATGTTCATGCATATATGTTCCACATAAAGAATCATACATCAGGAATAAATATAAGGGTTAACCATAGAAATAAATAGGTGTCGTAATCATGTCATTAGGCATAACCAAAGGGTAAATAACAATGGTATAAATGAAATAATGGATTTAAATGATTATTTTAAATTAATAAAGGAGAAATAATAACAAATCATGGATAATTATGTCCAACTAATTTTAAAACAATAAAAAGAGTAGTTAGGTAACATTAGAAATGTGCCACTTAAGTGTGATTTTAGGGAAAAGAATAAAGAGTCTTTAAAAATGATAAATGAATAATTGATTGAATAAAACTAGAAATGAAATATGATAGTTTTTAATGACAAAATAACTGATTTTAGAAAAATATTGGTGGATTTAAAATAATTTATGGAGTGTACTTGAAATGGGTAAGAAACGGAGAAGTTCCCTTTTATCAGGTTTTCTTATCGTGAGGTATTGAGAAGGGAACCTTTAAAAATGTAATTATGCAAAAAAGAAATATTAATTTAGATACATAAATATTTTTGGTACATAAAAATATAACTTAGGATAATTATATAAGAATAATGAAGAAATATATTGGGTAAAAGAGAGATAAAGCATAACCTAAAGGTGATTTGGAGGTTCGGTGAGATCCCTTACCTTATGTATGAATGTGTTCTGCACATGCACTTAATGTAATAGAAAATAAAATTATATTAATTAATTACATGATTCAAATACTATTATATATTTATTTATTTTTTATAATTTTATTAAGTTAATTTATGACCATTTTAATGAGTTTTAAAGATCAATTTTGTCGTTCCTCGAGCGTTCATTTCATAGTTTCATGGTCGGTTTGCTTGTGTAAAATTATGGAATTTATTGTCAAGTGGAAATAATTATACATAAGTGAAATTATATGATATTAATTAACTTACATAATTTTAAATTTACATATATCATTTTTTCTAGTATGAATGTGATTTATTTGATAAAATGTTAATGATAATTGTTTGGTTTATTTTGGCCGTTTTTCTGACTATCATGATCTAGTTTCATTTTATTTAATAGTATGTATATATATATTAGTTATAGAACATGAAAAAGGTTCGAATATAAATATTAAATTCTTATTTAACCATAATAATTGTTTTATTACCATCCTTGAAGGTGGTAATGGAAAATGAAAACTCGTCATCCATGAAGGCGATGAATCGACATATCACGGATGATGTTTTCATTTTTAGAATAAAAGGAGAAGATAAGAGATTTTTCAATAGATATTCCATTAACATAATAACATTACAGTATATATATTATACTAGTGTTATAATTCCACTTTTTATAGGGTATTTTAGTATAGTATAAAAAATAAAAGGAATTAAAAGAGAAGGATTAAGGATTTTACCTCTTGAATGTTGTCTCCTTGAGAACCTCCTTAAGGCACTTGGGTTTGGTATTTTGTTGTGACTTGAAGACCCTGTAAGTTTGTAAGATGATTGGGAAGGTATTTGGGTAGAATATTGACAATATAAAAGGCTTATAATGTATGAGGAGAAGGGGTGGTGAGGGGTGATATTTATATGGGAGGAGAGGGGTGTTTTTTATTATTATATTCATTAATTTATTATTTTGGATAAAAACTATCAATATTATTGACTAATATGGCTAAATATAATAAGTTTATTAGTATACTTAGAACCAATGGGTTCTTACATCATCCATACATCATCCATGACTCAAAATCATGTATTTGTTAAATACCATAAATTATTGTATTTCACTATTCACTAAAACTTCAACAATTTTAGAAAATTCTCAAAAAATTCACCCTAACCATTTTTCAATGTGAATATTCAAAAATGGAATCCATTTTATGAAAATAATTATATAAATATGATAAATTTACTTTTTAAATAAAATCATCATTTATTCCAAAAAATATTGATTTTAATAATATAATTGATTCTATGGCCCTCTGAAAAATTAATTAAGGTCCCATAAAATATTCTTATAATTATAATATAACATAATATTAATTTATTAATCTATTTTATGCAAATAAATTTTCTTTTAAATCATTATATTAATTATAAAATTGTAAATAAACTTTTACATTTTACAAAAAATACCAACACTCAATTTATCATTTTAAAAAAATTTATTTACATATACTATGATAAAATTATATATTAATTTTATTTATAACATACCTAAATTTTATTTATACTTTCATAGGCGAGGTTACTATTCCTAATGATCAAATTGCAATTCCAATGGTTAGGTTACTATTCCAACGGTATAAGTTCATTAATTTCTATAAATCCCTCTTCTTTCATTCATTCTTCATTAACTTCTATTTTATTTTAAGGTTATATATATACTTTTATCTTTAAAATGAATATTTTATTATTAAATTTATTTTTATTTCTACATCTTGTTTATGAGTGTGGTCATTCTAGTGGATTGTACATATCCAAAATTTTCCCATTCTTATTATCTTATTTTCTATTTATTATCCTGGTGTAATTTTTTTCATTCATATTAGTTTATTTATTGACTAATGCATCATTCGTCATTTATAAGAATAATGTTTTTATTGGGTTCTATGTGTTTTATGACATATAATGGAATTCCCACTGATAAAATTATGGGTCATTACATTATTCCCCCCTTTATTAAATTTTTTCCTCGAAATCCCATTTTACATACTAAAATGAAAACCAGTGAGGGTATTTCTCCTTAATTACTTCCTCGGGATCCCATGTCACCTATTTATACTTATGGTTTCTCCATAGTACATTGACCAGTTGAGTGGTCTTATTATGTAGAAACTTGTCTCTACGGTCCAAAATCTTTAGCAATTTCTCCTCATTAGAGAGATCATTTCCCAATTGTATCACCTATGAGTTCAGTACATGTTATGGATCTAGTATATAATTCTTTAAGAGGTATACATGTAATAAATCATGTACTTGAGACATGGTTGATGGAAATTATATTAATAGGACACATCTCTGACACGATCAATAATCTCGAAGGGGCTGATGTACCTCAAACTTATCTTTCCTTTATTCCCGAATCTCATGACCCTCTTCTATGGAGATATGCAGAGGAATACCATGTCACCAACTTCAAACTCTAAGTCCCATTGATGATTATCTTCCTAGATATTCTATTAACTTTGGGTATCCCAAATATGTTGCTAGATGGTCTTCACCTTTTCTGTCATTTCCTTTACCATTTCAGGTCCCATAATCTTATGTTCACTAACTTCATCCCAGCATGCAGGTGTTCTATATATTTTTCCCATAAAGGGATTCATATGTGGATATTTTTATTATTGAGTGTAAACTATTGTTGTAAGATAACTTAACCAGTAGAAGATGTTGATACCATCATCTTTTAAAGTTCATTGAGCATTCTCTCAACAAGTCTTCCAGTGTTTGAACATTCAAATCATATTGGCCATCAATTTGGGGGTGATAAGCTGTAATGAATTTAAAATCAATACTTAGATCATGTTGGAGTATTTTCTAGAACTTGGAGGTTTATCTTGTAACACGATCGAATATAATCGATAATGGTACTTCATGTAGCCTCAACACTTCTCTGATGTATATCTGTGCAATTTGGTCAAGTGAGAAGTCATCTTGAATTTAAATAAAGTTAGTAGTCTTTGTAAAATGATCCAAAATGACCCATATAGAATTTTTCCTCTATATATCTTTAAAAGTCCAATGAAAAATCCCATGGTTATGTTTTCCCATTTTTATATAGGTATGAATAACAGTTTCATCATCTATTTAGACTTTTTCCTTTAATACTTCACTTGATGACATACCATGCACTTTTATGTATATTCAGTAATCCCCTTCTTTATATTATCCCACCAATATTTCTCTCAGAGATCTTGATACGTCTTTTTCCTCCCTGGATTAATAGAGAAGGTTGAGTTATGTACATCATTTAGAATCTCTTTATTTATCTCTAGATTGAATGGTATATATTATCATGACCCAAATATTATGAATCCTTACTCATCAATTTTTAACTCTTGGGATTTACTATTTCTTATATCTTCCACCTTTTTCTGATTTTCGACATATTTTCTTCCGACATCATTTATCTTCTCTAAAAGAGATTTTTGAGCAGTCATTTATGAAATTAATGATTATGTACCTTCCTTTATGATTCACATTTCCATTATGTTTAAGTCTAAGAATATTGGTTATTTATCAATTCTCATCATTGATAAAGTTACAATATGCTTTCAACTTAGAGCATCTTCCACTTTATTTGATTTATAAGGATGGTAGTGAATTGACCAGTAATAGTCTTTGATGATTTATAATCATATTATCTAGTCAATATTAAGATACTTATGTGTGAATATATATATTTGAGTCTCTTATAATCAATATATATCTCACTCTTCTCCTAATAGAGATAATGCTTCCATATTTTCAATGAAAATATCACAGCTTCTAATTCAAGGTCATGTGTGGGATAGTTTTTATCATTAACCTTCAGCAACATTGATACATAGGTGATCACTTTATCATTTTACATCGGTACATAGCATAATCCATTCTTTTAAGCATCGCTATATACCACAAAGAGTTCTCAACATGTCAGTAGTGTAAGTACTGGTGTAGTGAGAAGCCTCATTTTCAACTCTTTGAAGCAGTCATCACATTCACTTGTCCAGAAAAACTTTAGTCCCTTCCAAGTCAGCTTAGTTAGTGGGTTTTAAAATCATAAAAATTTACTCACAAATCTTCATTAATACCCATATAGAACAATTAAACTATGGATCTCCATTACAGGTACTGGTCTAGACCACTCCTCAATTGACTTCATTTTATAAGGGTCTAAAGATATTCCTTTTCTATAGATAACCCTTCACAAAGTTTTTAACACAATATTCAATTTCTCTTTATTTTACTCCTTAATATTTGAGTATATTAGAATATCATTTATAAATACTACAAAAATTTATCAAGTTAATATCTAAATACTTTATTCATTAAGTTTATGAAAATTTCTAGAGCACTTGTGAGTTCAAAGGGCATCACTAAAAGCTCATAGTGTCCATACCTCATTTGAAAGGTAGTATTGGGAATGTCTTCCTTCCTTACCTTTAATTGTTGATATCTTGACTGAAGTTCCACCTTATAGAAATACTTGGACCCATGTAGTTGATCAAAAAAGTCATCTATACATGGTAGGGGATACTTTTTATTTATCATGATTTTTTTGAGTTCATGATAATCAATGTATAGGCGCATTGATCCATCCTTCTTCTTGACTAAGAGGACTGGTTCACTCCACAGTGAAGAACTCAGGTATATAAAACCCTTTTCAAGATTCTCTTGTAACTACTTAATTTCTTCCAAATCAGTGGTGTGAATCCTATAAGGATTCTATTATATAGTCATAGATCAAGGTATAAGATCAATTTAGAACTCAACCTCTCAATCAAGATGAATACCAGGTAATTATTCAGGGAACACATCAATATAGTCCCTCGCAATGGGTATCCCTCACAATGGACATGTCCTCGAGCATGATCCTCTCTTTTGTCTCAATATTTTGACCTATATATGATTTCTCATAAGGAAATAATATCCAAAATTGAGATAATGATTCTAAATGAGATTCCTCACCCTCCTTACACTTGTAAAGAATAGGGGGATTCCTTGGTATGTGAAGTGTGATCTCCCTTTCCAACAGTTGAAGTTGGATTTGTATAAAGATAGATAATCCATGCCCAATATATCATAAAAATATACCAAAGGAAGTAATATGAGATTTTTTGGGATGTTTTGTCAACCAAAATTAACTATGGAGGAGTTATATAATTTAGATGTAATAATTTTTCCATTCATTGTTCTCACAGATAACTCAACCTTCATATTTTGAGGTGGTTTTTGAATAATTCTACTAAACTTTAAATATGTGAAATAATTCATAGAACCAGAATCAAATAGTTTGTTTGATACTCTTGAATGAATAACTAGCATACTTGTCACCACATAATTATCAAGATCCACCTCAGCATTATTGATAACATTTTCCCTTCCTTACTACCTCGGAGGCTATTGTCATTGATTGTCTCCAACAACACTTGTGTTAGGACATTGGCTTGCATAATTCCCATGTTCAATGAAATTTAAGCACTTCACTACAGGATGAGTATTTATTTTAACCTTCATTTATTCTTCCACATCAGTGGGCCTCTTCAAATACCTTTGACAAAAATTAGTCGTATGCCTCTCTCCTCAACATTTGAATCATCTTTTAGTTTTCTTTAGTCAGTTCTTGGGATGCTTCTTACTATAATTTTAACATGTGGGATTTTGGGTTTTCTTTACTTCATGGGATTTATCTTTTTATACTACCATATTAAACTCCATTTTACACTTTTTATATATATTACCATTAAACCAGTGAGAGTCACCAATCTCTATCTCAAACTTTATAGCACATCAGATAGTCTCTTCATAGCTATCAAATTCATAAATCACCAAGTATTTTTGTAGAATTGGATTTAATCCACTAAATAAGTGATCCACCTTACTTCCAATGTTCATGAAAAACTCCATAGGATTATCATGAAATCCTTTTAAAGTTTTCCTCATACACCCTCAAAGAGTAATATTCCATTTTCTTATCTTTGAGGAACTCCCTCTCCATCTTAATACAGAGAGTTTGGGGAAAATATTTATCAAAAAATATTTTCTTGAATCCTTCCCAATCCATGGAATCAATTTTCTCCGTAGACTTTTTGTTGTGATCAATTTCCACCATTTAACAGCTTCCCCATCAAAATGATAGACTATCTATATGACTTTATCCTCTTTTGATCATTATAGAACAGAGAATCTCTTCTTGATGGAGTTAATCCATTATTTCGTGATGAGGGGATTGTAAAATCCACTAAAGATAGAAGGCATTTTTTTCATAAAGTATTAGACAAAAAAATTTCCCTTTCTTAGGATAAGGAGGGTGTTATACATGATTCAAGGGAAATTGTCACATTTCCTATCACATTGATTGTTAGCACACCACAATTAAATAAGAAAAATAAATAAAATACAATTATGGATCTTGAATACTTATCTAATAATAATATAAGAAGGAAACTTTGAAAATATAAGGATAAACTTATAAATAACAAGTATAAACCAACTTTGGATTCCCTAATCTTCAATCTAGGTTATACATGGTGGTATATTTATCCCTAGGGTTTTTACAAAAGTTTTCTAGTCATATTCCCCAAAAATAATAGGACCATGCTCCGATACCAACAATAGTTACCCTATCCTTTTACACATATTATTATATAATTTTAAACATAATTATCCATTAAATACAAACCAATGATTGAAAAAGTCTAGGGTATTTAGAAGACTAGGTACATAATTAGAAAACATGAAACTTAAATAAAAACATATTTTATTTAATCTTCTTAATGAGCTCCTAAATCCCTTTGAGCTCTTATAATTTCATAGGATAACCTTGGGAAAACATAGACAAAATGGATTGGCTAGAAATCCCACTAAGGTAATAAACATGGGAATAAAGCATAAAACATGAGTTACAAGGAATAACATGATAACATAAAAGTCATGGTTCATGAATAAACATATAGAGGAATAACATATAGAACATGGAATAATATGATCATGGAAATATTGGAATGTTTCAAAACATATAACATGACATAAACATGAGTTAAAGCTAAATCCAATGGTTGTATCACATGGTGGACAAAGACCTATAATGGATTAGGTTTACTACCTAATACCATACATTACATCTCATGAGACTAAACATTACCCAATGAATTGAAGTGTTATCTGGGTACACTCATCATAACATGTTCATGTATATGTGTTCCACATAAAGAATCAAATATAAGGAATAAACATAAGGGTTTCCCATGGAAAGAAATGGGTATTGTAATCATGTCCTAAGACATAACCAAAGGGAATATAACAATAGTATACATAAAATAAGGGATTTAAATCATTATTATAAATTTACAAATGAAAAATAAGAATATATCATGGATACTGATGTCCAACTAAATTGAAAATATAATGCCCCGAGACCGCTCTTCCGGACTCGGTTCTTGAAAATTCTATGTAATTTTTTTTATATAAAAAGTGGCATAAAAATTACACAACACTTTAAAAAAACGAGTATCATTTACCGATATAGGTTCTGGAGGATTATACAAACCCTTACATTTATCAGAGTTGAACAAAAATAAAACGATCTCCCCACTACGATTCCATTGCACTTCTAAAAAGATGACCCACTCTAGATTTCAAGGTAACCAGTGAAAAACATTTAGAAAACATAGGGTGAGCACAAAATATGCCCAGTAAGGGGTTTTGAAAACCTTTGATAAATCTCTTTTAAAAAATATCATTTCGATAATACATTTGAAAAATTAAATTGTGAATACATTTGTAAAACAAACTTTACAAAATAATATAATGCTTTTGAAAAATAATTATACTTCAAAAACACTTTTAAATTAATCCAGTGATTCAATTGAAAATATTAATCAAGCTTTTAAAAACAAAACAATTTAGGACACTTGAAACTTTGAAGGCTATCTTGGGCCTACCCACTTGAGGGGTGGATTCACTATCCAATTCCCTATCTTATTTACAAAGTTTGAGTACCAGTTTTAATAAAACATTTTCATCTTAGCTTGCCTTACTTACATAGAATTTTCACTGGAGTTTTTAATTTTGGAAACATGTTAACGCATTTAAATAATAATTTCCACTAATATCTATATATAAGTGTATATATATATATATGTGTGTGAATTTTTATTGAAAAACACTTGTGAGTATTGATTCCCAAAAACTCACGTCACTTGGCATGTACATAAACACCAACATACCCGATCTTCCATTGATAAATAATAAAAAGAAATATCAATGATTTGTTTTCATGATTAAATGACTTAAACCATTCTTGTAATTCAAAATCGTAAAATAATAATGAGCATGCACCGAAGATTATAAATGATATATTTTTAAAATCAACATTTCATTCATGAGTAAAATTATAAATATAAATATATACAAGACAACTTGAAATAATAACATGTCTATAAACATTTTATCAAATTACATTAAAATTAATTTCTTTGTAAAGTTTATCCAATGTTCATGAGTATGTGTATATACCTATATATACATATTCATGTATGAAGTTTCATAAACAATCATCGATATATGTCCATAACCTTGATTTTTATATGACTTGTATGTGACATAATAAAATTATGATATTCTTAACTTCTATTATAATTTATTTAAAATAGTTATTAACATAAAAATTATACAAATAAATAAATATGTGTCTCATAGAATGAATTCACGTTTGAATAAAGCTTTGATAAATAGAAACAACCCTTAGCAAGAATAACATTAAATAAAATGAAAATATAACTTTGATACATGAATAGATATATTCATCTCATGTAATTAAAATTATTCTAAAGAAACAAATTAATAAAAATGTATTCAGAAATAATTCTCCCTTAGCATCAAATTTTTCTTACATATAGAATAATAATTAATTTCACTAATTTATATTTCATAAACATGGAATAAAAATATATTCATACGCAAAAACATAAAATTAAAATCATAATTTTTAAATAAACTAACTATCTCTTACTAATAATAGATAAATTTGGAAATCAAACAAAACTACCCCTTATAGAAAACAAGAAAATAGAATTTATAATTTGAATGAATAATCAAAATTACTTTACAAAAATAAAATAAAATAACATAGTGAGTATTTGAAAATAAAATTCCCTTACTAAAATAACGATGCAATTTCGCAAAATTAGAAAAATAGAAATTGTAACATGAGATGTACATACAAAGTTCTCTTACACAATTATTATTTTAAGAAGGAAAAATAAATTGACAAAATAACTTTAAGAAATACATTACCAAAAACAGGAGAAGGGGACACCTTAAGATTTCTTCTTAAGAGAACCAAAACATGGATCCTCATACTCGATGAAAATAAGTAGACATGGCTTTTACCACTACCTTGGTCAAAAATTTTTTTTATCTCACCATCCTTTCATCTCTATAACTTATGTGTGAGTCTATTGAAAGGGAAGATGGGACTTTATATAGCTATTCTAGAGCTATATAAATATATTTTTAAACTAAATAAAAAATGTGTGGTTTAAATCCCACGCTTCATGAGCAAGCTAATATATCAAAAGTCAATACAAAGAGGAATTAATGTTTGAAAACAAACGTTTTAGTGGCTATAAAAAATGGTTATCCATGAAACTGGTCAGAAAATGACATTTACAACTGAATTCCATGTATGGAAACATTAACAATAAATGATATCTGTCTCTTAGTTGGGTTTCAAAATAATACAAACTGGTTACACACCAAGGTGGATTAAATAAAGATAGATGAATCGAAATTGATGGCAATAAGACAAAAAAATAGTTCAAGATTAAGACAGAAGATAAATTTCTATGAATAAAATTCATAAAACAATATAATTAATAGGAATATGTTGATGTTTGAAGAATAAAAATCAATATAAAATGACAAAATAGTGAGTTAATGCGCCAAAAACAAATCTAAAAATCATATTTCGATACCAAAACTAGGATAAACAACACCTACTTACATAACTAGATGATGCAGGGTAGATATTCAAATCGCAGATCATTTCCCCAAATCTCATTCAGATACTTCAACGCAAAACAGATCTGGTGTAAACAGACCTTAATCACACATTGAACACTAATTCAAAACCATCACCTAATCTCGATTCCAGAACTGGACTCTCATTCGGCTTCGACTCCACAGCACTGGACATCAATTATGGATGAACACTGTTGTGCGATGACCTAATTGAGATCTCTCACACGGTGGCTCCGGCCATAGAGTGGCCTTCCACGGTTGACTCTCCTTAGCTCTTGGCCATTCTCCCCTTCCCGACTCACGACCCAACCTCGAACCAACATCCCTATAGCCGCGATGAAAAGAAACTGAAACAGAACCCTAAAATGACTTCGGCCATTTTTTTTAATTAGTATTATTTTTTTAAATTCCGTTTCACCGGTTATATATATATATATATAACTAAATATATTGTTCAATATAAAAATATTATACTCTTATTTTATTTACTAATTTATTTTATTCATTTTGTTTCATCCATTTATGTTGATATATATATATATATATGACTTATTTTCATGTCAAAATTCATTTATTTAAAAATAATTAACTTATAAAAATATATACATGTTTTAATTTTATAAAATAATAATTTTCTATAAAAATAATCAATTAAATTTATTTATTATCAAAAATAATACTCATATATATATATATCCTTGAAATTAATTTATATGATATTTAAATTATATACATATATTAAAATATTAATTTATAAAAATATAAAGTAATAGGTTATACTTTGATTCAAAAAATATTTTGAGTACTGAAAATAAGTATAAAACCCTTTTATTAAATCATTCTTTCATAAGTTTTAATTATAAACAAAATACTTTTTTTTTTAAAAATTCTCGGGGTGTTACATTCTCTACCCCTTAAATGAATTATGCCATTACAATTCATGCATCAAACCTAAGAAAGTTCTGAATTTTCATCTTTAGAATTAATAGATTTCTAATGAGATTTTTTCATCTAAAGAAAACTCTACCGTAAAGATTTTATTTTCCTCAAAAGAAAACATCTAATCTCCAAAGTTGCCTAGACCGTTCCTCTAATTCCAATTAAAATGCCCCAAGCCCGCTCTTCTTGACTCGGTGCTTGAAAATATTGTGTAATTTTTTATATAAAAAGTGACATAACAATTACACAACACTTTAAACAAATGAGGATCTTTTACCGGTCTAGGTTCTGGAGTATTAGACAAACCCTTACATTTATCAGATTTGAACAAAAATAAAAATATTTCCCCACTACACTTCCGCTGCACTACTACAAAGATGACCAACTCTAGATTTCAAGGCAACCTGTGAAAAACATTTCGAAAATGTATGGTGAGCACAAAAGATTCCCAGTAAGGGGTTTTGAAAACCTTTGATAAATCTCTTTTAAAAAAAATCATTTCTATAATACATTTGAAAAATTCAATTGTAAATACATTTTTATAACAACCTTTAAAAAAATATAATGCTTTTGAAAAATAATTATACTTCGAAAACACTTTTAAATTAATCCAGTGATTCGATTGAAAATATTAAGCAAGCTTCTAAAAACAAACCAATTTAAGACACTAGAAACTTTGAAGGCTATCTTGGGCCTACCCACTTGAGGGATGGATTCACTATCCAATTCCCTATCGTATTTACAAAGTTTGATTACCAGTTTTTATAAAACATTTTCATCTTAGCTTTCCTTAATTACATAGAATTTTCACTGGAGTTTTTAATTTTGGAAACATGTTAATGCATTTAAATAATCATTTCCACTAATATCTATATATAACTGTATATATATATATATATATCTGTGTGTGTGTAAATTTTTATTGAGAAATAGTTTTGAGTATTGATTCCCAAAAACTCACATCACATGGCATGTACACAAACACCAACATACCCGATCTTCTATTGATAAATAATAAAAATAAATATCAATGATTTGCTTTCATGATTAAATGACTTAAACCATTATTGTAATTCAAAATCATAAAATAATAATGAGCATGCACTAAATATTATAAATGATATATTTTTAAAATCAACATTTAATTCATGAGTAAAATTATAAATATAAACATGTATAAGAAAACTTAAAATTATAACATGTCTATAAACATTTCATCCAATTCCATTAAAATTCATTTCTTTGTAAAGTTTATCCAATGTTCATGAGTATGTTTATAAAACTATATATACATATGCTTGTATGAAGTTTCATAAATGATCATCGATATATGGCCATAACCTTGATTTTTATTTGACCTGTATGTG
Organism: Viscum album; assembly: GCA_963277665.1. NCBI lineage: Eukaryota > Viridiplantae > Streptophyta > Magnoliopsida > Santalales > Viscaceae > Viscum > Viscum album. The sequence continues at coordinate 661,900,755 of OY728139.1, read as the reverse complement.
ACATAATAAAATTATGATATTCTTAAATTATATTATAATTTATTTAAAATAGTTATTAACATAAAAATTATACAAATAAATAAATATGTGTCTCATATAATGAATTAACGTTTGAATAAAGCTTTGATAAATAGAAACAACCCTTAGAAAGACTAACGTGAAATAAAATGAAAACATAACTTTGATACATGAATAGATATATCAATCTCATGTAATTGAAATGATTCTAAAGAAACTAAATAATAAAAACGTATTTGGAAATAATTATCCCTTAGCATTAAATTTTTCTTACATATATAATAATAACTAATCTCACTAATTTTTATTTCAGAAACATGGAATATAAATATATTTAATATGAAAAACCATAAAAATAAAATCATAATTTTTAAATAAACTAACAATCTCTTACTAATAATAGATAAATTTGGAAATCAAACAAAACTACCCCTTATAGAAAACAAGAAAACAGAATTTATAATTTGAAATGAATAATCAAAATTCCTTTACAAAAATAAAATAGAATAACATAGTGAGTATTTGAAAATAAAAGTCCCTTACTAAAATAACAATGCAATTTCGCAAAATCTGAAAAATAGAAATTATAACATGATATTTACATACAAAGTTCTCTTAAACAATTATTATTTTAAGAAAGAAAAATAAATTGACAAAATAACTTTAAGAAATCCCTTACCAAAAACATGATCAGGGGACGCCTTAATATTTATTCTTAAGATAACCAAAACATGGATCCTCATGCTCGATGAAATGAAGTAGACATGGATTTTCCCACTTCCTTGCTGAAATGTTTTTTTTATCTCACCATCCTTTCAACTCTCTCACTTATGTGTGAGTCTATAGAAAGGGAATATGGGACTTTATATTGTTATTCCATATCTATCTAAATATTTTTTTTAAATAAACTAAAAAAAATGTGTGGTTTAAATCCCACCCTTGCTGAGCAAGCTAATATATCAGAAGTCAATAAAAAGAGGAATTAATGTTTGAAAACAAATGTTTCAGTGGCTAAAAAAATATTTATCCATGAAACTGATCAGAAAATGACATTTAGAATTGAATTACATGTATGGAAACATTAACAATAAATGATATCTGTCTTTTAGTTGGATTTCAAAATAATACAAACTGGTTACACACCAAGGCAGATTAAATAAAGATAGATGGATCAAAATTGATAGCAATAAGACAAAAAAATAGTTCAAGATTAAGACAGAAGACAAATTTCTATGAATAAAATCCATAAAAAATAGAATTAATAGGAATCTGTTGATGTCCAAAGAAGAAAGATCAATAGATAATGACGAAACAGTGAGTTAATACACCAAAAACAAATCTACAAATCATATTTCGATAAAAAAATAGGATAAACAAAACCTAATTGCATAACTAGATGACGCAGGGTAGATTTTAAAATCGAGGATCATTTCCCCAAATCTCGTTTAGATACTTCAACGCAAAACCGATCAGGTGTAAAAAGAACTTAATCACACTTCGAACACTAATTTAAAACCATCACCTAATCTCGATTCCAGAACTGGACTCTCGTTTGTCTTCGACTCCACAGCACCAAACATCGATTCTGGATGAACACTCTTGCGTAACAACCTGACTGAGATCTCAAACATGTTGGCTCCGGCCATGGAGTGGCCTTCCACGGTCAAGTCTCCTCAGCTCCTGGCCCTTCTCCCATTCCCGAATCGTGACCCAACCTTGACCTGACCTCCCTATATCCATGATGAAAAAAAACAGAAACAGAACCCTAAAATGACTTCTTCCATTTTTTTAATTTGTATTATTTTTTTTAATTCTGTTTCCCCGGTTATATATATATATATATAACTAAATATATTGTTCAATATAAAAAAAATAATATTATACTCCAATTTTATTTACTAATTTATTTTATTCATTTTTTTCATCCATTTATGTTGATATATATATATATGACTTATTTTCATGTCAAAATTCATTTATTTAAAAATAATTTACTTATAAAAATATATACATGTTTTAATTTTATAAAATATTGATTTGATATAAAAATAATCAATTAAATGTATTTATTATCAAAAATAGTGCTCATATATATATATATATATCCTTGAAATTAATTTATATGATATTTAAATTATATACATATATTAAAATATTAATTTATAAAAATATAAAGTAATAGGTTATACTTTAATTCAAAACATATTTTGATTACTGAAAATATGTATAAAACCTTTTTATTAAATCATTCTTTCGTAAGTTTTAATTATAAACAAAATACTTTTTTTTAAAAAAATCTTGGGGTGTTACAAAAAACATGAAAAATAGTAGTTAGGTAACATTAGAAATGTGCCACTTAAGTTCGGTTCTAGAGAAAGGAATAAAGAGTATTTAAATAATATAAAGTAATAATTGATTGCATAAACTAGAAATAAAATAATATGGTTTTCATGATAAATTGATTTATTTTTTAAAAATATTGGTGTCTTTAAAACATTTTATGGAGTAAACTTGAAAATGGGTAAGAAACGGAGAAGATCCCTTTTATCGGGTTTTCTTATCGTGAGGTATTGATAATGGAACCTTTTAAAAACATGTAATCCCCCCCCAAGAAATATGAATTGAGATAGATACATATTTTTGGTACATTAAAAAATAATAAAAGATCATTATATATGAATAATTAATAATTAAATTGGGTAAAATATAGAGAAAGCATAACCCAAAGGTAACTTGGATGTTCGAAGAGATACCTTACCTTATGTCTGAATGTCTTCTGCACTTTCACTTAATGTCCTAGATAATCAAATAATATTAATTAATTAAATAATTCATAACATATTATATATGTATTTTATTTATTATAATTTTATTAATTTAATTTATGACCATTCCAATGAGTTATAAAGTTCAATTTTTACGTTCCTCGAGCATTCATTTCATGGTTTCATCGTCGATTTGCTTGCATAAAATTATGGAAGTTCTTGTAAAATTTGAATAATTATCCAGAAGTAAAATTATATTTTATTAATGAACTTAAAAAAAATTAAATGGTCTCATGTATCATTTTTTAATATGAGTATGATTCATTTGATAAAATGTTAATGATGACTGTTTAGTTTATTTTGGTGGTTTCTCCGACCATCATGAACTAGTTTCGTTTTATTTAATATTATGTCTATATATTAGTTTCAAAACATTAAAATAGTTATAATATACATATTAAAGTATTATTTAACCATAATAATTTTTTTATGACCATCCTTGAAGGTGGTAATGGAAAATGAAAACACGTAGTCCATGAAGGCGGTGAACCGACATATAGCGGATGATGTTTTCATTTTTAGAATAAAAGGATAAGAGAAGAGATTTTATGATGGATATTACATTAATACAATAAAATTATATTATATATTTGATACTAGAATTATAATTCCACTTTGTCTAGTTAAGGTGATGATAGGATAATAAAATAAAATAAATTAAAAGAAAAGGATTGAGGATTTTACCTCTTGAATGTTGACTCCTTGAGAACCTTCTAAAGGCACTTAGGTTTGGTATTTTTTTGATACCAGTAGATATTGGATGTGGGTAAGATTATTGGAAAGGTATTTGGGATGAATATTTACAATATAAAATTCTTATAATGTGTGAGGATAAGGGGTGGTGTGGGTGGTATTTATAGAGGGAGGAGAGGGGTGTTTTTTATTATTATGTTCATTAGTTTATTATTTTAGATCAAGACTATCAATAGTGTTGATTCCTATGAATAAATATATTAAATGGTTTAGGATATTTTGAACCAATGGGTTCTTACATCAACTATACATCATCCACGACTCAATTGTTTATGTATTTGTTAAATACCATAAATTACCGTATTTTACTATTCACCAAAAAATTCAACAATTTTGGAAAATTCCAAAAAAAATATCCTATCCATTTTTTAACATTTAAATTTAAAAAATGGAATCAATTTTATGAAAATAAATTTCGAAATATGATAAATTTAATATTTAAATAAAATCATCATTTATTCGAAAAATACTGATTTTAATATTCTAATCGATTTTATGGCCCTTTGTAAAATCAGTTATGGTATCATAAAATTTTCTTATAATTATAATATAACATAATATTAATTTATGAATCAATTTTATGAAAATAAATTTTCTTTTAAATCATTATATTAATTATGAAATTGTAAATAAACAAGTAAATTTTACAAAAATACCAACACTTAATTTATAATTTCTAAAAAAATCATTTACTTATATGATGATAAAATTATATAATATTTTCATTTATAAGATATAAAAATTTTATTTATAATTTCATAGCTGAGGCTACTGTTATAATAGCCAGATTACTATTCCAAACTGTCATATTACTATTGCAATAGTCAGGTTACTATTCCAATTGTATAGGTTCCTTAATTTCTATAAATAGCTCTTCTTTAATTCATTCTTCAATCACTTGTATTTTCTCATAAGGTTATATATAAACTTTTATCTTAAAAAATAATATTTTATTATTAACATTATGTTTTATTTCTACAGCTTGTTCATCCGTGTGGTCATTCCGGTGGATCTAGCATATCCAAATTCTCCCATTCTTATTATCTTATCTTCTATTTATTATCCCATAGTAATATTTTGTATTCTTATTGGTTTATTTGATTAATAATTTATCATTTTATTTTATAAGAATAATTTTCTTTTGGGTTCTCTATGTGATATGTGCGTTTTATGACATAAAAAGGGAAATTCTATTCATAAAATTATGGTTTGTTACATATATCCTTAATACACCTCGGAAACATAAGGATAACCTTCATCATAGTCTAATTTTGTTATCCTAGATTTTATTGATATCTTCCTATCATTCTCCAAGCATATGCTACATCAATCCTAGTACATAACATGGAATACATGATAGATCCTATCGTAGAATCATATAGGATTCTACCCATGCTCTCTCTCTCTCTTTGTGTGTCTAGGGACACATTTTCTTAGAGAGATATATACCATGTGACACTAGAACCAATCCCCTCATATATTATACTATACTTAACCTCTTTAGTATTTATACATTGTACCCTAACTTATTCCAAATAGCCTCTTGGATCTACCACAAATGATATTGATCCCTAGAATATAGGTTGATTCACCTAATTATTTCATTAAGAATAAATTGATCAACTATTCCTTAGCTATAAGACAGTTATATCATTTAAAATAACTAATATTTCATTAATATATACAACTAAGAAATTTAATTCACTCCCACTAAACCATTTTTATACATTAGACTCACATTCATTCATTATGAAACCAAATTCCCTTATAGATTCATAAAAGTGAATGTTCTATGATCTATTTGATTACTTTAATCCTTAATTGACTTTTTTTTCAAGTTTCATAACTTATTTGAATCATGTGGAGTCATAAATCCTTGTAGTAATGTCATATAGACAATTTCCATAAGTTTCATGTTAATGAAATTTGTCTTCACATTCATCTGGAAAATTTCATAATCATGGTAAGCTACTGTGAAAATAATAATTCTGATAGTTAGCATAGAAACTAGGGAAAAAATTTTCATTGTTTACTCCTTAATGTTTCTTAGACCCTTTAGCCACTAGTCATTATTTATAGGTACTAACTTTACCTTCCATTTCTATTTTATTCTTGAATATCCATTTATACTCAATAGGATTTACATCGACCAGTGGATCAACTAGAACCCAAAATTGATTCTAGTATATGGAATTCATCTCAAGATTCATAGATTATTACCATATTTCAACTATGATCTATTAAACTCTCTATTTATCCTACATGATATGTGTGTCTTAGGAAAAACTTCATCCATGGGGTTTTGTAGAACTTATTCATGTACCAAATCCTATATATCTTGAGCATAAACTTCATCAAAGTCAATCTTGTTCCCGCTATCTCTTTTGGAGATGTTCTCCAGCTCAATGAATATAGATTGTATTTCCACTATTACCTTCTTTTTTGAGGGTTAATATTGAAAATGTCCTCTTTTTTCCATTGGGGTATCCTATAAAAATATACTTCTTGCCTCAAAGTGCTATTTTATCTCTAAAAGCGGCTTTAACATACACCTCGCATGAAATTCCCCACACCCATACACCTGGATTTCATGCTAAAAACTTATTATTTTTATAATGGATTTGATACCAATTTAAGTAACCTATATTTGACCATCTATGATTATACTACCAAAAACAATCTTTTCAGTCACTTACTTACCAAATTAATTTTAGGTTTATAGTTTTAGAGAGTTAGGATAAACCCTTAACTAATAAAACTCATATCATTGTCACATGAATGGGAATGTTTTCAATTATACCGAGAATTTATTATTTAACATAAAGTCATCAACATATCTAGTAAAAGTATTCACATAAGATATCATTGTAGACATATCATATATAATATAATTCTTCAAAACCTAGGGAAATTGAAATATAAGAAAGTTTTAGATTAAATGCTTAGTACGATAAATATAAGAATTGAAAATTTATCACGAACCGGCATGGGATTCCATCCAAACCGACACCCAAATTAGCCCATGACATGGGCCAAAGGTAATTACCAATCCCTATGTGATGGAAACTAATCCGTGGGTATCAAGTAACACCTTCGGGAATTTTTTCACCCATGATAATAAAAAATCATCAATAAAAAAATTCTCATCATGTCATAACTAACATCCATAACATGTGAAACCAAAATAAATCACTACTATCATGAGTTAGACATTTTACATTTAAAATGGGGGAAAATAATAAAAATAAGAAGGGGAATGACTAGATAAACAAAACCTCCTCATTGTATATGGGTCAACTCCCACCTTTTTGTCATCATCCACACCTACTGAGAAGAAACCTACCAGCAAGAGTAACCACCATCACCTCTGTGGGAGGTATTTTATTTACCTTAATAAAACAAAACAATATCTACATACACCCTAGGGTGTATGTTGGGTGTGAGATCACATGACCAATAGGATCCCACAAGTTGATTCCCTTCATAGCTATTATAAGATAAATAAACATTCATGTTTTTAAAATATAGAAAACAATTTATTCAAAAACATGCTTTTTATAAGATAAGTAAAGAATGAAAATATAAGTGGAAATAGAAAACATATCATAAGAAATATGGTAATTTCCTAATTAACTAAGGATAAAGGGTACCTAGGACCCTCATACTCTCAGTGATCAATCCTAGATGTGAAGTCCCATCTTCTGCTCAAGAAAATCTACCCCCATTATAAATTTTTATTTAGTGTGGTATCGTGAACTAGCTAGGTAGTTTGGGTTATGATTAGCATACTTATCCAAGTCTACCCACCTAAATACTTAGGATTCCGAAGTTTTATCCCCCTTCTTAAACCAATAAACCTCATTCCTTCACAAGCCAATCCATCGCATAATCAATCATGTTGTTACCATGTGTATTTAACCTTTTCCAATACCATACACACACTAATAATCCAAAAATAACAAATTTTCACATGCACCGAAACAATTTATAAAAACATTTAATAAGAAAGAAATTATATTTTAAACATCAAATAATATTTGGACATGAAACCACATACCTTTCACTTGAAACCACCCAAATCCAATTGGAAACCACAAGCAACACCAAGAGGAGATCCTAAGGAAGAAATAATACACAAAATACATCAATATTCAACCCAAAGAAATGAGGTTGAACCTATTTTAGGTTAAAATAATTGATTAATAAATAATAACCCAAGAAGGAAGAGATAAGGGACCAAAATAAGATAAGAAGAGAGAAAAGTAGGAACTTACTTGAGGATTTCATGAACATCCAAGCTCAAAACCACTAAAAATTAAGGCCAGGAGGAGTGGAGGAGGAGAGGAAGGTGTATCTAGAATGTAGGGGGTATAATGGGGTAAGAGATGAAGGTTAGGGTATTGAAATAGGGTATGGTGGAATAGTAATTTTAAAAAATAGAATCTAGAAGGTCGTACAATTTGGCTACACGGTCTGCTAGTCTATGTGACAACTGTGCAGCTCCTCTATACAAGAGGAGGGGAAGAACACACAGTATACCTAGAGGGGTTCATTACCATGTTATCATTCATGCACCATAGATAGTACCAATTTCTAGGTCGCATGGTTATCCTGAGAGGGACGTACTCTCGTGCACTTGATTGTACGGCCTAGATAGTGTTGTTTCCCAGGATGTATGGTTTTCATTAGGTTAGTTCACGGTTTCTCCTAAACATGCACCAACCATGTTCCTCATTCTATCCACCAAAAAAATTTATTTTAACTTTAAAACCACCTATTTAAGGAATAAAAAAAAGGTAAGACCAAAAATTAAATAAAAAGATTCTCAAAATAACTCCATGGGTGTGCCAATTCTCCCCACCATAAAAACATTCCTCCCTTAGAAAATAAAAATATAGTATGTTCAGAGAATAAATGAGGTTACTACTCCTCCACCCAGGACCTCCATTTCCAAGACTCGTTCTCATCATTATCATGATTCCAAAGGACCCAAACTAACAGTATGGACATTCCCCATATAACCTTCACCTAAGAATCCAAAATTCATGTCAGTTTCTCATTCATAGAAATGTTTGGTTCTAGCTCCAATTCCTCCCAATTAGGCACTTTAGTTGGTTCTATATTATACTTATTCAATTGTGAGTTATGGAACACATTGTGAATCAATGATAAATAAGAAGTTAAATCCAAGAGATATGCCCCTTCAACAATTCATTTGGTGATCTTAAAAGGTATGACATACCTCAACACAAGTTTCCCCTACTTACTAGGATGAAGGTGATCTAGGTGATGTTTCACCTTTAGAAACACCCAATCACCCACAAAAATATCCAATTATCATCATATCTAATCGATATAGCACTAATGGTGGATTTGTGCTATCAATAATCTTCACCTAATCACCCAGACTTTATGTAAAATCTCCTCCACAAGCCTTAGCCCCAGCAGATAATTCTCACCCACTTCTATCTAGCACATAGGTGAATTAAATGGCCAACCATAAAGCGATTTTAAATGGATTCATTCTAATTTATTATTTTTAATTATTATTGTAAGAAAATTACACAAATATGAGATGGTTATCCCAAGAGCCTCTAAAATATAACATACATGCATGAAGCATGTCTTTAAGAATCTGATTTGCCTATTATGTTTGACCATCTGTTTGAAGATGGTATATTGTACTGAGATTTAACTGTGATTCCATTTCCTTTTGAAGAAACTCCCAGAATTGAGAGGTAAAATAAGGATCCCTATCTGAAATTATTTCTGATAGCACATCATGCATCCTCATAATCTCTTAGATATATATCCTTCATAGTTATTCTACCTTAGTTGAATCCTTTATTGGGATGAAATGGGATGATTTTTTAGATGATCAATAGCCACCCAAATATAATTCTTTAATCAGGGTGTATGAGGAAACCTAATGATGAAATCCATGGTGACCTCATCCCATTTCCAGGTAGGAATGGGGAGTGGCTAAAGTATACCTGAGGGATTCAGGTTGTTAACTTTTACATGTGTACAAGTATAACATCTATATACAAATTCATCTATATCACACCTCATACTTAGCCAATAGAATTGGTGATGCATATCATAGAACATCTTAGTGGTCCCATGATGAATATCCCACTAAAACTATTGGATATCTTGCACTACCACCTTTCAAAGAGTAAATGGAACCAAAAAATAACCATTTAAGCAAAGAATCCCCTCATAAGATATTAAACACTCATTTAGAACCTTCCACCCCCATTTAGAATACATGTATAGAATTGATATAGATCATCCTTAGGTTTCTATCCCCTAATCAATTTGAGAAGATAAGGCATCAACTGAATTTTATCTAGGATCATATCTCCATTATACTCCTTGTCTTCTAAATAAATCCAACCAACAAGTCCCATTAGGGTCCACTCATAATTGGACTCTTTTAAATCTTGAATCAGAAAATTTATAATCAACATGTCCACCACCACATTTCCTTTACTCAAGGTATAAAAAATATCAAATTCAAACCCATGAAGGTACTCAACCCATTGGTGATACCTCAGATTAAAATCCTTATAAGAGAAAATTTATTCCAAATTTTTATGATCTGATTAGACTATGTTTTTTTTTCTAAAAAGATAGTGATGGTATGAATTTAAGGCATGTATCACCACTACCAATTAGAGTTCATGGGTGGGGTAGTTACTTTAATTTAGTTATATTTTTCATGATTCATATGCCACTACATGGTCACCCATCATTATCATGCAACCCAAACCCATACCCAATGCATCATAATAGACCATGTACCCTTTCCCAACTTTGGTTAAAATAAAAATAGATTCAGTGGACAATCACCTATTGATCTCATAAAAAAATGTTTGGAATTCCTAGATCCAAATAAGCTTACCCCATGTTGGGTATGTATAGTCATTGGTGAAGAAATATGAGAGAAATCCCTAACAAACCAACTGTAGTATCCTATCAAGACCAAGAATCTTTTGATCTCAAAGGCATTCCTTGGTTGCTCCCATGACATCATTGTCCTAATTTTATCTGGGTCCACTGAAACTCAATTCTTTGTGATCACATACCTAAGAAACTTGACTTCTTGGATCCAAAAAATCAATTGGAGATTTAGGAATAAATTTGGTGATCTTGAAGTTTTCTTTGAATAATTCTCAGGTATTTTCGGTGCTCCTCTTAAATTCCATATTAGACCAAGATTCCATCTAAAAAATCCATGAAAAAAGATTCAAGGTATTTATTAAATACCTAGTTCATAACGTCCATAAAAACCATTGGATAATTCATTAATCTGAAGGGAATGACTAGATATTAAAAGTGGCCATACCTTCTTTGAAAAGATGTCTTGGGAATATTGGTTTCTCTAACCCTTACCTGATGATACCCAAATCACAAGTCAATCTTTGAAAACCATATTTCCCCCTTGAACTGATCAAATAGGTCATCAATGTAGGGGAAGGGATGTTTATTCTTGATGGTGACCCTATTCAACATCCAATAATCAATGCACAACAAAAGGGGTCCATCAGCCTTTTTGGAAAATAGCACTGGTGTGGCCCATGGTAAGATGATCAAGTGAATGAATCCTTTTTATTCTAAATCATACAATTATATATTTAATTCCATCAACTCGATGGGGTTATTCGATATAAGGGAAGAGATGTTAGTTGTGTTCCTGGCACTATATCGATGGTGGACTCCACATCCTGTTCTAGTGGTAAAACTAAGAAGTTATCTAGAAATAACTCTGGAAACACTTCTTCCATGAGAGGCAACCCATTCTCATAATATTTTTCATAATTATCTAGAATAAGATAAAATATCTAGAAAATGAGTCTTCCTGAAAATATAAGTGGAGGTTTAGCTCATCCTGATCATGGATCCCATTCACCTTGGAAGAATCAAATACTCCCATTGGGTGTTGTGAAAGTTACCCACTGATGATAACAATCAATATGTTCCTTAAAATGAATGATATAATCCATTCCCAAGATCACATCAAAGGGGTCAATTTTGAGAATAATGAAGTCCCATTCCAACTCTACCTTTGACAAGGTGAGAGAATATGATGAACATATGAAACCCCATTCCTTATTCTTAACAAGAGGCATAACCAACTCCACGGAATAATGCATAAGCAACACGAGAAGTTTCAATGACTCCAAAAATAAATAATAGTTGAAATAATTAAAATCACCAGTATCAATAAAGAAACTGATATAGACGATACTACAAAAAATAGTACCTTAAATAATTATAGGACCTACATCTTATTCCACTGGTGCCTGCTTTATATCATAAAGGTGATTCGTTTCCACTTATTCCTATGGTCGACTGCTAAATTGTGGCTCTACCTTGAGCTAACTCTATCTATAATAATTTCCAACCTTTCCAAAAGACCCAGTAGACCGAGAACCCATATCCCTTGATACCACAAACATAGTTTTTAATTATCTCTATGATAAGGATCATGCACCACTCTAAGTAAGTGGACCACTCTTATAGAATATTTTAAAGTAACCCAAGAAACCACATTGATGAAAGTTTTTAAGTGGAACTGTAAATGTAGACCACATATTACCAAACCTTCTATAGTAAAGACACATGAAAAATATTCTACCTGAAGCTATGAAAAAAAGGTGGTCGGGAGGTGTATACAGAGCTTCCACCATTCTTCTTTTCATGCTCCTCGTGCTTACTCTTCTTTTTAGAAATGTCACAACCACCATGTTCCATAAATAGATATGTCCAATAGAAACCATACATACCTTCCCAGTCAATTTCTATTATCATTCCTCGATCAACTACCTCAATATAGATATTCAACTTGAACAAAAAGTCTTGGATTGAATATCTGGATATAACCCCATCTAAAACCAATGGTCCTTAAACTATTCATTAGCGACTACATTAGGAGAAAAACATACTAGGTATGAAAAATGGTTGTCATACTTCAATATGGATCATTCTTTCTGGTGTAGATCTATAAAATCATTTTTATTAGCAAGGACTAAGGCTTCATGACAATATTTCTCATTAAAAATAACCTTGAAGTCCTTCTAGTCCATATACTCTTGTTTTCTAGCTTATACCACTGAGTACCACAACCTATGGCTGGGGAATTACAACTTTAATGAATCAAATTTTACCTTTACTACTTCAAGAGTCCCGAGGAGCATAAAGATCCTATCAATCTTTTCCACCCAATATTCCACCTCCCAGGGGGTTTGTTCCACCACAGAAGTAAGGGGTATATTATTAAGAAACTTTTGAGCCCCATCCCTTTAAGTAACTAGTTCAACTTATTTAGCCTGACCAAGAACATAAATCACTCCCTAGTCTAAGGCTTGGACAACCCAAACCACTGCCTCAACTAATCTCTGATCAACTGGTGAGGGAGAATTATCTTTGGCCTCTTCCTGTGGATATATGAGAGGTATTTAGGGAGGCATGATGCTACACCAATTAACAAACACAAGGGAAACCATAATACACTACCCATAAGTAATTCATAAATAACATAGTTTAAATATCCACATGAATCTAAATAAAACCATAAAAAACACAAGCATCAAATTAAAACACTCCACCCTAACTTGGTGTCCATGCATAGTATGTAGCATGTCCATCACACCTAGAGGAGGTCTCAAATGAAATATTGAACATCTCACGGTGACCCAAGGCCTATCACATGGTGTGTTGTCTAGGCACCCCATGCACAACCAAAACCTCATGCCCTGAAAATCCTATCTTCTATCTATCCAGACGTTCCTAAATAAAATTACCCAAAGGAAGGGAAACATGCCCATAATAACATTTTATCACAAACTGGATCAGGCTTCCATCTAACCCGACACCCATCCGAGCTCGTGATATGGCCCAAAGGGCATTCCAAATCCACACAGGCTAGAAACTAGTGCCCAGTAATCAAGTAACACCTTTGGGTACGATTTCATCCATGATAATCAATTATCATCAATACAAAATTTCTCATCACATCATAACTAATATCCATAACGTGTAAAACTAAAATAAATCACTACAAGCATGATTTAAACATTTTAAATTTAAAACTGGGGAAAATACCCAAACTGGGGAGGGGATGGAATAGATAAACAAAACTGCCTCATGGTGTATGGGTCAACTCCAACCATGCCACCATCATTCACGCCTTCCAAGAAGAAAACTACTATAAACATTAACCACCATCACATCCATAGAAGGTATTTACTTTACCTAAATCATATAAAACAATATCTTCATATACTTGAGGGTGTATGTAGGGTGCGACATTACTTGCACAGTAGGATCTAACCAAATGATTCTATGCATATTTATTGTACGACAGATAAACATGAAAGTTTTTTAAATATATAAAACAATTTATTTAAAAACATGGGTTGTTATAAGAGAAGTAAAGAATGGAAAGATAAGTGGAAATATAAAAATTCATCATAAGAACCATGTGAAATTCCTAAGTAACTAGGGTTAGCAGGGACCTAAGTTCCTCATAGTCTCAGTCATCAGTCCTAGACGTGAGTTCCATTTCATGCTTGATTCAATCAATACCCATCATAAATATTTAGTTGTTTTTGTATCTTGAACTAACTAGGTAGGGTGGTTGATGCCTATTATACTTTTCCTTGTCTATCCACCTAGATACCCAAGATTTCTAGGTTTTATCCCCCTTTTAAACCATGAAACCCCATTCTTTCACAATTCAATCCATCACATAATCAATCATGTTATTACCATGGATATTTAATCTTTTCCAAAACCATTCTCACAAATAATCATAAAATCACACATTTTCACACACATAAAACAATTTATAAAAATATTTAAGAATAAAGAAATCATATTTAAAACATCAAATAATATCTAGACACGGAACCACCTAACTTTCACTTGAAACCACCCAAATCTGGTTGGAAAACACAAGTTTCACAAAGAGGAGACCCTAAGGAAGAAATAACACACCAAATCTATCCAAATTCAACCCAAATAAATTAGTTTGATCACATTTTAGGTCGAAATAATTGTTGGAAAAACAAGAACCCAAGAAGGAAGAGAGAAGGGACCAAAATAAGAGAAGAAAAGAGGGGAGGAGGAAGTTTCTTGAGGATTTATTGAATATCCAAGATCAAACCCACCCAAAATTGAGGCAAGGAAGATTGTAGGGGGGGAGGGAGGCATGAATAGGCCATAGGGGTAAAATGGGGTGAGAGAGGAGAGTTATGGTATTAAAACTAGGGAGGGTAGAATAGTAATTTTAAAAAAATAGAATCTGGTAGGATGCACAATTTAGCCACATGGTCTTCTAGGTCGTGTGCTAACCATGCAGATCCTCTATCCAAGATTAGGGGAAGACAACATGGTTTACCTGGAGGGTCTCACACCCAAGCACCTAGACATTCACCCTGAAAAGTTCCATTATCTAGGTTACAAGGTTATCTTGGGAGGGTCGCATGCATGTGCACTTGGTCATGCATCCTGGATTGTTCCACTGTCGGGGCTACACAGTTTTCACTAGGTTGGTGCATGGTTTCTTAAAATCATGCACTAATCATACACCACCATATGTTTACCTAAAAAAATATTTTTTTTCTTTAAAAATACCCAGGTAATCTATAGAATAATGGTATGGAAAAAAATAAAAGAAAACATGCCTCAAAAGAACACCAAAAGTGTGAAATAATCGAAGATCATAAGTGGTTATAAGGGTATGATAACATAATAAAATTGTTTACCCAACAAAACATAGAATGTAAACCATGATTCATAAAATAAATATTTGGAATAAAAAATGCATGATTCATAAGATAATCATCAACCATGATCCATAAGATCATAAAATAGGTATAATAATATAGCATAAGATTGTGGCATGAATATAAGCATATAAATCATAACATTATGAACATAGCTACCCAAAATCATGTTCATGAATTATCCTATAAACATAGCATGACAAAATAATTATCATGCATTATCATGTAAATATAGTTAATTGTAAACATGTCTATTCACTATCTTGTGGATGTAGTTAATTTTAATCATGTCAAAAATTCATCTTATGAACATATTTAATCACAATAATGTCCATGTATTATCTTATTAATATAGTTAATTGTAATAATGACCATGCATCATATCATTTAATTTAATGATTTAGCTAATAAATTTTAGGGTTATAATAGACCCACATATCATATAATATAATTTATCATTCCTTCATAGCTTAATTAACCTTTGGGAAAGAAATGGGTTTCATAAAAATTTCCTTAAAACTTAATTGTAATCCATCCAAAGAAAGAATATGGATGGTTTCATTAGATATGAGTCCCAATGGATGATATCAATCATAAAAGGATATTGACATAGATGAAAAATACTTTTATAAAATCATTAAATATATGTTTTGAAAAACAAGAAAAATATCATTTTCTTTTGGTAACTTTTAAAATTTAAATTCTCTAAACAATGGGAATTTAATTTTATTTGAAAAAACATATAAAATTGTCAATGGATATTGATAAGGAATAAAAACAATGATGATAATAAAAGTCATTCAATAGGGAAACATTAAGAAAACATTATTTTTGCACCTTTGTAAAGAAAGACAAAAATGGAACATATGAAAAATGTTAAAAAGATTCATTTTAAATTATTATAAAGAAAATAAAAGATATTTTAAAATTAACATAAACAAACATTTAAGTATAGATAATAATATTCTTGAAATAAAATAAATAATATGGATATGGATATGGAAGAGAAAGAGTTGGGTAAAAGACATAAAAAAATTAAAATAATGATTTAAAATAAACCACTTATGGCTTTTAAAATCAAAACCCCCTTGAAAGAAAGATCTTTATAAGGGGTATAAAATATCATGAATATAAATAGAGTTATGATATAACATGTAAAATAGGTATTATATACACTATATAAATTAATATAGTATAATTATTTGAAACATGTCACAAAGAAGGAAATTTGAGATGAAAACCATTATGAAGATAGTAACATTTAAAGTAATAATCAATAAATTAAGTGATTATATAAAACAAATTTAAATCTTCATCAAAGAAGTATAAATAAAAAATAAAATAATCCTAGGTCACAACACACATAATCTTGGAATAACATGTTCAATGGAGGAGTGATATAACCCAATGAAAGGAAATTGAGTTATAAATCATCTTACCTCATAATTTTTCTTGGTCTGAAATGATCTACACTCTTTTAAAATAAATTTATATTTATTATAAATTTATATCAAAACCAAATTTAAATTTATCTTACTGAATACCATTCACTTATAATTTCTTATCACCCATTTATTAATAATTATTTGTTAAAAAAATATTTTTCTGTTAACTATTTATTTTTCATTGATCGTTCTAATTTATTGTGTAACAAACCAATATTTTATGATACATTTAGCTTCAAATAAATTTGATTTCATTGATATCTTTCTTTACATGCAACACTGAGTTTAAATGTACCATGATATACTCTTAAATATTATTATTTAATGTGACGGTTATCACCTAGATGTTGGATTGGAGGGCATGAATGGGACTAAATAAATTATAAAAAAATATTAGTTACATATTTATAAAATGAATCCATTATTTTTTAATGGATTAGAAATTAAAATAAAATCATTTTAAGGTGAAAAGGATGTTTTTCTAAAAAAACCATTTTTATGCATGTAATGTGTTTTTATCTTAATAAATTAAATTAGTTACTATTTACAATTGATTTTAATGAAAATTATATATTATATATTCAATAAAATATTTTAAAATTCATTTAATAGTTTTTATATGGAAAATAATGAATGTAAGCTCGATTTTATGCTTACAAATGCATTTTTTTTAAAATGGTTTTGTTGTGTTTTTCACAATTATTTTAAAATAAATTTATTGAAATTATAGAAATTGAAAATTTTAAAATATATTCCATGTTTTTAATAATCATAATTAATATTATTTAATTTCTTTTATTTAATTTTTTTCCATAATTAATAATAATAATAGTAAAAATATGTTACCATGATTAAGGTTAAAACGGGATTACCGAGGGTTAACCAAAGAGATAAGGTTTAAAATATCAAAAATTACTTGATTTTATTTAATTTTTTGATTTTATTTCGACCTTATCCTTCTTATCATCAAATATATGGAATTTTGGAACCACATTACTGGAGTAATACATTAATATATTATAGTCTTCTAAAAAGATCCAAGTGTGTCATCTCCCTCCCTTATAAAAGGATACCATCTGTCCTCTCTACTTCATTCTTCATTAGCCTTATATCTCATTCAATAATAACCTTAATAAATTCCTAAAATCTCTCCCCACATCATATATCGTCTATTAGTTCGAAAATACCATCCTTTTACGGTTTAAGGTGTAGGCCAAAGGAGGTTTCTAAATGAAGAGGTTTAAATATTAACTGAGTGCTTTCAATTTTATTTATTCTTCTACCTCATATAAATATATAGTATAAATTTTAAAATAATTTAATAAATATATTAAATATAATTAATTGTTATTATGATGATTTATAAACAATTTTTCACCTCATTTACGTCAAATTTAAAATGAAAGTATCGATTGTGCATATGTGTGGACTACCGCTTCCACGTAGCGATATGATTCATTTTCAATTATCATAATTAATAGTTGGTTATTGTGATGGGTTTAATATTTATATATGATATTTATTACATTATTATACTTCTTTAATTATATTATATTCACTACCTTATTTCCTCCATCTGTTGAAAAATGATAGTGTCGCTCATGGATCCATGTGGACTACCACCACCATGAAGAGATGTGATTTGTTTTTAATTTTTGATTTAAATGGATAGTAACAAGGATATATTTAATGAATATATATTATATATATGATATAATAATTATTATAGAAAGTTTAATTGTTATTTAAATTTATTTCCTTTCAACCAGAAAAAAGTAGAACCATCACTCGTGCATATGTACAGATTATCGTCTCCATGAAGTGATGTAATTCATTTTTCATCACCACTTTATATGAATAATTAAAAAAGTTTATATTATGAATAAATATTATAATTATTCCATGATTAATATTGCATAGGTGATGAAATAATGACCAAGGTTCAAGTATCAAAACCATCGAACTGGAACATGCATGGAAAATATACCAGTTTTCACCAAATGTTCATTTTAATGAAGAAATTGTTAATAAAAGGGTAATTGTGAATTATAAATAAATGATAAATAGTATTTTATGTATTAATATGGTTATATAATATATTTATAATAAATTTATATTTATTATAAATTATATTTGAATGCATATTAAGTAATATAAGACTTTAGGTAAGGGTTATGTTATAATCACATTGCTTTTTGGAATTGTGTATGCTAAATTTCTATTAAGGGAAATTATATAAATCATATAATTTACACCACATATTTTTTATTATACTGTTATTATTCCCATAATTTTTATAAATTGGTAAAATTTTCCTCTCATTGGTACTTAAAAAGGTTGAGAAATTTTTTTTAAATAAAAGTTGACATTATTTCCTCTTTAGTCGACAAAATTTTTATTCCATGAATATACTCTTAAAAAAAATTGGAAGTTATTAACTATAATTCAAAATTTTTTAAAAGGTAATTTTTACTAACTTTTACTTTATTTTCAAATTTTTTAAAAGTAATCTTTTAAATAAGTTTTTTTTAGAATAAGATGTTTTTGATGTTTATAAAGGTGTGAAAGGAATGTTTTATTTTAACATATACAATGTGAAAGGATTTTTCTGATGTAATAACCATTATTTTATTTTAATCCTACCTTATAAGTTTCCTTGTATATTTTTAAATAAATTTATTTTCTCAATATTATAGGAATTTCTAGTTAAAATTTTATTAAAAGAAAAGGACATTTTCTCTTATTTTCAAAGAAAGGTTTTAATGATCTTTATAAGGTATTTTTCATCTATGTTAGCATCATTTAAGGATTTCTATGATTCGCTAGGGAAATGGTTTTATGATACCATTCTTATTATTTATCTTTATGCTATATGATTATGATGATTAAATGTTTATAAAACTCATTTATTTCCCATGGTTTATTTAATAATGAAATGATGAAATGTTTATAAAACATGTTTCTTTTCCACAGGTTATGATATAATGATGTGATGAATGTTTTATGAAATGTGGAACACATATTAATAAATTATTATTATGTGATGGGTGACCCAGAATTATATTTCCCTCAAATACATTGGGTAATGATGACAGATTTGATAATATATTAAGAGATAATTGAGTTAATAAACACATAAGTGATTATGATGTTGCACTACTGAAATTATTGTTAATTGTGACGGACTATTTGCGACGGGATACCGTCACAAATAAGCTTTAGCGATGGGGTTCTGTCGCAAATATCCCATTGCAGAAAATGTTGTCGCAAATAAAATTATTTGCGACGGGCTCGTCGCAAAAACCTTTATTTGCAACAGGAATGTTTCCTGTCTCAAATAAACTTCCAATTATTTGTATTATATATACATAAACGTTTTCGCGATAGGCCCGTCGTAAAAACGATTTGCGACAGTATATTGTCCTGGCCCAAAATATATATATATATAACTTTCTACGACGGGCCCGTTGCAATAAATTATTTGCGACAGGATTACTTACCCGTCACTAATATGTTTTTAAAAATATTTAGATATGATATTTGCAATGGGGTCCCGTCGCAAAAGGCCCCGTCGCAAATAATAAATTAATTTTAAAAAAAATAAAATTTAATAATATTACGATTGATGAAAAAATAATATTATTATTATTAAAACAATAAAAAAATAAAAAATATTAAAATTATCAATATTCACAAAAAATTAAAAAAAAATATTAAAAATTAAATTATGTAATATTTGCACCAATATAAAAGACAAAAAAATGTAAATAATTCATATTACAATTTTAATTCAAATGTTTGTAACATAGAAAAATCATTATGGGGGTCGTCTGGAGGAGGTAGAGGAGCTGAAGGAGCTGGTGGAGGAAACTCTATCCCTAATCTACGAGTTAGACAGCACATGTACTTCATCTACTCCTGATGCTGCTACTGTCATCGACAACTCTGCTCCTTGTAATGCTGCCCCTACTACTACTGCCACTGACACATCTCTTCTTGCTGCTTCTGCAAATTCTCTATATGCTCAGCCTGAGCTCGCAACTGCTCCTGATTCTATGAAGCAGAAGATGATGCCTCTCCACAAGATCCTCTCGAACTAGGCGCCAACATCGCAGTAGTACCATAATAAGTACCAGGAGTCAAATAAGAGTCTATGCTAACTACTCTTCCCTTCTCAAAGTCATACTGAGTTGCCTGCATCCATGTCGCCTCATTGAAATGGTGAGCACTGGTCTGCTCAGCCATCTCATCGTGAACCTCAGCCTGTATCTGAGAGGTCGCAGCCTCATATGACTCCTTCAATTCCAATTTAAAATTAAAATTGTCAACATATTATATGCAATTAATTGTTAAACTGAAAAAATAATACTAACCATAATCTGACGCTGG
Organism: Viscum album; assembly: GCA_963277665.1. NCBI lineage: Eukaryota > Viridiplantae > Streptophyta > Magnoliopsida > Santalales > Viscaceae > Viscum > Viscum album. Next base: position 661,879,530 of record OY728139.1, on the reverse strand, counting down.
CGATCACCTCTAATCTCTCCGGTGGCTGGATCACTGTACATCCTCCGATAAACGTCGAACTCCATAATATCGGGATGCTCGATTGCCTACAGAAATATAAAATAAATTATTTATATTTATAGTTATATAAAATATTTTAAAAATATACTTACCAGATGATCTTTATGCGAACTGAATGTATGGCTATCATCTCGATGCGTCACCTCCTGTCTCCCCCAGTTCTGTCGTCCCACTGAAGATCTCCTCTGAAATCCACCACCCAACCAGTGTAAACATAATTCATCCCAGATGTGATATGAAATATACTCTGGTCAGCGGGCTCTACACGACTCATCAAATTCTGTCACTCCTGCTTTCTTAATGGCTGTCCTTCTCAAATTGTGCAAAAACTGGCGGAAACGGTCACGCATAGAAACCTAGAATGTCGTGTGGATAGCATCGTTCATGCTATCATCGATAGGATGCCATAAACCCTACAAATAATTTATAATATCAATTTGTTAATAAAATAAATTTCAAAATAAATATTATTTATTTATGTACCAGCCAATGATGGAACATGTCACATCGCACATCAACGGGAATTTGTTCCCTTGTGATCCATGGCTAAGAAAAATAATTGCGCAATATAGCGCTCCCCTATCCAATAGATACATGCTGAAAACTGTGAAAAAATAATAAACAATCAAATGATTAGTATATATATAAATAAATAAATGAAATCTAACTAAAATATACAGGTTACCATACCTCTATGTGCGTGTATCGAACCCAAGATGTGGACGACGCTCGGGGATAGGGCCAGGAATCATCAATTGTGCAAGACCGCGCCCCCTCAGCGTACCTCCTGAACCACCAGTAGGATAAGGGTCATCTGATCCCACATCCTCATAATCCAAAGGTAGCTCAGCCTCCTGCAACTCACGAAATAAATCATCATCCATCTGAAACACAAAATTATTATTGTTAGCAGATAGTTGAAAATAACTATTATATATAGATATATATTAGTTATTATTATAACCATCATTTAACTATTTCAATATGCATATTCATCCTATTCTCCATAGATGTCAATGTCAATGTCTTCATCTTCCTTCTCAGCATCATCAATATCCATATGAGTTTTAGTTTCATCATTTCATGTAATTTCAAATTCATTTATAACATCATTAACATCTTCCTCATCATCGATCCTTAATTGTGGGGTTTCATTGTCGATATTCATGTCTCTTTGTGAATCATATGGATTTTGAGTAGTCTCTTAAAAAATTTCAATTCCTTTCACTTCAGTGGAACCACATTCAGTTTGAGTAAACTGATTTTCCCGAGTTTTCATTTTTATTATGCTCCACCAATCGCTCAAGTCTCTTGAATTAGAACAGTACTTTTCATAATAAATTTGATGTGCCTATTGAGCTAGTAAAAATGGTTCATTTACTTCAATAAGACTTTTATATTTAATATCGATGATTCCATGAGTCGGATGAACACGCAAACCTCTTTCAGTATCCAACCACTGACATTTAAACATTGTTATGTAATTCTATCCTAGATAACATAGATCAATAATTTTATCCAAAATGCCATAAAAGTCAACTTCAGTTTCTCTGTGATGTTATCCTCTCAAGAAAACTCCATTGTTCATTTTTTTTATTCCCCGTATGCAGGTGTATAAAATCAAAAACCATTCACCACATATGCATCATAAGATTTAACCATTTTGGATGGTGGGTTACTCAATATACAAAGTCGTTTTTCAATTTTATCAGCATATTGAGACACATAAAAATTTGTAAAACAATTATCAATATAATAAATAATAAATGGAATTGATATTAAACCATCAATAATTTATGTTACAGTTTTTGAAACTAGTGAGAATTTTTTTTTGTCGGCGTTCTTCAAGAGCAGCTGCTATAATTTGTGGAAGTTGTTTCTTGATATGATTATCATATAACCTACAAATAAAATAAGTTTAAATACTGTAACAAAATTATAGAATAAGTGATAGAATCACTTACAGGACAAATGATGTCATTTCTTCACAGTTGAGCAGAATGTATGTATGAGATCTGTGATGTTCATCATCTGAAATCCATCGTTCATGAACTCCACCGAAACCAAGATTTGGTTGATTAAAAACTGTTAATTTATTTTCCATTTCATCATTAACATTCCCCTCTTTTCTACCCATGCGATTCTATTTTGAGGGATATTGAGATTCAAAATAATGAGAGCATAAAAAAGCAATTTCCTCTTGCAAATAAGCTTCAGCAATTGAGCCTTCAACTGATGCTTTGTTACGTATTTTGTTCTTCAATATATGCATGCATCTCTCGAATGGGAACATCCATCGAAATTGTACTGGACCTCCACATTTAGATTCATGTGGAAAATTTAATATCAGATGTTCCATTAAGTCAAAGAAAGTCGGCGGAAAGATTTTTTTCAGTTTACATATAATTACAGCAACATCTTCTCCCAGTTTGTTTAGCGCATCATAGTCTGTTGTCGCTACACAAATGTCTCGAAAATAATATGATATGTCTGTTATCGAATCCCAAATCATAAAATTTAACAAACCTCTGAATCCAATTGGCATAAGTCTTTCCATTATAACATGAGAATCATAAATTTTTAATCCAGTAATATAACCATTCTTAACGCATGTTCCCAAATTGGAATCATAGCCATCTGGAAGTCTAAAATTTGAAATCCACTGACAAAATAATAAGATACTCTCTTTGGATAGTGTATAAGCTGCTTTTGGCTTCATTAACCTTTGTGATCTGACATTTTCAAATAATTCAAGTTCTGGTCGCCTGAAAAATTGGGCAAGATCTAATCGTGCCTTTGCAGTATCTTTGTCCTTAACTAGTGTATCCAAAACTGTATGAAATAAATTATCAAAATAGTTATTCTCAGTATTCATAACATCCAACATGTGGTGGACCAACAAATCAGACCAATACGAAAGATCCCAAAAAATGCTCTATTTTATCCAGTTATGTTCTTTCCCAAATCCATGAATTTTTTTTTGTTTTACTATTGGTCCAAATGTGATGGGGGTAATGAAAATACAACTGATTTTAACTCTGTACCTGAGATCATCTTTGGAGGTTCATCTCTTTCAATTATACCTTTTCTGAAATGAGATTTTTTCCTCCGAAAAGGATGATTGGTTGGAAGAAATCTACGGTGGCAATCAAAATAGCAAGGTTTTTTCCATTTAACAGCATAAAGTATTTGTTTTATTTCATATAATAAGGACATTATTTTGGACCATGTGTACTCCACCCAGATAACATTCCATATGCCAGAAAGTCACTAATCGTCCACATCAATGTATCTTTTAATTTGAAATTTTGTTTCGTAGCAACATCATATGTATTAACACTATCACTCCACAATGCATTTAACTCATCAATCAATGGTTTCAAATAAACATCAATATTATTTTTTCGATGTCATGGGATTAATAGAGTTAAAAAGATATAAGGCTCCTTCATCAACATCCATGGAGGAAAATTGTATAGAGTTATAAAGACAGGCCAACATGAATACTGACTACCATAAGAACCAAACGGACAAAAACTGTCAGTAGAAAGACCCAATTGCACGTTTTAGGCTTCTATATCAAAATATCGATTCAGACGGTCAAAATTTTTCCATGAATCACCATCAGATGGATTATTTAAGCTTTTATCAGTTGAAATCTTGGTTTTGTGCCATGACATCATTGACACTGTGTTCTGAGACATAAATAAACACTACAACCTGGGTGTAAAGGGAAAATATCTCAACTGTTTTACTAGAATCGGTCTAGACTTCCCTGGTTGAGCTTCTTTATACCTCGATTTTCCACATGTGGGACAAATAACCAATGACTCATTTTCGCCAGAATATAAGATGAAATCATTTGGACATGCATGAATCTTCCGATAACTAAGGCCCAAATTACAAATCAGCATCTTGCTCTCATAGTAATTTGTAGGCAACACATTTCCTTCAGGTAACAATGTTTTAACCAAAGAAAATATCTGATCAAAACAGTTGTTTGACATTGCATTATCTGATTTAATAGCCATAAATTTTGTAACCGCTTCTAATTTTCTTATCTTGTAACCAGGATATAATGCATCCTCATCAGACCTCAACAACTCATAAAATACGGATGGTGCCAACTCAGGAGTTAAATCAATATCATCATGAGTTTCTATTTGTTGCACAGATGGACATGCAACATCATGTACTAAATTTTGAAACTGTGATGGATCCGGAATCAAGTTATTAGAATCTTCTCTGGAACTTCGTTCATCATTTTGATACTAAAAAACATAATCTGGTAGAAAACCAAACCGTAAGAGATGTCCCCCAACTTTATCAAATGTGTCAAACATTCTCAGAGCACATTTTTTACATGGACACTTAATTGTGCCTTCTGAAACATATTCTGGTTTTAATGATTCAAATGCTAAGAAAGCTTCAACACCCTAAATATAGATAGGATTTAAACTAGAACCATTTGGATTTTTGCGCTGATTTATCCAAGATCGATCATCTAATAATGACTGATGTCGACTTCCTTGTTCCATATTTTTAAACATAAATTATAAAATCATCATTTTTTTTGAATAGTTTGAAATTATAAAAACACTATCTGAAAAAGAAGATAAATAATTACAACTACTTAATAATTATCATTAATTAAGGGTGACATAATTTCCAGTGGGTTGATGGCTACTCTTTTGTATGACAGCTCATTTAATTACATCTTTCTCACACTTATTATTCCTAATTATTCCTAATTATTCCTAATTATTGCTAATTATTACAAATTATTACAAATTATTAATAATTATTACTAATTATTACAAATTATTTCAAATTATTACAATTTATTACTAATTATTACTAATTTAGAAATACTTAGCAATACTTATCAAAAGGAAAACTGCTTGAATAATGAAAGTAAATTTGGTAATCATCGTTGTGGAGATGATTACAAATTTTCCCTTCATTATCCAAGCAGATTTCATTTACTAATTATTAGTAATAAAAAAATTATATTATCAATATTAACGAAAAAACAATATTTATATTATTTAAATAATAAAAAATTTATAAAATATTAAAATTATCAATATTCGCAACAGACTTTGTTCTATTCTTAACATGTTCAAATCTCAAAGGGTTGTCAATTGTCAATTCATGCGCAATAAAAAGTTTTTGTTTGTCATGTCCAATATAAACTCTATAATTGTTCTTGCAAGGTTGATCACCTCGCAAGTAGTGGTGCAATAGGACGACCAAAGTAATGACATTCTCATCTCTAAGAATCATCTCACATGACACTTTACATATATCATTCTTCCTTAAAAATTTGAGGGGATATCATTATTTTTTCCTTAAATTTTCAAGGAAAAATGGTCTATGTAATGGTTCATGAGAGATAATTCTTATAGATAAGAAAGGCATGACTTTATTTGTCTGATTGCAACACTACTTGCGAGGTGATCAACCATTCAAGGACAATTATAGATTTTACATTGGACATGACTCACACAAACTTTTTATTGCGCATGACCTGACAATTGGAGACCCTTCGAGATTTAAACATGTTAAGAATAGAGAAAATTCTATTGCGAATATTGATAATTTTAATATTTTATAAATTTTTTATTATTTTAAAAATATTAATATTGTTTTTTCGTAAATATTAATAATATATTTTTTTATTGCAAACTGTTGCTAACTGTTGCTAACTTTTGCTAACTGTTGCTAATTGTTGCAAACTGCTACTAACTGTTCCTACCTGTTACTAACCGTTCCTACCTATTGCTAACTGTTCCTACCTGTTGCTAATTATTCCTAATTATTCCTAATTATTCCTAATTATTCTTAATTATTACTAATTATTACTAATTATTACTAATTATTACTAATTATTCCTAATTATTACTAATTATTACTAATTATTTCTAATTATTACTAATTATTACTAATTATTACTAATTATTAATAATTATTACTAATTATTGCTAATTATTACTAATTATTCCTAATTATTCCTAATTATTCCTAATTATTCCTAATTACTCCTAATTATTACTAATTATTCCGAATTATTCCTAATTATTCCTTATTATTCCTAATTATTACTAATTATTAATAATTATTCCTAATTATTCCTAATTATTCCTAATTATTCCTAATTATTCCTAATTATTCTTAATTATTCCTAATTATTACTAGTTATTACTAGTTATTACTAATTAACCCTAATTATTCCTAATTATTCCTAATTATTCCTAATTATTCCTAATTATTCCTAATTATTACTAATTATTACTAATTATTACTAATTATTACTAATTATTACTAATTATTCCTAATTATTCCTAATTATTCCTAATTATTACTAATTATTCCTAATTATTCCTAATTATTCCTAATTATTCCTAATTATTCCTAATTATTTCTAATTATTCCTAATTATTCCTAATTATTACTAATTATTCCTAATTATTGCTAATTAATGCTAATTATTCCTAATTATTCCTAATTATTTCTAATTATTCCTAATTATTACTAATTATTCATAATTATTCCTAATTATTCCTAATTATTGCTAATTATTCCTAATTATAGCTAATTATTCCTAATTATAGCTAATTATAGCTAATTATAGTTAATTATGGCTAATTATAGCTAATTATGGCTAATTATAGCTAATTATAGCTAATTATTCCTAATTATTCCTAATTATTCCTAATTATTCCAAATTATTCCTAATTATTCCTAATTATACCTAATTATTCCTAATTATTCCTAATTATTCCTAATTATTACTAATTATTCCTAATTATTACTAATTATTCGTAATTATTACTAATTATTCCTATTTATTCCTAATTATTCCTAATTATTCCTAATTATTTCAAATTATTTCTAATTATTACTAATTATTCCGAATTATTCCTAATTATTCCTAATTATTCCTAATTATTCCTAATTATTCCTAATTATTCATAATTATTCTTAATTGTTCATAGTTATTCCTAATTATTCCTAATTATTCCTAATTATTCCTAATTATTACTAGTTATATCTTATTATTTCTAATTATTACTAATTATTCCGAATTATTAATAATTATTCCAAATTATTACTAATTATTCCTAATTATTCCTAATTATTACTAAATATTCCTAATTATTCTTAATTATTCTTAATTATTCCTAATTATTCCTAATTATTCCTAATTATTCCTAATTATTCCTAATTATTACTAATTATTCCTAATTATTACTAATTATTCCTAATTATTACTAATTATTCCTAATTATATCTAATTATATCTAGTTATATCTAATTATTACTAATTATATCTAATTATATCTAATTATTACTAATTATTACTAATTATTACTAATTATTCCTAATTATATCTAATTATTCCTAATTATTCATAATTATTCCAAATTATTCCTAATTATTCCTAATTATTCTTATTTATTCCTAATTATTCCTAATTATTCCTAATTATTCCTAATTATTCCTAATTATTCCTAATTATTCCTAATTATTACTAATTATTACTAATTATTACTAATTATTCCTAATTATTACTAATTATTCCTAATTATTACTAATTATATCTAATTATTAACAATTATTACTAATTATTACTAATTATTACTAATTATTCCTAATTATTACTAATTATTCCTAATTATTTCTAATTATTCCTAATTATTCCTAATTATTACTAATTATTCCTAATTATTCCTAATTATTCCTAATTATTTCTAATTATTCCTAATTATTACTAATTATTCCTAATTATTACTAATTATTCCTAATTATTACTAATGATTCCTAATTATTACTAATCATTCCTAATTATATCTAATTATTACTAATTATATCTAATTATTACTAATTATATCTAATTATTACTAATTATATCTAATTATTACTAATTATATCTAATTATTACTAATTATATCTAATTGTTACTAATTATATCTAATTATTACTAATTATATCTAATTATTACTAATTATATCTAATTATATCTAATTATTACTAATTATTCCTAATTATAACTATTTATTGCTAATTATATATATTTATTGCTAATTATATCTATTTATTCCTAATTATATATAATTAATATTAATTATTACTAATTATTTATAATTATTACTAAAAATATCAATTTCTTTGTAAAACTAAATATAATTAAAAATCAATTGAAATCTAATTAAATTAGAACCCATAGACAACAATTAAAATTAACATAAAAAATAAAATAAATATAAAAAAATAAAATATAAATACCTTAAACTTTGATATTCTGAAGATATTAACGCCCTCCGATTGCTCTTGTATAAAAAACTTTAACTAAAAGAAAATTTCTCTTTGAAACTAAAGAATGAAGAGAGAGAGAGAGCAAGATCTGAATGATTTGGGAAAAAACGGATGGGGGTATATATAGGTTAGATTAGTTGCGACGGGGTTATTTGTGACGGGATACCCGTCGCAAATGGTGGTATTTGTGACGGGTTCCGTCGCAATTACTCTCGCCCGCATTAATTACAGTCGGCAGTTAAAACGTTATTTGCGACGGGCCCCGTCGCAAATAGTGTCTTCCGACACTCTTTTTGCGATGGGACGACATCTCGTCGCAACAAGTTATTGACCGCCGCCAGGTATTTGCGACGGGACTCATCGCAAATAACCCTGCGTGGTTTGGCGCGCAAGCCGCGCCATACTATTTGCGACGGGAGACATATCCCCGTCGCAAATAGTTTTCACGCGGTTTGGCACGCAAGCCGCGCCAAACTATTTGCGACGGGAGACGAAATCTCGTCGCAAATAATTGGTTATTTGCAACGGGAGACGAAATCTCATCGCAAATAATTGGTTATTTACGACGGGCACTTCTCCCCATCGCAAATAGCTTCCTGGACTTGGTATTTGTGACTGGATTTATTCCCGTCGCAAATAGCCCGTCACAAAATAGCGATTTTTTCCGTAGTGTTAACTAAATGGAAGTTACTCATCATGGAATATTGTAAATGACCGATTAAGAATTTTCATTATTTTACTTTTTCCACAATGATATTCTTGGTTGTAAACCATGACTAAGGAAGTATTTTTTTATTCTTATGTGTATTCAACAAACTTATGTCTTATGCTTATGATATGTTCTCATGGGTCATGATTGATTTATGGTGACTCCTCACTCTTATGATTCATGTCCTTTGAAATGATAAAGTTTTACGCCATGAATCATGTTTGTGATCTCTAATAGAATGGGTATGAACTTTTTAATTTATTATCATAATCTCATACCGAGGTGATTATCTTATTCTTGCGTATGATCATCGATTAATATCTGAGCATCTAAGCTCACCACTAATTATGTTTTATCTTTTTTCCCAAGTTATGAATAAGGTTACTCGGTATGATGAGTCTATAAGGGTACCTTACATAAAGAAAGATGTTATAGATAATGAATATTATACTTAAATAAGATGTTTATGTTACTAGTCTTCAAGTACACTAAACCTTTATGGTTCGCAGGCATTTTTATTTAGGATATATACAAAATATTCATTGAACCTGGGGGCCTTGTGGTGGCCCGAAAGACTTACTAACCGAAGGCCTGGGTGGTCCTAAGGCCTTAAGGACTCCAATACCAAACCGGTGGCCCAAGGTGATTAGTTCTAGCTGCTACAGTACCGAATAGTACCTGCTACAAGGCCACCTGATATGCATATGCCTAGACAGATTCTACAGGGAAGTAGCTCCAGAGGAGGATTCAAGAGTAGGGCAGTTTCACTAGAGCATGGATAACTGATTTGGAAGAATGAGAGGGTATGTAATTTCCATCGGTATCATTCCTGTTCATCTCTACATAGGACATGTAGTCGAACAACCATGAAAAGGTGGAGAGTTGATCATGATGCAGATGCTGGGGAGGGGTGGTTTCAAGTAGTCATAGTCTGTATGATTTCTTTAAGACCTACAGGGTCTTATAATGTCTCCAATGCTATGGGAAATGTAATATATAATCCTACGGTCCTTTTAAGGGTTCCCCCTCATCTCTTGAAAGTGCGGTTATCAAAAATCAATAAAAAAAGAAGACCTTTGGGCCAATAATGATGTATTTTATGCTCAGGTCTCTATACAACAGTTCCAATCCTTGCAGCTTTGTCATGGTTTCATAATCTCTATAAATTTAATGCAGTTTTATAGTATTGTTCTATATATTTTCAAATTCCCATGGTCATTTCATGTAACTTATATGGTGATGATTAACTAGGAATGCTTAAAAATTAATTTTTTAGAAATTTTGATATCATAAAAATAATTCATTTTATTAGTAAATAAAAATATTTATATAACTATTCATGAACCTTATTCATGTTATAAGTATAATATTTATATAATAAATCCTTTTATAGAACCATCCATATCAGGGGTGAAGCAACCCAAGACATAGCAGAAGCATGAAAAATACACAATTTAAAATTTTTAGGTTCATATTTATGTTAAAAACACTGAATCCACTAAATCCACTTCCCATATTTCTTGAAGTATCACACAAAATTCTATTTAATAATGGAAAATAAAACCCAAAGTAAACTATTAATGGTACCAATTTCATTTGAAATCACTAATCTAATTTGCTCATTGTCGGTGTGTCGCAGCTCAAAGGTACCAAGATAAACATCCTCTAGATCATCCACACATTCAACACAAATCCTAGATCATCGATCTATGATTACAAGGTGATATCATAGGAAATTGAAGATCTTTAGGATATCTCTTTGATCATGTGAAGAACACAGACTTGATTGAGAAAGCATGATCAGTCAGACGTTTTTCTTTCTTCAAAATCTCTCTCTAAGATCTTGATAAGAGAGGTTATCTCTCTGAATTCATACAAATGGTAGAGATAACTATTCAAGAGGCTAAAATGAGATTTTATATCACGGTTATATTTTCAAAAATTTCACCTTGGTCCCTAAAAAGTAATAATCTTCATTTCAGAAACTTATGCACACTTATGGCTTAATTAAAATTTTTATAAATGTCAAGAATATCACTCACTTATAAAAATTTAACATGTTATTTTATAAAATTAAAACCATTAACATAGGCCGTAAGCTACCCAAATAATTTAATGAACCTTGAACATTTTATTCTCATTTGAAAAATTATATTTTCTCATTTTCAATTTTACAATCAAACAACATGTGAATAACTTGAGAAATTAATTTAATCATCATCATTATAAACTTAAATAATATAATTTAATTAGTTTTTACTTTCAATATATCACACTCATACCTTCACCATCCTCCTCACTTGGGTCCCACTTCATTCTAAATTCATATTCATCTGAATAGGTGGAACTTATGGATACACTTAACGTGTGACCCTTTAGGTCCTTATCTCAATAGTAGTGATTCCAACCCACAAACCAATAGATAATTTTATCAACCCATCATATACCCTAAGGTGATAAGTAATTTCATAGCTATTAATACCTCCTATGAACGTGTTCTATGTAATATAATCTCTTTGTCACGTGATATCTCATAAATTAAGATGCACACTTTTTCATCATCATTTTGATTATTTATATATTTTGTGACCTTACTAGACATGCTTATATTCTTCTACCATGTTCATGGATTTAATAAAGGTACTACCATCCTAGCTAAACTAGGTCCATGATATATCTCTTCCTTAAATCAGAAGCGAAAAAATCTATTTTCACCATTAAACCAATTCTATACCACCAAATATGAACCCAATGCAAGCTAGCTCACCATGAATTCAATGTCATGGTTTTTTCTATGCATCAAAGTACATAATCAAATATTATACATTGATAACAATATCAATTCAATATACTAATACAAATTTTCATAAATAGGAGTAACTAATGAAACTTGAAACATGTCGTGTTCCAATTGGTGGGTCAATCATCATGATCTCCTCTACACACAATCAAAAAGTGAAAAATTCATAAGAAGAAGTCTTCGTGATTATAATCCCCCAGCACTTGATAGTCATAAATCATTTGTGTCCCATCATTATGATGTATCCAGACCAAAATAAATATATTTAATATTATTTTCATAGTAACTTGAGGTTGTCATTATAACTAGGAACTACTATAACCTTTTGATACGACATATAATCTAAGGACATTATTATGTGAATAGTAGATGTGGAATTATCAACATTATTATTGTAATAATAAACACATGTACATATCAAACTATATACATGTAATGGTAATAAAAATACATAAATTAGTTGGGTCTAGGGAACCCACTCAAAACACTCAAAATTTCACTAGAGCCAACTACTAATAATTCTCAACCCACTATCTCTCATGTGATTATCATGCTTCTACTGACATATAGATTTAGTTAGGGTTATTTCCATGTTATCCTATATATATACTCTGATAACCACAACTTCACCTCTTTGAGTAAAATCCCTCAAGAGATGAAACTTCCAAAGTATATGTTTTTTCCTCTAGTGTGACCTAGGATCCTTGGTAAGAACCACTGCTGTAGTATTATCACAATATATTGTACTAGGGTTTTCACTTATAGGAATAATTATAAGCTTATAAATAAAGTTTTGTATCTAAAATTCTTCCTTATCTAAATTTAAATCTGATAAAAAATCATATTCTACTATAGAATCATCAACCACAGACTACTTTTATCCCCTCTAGATCATTATATAGCCATTCAATAAAAATGCATAGCCTAAATATGATTTTAGATCATCATGATCTATCTAGAATATAGCATCAGTGTATCCCCTCGTGACTAGCTCCTCATCTCCTTTATACACTGGGAATATATCCTTTGTATGTCTCAAGTACTTTAGATATTTTTTACACCTTCCAAATAGAACTCCCCTGGATTGGATTAATTCCCCCCAACATTCTCAAAGAAAAGGAAACATTAAACACAGTACATAACATGACATATATGATAGATTCCACTACTAAAGAATATGGGATTCTACTCATTATTTTAGTATCCTCCTTTTCTGTGCACACATATTCCTGGAGAGATTAATTCCATGTGACATTGGAAATAATCATATCTTGGATTATTCCATATTTTACCTTTTGAGTACCATGTCAGTAAATCTACATTGACTTAACCAAAGAAACATTTAAGATCTTTCTCAATAGATCTTTATCATTAGAATATAGGTTGTTTCTCCTAAGTATTTCATGGAGAAGTATTCATTTAACCAAGTCTTCACTGATTATGATACTTTCACTTCATTTCCCATTAACAGCATTTCATCAAAATATAAAACTATGAAAAATATAAAACTTGTACTAACCTTCTTATAAACACATGGATCACTTTAATTCTTAATGAAACAAATTTCTCTTATAACCTTATCAAAATGATCATTCCATGATCGTAATTCCTACTTCAATCCATAAATGGATCTCTATAGTTTACAAACTTTATTGTAACTCTTTGACATAATAAACCCATTGGGTTGTATCATATAGGCATCTTCAACTAAATTAACATTTAAAAAAGTATTTTTGACATCCATTTTCCAAATTTCATAATCAAGGAAGGATTTTACTATAAATAATTTTATAATGGATGTGATAAAAGTGACTAGCATGAATATTTCATCATATTAAATTCCTTTATGTTTCCTAAAACAATTAACTATTATCCATGTTTTATAGGTGATCACTTGACCTAACATGCATAGATTTTTCCTGAATACCCATTTACACCCAATTAGTTTTATATCATATGGTGGGTATACCAAAATACAAACTTGATTTTGGTATATATAATCCATTTTATAATTCATAGTTTCTTTCTATTTAGAAATATCCTTTCCATTTACTACTTCCTTGTAGGTTATAGGTTCATCATTCTTTATGAGTAATGTGTCATCTGACTCAGTGATAAGAAAGTCATATTCATCTGGTTCTCTTACCTCTCTAGTAGACCTATGTAGTACTTTTGACTTGGGAACATCTTTTTCTACTATTTTCTCTTGTAGATATTTTTTTTGTAATGACTCTTGTGCATCAAGAGCATCAACTTCATCGAATTCAATCTTTTTCCCACTATTTCCCATATAAATGTGTTCTCGTTCTATAAATATATCATGTATTACAAAAATAACCTTTATATATGAAGGGTTATTTAGGTAATATGCTTTATTGTCCTTAGGATAACCTAAAAGATGAACTTTGTGCCCTGATGTGATAATTTGTTACTAGGTATAGTCCTGAAAAAAACATTTCATCCCCATACATGTATATGTGCTAGATTGGGTTTCTTTCCATACCAGAACTCATATGGAATCCCACCTTTTGATTTATTTAGTACTCATTTTAGTGTATATGTCACAATATATAGTACATAACCCAAAAAGGATAATGGTAGTGTTGCATGACTCATCATCAATCTAACCATGTCAAGAAGGGTTTTATTCCACCTTTTACTAAAACAATTCCAATGACGTGTATAAGGAGTGATTTGGGAAACTATCTCACACTCCTTCAAATGATCGATGAAAACTTGGTTAAGATATTCTTTACCACGGTCTAAGTGGATTTTCTTAATCTTTTTACCAAGTTTATTCTCTAATTCATTTTGATATTCCTTAAACATGCTAAAGGAATTATATTTACACCTCATTAAGTAGATATATCCATATCCACTATGGTCATTGATAAAATTAATTAACTAATAAAAACTGGCACTTCCTCTACATACATCTATATGAACCAATTCTAATGGTTCTTTGGATATTTCTCCTTTCCCATTGAAATGTTCTTTAGTCATTTTACCTTGTAAACAATTGTGACAAACATCCAAGGGTTTTAACTCAATGGAGTCTAAATACCCAACTTGATGTATTATTCTTAAATGTGTCTTACTTACATGACCTTGTCTGAATATCCATGGGTGGGTAAAATATGATTCATTCTCATTGGATTTTTCATTGATTTCCAAAACTAGATTTTCTTGTTCCAGAATATATAACCCATGTTAATATATGTCATACCATAATGTATGTTATCAAAATACATAAGAAAACATTTATTTTAAAACATGAAATAAAATCATGTAGTATCTAAAATCAACACTAGGCTTATGTTTCTGGTAATAGATGGTTCGTAATAACAATTATTTAGTTTAAGAATCATTCCACTAGGAAAAGTAAGATGATAATCTCCCACTGATAACAGTGTTATTATCACACCATTAATTTCTTGAATATATACTCCACCTTTTACTATTATATTTAATCTCATTGGTTCATGTATTTGAATGAAAAATTTATTATCCACATGAAATATCTATTAAATAACTTGTAGAAATAGGTATACTGCATTCAATGAAAAATATACCTGAAGTAGAAGCATCAAATTTCTTCTTCTTTCCATCTGTGAAATTCCTATTCTAGTGGCCTTTATTTCCACATACAAATAAGACTTCCAGCTATTAATTTCTCTCCCTATATTTTTGGCTTCTTGGAAGGGAGGATAATTGGTGTCCTTAACTTAGACATATCGCTTCGCACTTTAGCATTTTCTTTACTACTCTTGTTCAACATATGAACCAAAGAGTTATAATTATTTATATCATTATTTTATTGGTGAACTAAATCCAATAAATCTAAGAGTGTCTTATTCATGTTATTCATATTATAATTAACAATTAAATTTGAGAAGATATATGATAAAGAGTCAAGAATGAGATCAGTTTCTAGTTCTTAGTTCAGTTTAAACCTAAGGGACTCAAGTCTATCAATGTACCCAATAATCTTGAGTATATGAGGTCTTTATAGATTCCCTTATGATAGCCTACATCTATATAGAGAACATGATATCTCATATCTTTCAATATAATATCTCTCATGGTATAAATTTTGGAGATAAGATAACATTTGGAAAGTATCTTTATCCTCATGTGCTTTTTATAACTAACTAGACATAGATGAAAACATTAAGTATTGAGAATCTAACACATCATTCATATGATTCTTATATTTATCTTTATCTAAATTTTTTCTCCTTGGGGAGGCTCTGCAGGAAGTGGGGACTCCAACACATAAATTTTCCTCTCTCGGTGAAATACTATGTGCAAGCACCTATACCACTCCTGGAAGTTATAGATGGTCAGAATAATCTCTTTATCCAATATTAATCACTGTGAAATTGAATTTCGTGGTGGTTTACATTTGATCTAAAATAAGTAAATTTATCATATTAATACTTTATCTTGATTATCAATAGAAATTTTCAAATTAGTATTTTTGAATTTCTCCCACTATTTTATAAAATATTAGTATACCTCAACTAATAGATTTTGAATACACAATAAATTGAGTATTCTTGTAGTAAATATCCTTAAACCTCTCTTTATAAACTGAGCTATGGAATTAAAACTACTCTACGAGTCTAATATAGGATTTTTACTACTCAATTGCATTACCTTGTAACTCCTTGATCTATTTAGTGGAGTCTCATCTCTTGCATAGGATTACCTTGCAATGTTCAATGCTTTGTGTCTAAAGTTGCAACAAGCTAGCTATGTCTACTCCTTTGATACCTACTTTAGTTAATTCAATCCACCACCCTCATAATAACTCTTTAATATTAATAGTCACCCTCAACTAGGGATGATGATTACCTTAAACAATTGGTTGTGTCCAAATTCAAGCGATGGAAGGAATTTAATGACTTATTATTTTCTTTTATGGATTTAGTAATTTAATCTCGATGGATGAAATAATTTTCCATTTAACATTATTGTTCTATGTGATATCACTCATAACTTAACCATGATTTTAAATATAAATCATCCATCGCACATGTTTATTTTTTATTAATATACTATGTGATCTAATGTAATAAATGCATATTCAAAGAATAATAAACCATGAATATGATAAAAAAAATAATGATATGGTCATGATCCATTAAATATTTTTTAATCCATCAAGTGATAATGGATTAAATAAGACCCTAGGTAAATTACTTAATTCAATACCTGAATTGAATTGTAGCACTCGTAGCTCTCATACACTTCACTTGTTTGGTTTACACAAACTCTTGACTTGAACCGCTTTTCCACGATCCTCTCTGATCTTTATAATGTATACTCAGATTCATATGAGGGGAACTCAAGGTGAAAAAATAAGTTTTATCAATTAATTATGGACATGAATACCCTTATATGAATTAAATACAAAGGGGTGATGCAAAAATTATCAAAATAAAATAATTATTACATTTTAAAACTTAAATGAAATAATAAAATTAAATAAATAATAAACTAAACATACACGGGATGTCTCTAATCATGACCAGTCAACATGAAATTATATAGCATAAGAAAAATTAAATTTTCTAAAATTCAACTCGAGATTTTTTTAATGTTTTAACTAGAATTAAAATGATTTTAATTAATTATTGATATTTCCTACAGCACCTGAAATTATTTTATTAAATTTAAGACAATTAAATTTATTTTTTGATTTTTTTTCATAATTTTTCAGGTCTATTTGGACCTAAAAATGGTCTCAGGATATTAATTTTGGGCTTTTTATAGGTTTGACAGGTCGAGTAAGTTGGATCTGGACTAACCTAGTCCAACCTAAGTCTAATTGGGTGAAGGTACTATTACAGTACTATGAAAGAGGTGACACACATGATGATGCAGGAAGGCGGTGGCATGGGTATGATGTGTGCGAGTGGTGACACAGGCATGATGCATGCCTGGTGATGCAGGCAGGATGATGCAGATATGATTTTACATTGGGATTTTGGGCCATGTAATAAGATTTTTTCCCACTGATCCTATGGGTCATGTACTAAATAAGTAAGGCTTGATGGGTACAGTATCGCCTTGGGGGGTTATGGAATGAATTTCCAAACTGTGCATGTGGTGTGTGTGTGTTTGAATGTAATTTTACCCCTAATCACCTAATATATATTTATATAATATGATATATATATATATATATATAATAGTCAAAACAATCACTCTCTCCGCAAATAGGGAGAGCTAATAAGTCCACACCCAAAAAAAATGGGGCATTTAATACTTAAGATTTTTAAAACATTTATCATTATCCTTACATTTAGAAGGATATGTATATATATATACATATATTTATTTATTTATTTTGGATTAAGAATTAAGTTTTCACAACAAACTGTTATTACCAATGAACTAACCATCTAGCTTTCGATATCTCTGGTGAATATGCAATGCACTTTCATCGCGATCTGACTAAAAAATCCTTGCATCTGTGGTTATTAAAGTCCAACAAAAATTAATCTTGTAAATACTATCATAATTTATACAAAAAACTCATCAATCTTTGATCAGTCATATCTGGGTGATACAACCTTGAATCGACACGTTTTTAGTTGCGCTAGGACCATATCGGAACCCTCTTTCTAAATCACAAAAAAAATTAGTTTCAATTTTAATGTTTTAGACTTAAATTATTACATGTTCACTATGATAATAAATGAAGGAACCTGGGGCATAGTGGGAGAATTAAAATACACAATTTAAAATTTTTGGTCTTGGGTTCATGTTAAAAACACTAAATTCGCTAATAACCTTACCTACATTTCTCAAAGGATCACATGTAATTCACCTTAAGAACTAAAAATAAAATTGAATGAAACCATAAAAGGTACCTTGTTCATTTTAAATCTCTAATTTGATTCAATCATTATCAGAGTGACATGGATCAAAGGAACCAATATAGGCATCCTATGGTTTGTCCACATGTGCACCATAGCTCCTGGATCATCAATCTATAATTCCCAGGATCTATCATGGAAAATAAAAGATCTTTATAACAACCCTTTGATCATGTGAAGAACACAGACTCAATCGAGAAAGTGAGATTGATCTGATCTTGTTCTTTCTTCGAAATCTCCCTCTAAGAATGTGAGAGGGGTGAAGAGAAGAAATTATCTACCTAAATTCATCCAAATTGTGGAGATAATTATTCAATGGTCTAAAATGAGATTTTATACCTAGGTTTACTTTCCAAAATTACAATTTGGTCCCTAAAAAGGAATAATCTTCATTTTAGACACTTTTTCTCACTTAGGGAGTAATTAAAATTTTCCAAAATGCGTGAATATTTTATCACTCACTTGTAACACTTTAACATCTTACGTGATAAAATTAAGACCCTTAACTCAACCAAAAATATCTTCAAATAATTTAATTAAACTTGAACATGTTATGTTCATTCAAAAAATTATAGTTCCAATCATCATTATTCAAAACTTGAATAATATATAATTGAATTATTTCTACTTGTGATCAATCACACTTGTACGTTCACTGACCCCCACTTGTGGGTCCCACTTTATCTTAATCTATTATTCATATGAATAGGTGGAACTTGTGGATACACTTAGTGTGTGGCCCTCACGTCACTTATCTCGATATAAGTGAGTCCAACCTATAGACCATGAGTGGATTATAGTAACCCATCATAGTCCCTAAGGAAATATGGAATATCATAACTATGATTACCACCTACAAGTATGTTCAATGTAATATAACCTCTATGTCTCATGATATTTCATAAAGAAGGATGCACAGTTATGTCATCAACTTTTTTATGATTTATATATTTCATGACCTTACTAGATGGACATATATTCTTGCTCCAATGGTTATGGATCTAATGAAGGTACTACCATCCTAGTCAACCTTAACCCATGAGATATCTCTTCCTTAACTCAGAAGTGATAAATTTTTTCTTGATCATTCAATTAATGTAAAACCACTAAAGATTCACCCAACACAAGATACCTTTCCATTACTTTAATGAAAAGGTTTTTTTGTAAATCCCCGACCCCAGAAGCTTGGATTCGGTGCATTATTTTATTACATTTGCATTGATACAAGTAAATCACATCTCGAAGAACTAGACAGTTTAGAAGTTTTGGAAGACCATATTACAAACATGATACCAATAGTACATTGGGAAAAGAAAATAAATCATAACATAATTAAATTCTCAACATTGTTGAAACTCGTTAAAATGATTCCTCTTCATAACCTGGTGAAAATAAACATAGTAAGGTTTAGCTAAAATTCTTTGTAAGGGTAAGTATATTGGAAGCGATAATGTATTAATAAGAGTAAATAAATATAGTAAGATAAATAACTGATAACACATTATATTCAAATAATTGGATAAGTCGCAATTAATATAGAATGTTAAATAAATGAAAAACATTACATTTAATCAATAAAATGATAATTAAATGCATCCATAGATTTTATCATTTTAAAACCTCATGGATAATAACAATTAAAACTGAAATATCTATAAAATAAATTATTAATTATTGGATGTCATGTTTGAGGTACATGAAAACCTATATTGTCAAGACCTTTCACAAGATAGTTTAAAATAAGAAGATTAATGATATAACATGTCAATGGTTAATATATACACCATATAAAAGAAACTAGGTTCATAACATTACAATATTCCACAATTAAAAAAAATTGAGATGAAATCCCTTACCACTTTGTAATTATTTATTTAAAAGTTCATGAATTTATAAAATAAAATATTTTATTTGAAAATAACCTTACAAACTTGTAAATAAATATTAAAAACACTAAGTATTTGTGATGGTGGAAAAAATTTCATGTTGTATAAGTAAAAAACATTCCTTTTAATTTTGTAAGATAATTCATAAAGTACCTTGTTTTGGAAAATGACAGGAAGATTACTTCTTTCATCATTAAATATTGGGTAAAAATGAATTTAAAAAATTATTGGATAATATTAAAAATATTTTTTAAAACATTTTTATAAAACATTAACATGGAAGAGAAATATTGCCCAGTAGAGACTTAAACAAAAACAATCCCGAATAATGATGAGATTGTGAAATAACCCCTTACCACTTTATAATCAGTAGAATCATATACCCCAAGAAAGAAAGAAAATTATATGGATATTAAAATACCATAATGTTCATAATAATACTCATAAAATCCATTCATGGTCAGTTTATACACCACACAAAATAATGAAGTAGTGTATAAGGCATGTGTCCCATAGAAATAAAAGCGTGACAAAAATCCCTTACCTTGCATTTCATTTTGAGTGAATATCCTTTAACCTAATATATAATAGTTTTGATCATGTTATTAACTTAAAATAAAACCATAATAATATTTATAACATCATATATTAACTTCTTATAATATCTCATTACTCTTTTTTTAACAATCTTCCATTATTTTTGCTATTTTGGGTGTTAATTGCCTAGTTTTTCGAGTATGTTTTGACTTGTTACTTATTGTTAATATTAATTAGATTGTGATTTCATAATCTCAAAAATTTAAAAAAAGGATTAAATATCATATATATTCATTATTTATGTTTTTATTATGATCCATGATATTTGGATATAGGAAATGAAATGCATCTTTCATGGAGATGGTAGGTTGTACGTACCCATGAATTCTACTTTCATTTCTTTGTAGTGTTAAAAGAATGAAAAGTAAATGATATATATGTATATTATAATTATAGTATAATTTTTATGTCATATATGTCACATAATTTTATGAAAATAAACCTTCATACATTCTGTGTATAGCATGAATGAATCACGTGGCTTTGAGGAGGTGGTAGTCCACACATCCACTATTGTTATCGTATTCCCACAAATAGAGCGCATTAAGGTGTGTGTTATATAAAAATTACAGGAGAATAAATACTTTAAAATTACTATATTTATCATATATAAACTATAAATCCATCATTATTCCAACCTTGAAATGTGTTAAATGGAATAATTAATGACATTGGTATGTGAAGTAGTAGTCCACCATACACATGAACAATGATTGTGTATCTCATTTGATGGATGTGTGTAAAATTATAGGTTGAAATATTATCACAAAAACATATAATTATATTGACTATACTTAGGTTATTATTTAATCATGGAATAATAGTAACTTAATGGTTTGAGAAAGAAATAAATTGAAAGTGGTCATTGAAGAATATTACTTTATTTTTTGGTAATTCCATTTGGTTTATACCAAAAGACTTCCTTGGTTTGATTTATGCCCAAATAAAGTTTTATAGTATGATGGGAGGGAATTTTTTAGATTATTTTTTCAGGTTTTTTATGATTTAAAAGGATCAAAGTGGTGTGAGGAAGTGATGTATGAGGTTCCCTTTTATAATTGATTTAAGGGGCACTTTTGGAAACTCTCAAAAAATTAAATTAATATAAATTAATTTTCAATTCTAAATGGATCCAACATGATTTATTTCAAAATATAAGATTATTATTGGTACAAATACTTTCAATCAATAATTTTTAGACATGTTCAGGTAAAATTATTACCCTTTTCTTTTGGCTTTAACCCTTAGATAAATTTTTTAACTCTTACCGTGACAACTTCATTTTTTACATTTTAAGGATTAATATGATTACAATAAGATTCCAAACGAACCATAAATGAGTCATGTATGATATTTTAAACTTTATCCTAATAATTTTCCTAAATTTTATATTTTAATGAATTTTATATCATTTAATAAAATACTATTTATTTTAAAATATCATTAATGTTAATTTTGACACTATTAATTTCTTGAATTTTTTAAAAATAAAAATACACAATATAATTTCAAAAAAAATTATACATTAATAATATGTCTAGTTAATCTATAAAAAAATTTTAGTACATTAATTATATTAAATTATATTTATTTTAATAATTTTAATAACATTTATTTTATATGTTCATTAATTAAACAATTATTGTATCATCATTGTGAAAGCCTTTAATTTAATTATTTCTTACCTAAAAATTAAAAATAAATCATCATTATGAAGATAAAAATTTTATCTTTAAAATGACTATTTATAGTCTAATATATCCCCTATATAGCCCCATATTAAAAATATTTAACCTCTTAAAATTAAAAGTATGAAAAAATTGAATTTTCTTTGAATAAAATACTATAAATGACTTAATGTCATCAAAGTGGCTCCAAGGGGCTATAAAATTATTCCAAGTAAAATTTTGGTAGAAAATAACTCATCCAATAAAATTAGGATAAGTGTTATGGTAATTTATAAAACTTATAATATTATTTTTACACTTAATTACCTGATTTACCCTTAACTATGGTAATTAAAGAAATACTAAAGTTTCTATTCATATTGTTAAAAAATAAATAGAAACTATTTAATAAATTTGAACCTTATAATTTTAAATATAGAATACATTTTTCAAAATTCAAAACACAGAATTTGATAAAATTAATTTAAAATTAATCTCCCTGACGGAACGAGAAAACGAGTTTTTAAAGTGAAAATGTTCAAAAGATCGAAATGTTTTTATATCCAAATTCAATGTGAAATTGATTATAATAAACTAAAATAGATTAAATGATAAAAAATGGATCTAATTATACTTTATAAACAATTATAACTATAATTTAATGTTATAAATTATTTATAAGAAAAATTTGTTTTCAATTAAAATGAAATATTTTATCACTATTCATCAAAACATGAAACTTATCCAAAAATACCAAAAAATCAACAAAAGTAAATTTTTATATTATTATTTAAAATAATAATTTAAATTTGTAAAATATAATTTATAAAAGTGTCAAAAACTATATTTAAAACAAGTTCACCATCAAAAGTTGACAAAACTGCCTTTTTAGAATAATACTTCTTTTATGCGTAAAATTGGATTTGTTCTTATATTATGCCTATAAAACATATAAGATGGATTTTAAACATTGTATTTAATATTATATATATATATATATATCATTAATATAGTCCAATAAGAGTGATTTGTTTATTTATTAGTATAAAACACACTTGTAAACATTAAATAGTTTTTTCAAAAAACCATTTCCATTTATTTTAAAAATGGTTTCACATTAATTTATAATTAATTGGTAAAATAATTATATATACATGGGTAAAATATATTTTCCTAATTTAGTTAATCATATTCAAAACTTCCAACTTAACGTCTAGTGTTAAATTAATAATATTTAATAGTATATCACAATTCATTTAAGCTCAGTGTTATGTGAAATGTAAGCTATCAAAGAGATTTAATTTAAAAAAATACATTCCATAAAATATTGGGGTGTTAAATTCTACCCTACATTAATAAATCATGTCCTCATAATTTGAAATTGTACTTCAAAAAAAATTTGATACTTTAAAATTCCTTTGTGGGAAACCCACATCAAAAATAGGGTTAATAAAACATCCTCTTAATAAGAGGGAAAGGTAAATACGAAGGTCACAAAAAAATTAGGATTTTGAATAGGAAATAATAAGTGTAAAGTGAAAACCTGGAAATGTAAGATAAATCTAACCATCAAGTTCTGACGAATAATAATAGAGGACATGGTCATTATAAAGTTAATCATCATAAAAGAATAAATCTTGTGATTGGTTAAAAGACCATTTATTTATTAGTAATAAAAGTAAATTGATAACATTTTTTTCCAATGTAATATTCCTATAGTTAAGGAATTCATTTACTTCCAAGACTAAGAATGTAAGGAAATATACTTACTTGAAAAGTAAAGTTACATCCTTTAATCAATTTCCACCACAAAATCATCTTTTTTCTCCAAATGATGAGTATTTAAGATGAATGTTTCCTACCTAAAGATTTCAAATAAATTTATATGGATCAAAAAATCCACAAAAGTATAACTATATACTCCTCCAATATTTATAAATTATCCAAAACCAAAACGGTTAGAATAAGATAAGATGATTACCAAAAAATAATAATCCTTTATACGATTAAAAACATGTCTAATCTCCAAAATTAAATGTAATACGAAAATTTCAACATATATCATTCAATAAATACTATCCTTATTCAAAAATATTCTAGACTAAGACCCAGAAAATAGAAGGATTTAATCAAATATTCTTCCAAATAACATAAATAACTCTTAATAACTCATACCAAAAAAAATATTTCCTAAATCAAAAAATCTCTAAGATATGATAACCATTTCCATAAATAACCTAAATCACCAGAAGTCTGCAATAATATCATATTTGACTCCAAAATACAATTGGACCATTATTCCTTAAAATATTCTATTTACCTTAATCTTATAGGACTCCCAAAATAGTGAATGCCTTCCGAAAAAACATAAACCACTTAATCACCAAATCATTTTTTAATCCCAACATTATCTATTTGATAAAATAAATGTCCCTAAAATAAAAATAACCTTTATCAATTAGATATTTTTTAAAAAATTGTCATGATAACTAGGAATTCATGCAGGCTAGTGGTATTTGTTACAACCTGTCTTCCCTTCGGTTGTCATTTCAAACCCTATGGCCTTATTGGACATGATAGGTTATCACCTGGCCTACGATTTGTCCTTTTTCTAAAACTATATTAATAGAAATTCAAAAATATATATGATGTACATCCTTTAAATAAGTTTAATCACTAAATAGACTTTTAAATAAGGTTTTTAATGTAACCCCAATACATAAATACTTTATCCATTTATTTCCACATTGTTCCTTCCTTGTTCTAGAGTTTATTCTATAGAAGAATGAATTGAATTAGTTAATGCTCGGTTTCCCCACATTTAAGGAAATGAACTATAAATAGATTCTTATGATGAGTTTCCTTTCCTATCATTGTACTCTTCATTTTTTCTCAGTAATTATTTACTTTATGACCTTATTTAACACACATAAATCATTTCTCTATTACATTGAGACGCTTTCATGGGTGTATCCTTCCACATTTCTTGCATGATAGAAATTAAGCCTTTTTATCCCTATTCATCACCACTAGTTCTTTTAGAAAACTCCATCCTTCTCTTTCTTATTGAGTTCGGGAGTTGGTTAAGGTGTGTGTTGTTAATCATATTTTTGGAAAATTTATGAGGCATGAATGAAATATCCTTCACTCCTATAAAATTCCCATTTCATTTATCATATCCACCACCTTGTCCATCATATTCAATGTTAACATGACTCTATCAGGTTCTATCCATTGACTAAAACCAAAAAACATAGTGTGAGTAAAAGTAGTCATAGTGAGAAAAATATATAATCATTTATATAATATAATGATACCTTATTTTCAATCTAAAACGCCTTAGTTTTAACTTAGGTTATTCATTTTCATTATATATTCAAATCCTTAAAAATGGTTTGTAAATAAAATGTGAATTGTCTTAATCATATCCCCCAAGAGTGTCAAGTCAGGTATATAGTGAGGACCATTGTCATGTACCAAGTTACACTCGAGTCAAGGTCGACGTACCATTTCAGAGTTGTTACCCCTAGGTACATCTGTTCCAAAACCATGTCCACTTGTAGTATCAAAACAAGGATATATTTATAGGAAAACCACATAATCTCTATCTAACTGAAACTTTATGATGTTATTCTATACTTATCCACAAAGTTTATCTTAGGGTTATGTTCCTTAATATAAGTTTTCTAAATCTATCTTCCAAGGTTACTACTAAACTTCCTTTGATACTAATTATAACACCCTAACCCCAGAATCCTAGAGTTGGTGCATTATTTTATTACATTGGAATAGATACAAATAAATATCCTCCTAAACAACTAAATAGTTTAGCAGTTTTAGAAGACTATATTACAAACATGATACCCCTAATATATTGGGAAAATAAAATAAATCATAACATAAGTAAAATCTTAATATATTTGAAACTCATTCAAAGGACTCCTATTTAAAACCTGGGGAAAGGAAACATAGTAAGGGTGATCTCAAATTCTCAGTATGGGTAAATACGGTGGAATCAACAATGTATTAATGAGAATAAATCAACATGGAAAGGAAAATAACTGATAACACATGCCATTAAAATTGATGAATAAGGAATAATAAATATGGAAAGGTAAATAACTAAAAAACATTCCATTTAATCAATAAAATGAGAATTAAATGCATCTGTAGATTTTATCATATGAAAACGTCATGGGTAATAACAATGATAACAGAAATATCTATGACAGAAATGCTTAATTATTGGACATCATGTATGAGGAACATGAAAAAATATATCTTCAAGACCATTCACAATATGGTTTTAAACTATAGGTATAAACCTATTTAATTTGGGCCAATTATTTTTATCATGAGATCCTATCGATGCATTGAGGGTCTATATCAATTCTGGGCCTCATCTGTCAGTACTAGTCCAAATCATTCTTTATATCAAGTAATAGATTTAATAAATAATTAATATACCTTATCAAATATCAATATTAAATAAATAATATTGATTTATCAATAATTCCCCATTAGAGGATAAGTAGAAACACAGGTTTTTGATGTTGATGAATGGAAACACTTTTGAAAGATCATTAAAAAACATTCTTGAGGAAAATAATCTTCAAACATTCCAAAGTGTCTCATACCAGTGTGAAACATTTGAATCATAATTCACATGAAGGAATAACATTAAATTAGACTTATAAAATCATGAAAATAATTATATTCATGATATAACATGTTAAAGGACAGTATATAAACCATATAAAAGAAACTAGGTGCATAACATTACAAGATGCCTCAATGAAATGAAATTGAAATGAAATCCCTTACCACTTTATAATCATTTATTTAAAAGGTAGTGAATTTATAAAAGAAAATATTTTCTTTAAAAATAACCTTGTAAAATTTTAAAGTAAGCTTCAAAACATTAGGGAATCATGATAGCATAAAATATCATTCATTTCATATATGTTAAAAAACATTCCTTTTACTTTTGTAAGATAAGTCATAAAGTGCCTTTTTTGGAAAACAACATGAATTTTTCTATTAAATCATTTTGTAGAAAGTCAAAATAGGGTGAAAATTAATCTAAAAAATAATTGGAGAATATTAAAAATATTTTTTGAAAAAAAAATTAGAAAACACTAACATGGAAGAGAAACATTCCTCGGCTAATACTTACATAAAAATAATCCCGAATGACTGTGATATTATAAAATAACCTCTTACCACTTTATAATCAGTATAATAATATGCCCCATGAAAGAAGTAAAATTATATTAATATTAAAATACCTTATTAGTCATAATAATGCTCATAAAATACATTCATGGGCAGTTTATACACCACACAAAATAATTAAGTAGTGTATAAGTCATGTGTCCCATAGAAATAAAAGTCTGACAAAAATCCATTACCTTACATTTCCTTTTGGGTGAACATCCTTTAACATACTATAAAATATTTTTAAGCATGTTATTAACTTATAACATAACAATAATAATATTTATAATATCAAATATTAACTTCTTATAATATCTCATTACCTATTTGTTAACAATATTTTATTATTTTCACTATTTTGGGTGTTAATTACCTAGTTTTCGAGTATGTTTTCACTTGTTTCTTATTGTTCCTATTAATTAGATCACGATTTAATCATATCAAGAATGTAAACCATGATTTAAATATCATATATATTCATTATATATTTATTTATGATAATACATAAAATTTTGATATAGAAAATGAAACTCAGCATTCATGGAGACGGTTGGTCATGCATATGCATGAATGAAACTTCTATTTCTTTGCAGTATTAAAATAATGAAAATTAAATTATATCTATGTATATTATAATTATAGTATCGTTTTTATTTCATATATTTCATATATTTTTTTTAAATAATCCTAATACATTTCATGTATAGCATGAACGAATCACATTGCTTTGTGGAGGTGGTAATCCACACATCCAAAAATGATGTTATCATATTCTCATAAATGGAGTGCATAAAGTTATGTGTTATATAAAAATTAAATAAAGATAAATACATTAAAAATACTATATATATCATATATAAACTATAAATCCATCATTATTTCAACCTTAAAAGGTTGTAAGTGGAAGAATGAACGACATTGGTTCGAGAGGTGGTAGTATGTCGTACACACAAAGGATGATTGTGTATTCCATTTGATGGATGTGTGTGAATGTGTAGGTTTAAATATTAGAATTAAAAAATCTCAGAATATTTAATATACTAAGGTTATTACTTAATCATGGAATAAGAATAATTGAATGGTTTTCAAAATAAATAAAATGAAACTGATCATTGAAGAATGCTACCTCGTTCATGGGTTACTACTTTTGATTTATACCAAAAGACTTCCTTCGTTAGTTTTATTCCCAAATAAAGGATTATAGTATGATGTTAGGGAGTTTTTAAGCTTATTTTTTTAGTTTCTGGATGATATATAAGGCTCAAACTGGTGTGAAGAAGTGAGGGAGGAGGTTCCCTTTTATAATTGAGGTAAAGGGCACTTTTGAAAACTCTCAAAATATTAAATTAATCTAAATTAATTTTTAATTAAAAATGGATAAAAAGTTATTTATTTCAAATATAATATGTTATGTTTCAAAAATAATCTCAACCAATAATTTTTATACAAATTTAGGTCACATTCTTACCCTTTTCTTTTAGCTTCAACCCTTAGATAAAATCTTTTACTCTTACCGTGACAACTTGGTTTTTTACACTTTAAGGGTTAATATAGTTACTATAAGATTCCAAAAGAACCATAAATGAGTCATGTTTGCAATTTTAAACCTTATAAAAATCATTTGGTCTGTGTTTATATTTTTATTAATTTTATATCATTTAATAAAATATTATTTATTTTAAAAAAACATTAATATCAATTTTGATACTATTCATTTCTTAACTTTTTAAAAAATATCAATACGCAAGATAAATTTGAACCAAAACCTTTAATAAATTCTTAATATGTCTAGGTAATCTATAAAATTTTTGGAGGACATAAATTATATTAAATTATATTTATTTTAATATTTTTAATAACATTTATTTGATATGACCATTAATTAAACAATTACGGCATCATCATTGTACAAGCCTTTAATTTACTTATTTATTCCCTAAAAAATAAAAATAAATTATCATGATTAATATAAACATTTTATCTTTATAATTACTATTTATAGTCTAACATATCCCCTATATAACCCAATATTAAAAATATTTAACTTTTTAAAAATAAAAGTATGACAAAATTGACTTTTCTTTGAATAAAATACTACAAATGGCTTAAAGTCACCCAAGTGGCTCCAAGAGGCCATAAAATCATAACAAGTATGATTTATATTTAAAATAATTCATACAATAAAATTAGTACAAGTGTTAGGGTAATTTTATAATACTTCTAATATTTTTTACCGTTAATTACTCGATTTACCCTTAATCGTGGTAATTAAAAAAAATACTTAAGTTACTATTCATATTTTCCAAAAATAAAAGGGATATATTTTCTAAATTTTTTCCTTATTATTAAAAAAATTGAATCATTTTCTTAAAATTCAAAACAAATAAATGGATAAATTTAATTTAAAATTAATCCTATTGACGGAATGAGCAAATGTGTTTTTAAAGTGAAAACATTAAAATGATTGAAATGTTTTTATATCAAAATACAATGTAGAATTTATTAAAATGAACTCAATTTGATTAAATTGTAAAAACGTTATCTAATAATACTTTAAAACCAATTAAAAATTTAATTTAATACTATAAATTATTTGGATGAAAGAGTTGTTCTCAATTAAAATGAAATATTTTATCAATATTCATCAAATTATGAAACTTATCATAAAAATACCAAAAGTTAAACCAAAGTAAATTTTTATATTCTTATTTAAAGGAATAAATTTATTTTATCAAATAGAATTTATAAAATTTTCAAAAACTAGATTTAAAACAAGTGCGCCATCAAAAGGCGGCAAAATTGCATTTTTAAAATAATAGTTCTTTTATGCGTAAAATTATATTTGTTCTTATATTATGTATATAAAACATATAAGATGAATTTTAAACGTTATATTTAATATTATATATATATATCATTAATATATTCCAACAAGAGTTATTTGTTTATTTATTGGTACAAAACACACTTGTGCACATTTAAATAGTTTTTTGGAAAAACATTTCCTTTTATTTTAAAAGGGGTTTTACATTTATTTATAATTAGTTGGTAAAATAATTATATAAATATGTTTAAAATATATTTTCATAATTTATTTAATTATATTCATAAATTCTAACTTAATGACTAGTTTTTAAATAATAATATTTAATAGTATATTGTGGTTCATTTAAGCTCGGTGTTGTGTGCAACGTAAGCTATCGAAAATATTAAATTTAAAAAGATACATACCATAAATTCTTGGTGTGTTAAATTTTTTCTCTTATAAAAGTATGTAACGTCTTAGATTCGGATGCCACTCAACTAGTGCCCCATACCCGATTGGCCACATGGCCTCAAGTGTATTTACCCAAATGCCAAAGGCTACCAACTAGCAGTGAGGGTCTAGGGTGTGATATTGGGGAAACAATACCCTCATTGGTAGAGTGTAACATAGAGGAATAAATAATAATATAGTATCAGAAGTGATAATACCATTTAACACAAATAAATAGGTGAAGTTTTAATAGATAAATAACCAAGAATCAATCCAAACAAATAATGATGCGGTATGTCACATGTTCTAATAAAACAACCAAAATAGGTACACTGTAGTAATACACAATATACGATGCAAAAGCTCATAAGAAACAAAAAAAACTAGGAAGCACTGCAATCCTCGGCTCGGTCTCATGCTCTCTGGATCCTAAGTAGAAAATCAAGTACCAGTAGAAGTGTGTTTTCCCTAATCAGAACCTGCAATCATATAATCTGTTTGGGCCTAAAAGAATGACCCAAATAGGGTGTGAGACTAAATCTCAGTAGGAAACCACCCAAGGTCTGTGTCAATCTATCAGTGAAAATATATAATAGGAAGTGAAAAATAGTGAAATAATTAAATAGTAGGTACTCAAAAGTAAGCACAACAGATGTCTCATAATACAATGTAATCTAGTATAGGTGAAGACCGAATCCTAGCTTGTGCTTTGAATTGGAAGATGCATCATTAGTCCTTTCATTTAATTATTCAATTTATAACTGAGTCTGGTCTTGACATCCTATAGTTGAATTCAAGTATCACTCTTGGTGTATATAACCAAAACCATATAACCATGGTATAACATAACACCAAACTAGATCAAAACCTATTATATAAGTATTTCAATAGTAAATCAGGGTCGATGCCCGGTATATAAGAATTTCCGCATGTGTTATGGTCAAAAACTCGTATATAAGAATTTTAGCATGTGTTAGGGTCAAAACCTAGTATATAATCATTTCAACATAAAAATAATACATGTAAATTACATTATTACATGGTTAACAAAATTTTAACTCATGTGGGAAACAAAAATTTCACAAACCTTTCAAGTAATCTAACCATTATCAGGCATAACAATTATAAAATCACATGGGAAACTCATATCACAAGTCTAACATGTTAATTAAACTATCACAAGGCATAACCATTTATTATATCACATGATAAAATCATTCAATTAACTCATTATTTTTTAAACAACCCATAAAATGCAATCAAAGTCATTCCCATAGGTATCCTAGGACAAATGGCTAAACGTTAGTCATCTAAGGTAAAACGCACCCACGAGGTGGCCCTCAATCAAGGCTAACAATCTTAAAATTTACTTATAATCATTTAATCAATTACCTAATCAACATTAGGTAATAACATAGGTCAATATTAAATTTAGGTGACACCCAAAAATAGGTGTGCGGCACTCCAGCACATGTAATCAACTTGACAATTAGCGAAAGGCACCAGAACACCTACCTGGAGTTTGTATGACTCTCCTCTTCGAGTGTCAGCTTTCAAATTGACCTAAATCAAAATAGATCTAAATAAATGAGATAAATTATCAACCCTCAATAACTAGGTATAGAGAAGAAATCGGGAAGAAATTCTCAAGTGGAATCAAGCACTCACTGAGAGGATTCCAATGGATCTGAGGGTGTTTGAATCGAGTGTCAGATGACAAAACGGGAGGCAAATTCCTGTTTGGATTTGCCTTGGTGCACTACTCGTTGAAGGGGCTCATTTTTGTTTATCTTACAAAAAACAATGTGACTGCCCGATTTAATCAAAAAAAGAAAGAAAGTACACAACATGTACTAGAAACTACACGTTGTGTCCATAAAAAACCTAGTTTGGTCATTAAATTTTCATGTACTAGGATTATAATATGTGAAACCCTCATTACATGACATGTCCTTGGAAATAAATGGCATGTAACTCCTAGTAACGTCATGTAATAGGCCTGCAGCCAGCCTTTTATCTCTTTTTCCTCCATTTTCTTAAGTAAAAATTGAAGAGGAAAGATTCTTACTTCAAAGGAAGAACTGAGTTCTTACAAACTTCCCCACTTAAAGAAATTCTTCCCTAAATTTCCCTTTTAAGGGTGGTGAAGGAACAAATGAGAATAACTCTAGCCACTACAATCATACGTCGGCCTCCCTCTTCCAGGTCTCATCCTACACTCAGTCTTGCTTCAATAGCACATGTACTAAAGGAACATATCAGCCATGGAGAACCTTCATGCTACGATCCACAATATGAATGGGATGCTTCTCAAAGGACGCATCTTCTTGCAACTCCACTTCCTCGGGATGAAAAGCATGAGACAAGTCTGAAAAGTAATGTCCGAGATGGGAAACGTGGAAGGCATCATGCATAGACCTATACCTCTAAGGAAACTACAATTGATAGGAAATCGGTCTAACTCTCTCTATAATCTCAAATGGTCTGACTTATCTTGGTGAAAGCCTACCCTATCTCTTAATCCACTTTTGTCCCAACCTCAGTGCAACACATAGGAAAACTTGATCCCTGACATCAAACTCCAAAGGTCGTCTGCTGCAATCGGAATATGATTTCTGATGAGACTGTGTAGTATCCATCCACTTCCAAATCAACTAAACCCACTCAGTGGTCTCCTGGACAAGATGAGGTCTCAGCATAGCTTCTTATCCTACCTCTAGCTAACACAGGGGTGATTGGCAGGAATACCATACAAAGCCTTATATGGAACCATCTAAATAGTATCATGAAAGCTATTGTTGTAGGAAAACTCAAAAAGGGGTATGTGTGTCTCCTAAGAACCCCCAAAATCCAGTATGCATACCTGAAGAATGTCCTCCATAACCTGAATCATGCGTTCTGACTGGCCATCTATCTGAGGGTGGTAAGTTGTGGTTAAAGAACCTATGTATCCAAATCCCATTGTATCCCTTTATAGAAACAAGAAGTAAACTAGGTGTCACTAATAGAAAAGAAGGTTATACCAATGGTTCTAAACTGTTGGTATAGGCTGGAAAACCATTGGTATAGCCTATACCAACAGTTTTCAAAACTGTTGATTAGTAAACCATGAGGAAAGCCTTATACCAACAGTTTGATCTAAACTGTTGGTATATTGTTTTATTAAATTTCTCCCAATGTATACCAATGGTTTATAACCGTTGGTACTGAATTTTTTGAGAATTGTTATACCAAGGGTTTTCAATCGTTGGTAATGTGATTTTCCAGAACACCTATACCAACGGTTTAGAACCATTGGTATTGTGTTTTTCTGTAATTACAGAACACATATATCAACGGTTCTAAACCTTTGGTATTGTGTTTTTCCAGAATTCCAAAACACCTATACCAACGGTTCTAAACCGTTGGTATAGTGTTTTCCCAGAATTCCAGCACTCTTATACCAACGGTTTAGAACCGTTGGTATTGAGTTTTTCCAGAACTGCTGCATATCAACCCCCTCAAGTAGCAACTCCACTATACACCTACACCTCATAAAAAATATCACAAAAACCACATAAAAACTTAAAATAGTATAAAAAACACCTAAAATAGCACACAAAAAACACATAAAACCATCAAATTCTTCCAACCATGTCATGTACTTCAATTCCCTATTTCAATATTCATATGACAACAATCATCCGATAGTAATTCACCTCACCCCTGCACAACCCCCCAACCAGCACAGCCCCCTACCTCCCTATCAAATTATAATAGGTAGAATAGTATGATAAATACCTATTAGAGTTGAATAAGAGTTTAAAATTGGCTCATATCCCTTTTTTTCTGATCCTAGATTTGGGTATGTAATGATTTGTGATGAATTTTGCATTGAACTTGTATTGTTTATAATATATGGTGAAAAGGTATTTTCTTAGGAGTCTCGTCACTTATGACCCCATGAGTGAAACTACCCAACTCATGAAGAAGAGTTTGTGACTATCGTTGATGAGTGTAAATTTCAGTTGTATTCACTTAAAATGATGTCACTTTCAAACAAAAGGGAGACTTTAGTGGTGTCGTTCACACCACGCCTCAGATTGAGGTGGGGTTGACTCGTACACATCACATATGACCCATGGATCATTTTCCTAAAGTTTCAACAGAATCTGAATGTGTTTGGTCAGTTTTCCGTATGCCAGTAGTTGTTTTCACTTAAAATCTTGTCCATTTCAAATAAAAGTGAGACAGTTTGAGTGGTACCGGCCACACCATGCCTCATATTGAGGTGGGGTTGAATCATACACATCAAAAATGACCCATGGATACTTTTCCTAAAGTATCAACAGAAACCGAATGCGTTTGGTCCATTTTCCGTATGTCAGTTGTTGTTTTTACTTAAACTGTTGTCCATTTCAAAGAAAAGTGAGACACTTTGAGTGGTGCCGACCACACCGCGCCTCGGATTGAGGCGGGGTTGAATCGTACACGTCAAAAATTACCCATGGATAATTTACCTAAAGTATAAACACAATCCGAATGTGTTTGGTCTGTTTTACGTATGTCGTTTATTTTACTTAAAAGCGCATCCATTTTAAACAAAAGAAAGACACTTTGAGTGGTACTGGCCACACCAGCCCTTGTATTGAGGCGGGGTTGACTCGTACACTTCAAAAATTACCCATGTAAACTTTTCCTAAAGTATCAACAGAATCTGAATGCATTTGGTTGGTTTTTGGTATGTCGGTTGTTGTTTTCACTTAAAATCATGTCCATTTCAAATAAAAGTGAGACAGTTTGAGTGGTACCGGAAACATCGTGCCTCAGATTGAGGTGGGGTTGAATTTTACACGTCACAAATGACCCCTGTATACTTTTCCTAAAGTATCAATAGAATCTGAATGTGTTTGGTCCATTTTCCGTATGTCAGTTGTTGTTTTGACTTAAACTGTTGTCCATTTAAAAGAAAAGTGAGACACTTTGAGTGGTGTCGGCCACACCGCACCTCGGATTGAGGCAGGGTTGACTCGTACACGTTACAAATAACCCATGGGTCATTTTACTAAAGTATCAACACAATCCGAATGTGTTTGGTTGGTTTTCCGTATGTCGTTTATTTTACTTAAAAGCCCATCCAATTCAAACAAAATAAAGACTTTGAGTGGTTCTGTCCACACTGCACCTCGGATTGAGGCGGGGTTTACTCGTACACATCACATATGACCCACGGATCGTTTTCCTAATGTTTCAACAGAATAATAATGTGTTTGGTCGGTTTTTTGTATGCCATTAGTTGTTTTCACTTAAAATCTTGTCCATTTCAAATAAAAGTGAGACAGTTTGAGTGGTACCGGCCACACCGTGCCTCATATTGAGGCGGTGTTTACTCGTACATGTCACAAATGACCCATGGATACTTTTCCTAAAGTATCAATAGAATCTGAATGCATTTGGTCCGTTTTTCGTATGTCAGTTGTTGTTTTTACTTAAACTGTTGTCCATTTCAAAGAAAAGTGAGACACTTTGAGTGGTGCCGGCCACACCGCGCCTCGGATTGAGGAGGTGTTGACTCTTACATGTCAAAAATGACCCATGGATCATTTTCATAAAGTATCAAAACAATCCGAATGTGTTTGGTCAGCTTTCCATATGTCGTTTATTTTACTTAAAAGCGCATCCATTTTAAATAAAAGAAAGTCACTTTGAGTGGTACCATCCACACCGGCCCTCGTATTGAGGCGGGGTTGACTCATACACATCACAAATTACCCATGAAAACTTTTCCTAAAGTATCAATAGAATCTGAATGCGTTTGGTAGGTTTTCCGTATGTCGGTTGTTGTTTTCACTTAAAATCCTGTCCATTTCAAATAATAGTGAGACAGTTTGAGTGGTACCGGCCACACCATGCCTCATATTGAGGCGGGGTTGACTCGTAAACATCACAAATGAACCATGAATACTTGTCCTAAAGTATCAACAGAATCCGAATGTGTTTGGTCCATTTTCCGTATGTCATTTGTTGTTTTGACTTAAACTGTTGTCCATTTCAAAGAAAAGTGAGACACTTTGAGTGGTTCTGGCCACAACGTGCCTCGGATTGAGGCGGGGTTGACTATTACACATCACCAATGACCCATGGATCATTTTCCTAAAGTATCAACACAATCCGAATGCGTTTGGTTGGTTTTCCGTATGTCGTTTATTTTACTTAAAAGCGCATCCAGTTCAAACAAAAGAAATACTTTGAGAGGTGTTTCCCACACCACACCTTGGATTGAGGCGGGGTTGACTCGTACACATCACATATGACCCATGGATTGTTTTCCTAAAGTTTCAACAGAATCTGAATGCGTTTGGTCGTTTTTCCGTATGCCAGTAGTTGTTTTCACTTAAAATCTTGTCCATTTCAAATAAAAGTGAGACAATTTGAGTGGTATCAGCCACATCGTGCCACATATTGAGGCGGGTTTGACTCTTACACTTAAAAAATGACCCATGGATAGTTTTCCTAAAGTATCAACAGAATCCGAATGCGTTTGGTCCGTTTTTCGTATGTCAGTTGTTGTTTTTACTTAAACTGTTGTCCATTTCAAAGAAAAGTGAGACACTTTGAGTGGTGCCAGCCACAACGAGCCTCGGATTGAGGCGGTGTTGACTCATACATATCAAAAATGACCCATGGATTATTTTCCTAAAGTATCAACACAATCCTAATGCATTTGGTCAATTTTCCATATGTTGTTTATTTTACTTAAAAGCGCATCAATTTTAAACAAAAGAAAGACAATTTGAGTGGTACCGGCCACAAAGGCCCTCATATTGAGGAGGGGTTGACTCGTACACGTAAACAATGACCCATGGAAACTTTTCCGAAAGTATCAACAGAATCTGAATGCGTTTGGTCGGTTTTCCGTATGCTGGTTGTTGTTTTCACTTAAAATCCCGTCCATTTCAAATAAAAGTGAGACAGTTTGAGTGGTACTGGACACACCGTGCCTCAGATTGAGGTGGGGTTGACTTGTACATGTCAAAAATGACCCATGGATACTTTTCCTAAAGTATAAACAGAATATGAATGTGTTTGGTCAGTTTTCCGTATGTCAGTTGTTGTTTTGACTTAAACTGTTGTCCATTTCAAAGAAAAGTGAGACACTTTGAGTGGTGTCGGCCACACCACGCCTCGTATTGAGGCGGTGTTGACTCGTACATGTCAAAAATGACCCATGGATCGTTTTCCTAAAGTATAAACACAATCCAAATTCATTTGGTTGGTTTTCCGTATGTCGTTTATTTTACTTAAAAGTGCATCTAGTTCAATTAAAAGAAATAATTTGAGAGGTTCCATCCACACCGCGCCTCAAATTGAGGTGGGGTTGACTCTTAAACTTCACATATAACCCATGGATTGTTTTCCTAAAGTTTCAATAGAATCTGAATGTGTTTGGTCGGTTTTCCGTATGCCAGTTGTTGTTTTCACTTAAAATCTTGTCCATTTCAAATAAAAGTGAGACAATTTGAGTGGTACCGGCCACACCGTGCCTCATATTGAGGTGAGGTTGACTCATACATGTCAAAAATGACCCATGGATACTTTTCCTAAAGTATCAACAGAATACGAATGCGTTTGGTCCATTTTCCGTATGTCAGTTGTTGTTTTTACTTAAACTGTTGTCCATTTCAAAGAAAAGTGAGACACTTTGAGTGGTGTCGGCCACACCGCGCCTCGGATTGAGGCGGGATTGACTCGTACACGTCCCAAATGACCTATGGATCATTTTCTTAAAGTATCAACACAATCCGAATGCATTTGGTCAGTTTTCCGTATGTCGTTTATTTTACTTAAAAGCGCATCCATTTTAAACAAAAGAAAGACACTTTGAGAACCAAATGCATCCGCAATGAAGACACCCTCCCTAAAGGTTTGTTTGAAGAGGAAATCATGAATGATCAATATTATGCAACTTATAACAATATTACTTTCCAACCAAGGATAATTTTTTATACCGTGTTTAAAACTCACAAGTTGGCCCAAATGAGATTCCACTTCAGCAATAACCATTTTGTGCTGACTTCGTATCATAAATCCCAGCAGAAGAGACCTATCCTTTTTCTTTAAGAGAAGACCCATCAAAAAAGACACATTGAACTTCATAATAACCAAAATGTTGATTTCCCTAAATAATTATCCACCACGCATCTGCACAGCTAAGCAACAATAGAAAGCATAAATTATATTGGAACAGGATTTAAAAATTTATTCTCAAAAAATTGAAATAGTAATCATGGAGTAACATAAATTTAAAATAATAAAAGGAAAAAAAATCAATGAAACATGCAGCACCTCCCCCTCCCACCTCAGAGCCCCCCCCCCCCCCCCCCGCGCAGCCCCTTCCCCCAGCAGCCCATCCCCTGCCCCTCTCCTCCCCTCCCCCTGCCCAACCTTTCCCCCCAGCAGCCCCCTCCCTCCGGCCATCACCCAGCCCATTCCCTACCCTCCCCTCCCCTTCCCTACCCTCCCATCCAACCTGCCCAGCCCCTACCCCTCCCCTCACCTCCCCCCTGCCCACCCTTTTCCTCCAACAACCCTCTTCCCCCCTCCCCTCCTCTCTCCCCCTGCCCAACCTCTTCCCCCAACACCCCCCTCCCTCCTATCATCATCCTCATCTCCCCTCACCTCCCCTCCCCTCCCCTTCCCTCCCCTCCCCTCCCTTCCCCTTCCCTGCCCTCCCCTCCAACGTACCCAGCCCTTGCCCCTACCCTCCCCTCCCCCCTGCCCCTCCCCTCCTGCCCACCCTTTTCACCCAGCAGCCCCCTCCCCTCCCCTCCCCCTCCCCTTCCCCCTCCTGCCCACCCTTTTCACCCAACAGCCACCTCCCCTCCCCTCCCTCCTCCCCTTCCCTCCCCCCCTGCCCACCCTTTTCCTCCAGCATCCCCCTGCCCCTCCCCTCCCCTTCCCCCTACCCACCCTTTTCCACCAGCAGCCCCCCCTGCCCACCCTTTTCCCCCAACAGCCCCCTCCCTCCCGCCATCACCCAGCCCCTCCCCTCCCCGCCCCTCCCCTCCCCTCTCATCCCCTCCCCTTCCCTTCCCTCCCCTCCAACCTGCCCAACCCCTGCCCCTCCCCTACCCTCCCCCCCTGCCCACACTTTTCCTCCAGCAGCCCCCTGCCCCTCCCCTCCTGCCCACCCTTTTCACCCAGCAGCCCCCTCCCCTCCCCTCCCCCCTGCCCACCCTTTTCCACCAGCACCCCCTCCCCCATCCCCAACCTTTTCCTCCAGCAGCCCCCTCCCT
Source organism: Viscum album (assembly GCA_963277665.1). Taxonomy (NCBI): domain Eukaryota; kingdom Viridiplantae; phylum Streptophyta; class Magnoliopsida; order Santalales; family Viscaceae; genus Viscum; species Viscum album. Next base: position 661,838,857 of record OY728139.1, on the reverse strand, counting down.
CCTGCCATCACCCAGCCCCTCCCCTCCCCTCCCCTCCCCTCCCCTCCCCTCCCCTCCCCTCCCCTCCAACCTGCCCAGCCCCTGCCCCTCCCCTCCCCTCCCCCCTGTCCACCCTTTTCCTCCAGCAGCCCCTTGCCCCTCCCCTCCTGCCCACCCTTTTCACCCAGCAGCCCCCTCACCTCCCCTCCCCCCCTCCCCTTCCCTCCCCTCCCCTCCCCCCTACCCACCCTTTTCCTCTAGCATCCCCCTACCCCTCCCCTCATTCCCACCCTTTTCACCCAACAGCCCCCTACCCTCCCCTCCCCCACTCCCCAACCTCTTCCCCCAGCACCTGCTCATTCATGAAATATGTTTACATGTAGATATAGTAATATTAAAAAATAACAATACATACTATGTATTACTAATAGGGAAACACTTTAATAAGAAATTCATAATTATGTATAAGAAATATGTTAAAACAGTAAGTATGATAAATTTGGAAACACTTCAATTGGAATTCTAGAATTTAGTTGGCATCCCCAAAATTCCCAGAAGATCCACCATTACTAAAATAGAAATCATCCCTTGAACAGAATGGAAATTAAAAAACAGCACGATTCACTTCAAAAACACGAAAATAAGAACATAATAAATAATGTACAATTACTACTTGCAAAAACACATTTATTTTCATGTGATTATTCCATACATGTTACTATCAGGCATAAAACTATCAGGCATAGATGACATAAAATTCAGTTCTATGGGAAAATGACATAAAAATGAAATACATGGCTAACTAACAAAGCTAAGTAATAAAAAATAGAAAAATGGGTATCATAGTACCAAGGAATACTAAAGGTCTATGTAGTAGACTAATCATACAATAAGAATCAAGTGAAAAAAAGAGATCTGATAACAACATCCCTGTGAAGTAGAGGAAAACCCCAGAGTGGAAAACCAGGTTCAAAAACATAGAGTTATACAGAATTCAAAAATGTAATGGATCAATCTGCCCCTGATCACCATCACCATCACCACTGTCATCATCGGCCTCTTCCTCGCCACCATCTCTGTCCTCATCGTCGTCCTCATCATCGTTCCCATGCTCATTGTTGGCCTCATCCTCGTCCTCGGCCCCATCCTCACCCTCGGCCCCATCCTCTCCCTCGGCCCCATCCTCACCCTCATCCTCATCCTCATCCTCTCCCTCGTCCTCTTCAGCATCCTCAGCATCACCAGGAACGTCATTATCTCGACCGCCACTAGAGATACCACCTGGTGCATTGGATAATGCACCCATTGACGACATAAATGTCTGACAAGCCGTGCTATCCTCTGGTGTAAGTGATGAAGATAAAGCTTTCATCAATTTCATAAATTCTTTGTCCCTCGTGTGAACTTGTACTTCCAACTCTGTGACCCTTTTATCAGACTGTCTTGCATTCTACTTGACATGTTACAACTTGGTGGTACTAGAATGGATACTTGGAGAGGACCAATACCTCATCGGGACTGTATTCTTACCAGGTCGGCAGCGTACTTGACCAGAGTGGTCCTCTCTCAAAACCTGATATAAATGATCGTGTGGCCCAAAATTGTTAGGATCCTGGGCATCAAGAGCCTCTAAAGCATCCTGTTAAAAATATTAATAGATTAATAAATTTTAAAATAGATATTAAACTTTGAAATAAAAAAATTAAAACTTACAATCTTTTCTTGGGTTGATTCATTTACCGCAGTTCCATCTTTTTTCTTCTACTCGAGCAAAACAATTTTTCTTGAGCGATACGTCCTTCAATATTCAATTTGTACTTCTGTAATGACATTGAAACAATATAAAGTTCAAGTATAATCATATATTCAATATTAAATAAATCTCATAATTTAAGTAAGAAAGAATAAAAAGGGAAAGCCCTAAAAAAATTATAAACAACTATATCGTACCAGTTGCCTCTCATGATCTCACATAGTTGTGCGCCCAAAAGTGTGGAGGTATTGCTTTGAATAAATGTTTTTTTTTTGTTTTTTTCAGAAGATTCCTAAATAATGTTTAATAATAAATAATATTATATTAATGAAAAATATGAAAACTCTCATTTAAATACCTCAAATGAGATTAATACCTTAAATTTGGCAGTAGCCCAATGGGTAATCATTTGGAGACATTGCTCTATCGGGCAGTCATCCACAATAGGTAATGTCTCTAACTCCGTGCCCACTCTATCACACCAGCCAACATACAAGTCATGCTTATAAGCTCTCCAAAGCTCTCCTAACTCTTTTAAACGCGCTGGTCATGCACCTTCGCCATCAGGGAAGTTAAACCGAAGCTAAAACCCAATAGATTAGTTCATATAAATACAAAAAAATACTGCATTAAATCTAATAGATTTTTTACCCATATTTTTTCCCATGCATTATCTTTGACTTCGTGTGGAAGATGTCTCCAAGACAGAGGGCTGACTGGAATGATATCAGAGTATTTAGCTAGCGTCGCCAAAAAACCCTGACATTCCTGCCCAGATTTCTCAATAATTTTTCCATCAACATTGTATTCAACCATCAACTGTGTCTGGCAGTTCCATACCGCACGCAAGTGAGTACTCCCCCTCCCCCACCTCCTATCTGTAGATGAATCTGCTATTAAAGAAAAATAATATCAGTACAAGTTATAATAAAATAAATTTATAAAAATTTTATAGAGTTATATAAATATACCTATGGTATCTGGATCAATGGGCATCACTGGATGTGCAGAAGCTGAAGGAATATCCTGTGCAGGTGGAGTGTCCCTCAATGTACGCTCCCCAGCCACATACTGTGTCACAGCACGAGTTGAAGAAGGTGGAATATAATAGCTCGGAGATAATGAACCAGAAGCAAAAGATGATGGCATAGACGTCTGGCCAACTGATAGTGTAAACATCGGAGTTCTAAATATCTCCTGTGTCCCTGAAGACACTCCATGATCAAAATGGGGCGAAGAAGATACGTCTGTGGTAGTGGATCGTCTAACTCTCTCCCCACGAGCCCTCGTACCACCGGCCTCAGTACCAGGACCACTAGATGATCTTTCATCTCTGACACCACCCCCCCACCTACCACCAGCCTCTCTACTGGGAGCAATATCAGGCTCCTCGTCAGATATCTCTCGTCTAGGGGGTCTATCATGAAAAAAAGTTTAACACAAAAGTAAACACATGATATTATAAGTTATTGAAATATTTATATTTGAAATAAAATACTCACAACAGAGATGAGTGGAGGAACACCCATCTATACCATGCGACGATTATTATCTATCATCTTTTTTCATCGCCTCTCTTCAATGGGTGTCATTTCTTGCAATGAAAACAAATATGGAAGTAATTAGAAACAAATAACTAATGTGTAACCCAAAAAAATATAGAAAAACCATTCTGATAAAAAAAACTTTAAGTAAAGTAACATTTATGGTGGTTTGAAGGTAAGTACTAGGATACACACTCTGAATGATGTAGGTGAAACATGTAGGTGATAACACGACTGTATGATTCTATATATTCCCCACCACAACTTCAGGTTCACAATCAACTCTGACAATTGAGCTATTTGCGTCATCATAAGTAATAAAAGTATTGCTTCCAATTGCAGTAAAGATAGTGTCAACTTCATCATCACCATCATCAAAAACATGTCTAGGATTTACTTCAATAATTTCACCGAATTGAGGATGATGATGATCTTTGACATAAAAAACTTGCTTCACCATTGATGCCAATACATATGGTTCATCAGTGGAAAGAGTGTGAGTCATGTCAATAACTCAAAATCCACAATAATTAATAAAGGTTCCTTGCCTCATCATTGAATCAAACCATTGACATTTCATCATCGTGACTCGACCATGCGAGTAATAATCCAAAATTATTATTTTCTCCACAACTCCACAATAAGAAAAAATTTCAGAACGAGGTCTAGTATCCGATGAACTAGCATAATAGTCTGTTGTGGCAGTTAGAATAACACCATTATGTTGTGTTCTCATGTTTCTTTCTTGTTCAGTGATAATAAATTTGTATCCATTAATCACAAGTGATTTACAAGCACGAACCGTGGTATTAGGACCAAAATCCAAAGATCTTATTTCCTCAGAAATAGAGTCTGTAGGAAAAATCGATACCTGAAATATAAACAAATAGTAAACTTAATTAAATATTATTTTTATTTAGTTATTACAGAAATATTTTTACCTTCAATTTCAACCAAGCAGAAAACCCTTTTCTATGCAAATTCTCTATCCTTCTCAAAGATAAATAACAATGCTTTCTATATATCAATTATTTATGTTCCCTGTAGATAAAAATAATAATATTTTAACAAATATTTAAAATTACAAGAGATAATATAAGAGATACATGTACAATTTACTTACTTGATATACTCATCGAACAAATCACAATTGAACAACATTGTGCGATGTGTCGTCTCTCGCTCTTTAAGGCTTAATGTCTTCAATGTATATGATCCCAGAATTCCTCCTGTCTGAGGAAGTGATGGAAAACTGGGTTCAATTAGCCCATATTGTTCTTCTTCATTTCTCATTGGTCTGTTTATTCTTGTAGTAAGATTAGACAAATACATTGTGCAGAAATCCATACATTCTTGATCCAAGTAACCGTTCACAATATAACCTTTGGGATAATTCCTGTTTCGAACATATGATTTCAATGTGCACATGTTTCTTTCAGTTGGAAACATCCAACGGAAAGAAACAGGTCCTCCAAGAAGTATTTCAGTCGGAAGATGGACAGTCAGATGCAACATGCATATAAAAATGATGGAGGGAATATTTTCTCTAACTCACACAAAATTAATGGTGTCTCTACCAACAGTTTTTTCAAGAAGGATTTGGACAACCTCTTAGCACAAAGATCTCTAAATAAATAGAACAACCGAATAACTGAGTCTCTAACATTATTGGACAAGAGATGACGGATTATTATTGGAATCAACTCATGCAAAAGGACGTGATAATCATGAGTCTTCAAAGATTTCAGCTTCAACTCTTTTCTGTTGACCTGTTTTGATATATTTCTTGAATAGCCATCAGGAAATTTAATAGTCTCTAGAACTTCTAGAAATTGATTTTTTTCAGTAGGTGTCATCACATAAGAAGCACATAGAACTTGCCATTTATTTTCCCTGATACAGACAGGATGCAATTCTGGTCTGATCCCCCAATCTACCAAGTCACGCTGAGATTGTAAGTCATCTTTTGTATTCCCTTGACATTTAGAATAATTTAAAGCAACATTTCACATATATTCTTTTCAATGTGAATTATGTCTAAGCAATGATGTAACAAGTTGGTTGACCAATACGACAACTCAAAGAATATACTCTTCTTCTTCCAATTGTAACAGGTATCATTGGAAAAAAAATTCCTCTTTCTAGATTTCATTACACCCTTCCCAAATGAATAAATGAAATATTTCAATTCATTAAGCACATCAGTTCTAGACATACACTGAGGTGGATCGTCATTCTCCATGGTATTGTCAAATCTTCAATGATTGTTTATATATGGATGGTTCATTGGCAAGAATCTTCGATGTCCCATAAAACTAAAACTACGACGATATTTCAGTCTTCTCGATCGAGTATTCTTCATACAAGCAGGACATGACAATTTTCCTTTTGTGCTCCATCCAGACATCATTGCATAAGCAGGAAAATCATTGATCGTCCACATAAGCGCAACACGCATCTGAAATATGTCTTTCCAACATGCATCATATGTGGGCACACCCACATCCCAAAGAAGTTTCAACTCTTTTATTAAAGGTTGCATGTATACATCTATATCATTTCTGGGATCAGAAGGGCCAGATATCAGTATACTCAAGAAAGTTTAAGGCTTTTTCATATACAACCAAGGGGGAAGGTTATAAATGTGTATGAAAACCGGCCATGTGCTGTGTGAAGTAAGAATCTGCCCAAATGGATTTAAACCATCACATGAAAGACCCAGTCTCACATTACGCACGTTGGCTGCAAATTCAGGATATTGAGCATCAAATCTCTGCCATGAAAATCCATCTGCAGGGTCAACCAACTCTTCATTATTCTTTTTTCTCTTGGTGTCATTCCATCGCATTTTTACAGATATTTCATCAGACATGAAAAGGTTTTGTAATCTGGGGATCAATGGAAAGTTCCACATTACTTTTTGTGGCACACGAGATGGTGTTCCATCATCTTTTGGCTTCCATCAGGAGGTTCCACATTTGATACAATCATTTCTTTTAGCAGTTTCCTCCCAAAATAAGCTTCAATCATTTGGGCAAGCATGAATTTTTTTTTGAGAATCCAAGTTCATCAACTAACTTCCATGCTATATAGTGGTTTGAGGTAATATCTGCATCATCTGGAATTAATTCCTTCAAGAAGGTAAGAATGTAATCAATTTTAGTATTTGAAATCCCATACATAGTTTTCCCATGAAACAATCGGATTAAAAATTACAACTTTTTTATTTTACCACATTGTCGATATACTGGAGTCGTCGCATCATCATTCAATTTTTTCACCCTATCAACATCATCATTTTCATTGGACGCATCATGTGTGCTTGTATTAAAATCTCGTTGGTTGTACATCCTTTCCATCTCATGATGCCGAATAAATGGAAACCGATCATATACCAAACTCTCCAATTCAGTCCTATTATTTGGATCATCAAAATTTTGAGATTCCATTTTCTCTCCATTGTGATACCACACATAATAGTTTGTTTGGAAACCATATTTGGTTATATGATAGCTAACTGCTTCACGACTCAACCAAGGTCTTCCAACACAATTAAAACATGGGTAGTGTATGTGACCACTATATGAAGCCTTGTCAAATGAAAAATCTAGAAAGATATTCAAATTATTTTGAAAATCGGTTGAAATCCGATCAGTTTAGTACATCCAACTTCTGTCCATTATGTAAAAAAATTGCAATAAGTCATTTCAAAGCAATTCAATAATATTTAATTTTAATCAAAAAATATTTAGGTAAATGAAAATTGTTTACTTTATATAAAAGCATAACTGACGCATTACTCTATATGAGAATCATATTAAGAAATACAAAAAAATACAGTGTATATAATAAAATAATATATAGAATTTCTAATGCCTATATTCAAGGATTGCCCAGTAAGATATTGGAAGTGGATCAAGGAATACATAATCCTTAAGGATCTTGTTGGGAGTACATGAGTTTTATACTTTAACTTCTTTAGGGAGATCAGGATGAGGAGTAGAATGAGGATCAGGGGAGTGGTGGGATTTTCCAAGGGGGTGCGGGGTGTCCAGGGGGGTGCCGGGTGTCTAGGGGGTGGTGGGGCTGTCCGGGGGGTCGGAGGTGTCTAGGGGGTCGGGGGATGTCTAGGGGGGTCGGGGGGTCCAGGTGGGTGGGCTGTCTGTGGGGGTGGTTAGGCTGTCTAATGGGGTAGGGGGAGTCTAGGGGGTTGGCGGGCTGTCTAAGGAGGTGAGTGGGGTGTCCAGGGGGTGGGTGGGGCTGTCCAGGGGGTACGAGGTGTCCAGGGGGTGGGCGGGCTGCCCATGGGGGTGGTGGGGCTGTCCAGGGCGTCTAGAGTGTCCAGGGGGGTGGGTGGGCTGTCCACAGGGGGTGGTCGGGCTGTCCATGGGGGTGGCGGCACTGTCCAGTGGGGTCGAGGGTGTCAAGTGGGTAGAGAGGGGGCTTTCCAGGAGTTGGGGGGGATTTCCAGGGGGTGGAGGCGTCTGGGGGGATGGGGTGTCTGGGGGGTGGTGGGCAGGTGTCCGGGGGTGGGGTGATCTGGCTATCAATGAATCTTAATTAGTTAATAGAGATGAATAAGTTCTCTATAACAAATATTAGGAAAAATTGATTTGTTACAGGACATTTTGTTGCTTTCTATGGATTAATATCCTTAAAAATACCATTAGTAGTGGGTCATATAAAGAATCATTCCCAAGATTGATTTTAGGAGTATATATGTTTTTTATTATTTTTTTCCATGACTTTTGGGTTGATAAACACTATAATTGTCTTCATAGATCTCATGAATATGATTTTCCATCCATATAATGTCTCTTTAATCATTATATTTATAGATGAAATGACAATATAGTTTATGAAATTATTTTTTAATGATTGACGTTGTTACATATTAATGATTACAATTCAATAAAATTTGATTTATAAAAATAATTTTGTGTGTCAATATTGGATACAACAGACTAAGAGCTATTGAAATTAGAGAAGCACCAGGATTTTGGTCTATCTCAATCTCAACATCATGTCAATGGAGTATCATCACAACCACCTCATAAAAAACAAAAACAAAAACCCTAACAACCTTGGTATCCTCCAACATAATAGCTTTAATCTATTCTATAAAAGTATGAACAATCACATAAACTAGGTGGTCCACATATCAACTTCCCACCTAAAATTCCCACTCAATAACAAAAACTACATTTTTTCTATCCCCATATGATTACACAAACCTACTTCAGAATCATTTGATAAAAATTTGTAAGGAAAATAACTAGTTGATTCATTTGATGACATAGTATAGGTATATTTATATGAAAAGAATACCCCCACAATAATCATGCAGCCCTGTCATCAGTCTAAACCCCTAGAACACATAAAAGAATATAGTATGGACATTTACTAAAATATTTAACACCATAAGAATAAAAATACACTCTAAATATATTTTGAGAGGATATAATGGTGTGTGTGAAAAAAATGATATTAAATCAATTTAAATGAATATGGAACAAATGAAGGTTTACAATACACTAAGAGTACCTCAAACAATCCAAAACCACTATAGCGCCACATATTCAACTTCATGAAACAGGACCTAGAAATCTTACCTACGTCTTTACTGATAACCACCTAATTGGAAAACTCTATTTATGGTTCTTGAACACAAGGAGCAAACTATGTTTGGTCTCTACCAACTCAATCACCCCCTTGTAGATCATAATCTTGTTTCCCCTTATACTAAAATGGTCTCACTGGAAGCTACTTCTAATACTGGTCCTAAACCATTCATTCTCCACAAAACAATGATCAAATAACCAATAGACACATCTTAATGACGATACAAGCTCATCACATATAGGTTAAATCAAAACAAAAACAAAAACATACACAAATAAAAATCAAAACTAAAAACTGAAATATTAGATAAATTTCAATAAAAATAAGGTACCTGTAGAGACCCGTATCCTGACGTACATGGACATTACATTACTTTTGTGGAATACTTGGTACATAACAAAAACACACACACAAGGATCGTAATAGTTTAGTGTCTTTGGAAACTCGGAACATAATCTTCTAATTGTGGTGAAAGATCTTCAATATCTCCCATAAATATCTTCTTCTTTTTTTACCTAAAACCTTTCTTTATATCCTGGGGAAAATAAAACATAAAAGGGTGAGCTCAAATGCTCAGTAAGGGTAAAAAAAAGAAATATCAATCACATCATATTCATAAGAACATAACATTTTGGAAATCATAACCTGCAAAAGAGAGCATAATTTCATAACATGGGATAAATCATGGTAGTGAAATGTAATCACAATAATCATAAATTAAAACATGAAACTTTGTGGCATTCACACATAATCATATAGAATCATTTCTTGTTAGTCAAGAGTCATTGCCAAGACTATCTTAGTGGACAAAGTCCCAATCTGAATCGAGTAACCCTCGTTTTAAACCTGTTTCAATGAGCCGGTATAACCTACCATTCCAGCCATGTCTCTCTCATGAGATATAAAATCTTTACCCAATGCATTGGAGGGAGATATAGGTCCCACCCATCTCATAATGATACCATTCTTATGTGTGCCACAAAATCATAATCCATACATCATAGCGTAAACCATGTAATAAAAATGGGATTCCTAAACAACATGACATCATAAAAAAATTCATATAAGATAAAAGAATTCATAAAAATATTTCCATCACAACATAATCAAATCCATGTAATAATAGGGATAAAAACAGAACCCTTTTATTTTCTTAGATGGAAAATAATTTTGATAAAATACTTGAACTCCATTCTTGAGGAAAATATCCTTTCTACTTCAAAAACATTTTTCCTTTATTAACATGTCATACAACTTTAAACTAAATGAAGTTGATTAAAAATAAACTTGAAAACTTGTAAAGGAAGCTTCTTGGAAATAATGTTCTAAAAATCCATTCATGCCGTATAAGTTAAAAAAACATTCTTCGTACTTTTGTCGGAAAAGTCAAAAAGTACCTCGTACGAAAAACGACAAAAGATTTCTTTCATATCCTTTACTAAAAACTCACCGAAGGGTAAAATTGGAATTAAACAATTGTATTTGGATGGAAATAATATTACATATTGAGTAAACATGGATGTGTATGATAAAATACACCCCAGTAAATACCAAAGTATAAACAATCTCGGATAAAAATGAGATTGTGATATTTCCCTTACCTTAGGTCCGATTTGCTTCGTATGTGTCCGAACCTCCTGTATAATGATTTAAATAATGTCATTGACTTATTACAGAATCATATTCATTGTTATGATATCATATGTGGTTCACTTATGACTTTATATTACCCGTTCTTTTGTAAATTCCATGTTAAAGAAGCGTTTTGGGTAAAATCGTTTCATTTATCGTAGGTGTTTTGACTTGTTGTTATTGACATTATTATTACTTATATCATGATTTACATACTTCCAGAATATAAAATATGATTTATATATCATATATATTCAGTATATATATATATATATAAGATAGATAAATGAAATGAAAAACACCGTTCATGGAGACGGTAGTCCGTACGTACGCATGAACGCTGTTTTCCTTTCCTTGTTGTCTTGAATGGAAGTAAGTAGATGACATACATATACATATATACATAAATCCAGTAGCTTTATAATTTCATATATTTCATTATTATTTCTTATATATACTTTTTAATCATTTTTAAATGGTTAACATGGAGAATGAATCTCATCGCGTCGTGGAGACGGTAGTCCGTACGCACGAGCGATGATATCGTTCCCGTGGTCGTGGAATTGTGTTGAAGTGTATGTATAATATTTCAGTATCAATATCACTTTATAATAATCATACATAGTTACTCATTACACCATTATACCAATCCAATTAAGGTGGTGACGGAAAATATATTACACCACGGCGTGGAGACGGTATTCCGTACGTACGCACGCGCGGTGATTTCATTTTTCCGTAGGATGGATGGAAGGTGAATTAGGGTTGTTTCATATTTATAATAACATATCAGTATGTATTTAATACTGATGTTATTACTTTATCATGAAACAACTAAAGAAGAAGAAGTTGAAGAAGAAAGAAATTGAAAAGATCGGTAACAGATATTACCTCTTCTTTGGAACGCCTCTTTGAATCCTCTACTTAGGGAACTAAGATTGGTCTTTTAAGAAGACCAGGACCTCTAGGATTATTCTAGGGATGTGGAGAAGGGATTTTGGCAGGGTTTGTCCGAGCTTGAGTGCTCAAATTTGTGTGAGGAGGAGGGGGAGGAGGTACCCTTTTATAAGGGAGGAGAGGGGCACCTTAGGAATATCTCAAAATATTATTTTATATTAAAGTCAAAATCGGTTTATAATGGTTCAAAAGGGTCTTATTTTGAAGCTAAAGTGGGGATGGGTCGAAATCCTATCATCCAATAGGATTTAGACAAGTTTAGGGTATTATTTTAACCTTATCAATTAGATTTAACTCTAAGTTAAATAATTTAACTTTTACCGTGTCTTTTTGTTTTCTTACACTATATGGTTAATACACTTACTATAACATGCCAAACGAACCCCAAATTGTTTATTATTAATATATATATTCTTATCTAAGTCATTTGGCCGAACCTTAGATTTTTAAGAATAAAATAATAATTAATAATATAATATTTGTTTTAAAAACTATTTTGTGTCAATTTTGACACTATTTGATATATGATTTTTGTGAAAGTCATAAAAGAATTATATATTCGAACCAAGTTGATTAAATCAACACTAATATATCATAGTAACCTTGAAAATTAGTGGAATTCATAAAAAGTCTCAAATTACATTTATTTTGGTGTTTATAACATCAATTATGTCAATATTTCATTAATAAGATAATTACTGCATCATCATTGTGTCATAACTAAATTGAACTATTTAATGTCTAAAAATTACAAATAAATTACCATTATGTAGGAAATGTTTTTAGATTTCTAATGAATATTTATAGACGAATTTATCTTATGTATAACCCCATATTAAAAATGTTTTAGTTATTAAACTTTGATTTTAACTATTTTAACTATTCATTAAATAAAATAATATTAAATGTCATAATCTAATCCAAGTGGACCTAAATGGTCATATTATATTCATGAGGTTGTTTTTGGTCGAATTACACTTATCCAATAGAATTAGGACATGTGTTAGGGTAATAGTAATATCATATTTACCCTTAGTTACCCTATTTACTATTAACCGTGGTAAAAAAAAGTAAAAAGTTACTATTCACCAAAAATTATTTTCATCTCATTGAACCACATTTTAGTCCTTGATATTAACCGTGTTTGTCGGATTTTCGAAATTCCATTCACAGAAGCGGTAAAATTAAGTTTTATGCAAAATTCAGTTTTTAACCTACCACTTAGTGGTTTCACTATTCATCAAAAATTGAAAGTTTTCAGAAAAATTCCAAAATTCCATCCTAAGCTATATTTCATATTCCAAATTCAAAAATGAAGTCTATTTTACCAAATTCATAACATAGAAATTGCATTAATTAATTTTATAATTAAATCCCGCTGTTAAAACAAATAGCGTGTTTTTAAGAAACAATATCTATCAAAAGATTGACACTTGATTATGTCTGGTTTAAATGTGAAATTACATCCAATGACCAACATTGTATTAAATTGTAAAAATATATTCTAAATATAATTTAAAACAACTCAAATTAATAATTTATCACTATTAATTATTTTGATTAAAAAAGTTGTTTTTAATTATAATTTAGTAATTTTCACTATTCATCAGAATATGAAAGTTATCCGAAAAGTACCAAAATTTCACCTTAGGCTAAATTCGATACTCCGAATCCAAAAATGAAGTCCATTTTGAGAGCTAAAATTTCTAAAATTTTAAAAAGTGGTTATTACTATTCATAACGGCTAGTTTTAATAATATTTTAATAGCATATCGTTGTTTCGTGAAACTCAGTATTGCATACTACACACGCTATCGAAGAAGGTTGCGATTGCGTGTAATGCAAGGCATGTCAAGGATGCGTGTTGTGCATGCTCCTTTTTTTGTTGCGTACAACACATGACATTAGTGAAATTAAAAAGAATATTTTTCATAAAATCTTGGGCTGTTACATTCTACCCCCCTTAAAATGAATTTCGCCCTCGAAATTCGTCGGGGTTATAAATGGTTTACTATTCGAAAGTTTCTTTAATAGAAACCCACATCGTAAAAAGGAATACCAAAACCAATATTTTAAAACAAAAGTATGAAACTTAACGGTTACCCAAATAAACTAATCACTGGGTTTCCACATAGGTGAAAATATGGATATGGAAGAAAAATCTAACCATCATGTTTTGATGGAGAGTGGTAGAGAACATGGCTATGGAAAAGACAACAATCACAAATCCATAAATTTGTGACGATCTAAGGTACCATCTGATTCATCAGGTATAAGATCACTAGGAAAACATTTTTGGTTTTCAAGATCATTTCCCTAAAGTTGAAAATTTGAATTAGAATAAATACTTTCTTTATTTTGGTACAATCTCACTGTTGTTCATGCCTTGAACAATTTCCACTTCATCTCTTAAATAAATGAAGTTGAATTTGTTATTCGTGAAGTGTTAGCAGATCATGTGATAGAATGACGGGTCATTCCATCTGTCTCAAACAAAAGGTTAGCAAAAATTATATACATAAGTCGGTCTATGGTGAGATTAATCACATATGGTTCCTAAAATGGACTTATACTTCATATATCATACTGCTTAATATAATAAAACTAGTTTCTACTAAACAGGGACTTCCTGTAGGCCAGTGGTAGGCGATAAAGGCCAGTCGCACTTCGGTTGTGGGTTCGATTTCCACAGCCTTGTCCGACGCGATGGGCGGTCGCCCGTCCTGTAGGTTGTCCTTTTTCTAAAACTATATTACTATAACATCCCATCAATAATATCGAGAGAAATTCTATCCTTAAACAATACTAACTTATGTCCAACATAATCCATTCTAATTTTTAGGCTTATCCATAATACTGCAGTCCACTCTCATAATATAGTGAAAACGATTACCAGAGATTTAATACTGTCGTTGATCCTCATATATCATAAGATATGTCTTGTTGGTCACATTCCAAACATTCAAAGGCCTTAATCAAGTATTTTCTTGAATACCCATTGGACCTTAGTGAAAACATGTATGCAGTTAAAAGATAACACTTTCCACATACCAAAATCCTCAAAATTCTATATACTCAAACCATGATATCACTTAGTCCTTATATCAATTATGAGATCATGAATACTATTAAACATTTCATTTTCTCGTTTTCCCTTCATTATGCGCATATCATCTTATTTCCAAAAAATATCTCAATCACTTTGAATACCACATCAATAAATATTGCAATACTCAATGATACAACATTATTTTGGAATCCCATTACATAAACACTTAATCATTCCACCACATCGTTTTCATATTCAACATTGCAAATAGTGATCGCATGTGACTTCCCTTTGTCCTTTGCCTTTAGCGGTTGCTCATGTTGATCATCACTAACCCTTGGATTAGGGAATTTATTAGCATAATGCCCCATTTCCTTGCACTTGAAGCATTGAAGTGTTGGTGGTGTGTTCTCTGCAGTGTTTGCTTTATTAACATCATTAGAAACCCTTTTTCCATTACTTCGACACTCAGCTGCTCGATGACCTTCTTTTCCACACTTAAAACATTTTCTAGTCCCTTTAATACAATCTCCACCATGCTTCTTTCCACACTTTGTGCATAAGGAAACATTCATATTCTTTTCACCATTATTCTGAGATTTCTCCTTGAACTCCATCTTTCGTTTCTTGTCAAAACCATGAGATGGATATGTAACACCAACTTCCATTTCTACCTTGATAGCACAATGCACAATTTCTTCATAGCTACTGAAGTCTCTTATAGCTAATGCCCTTCGAAGACTTGGTTTTAAGCCACTGAAAAATCGATCTACTTTACTTTCAGGTTGGATGATAATGCTAGATGCATACCTTGCAAGTCTTGTAAAATTCGCTTCGTATATACCAACAGATTCATCATCCTTTTGCTTTAGTTCAAGAAACTCCTTCTCCATCTTTGTTCGAAGAATACGAGGGAAGTACTTATTGAAAAATAAGTTCTTGAACTCGTCCCATTCCATAGACTCAATTTCATCTCTTTGCCTTGTATTCTTGATAAGATTCCACCATTGATCAGCTTCACCTTCCAAACGATATACTGCTAAGATGACTTTATCATGTTCATAACATTGAAGAACTGAAAATATCTTTTTAGTGGTACTGATCCATTGTTCAGCAACAAGTGGATCAGAAGACCCACTGAAAGAAGGTGGACGTTGCCTCATGAAGGACTCAATAGAATATTGTTCCCTTCTCTGCTCATTTGGAAGTCCAGAATGATTCATAGCTTGTGTAAGTATAGCAATAAGATTTTTCACTCCATCTCCCATAACATTTGTTTGTTCAGGAGGACAATCATTGCATTGTCCATTGCATTGATCAACACGGTTCCTTCGGGTTCCAGCCATCGTCTAAAACCCAAAAATAATAGTTTGAGAGGCAAAAATCATGCTAGGGAAAACAACATAATAAAGGGGGAGTACCTTCAATATCTAACATCTTAGGTTTAATTTTATGATCGTTAGCATAGTTCTAGTACTATAACCTATACGTATACTTAACCTTAGGGACATCCCTAGACATACCGTAGAAATATCTCTAGAGATCTCACTAACGTTTTCGCATCCTAGTTTCCAAAGGTTGACTAAACCTTTCCTCTGATACCAATTGTAGCGGTCTAGAATTACTTCCAGTGGACTACAATTGATACCTATCAGGGCACTCCATGGGCGGCTACACCCCCTGGGCGGGACACACCACCATCCCCAGTGGCAGCCATTTCCTCATGAAGCCCATGGGCGGAGAGCCATGCTTCGTCCAACGCTCACATGTGAGAGTTCCCAAGGATAGGATACATTCCTACCTCCTTTGCCTCTGATACCAACTGTAGAGACCCGTATCCTGACGTACATGGACATTACATTACTTTTGCGGAATACTTGGTACATAACAAAAACACACACACAAGGATCGTAATAGTTTAGTGTCTTTGGAAACTCAGAACATAATTTTCTAATCGTGGTGAAAGATCTTCAATATCTCCCATAAAGATCTTCTTTTTTTACCTAAAACATTTCTTTATATCCTGGGGAAAATAAAACATAAAAGGGTGAGCTCAAATGCTCAGTAAGGGTAAAAAAAAGAAATATCAATCACATCGTATTCATAAGAACATAACATTTTGGAAATCATAACCTACAAAAGAGATCATAATTTCATAACATGGGATAAATCATGGTAGTGAAATGTAATCACAATAATCATAACTTAAAACATGAAACTTTGTGGCATTCACACATAATCATAGAGAATCATTTCTTGTTAGTCAAGACTCATTGCCAAGACTATCTTAGTGGACAAAGTCCCTTTCTGAATCGAGTAACCCTCGTTTCAGTCCTGTTTCACTGAACCGGTATAACATACCATTCCAGCCATGTCTATCTCATGAGATATAAAATCTTTACCCAATGCATTGGAGGGAGATATAGGTCCCACCCATCTCATAATGATACCATTCTTATGTGTGCCACAAAATCATAATCCATACATCATAGCGTAAACCATGTAATAAAAATGGGATTCTTAAACAACATGACATCATAAAACAATTAATATAAGATAAAAGAATTCATAAAAATATTTCCATCACAACATAATCAAATCCATGTAATAATAGGGATAAAAACAGAACCCTTTTATTTTCTTAGATGGAAAATAATTTTGATAAAATACTTGAACTCCATTCTTGAGGAAAATATCTTTTCTACTTCAAAAACATTTTTCCTTTATTAACATGTCATACAACTTTAAACTAAAATAAGTTGATTAAAAATAAACTTGAAAGCTTGTAAAGTAAGCTTCTTGTAAATAATGTTTTAAAAATCCATTCATGGCGTATAAGTTAAAAAAAACATTCTTCGTACTTTTGTCGGAAAAGTCAAAAAGTACCTCGTACGAAAAACGACAAAAGATTCCTTTCATATCCTTTACTAAAAACTCACCAAAGGGTAAAATTGGAATTAAAAAATTGTATTTGGATGGAAATAATATTACATATTGAGTAAACATGGATGTGGATGATAAAATACACCCCAGTAAATACCAAAGTATAAACAATCTCGGATAAAAATGAGATTGTGATATTTCCCTTACCTTAGGTCCGATTTGCTTCGTATGTGTCCGAACCTCCTGTATAATGATTTAAATAATGTCATTGACTTATTAAATAATCATATTCATTGTTATGATATCATATATGGTTCACTTATGACTTTATATTACCCGTTCTTTTGTAAATTCCATGTTAAAGAAGCGTTTTGGGTAAAATCGTTTCATTTATCGTAGGTGTTTTGACTTGTTGTTCTTGACATTATTATTACTTATATCATGATTTACTTACTTCCAGAATATAAAATATGATTTATATATCATATATATTCAGTATATATATATATATATAAGATAGATAAATGAAATGAAAAACACCGTTCATGGAGACGGTAGTCTGTACGTACGCATGAACGTTGTTTTCCTTTCCTTATTGTCTTGAATGGAAGTAAGTAGATGACATACATATACATATATACATAAATCCAGTAGCTTTATAATTTCATATATTTCATTATTATTTCTTATATATACTTTTTAATCATTCTTAAATGGTTAACATGGAGAATGAATCTCATCGCGTCGTGGAGACGGTAGTCCATACGTACGCACGAGCGATGATATCGTTCCCATGGTCGTGGAATTGTGTTGAAGTGTATGTATACTATTTCAGTATCAATATCACTTTATAATAATCATATATAGTTACTCATTACACCATTATTCCAATCCAATTAAGGTGGTGACGGAAAATATATTACACCACGGCGTGGAGACGGTATTCCGTACGTACGCACGCGCGGTGATTTCATTTTTCCGTAGGATGGATGGAAGGTGAATTAGGGTTGTTTCATATTTATAATAACATATCAGTATGTATGTAATACTGATGTTATTACTTTATCATGAAACAACTAAAGAAGAAGAAGTTGAAGAAGAAAGAAATTGAAAAGATCGGTAACGGATATTACCTCTTCTTTGGAACGCCTCTTTGAATCCTCCACTTAGGGAACTAAGATTGGTCTTTGAAGAAGACCAGGACCTCTAGGATTATTCTAGGGAAGTGGAGAAGGGATTTCGGCAGGGTTTGGCCGAGGTTGAGTTCTCAAATTGGTGTGAGGAGGATGGGGAGGAGGTACCCTTTTATAAGGGAGGAGAGGGGCACCTTAGGAATATCTCAAAATATTATTTTATATTAAAGTAAAAATCGGTTTATAATGGTTCCAAAGGGTCTTATTTCGAAGCTAAAGTGGGGATGGGTCGAAATCCTATCATCCAATAGGATTTAGACAAGTTTAGGGTATTATTTTAACCTTATCAATTAGATTTAACTCTAAGTTAAATAATTTAACTTTTACCGTGTCTTTTTGTTTTCTTACACTATATGGTTAATACACTTACTATAACATGCCAAACGAACCCCAAATTGTTTATTATTAATATATATATCCTTATCTAAGTCATTTGGCCGAACCTTAGATTTTTAGGAATAAAATAACAATTAATAATATAATATTTTATTTAAAAACTATTTTGTGTCAATTTTGACACTATTTGATATATGATTTTTGTGAAAGTCATAACAGAATTATATGTTCGAACCAAGTTGATTAAATAAACACTAATATATCATAGTAACCTAGAAAATTAGTGTAATTCATAAAAAGTCTCAAATTACATTTATTTTGGTGTTTATAACATCAATTATGTCAATATTTCATTAATAAGATAATTACTGCATCATCATTGTGTCATAACTAAATTGAACTATTTAATGTCTAAAAATTACAAATAAATTACCATTATGTAGGAAATATTTTTATATTTCTAATGAATATTTATAGTCGAATTTATCTTATGTATAACCCCATATTAAAAATGTTTTAGTTATTAAACTTTGATTTTAACTATTTTAACTATTCATTAAATAAAATAATATTAAATGTCATAATCTAATCCAAGTGGACCTAAATTGTCATATTATATTCATAAGGTTGTTTTGGTTCGAATTACACTTATCCAATAGAATTAGTACATGTGTTAGGGTAATAGTAATATCATATTTACCCTTAGTTACCCTATTTACTATTAACCGTGGTAAAAAAAAGTAAAAAGTTACTATTCACCAAAAATTATTTTCATCTCATTGAACCACATTTTAGTCCTTGATATTAACCGTGTCTGTCGGATTTTTGAAATTCCATTCACAGAAGCGGTAAAATTAAGTTTTATGCAAAATTCAGTTTTTAACCTACCACTTAGTGGTTTCACTATTCATCAAAAATTGAAAGTTTTCAGAAAATTGCCAAAATTTCATCCTAAGATATATTTCATATTCCGAATTAAAAAATGAAGTCTATTTTACCAAATTCATAACATAGAAATTGCATTAATTAATTTTATAATTAAATCCCACTGTTAAAACAAATAGCGTGTTTTTAAGAAACAATATCTATCAAAAGATTGACACTTGATTATGTCTGGTTTAAATGTGAAATTACATCCAATGACCAACATTGTATTAAATTGTAAAAATATATTCTAAATATACTTTAAAACAAATCAAATTAATAATTTATCACAATTAATTATTTTGATTAAAAAAGTTGTTTTTAATTATAATTTAGTAATTTTCACTATTCATCAGAAGATGAAAGTTATCCGAAAAGTACCAAAATTTCACCTTAGGATAAATTCGATACTCCAAATCCAAAAATGAAGTCCACTTTGAGAGATAAAATTTCTAAAATTTTAAAAAGTGGTTATTACTATTCATAACGGCTAGTTTTAATAATATTTTAATAGCATATCGTTGTTTCGTGAAACTCAGTATTGCGTACTACACACGCTATCGAGGAAGGTTGCGATTGCGTGTAATGCAAGGCATGTCAAGGATGCGTGTTGTGCAAGCTCCTTTTTGTGTTGCGTACAACACAAGACATTAGTGAAATTAAAAATAATATTTTTCATAAAATCTTGGGCTGTTACAGTACCAGTTAAGAAAATACCTAATTTAGGATGGGTATGATAAGATTTGGAAGGATATTCAACAACTTGGATGATATGGAAGAAGAGGAAGCCGAAGGAGCTCCAAGATCGCCAAACTGTGAGCTCCAAGATCGCCTGCTGCTCCCGTTTAGGGTTCTGTATCGCGAATGGGGGAGAGGATGGGACGCTGGTAATTTGGGGGAAAGTTTTACCAAAGGTTTTTAAAAACCGTTGGTATATACTTTTAGGCCAAACCTATACCAATGGTTCCTTAGAACCGTTGGTAAAATCTTCCCTGAACCACACTTATACCAACGGTTCTCATTGAACCGTTGGTAAAACTCCCCTAAACTACATTTATACCAATGGTTCTAATGAACCGTTGGTAAAATCTCCCACAAACACACCTATACCAATGGTTCTAAGTAACCATTGGTAAAAGCTTCCCTAAACTATCATTTACCAATGGTTTCATGAAACCGTTAGTATGGAAGTGTGGGGAAAAATCCAAATTCCCGTAGTGTGTCCATATCTGAAATGATAGAATGTGGGACCTCTTGTAGTCGTACGATCTCATAGATGTACAACCTACCAAATGCATCAACACTGAAGGTTTCCTTAATCATTTGGAATTGTGAAACCTTCATAAACCTGTCAAAAACAACCCACATTGCATCATTACCTTAGGGAGACCTCAATAAACCCATCACAAAATTCACCATGACGTCATTCCATTTCCACTCAGGAATGGGTAGATGCTGTAAAATTCTAGCAGGTCACTGATTCTATGCTTTCACCTGCTGATAGGTGGAATATCTCATCAAAAAACTAACTAAATCTCCCATCATACCTAGCCACCAGTATTGACGATGTTAATCCCAATACATCTTGGTGATACTAGGATGCACCTCCCAAACTGAAGCATACAAATCCTACATCATCTCCTCGCACATGTCTGCCAAAACCCATATGAGGCCCTATAACCATAGGACTTCATCCTAATGAATGATTCAACCAGGAGGATGTCCCTCTCCTAAAATACTCTCCCATAGAACTAGGCCTTTGGAATCCGATACCTACCTCATATTCACTCTATCCAGTAAGGTAGTGGTAACAGCTAAGGATGTAATAAATGTATTTCATTGCTTTTCATGTACCTCCAAATATATATCAGAGAACAAGGCCATAAGCTGACACTCACTACTGGCCTGCTGCACTGCCTGTATCTGAGTCCTCCTGCTCAGTGCATCGGTTATAGAATTTCCTTTCCCAAGAATGTAGGCAAGTTCGAAGTCAAAATACTGAAGGTATTTCATCCACCTTCACTACCTCTGACTCAGATCACGCTGATTAAATATGTACTAAAGACTTTTGTGATCCTTTTATACCACAAAAATCTCTCCCAGTAAGTAATTTCTCCAACAGCGTAAGGCATGAACAACCACAATTAACTCAAGATCGTGTATTGGGTAATTCCTTTCATGTGTCCTAAACTGCTGAGACCCATACACAATGACTCGATCCCCCTACATAAGAACTTCTCCTATCATGATACCTAATGTGTGGTAGTACATAGTATTACTCCTACCTAGTTCTAGAAAAATAAATATCGGTGTTGACGTTAATCTCCCTTTCATCTCTTGAAAGGCCATCTCACAAGAATCTGACCATAAATACTTCACACCCTTCTTCATCAACCCTATCATCAATGTTGTTATATGTGAGAAATCCTATATGAAACGTTTTTAGTAACAATCTAACCCTAGAAAATTCTACACCTCAAAGATGTTCTTAGGATGATCCCAGGTAACTACTTCTCTCACCTTCTCTAGCTCCACTAATACTCCTATCTCTGAGATGACGTGACCCAAGAAGTGAATATGATTCATCTAGAAGTGGAACTTTGTGATCTAAGCATATAATTGATGCTCTCTCAGTGTACTCAAAATTATCACAAGATGTGTGGCATGGTCATGTCGATTATGAGAATACACCAAGAAATCATCCACAAAAATCAAAAAAAAAATCAAGATAAAGAGAGAACACTTGGTTCATTGGTTCCATGAAAACTATTGGTGCATTTGTGAGAACAAACGACATAACAAGATACTCATATAGACCATACCTGCTCAAAAAGGTTGCTCAAGATATGTCTAATGGTCTAACATGCAACTGATGATAACCGGATCTCAAATTAATCTTATAAAATACCTGATCTCCTTGGAGCTCATTGAAGAGATCATCAATTTTTGGAAGAGGATTTTGGTTCTTAACTTTCAACAGGTTCAATTTTCTAATAATCCATGCATACCCTAAGTGTACCATCTGCCTTTTTCGCAAAAAGAATCAGTGAACCCCATAGAGAATTATTGGGTCTAAGAAACCCCTTCACCTCCAAGTCCTCTAGCTATTGCTTGAGCTCCTATAACTCTGACGTAGCCATCCTATAAGAAGGAATGGATAACGGTGTAGCTCCATGTAGTGCTCAATAGATAACTCCACCTCTCTCACCATATTTAAACCTAAAAAATCATTCGGGAAGACGTCCATGAAACAATCAACCACTGGATGGAAATCCATCTGACTTGTCCCATGGTCATCTAGATATAAACTATAAATTTTTTCTATCATCTCACTCAACCCACGATGCTCGGGTGAAGCTCGGCTTTCCTGGACATCCTACTCTCCCTTGTGTAAAAATGATCTGCTCTCTAGTGACGTGGAACTCACCCTTCAGTGATAGAAATCAACAAAGTCCTGAAAGTATACCAACCAATCCATTATAAGGAAGAAATCAAATCCTATCATCTCTAAGACATAGAAATCCCAAATTAAGTGACACCCACCAATCTCAAGGGGGAACTCCTTGAACAGTCACATGCCTACCGTTCTAATCCCTAACAGAGTTTCAAGCTTCATAACATCATCAAAAATAAAAACATGAATCCTTAGGCTCTCCACCATGGGAACGGATATGAAACTAAATTAATCCCCTATATCAAAAAGTGTATAAGCTAAAACAGAGTCGACTAGAAAAGTACCTCAAATAGTAGAAGGTTCAGGGTCTTTCCCTTTCTAGGTCTGTTTCACTGTCTAAGTCTAGCCTATACTGCGCCCTACAACACTTCCTAGCTACCCTTAACTGGTCCAATCAATTATCTCTAAAAACTTGGAGTCTGGCTACCATGGACACAACCACCACCTCGGCCTGAGCGTCCTGACGTATTCCAGTTCCCCAACTGATGAGAAGTTGTTGTACTTGCTTCAGAAGGTGAAGTTTGTGTAGATCCTCTCTCACTATCCACCGATGGAAATTCCCTATAGAAACATTATAGATAGCCCATCTTTATGAAAGCTTGACACTTATCTAGTTCCATCAGGAAATAAGGTTTCATATGCCCAACTTTTCCGCAATGGTACCAGATCTTAGAGTATAACTACCCTAGCTCGCACCTCCAGATTCCCTCTGATTCTTCTCGGTAATCAGTTACTAGTTCATTATTTTAGGTACAATAGTAAAACAAAATATATTCCCCTACGATCGGATGTCATACCTGATACCATCCTTGAGTTGCCTAGCCTGTGAAAGATCATCACCCATTAGAATAGGTGTGAATCAATAGATCTCGATAAAACAACCTAAGTAATCCATAACTAATAGAGAACCATGTTCCATATTCATGAACTCCCATGATTTTTTGGCCCTCAATGTATGAGGATATAAATATTAATAGAAGACTCTCGAGAAGTCTTCCCAAGGAATATCCCGACGATTCTCTATCTGAGTAACCACATCCCACCATCTCTTAGCAGAATCACACAACATATAAGACATGATCTTGACCATTCACTTAGGAGGCATATCCAGATGCTCAAAGATAGATAACATGGCCTCTAACCATGACTCTGAAGCCTATGGTCCCCCATCCCCAAAAAATGTGGGAGGATGTTGTTGTTGGAACACTCTATTCAGCTTATCCATAGAAGTGACAGGCTGAGGTGCTCCCTAGAAAGTCTGAATAAAGCGTGTGAAGTTTTCACAGATCTTTTCCTCAGCACTTGCATCAATAACAACCACTTGTGACTCAACTGGCATGACTGGAGGATCCACTGGTGGCCCATGGACTTCCACCTCTGGGGTATGCTCATCGCCACCCTCCTGGTGTACAATTGGAGGTCGTCGTGGTAGCATTGCTCTATAAGTCAAGCTTACACACACCTTAGTCCAAGACAATTACCAAGATTTTTAGTTCAAGAGTGAAAGAACTAAATAGGACACTAAAAACCACAAAGATTAACAAAAGTTGAGTACACGGCATGTAGAACCCATACACGACATGTACACCTAAGCTCTCACATGGGCATGTACCTCCGCCCACCTTAGAATGTAAAAGTCTTGGGTACATAGTGTGTAAGACAGACACACGGTGTGTACTCACGTTTCCCCTCCTGGACAAGTACTTCTACACATCCAGACTCACATGGGTTCCTCCTACATAAAACTACATGGGGTGTACCTAACACACATGGCGTGTTCTTCTCAAAACCCAACATCCTGTGTTCTCTCTCACACAGCCAGACATACTGTCATCTACCACACAGAGTGTACTCAGAGTATATGGAATGTACTTAAAAAAATCATTTCCTCCCGAACAAATGAACACATGGCGTGTTTTTATGGACCCACATGTCTTGTTGTCTAGTTTTCTTGATAGGAAGCCTCTGAAACTTCCCTAAAACCCCTATTCTTGAAAATTAAAGCAACTATGTGCCAAATTCTGATCTTTGGGGTCCCATACTCCCCTCAAATAAAAATTTGGAATCACATATATCACATAACTACACAATTTTAGCTCATGGTCGAAACATGATCCACCGAATTCTAATTCAAGAGGGCTCATACTCCTTAGGGACCAAATTTTGGAATCTATCAAATTCAACCATGACACGTACCAATACACCTATCACAACAGTAGGAATATCTATCATAGTACCTATCACAGTAGTATGCATATCTATCACAACATCTATTACAACAACATGCAATCAGTAATGCTCTCTATATGTCATGTCAAGAATGTGTGACATGTGATTTATAATAGTGCCTATATGATGCATGAGATGGAATACTCTCATATCATCGGTTTTCAACAAACCAAAACCACAATGATCTCAATAATAATATCACAAATACTGGTGTGTCACTCAACTTTGAAATAAAATCAACTATAATAGCTTAAAATCCATAAAAACACACTTCAATTCATGGAAATTTGGATTTTCCATTTACGAGGGGTAGCTACTCCTAAGAATAGATTAACACAAAATCCCATTGCACTTATATATATTATTATTCCAACTAAAAAATAAAGAAAACTAGAAAAGAAACACTCTTATACCACTTTGTAACATCTCAGATCCGGATGCCACTCAACTGGTGCCTCGTACCCAGTTGGCGACATGGCCTCAAGCACATTTCCCCAAACTCTAGAGGCTTCTTACTAGAAGTGAGGTCCTAGGGTGTGATAGTGGGGAAAATATTCCCTAATTGGAATAGTGTAACACAATAGAATAAATAATAACACAATATCAGAATTGATAATACCATTTAACATAAATAAATAGCATAAGTTTGAATAGATAAATAACCAGGAATCAATCCAAAAAATGATGATGCAGCATGTCATATGTTCTAAGAAAACATCCAAAATAGGTACACTGCAATAATACAAAATATACTTCCTAAAATATCAAAGGAAACAAATGATCTAGGAAGCATCGCAAGCCTCAGCTCGGTCTCATGCTCTCCTTCTCCTAAGTAGAAAATCTAGTACCAGTAGAAGGGTGATTTCCCTGATCAACACCTCAAATCATATAATTTTTTTATTCCCAAAAGCATGACCTAAATAGGTTTTGTGACTAAATCCCAGTAGAAAACAACCCAAGATTTGTGCTAATCTATCATTGAAAATATATAACAGGTAGTGTATAATAGTTAAAGCAGTAAATAGTAGGTACTTAAAAGAAAGCACAATAGATGAATCAGAAGACAATGTAATCAAGTATATGTTAAGACCTAATCCAATATTATTATTTGGATTATAAATTGCATCATTAGTCATTTAATTTCATTATTCAATTTATAACTGAGTTTAGTCTTGACATCCTAAAGTGGAATTCAAGTATCACTCCTAGTGTATTTAACCAAAACCATATATCCATGGTATAACAT
Organism: Viscum album; assembly: GCA_963277665.1. Taxonomy (NCBI): domain Eukaryota; kingdom Viridiplantae; phylum Streptophyta; class Magnoliopsida; order Santalales; family Viscaceae; genus Viscum; species Viscum album. Next base: position 661,812,056 of record OY728139.1, on the reverse strand, counting down.
AACACCAAACTAGATTAAAACCCACTATATAATCATTTCAATGGTCAATCGGGGTCAAAACCTGGTATATAAGCATTTCATCATGTTTCAGGGTCAAAACCTAGTATATAATCATTTTAGCATGTGTTTGGGTCAAAACCCAGTATATAATCATTTAAGCTTTAAAACAACACATGTAACTTATATTATTACATGGTTAACAAAATAATAACTCACATGGGCATCAAACATGTCACAAACCTTTCAATTAATCTCCATTACTAGGCTTAACAATTATAAACTCACATGGTCAACTCATATCACAAGCCTAAAATGTGAATTAAACTATCACAAGGAATAAAAATTTATTATATCACATGGAAAATTCATTCAATTAACCAATTCCATTTTAAAAAGCCCATAAAAGGTAATCAAAGGCATACCCATAGGCGTCCTAGTCCAAACATCTAAACATTGATCATCCAAGGTAAAATTCACCCACAGGGTGGCCCTCAATCAAGGATAAAAATCTAAAAAATTACTTATAATTTTTCAATCAATTACCTAATCAACATTAGGTAATAACATAGGTTAATATTCAATTTCAGTGACACCCAAAAATGGGTGCGCGACACTTTGACAGATATAATAAACTTAAAAATTAGCGAAAGTCATGAGACCACCTACCTTGTGTTCGTATGACTCTCCTCATCTAGTGTCGTCTTTAAAATCAACCTAAATTGGAGTAGATCTATAAAAATGATAAAACATCTCAACCCTTGATAACTATTTCAAGATAAGAAATAAGGAATAAAGTCTCAAGAGGAATCGAGCACTCACCAAGAGGATTCTAACGGATCTGATGGTGTTCAAATCGAGTGTTGGACAATGAAATGGGAGGAAAATTCCCATTTGGATTTTCCAAGGTGGGCTGCTCATTGAAGGGGTTCATTTCTATCTGTTTGGAAAAAAATCATGCTACTGCCCAATTCAATCAAAAAAAAGTACACAACATGTACTAGAAACTACACATCGTGTCCGTATGAATCCTGGCCAGGTCATTATATGGTCATGTACTAGGATTATACGGCATGAAACCCTCATTACACGGTGTGTCCCTAAAAATACACAGTGTGTAACTACTGGTCACGTCGTGTAACAGGCCTATAGCTGGCCTTTGATCTATTTTTCCTCCATTTTCTTAAGTAAAAATTGAAGAGGAAATATTTGTACCTCAAAGGAAGAACTGGGTTCTTACAAAGTATGTAATCAAATGGTACACATTTATAATGATCTCAAGTCAAGAGACCAATACATGTGTTCATGGATAGGAACAACCAATTACTCCTAAAACATATGGTTTTCCTATTGGTGGTAAAATCCTCATAATCTCATCTACTTGATATCACCAAGTGCGAACTTCATGAGAAGAAGTCTCAATGCTTATGAGCCTCCATCACCTGATATTCATTCAACATTTTCACCCCATAAATATGATGTATTTAGAACATAGGAAAAATGTTTAATATTTTTTTCTTGGTATCTTGAGGTTATCATTATTGTAGGTAACTACTATAACCTTTTTATAATACTTTTAATATAAGGATGTTTCCATGTAAATAGTGGATGCAGAAGTATCAACACTATTATGGTAAGAACAAACACATGCATGTATTAAATTGTATACATGTAATGGTAATCAAAGTACATGAAGGAGTTAGTTTTATATAACCCACTCACAATCGAGGTTTGTGAAAAAAACAATTCATTCATGTAGTTAGTAATCTACATGAACACATAAGCGATGTTTTCATTTTCTAATGAATGGGAGGAAGGAAATATAAATAATGGTTTATCTTTATAGAATCATAATTATGACCTAAATATCATGTTTAGTCATTAAATACATATTATATTAAATAATTTAAATTTTTTTATTCCAGATATGTAATCCATTTTAAAATATTTAATTTATATATGTTATAAAAATTAATTCTAAAATAATAAATGTATAATACATAAAAACAATTTTGAGAAAAGATATAACTTAGGATCCAAAATGTCAGACATAGTTTTCTAAATTAAACATAATATTTTTAAATGATTTATTTTAATACTTAAAAACATATTTGTTCTATAAAAAAATGTTTCATAAAATTTTAAATTATTCTTATATCATGATGATGCCTTAAAAGTAATGATTTTGTAAAAAATAATATTTTTCACTTTTCACTTAAAAATCAATCATTTCAAAAAGATTCTAAAAAATCACCCTAAGAAAAAATTTACATGTTGAACTCAGAAATAATGTTAATTTCATAAAATTAAATTTTTAAAATTCATAAATTTATATTTTAAATGAAAATAGAAAATATAAATAAAACAGATCTTATATCAAAAAGGCCATCTTAACTTTAAGTGTTCTTAATCTTATTTCATATGATTTACTAATTAAATTAATGCTAATATATTATTTTATAAATTGAAACATTACATATTATCATAAAAATATTTTAAAATTTATAAATTTAATTTATTAGGATAAAATACACAACACTTTTAAAAAAATAGTTCATTGATAAATTCCCCCTTTTAATATTAAAACATAATAATTTTTTATCCACCAAATATAAGAATTGTTAATTTTTTACTATATTTTTATTTTATAGAGGTTTTATTCTTATTATATTTTTCTTAATAATTTTAATATAATATGTCTTTGATTATTTTAGTTCAATGTTGCATGTGAAACAATCTATTTAACATAGTATTTATTTAATGGAAAATTATATATTTAAATCTTGTGGTGTTATATTCCTCCTCCCCCATAAATAAATTACATAAACACAATTTTAATTTATGATTATAAAAAATAAAATATCTTTTCATAAGTGTAATCTCAGATATATATTTTATCATGATTAGAAATTTCAAAGTTACTACTAGGAAACTTATTATTTCTTAATTAAATTTAAGTATGTGCCATTGTAAGACTCATACTATGTTCCCAAAAGCATACATTGATATTTGAGGGATATTTTCCACATAATACTCTCTAAATATATCTTAATATTTCTTGAGTTTGAGGAATTATTTTACCATTAAGAGAGAATATGAGAAAATATACTTACTTGATTTCTTTCTATCATATAGGCATAATTTCATCCTTTGGTTGTGCTTCGATTAGTTTTCCACATATACTTCACCACATATTCTAAATGATAAATAACTATGATTAAATTTTCATTCAAAAAAATGAAAATATTCTTTTAATATATCATATGAATCACAAAATAATGAAAAGTTATTTCACCTATCTCTATTCATTTACTACAACCAAAATAGTTAATAAATATGAATAAAAATTCATGTGAAGAATTAATACATTATTCATAAAAAAATAAAAAATAATACTCAATTATCAACTAAAATCATTCTAAAAACTCTTAAAAATATGCTTCACCATGTTTAAACACCTAAATTATTATAAATATTTGATCTCATTTTTTCTAAAATCAACTTAACTTTTATCTCTGAAATTATTAAACCTCGATAATCATTATAAAATATTCCTTACTATATTCTAAACCTAAAAATCATGGAAACCTATGTTTCCAAAATTTAACTTATCCTTTATCCCAAAAAAAATTAATCAATCAAAAAATCACATATTATTCAATATATACCTAAACCATACATACTTTAAAAAGATATTAATATTTTCCTAAAATAACCTAAATTTAATTGACATTAAATTACTCTTTAATCCTTAAGTTTATCCATAATTCTCAACTTATATTCCAAAAAATAAATTATCACATTTTCCCAATTAACTTTAATAAAATCACACACCAAATCAAATGGTAATTTATACCTAAATCATTTATTCTTCTTAAAACCCAATAAATATTTCTCAAAATATCATTAGTCTCTTTAAAATATAATCACATAAGAACTCAAGAGGGGTATATATGAATTTAAACTTATGATCAACCTTAAACTTATCAAACCATGATGTTATTTTCAACTCTTAAATTATCCTCATCTGATAACTTCCTAAACTCTAAAGTTATTTTAAACCTACTATGATACCAACTAAGAAGCCTCAAACTCATACACCTAAATATAGTGCTAAAAACATATTCGTTACATACTGGATTTGATACGAACTACATCAATAAAAATTTAAGAATACATAATTAAAATATAAAAAAATGATTCACTTATGCACCCAATACCTTTAAGGTTTGGAGTTTTAGAGAGTTAGGAAAAACCTTTAACTAACAAAACTCATATCTTTCTCACCCAAATGGGCATAATTCTCATTATACAAAGAATTTATCATTTCACATTAGTATTTAACATATCCCACAAAATTATTCACAAAATATACCATTTAGACGTATATTACATAAAATAATTCTTTAAAAACTTGTGGAAATGAAAATATAAGAAAGGGAGAGATCAAACTCTTAGTAAGGGTAAACATAGGTATTAACAGTTGAATATCATAAGTGAGAATAAGGGTATGAGAACATAATCAAAGTCCATACCCAATAAAATATTGATCATAAACCATGAGTTATGGAATAAAGCTTTGGAATAATATAGACATGATTCATAAGGAAATCATCAACAATGATCCATAGGATCATAATATAGGAATAATAATATGACATAAGAGTGTGGAAAAATATAAATATATAAATCATAACAGTGTGAACAAAGCTACTTTTAATCATGTTCATGAACTATCTTGTGAACATAGCTTATCACAATCATGAACACACATTATTTTGTGAACATATCTAATCACAATCATGTTGAACCATCATCTTGGGAATATATCTAATTCCAATCATGTCCATGCATCATATTGTGAACATATCTAATCGGAATCATGTCCATGCATCATCTTTTGAACATAACTAATTAGAATCATGAAACCACATCATCTAATGATATTAAAAGATAAAACCAATGAAATATAGGTCTATAATTTACCCTCCCATCATATAATAAACCATACATATGTATACCACATAAACATAAGAGTTTTTAGAATTCCTTCATAGATTAATTAACTAGTAGGAAAGAAATGGGTTTCGTTAAAACTACCTTAAAACATCATCATAAGAAATAAAAATAATGAATATGGATGGTATAATTAGATATTATCCCCAATGTATCATGTAAATAATTAAAGGATATTGAAATAGATAAAAAATACTTTTATAAAATCATTAAAGATATGCTTTGTAAAACAAAAAGAAATACCCTTTTTCTTTTGGTAACTTTTAAAAACTAAAACTTCACAATATAATAGTTATTGGATTTTCTTTGAAAAACCATGGAAAATTTTAAAGAAATATTTATAATAAATTATATTCATGGAAATGAGAAATTTTCTTCAAGATCTAAATGTTAAAAAACATTCTTTTCACACATTTATCAAGAAATTCAAAAATAGACTATATAAAAAATGTTAAAAATATTAATTTTTAAACCATTATAAATAAAATAAAATATAGTTTAAAATTAAAAAATAATAATTGAATTATGGTGAAGAAAATTATTGAAACAAAATAAAAAATATATAGATATGGAAGATAAATAGTTAGGTAAATTACTTTATAACTTTTAAAATAATGATTTAAAATAAACCCCTTATGGTTTTTAAAATCAAAACCCCATTAAAATAAATAACTTGATAAGGAACTTAAAATACCATGAGTATAAAGAGATTCATGATATAAAATACCAAATAGGAAGTATTTACATCATATAAATTAATATCGGTATGTCATTCAAAACATGTCATAAAGAAGAAAAATTGAGACGATAAACTCTTATGAAGATCATAACATTTGAAGTAAGAATTGATCAATGAAGTGATTATGTAAAAAAATATGTATAAAAAATTTTAAATAAAACATAATAATATTTCATAATACACATAATCTTGGACTAACATATTCAATGGAGGAGTGATATAACCCAATGAAAGGAAATTGAGTTAAGAATCTTATTGGATTATACTTCTACTTAGTTGGAAACACTATAAACTCCTATATAATAAAATTATATTTATTATAAATATATAATACCCATTTTTATATTTATATTTATAGATAAAATTCACTTATAATTTATTATTACCCATTTAGTAATAATTATTTGTTAAAATTAATATTTTTGTGTTAACTATTTAGTATTCTATGCATGTTCTGGTTTAAATATTCTGATTCTTACACTTTGGTTATTATTTCATAATTTATATAATGTTCATTAATTTTTATAATATTTTTTTGATATATTTTTTGAGTCCCATGGTAATTTCATGGAACTTATGGTGATGATTTGATTGGAAATCTTAGAAATATTATTTTTTAGAAATTTTGATTCCATTAAAAGAATTGATTTTATTGGTATATAAAAATATGTATATAATCATTAAATAACCTTGATTATTTTATAAATATCATACTTATACATTAAATACAATTTTATAACTAGCCATGTCAGGTAGTGATAGAAAAATAAATATGTCATTTGTGGAGTCTCTGGTCTACACGTACACGTGGGTAATGTTTTCATTTTATAATTAATGGGAGAGAAGGAAGGTAGATAATTTTTTATTCTAAAATAATCATAATTATTTCATAAGTATGATATTTATTCATTAATTATGAATTTTATAATTGACCATGTAAGTAAGTGATGAAAAATATAATATGTCGTTTGAGGAGGTGGTTGTCTGCACGTGGGCATGAGCAATGTTTTCATTTTCCAATTAATGGAATGGATGTAGATGTGGAGGAGAGATGCCATAAATCCATATTTATATATGATATATTTATGGGATATATTTTGACTTGGATGAAAATTATTATTTTCATTCATTGGGTATATTATTTTGTGTTTTCTAGACACCCAAACCATTTCACCCACGTAAGTTATCATTAAATGAAATCATTTCATATTTATATGAAATGTATAGGGAGTAAATTCATATGATTCATGAACCATGGATGGAATTTATACATGAATTTTAATTCATGATTTAATGTGTATAGAACCTACCTAGGAACCTAAATATCTCTTTCATATTCCTCCTTTTCATATAGAGATACGAGAATGTTGTGGAGAAAAGTTTAATCCCATCAAAACATTAGATGATTCAGTTTAGCCCATAGATACCTATGGGGGTGGGAAGATTTTGTTTTCCACTTTAGTGGTATCTCTCAAAAACATGTTATAAAGTTAAAAGATGATGTAGTGCCTCCTTCAATGTAAGTAACACATGTTTTATAGTATTATTTATTTTTAGTATTTTAGGTAGTTTTCATATACCATGCATGATAGATCCTTAAATTTTACTTTTAATTTCATTAATTATGTATAATAAATATTATTAGATTCATAAAAAACCTAATATTGGTATCAAAGTTAACACATGATTTATATTTATGAAATATATCATTGAAATGAAGAAGAATAACAAAACATAGTTGTTTTGTGTTTCTGGAAATTCGATTTCATAAAAGGGTTTTCCATTATGTAGTTGGGCTACATAAATGTAACCAACACCTTACCCTTACATATTTTAATTTTGTAAGGGTAACTAAGTAATTACCCTTACACAAAGTGAGTTTTGTATGGGTCATCACAAATCACCCTTACACAAAAATTAGAGTTGTGTAAGGGTAGTTGAATTTTTAAAAGGGTTATGTAAAGGTAACTGTCCGTTTACACTTACGAGATACCCTTACGGGAAATTTATGTATAAGGGTAACCTATTTGTTACCTTTATAAAAGTATTTTTAGTGAGGTATTACCCTTACATAGTGATTAAAAAAGGCTACATAAAGGTAAATAAGACCTACCCATACTTAAAATGTTCATATTAAAGTAATATCATTTGTACCCTTATATATAATGTTCTATGTAAAGGTAATATTTGAATTAGCTTTACACAGTGTGTTATAATTAAGTTGTGTGAAGTTAAGTAGTGACTTTCCTTCATGCAGGGGCTTTCAGATGGCTTGTGTAAGGGTATAAGGCTTTACCCTTATGCATGAATACCCCTATGTGTAAGGGTGATCAAAATTATTTTAAAATTATTAAAAAATGTTTTTAACATTTAAAATGATTTATATGGTTTATTAAATGTTTATAAATCATGATAAAAGGTATTTTTAGCTATTTTAATTTATAAAAGGTTTATAGATTGATTAATTATAAATTTCTTTTAATTAAATGTATGTTTATGAAACATTTTTTCCAAATATTAAATGTTAATATTTTAAATACCTTTTTCTAAATTATATGGAATAACATATGATCTAGAAATAAAATTATTAATTTATAAATCATAAGTGATAATTTATAAAGTTTTATAAAAAATATTAAATAAGGTCAGAATATAAAGTGTTTATATTTAAATTATTAATTATTCATAATTAATTATTTTGAATTGTTCAAAATAAGAGGTGGCCTTATTTGGATATTATTTAATCCACATCAAAAGTGTTTTGATGATTGATATGATAAATTATTAAATAATAATTAAGTATATGATATTTATATTATGTAAAATGTTTAAATAATATAAATTGAACTATAAATTGTTTATAATTCATATAATATCATATCTTTAAAATGTAAATTCCATATAATGATTAGTATGAAAGAGTTCATATTGGAATGGATATAAAATGTTTATGTTCAAAATTATGGAATTTCCAAAATGTTAAAGTTGAAATTATAAAAAGGTTTTATAGTTTGTTTTTATTTATGAATTGTTCATAAATAGTTATATCATGCTTAAATATTTGAGTTTTTCATCTATTTAAAAGTTTATTTCCTAATATATTCATGTTTAGTAAATTATTTAATAAATTTTAGTATTGTGCATGTTTTAGTTTAATTATTAAAATGCTTCTAGATAGATCTTTTCATTACATTCTAGGAATGTCTCGACAATGAATTTATTTTTTCATCCACCCTGTCCTTAGTTTGTAACTACAGTTATGAACTTGAATTTAGTTGTTGAATATAGTTTTTCCACTAGTGAAAAAACACTATTTAACATCATTTTTTTCAATTTTAACATTAGTTTTCAACCGACGTATATAAAGGTGATGTTAAAAACAAGGTTTTGGGCATCAGTTTTTTAAAAACCACACCAAAAATGTGAATCATCTTATTTTTCGGTGTCAGTTTCTGTAAGAAACTAATGCCAAAAACCATGAAATTTTTTTTAAATGATTAGGAATCAGTTTTTATAAAAAACAACACCAAAAGTTAAAAAAATGTATAAATTTTTTAATATTACACCCCCTAGAAAATAATAATCCCTTTAATAGAAAAATAGTATACAACCATCAAACAACATGTATCATTGACTAAAAATATATAAAAATATAAATACCTTTAACAAGTTAATCAAAAAATTATCTATGCATTTGTATTATAAAGTATAATTAAAAAACACAAACCAGAAATTTACAACATGATCATTGTTGGTTATTTTTGAATCATTTGTTTAATAAGTTTATAAACCTATTATAACAAAAGAATTCATTTTTGAACACTTATTATTAGGAAAATTTAATACTAATCAAAAACATTAGAATATAGATACCTTAAATAGTAGTCATACCAAAAAAATAGTTCACTAGAAAAGATCAAAGATGGTTAAGTTCATATTTCATGTACGAATCGACATCACTAAACATACAAAATAACATTGAATGATATAATATTAAAAAAATTATACTATGACAGAAAATATAAAATAATTAATATGACTAACATTATCATATTCAGTCGTTAACCCAATTGTGATTATCTCATACATGAATCATAGAACTTAATAACCACATTCGACATTTCCTTATTGATGATGAAACTACAGTTAAAAAAACATTAACTTAATAATAAAAACCAATATACATATATATATCCAAAAATAAAAATAATATCTAATATAAAAAGTAATTACCTTTACTTTCACATATTTGATTACATTTGGATTTGTTATTGACAAGTGATATTTGTTAAAAAAAATAAATGACCTGAATTTTCATATATATCAACTAATAATACATATATAAACAATAATAATTAAACATAATGAGCTTATAAAAAACAAAAAAACTTACTTGTCTAATAAGGTGGAAAAAAATTTACGAACATCGCTTGATAAAGAGAAAAGCCTATATAATGTGTATTCACTTGGGTAGAATACACCTAACATCCAATGCACTCTAAAATACAAGAAGTTCACATTTAATGACATTATAATGAACATTATTTCATAATTATGTTTTTGTTCTTACCCATCAAAAAATGGAAAAACCAACACCCAATATCCATCATTAATAACCTCTCACATATATATGCCACTCTATTTCCATTTGAAACATATTTCATGTTTGTTAAAATGAATTCTGGATCTACAGAACCATAAAATCATGTGGTTTTATTTTGAACAAGTATCGTGTGTCGATACCTAATTAAAAAACTAATATACTTATTCAATTTAAACCGTATTTAATTAAAAAATAAAAAATGAAACGTCAATATACTTACATGGAAAAAAAATGCAACATAGTCACGTTGAGATATTCAAAATTAATTGTATCCATGATATCTAATCTGAATATTCTCAATGGATAGTCTCTTCCACTTATATCGGACGTCCTCTGAAACTCATAGATATTATCCAAGGAATAAGAAACATAAGATAATATTTATATCCCATCATAAATATATAAAGTGTCTACAATTGTTTGTTCCTGCACCATTCGTTTCCTTTGTTCCATTTCTTTGGATTTGAGATACTCCTATATAAGTTAAATGTAAGAAAACATTATAAGTAATTTTAAATTAGATGTAATTAATATTTAAAAAAATCATAGCTCGTATGAAATATAAAAAATAATTCTAGATGGACAAAGTAAAAAATGATTCATACAATCCACAACTATGGTAACCTCCAATATAGGGAATGGTAGTAGAGAAATAGGATCAATAATATCATATATCGATACTCTAACCTAATCCATCTAAGTAGGCTAGTGATGTATAGAATCCCCCAAAAAATCATGACTCCAAACACTACAATATGTATATTAGGATCTCTTGTATACAACTCATAGTTTAAGGTTGGGTCTGAGCTCATAGGTGGAGGATCTAAGTAGGCAGGTTGGGTAGCCTAGGCGGGATGGGAAGGCTGTGTAGATTATGACTGTCTTGTCAATTGTTCTAACATAGTATGTTGCACAGCTGCTTGAATTTGATCACCCATGGACTATTTCATGTATTTCAGATGAGCTTTTAAGGATTCAATTTTTAGGTCTCTTGATTGTTTACTTTGATGACCAAAAACTTTCTGAATACTATCACCCACATCATATCCTATTATATGTTTGGGGAGTTATAGATTTCCTAAAGTAGTGGCTAGGATGTCCATACTACCCTTAGGGATAGAAGATCCTTATGTCCACTTCTCCTGAAATTCATCCTGAAATGAAAAATTGAAAAAGGTATATTATTGTTGTTAATTTATAAATTAAAAAAACATGAAAAATAATAAGTATTTACTTACAATTATTTTATATACTTTCTTATCTTTCTATGTAAGATACTTTTAATTTTTTATTCTTCTTGCTCTTTTCCATTTCTCATGGTGGGTGGGTGGAGATGGACAACTTAATTAGACCTCATCAGAAGCACTAGAAGACTGAGCTCTTAATGCTTCAAACATTTCCACAATCATTTTTTTCTTCAATAAATGATACCCTCCACAGGATAAACTATGAGGGTATACATTCTTCAACTGGATGTCTTGATGGGAATTCCTGGAAGTCTATTATATAAAAAATAAACTAATAATTAATTAGGTACATATATAGGAAATTTTACAATATAATATAATATAATTATCATACTTGAAATGTTTCATCAGTCGGATGGAAATAAATTTATTCCATGTATATTCATCTAAAAACTCATACTTAAGGAATGGGTTTTCATTTTATTTTGTTCCAAACACATAATTTTTTGTCAAATTTGTTTTTAAATCCCTTCATCAAACTACCACTAAAGTAATACATCTTTTCTTAACATTTTTTTCGTCAAAATTGATTGTCAACTATAATTTCACAACATAAATATTAGTCATTTAAAATATATCATATTCAAAAAGTGATATAAAATAAATCAATTGAGATATTTTACCTTTACGGCCTCCCAAAGATGATCTATCTCTATCTTGTTGATAGACTTCCAATCAGGGTATAAAATGCCAATCCTAAAATGGATTTGTGTGCCAATGTAGCTGATAAACTACATTGCATTTGGGCTAGTTGTATTATTATTATCATAAAAAATAATATGTAATCGCTTGTCTCCATGATAAAGTGAGAGTTTTGGTAAGTGTTTAATGGAACGTTTACCAACTTGAGAATTCTATTTCCAAAAACTAACAAGAGAATACTCCACTGCGGAAGTCTTATCAATAGACCTACAATTATTTTTTGTTAATTAAATGTTTTATTTCATTATATATTACTGGATATTTAATAATATGAAAAAATAAAAGTACCTCGGTATATACTCCTCTATCTATGTATCTGTATCTATCATTGAAACAGGAAAATGTAATGAAATTATTATGTACCTGAATATTATTAGATAAGACGGTAATTAGAAAATAGGAAAAAACTATTAGTAAAAAAAAAGTTGCACGCATTTGTAAGTTTTAAAAAAAATAATGATTTTATAATTCTTAACCTAAAAAATATGCAAGGTGACCTATTAAATATAAACATTACTTCTAAAAATATATAAACATTTAAGAATTAAAATATTAAAGTTTGAAAAGGTGTTATCATATGCGTAAATTAAACCAAAATACAATAATGTACATCAGGTATTTCAATGAAAAATGTTAAACCATAACCCTAGAATATCAAAATTTAACACAAAAAATAAAATATATATAATTAAATATCTAATAGTTATTAAATAATACAATTTTTACACATGTAAATTTCAAAAAATAAATATAATGTAAATAATTACTAGATTAATTAGGATAGTAATTTAGTGTTTTCTCATATCCCTTCAATGTGATCATTTCATATTGTATGCAATATGTCTGTGTTATAGTCATTGTTATCTAGAAATCATTTAATAGATGAAGAAGCCTCATATAAATCAATAACATCATTATCATGTTCATCATCTAAATGGATTCCTTTATCTTTCAAAACCATAGACCACCGGTAATTCGATTGATCAATGACATAAAATGTTTTCTTTTCATGTGTGGCCTTAATAAATGGTTCCTCATTACAACTAAATATTTTCAAATCAACCTATTTAAACCAATATTCATCATATTTCACACCACTATTACATGCCACCCAATTACACTTAAACATAGTGACTCAAAATTTAATACAATTAATTTCCCATATGTCTTCAATAACTCCAAAATATGGGTTGGATGTATAAATTGAGTTTTTATCTTTTTCAATTGAAAAATGAAGTGCTTCAGTGATGACCATTACACCACTATTTTGAATGGTACTCTTTTCATCTAGATTATTTTTCTAAAATTTTTACCCATTAATATCAAAACTAAACCATGTGATCACATTAAGAGATGGACCCCCTGCCAACCATTTTAATGTTTCTGATGAAGATATATTTGTGATTAATTTCACTTAACAATGCATCCAGATATGTTTTTATATGTAGGAAATTCGTTTATAGTGAACATTATTATAGCACAAAAAAGAAAATACTCTTTCTTTTATGCATCAAAAACTTTAACACATATCTCCTATAGCAATTTCAAATCATCAATAAATGATGAAAGATACACATCAATATCATTTACTGGTTGTTTTGGTCCTGAAATCATCAAGTTCATCATAACATATTTTTTCTTCATACATATATGTGGGGACAAGTTGTAAAGTACCAAAAAAATAGTCCAGGAACTATGTTGGATACTTAGCCTCTGATATGGATTAATTCTATCAGTACACAATCCCATTCTGATATTTCTAACATCACTTCAAAAATCACCAAATTTTTTATAAAATTCCTTCCAATATGGTGAATTAGAAGGGTGATATATGTTACCATCAGATATGCACTCATCTAAATGTAATTTTAACCTTTTTCCATCTATTGAATTTGTAAGTAGACACTTCAAATGAGGAATTATTGGAAGGTACAAAATTTCTTTAGCAGGAGATTTGTTTCTGGTACCTAATAATGAATCACAGTTGAATTATCAGAATTGTATGAAGGAATTATTGGATGATATCATTAGAAAGTAAAAAATTTATTTTTCATGAGGTTAGAGGCTAGTACCAGAGAATGAATCTGAGTTGAATTTTTCATCTATCTTATATATTGATGTCCCACATGTAGGATAGCTTGATAAATATTCATATTATTTCTTATACAATTCAAAATAATTGGGGAAATCATGTATCTTTTTGTACTCTAATCCCATTAGGCATAATATTTTCTTCACCTCATAATTATAATATGGAATCACATTGCCTTCTGGAAGTAGCTCTTTTAAAATATCAAGTAAGTTTGAGAAACTTTTATCACTCCACCCATTTCTTTCTTTCAAGTTAACTAATATCAAAATTGATAATAACACTATATATTTACTGCAACTAGGGAATAATGGTTTCTCAAAATTTCCATAAAATCATTCTATAGTTGCTGTTTTTCTATGGTTTCATCACCTAAATCATGAATTAATTCTTCATTATGATCCTCTACCTCATTATGATTATTGTCATCAAATTTAGATATTGAATTTTTAGTTATTTCACTATGCTAGATCCTATTTGTATAATTAAGGATAAAACCATAACAAATGATATGATCTGTAGCATCCAACCACATCATATTGGATTGAGAGGGTGGATGAATGATACTAGGCATTAAGAAAAGTTCCCAAGGCTCCAAAGGCTGGAAATAAATTCCAAGGGATTTAATAATCATTGGGGAATGATTTTCCCTTAAGATAGATCAACAAACCAAATAATACATTCTCAACAAAACTACATGATTCATGTAAACAAATCAACCCAACCAATAAATTACCAAAGGACAAACAAACTATTCCATAACAATTCCCAAATTCAAAACAACCAAACCAAATATTAGAGTACCAAATGGAAGACTACACAATAAGACCCCCAAGAACTAGGATACCATCCATAACTCTAAACCAAGCTCCATGATCTAAGCACCACAGCATCACCAAATCATCACAACGAACCTCTAGAAAAATGAGATGCTTTACTCTTACCTGTGTCTCGGAATACAACGTCTGAAAAAGCACCAAAGTTCAAAAGTATGGGTGGGTAATAATACTCAGTAGGATTTCCCCAAATGGAATCCCTACACATTCCACTAGGATGAAATCGTCAGCACATTTATACAAAATAATTTATATAAAACATTAAATAGTGAAACCATTACCACAAGACAACACACCCTTACCAAGCCATGTCAAACAAGGGAAAACCAAACAACCATGTCATAATACATTTCACCATTTCACATTATCCAAAAAACTTCCATCTTGCAAAGAAATAGACAACAAGGTGACCAAAATGGTGGAACTTTTGTCCAACTCTTTCACTACATTTCCAACTAGTAGTGCTTCCCGACCAATGTCCATAATAGTGTCTATTTAGTCCACTATCCATCACATTTTATAGTGAGAATTCCCACCCACTTCCAAACAATCATCACAAGTCATAACACTAAATCATCCAACAATCATAAACCACCAAGGCCACACAATAAGCATACAACCATTTCCAACACATGCCAATTCACTTCAATAAATCACCTATTTATTGAAACACCCATTTACCATTTTCCATGCCACATTCTATTCCAATAAAACCACATTTTATTGAAAACTATTTTCAAAAACAATTTTCATAATCCAAACCAAGAAACCAAATTTAAAATCTACATTTTAAAATCACACAACAAAACCCCTCTTTCACCAATATCCCATTTCTCCCAAAAATCCACAAATCTTTACCCAAAGGGTTTACACCAAGATTTCGCACATCATATTCACAATTAATTTCAGGGAAAAAATTTAATTACAACCAAAACCACAAGTTTTAACCAAGTGGAGTTGAGAGATAAGTCACCTACCTTTAGGGTTCCGGTGAAATCAACCCACAAGAAACTGTACAACAAATCCAGTGAACACACCACCGAAATCGCTTAATATCCTATTCAATATAATAAAAAGGCCCTAAAATCATCACTTTAGGCTAGAAAAACCATAGATCTACATGAAAAGGATGTAGATATAGAAAACCAATAAAGGTATAAGATTGGATCTAGAGAAAAACCAAGAATAAATCAAGACGAGAGACTTACCTGGGAGAAACCACCTTGAAACCCCTTTAAATCACTTCCAAAATGAGTGGGAGATCCCCTCCAACCATTGAGAACCAAAAATACCAAGTGAGGCTTGAGTAAGAGAGAGTTTGGAGTGAAATAGGTCAAGTCCGAGTGAACCCAGATTTAAAAATACCTTCTTTAAGTGGTCACACGGTTAGACCACGTAGTTTGGAAAATCGTGTGCTAACCATATGCATGCCACTACCTCAAGAGGAGGGTTCTTTCATGGTTTTCTCACATGGTTTGGAAAACCATGAACAGGTCGTGTAAAGCCCACTATCCCCCCTACATGGTTACCTAGAGAACCTGCACGGTTTTCACTAACCATGCTCAAACTGTGTGCCCTTATAAAATCCTCTAAACTTATTCAAAACCATTCCAAACTCTCCCAACCTCTTACCAACTCATCCCAGGAACTTCAAACACATAAAAAGGCATAAATAATGGCTACATACCTCAAAATGGGGGTGCTACATTCTCCCCACCATTAGAATTTCCTACCTCAGAAAGTAGAGAACCATTACTTTTCTGAAAGAGCTTGGGCCATTGCTCAACCATCTCTTTCTACCTCTCCCAAGTCTCCTATTGAATCTGACCATGCTACCACAAAACATGAACTAAACTGATTCTTTTACCAGGAAAGACTTTCTCTTACCTGTCTATAATACACACTAACACGTGCACCAAAGAAGCATCTGTTTATAACTCAACATGATCCCAAAAAATCATATGGTCATGATTTGGATAATACTTTTTCAAATATGACACCTGAAACACATTGTTCACCGCACTAAACTGTGCTGGAAAATCCAACTGATAATCCAACTCTCTAATCTGCTCAAGTATCTTGAAAGGCCCAATATACCTTGGAGATAACTTACCCTTATTTGCAAACTGATGATGTCCCAACCTAGTAGATATCTTCAAAAACACATGATTACCCACCTCGAATGACAAAGGTCATCAACGATGGTCCTCATATGATTTATGATGAATTTGAGCTGTCTTTATCCTCTTTCTGATCAACTTGATCTTCTCCGTAGTCTCTTGGACAAGGCTCGGTCTGATCATCGAAGTCTCACCCATTTCCACCCAACATAGTGGATAACGACACAGATGCCCATACAATGCCTCAAATGGATCCATATGTATTAAATCCATATAACTGTTATTATAGGAAAACTCCACCAATAGTAATTGCTCCTCCCACGAACCACCAAAATCATTCACATAAGCCCTTAGAATATCCTCTAAGGTTTGTATCTTCTTCTCATATTGACCATCTGTCTGAGGATGATACGTCGTGCTCATCGTCAACTTTGTCCCAAGCGATTTCTATAAGGATTTCTAAAAATGTGATGTGAACCTTGGATCTCTATCTGATACAATAAAAACTGGAATGGCATGCCTCTTTACCACTTCCCAAATATAGATTTTGTATAGGTCCTCCACCATATGAGATTCATGAATCGTGATGAGATGGGATGACTTTGTGAGATGATCCACAATCACCCATATGGCATCGTGCTTCCCTACTGTTCTTGGGAGACCTTTCACAAAATCCATCGCTATTTACTCCCACTTTCAAATTGGAATAGGCAAAGATTGAAACATTCATGTTGGCCGCTGATGCTCTAACTTGACTTGCTGACAAGTCAATAATCTAGAGACAAATTGGGCCACATCCCTTTTCATACCATCCCACCAAAACTATGATTTCAATTCCTTATACATCTTCTAAATTATAGGATATACAGCTTACCTGGAATGATGATAATCTCTGATAAGTTCCTTCTAACAAGCCACCAGTACCACCATCTGATTCCTAAAACACAAAACTGAATTTACATTTAGTTCTCATCCATCAATGGTCTCCCCACTATTGAGTTTATACCTCATCTCCATACATTCAGAATTAGATGTTTGTGCCTCTTTAACTAATACAACCAAGTCACGAACCAATGAAAATGGAAATAAGACCTCTCTAACACTCTGGTCCTAACATTCCAACCACATGTCGGCTATGACCGACATCAACTGCCTCTGATCCGATGCATGTTTCACCCCTTGAGCATATTATTTTATACTAAATGCATCTTCCACCTAATTTCCCTTACTTGGTGTGTACATTAATTCAAAATCAAACATGTGGATGTATTGCATCCATATCCTTTGCCTCAAGTTCAAATCTCTTTGTGAAAAAACATGCTTTAAACTCTTTTGATCGGTAAAGACCATGAATTTCTCACCTAAGAGATAATGACACTACATTTTCAAGGCATGAACCACTACCGCCAGTCTAAATCATGTGTTGGGTAGTTCATATCATTCAAACTCAACTTCTGTGATCCATATGCAACCACATGATCTCCTTGCATGAGAACACACCCCAACCCTGATCCTGGTGTATCACAATACACCATGTACCCTTTCCCTAGTTATGGAAAAACCAAGATTTGTGTTGATTTAAGGTGACCCTTTAGCTCTTAAAATCATTTATGACACTGCTCATCCCATTGAAATGGGATATTCATCCTCATCAAAGCTGTCATTGGTGAGGCCAAACGTGAGAAATCACAAAAAAAACCCAATAACAGATAGTTAGACCAAGGAATATCCGTACTTCAAAAACATTCCTTGGCAGTTGACATGATATAACAGCCTCTATATTTTCTGAATCAACAAAGACACCTCTCTCAAAAATAACATGGCCAAGGAAATGAATCTCCTGCATCCAAAAGTCAAACATTGACAATTTTTCATACAACTAATGACCCCTCAAGATCCCCAACACTATCACTAAGTGATTCTCATACTCTAACCTTGTCCCCGAGTACACTAGTATATCATCAACAAATACCACCACAAAAGAATCCAGATATCTCTGAAATATCTGATTCATCAATGCCATGAACACCGTTGGTGCATTCGTTAGACCAAAGGGCATAACCACATACTCATAATGGCCATATCTACTTCTGAAAGCTGTTTAGGGGATATCTTCCTTCCATACCCTCAATTGATGATATCCTAATGTCAAGTCAATCTTGGAGAACCACTGATCCCCCCTCAACTAGTCAAACAAATTATCAATGCATGGAAGTGGATATCGGTTCTTTATCGTAACCTGATTAAGTCTACGATAATCAACATAGAGTCACAGAGTTCCATTCGCCTTTTTAACAAAAAAAATTAGTGCTACCCACAGAGATATTCTAGGATAGATGAACCCTTTGTTTTCTAGCTCCTCTAACTACACCTTTAATTCCTGAAATTCTGCTGGTGCCATTTGGTAAGATGAAAGTTAGATAGAACTAGTCCCTCGAAGGATATCAATCATAAACTCCACTTCTCTCATGGGTGGAAACCCTGATAATTCTTTGATAAATACATCCATAAACTGATCAAAAACTGCTGGAAAAACTCTTTGCTCAACTGCCACCACTGATGAAAACGACAATGTCGCTAACTGATACGAGATCGTGCCAAGATATAGTTCCAAAAAATATGTTGCACCCAACTTTTCCATATTCTCCCCTCTAAAGAGATATTCAATGACATACTCTATTGTAAAACTAACTATTCATGTATAGAAATCGATGTGGGAATTAAACATTGCCAACCAATCCATTACCAGGATTATATCATAAGCATCCATCTCAAGCACTAAGAAATTCCACATCAATTCAATGTCATCCACAACTAAGCAGCATGCTCTAAAGAGGAAAGCTCAACACTCTCTTTGACCTAGAGGAGTTTATAGTTTCAAAACAGACGGAATCATTTCCATATATAATCCCAACAAACTAACGGCATGGGAATCAATAAAAGAATGTGAAGCACCCATATCAAATAAATCTTACATCAAAGTGGAATTTTAAAGAAATGTACCTCGCACCATGGATGGTCCTGAATGATCATCCATCACCACCTATTCAGCTCCAAACAACTACTTTCTTGCCACTCTCTTCTCTTTATTACCACATTGAGGTGTCATGGTATTGACAGAATCACCATGGACAACTATACTCTACTATCAAGGGGTATGCTGCTGCCCTTGTCCCGTTAAGGCATAAGACCCCTACGACCCCTGAGGAGTGTCACAGACACCCGAACTCAGAGCATTCCAACAATATCATTGGAGATTTCCCATCTTCTTACAGTTATTCCATTATCGAGGTTGTGTTGTAAAATTACACTTGATGTGCCCTATAGAGCCACACTGAAAACATCTCGTCTTACTCTGAGGCTTCATATGAATATTCACTAATTCCCTCATTGAATTCTGAGCTGTACTCCCACCCTAGAAATAAGTGCCCCTCTTCCGCTTGAACCCAGCATTCAAGTGCCCACTATTCCCCATGGGTACCAACATACTTTCCCCACCAGTAGCCCCCAAAATATCCCTCTCATCCACCATATCTCTATTCGCCATTTTCATGTAATCATTTATACACAACACTATTATCTTGGAACGAATTTACTTCCTCAATTCAGGTTTAAAAGTTTATGCCTTCAACGATATACTACCCACCACCTTGAGTGAAAACCGCACTAAGTTCATAAACTTAGATGCATATTCTATTATCACCATGTTCCCTTGCTTCAAAATGAATAAATCTATTTTATACTGAATTCTGAATGCATGAGGGTGGAATTTTTTATTAAACAACACCTAAAAACCCTCCCATGTCACACCTTAGTCCATCCCAGCTTGGACCACCATCTCCCACCACTGAAGGGAAAGATCTTCCAACATATATGTGGAAAAATTCACTTTCAACTCTTCCAATGTTCCCAAGAAGTCAAATATCCTATTCATTTTGTTCATCCACGCTTATTCCCTTTCTGGCTCTGAATCACCCCTAAACATGGGTGTATTCTACCTTTGAAATCACACTGTGTGATCCACATGATTCGGTTCATCCAATTTATTCTCACTTTCCACAGCTTGGAAATCTTTCACTATACTCTACACTAGCTACTGGTTCACCTGAGGCTCAGGTGCAACCACATTTTTAGCAGCTTCCTCTAGTTGGTCTCTACAACGCCTACCTGGTGTTATTTCTATTAATATAAAAACAACCATAAGTCCCATTCCATTACAAGAAATGGTATAACATTTTAAAATTAAATTACATAACAACTATCATAACTAGGCTTTCCACAAGTTCACATTTCCCATGTTGCACTATTCTGAAAAATCCACCATGTTTTGAAAATCGACCCATTTTTAAAATACCACAAGTTTCCATGTTTTAAATTCTTCCATTTTAAAACCCAATTCATATTTTTAAAATCCACAGATTCATATCACCCCATAAATCATTATACCCCAATGAAATATTAATCCTATTGGGAATTAATTTTTACCATGCGTGTCAAGCTCATCTCATTGGCTATACCCACGACAATGATATTTTCAATTCCTATAAGTGTCGCCAAACACTTATATACCCAAATCCCTGGTAACTTGAATTTCAGCATAAAAGGATTAGTTTCATTATTTTATGCTGTACATTTCAGGTTCCAACAGTCCTATGTCTTGATACCACCCCGACTCAAGAAATAGTCCAAGAACGAATTTCAACACCAAGACCAATGATCAATGCCAAATGACTGAACAACTGCTCTCACTTGAAATCCAAGGACCAAAAAAACTGATGCTTCTTGTAACATCTCGCCCCATCCCATTTGCTTGAGAGGGAGGAGGAATGCTACGAGGCCTTAAGTGATGTTCCCAATGCGCCAAAGGATGATAATAAATTCCAAGGGCTTCAAGAATCATTGGGGAATTATTTTCCCTTAAGATAGATCAACAAATCAAATAATCCATTCTCAACAAAACTACATGATTCATGTCAACAAATCATCCCAACCCATAAATTACCAAAGGATAGCCAAACTATTCCATAACAATTCCCAAAGGCCAATACAACCAAACCAAATATCAGAGTACCAAATGGAAGACTACATGACAAGACCCCCAAGAACTTGGACACCATCCATACCTCCACACCAAGCTCCATGATCCAAGCACCACAGCATCACCAAATCATCAAAACAAATCGCTAGAAAAATGAGATTATTTACTCTTACCTGTGTCCTGAAATACAACATCTTAAAAAGCACCAAAGTGCCAAATAAGGGGTGAGAAATAATACTCAATAGTATTTCCCCAAATGAATTACTTACACATTCCACTATGATGAAACTGTTAGCACATTTATACAAAATAGTTTATATAAAACATTAAATAGTGAAACCATTACCATAAGCCAACACACCCTTACTAATCCATCTCAAACAAGGGAAAACCCAAAAACCATGTCATAATCCATTTCACCATTTCACATTAGCCCAACAACTTCCATATTTTAAAGTAACACATAACAAGGGGACCAAAATGGTGTAACTTCTGTCCAACCCGTTCACTACATTTCCAACTAGTGGTGCTTCCCGATCACTATCTATAATGGTGGATCTTTCGTCCACTATCCATAACCTTTAATAGTGATACTTCCCACCTAAATCTACACAATAATCACAAGTAATAACACTTAATCACCCCACAAGAAAAAATAACCAAGTCCAAACAATAAGCACACAACCATTTCCAACACATACCAATTCACTTCAATAAATCACCCATTTATTGAAACACCCTCCAACCATTATCGATGCCACATCCCATTCCAATAAAGCAAAATTTTATTTTAAAACCATTTACCCAAACCATTTTCATAATCCAAACTAGGAAACCAATTTTAAAATATACATTTTAAAATCACACAACAAAACCCCTTTTTCACCAATATCCCATTTCTCCCAACAATCCCCAAATCTTCACCCAAAGGGTTTCCACCAAGATTTTGCGCATCATATTCACAATTAATTTTAGGAAAACAAATTAATTTCAACCAAAAATACTAGTTCTTACTAAGTGGAGTCGAGATAAAAGCCACCTGCCTTTAGGGTTCCGGCGAAATCGACCCACAAGCAATCGCACCACAAATCTGGCGAACGCACCACTGAAACCGCTTCAGATCCTCTTCCCTAACATCAAAAAGCTCCCAAATCATAACTTTTAGCTAGAATAACCCTATATATACATGAAATGGATGTAGATATATGAAACCAAGAAAGGTATAATAGTATATCTAGAGAAAAACCAAGAAGAACCCAAGAGAAGAGACTTACCCAAGAGAAACCACCTTCAAATCACCTTGAAACCCCTTTGAATCACTTCCAAAATGAGTGGGAGAGCCCCTACAACCCTTGAGAACCGAAAATCATGAGTGATTCTTGAGTGGGATAGAGTTTAGAGTGAAATAGGTCAATCCCAAGTGAACTGGGATTTAAAAATCCCTTCATTAAGTGGCTGCACAGTTAGCCCGTGTAGTTTGGAAAACCATGCGCTAACTGTGCGCACACCACTGCCTCAAGATGAGGGGTCCTGCAACGTTGTATTGTACGGTTTGGAAAACCATGCGTAGACCATGAAAATCCCTCTATCTCCCCTTGCAAAGTTACTTATAGAACTTGCACAGTTTTCTCTAACCATGCTCAAACGTTTCGCCCTTAGAAAATCCTCAAAACTTATTAAAAACCATTCTAAACTCTCCCAACCTCTTCCCAACTCATCCCAATCACTTTAAACACATAAAAAGTCATATAAAATGCTACATACCTCAAAACAGGGGTGATCCATGATCCTTGATTTCTCTGAAGTTTAACTTTCTCGTATTCAAACACTTCACACAAGGACAGAAAATCAAATCTATGTTTTGATGATTTCCATTAGAAAATTCCAAGAATCCATCAACTCCTTTTTCATATTCACTAGTTTTTCTTCATAAATTTATCCATTTATGATCCATTCAATACCTAATATCATAATATAATTGATGAATATATTAAAACATTTTTTCTAAAAGGTGTTGCCTTGGTCAAAGACTAAGACACAATTTATTCAATAAAAACAATTACCAAATTCTGAAGGAGGGAATTTTATAAAAATATTTTTCCTAAAGAGGGAGAAAATAATCCAGTAGATCATCTAACTAAGTGATACCCTGATTGATTCCATTATTTGTGAGACCATCAGTAACCATGTTCGCTTCGCAAAAATCATGAGTGGAAATGTATTTGATCTGCATAAGCAAAGTAAGGCAGCTTATCCAGTGAGTGGTAAGAGGCCAAGCAAGGTGCAACGTACCATTCCAAATGGATTGGACAATATTGATAGAGTCTCTTTCAATCCATATGTTATTCTACCCCTTTTTTTACAAAGTCGATCGAAAGTATCATGGCCATAATTTCTGATTCTAAAGCAGAGGCAACACCGTAGTTGCCGAAGAAGCATCCTTGACAATGGCCAAGGGAGTCTCTGAAGACAGCACTACATCTTGCAGGTCCTGGGTTGCCTTTGGAAGCTCCATCAACATTAATTTTGATCTATCCTGGGAGTGGGGCCAACCAAAACACCTCAAAGGTGTGCCTCGGTGGTTTGTAGATTCCATCAATTCGAAGACGATGCAGGATCACATAGTCATCAACAGTGTTATTGTAGTGGGATTTCTGGATCGAGGCTGCATCTTTAATGGAGATGAGAATCCACATCCGGCCTACATAAATATTGAATGAGTATTTATTGTGAATAACTTCATTTCTATCATACCATATCACATGCAAGAGCTCAACAACCACAACCAAAAAGATATTATTGATTTGTTTCGAGGTGTCAAGCATGACACATCATTTTAATTGTAATGGGATAGAGTCAAGTAAAATCCATCTTCAATCAAAAATGTCAGTAATATAATTCTAGAGGGAAGAGGTCAGAGAACAAGACAAAAAAATATGGTTAGTATCCTCTCTATGTTGGTGACAAAAATGGCATTTTGAGCAGAGTTGGATACCAAATCATTGAAGACGAACTCTGTAGGAATAAGGTTGTGATAAATGCGCCAAACGAGGTTGAGTCTTGAGGGTTTGATCTAGGGATTATCAAAATGTTTCAACCAACTGAAATTAGAATCTGAATTAGTGGAATTGTGATTGTAAAAACATTTTGAATCAAGCACCCCGTTGTGGGCAGGTTCTTAGATAAGAAAATCTTTAATATTAGAGAAATTATAATTATAAAAAATATGCATGATGTTATCAGGGAGATTGAAATTGATAGATTAAATCACTTCCTTAGTAGTACAATTGATTTTTTTAGGATGGAAATTGGGAGAGATCATAGAAAAGAGGGGAGCGCCAGTCCAGTTATCCATCCAAAAATTCATGGAGGAGTCTGAGCTAACCATCCATCTAGAGTTATTCATAATTTTGTAAAATTATTGTATAGTGGATAGCCATATGGAGGAGTTCATATAGCTCAAGTTACCCTTCTTGAGTTTCATGATAAATCTTTCTTATAGAAAATCAATAGAATCTAAGTTACTATTAAAAATTCTCCAAGTGAGTCTGGCTTGTACGGATTCATTAAAGAGTATGATATTTTTAATGCCAAGACCACCTTCTTAAAGAGGTTTTCAACATTTAGACCAAGGAATAGTAACAAGATTCCTCTCAAGAATTCTAACAGTCCAAAAAAGAATTTATGTAAACATTAATTTTCTTAATAATGCCAGTAGTCCATTTATAAACCATCAGTGAGTATACCAATTTAGAGAATATTGTAGATTTCACCAATGCAATTTTCCCAGCCATGGAGAGGGATTTACCTTTCCAGGAGGATAGTTGATTGATAACCTGGTCCACAGTAGCATTAAAGTGTATGGATTTCAGTCTTCCCCATAAGATTGGAACTCCCATATAGGTAAAGGGGAAAGATCCTTCTTTAATTCCTAGGCTATTAATAATGCTTTTTTCCCACTAGGAGATAAAAAAAATTCGAAGAACAAAAAATATTTGTTCTAGTTTATAGTTTAACTAGAAACCTCCTCATAATGAGCCAGAGCACTTTTTAAAATTTGGAAATTTCTATTTTCACCATTTATAAACAGAATAATATCATTTTCATATAGAAGATGCGTAGGAACCTTGAGGCTCCTCGAAACCTGTATGGGTTTGAGTTTGTTTTGATCAAACAGGTGTTTGATCAATCTGCTGAGATAATCTTCCGCAATAGAAAAATAATGGAAGATAAGGGGTCACCTTGTCTCACACCTTTAGTGAATTTAAACTATCCTTTTGGGGATCCATTAACATGGATGGAAATAGAGGCCAAATTAAATAAGGAGTTAATCCTGCTAACAAAAGTATCTTTGAATCAAAATCTTTAGAGAATTTTGAAGATGAAACTCAAGTCAATAGTGTCAAAGGCTTTCTTGATGTCAAGTTTTATAGCAATATTTCCACCTCTGGACATTTTATTAAGGGAATTGGTGCATTCAGGGGCAAGGAAAATGTAATCCTGAATGGATATAACTTTGATAAAACCAAATTGATTCCAAGATATTATTTTATTGAATATGGGATCAAGTCTTTTAGCAATAAGTTTAGTAATAATTTTATATATAAAGTTGAGAGCAATGGGTCAGAAAAGATGAATTTCAGAGGCGTTAGCCACTTTAGGAATGATGGTGAGAAATTGAGCATTAATACCATGAGGGAGAAAACCATTTGAGATGAAATACTTTAACAATTTAGAGACATCAATGTGGGAAATCTCCCAAAATTTTTGAAAAAATCCATTTTTGAAACCATCAGGTCTCGGGGTACTATTAGGGTTGAGACTAAAGACGGTGTCTTTGATTTCATGATCAAGAGGGATTCTCAAAATAAATTGATTATCGTTATCATGAACCATAACCAAAATGATCTCTGGGAGGAGGTATTTGTTAATATTTTTCCCATTAAAAATATTAGTGAAGTAGAAAATCACATGATCAGAAATGGCCTCCTTAGAATCAAGAAGAGTGTCATTGTCCCTGAGAATAGAGAGAGGTCTGCAGACTTTTCTAATTCTTTGAAGGGTATTGTATAATTTAGTGTTTTGATCACCATCTGAAAGCCATTTAGTTTTGAAGACTTGTTTACGAATGTTGTCCTTAAGAACTAGGAGAGAGTTAAGGTTTACAAAATATTGATTTCATTTTGGGAATCATAAGAGAAATCATCAAGAGTGTTGAAATTTTGGATTTGATTAAGCTCCTTCTCAAGGTTGGAAATTTCCTTGTCCATTTGTTTTGATTTGTTCCTACAACAATCTTTGATATACTATTTGAGATGTTTTAGTTTGGTGGGACAGGAAAAAGCATCTGAGTGGTGATTCATCGACGCCCAATAATTTTTTATGAGAGTTGAACATCCCATTTCAGTGGACCAAGAATTTTTGAATCGGAAAGGAAGAGTGGGCCTAGTTATTTTGGAAAAAAGACTAACTATGATGGGGTGATGGTCTGAGTTTAGTTTATTTAAAGTCGTGGAAGTGATAGTATCCCAGTTATCCAGAGTTGGGTAATTCGTAAAGGCCCTATCAAGTTTTCTCAAAAAAACTCTATTGTATTGTCTTCTATACCAAGTAAATTTAGCACCCATGAGATTAATTTCTATAAGGTTACAATCTTCAATAGATGTTCTAAATTCTCTAGAGGAGATATGAGAATGGGTAGGTCCAATTTTCTCACTGGGAGAATGAATGGCATTAAAATCTCCTATCACAAACCATGGGTCATGAATGGTGTTAGATAAGTCAAAAAGAGCATTCTAGAGAGGTCTTTTCTCTTGATATCTATTTTTGGCAAACACCATTATGAAAAAATAGTGTAAGTTATCAATGGAGAAATCACAGGTAATCATTTGATCAGAGACTTTATAGATATTAATATTTTTTAAAGTAGCATGATAATGAATATATTCAAACATATAAAAATTTAAAATATATATATATAAATATATTAATTCTAAACATAAACACATTCAATATTTTAATATACTTCATCGAGCATGTGGTTTTTTCATAGAGCGTGTAGTTTTTCATAGAGCATGTAGTTTTTGTTTATTTTTATAAAAAAAATTATTTTATACTAAATATATACTTTATAGATCATGTATTTTTTTCAATTTATGAATAAAAGAGTTACATTATTATATATTTTAATGAAAAATAATAAATCATGCATAAATGGATATGAGTAAAGGATGTGTATCTAAATCTCACTTATATTATATGATAGGTTATTTGTTAAAAAAGTTTCATTATAAAAAATATGTGATAATGGATACTATAAACATGGTTTATGATTAATTATGTTCTAAAACATGTTTTGAAAAGAATATAATGATAAAAATGATTTACCCATGTTAAATGAGTTTATCTATATATTTTTTAAAATATGAGGGATGTGATAACACCACCCTTTAGTGGAATTTTTTAAATAATATAATAATTTTTTGGTAAGTACACATTAAAAAATTGAATAATGTATATATGGAATGGAAGGAATGGTTTATTTTTAAATATTTATACTATGAGGAATTAAGGGTTATTTCATAGAATAAAGGAGTTTGAGTGTCTTAGAATCATATTCAAAGGGTCTCATGGGAGTATCTTTAGGCATAGGTAAGTTCAATGTTTTAAAATAAATTATGCTTCTATAATTTCATTGTAAATTTCACACAATATACTAAATGATTTTAGTGTATCATAGTAAAAATAAATTTAAATAGTTATATTTAGTTACCATTAAATGTAAAATTCATTTTATCCATTTGAAGATTATAATATATTATTTTGTGAAAATTTATATTTATATACTAGAAACCAATAAATTTAAGGGGTGAATTTTTATGGAACGGGTAAAAAAATGTTGACAATATACATATAAATTGTTATATGTAGACAATACAAATCAGCATCGTATCATTTTTTTTATCATGTTAAAGATTCAGAATATGTTCAAGGATTTGAGCAATTGGAACATTATTCCTAAGTCTCACCATTATTCAAACCAACATATATCATAAATGATAAATAATTTAAATAATGATAAATAATTTAACTTCAAAATTAAAAAAAAAAGTACAAAATTTAGAGTTCAACAGTGAAAATGGATCTTTAATTTGAACTTGCTCCCTCAAATTCATTGGAAGAATAAACACTGCAAGATCTAACAAAAAGTTTTATATAAATTAACAATAAACAAGAACAAAGAAATAAAATCAAACCACAGATGATGGTCAGTCAAAAATTGGTTTCCAGAGAGAAATACTTCCACAGATGAGAAAACAATGATAGAGGATGAAGAATTGAGACCATAGATCGTGAAATGATGATAAAAATATAATAATATAGACAAAAATGGCCATTGAGGATCAGTGGGTCACCATCGGGGTCATCGAAAGTCAAGAGCATGGTTTCAAAAATCCAAAAAAAATGAGGTTTTTGTGATACTATGTTTTTTAAAAAATGTTTTTTTCATTAGCTTTTATAGAAACTGATTTCAAAAACTAATTTCTAGCATCAGTTTTTGTGAAAAATGATGCCGATTTTTTTTACATTTATGGCATCATTTTTTGTAAAAAAACCAACACCATAAATAATTTATATGGTGTTTTTGACATCTATTTTTTAAAAAAAACTAATGCCAAAAGTCAATACAAAAAACAATTGGCATAATTTTATGTTAAAACCGATGCCAAAAAGTTATTGCAGATACATTTTGCATCATTTTATAAAAACCAATGCCATATCTTCGATGTTAAATCCACTATTTCTATTAGTGTGCATATTAGTTTTTTGAGTTATAATGAATTGGATTCTCTCTTAAGTAAATAGTCCTTAGGTAGAGGGACTTGTTGTCAGACTACCTACTTACCTAAAGGCTTATTCCTTATCTAGGAAATTGAATGTGGTTGGATATCTGTCTCTCCATGATTAATCATGTGGATATTGTCAATATTATATAATTTTATGCCTTTACATGATGTTTTTTTATACCTTATTAATATGATTCATTTAGATGCATATGAATATGGTTTACTTTTGTTTTTTGTTAAATAACACAAACTTGTGTGTTGTGTAAATATTTACACATCAATATGGTCTGAACATATTGATTTGGTGGAGGGAATAGGATTCCAAACTAAATTACTAGAAGAATGCATATATAAATGTAATAACATGAGATAAGATAGTGAGATTAAAATTCCCTTCAAATAATAAGTGTGAGATTCCTTCCAAATAAGCACTTTTCAAGGACTTGATCATCCAATCAGGTAGGTCATGCTAAATCTTGGTGCCCCAATATTATCTTGTGTAAGGAAAGATAATAATAAGTGACTCTATATTGTCCTATTGTATAGGTCATTCTAAAACTGGGCGCCCCTGGATTATCCCTTGTTAGCTTTTTTTTTGCATTTTCTATGGGTTAGACAAATTGGGAGACCCTAATATGATTAGGTTACTATAGGAATAGAGTTTATTTTATCCATATGATGGATTGGATAATGATTTGTTTTCTTTACTATCCAAGATTCATAAATTATGTGATTGGGATGATTCCCTACCTAAATAGTTAAACAATAGGATAAATGCTAAAGTGATCCATTTATTAGTGAAATATGGATATTATCCCACTAATGGATATAATGGACATTTAAAAGGGTTTATAATTTTAGTGGGAGCCCATTTAATGAGTCCTTATTAAATGGTTAATAATACATGCTACTCATCTGAGAAAAGATTTGTTTTAGATAATATCATCAAGTTAAACTTTGTAATCAATACTTTATTAAGAGAATATTAGTATAAGTATCTATTAAGACTGGTAACTTAAAAAAAGTTATTAAGAAATATTTTTTATTTAAGAAAAGTTATTAATGAAAATTCTATGTGTTGTAATAGTAATAATTCAATATTATTGGATTATCTAAGACATACTTGAAGGGGTTTTTGAAACTGCGTGGAATGTCTATGTCAGGTAAGGATGTTATATAAATTAATTATATAATTTTAAAAGGTATGTGATAATGAATGTATATTTTATAAAGTTTAGTAAATTTAAAGGAATTCTAAATCAAATGAATAATTGATTGATTTTATAGTTTATATTCATGAGATGTAGTAAATAGTTACTACATAGAGGATTTGAACATAAATTATTTTATCAAGATCAAATGAATCTAAGTAAAAGATTTTGATCTTCATCTTATTTCTCTTATGTGATAGGATAATTTTTTATATTATAAAGATTTATTTTGAATAAGTATGAGGTGATTAATTATATACACATGGTTTATGATTAAAAAATTTCTATAACATGTTTTGAGAAGGATATTTGGATAAAAATGATTATCCAATATATAATTTTTATCAAAAAAATTATTAATATATAATGTAATTTGTTCCCACTACCCATCAGTGGTACAGTTTAATAAAGTCTTCTTTTAAATGAAAAATGTTCCAAACACATAAATTACCATATATGATATGGAAACAATATTTTATTTGTTAAATATTCTTACTAAAAGGAAATATATGTTATTTCCTAACTTAAAAAGATTTTTGTATCTTATAAAGATATTTAGAAAAGAGTGTAGTGTTTAAGAGTTTAGTGGGAGTATGAGAATTTAAAAATTAACAAATAAAGGGAAGCACTAATTTTAAGTTAAAGTTTTTTTCACTTAATATACTAAAAGGTTTAATATATGTTATGGTAAATAAAAAAGTAAAGTGTTATATTGAGTTACAATTTAGAAAGTGGATATCACTATTTCCTAAAGTATTATACCAATATAAAATTAGAATGTTTTTTATTCAATATCCTAAAATATTTTTGTATATGTGATGATAAATAAAAATGTAAAGAGTTAAATTTATTTTTCATGAAAAATTTAAGACATTGTTTCTTGAAGGATTGTACTGGTAAAAATGAAAAATTGAGCTTAATATCATAAAATAATTTCGGGTATGGTGGTAATGAGAAATTTAAATAGTTTCATTAGTGGCCATAAAAATGTTTTATCACCTTATCATAAAATATTTTAGGATGTAGCGATAAATATAAATGTAAGAGTTACATTTAGTTACCATATTAAAGTAATTTTCACTTTATCCAAAAAGACTTTAAGAGGACTAGTAAACAATAATGTAAGTAGTTACATTATTTCAAGGAATTTTATTGATGGAATTGGGTTCTAAAGATGATGATAATTAACTTATAAATAGTTCTTAGTAGACAAAAGAAGTTTACATTATAACATTTGATGTTGTAAAGTTAAGAAGTTTTAATATGTTCAACAAGTTGAACAGTTAGGAATATGATTCCCTAATCTCACCATTATTCAAACTAGATTTATTTATAGATTTTTCTCACTAAATATTTAGTGGTAGTGTTTTATCAGGTGGTCACATAGAGATGTGATAGGGATTATATATGATGTAATATGTTAACAAGATCTAAAATGTGTAGTAAACATAAAGTTTCTCTGACAGTTTATCATATATGATATGTTAATCTAGTTCTTATGTTGGGTTTGTTAAATATTCTTAAAGGTTTTAAGAATGTTAAAATATATCATACTAAAGTAAACCTCCATTTTATCATTCTTTCACATTAGATACATAAATTCATATATAGATATACATTTTTGTGAATTGCAATGATAATTAAACTCTCAACATATGAATTTTAGTTTATCCCTAACTGATGTTTGACATGGAGTATTATAGAGATCTAGAATATTCTTATGAGGAACAATATAAAGAATAATATTATTTGTATTTGTTAGATGACCCATTAAGTATACCACATGGATTATCATATGGATGTTTTGGTATACTAGGGGTGTATGGATCATATTTGAGTCCCTACTACCTAAGGTTGAAAAGACACCTAACATTAGAACCTTCATACTTAAATTATCTACTTACACAAGTCTACTTATTGACTTAGCTAATACGGGGGTGTTAAGGTAAGTTGTTGATCATTTAATTGGTTGGAGCTTAACCAATATAAGATTTTTCCTCTCATACGATGAGCCTGAAATCGGGGCTCTCGATTGAGATAGATTGTGGGAGTGTATGGTCACATCTTTATATTGTATATATATTTGGATAAGGTACATGTGATGTGATTATCAATAATGATTAATGACATGTGACTTATTCATCAATCAGATCAATCTATACTCTGAGAATAGAGATCAGATCAGTTGGTTATCTGGGACTAACATGCTCCATGTCTCATGGTCACTCGATGTCTTAAACAATGAGAAAATATGATAATGAATGTTTTTATATGATTTATAATTTTGGACATCAGTATATAGATACATGTGTTTGATGGATATCATTCAAAATCCCTTTATATCTTTAGTATCATTAACACTTTTCTATAGGATTCTATTTTCTTAAATATACAGATCTAGTGTTTCGTATTTGTTGTTAGCACTACAAAGGAATATGGGTTCACAATTTTTTATTGACTAAATGGGGGTTAGGTTTGACTCATAGTGATACTATAAAAGTGTTTTAGATTTAATCTGAAACTATTTTGGATGGGTATTCACAGGGTATTTCATATGATGTGATACAAGGTGAAGTTAATGATAGGTTTCAAAAAGTGTTTTGGAATATATCCAAATAGAGTTTTGGATGTGGTTTCACAAGTTATTTTATATGATACAATATTATGTGAAATATAACAAAGTATATTATGGTTTAGTTTAAGTACAAATTTGAAGGATATATTCCCTAAATTTATATTTATATATGACATATTTATGGGTTGTATTTAGGCTTGCATGTAAATTATGATTTTCATGCATTGGGTATATTATTTTGTGTGTGCTAGACACCTAAAACATTTCACCCACATAATCTATCATTAAATAAATTCGGTTTATATTTATATTAAATGTACATGGAGTAAATTAATATTATGCATGAACCATCCATGGAATTTATACATGCGTTTTAACACATGAGTTAATGTGGACAACACATTTAGTAAGTCCTCAGGTGTTATATAAATAATTATCATGTGAGGTTAGTTTGTTGTGTGTGGATATTCGTACAATTACTCCTAGTAACCTAGATCTCTCTTTAATATTCCTCCTTTTCATATAGAGGTACTAGAATACCATATAGAAAAGGTTAATCCCATCTAAATGTTAGATGATTCAGTTTAGCTCGTGGATACCTATGGAGGTGGGATGCTTTTGTTTGACATTTTGGTGATCTCTCTCAAACCCATGTAATAGAGTTATAAGGAGATGTATTGTCTTATTAGGTGTAATTTACACTTGTTTTATAGTATTATTCAATTTAATATTTTATAAAAGTTTTATATATCATGCATGAGAGATCCTTGGATTTGGTTTCTAATTTCTTTTATTGTGTCTAATAAGTGTTATAAGATTCATATAAAACCTAAAACTATGATGGTTATTAAATCAACATAATAAAATTTTACTATACTAATTATAGTAATTTAATTATATTAGGACATTTATAGAATATTTTGAGGAGATTAATCAATAAAGAAGATTGAAATAATTCAGTGAATACAATTAACTCTTCCTTCGCTATCCTCCTTTGAATCTCTCCTTAATCCTTCTTGGGTTAGAATTTTGGTGATACTAGAACCTATAGTACATTGATAAGCATGTTCATAAGTGATTTAGGTATATTCCGGTTGATCTAAGGTTCTCAAATTTTGTGTATAAATGATGAGAGGAGGGGCCATTTTATAAGTGAGAGGGGTGACATTTTTTGTAAATATTATTTCTTAATATAAAAAAAGGGATGTAATTATTAAGTAGAGAGGTACTTAAATTGATAATTAATGAGTAAAATATTATTTAAGGTCTTTAAATACTTTATATAATGACTTAATGATGTTTTTTTGTGATATTTAGGGACTTACCTCTTGATTAAACATTTTTACCTCAATTTAACATTTACCGTTATGGCCAATTTTTACCTTTGTAACTCATTTTTATAACTAAAAATAAAATTGAACTTATTACCTAATTTAAATATTATCATTCCAAATATGGAACCTATTTTACAATATTCAATTTCAATAATTGATACAAATTAATTCTAAATTAATAGATGTATAATGTATAAAAATAGTTTTTAGAAAAGTTATAACTTAGTTTCCAAAATATCAATCATAGGTTTATAAATTCAACATAATATTTTTCAATGTTTTATTTTAATCCATAAAACATATGTTTTCTATCTAAAATGTTTTATAAACTTTTAATTCATTCTTATATCATGATGATACCTTAAAAGTGAAAATATTTGTAAAAAAACAGTATTTTTCACTATTCACCAAAAAATAAACCAATTCAAAAAGATTCCAAAAAATCACCCTAATTAAATTTTGATATGAAGAATTCAAAAATTAAAATATAAAATATAAAAAAAATTATTTTACATAAAAAAAATACCTCTTACACTTTAGGTGTTCTTAATATTATTTCATATCATTTACTAATTAAATAAATGTTAATATATTAGTTCATAAATTGAAATATTACATATTTTTATAATCAACTTTTTAAAGTGATAAATTTAATTTATTATGATAAAATATAAAACACTTTAAAAAAATTGTTCTTTGATAAACAACCTTTTTAAAATTATATCATATTAAATATTTATCCTCTATATGTAATCATTTTTAATTGATTATTATCTTTTTATTTACTGGAGGTTTTATTCATCTTATAATTTTCTTAATAATGTCCATCTAATATGTCATAGGTTATTTTAGTTTGATTCTGGATGTGAAACAAGCTATTTAATACTGTATTTATTTAAAGGAAATATATATATTGAAATCTCAGTGTGTAACATCGCAACCCCATACATGATTATGTGATAACATGAATTTCCTCCCATGCATTAACTCATATGGAATTATGTTTTCCGCCTTATTTGAAACTAAATTTAGTATTTTTATTTCAATATATAATTCATATCCCTAGAAGTATAATAAAATATTTGTATGACTCGTCATCTACCTCACCGGATCCAATAAGGTGTGGTTCCTCATTTCACTAACACCATTCCACTATGTTGTATAAGGAGGAGTGAGTTGAGATATAATCCCAAAATACCATATATTGTTGATTAAATCTTGGTTAAGATATTATCTACCTCAATCGAATTAAATTTTTTTTATATTTTTACCAAGCTGATTCTATAATTCATTCTTAAACTCTTTAAATTTCTCAAAGGATTCATACTTATGCCTCATTAAGTTTAAATATCCATATTTACTCAAGTTATCGATAAAATTTATAAGTATGATTATAAACCTCTATATTCAACTAGAAATGGTACACACACATCTGTTTCTACCAATTCAAGAAACTTTGTAGCCCATTCACCCTTTCTACTAAATAGTGGTTAAATTATTTTTTCCTGTTAAAAAGTGTGATATCTGTCAAGTGGTTTTAGTTAGAAATAATCTAAATACCCATATTGATGGATATTTGTCAAGAACTTTTAGTTTACATGACCAAGTCATTGATGATGCAATTAGGTGTGATTTTATTCATGTGAACTAGATTTGTTATCAATTTCCACCACATGGTTCATATTCTAATATATGTTATTAAGGTTTTCTATGTCATAATAATTGTTATCTTTATAAAAGTAGAAAATTTTATTTCCAAACATTAATATAAAGTCTTCCATGTCTAAACATGACATTAATATAATATTTTTGGTAACACTTGGCCTGTAATAAAAATTCTTCAATTCTATAATCATTCATGTTTTCAAGTTAAGGTGTTAGTCTCCTATAGACAAGGTAGCTGGTCTTACTTCATTAGTAGCTCAAATATCTACCATACCTCTGGAAACCTTATTGAATCTAATTATACCCATCATAGTCATGTAAATTTTTATTAAGGTAAAAGAGGAAAACAAAACACACAAAAGATCCCCAGAGCACCCTCACCCCCACCCCCTCGCCCCCACCCCCAGGGTTGGGATCTATAGAGTCCTGAAGTAGTGAAGTATGAGGGCATTCCCTCTGATCAAGTTTACCCCCTCAGGTTTCAAGATTTCCATAGTATGAAACCATGCGTCATCTAAGCTAGAGATATCCTGTGCAGCTAGGTGATTAACAACCTTGTTTCCCTCCCTCCACGTGTGAAACACTTTTGTGTTGCTGCCAAGTAAACGACGACATTTCCTGATTACATAAGTGATCAACCAAGGAGGTGAGCCCTGATCTTGTAGGGATTTGTGCACCAGGATAAAATCTATTTCCACTTTAGTGATGACCAAATCCCTATGAGCGCATAGGATGAGTCCAAAGAGCCTCGCCAGGGCCTCTGCCTGTAGGGGGGAGCCTTGACCCAACCTTACTATAAAAGCCATAAGAACCGACCCACTAGTGTCGCACACCACCCCCTCCCCGTATTATGCCCAGGGCATACGAGCCATCTGTATTAAGTTTTAACCCTTTAGTTTGAGGGTTCCAGTGAACCCAATTTCCCTTTGTCCTACCAGGTAGGGGAACCTCTTGGGCCTTGACTTGAAACCCAATGAGAGATGTGGCATCCCTCTAGTTGCAGATAGCCCTGGCTAAGTCTCTTAAGAGGTTTTTCATCCAGAACATTATAACACGAGCCGTCATGACCACCCCTTCCTGTTTCACCTTGTTTCTCGCCATCTAGTGGCACCAGAGGCCTGCGTGAAACACCACTATGTGAGCCATTCTTTCTGGGCCACTACCTCCCGAACTGTGGTACCAACTTTCCAGGAAAGAAAGCCCTTCCATGCTGGAATTGAAGATCACGGTGAACCCACCAAAATTGGTCCACACCTCGCGCGCCCATTCACTTTCAAAAAACAAATGATCCGTGATTTCCTCACTATAAATCTTGAAACACACACATCTTTATGCCATGCTAATCCCACACCTCTTGACGCTCTCATCAGTCAATACAGCTTTGTTCCGAATTCTCCAGGTGAGAAAATTAAATTTGGTCGGGATGTCTTTGACCCACAGAACCTCATTCCATATGTCTGCATTTGCATGGTCCTGCCCCCTGGTGATCTGCCGAAAGTCCTTTGACATGAAAGACCCTAAGGGGGAAGGGGTGAAGGCACATATATCCAGGTCATAATTCAGTTCAATGAGGTTGAAGAGATATTGTTGGATACAAATGTGTACACACCAATCTAATCTAATACCCAACTTATATATATATATATATATATATATATTACACTCAATAATAAACACACCTGAAGCTTCCCCTTACTTACTACAGTGTAGTTATTTTTCTAGTGACCCTTATTGCCACATAAAAACATTCTATATCTTGTTTTATTGCTTCCCTTTAGATATTACTCTTGTTGTAATGATTATTTTTAAAGCCCTTATACTTGGAATGAGTCTTAAGCCCCTTTTCCTTACTCTTCCTTTTGTTTATAATAATGGCTCGAAGTTTTTCACACCTCATGTCCTTATTTGCTTGGAGAATCAAAGTGAGAAGTTATGAGAGAGATATATCAATATTATTCATATTATAATTCATAATAAAATTAGGTAAGCTTTAATGTAGTGGGGAAAGAACAAGGTCGATAAAAAACTCATCCAGTAGATTAAATCCCAATATGTTTAAATTCTTAATATATCCAATAATCTTGGCTATATGAGGTCCAGCTGGAAAACCTTCTCTAATATTGCATGAGAAAAGTGCCTTAGAGATCTTGTGTCGCTCTTGTCTAGCCTTCTCCTAATAGAGATCATGGAGGTGAGAAAATATATTATACACACCTATTTCCTCATGTAGATTCTTTATCTCACTAGACATGAATGATAATATGAGACATTGGACATCTATTTCATCATCTAAGTGATTCACATAGACAGCGAGATCTTCCTCGCTAGCCTCCTTAGAAGGCATATCAGGAATAGGGTACTCTGTTATATAAGACTTCTGTTCTTGGCATAGTATGATAAAAAAGTTCTTTTACCACTCCAAGAAGTTACTATCAATGATAAGATTATATTCCTCTAGAAAAAAGAATAGTTATAATGTTGTAGTCACATTACTTTCAATTTTATAAAACAAAATAACATCAGATTTTAGTACTTTATCTTGATTACCAAAATAAGATATTTACAATAATTTTATTAATTATTCTCTAGATATTTTATCAAGACCCAATATCCCTCTCTATTGGACTCATAATATCCTAACATGTTGATATTCTAGTGGAAAGATTCCATATTTCGATTATCATAACTCGAATGGGGGGCTGAAAATATATTCAAAGGTATTTAGGTAGGTGATCTTACTGAATACATTAACTCATAGAACCTTGATTTTTGGAGTGGACTCCATAATCCTAAAATCCTAGACTTTAATTTCCTCAATGTTTTCCTACTAGTTACACTAAGTCTCATGGTGGCAATCAACCCTTTATTTGAACTAGGTCAAGTCAACCCAAGTCTTTTGTTAAAACTCCCTGATAATTGAAATAACTCTGATAGAGGCGAGAAAATTACTTTAAACTATGATTTCATTTTAACTCAAGTAAAAGAAGAATATACCAAATTAATATTTGCTTTGAGTTATTTTTTATCATTATGAATAAATATTCTTCATTTTATCCTTTTACATGCTTATTAATATTTTTTGTATTTTATATAAGTGACTAACCATGTATTGATAAAATTATTTATACATGATCCATTTATTTTATTATATCTTGTATGATTGTTAATTCATTTATTTTATGTGATCATGATAAATAATTTAATAAACATAAATAATTAACCATTCACTTGATATAAAGGAAATACATATATGTGGAATGATCATGATCTTTTCTAACGGTTGTTTTATTAAGTGGATGATAAAATAACCCCTGAACCGAAGGGAATAACTCCTTGAGTTTGGACTTGGATCGAGTTATATAATTCCACCTGTTCTCCTATGGATCTCCTTAGTTGGTTTCACCTCAGATCTACCTTGAATCACCTCCACTCACCTATGAGTTATATCCTTTATATATGCTTACTCACATATAGGTGAGGGGAACCAAGGGTATTCGATTACATAAAAGAACTTTTGGGCACACTATCCCATACATAATAAAATGGGTAAATGATACGCATATTTTCCTGAATGGCCTAAAGTCCTTCACTTTTTTATTTATTTTGATAATCCCCCTCTCAAGGGTGATGGGGAACCCTTAAAAGGCCTGAAGGCTTAAGTGACAATTAAATGACCCAAAGTAGGTCTTAGAGGAAATCATCAAGACAAAACAACTTGGAACTACCCCTCCCCAGCAAATTTCATGATATAATCCATGTATGAAATGAGTAAGCATTTTAAAAACTAACTAGCATTTATTTAGATACTATTTTAAGATAAAATTCCCAAATTAATAAATTAATTATCTTATTAATTAATTAATTAATTTATATTAATTATCCATCCAAACAGTCCTAGAGAAGCCCACTATCTGTAATTTTTAAACAAATTAATTAATTAATTAACTTAAAATTAATATAAGTACACAGCGTGTATATGAGGAAAACATGGTGTGTACACCTCTAAATTATCCAACATCTTGTATAGTCATTTTCATGTATTTTGTACTTACACGGCATGTAGTGTACATGGTGTGTTGTGATATTACATAGTGTATAGTTATGTGAGTCAAGACAAGTAGTAAACTTGACATTTTTGACATACAATGTAACACCCCAAGCTTCCATGGTACGTTTACCTTTGAATAATGTAATAGCTTGCATTATACGCAACTTCGAGATTCTAACACGCCGCGGCCAATCAAACCAGCCGTTATAGATAGTAATACCCACTTTTTAAAATTTTATAAATTTTATATTTCAAAATGGACTTCATTTTTGGATTCGGAATATCGAAATTATCTTAGGGTGAATTTTTGGTATTTTTCTAAAAACTTTCATTTTTTGATGAATAGTGAAAAACACTGAGTTATAGTTTAAAACCAAATTTTTATTTAAATAATTATTTATTTTATTTAAATTTATTTTATGTGAAAATAGACACATAATACCTATATAAGTTCAATGTAATTCATTGAAGTCATTTTATAATAATTTTAGATATATAAAAATTTTATTGAACTTTTCACCGTCTTTTACCCACCTCCTAGGAAAATTTGCAAATTCACATAAAACATAATTTTACCGCTTCTGTGAGTAGAATTTAAAAAATAAGAGAGACAAGGTTGATATAAGTACGTAAAATTTGGTTCAATAAAATGAAAATAATTTTTGTTGAATAGTAACTTTTTACTTTTATTTACCACGGTTAAAAGTAAATAGGGTAATTAAGGGTAAAAATGATATTATTATTACCCTAAAACATGTCCTAATTCTATTGGATAAGTTTAATTCTAAAACAAACAAACTTAGGAATAAAATATGATCCTTTAGGTCCACTTGTATTATATTAGTACATTTATTATTATTTTATTTAAAGAAGAGTTAATAGAGTTAAAATCAAAGTTTAATAACTAAAACATTTTTAATATAGGGTTATACATAAGATAAAATCGACTATAAATATTAATTAGAAAGATAAAAATATTTCCTACATGATGATATTTTATATATAATTTTTATACGTTAAAAAATTAAATTTATTTATGACACAATGATGATGCAGTAATTGCCATATTAATGAAATATTAAAATAATTGATATTATAAATATCCAAGTAAAAGTAATTTGAGAATTTTTTGAATTAAAATAATTTTATAGGTTAATATAACATGTTAGTGTTGGTTAGATGAATTTTTTTTGAAGTAATAATTCTGTTATGAATTTAGAAAAAACAAAATACCAAATAGTGTCAAAATTGACATAAAAGAGTTTTTAAAACAAATATTATATTATTAATTGATATTATATTACTAAAAATCTAAGGTTCGGCTAAAATACTTATATAATGATATTTTTATCATTAATTAACCACTTGGGGTTCTCTTGGAAGTATATAGTATGTTTATTAACCGTATAATATAAAAATACAAGGAGACATGGTAAATGTCAAACTATTTAACTAAGAGTTAAATATAAACGATAAAGTTAATATTGTGACAAAAACCTATCTAAAACCTATTATTTGAGTAGTTTTATACCAATACCCACCTTATCCTTTAAATAATCCATTTTGGATCCATTAGAAACCGAAATTGATTTTATTATAAAATAATATTTCTAGCTTTTCCTAAGGTGCCCCTCACCCCTCTTATAAAAGGGCACTCCCCCTTATCTTTAATTAACACCTTAAAAGCCATTTGGCTTGGCCAAACCCTGCCCAAATACCCTCTAAACTATCCTACCTTAATCATAGAGGCCCTCTTTTAGTGATAAATCCAACCTAAATATCCCTTTTGATCAAATCAAAAGGAATAACCTGAAGAAGAGGTAAATATTTCATCACCTCTTTCAAGTTCCTTTCTTCTTCCACTTCCTCTTTCTTTGTTGTTTCCATTATAAAATAATAACTCCAGTATCTTCTATATACTATTATGTTATTATAAATATGTTACAACCATATTCATTATTCTATCTATCCTTTTAATGACATTTCACCATACGTGCGTACGTACGGCTTACCGTCTCCACGTTGTGGTGTAATTGTTATTCAATACATTATTATTTGGATGGGTATAATAATGGTGTGTAATTTTTGTAAATAAAAAAATATAACATGATAATTATTATTAATATATGATATACCTTCCAATTATATATTATTTTAGTATCAAATGAATGATATTGTCGCTCGTGCATACGTACAGATTACTGTCTCCACGAACGCGATGAGATTCATTCCCCATCGTATCCATTCAAGACTCATTTTTATTTGATGATTAAAAATAATGTTTAGATAATTGATATCATTATATATATGAATAATATAAATCCCATCCCTAACAAATATGACTCACATGACAAATAATGTAAATTAAAATGAATCCGTTAACACCTGAAACGACGATAACACTAAGATATTATTAACAAAGAAATGTTAAAAGATCATATATGATATCATATTAATGTATATTATTCTTTTATAATTTAATAACAATTATTTCACTATTATACAGGAGGTTAACCTACCATCTACCAAGGAAAAAGTACAAAGTAAGGGGTGTCTTATCTCACTTTTAATTCTGTGAGATTTCCATTGTTCACCACTTATTTATTGCATGTGGTGTGTGTACTTCCCATGATTGTATTCATTGTGTAATATAATTTAATTTATGAATATTTAAATAATAATTGTATGATCCTTATTTCATGGGTGTATGTTTCTTAAGTTACCAAATTGATAAGGGAATTTTAATTTTCAATTTCCACTCATTCAGCTTTACGCATACTTTATTGATTATTTTACTCC
The DNA here is from genome assembly GCA_963277665.1 of Viscum album. Classification (NCBI taxonomy): domain Eukaryota; kingdom Viridiplantae; phylum Streptophyta; class Magnoliopsida; order Santalales; family Viscaceae; genus Viscum; species Viscum album. Next base: position 661,768,190 of record OY728139.1, on the reverse strand, counting down.
AAGATTATGTGTGGAATCACTATTCATTTACTTATGTCATAATTTACACTCTCCTTTCTGTGGATATACTTTTTATACACATAATCACTCCATTTATAAATTCTCAAGTCATCGATATGAACTTGATAGGAGTAATTTTAACTCAATCTCCATTTATTGAGTTAAACATCCAATTCATTGGTGTTGTTTTTACAAGAATATGTGTGAATGTACTATGATTTATTTACACTAAATATCCAATCATATTGAGTGTATTTATATTTTTCACACATAATTATGTCGTTTATTTATCGTTAACCTAAGGATACGGTCTTTATAAAATATTTCATCTCAATTTACATTCCATTGAGACTTCTTTGTTGTTATACACCAATTAACTTTTATATGGTGTATATAATGTACTTTGACATAGTATATCATGAATCCCTTTATTCTCATGATATTATAAATTTTTTATTACCTCAATTATTTTTATTCAAGTGTCTCTCTTTTGGTTAGTAACTCTAACTAAAATATCATTTTAAATGTTTTAAAGATTTATTATTCTAAATCTTTCTCATTAATGTCCATGTTTTAAAAATGGTTTTAAGGATTTATTTATATGGAAATTAAAGTTTTAAAATTAAAATTATTTTAAAAGTTTCAAAGTGGTATGGGACACTTTGATTCAAAAATCTATTTTTAAACGGCTTCTTGACAAATAGTTTGACTTTTAAATGTTTTCAAGAAAAAGGGGGATATTTCTCTCAAATAGTTTTAATGATTATTTTCATCTATGTAAATATCCTTCATTATTATTGATTAAGGTTAATCTATTACAATAAAATCTTCCATATTGTATTGAATGAGTTATTTTTTACTATGGATGTGCTATTTTTATACCATTCATGGTTTGGGGATAAAGTATTGACATTTCGTATGCTAGTTTTAATACGAATGTTTATGTTGTGTTTCAAACATTTCATATGAGGAATGAATTGAAATTAGTAAGTGACGGGTGGAGCCTACTATAGCTCCTCGATGCATCAGTAGGTCTCATGAGACAATTAAACTTGGAATTGGCCAAGGCCTTTCCCAATTTTTGATATATGGTTTTGGCCGAGGCCTTAATCATTTTTAGACGTCTTGGTTGAGGATTTGACAAAATGTTTCAGAATATCCAGCATTATGCATTCCATCATTATGAGATTAGATATTGATATTTCATGTGGTTATTCGACTAGTAGAATACCCATGACTATTTTTTATTATGGAATTATTTACTCAACTCATATTCCTGCCATAAAGTGTTCATGATAATTATTTGTAAAGGCATGTGTTTTCAATTATTCACCATGCCTAATGTTTATATTATATTATAATATATTTCTTACTCTTACTGAGAATTTGATCTCACCCCTTTCTTATTATTCATTTTACCAGGATTTGAAGAAGTATGTTATGACTGACCTGCAGGGATAGTCTTTGGGATCTCAATGTTGTCTATGGAAACAATGTTTTTGTAGTTTTCCATTTCATTATGTAATGTAAACCTTATGAATGCATCTAGAACTTCTAAGGATACTAAACTAATTGGTCTTTCAAGACTTTATCTTTTGTGATCATGCTAATGATACGTAATAATGCACCGACTCTGGGCTTCTGGGGTCAGGGCGTTACATACAACATGCATTAATATATGTGGCATGTATTGTGTCTAATTACTATGAAGTACATAATGTGTATTATCACCATGCATGATTTGTAGTTATAAAATTACATCTAAATTAATTAAGAATTTAATAATCTTTAAACTTTGTCACATAGTTTTTGTTACACCTATATGTCATGTAGTTTGGTTTAATGTCACAATTAATTTTCATTCTATATAGTTAATTTATATAGTGTATATCCTAGCTTGGTGTGAGATTTGTGTAAATAATTATGAGTTACATGGCATGTAAAACCTTCTATATGTCATGTAATCCATTCTCTAGCCATCCATGTTACATGCCTAGGGACTCAATCTCAATACCTTAAGAACATTTATGAGTTATATGACATGTACTCCAGCCACATGCCATGTGATATTATATGTAATGTGTTTCTCACATTTTGTTAAACACATAGCATGTTATTGATACATTTCATTTATGTTAACCACACAACTTTTTCATTTCCTATAGGGTAAATTCTATGAATAATACGAAATGTAAGCTAGTTGCATTTTATATAACATGAAAATTTGCGTACCATTTTGACCGGCCAATATACGGTGTGTAATGAAACTGTATACTATTCTCCCACACAATGAGTCACTATTTATTAAATCACACCCTAGTGTTGTGAAAATGGGTACACAACATGTACATTTTTTAGAAAATGTGTATTTATGTTATCTAACTATATTCTATAGCACCTCTTGATGGAATCTATGATTATTCTTCATCTATTATTGGCATGTTCTTGGTCATATAAAGGTTAATGAACATGTCATCAAAGCTTTCATATTAATAATGAATTAAACTTGAAATAAAAATCTAACAAAAAATTTGTAATTAAATAGATGATTGATAAATAATTATAAATTAATATGTTACTATTTTGATACTACTTGAAGGTTCTGGGGCACAGTGGAAGCGGTTGGACCCATGCCCAACAATGGTTTTTTGTTGATTTATTTAGATTTATCCTCATAAATCTAAAAATAGAAACCTAAAAATCCATAAGATAATATCTTAAAATATAATTTATAATTAATTTATATAATTTAGAATCACCACAGCTTATAATTATTTCTTTGTTGTCAAATTAGTTGACCTCTTCTTATTGCATCATCATTACATTAACAGATTCTAGTTGTAATGACTTGGAATTTTTAGGTAATTTACACCATAATTTTGGACCTTATTTAAGTTTTTTTGAGTTATGATTTTCTTGTGTGAACTCACAGGTGAATTTTGGATGGTTTTGAAAGGTTTTAGAGTATTTTAATGGGGTGAATGATTTGGGAAAACCATGCGGTTCTCCCCAAGAAACCTTACAGGTTGTTATATGGGGACAGTGGATAGCTCATGGTTAGAGCTAACTATGTGACATCATCTAGGAAACCATATAACTAAATACATATTCAATAATCATGATTGGTGAATAGTTTGTGAAACCATGTGCCCACACTATGTGAGTTCCCAGAAGAGGCAGTGAGCCTCACACGGTTGGTGCATGGTTTGGTAAACTGTGTGACCAAACCACGCACGGATTTTTAATTAATTGAAAATTTGGTTTTTTAATCTAAAACTCTTCATTATTTCTCCTACATGTAGGGTTATCGAATCTAGGGACTCCTATAGACATTCTTGGTTATTTCGCACCCCTGAACTCTAATTCTTGTGGATCTAGAGGCTTTGGCTCATGTGAATTCAAGGTAAGAGGTTTTTCTTCCTCCATTTTTCATATTTCTCCTATATCACCTCTCCTATTCTTGGTATAAATCATAGATCTAGGATTTCATGGATAGATCTATGAATCCTCTTATGATCTAGTAATAATTTCATGATTTATTGATGGATAGGTGAACAAATTCAGAGAATTTCCATTTTTCTGAATGGATCTAGATCTAATTTTGGTAGTGAAACTCATTAGGTAGGCTAATATATTTTTAAGCCTAAGTGATGTTCTCTTCTTTAATCTTGATTATAGAATTCTGATTGTGTAAATTTTGATTGATTCTATGGATAATTAATGCACAAGCATGATTTCTTTGATGGATCTGGGCAATTGATATTAGCACACCTAAGGTAGGAAGTTTTTTCCATTTGATATACTTTATATATTAGTTATGTTATATGACATGCTTGTGCATGTGAATCTACCAAGATACCCTTTTTCATTTGGGTGTGTTTGTAGCCCATGTGACCCTTGTTTAATGGCATATGAATGTGGGTGCATGTGAAGCCCATGAGACCCTTGTTTGATGACATATGCATGTGGTTGCGTGTGTATCCCATCATACTCTTGCTTGATATGAAATTCTTTTTACTTTCTTATTTTTGGTTTGTGTCTAGATAAATGTTTGGTTTCTTTGTGATTGGTTTCATGGTACCAGGTGGGTCTAACATAACTAGTTGGCCCCTTAGGGGGGAGTGTCTCCATTATTTTTGGAAGGTTTTGATTTCACCTTTAGAGATGAAATGTAGAAAGTGACTTTCCCCATATCTTGATATTGGGTCGACATGTGTGGATATTGATTTTCCCAAACTTGAATATTGGGTCGACATGTGTGGATGAGTCTTTCCCCATAGATGTAAATTGGGTTGACTTTTTGACATTGTGACTTTCCCCTAAAGGTGATCATAGATTTATTCCTTAAATATGGGAATTGGATATTGGTCAGTTGGCTAAGTTTTTAAATTTTATGTGCGGATCACTTGTCATGATCTAAGTCATGCAACAGTTACTTTTTACCTTCCTCTTGTATGGTGCTAAAGCAGGTAGAGTTAGGATTCATGGCAGATTGGTTATAGCATGGTGAATTGGAACATTATTGGTTATTTATTATTTTACATAATTTTCATAACATAAACCTATATATATTGTTTCAATTATGTTAAGGACACATTAGTGGGGTCTTTATGGGTTTATACTCACACCCTATATGGGAATATCGATGTATGTATAGATTTTATGGTCAGGGATCCAGCTAAGGGTATGAACCATGCATCATGAAGATAATTAAATAGATCTTAGAGGATGGAGGAAATATTTGGATAGACTTTGGATCATTATTGTAGTGTTTTAGTTTGTTTAATTTAGTTATCATACATTGGTTGACTTACCACATTGGTAGTATTTTGGTTAAATTCCTTATATAACTTTTATTCCATTTATTATACCATGGTGTTACCACTATATTGATATGGGATGTTTGTTACTAATTGTTGTGATATTGATGCATGGATATTATTACCAAGGGTGAATTCTCCCTCTGATATTATTCAGACCCTCGTCATTATTTTTCACCCCCTTGCATATGGGGAGAATCACATGAGGTTGTGTGACACATTGGCTGAACCAAGTGATTCAGTCAGGACATTACAAAGTAGTGTTATAAGAGGTTTTCCTTTCTTTTCTTTTCTTTCTTCCTTTTTACTATGTTTTTGTCAAGTTAGAAAGGAGATAGGCTATGTGGAACTATGGTAGGGGAGTCACGTAAGTGCTTGGACCGCTCGTAATAGGCCTCTAAGTTACTGGTGATGGTATTTTAATTTCTGATTATGGTATTATAGTGTCATGTTGATCTTAAGTATGATTTTAATTTTATAGTTTATGGGATTTGGGTGTGTTCATGCATCATGATTAGACATGTAGGTTCACGTGTCATATGACTATTTTCTTGCTATATATAGTAGTTCAATTAATTAAATTTCATTAGTAATTTGTGATCTTTTATTTTATGATACATATAAATATATATATGATGACATTTGAATTATTTGAACTAGAATATGCTATGTTTTTTTATATGTATATGACTATGGATAACATGAAGGTATGGAATATTTGATGTTACTGTTTATAAGATTTGGGCGCATCCATGCATCATGATTAAGTACATAGGTTCACATGTTATACTCCAATTTTATTATCATATATAGTAGTTCAATTAATTAAATTTCATTAGTAATCCATGATTTTTCTTATGTAATATATATATATATATATATATATATTGAAATTTGAATTATTTGAACTTAAATATTCCATGTTTTGTTATGTGTATATGACTATGAATATCGTGAAGGTAAGGAAGATTTTTCATAGTAATTAGGTAGTACTAATAGGGTTGTGTCTTATAGAAATAGGTATCCTCTTAGGATGATTCTTCTTATAGTGATATTTTTTTGTGCCTATAGATTCTTGAGTGGTGTAGTCCTTTAATTTATTGAGTAAATCTATAATTTTTCATCTTTAATTGTATATATTTTCACCTCAGCATATAATTATAGGACCACCTAGAGAAGTGGGTCAGGATTCCCCTATAAGGGAGGTAGCTCTTGTAGTACCTCTATATGCCTAGGAGGGTCCAGCTGAGTGTGCTCCAGTACTCGCTCTATTGGTTTGGAAGCAAAACTGATTTAACCTAGAGTATTTCAAATAGTGCTTGTTCAAGGTGAAGAAACTCATAGGATGATGGTCAATTATGCTTTATATTTCCTACTTTAGTATCCCCCATCCTTCCAGGATACTGAATAATCCAAGGATATTAAGGATTGGATTGATATCATCGAGGGAATATTTGATCTTGTAAAGACTCTAGAGGATTGATGGGTTAAGCTAGCTTCTTTTATGATTCAAAGAATTGTTACGATATGGTGGGTTGTCATAAACCAGGAGAGTATATTTTAGGGTCTAACTTGGGATACATTAGCAAATCTATTCTACAATGATTTATTCCTAGATACACTGAATCAAGATCAAGATGAAAAGTTTATAGAGAATCGGTATGAGAAGATGATGGTATCTTCCTATTTTTCTCATTAACATAGTTTCTTTTCTCTATTCCTCTTTTGTATGTGAATAAGACGCATAAGGCCTAAAATTTTGAGATTGGAAGTCAACTAGATCCGATGTGCCAGGTTAAAAATTTCAACCTGATGACATACTCTAAGGTGCTTCAAATGGATATCACAATTTAGAAGAGGATATATAATTATAGCGCATAAGGTCTTCTTCAATCTATTAGTGGGTCAGTGAGTAGCATTGTTGGAAGTTTTTGGGTACCTTCTATAGTAGTAGGAAGAGGAAGTCAAAAGACATGCACTAGGGAGATAAGAGATAATTGTAGTAGAGTAAGTGATATTCATCTCCCTCTATGGGAGAAAGTGTTACTAGGTGTTATAATTATGGATGGAGAGGGAATCAGCTTAAGTTTTTTTCCAATACTCTTGAATATTGTCTCCTCCAACACATTTTTGTGAAATAATCATAGTTGGGTTCAGAGATATCAGACCACAGGCTGATTATAGAATCTCAATAGTAAATTCCTACTTAGAATGTTTTCGCCCGGGTGGTTTATCAACCTCAGGGGAAGAGCTGTTTATCCAATGCAAGTAAGGTTTATTTGGTGGGCCATGTTCTATTTGATGGTGGATAGGGGCCATTGATAGTATGAGGTATGTTTCTAATTAACTATTTTATCTCTACTAATTTTTTTTTAATACAATAGATTCACATTCTTTTAAAATTTCTCAATTCATTGTTGGGTTAGACTTACTGATTAAATTATATTATAAATTTATTTCTCTTGATACACCCTTGGGGAGGAAGTTATACCATATTTGTAGACATTAAAATTGTATTGTAGTAGTTTCTAATTACGGAAATTTATAGACACTACTACAAAATCGACCTTTAACAGCGTTATAACTAGCCTTTATTATTGATAAAAAAGTGTTGACTACCAGAGTGTGATTAAAATCAATAGGATTTTATTAGCACTAGAAGATCACTAATAAAGGGATAATTTATCATCCCTAAAAATCACTGATAAAGTTTTCCTTTATCAGTTCTTTTAGAAGCACTAATAAAAAATCTCATTTATCATTGATTTTATTTAGCACTGATAAAGGGGTATACTGTAGTGTGCTATAACAACACACTATAGTACCAGAAATCATCAAAATTAGGTGCAAATACCAAATTTAAATGAAATAAAATTTATGACATAAATACAAGAAAAAAATACTATATTATAGACATTTCAAATCTTGGTTTATAAAATTACATGAGTAAGTACAAATTATCACATGCATTCAAAAACATCAATATTCCTTTGTCTTTTCCCCTAACCCCAACTCATGTTATTGCTGAACAAACCACCCATGCTCAAGCTAAATAATGCACTTGTATAAAAAAATTCTTTTGTTAAAAATAATATAAATAAATAAATTAAATATAAATTGTTAATTTTAAACTAAACTTTGAGTCATACCAAGAACATTGTGTATCATATTGAGTTGTGGTTGATTCTTTCACGTCACACCATTTATCGTTCATCTTCAAGAATTATCTCTATGAAAATTAAATAAATAATTATAATATAAAAATGATAATTAAATTAATTAGTAATAGTATATAGAATGATGAGAAAAAATATAGGCTCATTTGCTCAGTTTTTGTGATGTGATATGTGTTTAAAACTAAAATGAAACTTATATATTGAAAAAGACACACTTAGATTCATACCATTCGCACTATATGTCATATTGATGTGCAGATAATTACTACACATCCCAAATAACTTATAGATAATTTTCCTAAAAGTATCAAAATAATCTTAATGTGTTTTCTTAGTTTTGAATATGTCACTTCTGTTTTTTACTAAAATGTCATTTCAAACTAAACATGCACTTTGAGTCGTAACGGTCACATCGCATATAATATTGATGTGATACTGATTTCTATATGTCATTAATGACTTATGAATCATTATCCTAAATTATCAATATAATACTAACACATTTTCTTGGTTTTTAGTGAGTGACACATTTTGAAATAAATGTCAATTTTAAACTGATAACAGACACTTTGAGTTATACTGGGCACATCATGTATAGGATTGATTTTCAGTTTATTCCTATACACCACAAATTACTTATGGATAGTTTTTCTAAATTATCAAAATAATATGAATTTTTGTTATCAATTTTGAGTATGCTAGTTATCTTTTTTACTAAAATTAATGTCAATTTTAAATAAAAAGGCGCACTTAGAGTCATATTGTTCACACCGTGCATCTAATTAAGGTAAATATAATTCCTAAACATCACAAATTACTTATGGATAATTTTGATAAAGTATAAAAATAATCCAAATTCATTTTTTCAATTTTGAGTATGTCACTTGTGTTTTTTACTAAAATGTCATTTTAAACTAAAAACATGCACTTTGAGTCATACCGATCACATCATGTCTCAGTTTGACATGAGACTAATTCATATACATCAAATGAATTATGAATTTTTTTCCTAAATTATCCAGACAATCTGAGTGTGTTTGCTCAATTTTCAGTGAGTAACACTTTTTTAACTAAAATGTCAATTTTAAACTAATAATGAACAGTTTTAGTCATACCAGTCACATCGTGTATCGGATTGAGTTACAGAGGATCCCTACACATCAAAAATGACTTATGGATAATTTTCGTAAATTATCAAAGCAATCCAAATGCATTTTCATGGTTTTGAGTATGTTAGTTGTCTTTTTTACTAAAATTAATGTCAATTTAAAAAAAAAGACACACGTTGAGTCATAACGGTCATACCGTGTGTCAGATTGAGTTGAAAGATGATTTATACATCTCCCAAATGAATTATGGATCATTTTTCTAAAGAATCAAAACAATATAAATTTGTTTTCTCAGTTTTGAGTATGTCACTTATGTTTTTTACTAATATGTCATTTTAAATTGGAAACACACACTTTGAGTTATACCGATCACATCGTGTGTTAGTTTTATGTGAGACTAATTCCTAAACATAAAAAATTAATTATTAATCATTTTTCCTATATTGTAAATGTAAGAACCCAGTTCTTATTCTTGAGGTACGGGATTCTTCTTTTCCTTTTCCTTAAGTTTTTTTGAGAAAACAAGGGAAATGTGGGGAAAATCCTAAATTTATGGGAACACGCTGTGTACTTTTGTACACACGCCATGTAATTTGGCTATATGGGATGAGAATACAGGGCGTATTGGTTTTTCAGTGATTAATGGTGTAAAAAATAACTACACGTCATGTAATCAATCGGCAGATGAACAGTGAGGTGGTGGAAAGAAGACGCCAGAGGAACTGTTAAAAATGATAGTACACACCGTGTACTTGAGAGTACATGTCGTGTAGTCATGTTTTTTTTTTAAAAAAAACAGGAATTAACCTCCTCATTCGACGGATAAGGAAGAGGGCTCACTAGGAGCAGCGGGAGAGGAGGCTGAGACATGGAGGAGCTCCCGATCACTCATTGGGACTCTGATTATTCTGTCGTCGGTCTCGTTTGAACCACGCGGGTAAGGTCTTCCCTCTTCTTAAATATTTCCTTCCAATTATTTCCCTAAGGGAAGTTATTTATGTTTTAACGGGTAATCATTTATCTCAGATCTACATCATTCTTGGTTGTTTCGGAAGGTGTCTTTCACATATATCGATCAGAGGAGATCGAGGTAGGTGGTTTTGTGTTTAATTCCAATGGTCGAGTTGATTTTGTGTATCATTGTGTCGCGCTCCCATGTTCGTTGTGTCGTATGGCTGAGACTTTGACTATTGGGATACCTATAATTACATATGTAATCTAATGAATAAGTATAAACTGCTATATGAGATCGTTGCTTTGATCTAGGGCCACCCCGAGGGTGCATTTCTTTTGTTTAGACGTTTGGCCAGGATACCCATGGGTATGCCATGATTAGATAATGTTTTGAGTTTTCTTGAGAGGAAACATTTATTAAATTTCTTGCTTATGTGTTGGGCTCGACCCGGTTACTTGCTTTTTTCTATGGAATGCCTGAGGGCAGTGTTTTGTTTAGCTTGAGGATAGTGTTTTGTTTAGCCTGAGGGCAGTATTTTGTTTAGACTAAGGGAAATGTTTCTTATGCCGATAGGCAGTAGCTTCCTTTTCTGAGGGCGATATCTTGTATGCCTGAGGGAAATATTCATTATGCCTAAGTTCAGTCACCTGAGGGTTTCGTTTCTGCTTGCCTGAGGGTAAGGATTTCCATGTCTGAGGACAATGTTTACTTTGAATATTCACTATGGTGATTTCTTATGTTTTACCTGCCAAGTTAAAGCACAAGCTTGGTATTATTATTATCTTTTACTTGTTAGATAACCTATTGTGGATTCTACTATGGCACTGGTATAGGAGATTGTAGGTCGAGTTTGAGTCTCAGAAAACTCATAATTCAATTATATTGAATTGTTAAATAATTATTAAAATTCCAATGTAACTGGTAGGAATGGTGACTTTTGAGTACTTCGTAGTTTACTGCATTTCATTATTGCACACTGTTGTTGCACTTTTTCACTGACAGTTGGGCACGAGGCTTTGGTGGTTGCCTACTAGGATTTATTTCTCACACCCTATTTGGGTCATGTCTTGGGACCAAACATATTATATTGCTACAGGTGTTGATAATGGAAAGGGTCCCTACACAGGTACATGATTGTTGCAGAGGAGTAGGATAGAATGGGACCGAGCTTAGGCTTGCGATGCTACTGTGTTCCTGTTGCAGTGCTTTGGTTTTGTTTTTCTATACTTTGTAACTTGTGCTGTATTGTATAATATTGCAGTGTATCCTATTTTGGATGCTTTCTTATAATTAGATACATGTTTCATCGTCATATATATGATTGTTGGTTATCTTTTACTTTAGTTCTGTTGTCCATTTCAGGTCTATATTGTTTACTGATTCCGCTTTGTATATTTTTTTCCCCTCTATGCTACACTTTGACAAATTAGGGCATAGTTTCCCCACTATCAGTCCTAGCCCCTTGCTGCTAGTCGGTAGCCTCTGGCGTTTGGGGAAATGCATTTGAGGTCATGTGACCAACCGGGTTTGGGGCACCCATTGAGTGGCACCCAGATCTACGACGTTACAAAGTGGTATCAAAGGGGTTTCTTTTCTTCTTGACTTACTGTTTGGAGCCTATATCCAGGGATAGGATGGAATAGGTACATGGTAATAAGCTGTGCCTGGGAGTAGCTAACTCGTGTATAGGGAAAATCTAATTTACCTCATGTTGCAATTTTTTTGGTTTTGTAATTATTACAGTTGATTTGATTTCACCGTTGGGTGACTCACTTATGGTGTGCTGTTTATATTTTTATACTTGGGTTCTATTTAGTTGCAACCCGATGAGATGAGGGTATGCCATCTCATGTTCCATTTAGGCACATGTTAGAATCACATGTCATGTATAGTTTCCATTCCATGTAGGTGCATTATAAATTTTATGTTGTTGTGATAGATGTTGTGCTAGAAAATTAATGTTGTTATGATAGATGTCATGATAAAAGTACTTTCTATTTGATAGGGTATTGTTTGAGTAAGGTTTTGTTGGAATGAATGCCAAACTTTGGTTCTTGAGGTGTTATGGGCCCTCATTTACCAGAATTTGGTGGATCATTGACTTTTCAACTTGTTTATAACATGTATAAGATGTTAACCTTTTATTCTTGGGGAGTATGGGCCCTCACGGGTTGTAATTTGGCACTTTTTTGTTTGTTTTAGTCTTTTTCTAGGATTTAGAGTTGTTTTTTAGGCTTACTATTCGAAAAAACCCAGAATACACACCGTGTAGTTTTGACTATGCACCATGTGTTCTTCTATTCGGGAAGAAACTGTTTTATTAAGTACACACCTTGTACCTTATGTATATGTCATGTAGTCTCTAACCATGTCATAGGCTATGTGGGTAGAGACACAGGATAGGGAAGTTCTTATGGGAACACGTCGTGTACTGGATGTACACACCATGTCGGATTGACCCTGTGTCTGCCCGTGTGACTAACAACACGGATGGAGAAATCTTAGGATATACATGTTGTTTCCATATGGAACACGTCGTGTAGTGTCAGTCAAGTATCCATCCATGTCACTAACAACATGGACAGTTGAAACCTAAGCAGTACATGCCGTGTCCATATAAAACATTCCATGTAGTGTGAGCCGAGTATCCGGCCATGTCACGAACAACACGGGTCGTTGAGGTTCATCTAGTACACATTGTTTTTATAATTAACATGTTTTTTAGTCTCGTTCAAAGGAGAACCATGTGTCTTACCCATGTAGAAGGACCCGGGCAGGGGAGAGAATTCAAGTACATGTCGTGTGTTGAGAAAACACACCGTGTTTTTGGGGTGTTACACGACCAATTCTGGCAGGAGTACACACCCATGTGAAAGGCTTAAAGGAACACGTTGTGTAGTAATTATACACACCATGTAGTCTTTTAAAATTTGAAGTCTTTCTTTCTCTTGTTCCCTTCTTACGCTTCCAGTTTTTAGTCATTAATGATCTTTATATAAGGTGTTCATTTGACCTCACAGATTCATTCCGCCAAGATGACCATGAGTTGTTCTCCAAGAGAGTGGCGATGATTATACTCTAGAGATGGTAGGCTATGGGCTACCGATGGATCTTCCAGTAGTGCCAGATGCGGCGCCAGCGATTATACCGGACGCAAGTGCGGATGCACAGTTCTATGAAGGCTTCATGTGGTTCATGCAGACCTTCCGGGGAGCACCGTCGGTTACCACATCTGTGGCAGAGTTGACACATATATTCCAGTAGCAGCATCAACCTATGTTTTCAGGGGATGGAGGACCACAGGCTGTGGATTCATGGATGGATTCTATGTAGATGATCTTCGAGCATCTGAAGATGCCTCCTGAGAGGAGGATCAAGCTCACTACTTACATGCTACGTGATTCCGCCAAGAGATGGTGGGATTTTACCACCCATACTGATCATCCCCAAGACATGGCGTGGGAAAATTTTTAGGCAGTCTTCTATGAATTTTTCTTTCTGGAGACACTAAGGGCAAATCGGACTCGAGAGTTCATGAATCTGCAGCAGGCTTCCATGTCAGTGATGGACTATTCTTCCGGCTTCACCGAGCTATAGCGTTTTTCACCTATTCTGGTGGGTGATGAAACATTGAAGTCTAGACACTTTGAGGATGGTCTTCGATATTACATCTGAGCGCTGGTGAATTTTTTTAGGTTGCCTACAGTGCATGCTATTATAAACCATGCATTGATTACTGAGCAGAACCTGTAGGAATCTAGTGGTGTAGACTAGGGCGGTTCGGCACCAGTCTCTAGTACTATTTCTACTGGCAAGAGGAAGAGGCAGATGGTACCCTCAGACTCTACGTGGATTATCAGAAACTTAACCAGTTGATGGTTAAGAATCGATATCCCTTACCGAGGATTGATGATCTTTTTTATCAAATTCAAGGAGCACGAGTGTTCTCAAAGATTGACTTGAGATCCAGATTTCATCAGTTATGCAATAGAAAATCATACATACCACTTATAGACTTTCGGAGTAGATATGGTCTATACAAGTACTTATTCATGTTTTTTGGACTCAGAAATTTGCCAGCAGTTTTCATGGATTTGATGAATTGTGTGTTCCACCCATATCTAGATTCTTTTGTGGTAGTCTTCGTGGATGATATCTTGTTGTACTCTCACACTCAACACGACCATTCCACCCATATTGAGATCATACTGAGTACACTGAGATTGAATCAGTTATATGATAAGATCTCAAAGTGACACTTTTGGATGGACCAGATTCACTTCCTAGGTCATATTATCTCAGATGCAGGAGTTGCGGTAGACCCAGAGAAAGTTAGAGCAGTAGTTTCTTGGGAGAATCCTATAAACATGTTTAAAATACTTAGTTTCTTAGGGATGTATGGTTACTACAGGCTCTTTATATAGGACTTCTCCCTCTTAGCAGCACAGTTGACGAGTTTGAATAAGAAGGGTATGAAGTTTGTTTGGTCAAAAGCTTGCGAGACAGCCTTTCAGGAGTTGAAGGGAAGGTTGACATCAGCACCAGTACTGATACTTCCAGAGCAAGGGAAGATCTATACAGTTTACTGTGATGCATCAGGTATTAGGCTGGGAGAAGTGTTGATGCAGTGCGATCGAGTAGTTGCGTACGGGTCTCGGTAGTTAAGGCCACATGAGAGGAATTACCAGACACACGATCTCGAGTTGGCTAAAGTTGTTCATGTGTTACGTTGTTGGAGAAATTATCTCTTGTTAAAACATTTTTTGGTGTTTATGGACCACAAAAGTCTTAAATACATCTTTACCCAGTGTGACATGAATTTGAGACAGTGAAGGTGAGCTGAATACCTTCAGTCCTTCGACTTTGAGCTTTCCTATACACCTGGTAAGGGTAACGCAGTTGCTGATGCACTGAGTAGGAGGACTCAGATACAGGCAGTGTAGGAGGCCAGTGGTGAGTGGAAGCTTATGGATTTGTTCTCTGAGATGCATTTTGAGGTGCATGATAGTCAGGGGTGAACCTATATTTCATCCTTAGCTATGACTTCTACCCTCCTGGATAGATTGAGGATGAGACAGCTATCAGATTCAGAAGGCCTAGTTCTACAGGATTCAGTGGCAAGAGAGGACCCTCCTCCTGGTTGGACAATAGGTGATGATGAGGTACTACATATCCATGGATGAGTGTGGGTTCTAGGGGATATACACGAGGAGTTTATGTGAGAATTTCATGCTTCAACATGGGTATTACATCCTGGAGTTATCAAAATGTATCGTGACTTGAGACATCATTATTGGTTGCTGGGTATGAAAAGAGAGGTAGCTAGTTTTGTTACAAGATGTTCCACCTATCAGTAGGTGAAGGCGGAGCATCAGAGGCTAGAAGTGCTGTTACAACAGTTACCCATTCCAGAGTGGAAATGGGATGATGTCGTGATGGACTTTGTGACTAGGTTGTTGAGGTCACCTTGAGGCAATGATGTCGTATGGGTTGTTGTGGACAGACTTAAGAAGGTAGCTCAATTTTTAATGATCAAGGAGACCTTCAGTGTTGATGAGCTCAGGAATTTGTATAACTGATAGGTAGTACATCTTCATGGGGTCCCTTGTTATATCATTTCAGATAGGGATTCCCATTTTACATCTCATTTCTGGCAGAGTTTTCAGAGGTCACTGGGTACTCAGGTGCTTCTGAGCACAGCTTACCACCCTCAGACCGATGGCCAGTCAGAGCATACAATAAAGGTGCTAGAGGACATGTTTTGTGCATGCGTCCTGGACTTTGGGGGCTCTTGGGAGAAGCACATTCCCCTGGTCGAGTTTTCCTACAATAATAGTTTTCAGGAAACTATTGAGATGGCACCTTACGAGGCTTTATATGATAGGTCATGCCGATCACCCTTGTGCTGGTTAGAGGCAGGTGAGGCAGCTTTATTGGGACCACGTCTCATGCAGGAGACTTTAGAGTAGGTCCAGTTGATTCAAAAGCAGATGGCTACTGTACAGTCTCATCAGAAATCTTATGTTGATCACCGCAGACGACCCTTGGAGTTTGTGGTCGGGGATCATATTTTCTTGCGTGTTTCACCGAGGTTGGGACACAGGCGGATCGAAAGACTGGGTAAAATTTCATTGAGGTATGTAGGGACATTTGAGATTCTGGAGAGAGTCGAGCTGCTTGCCTATTGGTTTCAGTTACCACAGAGGTATCGGGCCATGCACGACGTCTTCCACATATCTCATTTGTGTCGTTATCACTCAGACCCGTCTCACATTTTTCAGCCTGAGGAGTTTGAACTTCAGGTTGATGTATCCTTTGAGGAGCATCTGATTTTTATTGTTGATAGGAGCACGAAGGTTCTTCGAGGCCGGTCAGTTCCTCTCGTACGGGTGCTATGGCAGCATGGCGGAGTGTAGGATGAAACCTAGGAGCGGGAGACCGACGTACGTGCTCAGTGGACAGAATTGATCCCAGCTTTATCTTCACCACCCTTGGAAGGGAAATTTAGGGATGAATTGCTTTAAGTGGGGAAGTTTGTAAGAACCTGGTTCTTATTCATGAGGTACAAGTTTCTTCTTTTCCTTTTCCTTAAGTTTTTTTGGGAAAACAAGGGAAATGTGGGAAAAAATCCCAAATTTATGGGTACATGTCGTGTACTTTTGTACACACATTGTGTACTTTGGCTGTGTGGGATGAGAATATAGGGTGTGAAGGCTTCACTACCACAAAACTGGGCAAGGCAAGCACTGCCCTTTATCAGCGCTAAACAGAAATCACTGATAACGGGGTATGCCTTTATCAGCGCTATATAAAAGCACTCATAAATGTTACATTTATCAGTGCTTTTTTTAGCACTGATAAAAGGTAACATTTATCAGCGCGTTTTTTAGTGATGATAAAGGGTACCCCTTTATCAGTGCTAAAAAACGCTGATAAATTAATGTTTTATCAGTGCTTTTATTTTAGCGCTGATAAAACATACCTTTATCAGTGCTTTTAATGAGTGCTGATAAAGAATCTGTCAGTTTTTATTTAATAACCCTAACAGGCCATCCTCGCTTGCATGCGGTCAAGCTCTCGCAGAAGCTGAACTAGGCCCCTCACCACGTGACCTCATCCTCCTCATCCTCCTCCTTCCTCCTCCTTCCTCCTCCTTCCTCCTCCTCATCCTCCTCGTCCTCCTCCTTCTCCTCCGCCTCTGCCCCCGCTCCCGCTACCGCGACCGCCTCTGCCTATGCCGCCTCCACCCTCACTGCCGCGACCGCCGCCGCCTCTACCGCCTCCGCCTCCGCCACCGTCGCCACCTCCACCCTCGCTGCCACGACCGCCACCGCCTCATCCTCCTCCTCCTCGTGCTCTCAAGGTGGGAGGTGAGTTCCATGGATGGTATTCCCTTGGTATATTATTTATATATTGTGTGTGTGAGGACCAAATAGTGAATATAGATGTGAGATAGGAATGATACCATATATTGAGCCTAATTCCAGTAAGGATTTCCATAATAGATAGTGTGGTCTTAATGTGATTATGATTATGTCTAGGGATGTGATTCATAATTAGGGATGAGTGTCAAAATAAGAGATGTTATTGATATTTAGCAACACAAGTGGGTTTTTTGTGAATGAGGTGGAATTGGATACCCTATAGGTTCCATAGGGATATCTTGACTCTAGGATGAAGTATATGGTAATTGGTTAGTTATGATGGTTCACATGTGTGAGAGGTCTACCAAGGTTATGTGTGATGACTTCTATGGATAACCAACCCTTGTTTTCATTTTTTTTATTTTGAGTTACCATGGGCGGTAAGTTCTACCCCTTCGAGTTGAATATTTATGTATGAGATACAAAGGAAATAGTTTCTAATCTTATGGTTATATGGATTCCCAAAGATTATCCCAATGGAAATGATGATGGATCCATATTAATTTTCATCACATAGCATAATATCATAGTTATATGATTAGACAAAGATGAACCCATAATACAAAACATATCACCTAGTATGTCTGTCACATATACGAATAAATCAATTAGAAAAAAAACATGATACAAAGCATAAAGGTACCATTAAATACTTACATTGGTTAACTTGTTTTAGAAATTGTTTATCTTCATCCGTGCCTTGTACTTGCACCCATGAATTTGAAGGTGAGTATGCGTACACGATAGTTGACCTTCTTAGAGAAGAGTTTATGGAAGAGTATAAAAGACATGAAGCAATGAAGATCATTAGAGTGTTGGAGAAAATGTGGTTGCTACAAACAATGTGGCAATCGACTTGTGAAACGCGGCCTAAGTTACAACTTGTAGGTATTGTAACTTAGGCCACGTTGCACAAGCCGATTGCCACAATGAATAGCAAGATCTGCATTGCTTCATGTCTATTATACTCTTCCAAAAACTCTTCTCTAAGAAGGTCAACTATCGTGTACGCATACTCACCTTCAAATTCATGGGTGAAAGTACAAGGCACGGATGAAGATAAACAATTTCTAAAACAAGTTGACCAATGTAAGTATTTAATGGTACCTTTATGCTTTGTAGCATGTTTTTTTCTAATTTATTTATTTGTATATGTGACAGACATACTAGGTGATATGTTTTGTATTATGGGTTTATCAGGAGTTTGTATGATTTCCTGTTTCCACATTTCATTTTAAATAGCATGTTATAATTATATATTTATTGTACCCTAATGGATCAAATAGTCAGGCATATTATAGATGTTTCTAGAATGTTGTAGGATTCTTTTTCCCCAATGGTAGTACATTTTTAGGATGTTTTCATTGATGAGGTATAAAATTTACTTCTTAATAAAGAGATAAACTTTATAATCTAGTTAGTTTTGGGAGAAAATTCAGTTTCTATCACAATTTCTAAAATAACACCAAAAGAGCATCAGTTTTTTGAATTACAATTTGATGATATAGAATATAATGGTTTCATATGGCATAGTACTTTACCATGGGGTTTTATAGTTCTCTAAAATAGATGGTTGATTGGTATTTATTATTTTTTGGACTATTGGAGATTGAACCTGATGAGAGTCATGAATATGTATCCTCATCCACACATTGATAGTCACATTGATCATCTATGAGGTTCTATGGTCTTCTACAAGATAGATTTGACATTAGGATACCATTGGATGAGTTGGACATCGATGGACCTACCATGGACTGCTTTTAGGAGTAGTTATGGCCTGTATGATTTTTTAGCGATGATTTTTGTTTTAACTAATGCATTGGTTGTATTAAGGGACTTGATGAATAGGATATTTCATCCTTTTCTAGATCAGTTTTTTGTAGTTTTTTCGATTAAATATTAGTGTACTCCCAACCGATAGTTGATCTTGACCAACATCTTATCATCACCTTGAGTACATTGAGATAGCATCATATTTATTACTGTTTCTCCTGTTACTCATTGGTTTCCTCTTGTTCGCATGTCATGTATTTTCTAAGGCATCATTCAGTCTTTGTAAGACTAACTTGGAATAAATTTGATATATGTCAGATTAAATCAGGTATCTTATACATACACTATGTTCACCCTACTGTACACACCATGTATATGGATTTCACATGTGTTTAAAGGAATTTGTACCATGATTTGTTTTTATAAAACCCAAACAATGCTACCTAATTAATTAAAACATAATTTTAGGCAAGTTCTCGAGATCAAACCCATAAAGACAATGAATATGAATAAAGAATGTATGAATGACAATCGGTTGAAAAAAGAGTATGAAGATGGTGTGAAAGAGTTTATCAAGTTTTCATAAGATCATGCATGTGACCCTTATCAAATCCTTTGTCTGTGTTTACGTTGTTGTTATTCAAGACAAATTAGTCCAGAGGAGTTGGAAGAACACCTGATCTGTCACGGAATAGATCGAAGTTATACATGTTGGAATAAACTTGGGGAAAAAACCAATGTAGGTAGTGACTCAGAGAACACGACATTTTATAGATCATATGATATGATTAGAAGCGTGAACAGTGAAGACTATCGTATGGAGGGTGTGATTATTGATGTGAACGATGATGAAGATCGTATTGAGGAAATTACAAGGACAGTTGAAGATGAAATTTTTGATTGCCCAAAATTGTTTGAGAAGTTAAAGAGTTGTGAAAAAACGTCATTGTATGCTGGTTGCACTAAATATACAGCATTTTCAGCTGTATTGAAGCTGTATAATTTGAAAGCAGACAATGGGTGGAGTGACGCCAGTTTTACGGAACTACTTGCTCTCTTGAATGACATGCTCCGAGAAGATAATGAACTCCCAAGCCAAACATATGATTCCAAACAAATGTTACGATCTATGGGTATGATCTCTGAAAGAATACATGCTTTCCCGAATGACTGTATATTGTTTCGCAAGGACCAAAAATCACTTAAAGAATTCCCAAAGTGTGGTGCTTCCCGATACAAGAAAGATGATTCTATTCCTATGAAAGTTGTATGGTACTTTCCAATCATTCCTAGGTTTAGACGCCTATATGGAAGTGAAGAGACTGCAAGACAATTGGCATGGCTTGCAGATACAAGAATTAAATGTGGGAAACTACATCACCCTGCAGACTCTCCCCAGTGGAAGAGAATTGATCACGAGTATCCTGAATTTGGGAACGAGCCGAGAAACCTTCGTCTGACGTTATCTACAGATGGGGTGAATCCTTTTGGTTTTCAAAGCAGCAGTCACAGTACATGGCTGGTTATGTTGGTAAATTATAATTTACCATCGTGGTTATGCATGAAACAAAAATACATCATGTTATCTATGATTATATTCGGACCAAAACAACTGGGTAATGATATTGATGTTTATTTGGCCCCATTGATTGAGGATTTGAAAATATTGTGGGATTCCGGTGTTACGATGTATGATGCTTACAAAAATGAACAGTTCACTTTGAAATCCATGTTGTACGGGATGATAAATGACTTTCCTGCTTATGGAAATTTTTCAGGATATATCATTAAAGGAACTCAAGGGTGTCTCGTTTGCGAACAAGGTACACAGTCAATTAGGTTGAAACATTCATCGAAAACCGTGTTTCTAGGACATCGCAGATTTTTACCCCGACAACATAAGTACCGATCTTGGACGACATCATTCGATGGAAGTTCAGAGGAACGTACAACACCGTCTCCACTAACAGGTGATCAATTGTTTGAGAAAATGAAATATTTGGACACTAATTTTGGTAAACCATTTTCAAAAAACCTTATGAAAACTGGTTAGAAAAAGAGATCAGTTTTTTTTTGAATTACCATACTGGAATTGTCTATATGTCAGACATTTTCTTTATGTTATGCATGTTGAAAAAAATGTATGTGATAGTGTCATCGCCACATTGATAAATGCACCCGGTAAAACAAAGGATGAAATTAAGGATAGATTGGACATGGTTGAGATGGGAATATTAGAAGAGTTGGCACCAGTGAAGGGTGAAAAACGAACATTTCTTCCTCCTGCTGCTTACACTCTTTCCAGGAAGGAGAGATATCATTTTTGAAACTTCTTTAATGATGTAAAGGTTCCAGAGGGGTATTCATCAAATATCAAGAACATCGTGTCAACAGGAGATTTAAAATTAAAGGGTCTGAAATCACATGACTGTCATGTTTTGATGCAAGATCTAATTACTATAGCTTTATGTTGCATTTTTTTCAAGAATGTCTGACATACATTAATGAAGATATGTTTCTTCTTTAAATCTATATGCAGCAAAGTTATAGACCCAGCGAAATTTCCAACTATGGAAAGATAAATTGCCATCATATTATGTGAATTGTAAATGTTCTTCCCACCGACATTTTTCGATATGATGGTTCATTTGATGGTTCATTTGGTGAGAGATATTCAACTATGTGGTCCTGTACATTATAGATGGATGTACCCCATTGAATGGTATATGAAGATTTTAAAAGGGTATGTCAAAAACCAAAGTCGGCCAAAGGGTTGTATTACGGAGCAATATATTGTTGAGGAAGCTGTTGAATTTTGTACTGAATACCTGTCTGGTGTGGAAATCGTTGGCCTACCGAAATCTCATCACACTGAGTGGCTTGAGGGTGAAGGAATTTCTGTAAGAGAGGTTGTCACAATCAATATTACAGATCGGGAGCAGGACCACCTTTACGTTTTTCATAACAGTTTCGACGTTGACCCATATGTTCAAACCCACAAAGAAATTATTAGGAATTTGAATCCTTCTAGGTCTAAAAATGGATATCAGATACACATAATCGACAGTTTATAGGATAGTTTCGAGACCATATTTTTAAGCAGATAGATGAAAATCCAGACTCAATTTCAGAACGACTTCGATGGCTGGCCGGAGGAGCAAGTGTGTACGTATTATCTTACAATGCTTATGCAGTTAATAGTTATACATTCTATACTAATGAACATGATGAAGACAGTACCATGCAGGATAGTGGGGTTACACTTGTGGTTGAGGCGATGCATGTTTCTGGTGCTAAGAAAAAAATCCAATTTATGCGAATATGTCATACTTTGGCATCATCAAACGAATATGGGAGTTGGATTATACGAAATTCAAAGTGCTGATTTTTAATGCAAGTGGGTTGATAATAGGACTGCTATTAAAATAGATGAATTAGGATTCGTGAAAGTTGATTTCAGTAAGGAAGGGGAGAAAGAAGAACCATTTATAATGGCATCACAAGCAGTACAAGTATTTTATGTTCCAGACCCCACAAACCGAAATTGGTCAATTGTTCTCTTATCGACCAAAACAACTAAAGGGTTAGATGAAAGTTCAACGGAGGTTGAACCTTTTATAGGGACTTCACAATCATTTTGTAGTGGTCCAAATGTAGATGGAGTTTTGTATGTTAGAGGAGACCACAATGAAGGAATTTACATATTCGATAGAGGAGTCAAATCACTTCAGCCTTTAAAGAAAAAAAAAGAGTACAATAATTAGGTTATTTGTTTATTGTAACATAGATTGTGTTACGTTATGTTATTATCTATTCGCTGTTGTTTTTATGTAATCTAAATTAAATATTAAACCACTTCTGCAGATAATGACTTCTTCACCTGCTGATGCGCCCAATCCCGAGGCACAAAAGGTCTCTCAACCAGTAGCTAGTGGTCCCACTGCAGAGCAACAACAGGTTTCTCAACCAAATGTTGGTGGTCCCAGTGCAGAGAAACAACAGGTTTCTCAACCTGTTGTTGTTGGTCCCAGTGCTGAGGTACAACAGGTTTCTCAACCTGTTGTTGTTGGTCCCATTACTGATGCTAGCGCTCCAGGGGAACATATTGATGCTACTTATGAGGAAATGGTAGGAAATGAAACCCTGAAAGTGCAAAAAAACAAGAGCGTCGTAGTTTGACAGTGTTGGCCAAAATCATTAAGGCAAAAGCAAAAGGCATCAAATTTGAGGTGGGATGGAATAAGTGAGGCCAACATGTTAACCCCAACAAAGCCATCTTTAGTAGCTACATTGGAATCGTCACTCAGCAACTCGTGCTGATTGATGTACAGTCGTGGCACCATGTTGTCACTGGGCTGAAGACACTAATGTGGGAATAGATTACGGTAACATTATGATATCATTTTTTTAATTTATTAAAATAAAATAAAATACCAAAACATTGACTTACTCTTCATCATCCATTGCAGAGTGCATTTATAGTATATGTCTCGCACAAGGAATTTGTATTAAGAGTTGCAGGAAGGATTCATAGAGGTTTCCGCACAATTTTAACGAAATATCATCTTAAAGATGCAGAAGGGAAAATCAAGCCGCAACCACCTCCTATTTACGCACACTTGATATCCCAAGGAGCGTGGGATGCGTTTAGCAACCGTCGTGGGGAGCATACTTTTTAGGTACATTGTGTGGGGTAATACGTTGTTTGACGTTTGCTTATATTCATCACTCTGATTGACAGTTTTTTATTTATGAAATAGCTACTGAGTGCTGAAAATAGAAAATGCGCAACAGAACCAACGTACCCTTACCATAAAGCAAGGATGGGGTACGCTGAACTTGAGAAAAAATTGGTACGTCTTTTAAATATACCCTACTACTAGTATGTGACATAAAACAACACCATAACCATGTTTCTTTGTTTATATGTAGATTTATGAATCAAAATCGAAAGTCATATCCATCCCACGCCATGTGCTATGGAAGGAGGCTCGTGTAAATAAAGAGGGGACATTGATAGATGAAAACACACAAAAAGTGTGGGAAACATGTGTAAGTATGACATAATATAAATTTGAGTTTCTTTAGATCACTATTACATTACAATAACTACTTATTTTTCTATATTTTCTATCTAAAATAGTCACAATAATCAAAAACAACCGCACCAGATACAGACATACTTTCAGCAGCCTTGAAGCAGCCAGAAAAGTATGGCCGCATCAGAGGTGCGGGTTTTGGGGTGACACCTCGAACATATTTTCAAAAACAAAAAAAAGCGGAGGATCAAAATGAAAAAAATGGAAAAGCTGCAAGAATAATTATCTATTTTTCAAGAAGAATTACAATACTAGAGAGAGATGATAGAAAAGTTGATGGGGGAGAGGCAAAGAGAAGAAACAACTCAACAACAACCTGTGCGTGACGATCTCGCCCCACCCCCCACCAGCTTTGAGGCGAGCCATTCCCCTAAAAAACCTGACTTAGATGAGGTATCCAATGTTTTAATAATTGTTTCTATGAAATGTGATTTACATAGACACTGATACCTTTCCTGTACTAATATTCCATAGGGTGAAAATGGCTGTGATTTATATTTATCAACTCCCACCTATCGCCTTGTAGCGAGGGCTACGGTGTTCAATATGCAAAACGACATGCTACACAACAGACAACTTCTAAAAGATCATCTTAGAGTGTCAATTAACATAGCTAATGAGCCGAGTGCCAAGCTACCTGTTCCAAATGAAGATGAAGACATTCATATGATTGAAGAAGTTTTTGGAACATTCATCGCATGGTCGACAGTTCTTGTAAAAAAACAAGTTGAAAAAAATGTATTCATTTCTTATTTATTTTTCAAGCTGGACCTTTAATATTTAATGCAAAAAGGTCTGAACCGATGACTGTTATTACAGAATGACAAAGACTGTTGGGTGAAACAAAATATCAGCTCAAAACTATCTCAAGGATGAACCAACCGATTGAAATGGTCTACTGAGAGCACCTTCACCCCGCCCGTTCTATATCCACAGTTAATATCATTGTAGGCTCATGTGGATACAAAGTTGAAAGATGGTAGTACTCACATAGTTGCTTTTGAAAAATATATGTATGGAGAGGAGATATCGGATTTCATTAGTGTTGAAAATGTAAATGAACTCCTCAAGTATGAATGTCTAGGCGCCTCATTTGTAAATATATACATGAGGTAAGTTTTTATGATTTGATTTTACAAAAGCTGATATACTCTGATAATTTTGACTAAATACATTTTATATTTGTCGCAGACGTATATATGAAAAACAATTGAAGGGATTTCCCCATGAACA
Organism: Viscum album; assembly: GCA_963277665.1. Taxonomy (NCBI): domain Eukaryota; kingdom Viridiplantae; phylum Streptophyta; class Magnoliopsida; order Santalales; family Viscaceae; genus Viscum; species Viscum album. The sequence continues at coordinate 661,742,598 of OY728139.1, read as the reverse complement.
AAAAATTGGACTCGTTAGTCCTCACACCACATCTTCAAAAGACGAAATAGATTCTGTTAAAGAGGCTTCAATAATGTCATCCCTGCTCAAATTGTTTGAAAACAAAATTACGGATGACAGACTCTTTTTAATACCAACGATGTAGGGGTAAAACTCTACAATTTAATCATATCAAATATATTTTCATTTCTTTCTTTACTTATTCCTTTTCGTATTTTTAGGGAGCATTGGATGCTGATTGCAGTCAATTTGGATACTCCAAAGATTTATTTTCTGGATTCAATGCATGGATATCCAACAAACCAACCACGGATAATGGCGTTTGTTAATTTGTAATACACTAGATCCAACATTTTAAAACTAAACATCTAGTTATATAATTTATGTTATCTTTTAATGAGGATTTTGTTATGATAGGGCGGTGCATCAATATCGTCTAATGCATGGAATGAATCTAGGGCATAAGGATGAGAACACCTACAAGATCTACAACTGGAAAAGTATCTGGGTATATATAATAACATTTCACTATCCAAACACATATCAAAACAAATTACTTATTGTTGTCGATGTTTCTGTAGTGTTCAAAACAAACAAACACAAAGGACTGTGGTTATTATGTTTGTAAATTTATGAAAGAGATTGTATTTCATCAACAAACTAGCATCCCTAATGAGGTATTTTTGAAAATAATTACGAGTTCATTTAAAATATTTATTAATCCTTTGTGTATTTATATTTTTTCAGTACTACCATGACTGTCGTAAAAACTCATATTTAGAAGATGATATACATGTGTTTAGAAATGAATGGGTAACATACCTGATAGAAGATTGTACACAAATAGGATGAAGGTGAATTCCTACCACTTATGTTATCTATATATGATCATTGATTATCCTCCAACCTTCTTTGGTGAATTGAGAATGCTCCGATGTATTGAAATCTTAATTTATTACTCAATGTTTTCTATCCCCGGATTCATATTATTGATCTTTGAACAAATCAATATTGAAGTAAGGCATGATGGTGTGAAGTGCGTATGGGGTGAACGACGAAACCATCAAGGATAAACAAAATCCATTTTCTGTATCTCGTTTGTTTGAACTTGTATTTGAGCACATGTGTTGTTGTTTGACTTGCACAATTATTTCTAGGTAGATGCATGAGATAATCAGTATCGTTGAGGGATTTTTTGGAACCAAAATATGTGTCCCAGAATAATTAAAGTAAGGGAAAGGCTGGTTGAGATGAAATCCAAGCTCAAACGACCAGTACATCATCAAAAGAATCAACCCAGTGATGCACCATCATGTAGAATCTGGTCCTCATGATGTTTTGAGGTGTTTATGGAAGGTATGGGGAGTCTGATAAGCCCCATGGCCACCATAAATAATGTTTACAGACAGCTCCACATGTTTTTTGTGCCTTGTGCCTCTTTACAAGGATCACGCCATTCACATGTTCCATCTTACCACGTATGTCCCATTCATCCCATTGCTACTCTTGGAAGAACCTGAGAATCTGACAATGCATAAGCCCCACAAGACCCATACTCATCCAACCAAGAGTATTCCTAGTGTGAAGGGAAGCTAACCATGGGTAATACCCACAACATACCTCTTTTAAATATATGGGCTTTGATCCTTGTATTCTAAATAGGGTACGTAGGAAGCCTCCATGAGGTTAAATCCCAACCAATGGTAAACCATGGTGACCCCCTCACTGGGGTACACCTTTGCTTATTTTCCCTCTTGTATTTCCCTTAGTGGCATCCGAATAATTCTTCAAAATGAGAAACCTTACCTTTATGGGATGCACCACACTTGGGTCCGACCTCATTGGGCATTTTGATCTATCTATTAGGTAAACATTCCAGGTGCTCCCTCCAAGAGATGTACCTACCTGATCCACCTTTATAAGTGTTTTGATCCACCCAAGTCTTACATCTCTGTAAGACATTAAATCATGACCCTCTATCCTTGTGGGATGTTAAACTCATGGAATACCACAAGTTAAACATGGGTTTCCATTAATATATTCAATATTAATGTTTAATCAGTCCATATTAAGGTATTGTGGAGGTGTGGTTTTATGTTTTCCAGTAGATTCTGGAAGATTCCATGCTTTATGTAGTTTATTCCATGCTTTTACATTATATGATGATTTTATTATCCTGTATTTTCTTACTAAGAGTAGTATATGAAATGTTTGTGTGGTTAAAAATGTGTTATCAAAGGAATTTGGGGAGTGTATAGACTTGAAAGTTATTTTTAAAATGAATGCAATTGTATTTCTTGTGGATTTTCATGCTTAAGTCCTTTAAATGTGTTTGAAGAAATGAAAAAGTTGTGTGATGGGTGTTTTCAAATGGATTTAATGTGTTTGAGAATTTTAAAGAGGGTTTTCTTATGAGATGTAGAGATTCTATATATGTGTATTTACATTGAATGAAAGTACATGAGAATGTGTTGATATATATGATGTGTATAATGTAAATTGAGCATAATTTCCATACAACGTATTTTCTTTATGATGTGCAGGGGACAGGGTGAGAGGGCAGGGGTGGTTTTCTGGGGGAGGGGGAAGGGGGCAAAGTGGTAGGGGTAAGGGGTAGGGGGTGTGCTGGGTTCTTTTGAAATATGTAGGGGGTGGGCAGGGGGGGTGTGCAATGGGTAGGGGGAAGTGCAGTGGGCAGGGGTGTGCTGGGGAAGGGGCAGGGGGTGTTCAGGGGGCAGGGAGTGTGCAGGGGTAGGGGGTGTGCTCGGGGGTGCGCAGTGTGTAGGGGGTGTGCTGGGGAAGGGGGAAGGGGTGCTTCTTTTTTATGGAATGGGGGGACATAATATTTGTTTTATGTTTTGTGCCTCATTAGTATAATTGGTTATTTTATGTTTTTTTCCTCACTAGTATAATTCCATTTAGCAACCCCATTGTCTATTTCATTATTGTATTACTAACATAATATTTTTTTTATTATGTAGGTGAAATATTTTTCCTCAGTTTGATTGCTTTGTTCGGAAACTGTCGCCATGGATGACAGTTTTTTAGAGCGGATGGATGCAAAAAGGATGGAACATCATTGTTTTTTAACTGTTTGTTGGATAAATGTAATTGTAACCAAATTAAACATTGTTTGAAATGTATATAGAAGTGTGTTGTTTTGTATTCATGATTTCAAGTAAATGTATGTATCATTTTTTGTTCTTCTGTGCTTCGTGTGTGGGTGTTGTGTGTGCTGTGTGCAGGTTTTGTTTGGAATATGTGCAGGTGCTGTAATGTGTGCAGGTGCTGGGCAGGTTCTGTGCAGGTTCTGGTTTTGGATAGGATCTTTGGCCTTTATCAGCACTGATAAATGGATAATATATCATCTCTATTTTGAGCGTTGATAAAGGTAATTTTTATTAGCGCTCACAATAGCGCTGATATATTATACATTTATCAGCGCTGAAAATAGCGCTGATAAATATTACCTTTATCAGCGCTTACTTAGCGCTGATAAAGGGGCACTTTTATCAGTGCTTTTTTTAGCACTGATAAAAGTCACCCTTTATCAGCGCTATTTTTAGCACTGATAAAGAGGACCCCCCTTTATCTTCGCTGAGATTAACAGCACTTTTTTAGCACTGTTAAAGGCCGTTTTAGCGCTATTATAAGCCATATTTGTAGTAGTGATTGTTGGTGATTAATGGTGTAAAAACTAACTACACATCGTGTACTTAGTAATACACACTGTGTAATCAATTGGCAGATGAACAGTGAGGTGGTGGAAAGTAGCCGCCAGAGGAACAGTTAAAAAGGATAGTTCACGCCGTGTATTCATGTTTTTTCATTAAAAATATCCAGTAGCCTCCTTATTCTATAGAGAAGGTAGAGGGCTCACCAGGAGTAGTGGGAAAGGAGGCTGAGACTTGGAGGAGCTCCCAATCGCTCACCAGGACTCCGATTCTTTCATTGTTCGTCTCATTTGAACCATGTGGGTAAGTTCTTCCATCTTCTTGAATATTTCCTTCCAATTATTTCCCTAAGGGAAGTTATTTAGGTTTGAATGGTTAATAGTTTATCTCATATCTACGTCGTTCTTGGTTGTTTTAGAAGGCGCCTTTCACATATATCGATCAGAGGAGATCGAGGTGCGTGGTCTTGTGTTTAATTCCAACTGTCGAGTTGATTTTGTGTACCGTTGTTCCACGTGCCCATGTTCAGGGTGTCGTATGGATGATACTTTGACTATTGAGATACCAATAATTTCATAGGTAATCTAATGAATAAGTATAAACTTCTGTTTGAGATAATTACTTTGATCTAGGGCCACCCTGAGGGTGCGTTTCCTTGGTTTATCCATTTGGATAGGATACCTATGGGTATGCCATGATTAGAGCATGTTTTGAGTTTTCTTGAGAGGAAACATATATTAAATTTCTTGATTATGTGTTGGGATCATCACAGTTACTTTCTTTTTCCTATGGAATTCCTGAGGGTAGTGTTTTGTTTAGCCTAAGGGTAGTGTTTTGTTTAGCCTGAGGGCAGTGTTTTGTTTAGCCTAAGGGAAACATTTCTTATGCCTGTGGGTAGTGGATTCCTTGCCTGGGGGTGATATCTTGTATGCCTGAGGTCAATATTCATTATGCTTGAGGGCAGTCACCTAAGGGTTTTTTTTATGCTTGCCTGAGGGTAAGGACTTCCATGTCTGAGGAAAATTTTTACTTTGAATATTCACTGTGGTGATTTCTTATGTCGTACCTTCCAAGTTAAAGCACAGGCTTGGTATTATTATTATCTTTTACTTGTTAGATAACCTGTTTTGGATTCTATTGTGGCACTGGTATAGGATATTGTCGGTCGAGGATGAGTCTCGGAAAAATCATAATCCAATTATATTTAATTGTTAAATAATTATTAAAATGAAAATGTAACTGGTAGGAATGGTGAATTTTTAGTACTTCCTAGTTTACTACATTTCATTATTGCACACTTCTGTTGCACTTTTTCACTGACAGTTGGGCACAGGCCTTTGGTGGTTGCCTATTGGGATCTATTTCTCACACCCTATTTGGGTCATGTATTGGGCCCAAACAGATTATATTGATAAAGGTGTTGATAAGGGAAAGGGTCCCTATAGAGGTACATGATTGTTTCAAAGGAGTAGGAGAGCATGGGACCGAGCTTAGGCTTGCGATGCTGCTGCGTTCCTATTGCACTGCTTTGGTTTTGTTTTGCTATACTTTGTACCTTGTGCTGTATTATATCAGATTGCAGAGTATCCTATTTTGGCTGCTTTCTTAGAATTAGAGACATGTTGCATCATCATATATATGACGGTTGGTTATCTTTTACTTTAGTTCTATTGTCCATTTCAGGTATATATTGTTTATTGTTTCCACTTTGTATGTTTATTTTTTTTTCCGTTGCGCTACACCTTGACAAATGAGGGCATAGTTTCCCCACTATTATTCCTAGGCCCTCACTGCTAGTCAACAGCCTCTGGATTTTGGGGAAATGTGTTTGAGGTCATGTGACCAACCGATTTTCGGGCACCCGTTGAGTGGCACCCGGATCTGGGACGTTACAATAAATTCAATCCAATCTCATTTTCTTGGTTTTTAGTGAGTGACACTTTTTGAACTAAAATATCAATTTTAAACTGATCACGGACACTTTGAGTCATATCGGGATCATCATGTACCATATTGATCTATATTCAATTACTAAACATCAAAAATGACTTATGGATTTTTTTTCCTAAAATATAAAAATTATCTGGATTTTTTTTCTTAGTTTTGAGTGTACCAGTTTTCTTTTTTACTGAAATTAATGTCAATTTTATATAATAATCCACACTTTGAGTCATATCGGTCACACCGTGTGTTATATTGAGGTGAGGTAAATTCCTAAACATCCCAAATAACTTATGGATATTTTTAATAAATTATAAAATCAATAAAAATGGGTTTTATTGGTTTTGAGTATGGAAATATTTTTACTAAAATTTCATTTTAAATTAGAAACACACACTTTGAGCCATACTGGTCACATCGTGTATCAGTTTGATGTGAGACTGATTCCTACACATGAAAAATGACTTATTAATTATTATTTTTAAATTATCAATATGATACAAGAATGTTTTCTTTTTTTTCATTGAGTGACATTTTTTGAACTAAAATGTCAATTTTAAACTGATTACGGACACATTGAGTCATACTGGGAACATCATGTATCGGATTGGTGTGTGGCTAATTCCTGCACAACAAAAATGGATTATGGATCATATACCTAAAGTATAAAAATAACATGAATGTGTTTTCTTGGGTTTGAGTATGTCAGTTGTCTTTTTTACTAAAATTAATGTCAATTTTTAATAAAAGACACACTCTGAGTCATACCAATCACACCGTGCATCGGATTTAGGTGTGGATAATTCCTACATTTCCTAAATGAATTATGGATAGTTTCATAAAGTATCAAAACAATACGGATTTTTTATCTATTTTAAGTACATCACTTGTGTTTTTTACTAATTTTCATTTTAAATTGGAAACACACACTTTGAGTCATACCAGTCACAGCATATGTCGATTTGAGGTGAGACTAATCCCTACATGTCAAAATGACTTAGGAATCATTTCCTAACTTATCAATATAATATGAGTGTGTTTATTTGTTTTCAGTGAGTGACACTTTTTGAACTAAAATGTCAATTTTAAACTGATAAGGGACACTTTGAGTCATACCAGTCACATCATGTATCTTATTGAGGTGAGGATGATTCTCACACATAAACAATGACTTACAGATCATTTTCCTAATGTATAAAAACAATCCAAATGTGTTTACTCATTTTTTAGTATGTCATTTGTCTTTTTTACTAAAATTAATGTCAATTTTAAATAAAAAGATTCACTTTGAGTCATACCAATTAAAATGTGCATCAGATTGAGGTTAGGCTGATTCCTAAACATCACAAATGACTTGTGGATAATTTTTATAAACTATAAAAAAAATATGAATGTGTTTTATTATTTTTGAGTATGTCACTTGTGTTTTTTACTAAAATGTCATTTTTAACTGGAAACATGCACTTTGAGTCATTATAGTTACATCGTGTGTTAGTTTAATGTGATAATAATTCCTAAATGTCACAAATTACTTATGAATTGTTTTAATAAATTATCAAGATAATTAGAGTACATTTTCTTGGTTTTCAGTGAGTGAAACTTTTTAAACTAAAATTTCAATTTTAAACTGATAGTGGACACTTTGAGTCATATTGAGCACATCGTGTATAGGATTGAGGTGAAGATGATTCATACACATTAAAAATAAGTTATGTATAATTTTCCTAAAGTATAAAAATAATCCAAATGTGTTTTATCGGTTTTGAGTATGTCATTTTTCTTTCTTACTAAAATTAATATCAATTTAAAAAAAGACGCACTTGGGGTCATATTGGTCACACCATTCGTCGGATTGAGGTGTGGATAATTCTTAAATATAAAAAATGACTTATATATTGTTTTAATAAAGTATAAAGACAACCTGAATTCATTTTCCCAGTTTTGAGTACATCAATTGTGTTTTTTACTAAAATGTCATTTTAAACTAGAAACACTCATTTTGAGTCGTACCAGTCACATCATGTATCGTTTTAACATGATACTAATTCCTACACATCAAAAATTATTTATGAATAATTTTTTTTAATTATCAATACAATATGAGCACGTTTTATTGGTTTTCATTGAGTGACACCTTTTGAATGAAAACGTAAATTTTAAACTAATAATGGACACTTTGAGTCATAAAAGGAACATCATGTATTAGATTGATGTGTGGCTGATTCCTACATGTAAAAAATTTATTATGTATAATTTTACTAAAGTATAAAAATAATCTGAATGCGTTTTCTAAGTTTTGAGTATGTCAGTTGTCTTTTTCACTAAAATTAATGTCAATTTTAAATAAAAAGATGCACTTTGAGACATAGTGATCACATCATCCATCAAATTGAGGTGTGGCTGATTAATAAATGTACCAAATGACTTATGAATCAATTTACTAAAGTATAAAAATAATATGAATTTTTTTTCACAATTTTGAGTATGACACTTGGGTTTTTTACTAAAATGTCATTTTAAACTTTAAACACACACTTTGATCTATACTGGTCACATAATGTGTTGGTTCAACATGAGGATAATTCATACATGTCACAAATGACTTATAAATCATTTACATAAATTATCAAGATAATACGATCATGTTTTCTTGGTTTTTAGTACTCCATTTGTCTTTTTAACTAAAATTAATGTCAACTTTAAATAAAAAACATAGTTAGAGTCATACAAGGTACATTGTCCATCGATTGAGGTGTGGATGATTCCTACAAATCAAAAATGAATTATGGATTTTTTTTCTAAAGTATAAAAACAATATTAATTTGTTTTCTTTATTTTGAGTACGTGATGTATGTTTTGAACTAAAATGTAAACTATAAGAAAAAAACATACAGTTTGAGCCATACCGAGCACACTATGTATCAAATTGAGGTGAAAATGATTGACAATGTGATATGTTTTTTTCTTTAAACTATTTGAAAAATCCAAAAATAACAGAACATGTTCCATTATGATGGAAGATAAACTCCATACTCCCTGAAACACTTCATGTTTCAGGCAGTATGGGGTTTCCTCTTCTATTAGAATGGAACATGTTCTCTCTTTTCTCACTTTTCTCAAATAGTTAAAAGAAAAATATGACTTCCCAAAATATATGTTAAAAAAATAAATAAGTATTAGATAAAATTATAATGAAATTAACTTTCAAATAGTAGATAAATGATAAAAAAATTAATTAAATAAGTATTAGGAATTATCTTTTTGATTATTGTTGTATACATTCTTAACCCATTTCCTTGTTTTCATTATCACAATTTCATTGTTGAATTCCAATATCTCATGAGCATGATCATCTTAGAACAAACTGTACAACTCGAACAAAATAATTCACCTTTATAAGAAAAAAATTCTTATATGAGTAATACTAAAAAGAAATAAATTAAACATAAATATGAAACAATAAATTAATTCTATGGACAATGATTAAACTATGAAAATATCAAGATTGGAAATCCTATGAAAGATAATAAGTTTTTGAAATATTCAGAAATCACCATACAAGAAAGTTGTATTTTAACTTGCTAAATATATTTGATAAAATATAGATATAGGTGAATTTAGTTCAGGTCTTGGGGAATGTGTTTAGTCAGTTTTGAGTATGTGATTTGTGTTTTGAAGTAAAATATAAATTATAAACTAAAAACATACAATTTGAGTCATACCAAGCACATTTTGTATCAGATTGAGGTGTGGATGATTGAGTATGTGATGTGTTTTTTCTTTCAACCATCTAAACAAAGACATAAAAGAACAAAATGTTCCATTTGGATGGAATGGAAAACCCCATGCTTCTTAAAATGCCTTATCCAAAATCAACATGTTCTCTCTCTTCTGGCTTACTACAGATGGTTGAAGGAAAATTATAACTTTCAAAAAGATATATGAAAAAGAATAATTATTAGATAAAAATGATAAGGAATTTAACTTAAAAATAGTAGATAAAATGGTGAAAAATTAACTAAATAAGTGGTAGGAATTCAGCTTTTCATGATCATTGTAAAGGAGTGACACATCCTTGTTGATGAATTCATTTCTCCATGATCTCTTAGAAAAATAACAAAATATTTATTAGATAAGAATTATGAGTAAATTAACTAAAATATTAGATAAAATGATGAGAAAATCAACTAGAAGGCAATTTTTTCTAGTTATATATCATTAAACTATAATATAATTATTCTTGATCATATGAAACTAAAAAAAAGGAATTTATTAAATTTTACATGACTCGAAAAGAAAATATTTTAGAAGCAGAATCCCAATAACATGATATATTTAACCACTTTACAATAACATAACATTCAAGTATTACACAAAATTCCCATAAAAATTTGTATCCTTATGGGTTGGTGTAAAAGTCATTTATAAACATTTTCCTTCTTATTTTATACAAAAAAACTAGCATAATACATTATATATTCCTAGATTATACTAACATTAGTGTATAAATTTATTTATTCCTTAAAAATATTAACCATTAGTGTAAACCAATTAGCGTTCATTGATTGAACAAAAATAAATATTTACATATTTGTTTTTATAGAACATAATAAAATTTATCTTTCCATTTCACTATCATAGAGAGTAAAAACTCTATGATAATCCATTTACCTTATTTTATGGAAAAAAATTAGTGTGACCCATAATGTATTTTCAGAAGACACTAAACTCTATTATAAATTATTTACCCCTTTTTGATAGTATTAAACATCAGTATAGCCATTTATATCATCCAAATGACAGTAAAATATGGTGCATCCATTAATTCTTCCTAGATTGTAATATAGATTGGTATATCATTTTCAATATTCTAGGTGATGATAAACTCTAACATAACATCATCATTATTTTTTCATCAAAATGGGAATATCCATATTCTAGTTTATTTTTCATTGAAAATGATGATGAATTTTTTATTAATGATCTTGTGAACATGGATCATTTTACATAATTAATGTGCACATACATAATGAATTTTACTTTTATGGATTTCACAATAATTTGTGATATTATATCATGCATCTAATTAATTATCAAATATCCCAAATAATTCAACCACCCACTAAAGTGAAACCACTATATTATTCTTTTCTGAAAATGCATGATTCAGTTGATGAAATTTTGTTTTTCTTTATTTTTTTAGAGGTTTTAGATCAAGCTACTAGATTCTTTTTCAAAGGGGTATCCATTTTTATTTTTGGTTATTCATTATTTAATTTTAAGCGGGCTTTTAATTTTCATGGATTTCTTCGTAAATAGGTTTCTTTTCTTTTTATTTCATATTTCCTTTAACGCCATCCCTCCTCTATGACCATGATCTCTCAATACTGGTTGTCCTCCAATAGTTCTCACATGCACCTACTGGATTTGGTGGTTGATTACACACATATTTATTAAAACATTTGAGCTATATTATATACCTATTTTAGGATTGGATTGGTTTTTTATTACTCTCAAGTTACTATTGGATCTATTTATAAGACCTGTTCTTTTTAGTGTATAGAATCCATAGGCAAGCAACTGAATCTATTTTTTTATTATTGTTCATTTTTTTCTCAGTGAGGGGTTGTTTTTATACTTCATTAATATTTGATAATACTTGGAATGTGCTAATAGAAATCATAGCATATAATAATCTATTTGAAAAAATAAGTGGTGTTTGTTTTGTTTCTGAAAGAAATTCCTCCACTTAAATTCGTGTACACTTAAACAAGTAGTGCAAAACATTTTTTCAATAAGCAACCCGAAACACTTGCATAATGGATCTTATCTTAAGTGTAAAATTTTGTGAACACTTTTCAAAAAAATTTCTCAAACACAACCTTGTTATGATCCCCATTCTACTCTATTTCCCAATAAGTTTATTGTTTACAAGCCAATGCTTCATCTCCTCCTCTTCCTCAGTCTTTGCCTCTACCTCTTCCTCTGCCTCGGTCTCCAACTCTGACTCCACCTTCGCCTCCACCATTGCCTGAAAATTTTATTTTTTTTTAGGACAGCACTTCTAAACAAATTTATTTCCTCCATTATACTTATCCTTGAGAAATAGATAAAAATATAACATATAAGCATTCTAAAATTAATTCTTCACACCCCAAATATATTTCTAAGGTCATAGCTCGTACTGGATCACAAACATAGTAGGTAATCACCTAAATGTATTATCATCAAACATTCTGACACCATCTATATTTCCCACTCATATCTAAACAAATTTACTTCTTCTTTAGAGTATTAAGGGTGTACTAAATCTTTATAGTACTGTGAAAATATAGACAAAAAAATGATTAAGAAATATTTTTAATGAACTTGTAATTACCTTTGAAACTTACATGTTCTGGGATTCCGGTCTTCCAATGGTTTATAATATCTTTCATAAATTTTCCAATATAATATCCAAAATCATTTCCATTATCTTGCTTCAGACACTGTATAAACATTGACCAAAATAAGTAAAATTTTTTAAAATATGTTTTGATGGTAAAATATTTCTATATATACCATAATTATTTCCATTTAAAGTAATATATAGGCTTTTTATGTTTAGTCACTGACCTCATGCCATGATTTGACCTATATTTAGAAACCACCCTATCATAACACAATTCTTATTAAAACATATATTGAAACATATAATTTGAAGTTTATCTATAAAATTTTGATTGTAGTGTATTAAAAATTAACAATACACATTATGTGTGGACATTTTGTTAGATATCCATGCATTGGATACAAAAAATAAATATTTGGGGTATCTAGATTGATTTCTATCAGCATCCATGCTGCATAAAAAAATAAGTAATGAAAAAAATAAAAAAAATGTATGTAATTAGATTTTAGAGTTTGACCTCTGTAATGTAAGAATCAAAAAGAGTCTATTTTCTGCTATTTTTTTCTCATACACATTGTATATATCAATTTTTTTCTTCTCAATTTCTTCCTTCTACAAAGTAATTTTTTCCATAGAAATGATACAGGGATTAATGAATCCAAATATTTCTTCACACAATTTTCCCTTTATATGGTAGTAATATAAAACCAGTAGAAAATATGAATAATTATTAACTTTAATGGACATATTATCTCACTATTTGGAAAGACGTATTATGAAAATGTACCTTATGTGTGTATTCACAACTGAGTATCCTATCCATTCATAATTGAGAATCTCATTTATACCCTTAAGACCAACTTCATATGTCATGAATGTTCCATATGTTTATTCTTTATATGGAATGTAAGACATATTTGCATCCTTAAATATGGTATCTTCATGAAGTTCTAATGATAATAAATGTTTCTCTATAACTGGCGAGGAGAAGGTACTCCTAGAATATCCTTTTTATTTATTTATTGATTCACTAGATTGTATTGATCTGACCTTCCATTTCCCCATTAATTTATCCATCTATAATATCATACCTCACTTCAGTACTTTTTTCATCAACTATTATAGGTTTTTTATATGAAAAAATTTGTTAAATACATACCTTATATATCTTTATAATATTAGAAGATCATGTTATTAAAGTTCCAAAAGCATCATTTACCATTGTAATATCTGGATCATTTATTAGAACATTCAACTTAGCAGTCAGCTCATGAGCTACCTCAATCCTCACTATAATGTGATATTTTGGGAGTTATTTCTAGTGTATCTTGTCTCTTGGGATATTATATATCGTACACCTCTCAAAAAAGTAGTTTATGGGCGTTGACAGATAGAAATCACATACAACTATACCCTATAGAATTTTAGTAATATAAAATTATCATAAGTTATTTGATTCACATTTTGGAGAAATAGTAGTGAAAAAATTGATTACCTCGGGTAAGGTATGTAGTTGAGGGGAATGAATATCCTCAAAGCTAGTGGGGTCATTTGGTTCTTCATGTGTGGATCTTTATTCCATTGTCAGTTTGATTTGATCTTTTTCTATACATTAGTCTTCCAAACCAATTCAGACAATAATATCTTGAAAATCATATATTTATGCCAGAAATCATTTCATCATCTTATATATATCTTCATGTGGTTTTATATTCTCAAAATATGTTCTAGGAGACGCTCCAAAATATACTCCTCTAACACAACCATATTGTTCTAGCTACTTCAAAGCTACTGAAAGTGGTTTTTCTTCTAATACATTCACTACCAATTATTATATCTAAACCATATAAAAATATGAACATAAATACATATTTTTATGTAATATTGTTATAAATCATCACAAATTACTATTATTACATACTTACACATGTTTCCCAAACTTCTTTTGTGTTTTTATCAACTAGTTTACCCTCTTTATTTATTACACGGACCTCCTTCCACAACACATGACATGGGATGGAAGTGGCTTCAGATTTTGATTCATCAATATATATATAAACAAAGGAACATATGTTGTTTCATATCACATAAAACTTTTATTGTATATTTAAAATGATTACTAATGTATTCTCTAGTGAAGTGCACCTCATCCTTTCTTTGTGATAGGGTTACATTGGTTTTGATGCATGTTATTTATTTTTATCACTCTTTTTCTATTTCATAAATTAATAATTTTGAATCAAATTAGTTAAAATAAATAATTTTAAATACTATATTATTTACTACAATGAACTTGAAATGATTTCTCACAACAATGACTGATGAAATCATTCCATGTTTCCTGTTTTATAATGTGTACATAACTAACTAGTGGGTGGGGTTTTACTCTCCCTTCAGCATCCATAAATGTAACTTGGTAAGAAGATTCCAAAATCCTCTATGGGATTTTCCAAGATCTATTAAGACAAATTTATTAGGGAAATATTCTAAAATAAATGAACTCTATAAAGAATAATGAAAATTAAATCAACATTTCATTATATAATTTTTTGATAAAATGGAGAAATTATATCATAATATTACCTTTAAATATTCCCAAAATGATCCCTTCATTAAAGGTTGGACATGGAAAAATTAATTAATATCAATTAATATATTCATCCTCATTTTGTCCCCAACATAACTAATGAACATCAACTTGTTGGGGTCAACAGGTTTTTTGCATTGATTCCAACCAACCTCAAATTTTATACCCCTACTTATTGTATTGATAATTTTATTCAACATTGTGATGTTGTGTTGTTCTTGTTTTTTTTCATCAACATGTTGTTGATCCCCTAATAATCATGTAGTTTCAAAATCAACAATCTATTATTCCCTAGGATTGGCAACATCACCATGTGTAGAAGACATTTTCTGCATGAGTAGTCAAACATTTAATTTAGATTATGTTGATGTAGTATAGAACAGATAATATTATAAGGAAAAACATAGTATATAAAAAGCACTTTAACCTTTTAATTGAAATATCTTCCTTTTTTAAGGTTTTAGGGATTTGGATCCTCTATCAAGAATCCAAATCCCCTCTTTATGGTCCCCTCTAACATACAAGACATTGTCTACATTGGGACCGACATGAACTGATTATAATATTACAATGAAAGAGACATCCTCAATTAAATTTCATTGGACCCTATATTTTTTTAGTCACCGGTAGGATAATTGACCAATTCTTTCTTGATGGATATGATACATAAAATACTTTCACTTCTTGTGATTCCTTATGAATGGGTCGTCTTTTTCCCTTCCACACTAAAATTCACCTTCATGAATCCCATTTCATTAACTTTCACTGCACTTCTATTTTCAAACCATTTGTAATAGAAATCAGAACTTGAAATGTTGTATATTATAACTCATATATCTATTCAATAATTCCAAAATATAACATATTTCCATAAATTAGATTTTTATCATTGGAACCATATATGTGAATTTCTTTTGTCACAAGTGTAACTCTGCTATTTTTCATTATACTACAGTCATTGTGTTCTTTTGTATATACGGTATAAACATTTATTAAAAAACTAGTGTAAGATATAACATTTTCATTTGGTCCCCTAGTTAGACAATAAAGTCATTTGGTAATTGAATTCATATTTTTAGATAACTCCTTATAAATTTGACCTTAGAACCATCCTATAAACTATTGATTATGTGTATTTTATATTCATACTTCATCCGTTGATGGATTCAAATATATAAGAATTTATTTGTGGGATTCTATGTATGGATAAACATATTTACTATTATATAAAATGTAAATGTGATATTTCTCCCACTCTATGATGTTAATTATAACAATATCTCTTCTGAAAATCCTTTTTCCCATAAGGCGTCTGCTATGATGAGACTTTGGGAGACCGATGTTGTCAACATCTGATAGGTAATTGGTACATAATTCATAGATTCTTAAACAATATATCATTTTTCAAAACATCTTGTTTACTAAATTTTATTCTTTATATACCCTTTAAAAATCTTCATATACCATCCAATGGGGTACATCCATCTATAATGGATATGACCACATAGTTGAACCTCTCTAACTAATTGAATTTTCAGGTGGACCATTATATCTAATAATGATGATGTGAATATCATCTCTAATTCACATAATATGACTATAAACACATTATTCATGATTGGAAACTTATTTGGGTCTATAACATTACTACATATGGATTTGAAAAGGAAGCATAGTCTGGTTAATGTATGTCATCCATTTTTTGGTAGAATGTAATGGAAATAAATGGGCATCAAATATTGCATCAAAAAAATACAGTTGTGTGATTTTAGTCATTATAACTTCAAACTAGTCATTGAAATGACAGTCTTCATATTTGATTAATACACCTCTTTAAATTTTACACCATTAAGAAAAAGGTAAAATTGAAATTTTTCCTATCTTGAAAGAGTGTAAGTTGTTGGAGGAAGAAAATTCCACCCTTTATCGATTCCAACTCTTACCTTATCTCCATGCCAATCATGTCAAACTTACCATTGATTACATATTTTATTTTTCTAGGAACAATTAGTAACATGATAATAGTACTTTCAAATACATTTTTTTATATATGCATGACATCAAGGAAATGTTTTACATACAAAAAATTCCAATATGATAATTCAAAAAAATTGATCTCTTCTTCCAACCTGATTTCGTAAGGTTTTTCAAAATTGGTTTACCAAAAATAGTTTAAATAACTTTTACTTTATCAAACAGTTGATCACTCATTAGTGGAGACAGTGTGGTACCCTATTTGGTATTCCCATCGAATGTTTTCATCCAAGATCGGTGTTTATGTCATTGAGGTAAAAAAAATTGATGTTCTAAAACATAGTATTTTAGGAATTTTTCAACCAAAATGGGTATGAATTCTTCACAAATAGGACACCCCAACATTTTATTAATTCTATCACTTAACAAATTTCCATAAGCAGGAACGTCATTTATCATCCCATACAACATGACCCTCAATGTGAATTATTCACTTCTATGAGAATTATAAATTGCAACACCTATATGCCACATAAATTTCAAGTCTTTTATCAATGGATCCAAATAGACATCAATATCATTACCAAGTTACTTTTTCCTAGATATAAGTAGACACATTTGTGCTTTATACATAATCATGGAGGAAAGTTATAATTTACCAACATGATGGGTCATGTACTGTGAGTACTACTCTATAAACAAAAATTATTTATTCCATCTTTATATTATGCAAGATGAAATTTTCTCAAATCATTTCTAAATTCAGGATACTCGTAATCAGTTTTCTACCACTGAGGAGAATATACAAGATGACGTAGGTTATCATCTTTAATTATTGTATCTTCATTCCATGTCAATTGTTTCGCAGTATCTTGATATCTATATAGTATTTCAAACCATGGAATGATATGAAATTACCATACAGTTTTCAAATGACTCAATTAATTTTTCTTGTATTGGTTCTTGCAACACTTAGGTTATTTTATAAGTTATTCATGGTCCTTGCGAAACAATATACAATAATTTGGATAAGCTTTAATTTTTTTTAAATATCATGACCATTGAATGTAGCATTATTTTATCATAATATGTTCGACATGTAATTTCATTTTCTTCCAGTATAATATCATTCAGGAGGCCAAGTAGTTCTGTAAAGATGGTGTCACTCCATCTATAGCCAGCTTTCCAATTATATAGCTTTAATATAATTGATAATGTTGTGTATTTAGTACAACTAGTATACAACTATCTCTTAGTATAGTTATTTAACTACTCAAACAACTTTTGACAATCATGAATGTCATCTTCAATTTCTATTTTCATTTCTTCCATGTTATATCCATCATCATTTATATTGGTATTCATATAAAATGATCCATAAACTACAGTATCATCCCAATCAATGTGCATATTTAGTTTTTTCTCCATGTTTAGTCCAACATTTATATCTCTGATCTATTCTATGATAAATCAAATGTTCTTCCAACTCTTTCAGACTAATTTTTCTTGAATAAAAACAACGTAAACACAAACAAATGATTTGATAAGGGTCGTATGCATGATCTATTGTAAACTTGATAAAATATTTAACTCCATATTCATACTCTTTCATAAAACATTTAGCATGCATCCATTTTTTATTCATATCCATCCTATTAAGTTCATGAAATATTCATTTTTTATAATAAATAAATAAATACACATAAGATATTCATTATCAAAGGTGGAAGTTATAGATAATTATAATAATGGGAACCCAACATTTAATTATTTCAAATAATTTCACTATGATTTTAAGGAAATGGGTAATTGAATTTAAGAAAAGAATTACTCCACTATGGTAGGTGTTATCTTCTGAATTCATCCAAAGGAGAAAGTTATAGAAAACTGTCATCCTCATTAGCTTCATCTCCTAAATAGTTATTATTGCATTTGTTTGCTTGAGACTCATCCCCCATATCTTCTGTAAATGAACCTATGTTTCTTGAAATACTATAATTATTAGTCATCCCATACTTGGTACTGGTGATCATTTTGTATGAATACTGCTCAAAGTATTTCAAGCAACAGAGAAGAGATGGGAGATGAGTCTCAAGCAACAAAATGCAATAATAACTTTTCAGGAGATGAAGGTGATGAGGATGATGGTTATCTCCTTAAAACCTTTTAAATTTCCACATATTAATTTGAATTTTCAAATCTCATATCAAAATTATAAAAGGTCCTTGACACTACCATGAGAACATCAACTCGTCCCCACTGAGATGAACCAACTTTAATCAATGTTACTAGTCTTTTTACCTTGCATGTATCTCAAATATAAGAGATATATGTCTACTGAGGTTCATGTGTAGGGTGTGAGTGTAAAAATCAACAAGTAAATACTAACAAGGACCCTAAAATATACAAAAATCATATATTTGAGTATATGTTCAAAGTAGTAACACTCAAAATACACATGTAAGTCAAGTAATTGTGTACTAACCAGGACATCATGATAATAAAATATACCTACTTTATTTCATACCGGTGGATTATACTAATCATACCACAAGTTTATACCATGGTTGTTCCCTGACATTCAAATAATTTCACTAATAAGATGTTAACATTTGAATCATAGGAGGAGAAAAAATTATGTATCTCCCTATGGAAATAACCACATCGCGGGTACCATGAGATTCAACCTCATACCCCTAGCATCCAAGACTATCCCTCAGGGATAACCATCACAAGTAATTATTGCATCCAAATCATGAAATGAGTATAACGTAGCCATTTTTATTAGGAAGTGAATTTTAAATATGGTGAAGTCTTAACATAATTGTTTCCCTTATGAAAGAGTTGCATAATAGATTCCACAATACATTAGTTAAACCTAACTTTGGAAAACCATAAAGAAGAACAAACAATAACACAAATGTCACATCACCGTCACCCTATCCACGATGAATCACTAATATGTCTATAGTAACTCACATTATAACATATAATACCTATCCCTCACATAATACCCATCATATTATAATATACAATACTCAAAGATCCGATATCTTAGGCATTGATCATCTTTCTAAACGATCACTCGTTAGATAATCTCATAGTCTTTAAGCCATAATTCATCACTCACACACCTCAAATCTCATGACAAAGTAAATTATATGATCAAATAATCCATCCTACCCTTTATAGGTTATCCCACTAAGTTTTAAGGGACTATACACAATTTTATACCACATATCTAATCACTACTAATGTGATCATATAATCCCTCTTAGCACATCACTACTATAAGAAAAACATTCGTAAGGAAATTCATACATTGTTATACCCTAATGAGCTACTTCCATTATCCATGATTATCCTCACTAGGCCTCTTATAATATAGCCAATAAACTACTAGGCATTAACTTCCATGGTGATATCCTATGTCCTAAGTCCATGTATCACTTTCTTCATGAACCATGACCCATAAGGAAACCATTTATAACCATTAATCGCACAATCCACTCTCAAAGGTCCCTCTCACACAATCATATAATAATATCCTAGGTTCACCCCCTTCATTTTATATTTTAATATCCCTTAGGATTTTACCAACTAACTAACTCAAGGATCATAAGGTGAAGAAACCACTAAGTGAGACTATAATCATCCCACAGAGTATGGGATGACTATTTTATTCCAAATCATTGTTACCTATTATACATCATGATTATAAACCCACATCAAAACTCATTGTGGTTTTCTTCCCCCAATTTTGTCTTCATACATATCACATTTCACACTAAGACACGTATAAAACAATGCTTGAAAATTTTGATATCGCCCGCCTCTTTTATGAAGTTAACCATATGGGAATCACTTTTCTCATTTAATGCATGCCTGATACATAGATCCTTAATCACATGATCCCATATATCATAAATAAAATAGTAAAATATGCAATTAAAAAATAATTATAATTAATTTATATAATTATTTTTCCTAAGAAGAACTTAAGAAAACCCACCAGGGAGTGCCACAACATCGGAACCACAACTAAATCATGGTAATAAACCAAGGAATGATCTCAATAATATTATGAGAAAAAATACCATCAGTAACAACCTAGAATATTTTCAAATTAAATAAAAATGTAAAATATCCCAAGAATAACTCACCAGTAAATTTACCAATTCCCCAAATGGAAAAATTGAATGCATATGGAGATGCCTTCTTAGTATTATCTCTACTTTGAATAGTATGTCTCTCACTAAGGGAGGTTTTTTCCTGTATCTTTCTTATCATTAGATGAAGGAAGAAATCCATTATACATCCTTCTAATGATGGGGATCTCACAAAGTTTATAAATATCATAGGAACTGATTCCTAAATTTTTATGTGATAAAATGAAGGTGTTTATGCCAAAACACCAACATCTAATCATATTTGTGAGAATCTTAGATGGTCAGTAACTCGAAAACTAGAAGATCCATACTTCCTCATAAAGGTATAATACCCACAACCATTTAGTGAAATCAATACAACTTTGATGCACCCAAAAAACCTAGGCTCACTCATCAAAAAGACCACCACCTAAGTTAAAAGCACCTTACGTGGAACCCAAACAAGCAATCAATGAGTGAGGAGGGGGAGAAAATAACATACTATGGATTCAAGATTTAAAGTATCTGAGAGAAAGTAGAGATATCACCATGAAATTTTGGATTCGTTTGAGACTTGATTCATTTGAGCCTTTGATTCAAGCCTTGGATGCATTTGAGACTTGATTTGAGACTTGATTTGATCCTGGATTTGAGGAGGGGGAGCGCCAACATTAGTTGGTTTCTGTAGAAATCTTTCGATATCAAGAATAAAATAGTCACGATTAAGGTAATTTAAATAGATTAAGAGACTTTTATTAGCACTTCCAAAAAAGTGTTGATAAAGATACATTTTATCAGCATTAAATTAATAAGCACTGATAACATCTATTTTTATCAACACTAGAGAAGCGGTGATAAAATTCCTATTTATCATCACTAAAACTTCTGTGTTGGTAAAAAAATTATAATTATAATTATAAATAAGAAAATTAGTAAATATAATTATATATTTATATATTTATTTATTATACTTTTATAATTATTTAAATATATAATTATTTATTTATAATTATATAAATACTTTTTAAAAAAATATTTATAATTATAAATATATTAAATATACATTTATAAATATGTTTATATCATTATATATATTTATATGATTATATATATATATATATAATAAATATATATAAATATAAATATAGTAAATATATTCATTATTTAAATATATTATTATAATTTTATAATTATTTAAATACATAATTATTTATTTATAATTATATAAATATTTTTTATAAAAATGATATTTATATATTTATATCATTATATATATTTTTTGTAATTATATATATATATTAAATATATGTAAATATATATATAGTAAATATATTCGTTATTTAAATAAATTTATTATAAATTTATAATTATTTAAATATATATAATTATTTATTTATAATTATATAAACACTTTTTAAAAAAAACATTTATTTATAATTATAAATTTATAAATTTATAAATATAGTAAATATACATTTATAAATAAATTTATTTATAAATATTTATTTACAAATTTATTTTTAACATTACTAATGAATATATAATCTTAAATTCTTAAATGTTAAAAATAAGTGAAATTGGATAATTAAAAATGAGTACACTTTAAAAATATTAAAAAAAATGAATAAGTTTTATTAATTAAATATAAATTATTAAAAAAAATGTGGACATGTATTGAAATAAATATGAATACATTTTGAAAATATTAAAACATATTAAATAAATGTATAAAAATAAATAATAATAAATGATTAAATTCTCAGAAAAATAAAAAATAAAAAATATTAAAAATGAATTAATACCTAACTATAATAATATCAAAAATAAAAGATAAAAAATAAAATTTATCATGTTATAATTAAATTCTAAAATGAATACTAAAATTTGAATAAATTACATAAATATTAGGTGTATGTGTTTCTATATACATGAGATTTCATTATTTACGTAAATATGTGTGTGTGTGTGTCTATCGTATATAAAAATGAATTAATTATGTATATGTATTTGAAATCAATGTAACATGCATTTGATATATGTTAAATTGAAAAGTCAAATGATGTTCAATTATGTCCATTACCCGAAACAATTAGTCATTATTTTTAATTAATATTAATTTTTAATTATAAACCATTAATCACTAAATATATGACATATTTAATATGTAAGCATAAACATTTTGTATTATATAAATCATATTTTAGAAAATATTATACATGTATATATATATATATAGTAATATATATGAATATATTTCTATATTAAATGTATTAATGAATAATTATGTATAAAAACCACTAAAAATGAATAAGATGTTAATATGTTTTTAAATATTACATTTTATTCATTTTCTATATTTATATTTAATATACATTATTTTTTAGTATTTATAATTAATGTATATATATATATTAAACTTTTTTATTTTTATTAATAATTTTTTCATTAATAATTTTTTTAATAATTTTTTAATTTATTCATTTTGAAGTTTTTAATTCATTTTTTTTGTTCATTTATTATAATTTATTCATTTTATATAAATATATAATATTTATTAATATTTATAATTTATATATATGTATATTAAATTTAGTCATTTTTATCAATAATTATTTAATTAATAAAATATTTAATATTTTTCTTAATTTTCTCATTTTTTGTTTTTATTTGTTTAATTATTTCATTTTATTCATTTTACATATCTATATATTTAATATATATTTATAATTTATATATAAGTTTGTTAAAATTATTTATTTTTATTAATAATTATTTAATTAATAAAATTGTTAATGTTTTTTTAATTTACTCATTTTTCATTTTTATTTGTTTAATTATTTCATTTTATTTGAGACCTTTATCAGCACTAAAAATTTTTATAAAGGGTACCCTTTATTAGTGTTAAAAATAAAGTGCTCATAAAGGGTACCCTTTATCAATGTTTTTTTAGCACTAATAAAAGTGCCCTTTATCAATGATTTTTTGTAGTGCTGATAAAGTCTAGTGCTACTAAATGTATGTTTTATAGTAATGGAGATTTCATAATCTTAGAGAAAACTAGATTCGATGTGATTTTTTTCATGGACTGGTCGACCAATTATCAGGCATACATCGACTGCTACAAGAGATGAGTATCCTTTGTTACATCTAGGGGAAGTTTATTTTGACTAGTGAATGGGATGTTGGAGCAGGCGGAACAAGACTCCACCTATGTTAGTATAGAGCTATTATAGTGCAGGTGGTGGGCATGGTTCTTGTATCAGGCCATGCAGTATCTCACTCCTCTTTTCCTCCAGTGGTGAACCGTTACCAAGATGTCTTTCCAGATGATTTCACAGGACTTCCTCCTAATAGTGGAATTGATTTTGAGATAGAACTCATACCAGGAGCACAATACATATTGACTCCTCTATTTCATATGGCACCAGCTGAGTTAAAGGAACTCAAGGTATAACTTAAGGATCTAGAGGAAAAGAGATTTATCAAACAGGGTACTTCTCTTTAGGGTGGTCTAATTTTTTTCGCTAAGAAAGAAAACGAGGGCCTTCCACTCTGTGTGGATTATTGGAAGCTAAATCTTGCTACAATGAAAAAAGATATTTGTTGTTGAGTATCAATGATTTTTTTTTTCAGTTAAGGAGAGCCTGATGGTTCTCTGAGATTTACGTACGATCAGGCTACTACTATCTTCGGGCTAGAGAAGAGGATATACTTAAGATAGCATTTAGGATAAGGTATGGATTGTATAAGTATCTTTTCATACCTTTTGGGTTCATGGATTCTCCAATAGTGTTCATGGCTCTCATAAATAGGATCTTCCATCCATATGTTGACTCTTTCATTGTTTTTATTATTAATGATATCCTAATATACTCATGGACCCCAAAAATACATGCTATACACCTTGAGATTATGTTGAGTACGCTTCCAGTGCATCAGATTTATGATAAGCCTTTGAATTTTTACTTTTGGATTCAAAAATACACTTCCTTGGTCATGTGATTTCTAATTCGAGGATATCAATTAATATAGAGAAGTTAGAGTTAGTGATGTTTTGGGAATTCCCTAGGAATGTGTTCGAGTTTAGTAGTTTCATAAGATTGGACAGGTATTACCAATGATTCATTTATGATTTCTCCCATTTTGAAACACTTATGATTGGGCTTACCAAGAAAGGGGTGAATTTCAAGTGGATAGACCAGTGCGGAGAGAAATTTCTAGAGATAAAGAGGAGATTAACATCAACTCTGATTTTGATCTTACCTAAGCCTGGGGTTAGATATGTGGTTTATTTTGATGCCTAGGGTATTGGTTTGGGAACTATTTTGATGTAGAGGGGTCATGCAGTCACTTATGGGTCTCATCCGCTATGAACTCATGAACCGAACTACCCTACATATGATCTAGAGTTGGATTTAGTGGTTCATGCATTGAAATTTTTATGACACTATCTTTTCGATGATATATTTTTCATTTATACTGACCATAGGAGCTTATAGTATATCTTCTTTTAGTAAGACTTGAATCTCTGATAGTGGTGTTAGGTTGAGTATTTCAAAACCTTTGACTTTGAGATTACATATTCTACTAGGAAGGTTAATGTTGTTGTAGATGCCCTGAGTAGAAAAAATTCACGATCTTGGAGAGAAACCTTCATAAGATGAATATAGATTGATGAGCTTGTTAGTTGAATGGTTCATGGATTTATCTAAGGATAAAGTAGTTGTGGAATGTTCCATCTTAGTTTTCACATATTCCTAGGTGTACCAGGTAAAATATATCCAATAGTCAGATTTTGAGTGCTTAGTGATGTAAGAATGGTTATTGGGGAACAACCTTATTCAAAGATGGTCTTTAGATAGAGACGAAGTGATATACATTCATGGGAAAGTAGTAGTTACTACTTCCATGAGAGAAGAGATGATGAGGGAATCTTATTATTCATAGTGATTAGTACACCCAAGGTCAATGAAGATGTATCATGATATCATGTGGTGGTTTTGGTGGCCATGTATGAAGAGGGACATCACCGATTTTTCTCTATTATATTACCTATCAAAGGTTTAAGGATAAAAATAAAAAATCAGTTGGTTTGCTTCAGCCTCTCCAAGTGTCCATATGGGACTGATATGTGGTGATGATGGACTTTATTATAGGTTTTCCTAGGAACCTTGGAGGTCAAGATGTTTTATGGGTTATGGTTTATTAGATAACAAAGGTTTCACATTTATTGTTGATCCAAGGTACTGTTTCTATGGATGAGTTGAGAAAACTTTATGTGCGAGAGATTGTACGGATACATGTAGTGTCTATAATCATAGGGTCTTACCGGGATTCTTGTTTTACATCATGGTTTTGTCAAGGATTGAATAAGGTGATAGATTATTGGTTGAATTTGATTATGGGGTATCATCCATAGACTGATGGTTATTCAGAGATGAAGATATATATTTTGGTTGATATGCTCCCATCATGAATCCTAGATTTCTATGAAGCATGGGATAATCATATGGCCTTATCAGAGTTTGATTACAATAACATTTACCAGTATTTGATTCAAAGGGAACTGTTTGAGGCTCTTTATGGTCATCCATGTTGTTCACTTCTATGTTGGAATGAGGCAGGTGAGGTAGTTGTTGTCAAGCTAGGTATGGTGCAGGATATCTATGATCGAGTCCAATTGATTCAAAAGTGATTATTGACCGCTCAGAGTAGGTGGTTCCCATATTCTAATTTTAGATGATGACCCCTGGAGTTTTCTATGGGATATTGGTTTTTCATTTGGGTTTCACCTTGGTTAGGGAATCAACATTTTTAGAAATATGGGAAATCGGTGTCATGGTTTTTGGGAACATTTGAGATACAGAGTGTGGTTGAACAGTTCCCTACCAACTAGAGCTCCCTCCATGGTAGCAAGGTATGCATAACATGTTCCATGTGTCTCGTCTCTAGACACATGATCCTGATCATGTTCATGCAATTGACAATGAGGATGTTAAGTTGGAACCAGATGCATATTTCATGGAATATCTAATCTGAATTTGAACCAAAGTGAAAAAGTGTTGTGGGGAAATACCGTATCACTAGTTAAAGTTTTTTGGTAGCACAATTTAATCTAACAAGATACTTAGGAACAATAATATGATGTATGGGATTAATGGATTGAGTTTTTTAAGAAATAACTCTAGAGACAATTCTCAAGGATGATAAGCTCTTTGGGGAGTGGATTTTGATGGCCTAGACTTTTCAAGTACTTCACATCTTCCTTTCACCCTTAGTGTGTGACCATTTAGGCTTCATTATGAGTGGAATTAGGCTAACTTTTCTGAATTTCTATATTATCATTTTGAAACATGTATAGGTTCCCATAGAGAAATAATTTAAATTTTACAATGACAATGACCACATTTAAATGTTTATTGTCTAATATAATCTCTTTGTCTCTATATATCATCAAATATGTTGCATACTCATGTCATCAAATTATGTGCCTGAATATATTTTTTTGGATTTAATAAAATGGAATTGTTGATAAAATTGACATTTCTATATAATTAATCTAGAAATTGCATTCTAATCAAAAGGATATAGATATCTACTTCCATTGACTCAAAAGCACAAAATCCTTTCTTGACTTATTCATTAATGTCATATCACTCATGATGCACCCAATGTATCATAACTCACCACGATCATATGTTATCATAGTTTTTGTCAATACATCTAATTAAGTGAATCATGATATTCATTAATAATAATCTCAAGTATAAGGACCAATACTCATGTTTATAAATAGGAATATCCAAAGATACATAAAACATGTGGAATTTCTATGGGCATGTATTGTAACATTCTATACCTTCCAACTCATTACTCTTTGAGAGTTATTGTGATGGAGGTTCCTAATGGAAGTTCTTTGGAATTTGGAGGGGAAAAGGAGTAGTGGATAAATAATTAGGCTAAGTGGAATTCTATGGCATGGAGGCTTGAGTTGGGCCATAGAGGTGAGTAGTTACTATGTAGAGAGGTCGGTTGTGGTGTAAAGGCTCAGAGGATGAGTTTTGGTGGTTATTTTATTTTTGGAATTGTTGTAGTGTGGATAAGATGGCAATGAATTAGATTCTAGGAGGAAGAGTATTGGCCAAAATACCTTTGGAATTTTGTGTGTGTTGTGGTTGTTCACAAGGTGGAGAAGGAAACTTTTATAGGTAGATACGATGTTCTATCTAAGGCTCTACATCCTAGTCATTATGAATACATTAATTGTAGTATCTCAATGGGATGGAGGGTGAAAAAAGGAAGGCTAGTTGGCCATGATGGTTCAAGGATCAAGAGAGCATGCATAGGGTTAGGCTTGTGTGCATGTTAAAAATAAGTGAAATTGAATAATTAAAAATGAGTACACTTTAAAAATATTGAAAAAATGGATAATTTTTATTAATTATATATAAATTATTAAAAAAAATATGAATATATATTGAAATAAAGATGAATACATATTGAAAATGTGAAAACATAGTAAATAAATATATATATATATATATAAATAATAGAAAATGATTAAATTCCCAAAAAAGATAAAAAATAAAAATGATTAAAAATGAATTAATACCTAACTCTAATAATATTAAAAATAAATAAATAAAATTTATTGATTAAAAACATAATATATTAAATGTATCATGTTATAATGAAATTATAAAATAAATACTAAAATTTGAATATATTGCATAAATATTAGGTGTATGTGTTTATATATATATAATATTTCCTTAATTATATAAATATCTGTGTGTGCATCATATATAAAAATGAATTAATTATGTCTAAGTATGGGAAATAATTGTAACACAGGTTTGAAATATGTAAAATTGTAAAATCAAATGATATTTAATTATGTCCATTACTCGATGCAATTAGTCGTTAATTTTAATTAATATTAATTTTTAATTATAAACCATTCTTCAGTAAATATATGAATTATTTAATATATAAGAATAAACATGTTTTATATTATAAATCATATTTTAGGAAATATTATACATTCATATATATATATAATATGAATATATTTCTATATTGAATTTATTAATGAATAATTACGTATAAAAACCACTAAAAATGAATTAGATATTAATATGTTTTTAATTCTTACTTTTTAGTCATTTTATATATTTATATATAATATATATTGTTTTTTAATATTTATAATTAACATATATATATATTAAACTTATTCATTTTTATGAATAATTGTTTCATTAATAAATTTTTTAATAATTTTTTAATTTATTCATTTTAATTTTTTTGTTTAATTATTATAATTTATTCATTTTATATAAATATATACTATTTATTAATATTTATAATCTATATATATGTATATTAAATTTATTCATTTTTATCAATAATTATTTAATTAATAAAATGTTTAATATTTTT
The DNA here is from genome assembly GCA_963277665.1 of Viscum album. Classification (NCBI taxonomy): domain Eukaryota; kingdom Viridiplantae; phylum Streptophyta; class Magnoliopsida; order Santalales; family Viscaceae; genus Viscum; species Viscum album. The sequence goes on along the minus strand of OY728139.1, from coordinate 661,713,441 downwards.
CTTAATTTACTTATTTTTTATTTTTATTTGTTTATTTATTTCATTTTATTCATTTTACATATCTATATATTTAATATATGTTATTTATTAATATTTATAATTTATATATATATATTAAATTTATTCATTTTATCAACAATTATTTAATTAATAAAATTGTTAATATTTTTTTTAATTTACACATTTTTAATTTTTATTTGTTTAATTATTTCATTTTATTCAAGGCCTTTATCAGTGCTAAAAATGATGATAATGGGTACCCATTATCAGCACTAATAATAAAGCGCTCATAAAAGATACCCTTTATCAATGCTTTTTTAGTACTGATAATGGTGCCACTTATTTTTTCTTTTTTCTAGTGTTGTAAAGTCTAGTGATTTATAGTAATGGAGATTTCATGATCTTAGATATAACTATATTCGATGTGTTTTTTGGCATGGACTGGTTGACCAATTATCATGCATAAATTGACTACTATAAGAGATGATAATCCTTTGTTACATCTAGGAGAAATTTATTTTGACTAGTGAATGGTATGTTGGAGTAGGAAGAACAAGACTGGACCTATGTTGGTTTAGAGCTATTTATAGTGTAGGTGGAGGGCATGGTTCTTGTAGCAAGCCATGCAGTATCTCACTCCTATTTTCCTCCAATGGTGAACCATTTCCAGGATGTCTTTCCAAATTATTTCAGAGGACTTCCTCCTAATAGTGGAATCTATTTTGAAATGGAACACATACCAAGAGCGCAACACATATTAATTCCTCTGTGCCATATGCCACCAATTGAGTTAAAAAAACTCAAGGTATATCTTGAGGATCTAGAGTCAAAGAGCTTTATCAGACATGGCACTTCTTGTTGTGGTTATCTAATTTTGTTCACTAAGAAATTATACGAGGGGCTTCGGCTCTATGTGAACTATAGGAAGCTAAATCATGCTACAATGAAAAAAAAGACACCTATTGTTGAGTATTGATGGTTTTTTTATTAGTTGAGCGGATCCTAAAGGTTCTCTAAGATTTACTTACAATTAGTCTACCACCATCTTTGGGCTAGAGAAGAGGATATACCTAAGACAACATTTAAGATAAGGTATGGATTATATGAGTATCTTGTCCTATATTTTGGGTTGATGAATGCTCCAATGGTGTTCATGGCTCTCATGAGAAGTATCTTCCATCCATATCTTGACTCTTTCATTATTTTCCCTATTGATGATATCTTGATAAATTCATAGACCCCAAAAATACATGTTATACACCTTGATGTCATGTTTATTACACTTCGAGTGCATCAGATTTATAGTAAGCCTTTTAAGTTTCACTTTTGGATTCAAGTGATGCATTTCCTTAGGCATATGATTTCTTATTCGAGGATCTCAATTAATTTGGAGAAGGTATAGGTAGTGATGTTTTGGTATTGCCCTAGGAATTTTTTTGAGATTAGGAGTTTCATAGGTATGTCCTGGTATTACCAATGGTTTATTTATTATTTCTCCCATTTTGAAACACCTATGATTGGGCTTACTAAGAAAGGGGTGAATTTCAAGTGGATAGACCAGTGTGAAGAGGCCTTTCTAGATATGAAGATGAGATTAACATAAACTCTGATTTTGATCTTATGTAATCCTGGGGTTAGATATGTGCTTTATTTTGATGCCTTAGGTGTTGGTATGGAAGCTGTTTTGATTTAGAGGGATCATGTAGTCACTTATGGGTCTCATCGACTATGAACTCATGAGCCAAACTACCCTACATATTATCTAGAGTTTGATGTAGTAGTTCATGCATTGAAATTTTTATGAGACTATATTTTCAGTGATAGATTTTTCATTTATATAAACCATAGGAGCTTATAGTATATATTATAGTATTAGGACTTGAATCTCTGATAGAGGCATTAGGTTGAGTATATATAGACCTTAGACTTTGAGATTGCTTATTCTACTAGGAAGGGTAATGTTGTTGTAGATGGTTTTAGAATAAAAAATGAACGATCTTGGAGAGAAACCTTCAAAGGTGGAATAGATAATTATGAGCTTGTTAGTTTAATGTTTTGTGGGTGAATCTAAGGATAAAGGAGTGATGACATGTTCCCTCTTATTTTTCACATATTCCTAGGTGGACTAGGTAAAATCTATCCAAGATTTGGATTCAAAGTGCTTAGTGATGTGAGAATGGTTAGTGGGGAACAACCCTATTCTAGGGTAGTCTTTATATGGAGACAAATTGATATACACTCATGGGAAAGTTGTAGGTACTCCTTCCATGAGAAAGGAACCGATGAGGGACTCTCGTGATTCACAATGAGTAGTAAACCTAATATCGATGAAGGTGTATCATGATATTATACGATGGTTCTAGTGTCCATGTATGAAGAGGGAAATTGATGGTTTTTTCTCTCATTGTATTACCTATCAAAGGGTTAAATATGAGCATCAATAATAGGGTGGTTTGATTCATCCTCTCCAAGTTTCCATATGGGAGTGAGATAAGGTGATGATGGACTTTGTTATGGGGTTGACTAGGAACTTGATAGGTCGAGATGTTGTATGGTTTATGGTTTATTAGATAACAAAGGTGGAACATTTATTGTTTATCCAAGGTAATCTTTATATGGATGAGTTTAGAAAACTCTATGTGCAATAGATTTTACAGATACATGTAGTGACTATAAGCATAGTGTCTAACTGGGATGCTCATTTCACATCATGGTTTTATAAAGGATTGAAAAATGTGATGGAGACTTGGTTGAATCTGATTATGGGGTATCATCCATAGACCAATGTTTAGTTAGAGAGGAAGATCTATATTTTGGAGGATATGATTCATGAATTTGTCATAGATTTAGATGGAACATGGGATAATCATATGGCCATGGAAGATTTTGTTTAAAATAACAGTTACCAGTATTTGATTCAAATGGAACTGTTTGAAGATCTTTATGGTCAGCCATGTTGTTCACTACTATGTTACAATGATTAAAGCGAGGTAGTTTTTTTTAGGACAAGTATGGTGGAGTATATCTATGATTGAGTCTAATTTATTCAAAAGTTATTGGTGACTTCTTAGAGTAATTAGTTCCCATATTTTGACTATATACTATGACCCTTGGAGTTTTCTATGGGTGATTGGTTTTTCATTTAGTTTTCACCTCGGTTAGATAATCAACATTTTCAGAAATATGAGAAATTAGTGTCATGGGTTTTGGGACCATTTGATATACAGAGTGTGGATGAATGGTTCCCTACCAACTGGACCTCCCTCCATGGTATCAAGGTATGCATAACATGTTCCATGTGTCTTAGCTCCATATTTATGAGCCTGGTCATGTGCGTGTGATTTAAAATGAGTACATTAATTTGTAACCATATGCATATTTCATGGAATATTTGATCTGGGTTGTGAACCAAAGTGAGAAAGTGTTATGTGAAAATATTGTATCACTAGTTCAAGTTTTTTTGTAGCATGATTGTATCCAAGAAGATACTTGGGAATAAGAATATGATGTATGGTCTTGATGGCCTGAATTTTTTAAGAAATAACTCTAGAGACACTTATCAAGGATGATAAGTTCTTTTGGATTGTATTTTTATGGCCTATACTTTTCAATTACTTTACATATTTCTTTCAACCCTTAGTGTGTGACCCTTTAGGCTTCATTATTAGTTAAATTATGTTAAATTACCTAAATTTTTAGATTAGAATATTGAAACATGTATAGGTTACCATAGATAAATAATTTAAATGTTATAATGATAATTAAAACCTTTGAATATTCACTATCTAATATAATATCTTTGTCTATATATATCATCAAATAGGTTGTGTACTCTTGTCAACAACCTATGCACCTAAATATCTTTTTTGGATTTACTAAAATGGACTTGTTGATAAAACCTCCATTTCTATAGACTTAATCTAGTTGTTTTATTCTAATAATAAGGCTAGATATATCTACTTCCATTAACTTATAAGCAACAAATCCTTTCTTGACTTATTTATTAATGTCATATCACTCGTGACGCACCCAATGTATCATAACTCACCATGATCATATTTCATCATAGTTTTTGTCAATACATCTAAGTATGTGACTCATGATATGCATTAATAATAATATCAAGTATAAGGACCAATACACATGTATGTAGATAGGAATATCCAACAATACATAAAACATGTGGAATTTTTATGGGCATGTATTGTGACATTATAAACCTTCCAAATCGTTACTTTGTAAGAGTTCTTGTGATGTAGGTTCCCAAGGGAAGTTCTATGGAAGTTGGTGGGAAAAATGAGTAGTAGATAAATAATTAAATTGAGTGGAATTCTATGGAGTGGAGGCCTGAGTAGTGCCATAGAGGTGAGTAGTTACAATTTAGTAAGGTCGGTTCTGGTGTAGAGGCTCAAAGGATGAGTTTTGGTGGTTCTTTTATTTTTGGCATAGCTATAGTGTGGATAGGTTGGCTATGAATTGTATTCTAAGAGGAATAGTATTGGACAAAATACCTTTGTAATTTTATGTGTGTTGTGGTTGTTGACAAGGTGGAGAATGAAAATTCTATATTCATATACCACGTTGTATCTAGGGATCCATGTCATAGTCATTATGAATACATTAATGGTTATGTTTTAATGGGATAGAGGGTGCAAAAAGGAAGGCCAGCCAACCATGATGGTTCAGGGAGCAAGAGAGCATGCACACGGGAAGGAATGTGTGCATGGATGTAGTGGTCTAGGCTATAAGGCAGAACTATGGAGGAAATTGGGATCAGACCCCGTTACTCACATCTGATAATTAAAGGGAGGGAAGAATATTATATTCTATAGTAAATTTGGAGGAAAGTCTGATGTGGGACTTAGACTTCTTATGCTACATCACATCCAAATAGACCATGGTGCAGGAGTGTGCATAGGGATTTCAGTGCCACTAGATATTTCAGGGTGTCTACACTGTAGCAGATAAGGTTATTCCACAATACATTTGGGAGTTGAGGCATCCATGTTCCATATATTCCTTAAAATGTGGAGTATTTGAAATTAAAAAAAATAATAAATGAAAAATTCTTAGTATTGTAGGAGACCACACTACAATTGTAGGTTCTGTGCGTAGCGGAAGCGCGTTGGTGTGTTTTCCCAACTTTAATTTTTCCATTAACAATGATCAATCCAAGATCCATTGCAATAATAAAATGTTAGATATTCATAATAGAATGAAGAATGAAATAAATGAATGGAGTCCTGGAACCATAGAGAGTATCATCATATTTTGGTTATAATTAATTTAATTAAAAGACAAGAATTACCTTGATGGAATTATCTCTCTGTTGATGTTTCTGGTCATGATCTGATGTGATATGTCGTTGCGTCATAGAATCCAAGTGTAGTATTCCTCTATTGGTGATCCAAACATGCTCCATATATCTCTAGATGTCACCGAAGAGATCTTCAGGTGCTAGCATGGAAGAGCCTTCACTTGTGATGTCCTCCTTTGATCACCTTGAGAGATGCTAGCAAAGCGCTCTCCTTGATCCAGTGGAGAAGTATCTCTCTCATAACAAGAGATAATTCTTGGAATAAAATAATTCTCTCTTGTCTTGATATATTTCTCTAGATCCGTTGTGCACGACCCCAAAAAAGGCTAGGCTAATGAGAGTTATATAATTGGGATTTTAATTACATAGAATAATAAAAATGAATTAATTACCTGAAATAATTTATTCATTTCATTTAATTATTGGTAAGACCCCATGTCTAATAATAATAGTTGACTATTATTATTACTTAACATGCACCCAGTGAATTACACCTAATATTATTTAATTAAATAAATAATATTATTTCTCACAAATCCCCAGAAAAACTACACGTCATGTATATTAATATACACGGCATGTACTTTTTGTTTTTTTTTCATTTTCTTTATTTCCTCCACCACATTTATTTGACCTTGAATAATGGATATTTATTTATCAAATAAATATCACTACATTACTCACTAATAAATATATTATTTTTCCCACAATATATTCTCTCAAATAACTAGTGTCGAAATAAATGCGATCAGACATCCTTAAATAATTATTAAACTATAATCGAGAATAATCTTTATCCAACTTGTTAAATTAATATTTAACTGAGATACTTGGACACACTTAGTGTGTGACCCTCTAGGACTCTTTCTCAGTGGCATTAGGTGGAGTCTGCCTAAAGTCCAAGGTTAGAGTCTAGCAACACACCAAGTCACCAATAGAGAAAGAATTTAACGTCACAATGACATGTCACCTCCAACAAACTCTTACCGTGTAATGTAATCCATTTTTCTTGATATCTCGAATCAAAAGGGTTAAATGCTAGTTCCATAAACCCATGTGATCAATTATTCTTTCTTTGACTTTCTGGAATTAAACTTTCCTATTCCTTACCATGGCCATGGATTTATTTAGGCTATATCAATTCCATCAAAGGGCCTGAGATATCTACTTCTGTTATGGAATAGAAGGGAAAAATACTTTCTCGCATTATCTATTAATGCAGTATTACACATGACGCACCCAACATATCCTACCTTGCTACGAATAGTGTGTCTTCATAGTTTTCATCAATACATCTAAGTGCACAAGTTGTAATACCCATTAATAATAATCATAAAGTCCAAGTACAAATACACAAGTTCACAGATAGAAACATCCAATGACACTATGAAATATAGATTTTATGATGGAAGGTCTTGTTCTAATAATATCCTCCTAGATATTACCAAGGGAACACACCATGAGAATATGCCTCAAATTTTTATGATTCCTCATCCCTAATGGCATGTATTATTTGTGTCCCTCAAATAACATCATTTGTCCATATAACATATATTCAAGAACAGTGTTATGGCACTTTCGGGTTCTCATCATAGGAGGGATCCGCTATGACCCTTTAATGTAACAGCATCCTTAAGAAATTATCACATGCGTTGTCACGTAGAAGAACAATCAAGATGTGATAAGGTATTTATTAATGAATAAAGTAAAAAAGTAGTTTGTTATTGGCCAAAAACCCCAACAGACTCCCACTTGGACTATATCCAACTTCTAACAACCTTTAACCCACTATCTCTCACATGATATTCATGATTCTTCTGAGATAGGCCTTTAGTCATGGGGTCTATCACGTTCTCTTCCATGGACACTCTGCTCACTACAACTTCACCCCTTTGATAGAAATCCCTCAAGAGGTGATACTTTTAAAGTATATGCTTTTTTAGTTGATGTGACCTTGGTTCTTTTTCAAGATCCACCACTGTAGTATTATCACAATACAATGTCATATGATCTTTACTACTAGGAACCACATCAATCTCCTGGAAAAAGTTTCGAATCTAGACGGCTTCCTTGGATTCATCATAAGCCGCTATATATTCGGACTCCCCTGTATGATCGGCAACAACTGGTTTCTATGAACTCTTCCAGCTCACAGCTCCTCTATTGAGAAAGAAAACATATCTAGATTACAACTACAGATCGTTCTGATCTATCTAAAAACTAGAATCAGTATACCCTCTGATGACAAGCTCATCATATCCTCCATACACTAAGAACATATTCTTAGTTCTTCTCAGATACTTAAGGATAGTCTTAACAGTAGTCCAATGTTTTTCTCCTAGATCTTCTTGATATCTACCTACCATGCTCAGTGCATAGGCAACATCAATCCTAGTACATAACATGGAATACATGATGGATCCTATATCTGAAGCGTATGGGATTTTACTCATTCTATCTTTCTCCTATTGTGTCTACGGACACATTTTCTTAGAAAGATGTAGGCCATGTGACACTAGAACCAATACCCTCTTGGATCATTCCATACTAAATCTCTTTAGTATCTGTTCAATGTATGTACCTTGACTTATTCCAAGAAACCTCTTGGATCTATCATGAATGATATTGATCCCTAGAATGTAGGTTGTTTCACCCAAGTCCTTCATAGAGAAACACTTGTTCAACCAGTCCTTAACTAACTATAATACGGGTACATTATTTCTAATTAACAATATTTCATCAACATATACTATTAGGATAATGACTTCATTCCCATTAAACAACTTATAAACACATGGATCACATTCATTCTTAATGAAACCAAATTCATTTATGGTTTCATCAAATCAAATGTTCCATGACCTAGATGCTTGATTTAATCCATCAATGGATTTCTATAACTTTCAAACTTGTTTGGCTTCACTTGGTGTCACAAACCCTTCTGGTTGTTTCATATAGACATCTTCCTGAAGGTTCCCATTAAGGAATATTGTTTTGACATCCATCTGCCAAATCTCGTAGTCATGGTAAGCAGCTATGAAAATTATGATTCTTATGGATTTAAACATGGAAAATGGAAAAAAGGTTTCATCATATTCAATTCCTTGATGCTATCTAAATCCTTCAGCCACTAGCCTTGATTTATAGGTGTTAACTTGACCTTCCATGTCTAGATTTCTCTTGAATACCCATTTGCATCCAACAGGATTTACATCAACTGGCTCATTGACCAGAACTCAAACTTAGTTCTGATACATGGAATCCATCTCATAATTCATAGATTCTATCCATCTTGAAGCTTCTGAGCTCTTTACTACTTCCTTATAGGATAGAGGTTCATCGTTGTCCAACAATAATGATTCACCACCATCAGTGACTGGGAAACCAAATCTCTCTAGTTACCTTACTTATCTTAAGCTCCTATGCAGTACTTGTGTTTCTAGAACCTCTTCCACAGGGACCTATGGAACTTGTTCTTGTACCAACTCATGTGTATCTTGAGCATCAACTTCATTGAATTCAATATTTATCCCACTATCCTTTTTTAGGATGTTCTCCCTCTCAAGAAATATGGCTTGTCTGGCGACAATCACTTTATTGTCTAAAGGGTTATATAATTAATATCCTTTTTCCATGGGATATCCTATAAAGATACACTTCATACCCCAGGGTGCTAGTTTGTTTCCTAATAAGTCCTTAACAAATTCATTGCATCCCCATACATGTGTGTGTGACAATTTGGGTTTCTTTTCATTCCATATCTCGGAGGGAATTCCATTTTACTCCTTAGTTGGTACTTGATTTAATGTGTATACTACAGTTTGTAATGCATATCCCCAAAAGGATAATGGAAAATCTGCATGACTCATCATCGACCTCACCATGTTCAATAAGGTCTGGTTCCTCCTTTCACTAACACCATTCCACTATGGTGTATAAGGAGGAGTGAGATGAGATATAATCCTAGACTCCTATAGAAGATTGATGAACTCTTGGTTAAGATATTATCCACCTAGATCTGATCGAAGTTTCTTTATCTTCTTACCAAGATGATTCTCTAATTCATTATTGAATTCCTTAAATTTCTCTAAGGACTCTGACTTATACCTAATTAAGAAGACATATACATATCTACTCAAATCATCAGTAAAATTAATGAAGTAAGAATATCCACCTCTATATTCTACTGGAAATGGTCCACACACATCTATGTGCACCAATCCTAGAAGCTATGTGGCCCTTTCACCCTATCCACTAAAAGGAGGCTTGGTCATTTTACCTTGTAAACAAGTGTGACATCTATCAAGTGGTTTTAGCTCAGTAGAGTCTAAATAACCATCTTCTCAGAGCTTTGTCAATATCTTCTCGTTTACATTACCGAGATGGTGATGCCACAATTGGGTTATGTATGAGTCAAGTAATTTTGTTTCGTTGTCTATTTCCAACACTTGGTTTTTGTGATTTAATACATACAAACCATTATTTAAATGTGTCATACCATAACATACGTTGTTCTTATAAAAGAAGAAACCCTTATTTCCAAACTTGAAAATAAATCTATCCATATCCAAACATGATACAGAAATTATGTTTTTGGAAACACTAGGAACATAATAACAGTTATGTAAAACCAAAATAATCTGAGTTGGTAATGAGAGGTGGTAATCGCCAATGGTTAATACAGCCAGCCTCATGCCATTGGAAGCTCAAAGATCCACATGTCCTCTGGTAATCTTTCTAAATCTACTTGGTTCATGTATTTGAATATAGATGTGAGCCCCACAAGCTATATCTAATACCCAATGTGTATAAATGGAAAGAATACACTTGATAACGAATGCACCTTTAGCATCCCCACACTTTTGGGTTCAATTCCTCTTCCAGTGGCCTGGCTTGACACATGCAAAACACACCACCTCTTGTTCCTTTCCCTACCTCTAGATCTTCCCCTTCTTAGAGGGACAATGCTTAGGGATTCATACCATTTATAAGTCCTTGGCCCCTTTTCCTTATCCTTCCGTTTCTTATTCACCATAAGGAATATGGGTTTTTCATGCCCCATGTCCTTTTTTTACCTAGAGAACTAAGGTTCGAAGTTCCGATAGACTTTTCTCATTGTTTCTCATGTTGTAGTTGACAATAAATCTAGAGAATGTATTGGGAAGTGATGATAGGATGAGATCTGTACGCACCTCATCCGGGCACTTAATCCCTAAGATATCCAAGGGTTTAATTTAACCAATAAACTTAACTACATGAGGCCCAGATGGCGCAGATTCTCCAAGCTTAGTTGTAAACAAATCATTGGAGATATCATATCTCTACTGTATTTCCTTCTCTTGATAGATATCTTTAAGGTGAGACATCAAGCTATACACGTCCATGTTTTCATGTTGCTTCAAGAACTCATTAGACATGGATGATAACAAGAAACATTAGACATCTGTGGCATAATACATATGTTTCATATAGAGAGATAGTTCCTCATCATTGGCCTCTTTTCCAGGTGCAACTGGAATAGGCTCCTCCAACACGTACAATTTCCTCTCGTGGTGAAGGATGACGCGTAAACGCCTATGCCATTCCTGGAAATTGGTGCCGGTGAGAAGGTTTTCCTTCTTGATTATGGTTTGCAATGATATGTTTGAAGTTATTTTTCTTTCCATTTCTATAAATTAAGATAATCAAAGGTTTAGTACTTTATCATGATAAAATTGAGACAACTAAATAATTTAATACTTATTAGTCTCCCACTATTTTATCGAAATCAAATAGCCCTCACCATTGACTTCATAATATTCTGTTGCATGGATATTCTAGTGGAAATGATCCATATTTCCCTTCACATTACCTCAACTAAGGTTGGTAAAGAAACTTTAAGGGTTTTAGGTAGGCATTCCAAATGCCAATTGCATTAACTCACAGCTCCTTGATCCATTGAGTGGACTCCCCAATCCTAGAATCCTTTTATTTTGGATTTCCTCAACCTTTGCCTCTTGATCACACCTGGTCCTGCTACGGTAGTCAACCCTTGATGTGAACCAAGTCAAGTCAACCCAAAACCTTGAATTATAATTCCTCGATAATTTAAATCACCCCAACTGGGGTTTTTCAAACACTTTGAACTATGGTTCTATTCTAACCAAGATTATGGAAGGCTATACCGACTTAATATTTTCTTTGAGGGATTTTATCCTTATACATAAGTTTTCATTTTATTATATTTGATTACATGCTTGTTAATATTAATTGGGATATACTTAAGTGATTAACCATATCTAATATAATATTTATGCATAAACCAGTCTTATTTTAGTTTCATCTTGCATGCTTGTTTAATTTATTAATTGTGTGATCATGACAACACACCCAAAATAAACAAACCATGCAATTGACAGAAATAAAATAAATGGTATGATCATGATATTGTTCTATTGCTTAGTTTATCTATCGGTTGATAAAATAACCCAAGACCTATGGGAGAAACACCTTGAACCTTTTGGGTTTGTGTTTGCAGCTTTCCACCTATCCACCTTTGTATCTCCTTGGATTGGTTTCACCTTGGCTCCTAACTTGAGCCACCTCCACTAGCCTGGGAGCTCCATCCATTACATATGATTTTATCTCACTTACAGGTGAGGGGTAAAATGGGGTTTTACATAAAAGAAACTTTGGGCACACATGCCCTCTATATTAATGAGGAGAAGGCTCATAGGATAACAAATTTAATTTAAATAAATTAATTAAAAGAAACCATTCACATACAAAGGTATTGGTCTAACTCATGATCATCCATACATGAAACAATATCTACGCATAAATAAAACTAGCATTAAATTCTTTAAACTTTTTTGTTTAAGATAAATCACACCCAAATCAATTAATTATCTTTAATTAATCAATCCTTTTATCTTAAACCCTTTTTCTGAATTTCCTTAAGATTCTCATCCATCAAAATTTTAAACAAATAAATTCATTTAAAATTATCTTTGTACGTAACTTGTACCTTGGAGGAAACCTGGTGAATTCTAATTCATAACTACCCAATGAGTAGAAATGAACATTACGCAGATGTTAAATTAAACACATATATATAAAATACCTATCACTTGTTGTGCCTCGGCTTTATGCTCGCACTATGGTACATGTCTCAAGGGTTTGTATAATTTAATAATAAATTTTAATAAATCTACGTGATTTGGATGAGTACACGGCGTGTAGTTCCGACTACATGGAATGTACTTTTGTTCACTTTCCATCCGAAGTACATGCCCAGGGACATGGTGTATAGATTTACTTCGGAAATTATTGGAGTACATGGCATGTTTAGTGGGATACACATCGTGTAGTATCCGTGTTACATAGTTTCCAGTCAGTCGAGCCATGTACGGGGTACACGATCCAACCCTAGCCCAAAGGGACTACAGAACGTGTTTAGTGGACCACACAACGTGTAATCTAGAAACTGTGTGCCACCTGTTCTTGGTCAACACACAGAGTCTTAAAGACTTAGATAGAATCTAATGACACAAACTGGTTTGGCAGACCATCCTAGTGCATGAAACCTATACTATACGGCGTGTACTACCAAATACATGTCATTTGTTCTGTTTTTGTACGGCCAGGAAGCTTTGGCACCTCCGGATGAGATCCTCTATTTTATTTTAATCAAAATTAAAAGAAAAATCATTTCTGTAAGGTAAACGAGAAACTAAAGAGGAGGAATATATCTCAAGATTCATATTTATACAATGATTAACTTGAATTGAAAAAACTAAATTATTAAATGCGTAAATCACTAATGAAAAACTAAATAATTATAATCAATAATATGACTGCTCTGATACCACTTGTAGGTTCCAGGCGCAGAAAAAGCGCATTGGTGGGTTTTCCCAACTTTAATTTTTCTATTAACAATAATCAATCTAAGATATGTCATGATGATAAAACACTAGATCTTTGGAATAGAACGAAGAACGAAAGAAAGTAAGGGAGTCCCAGAACTATAGATAGGATCATCATATGTTGGTTATAATTAATTTAATTAAAAGACAAGAATTACCTTCATGGAATTCTCTCTCAATTTATTTTTCTGGTCATGATCTTATGTGATCCTTCATTGCATCATAGAATCCAAGTGTAGGATTCCTCTAGTGGTGATCCACATGTGCACCACGTATCTTTGTATGTCACTGAAGGTATCTCTGGGTGCTAGCGTGGAAGATCCTTTTCTTGTGATGTTTGACTTCAATCTCCTTGAGAGCCTCTTGCAAAGCACTCTCCTTGATCTGGTGGAGGAGGATCTCTCTCATAGCTTGAGATCGTTCTTGGAAGAAAATAATTCTCTCTTGTCTTGAGAGATTTATCTAGATCCATTGTGCATGACCCCAAAAAAGGCTAGGCTAATGAGAATTATATAATTGGGATTTTAATTACCTTGAATAATAAAAATGAATTAATTATCCAAAAGAATTTATTCATTTCATTTAATTATTAGAAAGACCCCATGTCTAATAATAACAGTTGAATATTCACTACTAGAAAATTATACTATAGCCACGGTTTGGAACCATGTCTATAAGCCCACAAACTGTGGCTATAGGTTATAGCCACGGTTCATTGAACTGTGGCTGGTATTGTTGTGGCTATAGGGAAAAACCTATAGCCACGGTTTTGAACCGTGGCTATAGCCCTATATCCATAATTCTAACCCTGACTATAGACCTATAGCCACAGTTTAAAACCATGGTTATATCCTTATAGCCATAGTTTCAAACTGTGTCTATAGGTTTGGCCATATAGCCACGGCAATACCAAACACGGTTCAATGAACTGTGGCTATGGGGTTTTAGCCACGATTTGAAACCATGGATAAAACCCTTCCCATTTCATAACCCCACCCCCCCAACGCACACACATCCCTTTCAACCCCCTTGCACACCCCTTGCCCCCCTATGTTGGACCCCCCTGGACAGCACCCCCCCCCCCTGCTAGACCCCCCTGGACAGCAGCATCCCCCATGCTGGACCCCCCTGGACAGCAGCAGCCCCCTGTTGGACACCCCTGAACAGCAGCCCCCCCTACTGGACACCCCTGGACAGAAGCCCCCCCCCCCACCCACTGGACCCCCTAGACAGCATCCCCCCCTTCTGGACCACCTGGACAACCCCCCCCCCCTACTAGACCCCCTTGCACCACCCATGCTGGACACCCCCCCCCCTGCATCCCTACTAGACACCCCTCCCCCTACACCCCCAAGACAATAGCCACCCCCCCCCCCCACACACACACACACACACCCTTGAACACACCCCCTTGCACCCCCTTGCACACCCCTTGCCCCCTGCTGGACCCCCTGGATAGAATCCCCCCCACCCACCCTGTTGGACCCCCTGTAGAGCATCCCCAGCCCCCTGGACAGCACCCCCCCCCTGTTGGACCTCCCTAGATAGCCCCCCCTGTTGTACCCCCTTGGATAGCAGCCCCCCCCCCCCTACTGGACCCCCTGGACAGCAGCCTCCCCTTGCTAGACCCCCTTGGATAGAAGCCCCCCCCTGCTGGACCCCCCTAGACAGCCCCCCCTACTGGACAACAACCCCCCCCCCCACACACACACACATCCCTTGCACATATCCTAAGGGATCCTTAGTTAAGAAGATTGACCAAGCAGGTGAGCTTCAGGATTTTCCCTTATATGTACCTACTAAATCATAACATGTAGAGGCTACTTTACCTAGTGTTGAAAGAGTTGTTTCCCCAGTTCCTTCATATTTTCTATTTGTGGTATATTTATAATATTTCAGAGAAAGACCTCTTTTAGATTTCAGTGGAATTGTGAGTTATCAAGAACCTCCTATTGTTGCATCTACATCTAGTTCTCCACCTCCCTCGGCTTTATTTGATGCTGATTCGATCTAGTCTATAGTAAAATAGTATCTCCATGTTGTTATAGGTGATGTTCATTCATCTCATCAGGATTAATTGAGGCAGATTCTGTAGAATGGGTTTTCAAGGAATAAGTTGACCAGTTGAAAGTGATGACAACTCTACTCAATCTATTCATGGAGGAGAAGATTTCTTTAGTAGTATGGAGAGATGAGGAAATATTATTATATACTTTTTCAATCTTATGAAGCCTTTCCTATATGTATCCAATACTCTAGTGGCTACCAGTTGGAAGTCAAAAGTGCAACAGTAAAGTAGACTCCAAATTTAAAATCCTTTCCTATATGTATCCAATACTTTTTAAATCTTATGAAGCCTTTCCTATATGTATCCAATACCCCCTGGATAGTATCCCCCCGTACCCCCATAGCAGGGGCGTGTTGCCCCCTGTAACCCCCAACAATCTCACTGCGGAGCTCAACCCGCGACAGTTGCGGGCCACAAGAATTCGGCCCAACTGGATCGGGCTACACCAATCCAAAAATCTCTCTTGTTACATCTTTTAATGAGAAGAAGGTTAAGAGTTCCCTTTTTTCTCTAAATCTTGAGAGTGTGGATGGTCCTAATGGATTCGCAGATTAATTCTTTATGTTCTACTGGGAAATAGTTTGTGATGATCTTTTTAACGCTATGAGGGAGTTCTTTAACCATGCCTCAATGATCTATGGAATCAACTCCAATTTTATTTCCCTAATCCTAAAGAAGGAAAATGATGTGGATGTAAAGGATTTCAGACCTATTTCTATTGGTAATACCTTTCCAAAAATCATTATCAGAATTATTTCTATGAGGTTAGGTCCTATTTCTCGTGGGTTTATCTCTTCAAATCAGCCCCCTAGACAGCCCTTGGACACCCCCCTTAGACATCCCCCCTAGACACCCCACCTTCCCCCTGCCCCCTGCCCTACAGACCCCCCCCCCCCCTTCTGGACATCCCTCACCCCCCTGGACAGCCCCTCCTAGACACACCACCAACACCCCCTGCCCTGCAGACCCCTCGGCACCCCCCCCCCGGATAGCCCTTGGACACCCCACTTGCACCCTGCTCTGCAGACCCCCCCCCCCAGATATCCCTTAGACACCCCCTAGACAGCCCCTCCTAGATACCCCACCTGTACCCTCCCCCCTGCCCTGCAGACCCCCCCCCCCCCGGACAGCCCTTGGACACCCCACCTGGACAGCCCCTCCTAGAAAATTCTATATCCATCAGTACCTTCACTTCATTATGAAAGAATTATAAATGAACAATGCCTTGAAACTTTTCCAAGAATAGTCTTTGTCTGGCTTAGTCTGAATAATAGACTTCCACCACTTATAACTCGGACCCTCTAGTAGGATGGTTACAAAAATAACCTTAAGAGACTCATAAATATAAAGCTGGATAAAAATATCCTCAACCTTCAGTACCAAAACCAATTCATCCTAAGAATCTTGTTACCCTTGAATTATTTTGGGGCTACCATCTTGATTCTGGGGTTCCTAGGTGTGCCTTCAAGATCGATTTATTCAAGGCTTTGGATTTGGTCAGGTGGGACTTCTTATGGGATGCTTTGGATCTGCTTGGATTTTCGGCTAGGTTCTCGTCTTGGGTTAAAATATGCGTCTCTACCCCAATGTTCTCAGTGAACATTAATGGCAGTTTACATGGATACATTTTGGGGAAAAGAGGGCTCAGGCAAGGGGATCCGCTTTCACCTTTCCTTTTTGTGATTTTCATGGAGTTTTTATCGCGCATCCTAGAATGCAGGAGGTTAGGGGCTGGTGCGGTGGCTGGTGCGGGTGGGAAGGTAGGGGGATGTAAGGGAGTTGGTGCGGGCTAGAATAGGTGGAAGGGGTCTGGTGTGGGCTAGATTGCAGGTGGCTGGGGGCTGTTGGGCATGTGGTAGGGGCTAGTTCGGGCTAGGATGTAGGAGGCCGGGAGCTGGTGAGGGCTGGAACTGGTGATCGGGGTTGTTTTGCAGGTGGCAGAGGGATATCATGAGTGTTTTGCTGGAGGATGGGGGGTGGTGTCTAGTGTGGTGGATAGTGCGGGCTGGATTACAGGTGGCTGGGGGCTGGTGCGGGCTCGAATGCAGGTGGAAGGAGGCTGGAATTCTGGTGGAAGGGGGCTGGTTACAGGTGTTGGGGGGATGGTGTGGGCTGATTCGAAGGTGGCATGGGGGCTGTTGTGGGCTGGAATTCTAGTGGCAGCGGACTGAAATGAAGGTGGAAGGGGATTGGTGTGGGATGGATGTGGCTGGAGCAGGGCCAAATCACGGCATTACCGCGGCGTGATTTTGGCATGTTGGCCCGGTCCAACGACATCTGTGGGGCAGTATCTTCCGGCCAGGAGCGAAGGGAGCGGGAGGAGGCAGGGAAACATTTCGGCCATCTCCTTGTCGTCCGAAATTGTGTTTAGTGAGTCTCAAGATTGGTCACAAGACTCATTGAATACTATCACTAAAAACCGTCGCAGGGTGTCGTCCTGGAGTAGGGCCAAATCACGGCATTACCGCGGCGTGACCGCAGTGTGTTGGTCTGGTCCATCAACATTCGCGGGGTAGTATCTTCTTTCCAGGAGCGAAGGGAGCATGAGGAGGTGGGGTAACATTCCAGTCATCGCCTCACCGGTAGAAATTGTGATTAGTCGGTCTCAACATTGATCACAAGACTCATGGAATACAATCACTGCGAACTGCCACAGGGTGTCGTCCTAGAGCAGGGCCAAAATCACGGCGTGACCGCGGTGTGTTGGTCCGGTCCAACGACATTTGCGGGGCAGCATCTTCCGGACAGGAGTGAAGGCAGCGGGAGGAGGCGGGGAAACATTCCTGTTGTCGCCCCGCTGGCAGAAATTGTGATTAGTCAGTCTCAACATTGATCACAAGACTCATGGAATACTATCACTATGAACAGCCGTGGGGTGTCATCCCTGAGTAGGGCCAAATCATGGCATTACCGCGTGACTACAGCGTGACCGCAGCGTGACCGCGGCATGACCACAGCGTGACCGTGGCATGGCCACGGCGTGTTGGTCTGGTCCAACGACATCCACAGGGCAGTATCTTCCGGCCAGGAGCTAATGGAGCGGGAGGAGGTGGGGCAATATTTCGGTCGTCGCCCCACTGGTAGAAATTGTGATTATTCAGTCTCAACATTGATCACAAGACTCATGGAATACTATCACTGCGAACCATCGTGGGGTGTCATCCTAGAGTAGGGCCAAATCATGGCATTATTGTGGCGTGACCGCAGCGTGACCGTGGTGTGACCGCGACGTGACCGCAGCATGACCGCGGTGTGTTGGCCCGGTCCAGCGACATCCGCATGGTAGCATCTTCCGACCAGGAGCGAAGGGAGCGGGAGGAGGCAGGGCAACATTCCAACCGTCTCCCCACCGGCAGATGATAGAATTGATCAACTATTTAATATGCTCTAACAAGGGATCTATAGAGAAGGTTGTAGCGAGTGGCACAATGACACAACGTCTAAAGGGCAACAAAATGACGGAAAATAATCATACACCCTACACAAACCATTTACAAATTCATTCACTTTTCCTAAACATGGAAATTTTATTTATAATATTCAAAGCGTGAAAAGGAAAGTGTCATGGTCAAGGCATATTCCTACTTGGGCAATGACATTTGAGTTAAACAAGTATGATAAGCCAATTTATATTATTCAAAGAAAATAAAAACTAACTAGCCACAAAACAAACACCAACAAGAGGCATATGAAAGACTCAAACCAAAACTAAACATGATACAAATAACTATCACTACTCTTTGTTTTAGAAGACAGTGCACCTCCGTTGGAGGGGTTTTATTATAAAATCATGGCATTGTTTTATCACACAATTCATTAAATTATATTTAACATTTATTCTAAAACTCATTCAGCACAAATCAAATGAAATAATTTAAGCAACTAGATCAACATAACTATCACTGTGAGTTTTTGCAGACAATGCACCTCCGTTGGAGGGGTTTTATTATAAAAACATGACTTTATTGATCAAATGAAACAATTATATTAAAGAACACTTATTAAAGATATGAAATTCAATATAATTAAGTATAATTAAGAAAGAAGGTAAATTCAATTTAAAGAATTATTGAATTAAAGAGGCTAGAAGAGGGATCCTACCTCAAGGTGGAACCAAACAGTCCACTTCGGCTCTTGGAGCTTTCTAACTAAAATTTGTTGCTCCCCCACTGGGTATACACACCTTCACACACATGTAAGGAAACCTAGCCCCTATGCACACACCCGCTTGGCCATGAGCATGTGCAAGGGGATCCTTGCACATATGCTTATATGCATATACCCGTCTCCACTCACCTGCATATGCATTTTTATATATATACACAGGCACACATATCCCCATACATGCATAATCACTGCCATGGTTGACTATACACATAACGGGGGAACCTACATACATATACTTTCTTACCTATGCACACGTAGGTGAGTCGCCCTTAACTTGGCTACTCAAAACCAATGAGCAAGGATCAACGCACTACACAAAGGATATTAGGAACATTAAAACACATAAAGGATGCTACATAACTAGTGAGAAACCAACCAACGACATTAAAGCCTTGCCTCTATTGAGAGAACCAAATCCACCCAAACCAACACGAAATGATTCAACGCCCTACTGAAAACATAATATGGAGTCAAAAACATTGAAATCCCCAAATACATGAGGTGTGAGATAAGTAGTAACCATATAATCTTACCTCGGATCAAAGTCGGTGGACTGAATCAATCTGAACCCCATTTTCCCCCCTTTGTAGAATATAATTACCCTTTTTCCACATAAAGAAGTAAAATACCTAAGTGGAAAATGCGATAAAGAAAATAAAATAAAAACTAAACTAAAACATACTTGTCTCCTATGACTATACACGTCACCGCCCAACATATAAGAACCACAATGCCCCATGGGTCAAATCATGTTCCTGCAAGAAAGGTGGAAATAGATCCATGTTTCAAAATGATACTATCAAATAGTACATTCCTATTAATTGAAAATTATTCTTTCTGTTAATGGTATATAATTAGTTTGCCTCTAGTTTTAGCTTAATTAGGTTTTGTTCGATACAAGTTTTTATCCCACCCAATAATAAAATTTTACTAGAGGACACAATTTCTAATCAAATAGAATATATCATAACAAAAAATGGATCCACACCTATGAAGAAGGTTGAACATGATAAGAAAGAATGTTTAATCATATAGTCTGATGAGTTATAAAATGATAAACCAAAAAATGAAAAACACTGATAGTTCTCTAATTTCTCAAGTGAATATGAAATTTTCAAACAATAATAAACATGTGAAAGAAGAGAAAACCATGTTTCCACAACATAAATGTTTAGAATGTGAGAAATAAGAAAGCACAAAGAAAAGGAGGACAGATAGCAGGATCCAAATCTATATTTATAATCTATAATTAAAATAAGTGGACATAATGGCCTATATTTTTAAAAGAAAATGTGTTAAATCCATACCAATAACAACTAGTGGTATCATACAAAATCTGATTTGTTGCAACTAATATCAAGCCATGATTTAGTGAAAGAAATTTTTTGTAAATAAGAGGGAATATTTGGAGAAACCTAATCCTGAAGAAATGGAGGATTTAGAGATAGATTGTAATGGTTGTTCAAACTTATCTAAGATTAAAGAAACCTATAGAGACTAACTACACCCCCATGCCCCACCCCACTTTCCACACTACCCCACTGCCCCACCCCACTTGCACCCCCTCCCCCTTCCCTACAGACCCCCCTGCAGACCACCACCCTGCCATACAGACCTCCCCACTCCACCCTTCCCCCTCCACCCACCCCATCCCCCCTGCCATGCAGACCTCTCCCCTACCCCTACTCTACAGACCTCCCCCCTGCCCTGCAGAAATCCCCCTGCCCCCTGCCCCCTACCCCCCCCCCCCCCTCCACCCTGCCCCCTGCCCCCCTACCCTGCAGACCTCCCCTGCCCCCTGCCCCCCACCCCCTGCCCCCCACCACCATACCCCCTACCCCCTGCCCCCTCATGTTTATACTACCAAGTCTTAGTTCAATGATCTTGGTGTTATGGTTGTATCTCAAAGGTACATGTTCCAAAATCTTCCAATGGTGTAATTAGACATGTCTCAAGATGTTCTTGATGAGGTTAAGTCTTTCAGGATTGAAATGAAGGGAATCCTACACACTTTATAAAGTGTTGTATGCTAGTTTGAGTTCATTAAAAGGTTTAAACCCTATATAACTTCCACTTAAGAACCTTCTGAAGAATGTGGATCATTTCAATGAAAAAAGATGAAATGTGCATCATCAGTATATTTAAAATGATGGAATACTATTTTTGTGTGTTTTTATTCCTCTTCAATAGCATTTTTTGACAATAATTAATCAAGGGTAAATGAAAAATGATTGGGGTTAATTCATCACAATATTAGGGATTATGTTTTTCTGTACCCACTCTTTTCATGTACATCACATTCATTTCTTTTGTTACGTGGTTTGACGAATACTTGGGATTTGATCATTGGGTGACCAATCATCAGTTCTATGAATCGATACCATTGGTGAAATTCCTGATCTATGGTGTTTTCTTGGTTCAATGATGGTGATGGAAAATTGTAGGTGGATTAGAATCGAATTGGAGTATATGTTCCACTTAGTTTCAAATAGGATGATATGGATGGCATGAGAGGATGTTTTCTCAGAAGATTTAAAGAAATGAATGATAATATATGATAAATAGAGGATTGGATGACCCCTGATATACCTAATTTGGTGAGGTTTGGAGATCTAGAAATGTTTAGGATTACCTAGAAGAATACCCCATGGGATCAGGAAAATCAAAGGTTACATAACATGTAATCTGACATTAATGGTACTGTGGGACCCCTAGGCTGTAGAACTGGGCTTTAGGTTGGATTTAAATATCACATGCCATGTGACATGGTCACACAACATGGGACCCATCACCCCTACCCCTGCCCCTTGTAGACCTCCCCCCCCCTGCCCCCTACCCCCTGCCCTGAAGACCCCCTGCAAACCAACCCCCTGCCTGGAAGACAAGCCCCCTCCCCACTCCCCCTACCCCCATGTAATAAATTAGTCAAATATATATTGGAAATAGTGCAAGATTAAGGTGGAGGTATAATACATGGTCCATATACATTCAAAATAGATGGATTCATGGTGTGACTATGATAAAAAGACACATATGTTTGATGTTGGAAAACAACGTGGGTGATCTAAAAGAGATACCTTTAACAATATGATGCAGATATATTACTTATCATAATTGATAATAGGCCTTTACAAAAATAATAATTTGTTATAAGGATCAAAAAAATGGTGTAATGTTTTATCTAACTCAATAAGTGTTTTTAAACAACCACATTAAATTTCCAAATCCAAATCTGGAGTTGCTTGTTGGAATAATGAAGAAAAATTGAAGTAGAGCCTGATCAAAAGTTGAAGAGGTGTAAAATCTATATTTGAACGTTTCAATGGTATTAAACCATCATTAAAGATAAAAAAGTGATATAAGACCACATTTCAAGTGGTATGGGATTACCAAGAATATTAAGATAGTACAAAGTGGTTTTTGTGATGAGTAAATAAGAACCTAGTGAGAGGTGAAACCAAGCAGTATTCAAGAACTAGTGGTTTTGGTATAGGTTAGTACCAAAGGACTTAAAAGGTGGTATATGTATCATATTGAGTGATGAAATAGTGGATGTCTTCACTAAAGTATAATGTGGGACTCAAAAATATAGTGTCAACAAAGAGAGGAAGACCACCCCATGGAGGATATGGACCATGCTCATAATGGATAGAAAATGGATAGTATTTTTTCACCATGTCATGGTAAAACTTATGGATGTAATGTTTCATTTAAACGATTTATAAAATAGTGGAATCATGATCATTTTGTAGTCCATAGTAGAAGGAATAACAATGAATAGAAGATTCCTAAATCTCTCTGTGGAGAAATATTTAGAGAATTTATGTGAATTAAGGGAATATGTTTGACCATACTAAAACCATAATAAAACCATGTACAAGCCATTCCATCCAAATCATGTTATTCACTTAGTGGTGACTTGATCATTATGGTAAATTCCATCTTAAAAGTATAAAGGAATAGTGGATAGAAAATGGATACTATTTTTCACCATGTCATGGTAAAACTTATGGATGTAATGTTTCATTTAAATGATTTATAAAATAGTGGAATAATGATCATTTTTCACTCCATAGTCTAAGGAATAATAATGAATAGAAGATTCCTAAATCTATTTGTGGAGAAATATTTAGAGAATTTATGTGAATTAAAGGAATATGTTTGACTATACTAAAACAATACTAAAACCATGTACAAGCCATTCCATCCATATCATGTTATTCACTTAGTGGTGACTTGGTCATTATGGGAAATTCCATCTTAAAAGTCTAACGACACTTAAAGAGTGTCTTGGTTCAAAAAACCGTTTTAATAAAAAGTGGGAAACCCCCTACAGGGATATAAAAAGAGTCAAGTACGATGTGTGCTTTATGAATAACAAGGACATCAAGTATAAGGAAAACATCAATGCAATAATGTTAAGCAAGGTATACCACTGTGAGTTTTCGCAGACAGCGCACCTCTGTTGGAGGGGTTTTATTACAAAACCATGACTTATTTATCAAATGAAAAAATTATCTTAACTAACACTTATTCAAGAATTTCAATTTAATATAAACATGAAGAATTAAGAAAGAAACTAAATGCAATTTAAAACATTCTTGAATTAAATTGGCTAGGAGATGGACCCTACCTCAACCTCAAGGCACATTTTCTTTTGACGACGACAACTCGAATCTTCCTTTTTTCCGCTTGCACGCATATGCAACTTAACATATATATAAGGACACCTAGCTTCTATGTACATATTTGCATGGCCAAATATGCACAAGGGGGTCCTTAGATATATGTTTATACTTGCATATAACCCTTTACACTTACACACGTATGCATTTTTCATATCTATATATAATCACACTTAGCCCCGATATATATATTCATACTACCATGAGTGAATATATATAAAGGGGGAACTTATATATGCATATTCCTACCTATTCATACACATGTAAGCCTTTGTCAATGGCGACTCGAATCCACCTCAACAAAATCCAAAACACACTACAAAAATATAAGGAACCCAAAAATCAAAAAAGCCCTAATTAAAATTGGGCCAAAGAATAAAAACGGAATAAACCTTACCCAAATCTTGAACTCATTGTCTTTGATGGTGGGGGATAAAACTGATCTTATCATAATAAACCACCTATAAGAAAATAGTGGGAAAAGAAATGATATATAATGACTTCTTATATATATGTGATCAGTGTGTCAATTGTACATGATAAATGATACATGAAACCATAACCAACAATGAACAAATAATATTCAAATTGATATGTACATCCCAATACTAAATAACATGATCATTAATAAAGCTCTTTATTTTTCAAACATCACCTTCAATTGCCTATTCAAAAATCAAAAATCAACAAAATATGAGAATAAAGTAAACTTCCATCAGCACTTAAAAGCAAGAAATAGGGATTAGACATTGTTCTTAACCTAGAAAATCCATTCCTTGAATGTATAAAATACCTAAAACTCTTCATGCCTACATCCTTCTTAATTTTCTAGATTAAAACCTTATTTTTTAGAATGTTATTATTTTGGAATTCACCTTTATTCTTAGTTTATATAGGTTTATCAATTTTATAAAGTAGATAATTTTCCTTCTTTTATTATTACTCAATCTGCTTGGATTTTTCAAACCAGTTTGCTAATATTATTAGACAATATTTTGGTTCGTGGTCCTCCTTCTTCTTGATTGTATATCCTTCTTTGTAGAAACTATTTCCGAACATGTGATAATTGGTTCTTTCCTTTTATCTTTCAAAAATTATTATTATTATGGAATCTATGTCATAAATTCTTAACAATTTGGAATACTTGGTTTCCCTTCCACACACACTTTGAACAGCCTTTAGAGTACCCTTTTTAGGATCCCTTTCAAACTCCACACTAGAATTGTCAAGCACTAGCTCATTATAATATAAAATATTGATACTTAACCCAACACATTGATCTGAATGAAATCTTAGAAATACATAAGCTCTAAATAGCATATTTACCAATATAAACTCCTCATAATTAACTGAACACACTAACTATACCAACCATTATAGGTAAATCATTAATTTTGGTGTGGTCTTGGAACCAAATATGGTTCATCCAACATCCATCTCCAGACACTAAATTCATCCATTTATTGTCTAAGTTCATAAATTTCACAACCTTGATAATGATCACCATCTCTTGATATGGATTTCAATCAAAAAATGAGTATGAATCTCCCACTATAGTATTATCGATACCATCATCAATCCTACATACACATGTCTAGTGCCTCATATCAAATTATGATCACTGTAGAAGATCCTAGCCCAATAATCTCACCAAAATTTCTTCATTTAAAAACTATCATCTTTCAAACACACATTATATCCAACAAAAATAATACATTAAAAGATATTAGATAGAGAAATCCAAATTATAGAAAAACAATAACTTTATGAATACCTCAAAAATTATGGTACTAAAATCCCCTTCACCTAGGATGGATTATCCCAATAAAATAATATAGAAACCCACATCTCGACACATACATGAAACCTATTTTTCCCATACCAATACTAAGGGAATGAACGCACATTCTTGATACATGAGAAATAGACTAGGGTTAATTTATTTTTCTAAAATTGAGTTGAGATATTACTCATTCAATTTACTTTGTCACCCTCATATTGAGGCTCACCAACCAATATTCATTCCTACCCGGATTCTATCTTTATCCATGTACCTTCCTATGCAATGGATGTATCTACATAGATAGATCAATATTTCTTGAATATCTCTTAGTAGGTGTCCAGATAAAAGGAAGCTACTCATGCCCATAATGAGTACATAAGACCATTTAAAAAATAGAATTCCTTTATGAATAAATTTCATTTGAAGGATGGCATGAAATGAATAAACCTTTCAAATTTAGTGGCATACTCCATTATTGATTCACATAATGATATAGCTCCATGAATCCCTAAAACATGCTCTTATTCTGTAAATATACCATAGCCTCTCATAGAAGAGGGAATGAAACTCGATCCATAAAACCTCCTCATTCCTTCTTTTATGATCAAATGTATTTATCCATTCTGATCCATCTACTTTGAATTTAGAAACTTCTAGTTTCACCCATATATCCTCTAGAGTTCCAATCCTTTCAAATAGGAACTAAAATTTCTTCAACATATTCTAAACATCCTACGATCCCATGTCACTACTGAAAATTAGATACTGTTACTCCTAGAACTCATGGATAACTTAGAAAACCATTGATTTTCCTTTTTGAAGGTCTTAGTCAATGGATCGAAGTAGTTGTAACATAATATGAGGGAAACAACCACTTGAGCATATTTCCCATGAAAACACAATGCCACCCTAATTAGATGCTTTGTTGATGAATTTTCACTCAACATCATCTCATAATAACAACATTACTAATTAGAAACCCATTGTGCCACAATCCTAAGCATGCATTATTACCACAAAATCATAAAACTACCTTTAATCCTTACTTCATAACAAAATATCATTTCCAAAACACCAAACCCTAAGGTTTATCATAATAATATAAGGGTTAATCTCCTACAAACTAAGAATAAAAACCAAACCCCACACATTCACCCCTGATAATAAGAAACCATCTACCCCCTTAACTGATATAATAAGAAACTTCTAATAAAAATACACAATCAAATCACCCAGAAATAACCAAAATTCCCTATATCGAGAGTTTTACATCAAAAAATCAAGAAAAACACCAACAAGATCCACTAACTTGAGGTATTACCACCAACCCAAACCCCCAAAGACAAATCCAAACCATACCCAATACATAGCCATCATACTCCAAATGCCACCCTAACACCTGAACTCACCTGATTTGAATAACACAAATTTATCTGGTTTTTCATCCATCATTTGATATTTTAAACCACCTAAAATCCCATAAACATATAAATTACAACCATTGGAGAAAATACACGAGTGAAATTTGAGGGGTTAAAACCCTAAATACCTTGTTCTTGTTGAGAACATAATAATATGTTTTAAGGAGTTCACTTCCAAGCTGACCATCACTTTGGGAGTTAATGAACACCAAAACAGGATAGGTTAGTGAGTGGGAAGCATTTCTGACCATGGATCCAGGTTTAAAAAAATAATTAGTAATGAAAAAAACCTTCACATTGGTATTTTTTTATTTCCTCTCATGATAACTTTTAAACTGCGCATTCAAATCAGATCAGTATGGCACTACAGAATCAAAGGTTTTCAAAGGTTTTCAATTTAGTTAACAAAGACATAAAAGTATATCCCCTCAGTTTTCATTAGGAAAACACCACATGCTAACTCAATGACAAGAATCAACAACCACATACAGAAAATTTTGAACTCCTTCAAATTTGAACCACAAGACATGCTAACAAGATTATCAATGAAAAAAGTAGAATTTAAGAAAATAAATAGAGAACAGCATATTAGGATAAATAAAACCCCACATCCCCAATTACTTTGAACACAAGACAAAGGGGGATTTAATTTAATGCACCATGCAAGTGTAGGTTCTCTAGGAAAAAAGATAAGAAAGTGATAAATGAAATAAGCATGGGATGTAAAAGTAAAATCAAATACAAATTAACAAACTGCTTCCAGCAAGTAACTTCACCTGACAAGAAACGAATCAATAAGGAAAAGTCAGAGGCACGTGGAAATTACAAAAAATCCATCGAGTCTACTACCACACGAATCCAAAAAAAAACAGCCCAAACAGATAAAATTTCTTTGAACAAAAAAAACTAAAGGAAACTACAAATTACTAAATAAATTGAAACAATGATCATAAATTCCCAATTGTACAGGAAGTAAAAAAACTAAATCCAATCTGTCTTCCTCCCCCAACTCTCCATAGTCATCTGGACCATGTGATTATCATTCCATAATGGAAATAAAAAAAATAGAACACCGTCCATGGGAGGAGGATTCTTCGACAGACAAAACTTAAGAGGTTTATAATGGGAGGGAAATAGAAGGAGGGATATTTAGAAATTACACAAAAATTGTAAGCTGAAGGGCCAGTGGGTTACTGCTTCTGAAGGGCCGTTGTGAACAGTGTGAGAGAGTTCGTGAGAGAGGTCGACGGTTCGGAGTGGAGAGTCCCAATGAGAGAGGTTGACGGCAGCGTTAGAGAGCGCGTTGGTTGGGAGCATCAGGAGGAGGGTGCCGCAGTGAGAGCTGTAGACGGTTCAGAGAGTAGGGTCGCGAATCGGGGGAGGAGGAGAGGAGAGGCCGACGAAATTGAAAAAAAAAATGAAATGCTGATGTTTAGCCAAGTTTAGCCATGGATATTTAATTAAAGTGTGGTTATAAACAACCTATAGCCACATACCTATAAAATTGTGGCTATAGGTTTGTGGCTATAGCTTAAATTTCTAGTAGTGATTATTATTACTTGACATGCGCCAGCAAATTACACCTAATATTATTTAATTAAATAAATAATATTATTTCTCAGAAATCCTCAGAAAAACTACATGGAGTGTATATTAATATACATGACATGTACTTTTTGTTTTTTTGTTTTATTTATTTTCTCCACTGCATTTATTAGACCTTTAATAATGGATATTTATTTCTCACATAAATATCACTACATTACTCACTAATAAATATATTAATTCAAACAAAATATAATCCCTTAAATAACTGGTGTCAAATTAAATGTGATTAGGAATCCTTGAATAATTATTAAACCACAATCGGGAATAATATTTATTCAACTTATTAAATTAATATTTAACTAAGATACTTGGACACACTTAGTGTGTGACCCTCTAGGCCTCTTTCTTAGTGGCATTAAGCAGAGTGTAACGACCCAAAGTTATTCAATGGAAATTCTCTTCTTATAATTATGTCATAAAATCACATGAAAACACAACATAATGAACTACTAAGTGCTAAGTGACCTTTAAACATGATTTTTTCACTTCTGTGTTTGGAATTTTGAAAATCTGATATACACGGATGTGTTCAAGATGATTTTTTTGAGTCTAATAAAACAAAAATATTTTTTGGTGAATAGTAACCTACCCTTATGAATAGTAACATACCCTTATGAATAGTTATATAGCCTAATGAATAGTAACCTTACCTATGATAGTATAAAAATAATATTCAAGTGAAAGTATGATGTACCTATATTTTAGAATAAGTAAATGAATGTTTTAAAACTATTTTTTAGTAATAAAACATGATTTTAATTAAATATTAAATTAATCATATTTAGAAAATTATTTTTGAAGAAATGGACTTCATTTTTTGATTCTATACATCGAAAAATGGTTGGGGTGAAATTTTGGTATTTTTCTGAAATACTTGAATTTTTTGATGAATAGTGAAATACCATAATTTACAAAATAAGCTAAATAGGCTAATTATAGGGTCATGTGTGATGTTCAGATAATGTAATCCCACTTGGTTCAGGATTACATTATAAAATTATTATTCTTGGTCATGCAAGACTCACTATTCCTTGTCTTGTGGGGAAATAATAAACTAATGAATTTTATATTAAGGAAACCCCTCTCCCCTCCACTATAAATACCACCCTTCACACCCTCATTTTCTCACACCACTCAAGCTTGAAGCCTTGTCTAAACTCTGACCAAGAATCTTCCCTAGACCCTCCCTCACGTCCAAGAGCATTTGTTCTCATCAAAATACCAATCTTAGAGCCCTTAAGGAGGATCTCAAGAGGAGGATTCAAGAGGTAATTTCTCTCCCTCTTCTTCTTTAATTCCCTTTCAATTTCAAGTTATTTTCTTATTCTATCCCCACATATCTTTTTCAAAATGGTATGGTGACTCTATTATCATTAATATACTGGAATTTTATGATACTAATGGGATATTATATCATCCAACACATTTTCATCTTCCTTTTGTTTTATTAAAGAGAACGTTGTTTGTGAGGTGTTAATTTATCACCTTCAAGAACGACATGTTTTCTTCTTCCAATTATACCTTCAGATCTGGTCATGAAACCATTTTTATGGTTTAACAGGAATATTTATTATGTATTATGTCCTATTTAAAGTTCTGGAACTAACTTATGTGCAAATTACTAAGTGATAAATTAAAACAAGTTCTTTGTGATCGAAAAACCACCCAAATTAACCCAAACAATCATCATTTAATTTTCATGCACATGGTATATAATATAATTAATTATAAGATAATTTTAAATTATGTAATTTCATTAATAACATGTAATATCAGTTCTTTATGTTTACCCATATTCTACCCAAACATTCATTTAAGAATACGAGTTAACCACTCAATAATACCATAAAAACGAACATTCCCGAACAAAGTTTTTAAACTCTATAACTCATCAAAAGGCCCATAAAATGAAATAATGAAACAAAAATGAACCCTATTAATGTATAAAAGGTTATTGAATTTGTAATTAATGAATATAATGTCATTATACAGGACATTAAATAGAAGGAATCATTCGGATACAAGGTAAGGGGAAAATCTTGAACCCAATTTTCTTTCTTCGGGTTCTCCCTCTTTCACTCCATTTTTGATATGGTTACTCTTAAAAAATCATTTGTTCATCATTTTCTTTCCTTTTATGGGATATAAATGTTTACCACTATTGTTTATGTCAAACAAAATGTTTTCCAAAAGAACTCTTCTTTTAAGAACTCACCTTTTACTTCTCATTCAAGATTGATGGTTCTTGTATCAAGTATGTTATTCCCTCTTTGTTTTGGGAACCCAAAGTTTATGAATGTGTTATTATGAGATGAAACCCATTCCTTTCCATGGGTTAGTTATGATCATTATTGATATATGTTCTATGTTTCATGCATGATAATGATAATATTATGATGTGATGGGTGCGCCCGGAATTATATATCGCAATATGAATGTTTGAATGTGACGGGTGCGCCCGGAATTATACAGTGCTCCAATTAATTGGGTAAAGTGATGAATCTCATGATTAAATGTGAAATGATGTGGACAAGATGCTAGATTTTTTCATAAGTATGTGTGGTAGTTAACCACTAAGACATGATGTTTCATTTTTATGCATTGCCACATTTCAAGTCTTATATTTATGCTTCATCTCATGTTCATGATCTTTTTCTCATGTTATGATTATGCTCACCCCATGATATATTGTTCTTATCTATCCTACTACTGGGATTTTAGATCACCCCTTTTTTTATGTATATCCTCATGTGACTATATGTACCAAGGAGAGGGAAAGTACCAATAAGAAGCTAGTGAAGAAGGAATTAAATGATTGTTTATGATATATGTTATAAAATTTACGAATGGTCCTAGTTTTCCCAGGACACTAAACCATTGGATCCTCTATGTGTAATACTATTATGTTGTTTGTCTTTAAAATGATGTAATGGTAATTTAAGAAAAGGTTGTGTCGCTATACGGAGCCTACCTAAAGTCCAAGTTTAGCATCTAGCAACATGCCAAGGAACCCATAGAGAAAGAAGTTAACTCTGCAATGATGTGTAACCTCCTATAAACGCTTACCATTTAATGTAATCCCTTTGTCTTGATATCTCGAATCAAGCAAGTTGCATGCTAGTGATATCAACCCATGTGCTTGATTATACTTTCTTTGAATTTCTAGAATTGAACTTTCTCATTCCTTACCATGTCCATGGATTTATTTAGGCTATATCAATTATATCAAAGGGCCTAAGATATCTACTTCTGTTATGGAAAAGAAGGTACAAATCCTTTCTCGCATTATCTATTAATGCAGTATTACTCATGACGCAACCAACATATCCTACCTCACTAAGAACAGTGTGTCACCACAATTTTTTTCAATACATCTAAGTGTAAGAGTTGTAATACCTATTAATAATAATCTTAAAGAATAAGGACCAATACACACATCTACAGATAGGAACATCCAATGACACTATGAAATATGGATTTCTTACTGGAAGGTCTCATTCTCATAATATCCTCTTAGATATTACCAAGGGCTCACACCATGAGAATATGCCTCAAATTTTTATGAGTCATCACCCATAATAGCCTGTATTATTTGTGTCCCTTAAATAACATCATCCAGTCATAGAACATATATTCAAGAATAGTGTTATGGAACTTCAGGGTTCTCATCATAGCAGGGATCCGCTATGACCCTTTAATGCAACAACTATCCTTAAGACATTATCACCTGAATTTTCATGCATAAGAACAATCAAGATGTGATAAGGTATTTATTAATGAATAAAGTAAAAATTAGTTGGTTCTAGGCCACCAACTCCAACAATAATGACTTTTCCATATCACAATGACTCATTCACACCACACTCAGCATTGTGTGACAAGTAGTTAAAAGGAGATCGTGTGCATGAGTTAATGAGGAGTTATTACCCTAGAATAAGTGGATCTAGTCAACTGCATGAATCCACTCCATAATTTTTGAGACCACATTGTAGTAATGATATAATTTTGTATATATTTTTTATAGAAAAGTTGTTTATTCCACAGTGTATGAAAAATAGGTGATACTATGACACAAAGAATATGGCCACGTCACAACCAGGTTGTTTCATTATACTATGTTTTTAAATAAAGGGAGGTATGGATTGAAACTATTTATGTTTAATTTGAAATTAATTGTGCATGATGACCCCAACAATCATGGGGTACACTTGGAATAATCATATGGAAAGGAAAGACAATCCTAATAATAGGAAAAAAATAAAGAGTGATGTTTTGGCCAAAAAATAGAGAGAGGACAGAGAGGAAAACACAAGGAGTTTTTTTTGAGAAATTTTTCACATGATTTTTTCCAAATATCATCTGGAAGTTTGAAGGACGAATAATGTTTTATTCTATGAGTCTTATCCTCACTATAAATCAATAATTACATGTTGATATTATCTTTATATGAATAAATAAGATTCAATAAGCAGAGAACTGGGTTCCCTGTTGAGGAAGAGCAATGAGTTCTCAAATTTTTTATCATAGTGAATGAGGAGGGTTGGTGAGACCACTCAGAATCGTTCTTGTAATGTAGTGAGATTTAGTGTTTTTTATTCACAAACGCATTTTTGAGCATGCTCCTTGTATGTATCCCAACATGGTTGAACTAGTTAAAATCCCTTATTTCATTTACTGTATTCATAACTCATTGAGAGAAAAGATATATAGAAATCAAAATGTTCCACAAGGTGATAGAAAAAGATCCTCATGATAAGTAAAAAAAAATTAAACCTCCATACATTGATCCCCCCTGTTAGGGTGTAATTCTCTATAAGGATCTAATAAGTGTTATCAAAGGGGTGTTTATTATTTTTCTCTCTTAGAAGAATAGAAATGGTTCTCATCCATAAAGGTATCCCTATCTTTAAAGGTAGTAATTTCCAATTGTGGAAAATTAGGATTAAACCTTATTTCAGATCCTTGGGCATAGATGTTTTCAAAACAACCATTTATGGAATCATGACCAATATTGAAAGTGAAAATTTATCGAAGAGAGATAATTGAGAATTATATGCAGATTCTAAAGCCATGAATGATTTTGTAAGTGGTCTTTATGATCCTATTTTCAAAAAGGTAATGTCCTATAAAATGACTCATGTTATGTGGGAAAAGAATTTGAATATTTATGAAGGATATTTTAAGGTTTAGGAGACAAAGTTGTAGGCTCTGTGGAAAAAATATGAAGATTTGAGAATGAATTCAGATGAGATGGTTGATGGATTTTTCGATCATCTAAATGTTCTTATTGAATATATTAGAGGTCTCAGTGAATATTCCAAGGATAAAAATATCATGAATAGGGTCATGATAAGACCCCCTCCTCATTTCAATTCAAAGGTGTCGGTTCTAGAAGACAAAGAACTGAAATATATTTCACTCGATAACTTTCAAAGTACTCTTGTAGATTATGAGATGAGAAATTAAGACAATTAGTCAAGAACAAAGTAAAGTACCTAGTAGGTGGCCTTTAATTCCATGAATACAATTATTTAAGAACAAATTAAAGTACCTAGTAAGTGGTCTTTAAAGGTGGTGTTTTTCAAAGAATAATACAATGGATCTTGGAGAGTTTGGATTATTATCAAAAAACATAATGGGGGAGATTGTTGGAAAAAAATACCTTTGTAAGTTTGTGTGTGTTGTGTGTATTGACAAAGTTAAGAATGATAATGTTGTAGGCAGACGCCACATCGTATCTACGTCTCCACACTATAGTCATTATGAATATACCAACAGTTGTGACGTAATGGGATGGAGGATACAAAAAATTAAGGTCATCCAACCATGAAGGTGTAGAGATTTGGAGAATGTGCATGCGGGAAATAATGCACACATGGATATAGTGGTCCACATTGAAGGGTGGTAGTGTGGTGACAGTCGGGGTAGACCTCGTTAATCACATCTGATGATTCAAGAGAGTGAATAATATTATGTGTTATAGGAAATCTGGAGGAATGTTTAATGTGGGACTCAAACTTCTCAGATTATGTCGCAGCCAAATGGACCATGATGTAGAAGTGTGCATAGTAATTTTTATGTTATTGGATATTTCAAGGTGTTCACACCATAGCAGATAATGTTATACTGTAATCCCTTATGGAGTGGAGGAATCCACACCATATCTAGGCCTTGTGGCATGGAGGGTATAAAATTGGAAGAAGGAATTTGTATTTCTCCGACTCATAGGAGACCACTCCACAATGACTCATCCACCTCGCAGTTATCACCATGTGAAAACAGTTAAAAGGAGATCATGTGTATGGGTTAATAAGGAATTATTACTCTAGGAGAAGTGGATCTATCCAACAACATGACTCTATTTCATAGTTTTAGAGACCACACTACTGGAAGGATAGAGGATTTGATTGTTTCACTGTAGAAATGGTGTTCATGCCATAGTGTATGAAAAATAGGTGATAATATGTTATAGATCGTATGGACATGTTGTAGACAAATTGTTTTTGTCTGCTACAATTTCAAAATAAATGGATTGGTGGATTGAAACTCTCAATGTTTAATTCAAAATTAATGGTGCATGATTACCCCAATAATCATAGGGGCACTTGGAACAATCCCATAGGATGGGGAGACAATTCTAATCATATAATTAAAATAAAGAGTGATCTACTATCCAAGAAAAAACATAGAGAGTATAGAGAGGTAGATATAGGGAGATTTTTTAGAGCAAGTTTTTAGAAGATTTTTTCTAAATCTCATCTAGAATTTTGAAGGTCAAAGAAGGTGTTATTTTATGAGTCTTATCCTCATTGTAAATCAACAATGCTGTGTGGATATTATCTTCATGTGAAGAAATAATATTCAATAAGTGGAGTAGTGAGTTCCCTATCGAGGGATAGTAATGAGTTATCTAATTGTTCGTGGTAGTGAACCAGGAGGGTCAGTGAGACTACTCCAAATTGTTCTTGTAAAGTAGTGAGCCTTAGTGTTTTTTATACATAGACACATTTTCATACATGCTCCTTGAATGTAGACCAATGTGGGTGAACCAAGTAAAATACCTTGTGTTATTGACTGCTTCCATCGCTCATTGAGAGAAAAGATAGAGATAAATCAAAATGTTCTCTGAGGCGAGAGAACAAGATCCTCGTAATAGGGAAGAATTATTTTAAACATATATACCCTAATTCAACCCCCCTCCCCCCTCAGGGTGTAATCCTCTGTAAGGATATAATAAAGATTTGTGTGGTTCTATCAATTTTGGGGTAGTTGTATCATGGATCTGGGCTACGACGTGGCCTCCTTCTTGGTCATTGGGGTATACGGTGTGGTGGTTCATTCATGTACTATGGTCTTCCCCTAGTTTTTTATATTTTTAATGTGGACCTCACCGTGTTTCTATAAATTGTATTTGACCATCCCCACTACAGCATGGTCTCTTCCCTTATAGAATAGTCTTTTCCTTTTTCAGCAGTTTTGCACCGTGGTGAGGGGTCTTGCTATTGTAAAAGTGGGTTCCATATACCCAAATTGAATAGTAAATTTCTATTACCATATATAGTTTATAGCGAGTTATGAATAATTTACACTTATAATAATGTTGTTGATATTTCTAAATCTACTATTTACATGTTAATTTCCCTAGTTTACTTGACATATAAAAATATTATAGAAGTTCCCAGGCTATAATGAGGACCTAAATATATTATGAAATTAATCTTTAACATATATACTATAGTATAGATACATAATGTTGATATTAAATGGATGATGTGTGATTATCAGGAGCTAGAGCCTTGAGACTTATTCTCATGAGGTTCATACTTGGTGATCTCAAGTAGATGAGATCATGAGGACTAACTAGCCAATAGGAACATTCCATGTTTCTGGTGTCATTGGTAGTTCCTATCTATGAACACATATAATAGTCTCCAGAATTGAGATTACTACCAGTGTATGCTATTTGATCACTTACTTTGATGCAAGGAAAAGACTATGGCATTGATTTCATAGCGAGGTATCTTGTGTTAGGTGCATCATTGGTGGTATGACATTGATTAAATAGTTAAGATATAAGATAGGAACTGATATCTCAGGCCTAGTAGATCAAGATGGTAATACCTTCACTAAATCCATAGTCATGGTATAAGAAGGTAAGACTATAAATCTAGGTCAATAAAAAATAAATCAAGAAAGTATGATACCATAAGGTGTGTATCCTTCTTTATGAGATATTGTGAGACAAAGTGATTATATTACACAGAGTGTGTTAGTGGGAAAGTTTGTTGTTGTTATGACTATTACTTATCTCCTTAGAGGCCTTGATGGGTTTCTAGACTTCACTCCTAGTTTGTGGATAGTAGTCACCGGTATTGATATAAGGTCCCAAAGGGTCACACATCTGGAGTATTTAAAAGTATGGCCTTATTCTAATAAATTGGAGTTTAGGACATGGTGGGCCCCACCACTAGGGTATGGGGATGTCTAGTAATATAAAATCGTTAAGTAATAAATAAATTCATATTATTAAAGTTTAGAATAATTAGTATTAAATTTATTTATTAAACGTATTCACATGATATTAAGTGAATACATGAAAAAATATCATACGAATGAATATTGTTTTAATATTCAAGGTTTGTTTAATATTTTTGGTAACAACGAGTTGAGTTAATGACTCTATTTTATCATGTAATATGTTTATTATATTACAAGTGAATGATAAAAATATAAACATTATCTGTGAATCAATAAGTCAATCATAAGAAGTTGTTTATAGCTTATTTAGTGGTTAATACATATCTGGGGGCTTTGGATCCATTTCCAGGTATTTGGAACCTCACTATATAAGTGGGAGGAGGCTCTCTTTTTAGGCACTATTCATCGCATGAATTTAAGATATTATCTATCCACTCTTATTAATCTTATAAATAGACCACTATATCCAAGAAACCAATCATATTTCTCCTTCATAGATTGAGGGATCAACGCAGTGGTGATCATCGGGTTGCTGCAGGCATCGTCGGATCTCCAGTTAGCACCTGGATTTCAATGATCGATGCTTATGCAGACATCTAAAGCATGTTTCAATGATCTAGATGGATCCATATTTAATTACTTTGAGCAATGGTTTCTGGTGATGATTCATTATTAAATGCGCTTTCCAATTGAATGAGGTAAATTTTTTATGTAATTTTCATGCTTAAATTCTTCAAGAAGGATCCTCAACTTTTGTATTAGGATGTGTATCTTTAGAGAAAATGTAGTTATATCGATCTGGTGGTGAATTTTTTTAAATCCATAGCCCGTATTTTTATGTTGAGCACCTCAATACCTTCAATTGGTATCATAGTTATTGTGTGAAAATTTTAATCTAATAAAAAATAATTTTCATTAAATTCATGTAGATGACAATGTTATTGTCTCATTTCCTCAAATGTCAATTAAATTTTACATCGAACGACCAAGTTGCAGTAATCCTAAGTTTTAAATCAGATTGAAATCAATATTTTTGGGTTTAAAATTGAAGAACGTGTATATACATGTGTATTTTTAGATAATTTTTACCCATAAGATGTCAACAATAATGTTTTTTGGTGAACCCGAACATTGACTGGAATTCTGGTGGTCGAAACAGTGGTTTCAGGCTAGAAAAAATTCCACACGGTTGTGTATTTTTACAAATCAAAAAATAAAAAAACTAAAATTTAGGGTTTGATAATTATAACAAGGAAAAAAGGACAAGGTTTGTGGAAAACCTGACAAAAGAAGAAAAAAATCTAAAGGGACAAAGTGGTGGGGGAATTCCGACACCGGCTTAAAAAAATAAAAAATAAAAAACATGGGGAAGGGTTTACCCATTCGTCCACCCCAATGTTCTTATCCCGCCATGACCTAGACTAGGCCTCCCAATGGAATGCCTCCATGCCCCCCACCCCATCATTAAATTTTTGACCCACCTCAGCCCATTGTCGCACCACCTTACCTCCTGTCTCCCATGCCTCTATCACTCTATTGTCATCCCCTGCCTCCAGAAATACTATGTCATCACCCTATCACAGTGCTGAGCAGTACTGGAAGCCTCATACCATGCTCAATCCCACATCCAATTTCCTATCGTACATGGCCTCTTGGTCACTCAGTGAGAAATTCTGGCCTCTTGCTGGAAAGGCCCCCCGAACCCCACCTCCCCTACTCGGCCTCCCGCTGCTAAACCCACCATAGGCACCACTTTCCGGCCAACCCATGGTCAAGTCAGGTAGTCCCAACTCAGGTCTGGCTAGGTCAAGCCCTACCTAACCTACCCGACCCATTTCAAACCCAAATTTTTCCTAGAACCACTTTTAGGGATTTTTTGAAGCACCCAAGGATCATGAATTTTATTTATTTTTTAAAAAACTTCAGGAATATTTTTTTGATTGGTTAAAAAATTTCCAGGAACCATGTGATTATTATTTTATGAATTAAAATTAGATAAAAAATTAATTCATTTGAATTTTCCTCAAGTTTAATTTATTTCAAACTTACTTTTACATCGCATGTATTTTACATGTCAATTGATCTTAAGAAAATACTGACCAATGTATATCTGGAAATTAATTTATTTAATTAATTATTTCAATTGCATGTGGTATGTAATAATTAATTTATTTTATAGGTTCTATGCATTGTCTCTCTTCCTCATTATATGTATAAGGGTCAGCATGTTCATGAGAAATGTATTGCCTGTTTATTACGCATTCCTAAGACCCCCTCATATGTGTGTTAGTATTTATGTATTATGATGAAGAATAATGAAGACGCGGACAACTATGAGATGAGGAAATATTTCTTAAGAGATGTGGATATATTAGATTGGGGTGAATGATACAATATGAGTCAGACTCAGCTTATGTACTTTAACCTTAGGGTCTCAGTTGATCTATTGAGAAAAATAGATCAACCAATACCAAATTCTCACGATCATTCATGTTTTTATTTAAATTATACACCTTTTATTATTTTTGTGAATATGAAAGTTTATGAAAAACCATAAAATAATGCATATATTAAATTAAATTAAGATGCGATGAATGTTTTCTATTTATTTCATAGTTGAGTTGTTAGTGTGATCACATAGTATGTGGATATCTAATAGAAAATGATTTCATTCATCAATAAATAATAAAAACCGTCAAATTAATATCAATTCATAACATCTTTCTCTATTTTAATTTGAACAAAACCGGTTGTATGGGGTGCTATTCAGCCCTAATTGAGGGTGCCTTATACTACTGGGGAGTTCTTATGAGATAAATGGGTTGAATTAACTAAATATAGTAGTAAAGAAGTATTAATAGCTATCTTGTTGCATCGTTAGAGGTAAATAGTTGAGTAAATTGGGTTTGTTATTTCTAGAAGTTGGGACTTCACTGAATAGTTCAAGAAGATGCAAGTTAATGTGGTTTTCCAGTCAAACATCTACCTTGAAAATCTATGAGAAGTGAAATAACCATATCTTGAACTATGAGGAGAGGTTTCAAAGATCCTTACCACTAGAATACTCGAGTGACTGGGTATTCCAAAGCTAATAGTGAGGGCTAATAGGGTTCAATAAAATAGTGGGACGCATTTAATGATTTAATCAGTAATTTCTAATTAGTAATCAAGATAAAAGTACTAATCTTATTGTGTTTATTTTTTCCATAAAATATCATTTAATACCATAGATACACTACATCCCATATTGGACAAAGAACATGTACTCACTGGCATAAATTTCCAATAGTGGTACATATTCTTGCACATAATACTATAGTATGAAAGGAAATTATATATGTTGGAGTCCACACTACCTACTCATCCTCCTTAGGAAGCTAGTGAGGATGAGAAATATGATTATAGGATACTCTTTAATGATGCATTTGATGTTTATATCATAATTATAACATCAATGTCTAGAGGGTTTCAAATGCAACAAAAGGAAATGGATAGATATACCATATTTTCTCATATCCAATATGTTTTCTAGGAGAAATTAAAGAAAGAAATCAATGAGACAATGATCAAAATGATCATGTATAGATTTACAGCTGGAACTCAAGTTAGTCCTCGTGTACTTGGGATAATAAAGTACATTTAATGACTAAAAGAATTGGGATTCAAGTAAAATAAATAACATTAAGTTCATCTCATTCTCTAATCCTTACCACCCATTTTATCTAATTTTATTTAGAGTTATCAAATAAATAGTTTAGAGAGATCACTTCAATATATGTTGAAAATGGTTCACTAAGAAAATGAGAATTTAAAGACAAATAAATCTTTAATTATTAAGGTGAACAATGAGAAATACAAGGGGAAAAGACTAATTGCAAGTACATTTCCAAGGTCACCTTCACAACATATTTTTAGAAACCAAAGATAAAGAGGTGTAGAAATGAACATGAGGCTATTTTCTTTTCAAGTGGCAAGATAGGTCACTAGAATAGAAACTGTAATGAATTAAAGAAGAAGAAATCATGAGCTTATACATTAGGTATATTCATCATTAAATGTAATATTTCATATATACTCCTTGAGTATTAGATACAATATGTCCTTACATATTTTTTTCTATATATAAGAACCAAGGAATTCATGAAACATTACTAAAAGTCAAGGTGTGTTCTCCGAGAGTCTGAGAAAGGATGATACCTACATTAGTAGTGAGAAGCACGTGATTTTATTTCCAAGTGAATAGTTCTTATAAAACTATAATTGTGTGTTGAATGATACTTTAAATTTTATGAATTAATAGTGTTTATGATATTTCATACATGACCAGTAGTTAAGTAATACATGAATCATTGACAATGACTGATCGATATAAAATGTAAGACTCAGTTATAACCAATTATGGCAAGAAAATTCTTTGTCTAGAAAAACTAAGTAGTTATCAAAGATATAACTAGTATGGTTTTTAGACTCTTTGGAGTTAAATACCTTGGGTATTATCAGAACATTAATTGTTTATATTCTTCCTAAGAAACCTTTATAAATAAAGGTAATCCATAAAGCTTTTTGGAATTAGTTCAACTACAGAGCATGAACTATTCCAAGGAGAATCTATAGGTAAATTCATATGCTTCATAAGACTCCTTTAAAAGAGTCAAGGAATGTAAAAGTGAAGTATGAAATATGCATGGTTATAAGATATGATTTTATTTGGTCCCATGTGTCAAAGAATATCTCGACCAAGTATTCATAAATCATGAAAATGCAGAGTGGATTTATTCCTAAACTCGCATTTCCTTATACACATTAATAAGGGGATCAATGATGAGTCTTACATGAAAAAATTGATTATTAAAATTTAGTATAGAGTAATTAATAAAAACATATTTCCTTACAAACATTAGATTTATGATATAAGTAAAAGTAGAATAAGTGTTAAGACTCATATGCATTGGAGAAACTTCCATTATTTTCAAGACATGCTTTACAATTAGAAATGTTATCCCATAAATATATACCAAATATAATTAAAAATGGATATCATATGAGTTATATTATGATATAAATCCATTATGTATTAATAACATGCATTTATATGCAAAGAGTTTGTTAGGATATAAATAAATTTTCATTAAAAAACACAATGTTCATCTAAAGTAATTATCCTAAAGTTTTCTAAGAATATTATAGAAATCTATAAGATAAAAAAGTTATAGTCAAGTGCTAGAATGTATTTCTATAAAAGGGTGTGCATATATATTTGAGATAGTGGGAGAAATATTTACTTATATTTAGTCAATGTAGAAGGTGTAAAACTAGTTGGAATAGGAACAAGTACAATAAGATATTGTGAAAAGTAATGTTCCAGATACACATACTACATAGGAAGTATAAAACCAGAGTAATGGTTTTACATTCACTATGGTTGGTGATACATTATTCATTGATAATAATGGATATTATAAGGAATCCATAAATTTAAATTAGATGTGATTTATAGGATTAATTAAAATTCAATAATGGATTCCATGTATCGAATTATAAGTACTTAGCATTTTGAATGTTTCAAGTTTTGATACTATAGTGTTACTCAAGAGTAGAAATACATGGATGGTCAAGTTTAGACCAATACAGAATGATTAATAGTAAAAATAAACAAGAGTCTAGATAAATTCTATGCTAGATCCTTTGCACCAATTATCATACTCGATCCATTAGAAGTTTACTTGTCATGGCTGCTTTTTATCATCGTTTTATTTGAAATTGGATATCAAGACCACCTTTATTTTAAAGTTTCTATATGATACAACTAGAAAGATTTGGTGAAACCATATAATTCCAATAAGGGGTGAAAGTTACCGAAATCTAGTTTGGATTGAAGTAAGCAACAAGATCATATAATATTCATTTAGAATTAATTTTTTCCATGTGTCTACAAGAGGTTAGTGGGAGTGACACTATTTTCTAAGTAAAATATGTTGATAACATATGGAAAATAATTATTTAGTCTTATAATTAGTTATGACTATATTTAAATTAGCCCTCTAGAGATTGACTTAAAGTAGAAACCTAAGTTATAGGGAATGAGATCTACTGAGGTAGATCTAATGGGATGCTTAGACCAAGTCAAAAGTACATATACTGATAAGGTATTGAAAAATACATGTTAGACCAATTCATGAGAGAATTGTTACCACTTTTACATGGAATAGATATCTCT
Organism: Viscum album; assembly: GCA_963277665.1. Classification (NCBI taxonomy): domain Eukaryota; kingdom Viridiplantae; phylum Streptophyta; class Magnoliopsida; order Santalales; family Viscaceae; genus Viscum; species Viscum album. The sequence goes on along the minus strand of OY728139.1, from coordinate 661,669,793 downwards.
AAGAAGACATGTAAGAGACATAAGAGGAGATTAATGTGGTAAGTAGAATTTCATATACTTCTATGATGGATCAATCACATGTGCCATGCTATGTATAAGATATGATATTGAAAACATATACTCTATGGTGGGAAGATATCAGTATAATCCAAGAGAACTTAATGGGAAATGGTTAGAACTATCTGATTATACTTTAGATAGTACAAGAGATATATTCCTGGTATATAAAGAGGAAGGGACACTAGTTATAAGGGGACACAAACTAGTCTTCCTTTGGATAAATATGATCTAATATCATAATCAGGCTAAATTAATGAGAAAGAGAATCCCATTCAATCCATTGGTATAAATATCTGCAGATACTGAGTGCATTGAAGCTTCTGATTCAAATGAAGAACCAATGTATAATAAAAAATGATTTTTCATTGTTCTTTTAATTGCACCTGGTAAATAAAATTTTATCATAATATAAATTATAATAATCCTAATACAAGTACTAGCCAAGATTTCATGTTTTTTATAGTGTAAAAAAGGAATATACTCAGGTATATAATCTCTTGAGGAGTCTTACTCAAGGAGGTAAAGTTGTAGATAGAATAATAGCCATGCAGTGGAGATGTAGAAATCCTAATGAGTGAATCCATAACTCAGCAGAAGCATGATCATTTCATGGGAGAGCTAAAAATGATAATTAGAAAGTTTTATCTAGTGAAAGTGGGAGTGTAGTAAAAGTGGGTGACCTAGACCTAACTTTAATAGTACTTTTTGGTTATCATATCATGTATATAGTGAATTATGCATGATGTACACTTAACATAACAATATTGATATTTTTTAACCACTATTTTCAGGGTAATGTTCATATATTATTTTTCATATCAAAAGGCTATATCAGTTTCTAGGCTATAATGAGAACCTTGAGATACTATGACATTAATATTTAGCATATTTCTTATGGTCCAAATACATCATATTGATGGGACACATATGATGTGAAAATCAGGTGCTATAGGATCATAAGCATTGAGAATTATTCTCATGATGTTCACACTTAATGATATCAAATAGATGAGATCATGAGGACTGACCCACCAATAGGAACACCACATGTTTCAGGTGTCATTGGTAGTTCCTATTTTCAAACATGTGTAATGGTCTTCTGACTTAAGATTATTAATAGTTTAAAATATTTGATCACAACTTTTATTCAAGGAAAAAATAATGGAATTGATGTTGTAGAGAGGAATATTGTGTTGGGTCTTTCATCGGTGGTATGGCATTGATTTAATAACCAAGATATAATTTTTCACTTCTAATAGGAAGTGATATATCAGGCCTAGTTGATGTTGGAACAAAGGCTGTTCTTTGCTAGAAATGGAGTCTGGTTTGTCTTTTTTGTCAATCCTCACTTAGATGATTATGGAGTTTTTAAGGAAGGTTATATTATAGTATAAGATGACTACAGTATTGAAGGTGGAATCGTTTCCCAGTTTTTACCAAATTTTTAGGCCCAAAATCTGGAGGAAGAAGCTAGAATTATGAAGGGTTTTTTTCTAGAATTGACACTTCATAAAAATGTTAAAGGAATGGGTTTTTCGAAGACTGGGTTGAGTTTCGTGAATATGTGAAGCATCGTTAATGGAGACAGTGTTCTCTATGATTAAGATAAGAGGAGAATCCTGAGTGCATGATGGTTTGATGGAGATATTTATTAAAATGACAAATCTCAAGGGAGATTCACAAATGGAGGATTGCTATGAATATATTTTTGAAAGATCCAAAAAATGTGTTGGAGGTAGTGGAGCATCATGAACAAATGAGACTATAAATATGAGGCTACCCCCACTTCATTTGATAGGAAAAATAATTGTAGAAAAGTCACAATTTATCTGATTTCGCGAAGGTTAGGGATCTTTGCAAATCTATTTTTCTATGTGATCTTGATCATCGTGAAAATAATAGTTAAGTATTGACTGATTCTAATACTTATGAGTAATGGGTGTTTTATGATGATGGGTTATTCCACATTTGATCAGTGAGATTCATGGATGAGTTTGTTCTGCAAAGGCAGTTTGCTTCGCGAAAGTAGTGATCTTCACAAAGGAGCTTCATGAACAATTGTTATGAATATCAAGTATTAGTGAACAGTTCTTTTAGAGTTCATCAACTCAGGTCTATAGGAATAATATCATGCTATATATGGAGAAATACTTTAATTTCAATCTACTGAAGTGATCTTGAAGTCGATAAACTGAGTAAGACTTCACCCAATGTAGTAAGTTAGGTGGAGTTGGTGGAAGTGTTCTGAGAGACTCAATGAGTTATCCCTAAAATATTGTAAAGGCAGTTTTCCTAGCACAGATTTAATGTGTCTAAACTTTTGTATTCAACAACTAGTGATGATTGGTGGATTTAGATATGAATGATATATTATTGGTGTATGATCCTTGGACTAGCCCTTAGTGGTGAACCAAGTAAAACTGTTGTGTTGTATCTTTGCATGTGAATGTTTAATTATTGTACTATTCCAACTGACAGGTTTAACAAGTTCCTACCAATGTGGGAATAAGATTCATTGCTTTAAAATAAAAATTTGACACCATGATTCACCCCTCCCCTCTCAGGGTGCTCTAGGGTCCTATAAGTAGTATCATAGCTAGGTTCACCTATGTTTGGTTCTCTATAGTAATTTTTTTTAGTATATGAGCTTCTTTCCCAGGTCAACAATGAAGAGTAGTTTTAATGAATATTCAGTAATCTTTGAGCAGAAGTATATAGCCACAAATACCATGATGAATAGTAAAAAGAAAGAGAAAAGGAAATTGAATAAGTCCTAGTTATCTAAAGAAGAATAAGTGTCTGGTTCTACATTCCATTCTTACAATGAAGATATATCAGTCTTGGAAAGTAAAGAGTAAGTGGATCAAGATTCCACTAAAGAGAAGGAAAAACTTTCTACCTCAGGTAAATCAAAATATTAAAGTGATAATGAGGTATGTTTCATCACCTTTCAAAGTTATCCTCAAAATAAATATCCTATAACAAGTGGTGAGGGTGATCAATCTATAACCACACAATAATTTTTAGTTGACAGATTAAGAAATTTTCTGTATCATATTCCTGAAGAAAGAACCTCCCTGGTTTTTTGAGTCTTTTAATGTATGCGGGCAGAGATCACCCAACTAGAAGAAGAAGCTGATCTTTGTAAAAGGGATTAAAAGGAAAAAATATTGAATGTTTAAATATCTCTATACTAGTTAGAACCCTTTAAGAATAAAATAGGTAATTTGAAATATGTTCCTCAAAATAACTCAAAGAAGTTGAATAGAAAGAGATAGTAAAAAAGAATATTGAAGAAAAGATCCATGCGCTTGAAGAGAAATTGAGAAATAGTACTGATATCAAGGATTCAAAATTGGAATAAATATCCAAGAAGAACAAGGAACATAAATCTTTGATTCATAATAACATTAAGCTACATGAAGATGAATTTTTCATAATAAATAAGTCTTGTGAAGAAAATATTATTATGATTGAAGATCAAAAAATCATCCTCACTATGAAATGTCTAGATTTGGAATCTTAGTTGGAAAATCTTAAGAAGACATATATTAAGACTTCACAAAAGAAGAAAAAAGTTGTTGCAGCTAATCAATGTTCGTTGGAGGATTCTAAATCTAAAATACCTCTAACATGTGATAAGAAGATCATGAAATCTTTTGATGATCTATCCCGAGTATCTAAGAATAAATAGGTACCATCCATACCAACTTATATTAATGATTCTAAACCTATTATAATGAAAGGTTTATGTTGTAAGACTAATACTGAACAATTATGGATAATTAAAGGTGGTAAGAAACCTACCACCATGACTAGGGTGGATAAGAAAAAGGAGTATAGATGCTGGTTTCTCACAAAGAGCACAATAAGTAATGATGAAGATCCAACAACCTTATAGAGAAGATATAAGGAGATCAAGGTTTTTTGGTCAATTTTGGTGCTACAACATATTTAGGCACTCTTCATTGGATTTTTGGTATATTAATCTATATGAAAAACCACAAAGGAATCATATTTCAAGTGTGATCAATCCAGAGAAGAAGAATAAATATTCATAGTTCCAGAAGAATCTATTTACTGCAAACCAATTTGGGGATCTTGATAACATCTGTGATGTATGCAATGGAAGCGGTCAAAAAGTTGGTACATGATTATCTTAGCTTGAATTCATTATTGATGAGAAAATAATACCACAAAATTGTTGGGCATGTGTTTTCTCAATAATAATATATAATTTATGATGATTTTTGTGAGGACCCGACTCTAGAAAACCAGGAGTCGGTGCCTTCTGAACATGATGTGTGTCTTGAATTAAAAACATACACTGATAAACACACATCACCTCCCATACAGAGGATCGAGCTCGATTCTGGTTCTGGGAAACTGGCAACTTCGAGGATGTTATATCTGATAAAAGTTGTTACCTGAAAATTTTAAATCAAAACGTAGGGTGAGCATAAGAATGCCTAGTAAGGGGTTTTAAAAAGAATAAACCAAAGTAACTTTTGAAATCATTATTTAAAAATATCCATAGAACATTCCCTTAAGTAAAACTATAACACATGTAACATAATATAAAAGGGCTCAGTCATGATTTTCAAGGAATCCATAAATCAATTAAGAAATTTTTCAAAGGAGTAAAAAGGTTCATCATAAACAAGTATGACATGTGATTATTTAAGCACAAATTAAACAGTTAAGAGTAATACATAATTAGATTCATGTGCCAAGGAAACAACTTCAATTTCATAAGTTGGTTACTAGCTACTGAGTGATAAACACAAATCATGCCCTAAACCTTTACTTACGACAATAATATGAGTTTGATAAAAACATAAGGACATGGGTAGTGAAAGAAGAGGCATATCATTTTAAAAAGAACTTGTAACATAACTTGAATATATGGAATCAAACTTTAAATTAGAAAATAATTTCCATATCACCAAGTTCCATCCCCAATGTGTCATAAAAAATTACCAAGGTTATTCACCAAGGTATCGTCAAAAAGGCCATCTCTAGGGATTAAGTCTTTACCCAATGCACTAGAGTGCTATCAGGGCGCACCTTTAATTTGTCTTTATTATCACGTGAGACACATATATCATACATTACTTCAATGGGGTTGTATATTAAATATGTCCCATACCACCTTGAATAATTCATTCATTTTCATATTACCCAAGGTGTCCCATACCACTTTGGATAATTCATTCATTTTCATATTACCCAAGGTGTCCCATACCACTTTGGGTAACTTGATTCTTGGTTCATTTTAATGATGTGTCATATGAATGTAGGATGTTCAATGATATGGACAAGGAAAACCATTATACAATTGGTCTACAAACACATGACATGATGAGAAACATTACAAACATGGAATAATTAGTCAAAAGAAGGCAGGGTTTAGTAAACATCCTATATACAAAGGACAATTACTAAACCACATCAAATGGTAGATGAAAGGGGGTTGTCACATGAAATAATAAATTATGAATCTTTAAAATTATTATTTCATGGAAATGAAATACTTATTTAAAACACTTGCCATTTGTTATGGTGATAAACATGTCATTGAACTTGCAAATAAATTAAACCATAACTTGATTAACTAATAACATTCACAAAAGTAGGTTCGTTGTGTAATAAGACAATAAATGAACAAAACATGATAACATGATCCCGTAAATTCTAAATCCTCTAATATATTTTAATCAATCCAAAATACACACTTTATCATAAAACGCATCATGGGAAATGTCAAATAAACTTCTTAAATAAAACATGCTCATTTGTGTGTACTTATATACAGAATACATGTTGGTTTAGCAAACATCAAAATTATATTTTATTAAAATCTTACATGTATAAAAGCATAAATTAAGTCCTGGTAATCATTACTAAAAGAAAAATAGGGTTTTTGAAATTATACCTATAAATAAATATACGCATAACCATATATACACAAAGTGTGTATATGGGTATTACACAATTTAAAAACAAGGTCTATTAAATTCCTTACGTACTAAATGTTTACAACCATTAATAAATTACTTGATTGAAAACTAAATCCATATAAGGTTTGTTATAAATGTAACCATATGTATAAAAATTAAGGTCTTATAAACATAATTCCATTTAAACGAAAAACATAGTTTGCATATATTTTTTAAAGATTGATATCCATCCTTTAAAAATCATAGATTTGGTTTGTATTGGACTACATAATTATATATTTAAGTTTATAAGGTATATACAGAGTTTATACTTAGGGGTCTGGCATGATACAACCAGCTTCAAAACAACCCTTATAATATTTATCTCTCCTGGTAAAACATCCATAATTACTTCAGAAACTCTAAAAATAGTTTGGATTTGGGTTATATATATATATATATATATATATATATATATATATATATATATACAAGACTGTATATACACGTTATACAAATATATAAGTTTTAGGTTTTGTAAAACTGTATTGTTTAAAAAAAAGATCCTTACATATGTACCCTATTGATAACACGATAGAAAACCACCTTGAAGACAATACAAACTGAGGGGTTTGTATTATGTATATATACATATATAAATTGTATATACCAAATGTATAAAGTGTAGGTTTCTCCAAATGAAAACAAAGCATGCAAGCACCCTTACCTAGCTTGGAGAGGAAGCTCAGACCAGGGGTAAGTTGCTGGATTTGCTAGGAGTTCGAGGGAGAGAAGGAGGAGAAGAAGTTGCGGGGTTTCATGTGGCAGGATGGGGTTTTGTAGAAGCTCCAGTGCAATAAGTGACTCATCCCAAGGGTAGGCCGGTGTAGAGAAGATGAAGCTATATCATCCTAGGAGGTGGGGTGTGTGAGGGTTAAGGGGAGCAGTGCAAAGAAAGTGAGCATGGCATCCTCGGGAACCGGTGCTAGAACGGATCGCGACGTGAGGGAGGAGATGACGGAGAGGACAACGCGGAAAGAAACAGACGGTCCAGATTAGATCTAGGCGTGATCGGATGGCTGGAGGGAGAGCGGGAGATGAGTTGACCGGTTTTAAAGAAATCAAGGGCCAAGATTAAACGCGGGGGTGATGAACGGCCTGCATTGCCTCACCAAAAAAAAAAGAAAACAGTATAATAAATATGTAAAATTTAGACAATATGCTACAAAAAAATTAGTATAAAACATGAACATTATAAATTGAATTTTTTACACAATTTAATAAATAATTTTATCTTAAAATTTCCAAATCTAAAATTCCATTCTAGATTATGTAAAATACCTTACTATTTGATATAACTCTTTTAAAAGATATATATTTCATAATTAACATACTAAACTTTTATAAATATTAGGATCTTATAACTTTTAAAATACTCCACTATTTGATTCATAAAATTTCTTTTTAAAAGAACAATAGTTTTCCTAATTCAAAATACATAGTTTTAGAGATCCAACAAGATATATTTTTAAGTTATTACAGATACCCTTCAAACGTGACTTTTTAAAACATTTAGAAGTAGTTAAAATACTAAGTTTTCAACCATATAGGTATCCATCAGGATTTTGTAAAATCAATTAGATTCATTTTCAAAAATATTATTTTATTTTAAAATTAATATACTCGAAGATATAATTCAAACCTTTTGAACATATTAAAATATTTGAAATACCATAAGATTATAAGAGCATTATAAAAAACAAATTTTTATAAAAAGATAAACTTTATCAATTTAAACTCAACGGTCAAAAATATAACGGTCATAATTTCTTAAAGGACCATTATAAAAACAGGGGGCATTTCACATTTTCAAAACACTTGAACTAGGGAGGATGGATCTCCTCATTCCATTCATGCTGAGTACATGTGCTGTGGTTCTGGCTATTATGTTTTTCACACTGAAAGGCCCAAAAGATGATTACTATCCAATTACTCGAGTTGTGGTTCTTATCAGCCTTGGTATGGCCATGTTAAGTCTTGTACATGGTGTTCTTGGTTAGTTTGGGTCTTTGTTGTAATGTAACATTTTAATGTATACTAGTTCTCTTTATTCTCCTTTTTTCATCTATTTAGTTTCAATCCCTTTATTGGTACCAAAAAAAACCATTTAAAACAAGAAACATCATTATAAAACAAAACATTGTTAACTTAGTCAAGTTCATAAATCCTGGGGCGTTACATTATCCCCATCTTAAAAGAATTGCATCCTTGTAATTCCTTTCATACAAACTCACTAAGAGGAAGCTCCCAGTTGTTCCTACCATCTCCCCCATCGTTGGTAATCATCAGGTGTGCTCAGTGGAAGACCCACATTGATGCTCAACTCCTCTAGTTTTCTGATCCATATACACTTAGGGCATAAGGGGTTGAACTCATGCATCAGACACTCGGGCTTCTAGAGAGAGGCTCGAACAGTACAGAGTTTGGAAATTTCTATATGGACCAACGTACCAAGAACTCACCGAATTATGTCCCATTCAATAACATCTAAATCATAGAAATTGTCGTACAAGCTAATGCTAAAGAGTTGGTACATATAGGTCACACAAACATTTCCCTCTAAGTCACCCTCTTGAAATTTTACTCTGTCCATGTAGTTCCGGCCTAGGGTGAAACACAGGAAGTTCCCTTCGTGGTATTTCCCCCTCCTCTCATGCTCAGACAATTGTGTTGAGCCTATGCAGTAGAAGATGGAAGTGTTCCCTTGACAGGTGTGGATAATCTCCGGACCGTTTGTCACCTCAAACAACTGTTTTCACGTTCCTCACAGGTTTGCGAAGGGAAGATACTCATCTTCACAGGTTTTGATCGTAATGATCTCCAATATCTTAGTAGGAAGAGATAGCATGTGAGTTTTTCCTTCCATATGAAAGTTAAATATGAGAGTTCAATCTCTTGAAAACCATTCAAAGGTATAAACAATGTAAAGATAGGGAAGGGGAAAGGCAAAATTTAAATAGACATAAGTTTATTATTAAACATCAGTTCTTGAGTTTCCCCTAATGACTTACTACATGAACTCAACACAAAGAGGAAAAACTCCCTATCTCCTCAAACTAAACACAGGTTGAGCATTCAGGGTTAAACTCATGGGGGAACCTGTGGCATCTCCTGAGTTTAGCATGAGGGGTATGAAGTTGGGAGATGTCATAATACACTTGTTGACTACAAGACAGTTAGGTGGACTCATCTTCTAACATTCTGAAGTTCAAAAACTCGCCCCAGAATCCGTAGTTCAAGATTTGACAGAGATAGGCCGCTCGGAGGTCACCAGTAGCAGCAGCTTCTTGAAAGGTGTCGAGGGCCATAAATCCAAAGTCCTCACCTACCATGAACACCCAAAAAAGTCCCTCATGGTACCTTCCCCGACGTATATAGGAAGGAAACTGGGTTATCATCATAAGGAGGTAATCCAATCCTAACCCCCGGTGTAGTTGAAGCACCTATGGTGAGTTGGACACGTCGTATAGGAGTTTGCACATCATGCGGATATGGTCATAGTTTAGAAAATTATCTAGGCTAGCTAAAGACACAATGGTATCTAGGGCCTTAGTGGGGAGAGACAAAAGATTAGTACCTTCGTTTTCCATCTGAAAATTAAGAAAACTCATTTTTTAGTAATGATGAAGTATATTTTTCTTTGTTTCGGTTCTGGTTTTCCAGAGTTATCCAAACCAAACTCTCTGATACCAACTGTGAGGACCCAACTCCATAAAATCAAGATTCGGTGCCTTCTGAACATGATGTGTGTCTTGAAATAAAAACATGCACTGATAAACATGCATCACATCCCATATAGAGGATTGAGTTCGATTCAGGTTCTGGGAAACCGACAACTTCCAGGATGTTTTATCTGATAAAAGTTGTTACCTAAAATTCTTAAATCAAAACGTAGGGTGAGCATAAGAATGCCCAGTAATGGGTTTTAAAAAGAATAAACCAAAGTAACTTTTGAAAAAATTCTTTAAAACTATCCATAGAACATTCCCTTAAGGAAAATTTTAACACATGTAACATAATATAAAAGGGCTTAGTCAATATTTTCAAGGAATCCATGAATCAATTAAGACATTTTTCAAAGGAGTAAAAAGGGTCATCATAAACAAGTATGACATATGATTATTTAAGCACAAATTAAATAGTTAAGAGTAATAAATAATTAGAGTTGTGCACCAAGGAAACAACTTCAATTTCATAAGTTGGTTACTAGCTACTGAGTGATAAACAAAAATCATTCCCTAAACCTTTACATGTGACATCAATATGAGTTTGATAAAAACATAAGGACATGGGTAGTGAAAGAAGAGGCATATCATTTTAAAAGGAACTTGTAAGATAACTTGAATATGTGGCATCAAAATTTAACTTAGACAATCATTTATGTATCACCAAGGTCCATCCCCAAGGTTTCATAAAAAAATTACCAAGGTTATTCACTAAGATATTGTTAAAAATGTCATCTCTAGTGATTAAGTCTTTACCCAATGCATTGGAGCTCTATCAGGGCGCACCATTAATTTTTCTTTATTATCATGTGAGCCACATAGATCATACTTTACTTCAATGGGGTTGTATATTAAAGATGTCACATACCACCTTGAATAATTCATTCATTTTCATATTACCCAAGGTGTCCCATACCACTTTGGATAATTCATTCATTTTCATATTACCCAAGGTGTCCCATACCACTTTGGGTAACTTGATTCTTGGTTCATTTTAATTATGTTTCATATTCATGTAGGATGTTCAATGATATGGACAAGGAAAACCATTATACAATTGGTCTACAAACTCATGACATGACGAGAAACATTACAAACATGGAATAATTAGTCAAAAGAAGGTAGGGTTTAGTAAACATCCTATATACAAAGGACAATTACTAAACCACATCAAATGGTAGATGAAAGGGGGTTTTCATATGAAATAATAAATGATGAATCTTAAAAATTATTATTTCATGGAAATGAAATACTTAAAGAAAACACTTGCCATCTGTTATGGTGATAAACAGGTCATTGAACTTGAAAATAAATTAAACCATAACTTGATTTGTTGTACCCCACTCTCTTGGATTTTAATGATCACAATCACTCTCATAGTGATCTAATGTTGTTTCAAGTGTTCTTGTTAATAGGCATGATTTCAGGAGCAAGAAGTGGCAAAAAAAAAAGAAAGTGGACTTTTTTCAAGTCCACCGGCCAGCCGGTGTAGGACCACCGGCCAGCCGGTAAGGGCACCGGCCAGCCGGATCCAGCCCATCGGCCAGCCGGTGGACAAGGCAGAAGGGCTTGCCCTCTGCCAGGTGCCACCGGTCAGCCGGTGCCTGGCCACCGGCCAACCGGTGGGTCCAGACAGAATGGGAAGCCTTCTGTCCAGACCACCGGCCAGCCGGTGGACTCCTCACCGGCCAGCCGGTGGAACCCCTTGGAATAGTGAGACCTACTGTCTCACCACCGGCCAGCCGGTGGGCTTCTCACCGGCCAGCCGGTGGCTGCTGGGCAGTAGCTCTCTCCACCTTCCAAGGCACCGGCCAGCCGGTGGACAAGCACCGGCCAGCCGGTGAGCAAAGTCAAACTAGCCGTTGGAGCTTGACCAGACTTGTCTATTTGATCCCCAACGGCTCCGAAAGCCCTCCAACGGCCATATTGAAGTATTTGGGAGTATATCTCCTATAAATAGACGTCCATGGATGCCGGGAAGTCCACCGATCATATACCAAAGCATACCAAAGCTATTTTGATCATTTAAGGCTCCTACGACAATTCTCAAAGGCCACTTGGGATCCAATTGCCACCCTTGAAGCTTGGGCTGCCTCTACATCAACTACACTCACTTCTTGGCGCTCAAGGCTTCCTCTAGTTTGTTCTAACTTATTTACTTCAATTGTTTAGTTTTTAATTGGGTTTGTATTAAAACAAACCACCCGTTTTCTTTCTTCTTTCAATTTGGGTTTCTTGCTACAACCAATATAAAAAAAGCAAGCTGTAAGAGGGTGATCTAGCCTACCTTAAAACGGCTAGTGGGTTTCTTGCTATAACCATTAAAAAGCAAGCGGTCGTATAAATCTCCCAACGGTTGAGTTGGGAGCGGAGACGTAGGCTTGAGTTTAAAGCCGAACTCCGTTATCAATTGTGTCTTGCCATTTTTCTTTCCGCTGCATTTAAATTTGTTTTAAATTGTTAATTAATTTTAAAAAGGCAATTCACCCCCCCTCTTGCCATCACCTCCGACCCAACATTTGGTATCAGAGGAAGCGTTTGTGTAATACCTTAACCGGTTACAAACGAAAAATCCATAGTGATGGCTTCTTCCTCACAAGCACCCGAAGGGTATTCCATGACTCGGGCTCCATACTTCGATGGAACCGATTACACATATTGGAAAACACGAATGATTACTTTTCTTAGGAGTATTGGCTATCCTATATATAGAATTGTTATGCAAGGCTACACTCTTTCTAGTAAGGATGAATCTAATTGGACCCCCGAAGATATTGCCAATTTTGAGCTTGATGGCAAAGCCATGAATGCTCTTCATTGTGGGTTAGACCGTAATGAGTTTAATCGTATTTCTACTTGCACCACCTCACACGAAATTTGGAAACTTTTGGAAGTGACCCATGAGGGCACTAACAAAGTCAAAGACACTAGGTTAGATATGTATCGTCAAGACTTTGAGAGTTTCACAATGCACCCACACGAGTCAATCACCGAAATGTTTACTCGTTTTACTGATGTTTGCAATGGGAGAAAGTCCCTTGGTGATGATGTTTCAGCAGAAACAATGGTGAAGAAAATTATTTGGGTCCTACCAAGCTCTTGGGAACCAAAGGTGACGGCAATCCAAGAAGCGAAAGATGTCAAGAAGATGCCGGTTGAAGAACTCATAGGGTCACTCATGACTTATGAGATTACCATGAAAAGACAAGCCGATAAAGAAGGAAAGATCTTCAAGGAGAAAAAGAACATTGCTTTCAAGGCAAAGGAAGAAAGCTCCTCCGATGATAGTGAATCCGAGATGGCTCAACTAGCAAGGAAAATGAGTAAGTTCATGAAGAAGAAGAAGAAATTTCAAAAGGCACGAAAGGAAGAGCCAAAGGCGGAGAAAGAAATCACCTGCTTTGAATGTGGAAAGAGAGGCCACATCAAACCTGAGTGCCCCATTTTCAAGAAAAGGTTAAAAGAAAAGAAAAACAAGAAGGCCTTCAAAGCATCAACATGGAGTGCAAGTGATGACTCCATGTCTTCAAGCGACTCAAGCAATGAAGATGGAAAATGCCTAATGGCATTTGATGAGGTATCCTCTTCTCACTCTTCTTCTCACTCTTCTTCCTCATCTTCTTCTTTTGATAATAATATGTCTTATGAAGAACTCCAAAATGCAAGAGATCAATTAGAGGAAGGTTTTCACGAACTTACCTCTAAATTTTTGACCCTGAAAAAGAAAAACAAAACTCTTATTTCCGAAAAAGACAAACTTCTCAAAGAGAATGAGGAGCTTGCCCTTAAAGTCAAAAATATTCCAAATGTAGATTCTTTAAATTCTACTATTAAGGATTTGAAGGAATCTCTTGCCAAGTTCACCCAAGGTGAACAAAACTTAACTAAATTGCTAGGTTATCAGCGTTCGGCTAGAACCTCACATGGACTTGGCTATAACAAGCAATCCACTTTTTCTAGGGCACCCACTACTTTTGTAAGGGGGTGCTCTCAATACAAATTTTGTAATTATTGTAAAAAGACCGGTCACATGATTTATGAATGTGATTGTAAAAATGCTAGGTATGGAAGACCCAAATCCATTACCTACTCGGATGAGTATCATAGAAGGAATCCCTCTAGAACATTATGGGTTCAAAAGTCTCTTTTTGCTAATCTTTCCGGACCCAAACTTATATGGGTACCAAAATCTCTTCTTTCTTGATTTTGTAGGATAAACGCCAAAAGAGCAGGACCTCTAAAGGCTCATGGTATCTCGACAGCGGTTGCTCAAGGCACATGTGTGGCGATCCCTCCGAATTCAACTCACTTGAAGAATTCGATGGAGGATATGTCACCTTTGGTGATAACTCAAAAAGCAAGATCGTCGGAATAGGTACCATTGGTTTTGGTAGCTCCTCTTTTATTAAAGATGTTTTATTAGTTAAAGGTTTAAAGCATAATTTAATTAGTATTAGTCAACTTTGTGATAGTGGTTTTTCAGTCAATTTTCAAAATGATTTATGCAATGTGTTAGATTTTCAAAACAAGTTGATATTTTCTGCTTCCCGTTTTCAAAATGTTTACATTATTGATTTAAAATCTCTAGCTAGCCAAAATGTTAAATGTTTAAGTGCTCTTGACAATGAGTCTTGGCTTTGGCATAGAAGATTGGGGCATTGTAGCTCTCATTCACTTCTAAAGCTTAATAAGAACAAGCTCATTCATGACCTTCCTAAACTTAAATTTAAGAAAGATTTGATTTGTGAGCCATGCCAACTTGGTAAGCAACACAAGTCTTCTTTCAAATCTAAGAAGGAAGTGTCCACCTCAAAATCTCTTGAACTCCTTCATCTTGATCTTTTTGGTCCTACTCCCGTAGCAAGCTTAGGTGGAAAATCCTATACCTTAGTTATTGTTGATGACTTTTCTCGTTTTACTTGGGTTTTCTTTTTAGCCCATAAGAATGATGCTTGTAAAACCTTTTTGAAATTCTCTAGGAAAGTAGAAAACGAAAAAGGATATAAAATCATATCTCTTCGTAGTGATCATGGTGGTGAATTCGAGAACAAAGAATTCGATGAATTGTGTTCCTCTCAAGGATACAATCACACCTTCTCAGCCCCTAGGACTCCTCAACAAAATGGAGTGGTTGAAAGGAGAAACCGAACTCTCCAAGAAATCGCTCGAACCCTCCTTAGTGAATTCGACCTCCCTCAATATTTTTGGGCCGAGGCGGTAAACACTGCTTGTTATACTATTAATAGAGTCCTTGTAAGACCCCTTCTTAAGAAAACCCCCTATGAACTTTGGAAAGGCAAATTGCCCAAAGTTGGTTATTTTAAAGTGTTTGGGTGTAAATGTTTTATCCTTAACACAAAAGATAACCTAGGGAAATTTGATGCCAAATCCGATGAAGGTATTTTTCTTGGGTACTCCAACTCAAGCAAAGCCTATCGTGTCTTCAATAAACGTTCAAAAACCATCGAAGAATCATCTCATGTCAAATTTGATGAAACTCTTCCAAAACCTCACCCGGTCATTGAGGATGTTGAAGATAAGCTTGATAAGCTTCATTTGAATGATTCCTCTTCTCCTCCCAAGGAGGATGACCATCAAGAACCCTCTTCACCCTCTTCGCCTTCCACCTTGCCTAAGGTTTGGAAACCTTCTAGAGACCATCCTTTAGAAAATGTCATAGGTGATCTTCAAGCCGGTACTCGAACTAGAAGATCTATCCTCAATGAAGTTGAACATCAAGCCTTCATTTCTCACCTAGAACCTCAAACCGTTAATGATGCCATTAATGATGAGAATTGGGTTCTTGCAATGCAAGAGGAACTAAATCAATTCTCTAGAAATGATGTTTGGACTCTTGTTGAAAGACCCAATGATCATCCAATTATTGGCACTAAATGGGTTTTTAGGAACAAACTTGATGATCAAGGGAACTTAACCCGGAACAAGGCTCGCCTAGTAGCTAAGGGCTATAATCAAGAAGAAGGAATCGATTATGGTGAAACCTTTGCCCCCGTTGCTAGGTTAGAATCCATTAGGATCTTGTTGGCATTCGCCGCCCACTTAAATTTTAAGCTTTTTCAAATGGATGTTAAAAGTTCTTTTTTAAATGGTTTTATTTCTGAAAAAATATTTGTTGAACAACCTCCCGGTTTTGAAGATCCAAATTTTCCAAATCATGTTTTTAAGTTAACCAAGGCTCTTTATGGCTTAAAGCAAGCCCCTCGGGCTTGGTATGAGCGGTTAACAAAATTTCTTTTAGAAAATGATTTTAAAATGGGTCAAGCCGATTGTACCCTCTTTTTAAAACGCACTTCAAAAGATCTTTTAATAGTCCAAATTTATGTTGATGATGTTATCTTTGGTTCTACCAAAGAATCTCTTTGTACTGATTTTTCAGATTTAATGAGAAAAGAATTTGAAATGAGTTTTATGGGAGAATTGAAATTTTTTCTTGGTTTTCAAATCTTTCAAAATTCAAATGGTATTTCTCTAAGCCAAAGCAAATACACAAACGAGCTTCTAAGTCGTTTTGGTATGGATCAAGTAAAGGAAATTAGTACACCCATGAGTACTTCATGTAAGCTTACGTTAGACGAAGCCGGGAAACCGGTGGATAACAAGCTTTATAGGAGTATGATCGGGAGTCTACTTTACCTAACTGCGACCCGTCCAGACATCATGTTTAGTGTTTGCCTTTGTGCTCGTTTTCAAGCCAATCCTAAAGAATCCCATCTTAAATCGGTCAAAAGAATTTTCAAGTATTTAAAAGGATCCAAAAATCTTGGTTTATTTTATCCCTCAAATACTTCTTTTGAACTATCTTCTTATTCGGATGCTGATTTTGGTGGATGTCAATTAGATCGTAAGAGTACTAGTGGAACCTGTCATCTGCTAGGCAAGTCCCTTGTTTCGTGGAGTAGCAAGAAGCAAAATTGTGTTGCTCTTTCTACTGCCGAGGCCGAGTATGTAGCCGCTGGCAATTGTTGTGCCCAAATTATTTGGATGCAACACACTCTCTTGGATTATGGTCTTTCCTATGATCATGTCCCAATTCGGTGTGACAACACTAGTGCCATTAGTATCTCTAAGAATCCAATACAACATTCTAGGACAAAGCATATAGACTTAAGACATCATTTTCTTCGTGACCATTTTCAAAAAGGGGATATCACTTTGGACTTCATTTCCACTGATTTCCAACTAGCTGATATCTTTACCAAACCGCTCCCAGTTGATCGTTTTGACTTTATTAAAGGGGAGTTAGGAATGATTCGTCAATGAGCACTATTAAATATTTGACTTTCTTGGCTTGCCTATTTTTTATTTTTATTAGAATTTTTTTTTAAACTTTTTTTTAAATTCTGTTTTTTTTATATTTTTTATGACTTTTGGCACCACCGGTCAACCGGTGGTACACCACCGGTTAACCGGTGGTGTCGGGTTTTGCTTTTTGGGCCGACCCGAGGAAGGGTTAAAATCAATTTTAAAACCCTTCCTCCCTCATTTCTCTCCTCTCTCTCGGGCAGCTCCTCCCAAAACCGAAGCTCCTCCAAACCCTAGCCTCCTTTCTTGATTTTTGACCTCTCAAACCTCATTTCTTCTCTCAATCTCTCTCTTTTTCTTTCTTTTGCCATCATGGGTCCTCGCTCTACACGTAAAGGGAAGGGAATCGCTCAAGAAGCTCCTCCTCCTCCTTCAATCCCTCAACTCCCGGACATTTGGCATGACAAAGTCATTTTGCCGGGTAGAGTAATTGATTATCCTTGGCTGTCTACTGCTCGTCTTGAGCTTTTCTCGATTATTGAGTATCAACATTGGCATTCTTTTTTTGAGCCACCCGAAAAGGATGTCATTTATCCTCTTCTAGTCAAAGAGTTCTATGCTCATTTGACGTGGTCCGTTTCTGATGACATTGATACCATCTCCTCCACTGCTCTTGGGCAACCCATCACTATCACTTCGTTGGAGATTGCCCGGATGTTGGGGGTTCCTCATGTTGGACCCCATGCTTTTGCTCAGGGGGAGTTTCCACGGGACCGTGAGTTTGATGTAGCTGAAGCCCTTGAGCATCTCACAGGGCAGCCCACAAATCCCATTGTCAAGCTCTCCCAGCTTTCTCCTAATCATCGTATTATTGAGCGCCTCATCCAAACTTCCCTTGCGCCCCGTATCGGGGATCATGATAATGTCAAATTCATTGACATTTATCTTCTCTCATTTATCACCCGAGGCATACACTTCAATTTGGTCCGGTTTCTGTTCCGGGCCATGACTTATGTGGCTGAGCACCCGCGCCGGTCCAAAACTCTACCCTACGGACGCTTCTTGACTAAAATCTTTTCATTTCTTGATGTGCCTCTTCATGCCACTTCCTTCGAGCAGCCAACGAAGGATAGCATAGTGAATTTTATGATGGTGCAACGAATGCACATCTGTTGGCACCCTTGGCGTCAGGAATGGATTGTGGACAAGGACGGTCTTCTCAAGGCCTACTCTCCTCAAACTCATTCCCATCCTCCTGCCAATGCCATGCCTCCTGCTATCGCCGCTGCCTATCCCCTTTCAGACAGTGAGGATAGTGATGATGATGAAGAGGAAGGCAGTGGTGACAGCGAAGATGAGGCTGATGCTGCTGCTGATGAGGAGGCTGGAGAGGGTGATGATGCACCTGAGCCTGCTGAGGCTGTGCCCCCTCCTACTGATGCTGGTGGCTTGCCGGTGACGGCTGACCAGTTCCTACGCTTCCAGGATCAGATTGAGAACCGGCTGGACTTACAGTTCTCCTACATCAGCTCTCAGTTTGATCAGCTTCACTCACGGATTGATTCTCTAGATCGTCGCTTTGAGGCGGTCCAGGCTCCTCCGGCTCCTCCGACCTCCAGGCGCCGCCGTCCCTCTCGGCCCGCTAGGAGTGAATAGAGCCGTTCCTGTTTTTTGGCTTGTTTTTGTATTTGTATTTGTTTTTTGAACTTCCTTTGTATCGTTTCATCTTTTATGGCATTCAAGTTATCTTATCTTTCCATCCTTCTTTGTCATTACTTATTAGTATTTTTCTTTCATAATTTTTTCTCCTATTTTGATAATCCCAAAGGGGGAGAAAACCTCTCTATTACATAGTTTTTTATTAAAATGCTCTTTTTTCAAGTTCCATTTTCAATTATTGATGTCATCAAAATCTGTTTTAAATGGTTAAGCTATTGTTTTCAATTGATTTCTTTAAAAAATGGCATTTGGTTGCAATTTCAAAAAGGCTCCTTTCTCAGTACTTCAAGATCATTATATTTGGCACGTCTCTAAGTTTTCCAAGATCAAATTGTTTATTTAAGTTTTCAATTGACATACCTTTTTTAAAGCTTTCATACCCTTTTTTAAAGTTTTCTTTTTTGTGATTGTGATCATCAAAATAGGGGGAGATTGTTGTACCCCACTCTCTTGGATTTTAATGATCACAATCACTCTCATAGTGATCTAATGTTGTTTCAAGTGTTCTTGTTAATAGGCATGATTTCAGGAGCAAGAAGTGGCAAAAGAAAAAGAAAGTGGACTTTTTTCAAGTCCACCGGCCAGCCGGTGTAGGACCACCGGCCAGCCGGTAAGGGCACCGGCCAGCCGGATCCAGCCCATCGGCCAGCCGGTGGACAAGGCAGAAGGGCTTGCCCTCTGCCAGGTGCCACCGGTCAGCCGGTGCCTGGCCACCGGCCAACCGGTGGGTCCAGACAGAATGGGAAGCCTTCTGTCCAGACCACCGGCCAGCCGGTGGACTCCTCACCGGCCAGCCGGTGGAACCCCTTGGAATAGTGAGACCTACTGTCTCACCACCGGCCAGCCGGTGGGCTTCTCACCGGCCAGCCGGTGGCTGCTGGGCAGTAGCTCTCTCCACCTTCCAAGGCACCGGCCAGCCGGTGGACAAGCACCGGCCAGCCGGTGAGCAAAGTCAAACTAGCCGTTGGAGCTTGACCAGACTTGTCTATTTGATCCCCAACGGCTCCGAAAGCCCTCCAACGGCCATATTGAAGTATTTGGGAGTATATCTCCTATAAATAGACGTCCATGGATGCCGGGAAGTCCACCGATCATATACCAAAGCATACCAAAGCTATTTTGATCATTTAAGGCTCCTACGACAATTCTCAAAGGCCACTTGGGATCCAATTACCACCCTTGAAGCTTGGGCTGCCTCTACATCAACTACACTCACTTCTTGGCGCTCAAGGCTTCCTCTAGTTTGTTCTAACTTATTTACTTCAATTGTTTAGTTTTTAATTGGGTTTGTATTAAAACAAACCACCCGTTTTCTTTCTTCTTTCAATTTGGGTTTCTTGCTACAACCAATATAAAAAAAGCAAGCTGTAAGAGGGTGATCTAGCCTACCTTAAAACGGCTAGTGGGTTTCTTGCTATAACCATTAAAAAGCAAGCGGTCGTATAAATCTCCCAACGGTTGAGTTGGGAGCGGAGACGTAGGCTTGAGTTTAAAGCCGAACTCCGTTATCAATTGTGTCTTGCCATTTTTCTTTCCGCTGCATTTAAATTTGTTTTAAATTGTTAATTAATTTTAAAAAGGCAATTCACCCCCCCTCTTGCCATCACCTCCGACCCAACATGATTAACTAATAACATTCACCAAAGTAGGTTCGTTGTGTAATAAGACAATAAATGAACACAACATGATAACATGATCCTGTAAATTCTAAATCCTCTAATATATTTTAATCAAGCCAAAATACACACTTTATCATAAAACGTGTCATGGGAAATGTCAAATAAACTTATTAAATAAAACTTGCTCATTTGTGTGTACTTATATACAGAATACATGTTGGTTTAGCAAACATAAAAATTATCTTTTATTAAAATCTTACATGTATCAAAGCATAAATTAAGTCCTGATAATCATTACTAAAAGAAAAATAGGGTTTTGGAAATTATACCTATAAATACATATATTCATAACCATATATACACAAAGTGTCTATATGGGTTTTACACAATTTAAAAACAAGGTCTATTAAATTCCTTACGTACTGAATATTTCCAACCATTAATCAATTACTTTATTGAAAACTAAATCCATATAAGGTTTGTTATAAATGTAACCATATGTATAAAAATTAAGGTTTTATAAACATAATTCCATTTAAACCAAAAACATAGTTTGCATATAAAAATTTATTTAAATATTGATATCTATCCTTTAAAAATCATAGATTTGGTTTGTATTGGACTACATACTTATATATTTAAGTTTATAAGGTATATAGAGAGTTTATACTTAGGGGTCTGGAATGATACAACCAGCTTAAAAACAACCCTTATAATATTTATCTCTCCTGGTAAAACATCCATAATTACTTTAGAAACTCTAAAAACAGTTTGGATTTGGGTTATATATATATATATATATATATATACAAGACTGTATATACATGTTATACAAATATATAAGTTTTAGGTTTTGTAAAACTGTATTGTTTTAAAAAAAAGATCCTTACATATGTACCCTACAGATAACACGATAGCAAACCCCCTTGAAGACAATACAAAATGAGGGGTTTGTATTATGTATATATACATATATAAACTATATATACCAAATGTATAAAGTGTAGGTTTCTCAAAATGAAAACAAAGCATGAAAGCACCCTTACCTAGCTTGGGGAGGAAGCTCGGACCAGGGGTAAGTTATTGGATTTGCTGGGAGTTCGAGGGAGAGGAGGAGAAGAAGCCTCGGGGTTTCATGTGGCAGGAGGGGGTTTTGTAGAAGCTCTGGTGAAACAAGTAACTCGTCCCAAGGGTAGGTCGGTGTAGAGAAGACGAAGCTACATCATCCTAGGAGGTGGGGTGTGTGAGGGTCAAGGGGAGAAGTGCAATGAAAGTGAGAGTGGTGTCCTCGGAAACCAGTGATGGAATAGATCGTGACGTGAGGGAGGAGATGATGGAGAGGATGATGCGGAAAGAAAAGGATGTCCTAGATTAGATCTAGGTGCCATTGGACGGGTGAAGGGAGAGCAGGAGATGAGTTGAGATTTTTTAAATAAATCAAGGGACAAGATTAAATGTGGGGGTGATGAACGAACTTTGTTGCCTCACCGAAAAAAATGAAAACAGTATAATAAATATATAAAATTTAGACAGTATTCTACAAAAAAAATTATTATAAAACATGAACATTATAAATTGAATTTTTTACACAATTTAATAAATACTTTTAACATAAAATTTACAAATCTAAAATCCCATTCTAGATTATTTAAAATACCTTAATATTTGATATAACTCTTTTAAAATATATATATTTCATAATTAACATACTAAACTTATATAAATATTAGGATCTTATAACTTTTAAAATACTCCACTATTTGATTCATAAAATTTCTTTTTAAAAGACCAATAGTTTTCCTAATTCAAAATACATAGTTTTAAAGATCCAACAATATATATTTTTAAATTATTACTGTAACCCTTCAAATGTGACTTTTTAAAACATTTAGAAGTTGTTAAAATACTAAGTTTTCAACCATATAGGTATCCATCGGGATTTTTTAAAATCAATTAGATTCATTTTCAAGAATATTCTTTTATTTTAAAATTAAGATACTCAAAGATATAATTAAAACCTTTTGAACGTATCAAAATATTTGAAATACCATAAGATTATAAGAGCATTATAAAAAAACAAATTTTTATAAAAAGATGAACTTTATCAATTTAAACCCAACGGTCAAAAATATAACAGTCATAATTTCTTAAAGGACCATTATAAAAACAGTGGGCGTTTCACATTTTCAAAACACTTGAACCAGGGAGGATGACTCTCCTCATTCCATTGGTGCTGAGTACATGTGTTTTGGTTCTTGCTATTATGTTTTTCACAGTGACAGACCTAGAAGATTATTACTATCCAATTACTCGAGTTGTGGTTCTTAACAGCCTTGTCATGGCCATGTTAAGTCGTGTATATGGTGTTCTTGGTTAGTTTGAGTCTTTGTTGTAATGTAACATTTTAATGTATACCAGTTCTTTTTATTCTCCTTTTTTCATCTATTTAGTTTCAATACCTTTATTGGTACCAAAAAAAACCATGTAAAACAAGAAACATCATTATAAAACATAACATTGTTCACTTAGTCAACTTCATAAATCCCAGGGCGTCACAATTTTGATGTTCACAAGTACCCATGTTTGTTTTATAATAAAGTTTTGTTAAGTGGTTTTTACAAGAATATATATTCTATTTTAAAGGAATTTAGTGTTTTGGGGTTGATTCTAGAAACACTGTTTTTATCCCTATATTACACTGAAAAAATATCGTTTGCATATGGTATAACCCTATGTTACACTAAAGATTTTATGTGTGGATCGGAAACCCTACATTTGGAAAATGATAAACATAAGGAATATAAACCCTATGTTGGATTCTAGATTTACTATTTGCATCCCTACATTCAGTAAAATTGAATGTATGGTTAATCAATGCTACAATCGGGATTTTATGCTGACAAGGATGGACATATGGATCATCATCCCTACGCTATGCAAAGGAACCCTATGCTATAAAAAGGAAAAATATGCTATGAAAAGGAACCCTATGCTATGAAAATGAACCCTACACTACACAAAGGAACCATATTCTATACAAAGGAACCATATGCTACACAACTCAACCCTACATTTTTTTCTCAATGGTGAAGTTTTTCAAGCTGCGTTTTCAATCCGAGATTACTACAATGATCGATTAAAAATTAAAGATCAATTCAAGGATCATTTTGATTTTTTCAAATAATCGAGTTTATCAAAGTAAATCATTCCTATTTCTAAGGGAAGTTACAACTCTCATGTTCAATTGAAATTTTAATTTTCGTGATCAATCGGGCTATTATTTTGGATCTGGAATATCAAAGAAAGTCGTATGCTCTATATATTCTATAATAGTATCTCTTCACATATGTGATAAGTTATTCAAAGATACGACTATTTTATTTGAAATTTATTCACTATGATACTGCTAAGAATGATCAATTATGAAAGAAGCTACACTTTGGAGATATACATGTTCAATATTTTATTTTTGTTTAATTTTCTACCTTATTGAAGATCTTTTTACAACTAGATCTCTTCAGAGTATTTCAATCTTGAAGATATTATTTTCTGAATAATAAGATCCATCTACTTTCAACTGTATGCTACTACAATTGTGAAGTTCAACCTGTTTCAAACAAATCAATCTCTATTGATTCATTTGAATTTTTCAACTGCTCGTACTCAGTTATGGTGGAGTATCAGCTTCTTGATCAAAGCTATGGATAATCAGTTATCTATTGTAGAACCAAAAGACTTTGTAATTTTTCTTGTTTTTAAGGTTTCAACTACCTAAACTCATTTGTGGAATTTCATTCTTATGATAAGAGGAACAGACTAGTGAAATTCACCAAGATCGTAGAGAGAGTATTTGGTGGAGTAGACTAGGGGATCTTTGTTCCCCAAAACACTAAAAAAAGTTTTGTTCTTTATTTCTATTAATCCTCTGCATATTTTCATATAGAAGAAAATCATTGCACATATGCATAAATCAAAGTGGGTGTCAAAATTCATAATTGTGGAAGCTTTTCCATCCAATGGCCCAAAGGCCTTCATTTTTATTGATTTTGATAATCCACATTTCAAGGGGTGAGGTGGAACCTTTACAAGGCCCATAGGAAAAAGTATTACATGGATCATAGGCCTTAGAGAAATTCAATGCTCATAGGCTTCAAACATTACATGCAACCCAGACTAACTACTTGGAACTTCTCCTCCCTTGCATCTTCATCATGAAACACTACTGGAAAAAGAGGCATTTCCAACGGTTCACAACTGTTGGGAAAGGTCGCAGAACCATTGAGAATATCTATCCCAACGGTTCTGCAAACCGTGGGGAAGTAAGCCATTGGGAAAAGTTTTCCCAACAGTTTACAAAGAACTTTTGGGATAGGTTAGAAAAATCAACCTATCCCAACGGTTTACATTAACCATTGGCATATGTTTTCCCAACGGTTTTAAGTAAACCGTTGGGAAAACCCAAAAAAATCTCTAGCTTTTCCCAACGGTTCACTCAAAACCGTTGGGAAAAATCCAACTATACATCTTTTCCCAATGGTTTGAAACCGTTGGGAAAGAGTTTATACCAATGGTTCCATCTGAACCATTGGTATAAATCTCCTTAGAAGACTATGCCAACGGTTTCAAACCGTTGGCATAGCCTATGCTGTGCAAATTGCACAGCAGCCTGCAATTTGCACAGCAGCCTGCAATTTGCACAGGAGAGGACCAGGGTCTCCATTCACCTATGATTCTTCAATCCCTCTCCTTTACCTGCAATAACCAACTAACATACACATATACAGAACAAATTCATATACATTTAACATATAATACATCCTGAAACTATACACATTCAGAATTAAATCAGAATTCATAACGTAATTATAAAGATACATAATTTAGAATTCATTTAGAATTAATTTTAAAATTCATTTAGAATTCATTTTAAAAATTCATTTAGAATTCAATTTAAAATTTAGATGACAATTATATGTGAAATTTGGAATTTAATTCATAATTTTATTGGTTTTTCGTATACAAGTGTTTTTACTATATATGATATCCATTTTAAACAAAATACATGCACTTGAAGTAGTATCGGTCACACCATGACTTGTATTGAGGCGTGATTGACTAGTGCACATCACACATGACCCATTGATCATTTTCCTAAAGTATCAACATATTCCAAAAGGGTTTTGTTGGTTTTCTGTATGCCAGTTATTATCACTTAAAATGTTGTTCATTTAAAAAAATGACATTTTTGAGTGATCCCCACCACACTGCGACTCGGATTGAGGCGGGGTTGACTCGTAAATGTCACAAATAACCCATGTATTGTTGTCCTAAAGTTTCAATAGAATCCGAATGCGTTTGGTCATTTTTTCGTATGTCAGTTGTTGTTTTCACTTAAAATGCTTTCCATTTCAAATAAAAGTGATCCACTTTGAGTTGTGGCAGCCACACTGAGGCTCAGATTGAGGCGCGGTTGAATCTTACACATCAAAAATGACCGATGGATCCTTTTCCTAAAGTATAAACACAATCTGAATGTGTTTGGTCAGTTTTCTGTATGTCAGTTGTTCTCTTCACTTAAAATGAAGTTCATTTTAAACTATAGAGAGACACTTAGAGTGATCCCGGCCACACCGTAACTCGGATTGAGGTGGGGTTGACTCTTACACGTCACAAATGACCCATGTATCATTGTCCTAAAGTTTCAACAGAATCCTAATGCGTTCGGTCGGTTTTCAGTATGTCAGTTGTTGTTTTCACTTAAAATGTTTTCCAATTCAAAGAAAAGTGAGTCACCTTAAGTTGTCCCAGCCACACCAAGGCTTGGATTGAGGTGCGGTTGACTAGTAAACATCAAAAATGAACCATTTATTGTTTTCCTAAAGTTTTAACAGAATCCAAATGCGTTTTGTGGGGTTTCAGTATGTCAGTTGTTGTTTTCACTTAAAATGTTTTCCATTTCAAAGAAAAGTGAGTCACTTTGAGTCATGGCGGCCACACCGAGGATTAGATTGAGGCACAGTTGACCCATACATGTCACAAATGACCCATGGATCCTTTTCCTTAAGTATCAATAGAATCCGAATGTGTTTGGTCAGTTTTCCGTATGTCAGTTGTTCTTTTCACTTAAAATGAAGTCCATTTTAAACTATAGAGAGACACTTCGAGTGGTTCCAGACACACCGCTCCTTAGATTGAGGTGGGGTTGACTCGTACATGTCACATATGACTCATGGATTGTTTTCCTAACGTTTAAATGGAATACGAATGCATTTGGTCAGTTTTCCGTATGTCAGTTGTTGTTTTCACTAAAAATGATGTCCTTTTGAAACAAAAGAGAGACACTTCGAGTGGTTCCGGCCTCACCGTGTCTTGGATTGAGGTGGGGTTGACTCATACATGTCAAAAATGACCCATGGATCGTTGTCCTAAAGTTTCAACGGAATCCTAATGCGTTTGGTCAGTTTTAAGTATGTCAGTTGTTGTTTTCACTTAAAATGTTTTCCAATTCAAAGAAAAGTGAGTCACTTTGAGTTGTCCCGACCACACCAAGGCTCGGATTGAGGCGTGGTTGACTCGTATACATCAAAAATGAACCATGGATTGTTTTCCTAAAGTTTCAATGGAATCCAAATGCGTTTTGTGGGGTTTCAGTATGTCAGTTGTTGTTTTCACTTAAAATGTTTTCCATTTCAAAGAAAAGTGAGACACTTTGAGTCGTGGCGGCTACACTGAGGATTGGATTGAGGCATGGTTGAATCATACACATAAAAAATGACCCATGGATCCTTTTCCTAAAGTATCAACAGAATACGAATGCATTTGGTTGGTTTTCCGTATGTCAGTTGTTCTTTTCACTTAAAATGAAGTCCCTTTTAAACTATAGAGAGACACTTCGAGTGGTTTCGGCCACACCGCACCTCAGATTGAGATGGAGTTGACTCGTAAACGTCACATATGACTCATGAATTGTTTTCCTAATGTTTCAACGGAATCTGAATGCATTTGTTCGGTTTTCCGTATGTCAGTTGTTGTTTTCACTAAAAATGATGTACTTTTGAAACAAAAGAGAGACACTTCAAGTGGTTTCGGCCACACCGCACCTTGGATTGAGGTGTAGTTGACTTGTACACGTCACAAATGACCCATGGATTGTTTTCCAAAAGTTTCAATGGAATATGAATGCGTTTTGTTGGGTTTTAGTATGTCAGATTTTGTTTTCACTTAAAATGTTTTCCATTTCAATGAAAAGTGAGTCACTTTGAGACGTGGCGGCCACACTGAGGCTTAGATTGAGGCGCGGTTGACTCGTACACATCACAAATGACCCATGGATCCTTTTAGTAAAGTATAAATATAATCTGAATGCGTTTGGTCATTTTTTCGTATGTTAGTTGTTATTTTCACTTAAAATGAAGTCTATTTTAAACTATAGAGAGACACTTCGAGTGGTTCCGGCCACACCGCACTTTGAATTGAGGTGGGGTTGACTCTTACATGTCACATATGAATCATGGATTATTTTCATAACGTTTCAACAGAATCTTAATGCATATGGTCGGTTTTCCGTATGTCAATTGTTGTTTTCACTAAAAATGATGTCCTTTTGAAACAAAAGAGAGACACTTCGAGTGGTTCTGGCCACACCGCGCCTTGGATTGAGGTGGGGTTGACTCATACACGTCAAATATGACCCATGGATAATTTTCATAAAGTTTAAATAGAATCAGAAGGTGTTTGGTAGGTTTCTCGTATGTCAGTTGTAGATTTCACTTACAATTTAGTCCATTTTGAACAAAAGAGAGACAGTTTGAGTGGTCCTGGCCACACTGTGGCTCAGATTGAGTCAGGGTTGACTCTTACATGTCACATATGACCCATGGATCATTTTCCTAAAGTTTCAATAGAATCCGTAGGCATTTGGTCGATTTCCGGTATGTCAGTTGTTGTTTTCACTTAAAATTAAGTCCATTTTAAACAAAACATAGGAACTTTGAGTGGTTTCGGCCACACCGGGCCTCGGATTGAGGCGGGGTTTACTTGTACACATAACATATGAGTCATGGATATTTTTTTAAAAGTATCAACACAATCATAATCCGTTTGATTGGTTTGGCGTATGTACGTAAAATATTGTCCACTATAAAAAAAATACATACACTTGGAGTGATACCGGCCACAACGCACCTTGGATTAAGGCAGGGTTGACTCGTACACATCAAATATAACCTATGGATCGTTTTACTATAGTATCAATAGAATTCGAATGCGTTTGTCCAGTTTACTGTATGTCAGTTGTTTATTTCACTTAAAATTAAGTCTATTTTTAACAAAACAGAGGCATTTTGAGAGGTGTCGGCCACACCGTGCCTCTTATTGAGGCGGGGTTTACTCGTACACGTCAAATTTGACTCATGTATTTTTTTCCTTAAGTTTCAATATAATCCGAATGCGTTTGGTCGGTTTGTCGTATGTTAGTTGTTGATTTCACTTAAAATTAAGTCCATTTTTAACAAAATAGAGGAACTTTGAGTGGTGTCGGCCACACCGGGCCTCGAATTGAGGAATGGTTTACTCCTAAACATCACATATGAGTCATGGATCATTGTTAAAAAGTATCAACACAATCAGAATCCATTTGATCGGTTTGACATATGTACGTAAAATATTGTCCATTTTAAACAAAATAGGGACAGTTTGGGTGGTTTCGGCCACACCGCGCCTCAGATTGAGGCGGGGTTGACTCGTACACATCACATATGACCCATGGATCATTTTACTAAAGTTTCAATAGATTCAGAATGCATTTTCTCAGTTTTTCGTATGCCAGTTGTTGTTTTCACTTAAAATTAAAGTCATTTTGAACAAAAGAGAGACATTTTGAATGGTACCGTCCACACCGCGCCTCGGATTAAGGCGAGGTTGAATCATACACGTCAAATATGACCCATGGATCGTTTTCCTGTAGTATCATTAGAATCCAAATGTGTTTGGTCGGTTTACTGTATGTTAGTTGTTGATTTCACTTAAAATTAAGTCCATTTTTAACAAAATAGAGGCATTTTGAGTGGTGTCGGCCACACCAAGCCTCATATTGAGGTGGGGTTTACTCATACACATCACATTTGACTCATGGATCGTTTTCCTTAAGTTTAAATATAATCCAAATGTGTTTGGTTGGTTTTCCGTATGTCAGTTGTTGATTTCACTTAAAATTAAGTCCATTTTTAACAAAACAGAGGCACTTTGAGTGGTGTTGGCCACACCGGGTCTCGAATTGAGGCAGGGTTGACTCGTACAAATAACATATGAGTCATGGATCGTTTTTCAAAAGTATCAATACAATCAGAAGCCATTTGATTGGTTTGACGTATGTACGTAAAATATTGTCCATTTTAAACAAAAGAGGGACAGTTTGGGTGGTTCCGGCCACACCGTGCCTCGGATTGAGGCGGGGTTGACTCGTACATGTCACATGTGACCCATGGATCGTTTTACTAAAGTTTCAACAGATTCGGAACACATTTGGTCAGTTCTTCGTATGCCAGTTGTTGTTTTCACTTAAAATTAAAGTCATTTTGAACAAATGAGAGACATTTTGAATGGTACCATCCACACCGCACCTCAGATTAAGGCGAAGTTGACTCGTAAACATCAAATATGACCCGTGGATCGTTTTCCTGTAGTATCAAAAAATCCGAATGCGTTTGGTTGGTTTACCGTATGCTAGTTGTTGATTTCACTTAAAATTAAGTCCATTTTTAACAAAACAGAGGCATTTTGAGTGGTGTCGGCCACACCGAGCCTCTTATTGAGGCGATGTTTACTCATACACATCACATTTGACTCATGGATCGTTTTCCTTAAGTTTCAATAAAATCCGAATGCGTTTGGTCGGTTTTCCGTATGTCAGTTGTTGATTTCACTTAAAATTAAGTCCATTTTTAACAAAATAGAGGCACTTTGAGTAGTGTCGGCCACACCGAGCATTAATTGAGGCAGGGTTGAATCATACACATCACATATGAGTCATGGATCATTGAAAAAAAGTATCAACACAATCATAATCCGTTTGATTGGTTTGGCGTATGTACGTAAAATATTGTCCATTTTAAACAAAAGAGGGACAGTTTGGGTGGTTTCGGCCACACTGTGCCTTGGATTGAGGCAGGGTTGACTCTTACACGTCACATATGACCCATGGATCATTTTACTAAAGTTTCAACAGATTTGGAATGCATTTGGTCGGTCTTCCGTATGCCAGTTGTTGTTTTCACTTAAAATTAAAGTCATTTTGAACAAAAAAGAGACATTTTGAATGGTATCGTCCACACCGCGCCTTGGATTGAGGCGGGGTTGACTCGTACACATCACATATGACCCATGTATCATTGTACTATAGTATCAATATAATCCTAATGCGTTTGGTTGGTTTATCGTATGTCAGTTGTTGATTTCACTTAAAATTAAGTCCATTTTTAACAAAACAAAGGAATTTTGAGTGGTGTCGGCCACACCGAGCCTCGTATTGAGGAAAAGTTGACTCATAAATTTCACATTTGACTCATGGATCATTTTCCTTAAGTTTCAACAGAATCTGAATGTGTTTGGTCTATTTGTCGTATGTCAGTTGTTGATTTCACTTAAAATTAAGTCCATTTTTAACAAAACAGATGAACTTTGAGTGGTATCGGCCACACCGAGTCTCAAATTGAGGCGGGGTTGACTCGTACATGACACATATGAGTCATGGATCATTTTGAAAAAGTATCAACACAATCAAAAGCTGTTTGATTGGATTGGCGTATGTACATAAAATATTGTCCATTTTAAACAAAATACATACACTTGGAGTGATACCGGCCACACCGCGCATCGGATTGAGGCAGAGTTGACTTTTACATGTCACATATGACCCATGGATCGTTTTTCTAAAGTTTCAACACAATCCGAAGGCGTTTGG
This sequence comes from Viscum album, assembly GCA_963277665.1. NCBI lineage: Eukaryota > Viridiplantae > Streptophyta > Magnoliopsida > Santalales > Viscaceae > Viscum > Viscum album. The sequence goes on along the minus strand of OY728139.1, from coordinate 661,638,448 downwards.
TTGGTTTCCCATATGTCAGTTGTTGATTTCACTTAAAAATAAGTCAATTTTGAACAAAAGAGAGTCAGATTGAGTGATCTTGGCCACACCGTTCCTTTTATTGAGGTGGGTTTGACTTATAAACGTCACATTTTACCCATGTATCGTTTCCCTTAAGTTTCAATACAATCCGAATGCGTTTGGTCAGAGGGGAAGGGTCTAGTTGGGTACGCGGAGATGCTCGTCTACCTCTGGTATGAACCTCCCTCGTACCATCGGCCTAATCACTAAAAGAATAGAATAATGAAAAGTGCACATACTTATGTACCTATAAAATCTACACATAGACATCACATAGTCGCATCATGTCATAAAAAATAACACTAAGGATCAGAAAAAATAGAATCAGTCATGCAGAGTAATGACAAGTGCACATACAGATCAGAAGCAGCTAAAAAATTGTTGCATACATGCCATGTTTATTTCCTAAAACCAAGTAAAAAAAAAGAAAAATTATGAAACTCTAGAACATGGGTTGCCTCCCAGGAAGCGCTAAGTTTTACATCTTCAGTCAGATGGATGGACACTGGTCAATCATCTTGGTCCATCAGCTTAGAACTCCTTTGCCTCTTACAAGAACTGGTGGTCGTGTCATCAAGATCACAGGGACGCTTAGTGGGATTGATCACTTCAGGAGCATAGCGGGCATGAATCTGGTGTGGAAGTAAGAGAATATGGCGCTCTTCATCAGCCAGATGTTGAGTCACCCATCGTGTGAGGTCAGATGGAGACGGGACATGCACATCGATGATCATGGAAGAGGCAGGCAAGCTAGACATTGTTGGTTAAGTTGCATCCACAAATAGATTCATTTTTATATATTAGAACCTTTATAAATGTTTGTCCCATTTTTACAAACAATTAATGTGTGAAAATTGTGAAAAATAACTTATTGGATATATAAAAATGGATTTACTCATGGACATGATGCATAATATCTCAAATATTCCTCATTGGATCCCAATTTGAAATTTTAATCCATTATCAAATGTCTTATATCAATTTATTTTTATTTGGATCCTTAAAATTGAATTCTTTTTGTAAAATCTAGCCAAGGGAGGATAGACTAGTGACTTGGAATACAATTGGATGATATGTGGTGAAAACCACATTATAAGCATTGTTTAGGATATTATTGAGGTGGTTTGAGGATCAAATCTATCTTTTTAGAGAAAATCCAGCATGTCCAAGTTTGGTGGTCAAAGTTTTGAAGTGGGGGGTATTTGGTGGTTGAGGAGGGGGATGAGGGGGATGTCCAAGGTCTAAGAGTAGGGGTGGGGGGCTGTCCAGGGTCCAGGAAGGGGGGTGGGGGTTGTCCAGGGTCAAGGAGAAGGGGAGAAGGGGTTGTCCATGGTTCAGGAAAGAGGGGGGGCTGTCCAGGGTCCATCGAGGAGGGGGGATATCCAGGGTCCAGGGTGGAGGGTGGGGGGCTTCCTAGGGTCCAGGAAGGAGGGGGACTATACAAGGTCCTGGGAGGAGGGTGGAGGGGGGTTGTCCAGGGTCCAGAAGGGGGGCTGTCCAAGTTCCAGGAGGGGGGGACTGTCCAGGGTCCAAGAGGGGGGGTGTCCAGGGTCCATGAGGAGTGGGGGCTCTATTAAAGGGAGGAAATCCCCAAATAATTCATTTAAAATTAACTAAAATTAATCCAAAAAACATCACAATTCCAATCCATCACCCAACCAACATCTAATTCATCCTCAATATCACTAACCTTCGCATGCCATAAACAACACAACCTAGTTTATACCAAATTAAAACAGAAAACAAAAATAATAGATGAAAAACATTAAAAATAAGGTAGTACATACAGATTTAGAGTGTAGAACTACAAAATTGTTTGATTTAATATGGATCTGTGAGTGGAACGAGTTTCTGAGTCTTTGTATAGAGAGATCCCAGACGTTTAGGTCAAATCAAAATAGAAAATAAAAAAATAGATGAAGAACATTATAACTGAGGTAGAACTTACATATTTGAAGTGTAGAATAGAAAAAGTGTTTGATTGAAGAGGATGGATGGAGTTTTGGAGACTGGGTAATGAGAGAGCATTGGAAGACCTTCAATTTAGGGTTGTAGTTGAGCGGAGGGGGACTACAATCGAGCGGAGGGGCTACTGGACACCTGAACTGGATTTAGGGGAAAACTTTCCCAACGGTTTCTTTAAACCGTTGGTAAAGGTGGCATAGATTCTAACATATACCAACGGTTAGTATATAATCGTTGGTAAAAGTGTATTGATTGAGGCATATACCAACGGTTTTACAAACCGTTGGTAAATTTATTCATAAATGCCTCTATGCCAACGGTTTTTTTTAAAACCTTTGGTAAATTTCTTCATAAATGCATCTATGCCAACGGTTTTTTTTAAAACTGTTGGTATACATAACCATTCCCAACGGTTTGATAAACCGTTGGGATATAAGCGTTGGTAAAAATGGGATTTCTAGTAGTGAAATCCGCTCTCCACCTTCCCGTGGTTGATTGGCTAGGCTTTCTAGTGCATGCACAGGCTTGTCCCGATGGCAGGTGTCATACCCTCTCATTCTTGTAATCCGTTTAGGTTGCTCTAGTGAAAGCCTCTTTGCTCCTCCCCCTTCTGAAGCTTGTTTCTTATAGGTTGTCTAGTTTTCATCTGCACTAAAGGTGGCCTGAAGGCCTTGAGGTGGCCCGAAGGCCTTATTGACCCGAAGACCTGGGTGGCCCAAAGGCCTTAAAGGACTTGGGGACCAAATCGGTGGCCCGGAGGCCCAAACGGGGGAATATTCCTAACTGCTACAGTGCCTGCTAGAGTTCCCGCTATAGTACCTTCTACAGTACCCCATAAATTATCCTCCACCTGGATTTGATCCTTGGTCTCTTGGATGCACTTAAAAGACACAATTCACCCTCTCTTTTGTGTTACTTTGCATATTCCAACCTAACAATTGGTATCAAAGGTTGGTTGTTTTGAAAAATCTATAGGAAGCTAAAAGTTTTAAGGTCTATAAAAATATGTAAATGGATAATCCTAGAGAAGGAATGTCCATGGTTCAAGCTCCATATTTCAATAGTGAAAATTATGGGTGTTGGAAATCAAGGATGATTATATATTTAAGGAATCTTGTATTTAGAGTATACTCAAAGATCATTATTCCATATGTAATTTCTAAGAAACCAGAAACATGGGATGTTGTAACAGAAACCAAATATGACATGAATTCTAAAGCTATGAATGATATTATTTGTGGCCTTAGACCAGATGAATTAAATCACCTATCATAATTTCTTACTGCGTATGAAATGTGGTAAACTATTTCAATTTCCTATGAAGGAACAGATAATGTAATACAGATGAGGTGTGCAATAGAAAATCTGGAATTCGACACATTTAGGATATTTTATGGAGAAAGAATTACTCAGATGAATGTAAGTCTTATAGAAATAGTCAACAACACTACATCCTTAGGAGAAACCATAAAAAATCTAATCAATCTTTGAAAGTACTAAGAGTACTACCCTCAAAATGGAATGGCATATCTGCAGCTATTCAATAATAATCACCTGTTAAAGATCTGACACTGAAAGAACTAATTGGGACATTAATGATATATGAAGAAGAAATGTAAGATTAAGCTGAAGATCATAATATTATAGTAAAAAAGGAAAATATTTCTTTGAATGTGACATATTAGAATCCAAGTAGAAAAGAAAAATAGGAAGTCAAATAAGAGGAGAATTCAGATTTATCTGATTCTGAAATGGAACTGGCTTAGCTATCCAGGAATTTCAAAAAGTTCTACAAAAAGAAAAGAGGATTCAGAAAATCCTTTAGGAAGGATGATAAAGAACTAAGAGAAGTCATATTTTATGAATGTAATAAATTGGGTCATATCAGACCTGATTTTCCTCAACTGAAAGATGGAAGAAAAATAACGAAAAAGAGATATAAAAAAATACTGATTATGATCATAAGAGAAAAATAGAAATGAAATCTATATGGAGTGTATATGAAGAATCCAGCGGTCCTTTAAAGTCTGATTCGGAGAAGGAGAAATAAAATCCAAAGGCCAACATTTTCTTTATGAATAATGAAGAATAAGAAAACGTATAAACTTATTATTCTTCTGATTCTGATACTAGTATTTTCTAAAATAATAAACTATAGTTTCCTACTATTCAATGTTAGAATAAAAATATGATTCTTTGATAAAGAATAATAAGTATTTAAAAAATATTCATAATTCTATCTTAGTTGAAAGAGATAACTTTCTTAAACAACATAAAGAGTTGATGGAAAAATTTAATCCATCCATAACAAACTGTGTGGATCATAAAAAAAGGATCAAAACATTATAAGATGAAGTAGAAACTTATAAGGGTGTTTCAATTTTTTTACTTAAGGAGAAAATATCTTAAATGAAATTCTTGGAAAGAATATCATTAAAAGAGAAAGATATGCAATAGGAATCAAGGGTGAGAAATCAAAATTGTATAAAAACTATTTTACACCCAATTCTAAAAATATAACCTATTATCATTATGGAACAAAAGGTCATGTCACCAATAACTATTATTTGAAAAATTCTCAGATAAGTGTCATTAAAAGAGATTTTATTTCAAAGAGTTTATATTAATCTCATGATATAAGCTATATAAAAACAAATCAGGTCTGGATTCCCATATCTCTACTAGCTAACACTGTTGGACCCAAGAAAGTATGGGTACCAAAAAAATATTTTTTTTATTTCTTTTATAGGTAACAGGACATAGAAAAAAATGTTATATGGTATATGGGCAGTGGTTTTTCCAAGCATATGAGTGGATATCCATCAAATTTTCACACTGACACAAATGGATGGAGATTTTGTCACTTTTGGTGACAATTCTAAAGGAAAAATAATTGGAGTTGGAACTGTTGGAGACCCAAAGACCATATCAATCAACAAAGTATTGTATATTCAAGGGTTGAAGCACAATTTGATAATTATTTTTCAGCTTTGTGATGATGGTTTTTATGTTTATTTTTCTAAAATTTGATGTTCTGCATTTAGAGATAAGTTACTAACATTTAGAGAACCTAGAACTGATAATGTTTATACTCTAGATTTAAATTACTTGTGTAAAAATAAAGTGAATTTTTTAACTGCTAAGATGAATGAATCATAGATTTGGTATATAAGACTTTGAAATTGTAATATTTATGTTAGTATAAATTATCTAAGAAATATTTATTTTCTTATTTTCCTAGTCTTAAGTTTGACAGTGACAAATTCTATGATTCATGCCAAATTGGAAAACAGCACAAATCATCTTTCAAATCTATTAACAAAATTGCTACATTTAAACCTTTAGAACTTATCCATATGGATTTTATTTGGATCATCAAGGATATAAAGTTTGAATAGAAAATTATATTTTTATATTTTAGTAGATGTTTATACTAGATTTACTTGGGTTTATTTTCTAAAACTCAAAAGTGAGGTTTTCACTGTTTTTGAAAGTTTCTATAAAATTGTTCAAAATGAAAAACGTTTTAAAATAATTTCATTAAGAATTGATAATGGTGGATAATTTGAAAATCAAGAATTAAATTATTTTTTCTCAAATTTGGGTATTAAACACACCTTCTCTGCACCAAGAACACCTCAAAAAAATGGAATTGTTGAAAGGATAAATAGAACTATTAAAGAAACTACAAGGACTATACTGAATGAATATAGTCTCCCTACCTATTTTTGGGTAGAATTTGTAAGCACAGCCTGCTATATAATGGATAGAGTTTTTATAATGTCTATTTTCAAAAAGACACCTTATAAACTTTGGAATAGTAGTGTTGACGCTTCGTTCCCTCATAGAATCCAGAGATTGACTAAGGTAAGTACCTCAAGCAAAAAAGAGGGAAGAACATCAAGAATCTTGCAAAGGAATTAAGGCGCATAAGTATACCTATGCGCCAGCCTTGGGCACGCAAGTCACTTGTGCGCTAAACATGAGGCGCGCAAGTCACTTGCGTGCCCAAAGTGAAATTTCTCCCAAACCTCAGGTGGCCTATAAATACCCCATGTGGCCCCCCTCATTTTAGGGATGGAAAAATCTAAAACCCATATTCAAGATATGGTCGCCCAAGTCTCTGTCTGAAGTCTTCCGAACACTTCTAAGGTAATTCTTTACCTAGAATGGAAGCTCTCAAGAGGAAGAATAAGGCCTAAGTATTAGAACTCATCAATACTTGCGCGCCTAAGTGTCCATCCCTTAAGGGAAGTGAAGACACTTGCGCTCCACCATTACCTATTAAGGAAACTTGTGCGCCACCCATCTGAAAGCCTCTAGGAATGATACTAAGGGATCTAATTAAAAGTCGCCCAAGTATCACTTCAAAGGTTCTTCATCGCCCAGGTGAACTCATGTCACGCAAATATACTTGCATGACCAGGACTTGCGTGTGAGACCAATACTTGTGTGCCTCCTTCCAATTAACTTCTTTTCATCAAATTCCCCTCTCCTCTTCAAGATTTAGCCTTCAAAACCCTATTTAAAACCATTTATGGCATGGTTCATTTGTTGGATTCCATATCTGAAAGGAATTTTGTGGATCATCTCTCAAAACATCATGATTTACATAACTTTATGTCACTAAGGTTAGAGATTTCCTTCATTCAACATCATCCTTTAAGATGAGAAGATCTTTAATGTGGGAATCCTCCTTAGGATTAATCCCCAAGTTCCTTGTTCATGGGAATCCTCCTTAGGAGTAAGTCCCAAGTTCCTTGTTTATGGGCATCCTCCTTAGGAGTAAGCCCCAAATTCCCTGTTCATGGGCATCCTCCTTAGGAGTAAACCCCAAGTTCCTTGTTCATTGTCATCCTCCTTAGGAGTAAGCCCCAAGTTCCTTGTTCATGGGCATCCTCTTTAGGAGTAAGCCCCAAGTTCCTTGTTCATGGGAATCCTCCTTAGGAGTAAGCCACAAGTTCCTTGTTCATGGGAATCCTCCTTAGGAGTAAGCCCCAAGTTCCCTAATCTGGGCATCCTCCTTAGAAGTAAGCCCCAATCATAATTTCTCTTAACATGGGACTCCTTTTTCAGGAGTAAGCCCCAGTTATAAGTTCCTTAATCTGGGCCTCCTTCTCAGGAGTAAGCCCCAAATTACAAGTCCCCTTTATATGGGCCTCCTTCTCAGGAGTAATCCCCAGTCTTAATTTCTTTTGATTTGGGCTTCCTTTTCAGGAATAAAACCCAATCATAAGTCCCTCTTAAATTTTGGCTTCCTTTTCAGGAGTAAGTCCTGGGTTAAAATCCCAAATCTCCATAAAGTACAAACACCTTTATAGACCCTGCTCTTTGGATTATTTTCTAAAATTCTTTTTCTTCATTTACTTGGGAAGTCATACATATGTAAGCCCCACATTCTTTCTTATGATTTCATCTTTAATGGAACAATCGTCAGGTTTTACTGATAACTCTTGTTTCTCACATCGAGCATGACTCACATGAGCTTAGAGTGTAAAAGTAATTATGGCATCTCTCTTTGGGACATTAATCATGCATAAACCTCATACTTCTTCACTCGAAATATGTGGGTTCTGATTCCTTTTCTAATGAGAATGTGTAGGTAGCCCATATGCGGGTACGATCCCAACTCTGAAATAATCCATGTCTTTCTGAACGAAAATAAACTTCAAGTTCCCCCACTGAGTGGATTTAAAACAAGTATGGTCATAATAATGACCAAGAGAGTTCTATATAATGTATTGAAGGATACCATTGACTAAGAATCACTAATTCATATGGATGATTCTCTATTGATGAAGAACCTCAAATACATATAAATGATTCTCTAAATCCCCTACATATCAATCATTGATTGCAAGGTCTAAAGGAAAAATGCATTTTAATGCTTGGTAAATTAATAAGGATTCAAGAACATAAATCAAATCTATAAGAGAGTCCCAGAGTAGGAAATAATTCCCCCTAAAAAGGTGTGATGAGTCTGACCACCCATCCTCTCAAACAATGCAAATTCTTAAGCCTCATCATTCCACAACTAATGGGCACCTACCTTTGGAAATTAGGTCCAAATGGATATAGAATCATTGAATGTTTCTGGTTCTACGAATAAACCCGTTAGAAACCGATTTGAATGTTTGAACCTTAAACAAAAAAGGGCATCCCCATTTCTAGAATAAATAAAAATGGTGAACCCGATATGAATCATTAACCAAGTTAAATGATGTTTTACTTATTGTTTAGGCCCCTATTTGACTTAATGTGAGGGCCAACAAAGAAATCAATAACATATGTGCTCATCCAAAAGATGTAGTCTGGCCAAACATATCTTGATTATGTATGTTATATAAAATAGGCACTCTTTTCCAAGATCTCTCTACATTACAGAAATGGATTCTTTAAAGTTCACACATGTGAATGCCTCGGCCGCTACTCATGTTGGTTCCTCATCTGCTCTGAGGACGACATCACCTACTCAGCGTCTTCAATGCTGGGTCTCAAATGCATTGGTTAAGGAATACCATCAACACGGTACAATTCTGACTCTGGAGGCTGCTCGACAAGCCCTCCAAGTTAACAACTCGCCCTGGTTGTCCGGACAGCGACGACCAGTGGTCAAGAAGAAAATGGTTCCAACCACCATCTCCAACTATTTCTGGTCGTTATCCCTAGAACGCAATCACCAGTCCCTCCCATATTATGGGGAGGTGAATGAGAAGATCACTAAAGGCCTTAATTCAAGAAGACAGGAGTCCTTCCCGAGGGACCCCATCAATAATCGCCGCCAAACTCGTGCGGTAGTGCACCCTCAACATGATGAGGTTATCACCTTTAGGGGTTCGGCTCAGGTTCCTCAGACCCGAGCATGCAAGATGAACCGTCAGAGGCGAAATCCGGTCAACAGGGAGCAGGTTCTTATTTCTGCCCCCTCTAGAGAAGTCCATCAAGCCAACTTGATGGCAAACAACGAGAAAGCATATACACCTGTCCGTCTTGATGTTACTATCCAGTAGACTTATCTGGTAGTAACACGGCAATCCCACCGGGAAATTTCAACAGAGTATTATAGGCAGGCATATACACCTGTTTATAATTCATCAACTAGTCAGCAGGCTCATCTGACTGCAACCAAAGAAACTTTCCAATAAAATGTGGTGGGGAAAAATAAAAAGGCACATACACCTGCAATTCATCAGGATAACCAACAGTCTCATTTGGTAGCACCTAGAGATGTCAATTGGAAAGCTCCAATGACAAGCAGGAGGCGGACACAATTTTCTTCCCCCACACATGAGTACTGTCAGAATTCACTGACAAGAAAAGGAGGACAAGAGCAGGAATACACACCTAATCTAAGCACATAATGGACGTATATTCCCATTCTATCAGCTGAAGTCACCTAGCACATTCTGACAATGGTGAAAGAGCATAAGCAAATCCCTGCTCATGTTCTGAATGCCTGTCAGAATATTATAACAACTTCAGCAGCATCACAGGGGAGGAATCATAAATCTATCCCTATCAGTGGAGTGACTCATCAACATATCACTCTGGAACAGATACAGACCTGTGTCCCAGTCCAGGAGGGTTTGGGGGCATACTCCCCCATGTCATATGGACAATCAAGTCAGGCACATACACCCGATTTGAATGGAGATAATCAACCTAACCTGAACATTTCTCCTAAGCAGGCACATACACCTACCCATAATAACCACTTTCGTCAACAAGTGGTTTCCAAAGTGAGTAAGAAGGAATCTAAGAAAAAGACCCATCCAACACAGTCGAGAAATCAAGATCTAATCTGCAATGAGGCCTTGCTCGATGTTGGAGTTCTTGAATCCCTTAGACAATTATCTATTGCAACTCAAGATTTTACTCTTTCATTTTCAAATTCTGGAAGTAATAAAAACGATTCTGAAGGTCTTCATCAGACATTTCCTCATGAAGGCTTGCTTCATGACAGTTCGGTCGATCTCGAAGTATCATATTTAGATGAGAGCCACAATAACCCTCTGCATGGCCAGAAGATCAAGGAGAAAAAGGTTTTATCTTTTACTGTAACCCACAATGTTGGTCCTCCCCATGATGATGATGAATTTATATGAGAAAGTCCTCTCCGCAATAGTAATTCGCATTGCCTGGAAAATTATTCAAAGGACAATGCAGTAATGAGAAATCCCTCTTATCTTGAGGCACTTGAAAATGTTAAGCCAGTCATGTCTGATGCTTTACCGCTAGCAGGTGAAATACTTTCTCAATCAGAAGATATACCAGGGTGTAAGTCATTCTCCAAACCACCCTTGGGTCATTCATCTTCTAATTTGATAAATGAATTCTCTACCAATCTTATTGAATCTGATAAAGCAACAAATAAGCACAAGCTTTGGTCTAATCAGGTAGAAAAATCTTCATCGAATGATAAGGAGGAAGTGCTGAATATGAGAAAACAACTGTAAAAAGGTGAAGTACCAGTCATGTTTTGGCCTTTGGCTGACTCACAGTATGATATTCCAAAAAAATTGATGGAAGATTGTATTCACGATATTCGTCTCAACATGTGGAAAACTCTTTGTCACTTAAAATAGAAAATATTATCTTATGATGAATATGAAAATCATGTTAAGATAATAGAAGTGTTACCATGCCAAATTGATTTGGCATCTCTCTCATTTTCTCGATATCCAAAGGTTGAAAAGTAGCAGAGAGCCCTTCAGCGTGCATGCTTTGGCGCACTAAAAAGGTTGCGCTGGTTAATTACCAAATCCCCATCTGGTATTCATATCAAGTGATGGGGTGTTCATGTAGCACTGCATTTCACTATACTCTCCAGTCAACAAAGCCCTCCAAAAGTGGTCTCATGCAATGTTATTGCCCATGGCCGGCCACAACCAATTGGTTTTGTGTGTAATCAAAGGCTTGTTCAGTAACATGCCTCAACTAGTTCTTCCCAAATTCAGGCATACAAAGAACAATTTGTCAAATTACTCTTGCATCAAGAAAATGAGAATATTGAACAGGATTCTCATTTAGAGCATGCACATCATCAGGTTACAGAAGTGTCAGAAATCATCTAACGGTCATTTGATCCAGGTGATTTGAGTGGATGTAGGTTGATGCATCCGGCCAATTTCCAGACTAAAGTTCGCAAAATCAGGAGATCTTTTAAGAAAGTCTCAGATGTAGCAGATCAAGAACCACCTCATCTTGCCAGACTGGGGACTCTTTTAACTCAACCCTTGGGATCAACAGATGGGATTCAAGGAGTTGAGTAGGAAAAGCAGAAACATCCCCAATTCACCAGAATGGGGGCTTTTCCAAATCCTCAATCTCTTCCTCAGTGAAAGTCAGTTTTCTCTCAGTTAGGGAAGAAGCCACAAGAGGATTGCAGAGACGAATTATTAGGAGATTCCCTCCAATTTACGGTTCATCAAGAAGTTCCTGAGGGATCAACTCAACAAAAGGCAATGTCTCATAAAGGACATGGAAGAAGACAGTATCACAGAAATGCTGATATAATGGATGCAATGTGTTATTCATCGATAAATTTCATCAATTTCATTATTACTGATCCCCCAGAACATGAGGTTCACTCAGAGGGATCAGATGAAGAAGTTCATGTTCAACAGACTGTGCACACAGAAATAAATGAAGAAGGTGTGCCTACCAGAATCCAAAGGCCTGCCCAAAGGCAAGATATTATTTCAGGAAATACCCTTCCATACTCCAGAAATGCACATGCCAAGGAAAAGGGTAAAATTAAGGTTACATCCCACCCTACCTTTGGATAAGTCCAATCACTCTCATTAGAGGAAAGGTTCACACAACAAGAGGAAGAAATGAAGGAGTTAAGGAGATTGAATGCAGAACTACTTCAAGGCAGTCTTCATTATAAGCATGTTAGAGTCAGTCAGTCAAGGGAATTCATTGCAGTTACTAGGATGGATCAAGAATATCCTCCTTTACAAGTACACCCTCATAGGTCTAATCCTATGGGTCATCTGCAACAATAATTGGTAGTGCTACCATCAGTTGCAGTACCAATCACCACACCTATCCAAATTCCAGTTATTGCACCTGCTCAGGTCCAAGATCAAACAGATGTTTCTCAAAAGCTAATAACTACCATTGAGTCATTAACAGCTCAGTTGGAAGCTATGGAGGGAAAATGTGCACAAGTTCAACTGGAAAAGAAAGCTTACCCTGAATGGGTTGATGCAATTCCCCCCCCCCATAAAATTTTGTGAATACCACATTCCCAATTTTTAATGGTTCGGGAGACCCAGAAAAACACTTAACACATTTTGTTTCTCGTTGTGATCCTATGATGGGAACTCCTCAACAACAAGAAGCAGTTAAGCTCATATGTTTTGTGTAGTCATTACAAGGGATTTCTTTTGTCTGGTATACAAGCTTGCAATCCCAGTCAATTACCGGGTGGGAAGATCTCCATCAATGATTCCTTCTTCAATTTAGCTCAACATTACCAAAGACGACTTTTTTTGATCTTACAAACTGTAATAAAAGGGAAAATGAAAGAGTTTCGTATTTCATTGCTCACTGGAAGGGATTAACATATTCCTTAAGCTTAGCACTCCCTCAGGAAGAATTTTTGCCAATCTGTGTGGCAAATTTGCATGATGAATTACACACCCCATTGATCCCTGTGAAATACACAGGAGGGTTTCAATACCTTACTTAAATCACTCAACAGATCAAAGATTCTCTTATAGAGACTAAGGATAAAACTCGTGTAATTCCATCAGCTCTAGGAAGGAGAATGGGGGGAGCAGAGACTGCTATAGTTACACTTAAACAAGCACATGTACATGTTTCCACTTCAAAACCTTCATCTTATCGAAGGGCTCCACCTCTGAAGCATAAACAAAAGAGGTCATCTTTTCAAGATGATCAAAGAGATCAAATATGGAAACAATTTGAGGAGTTAAAGAACAAAGTTTATTCTTTTCAAAATGAACAAGTTCCTGGTTACTTCATTTCGGCTCTGGAAAATAATTTGGTTCAGTTGCTAAGGCCTAAAAGGCCGAACAAGGAAGGAGATGAAGACCTTCACAACTATTTCCCATTTCATCAGATGTTGGGGCATCCCATTCAGGAGTGTTTTGTCTTTAAAGACCTTCTACAAAAGATGGTGGACTCTGGACAGGTAAAACTAAAAGGTTCTTCAGCCCAGGTAGCATGTGTTACTGCTACAGATCCAGAGGAAGAAGGCGATTGGCACAAATTCAAAAGTAAAAATGTGCAGAAATATAATGATTGGATGGTCAGGAAAACAATCAACCAAACTCATGCCATTTTACGAATGCAATTGAAGAAACCAATGGTGCCTTTAGCTATTTCTGCCATAGCAAAACTCCCTTCGTCAGAAGGAAAATCCTCAAAGAGGCGGCATAATTCAAAGAAAGAAGAGAAGTCAGAAGAAGATGAGATCGTATCAAAGCCTAAGTTGTCTTTGACTCTAGTAGATTTTATGACATCTACTTCAAAAGCACGAGCACCACCCCACCAAATAGTACAGCCTGAAATGGTTCATCAGGTAGAGTCTTCATTAGACGAAGATTTGATCTTTGGTTTTGTTAACATGATTCACTTAATAGATCCTTATGCCAGTCACAATTTCGATCTTGATGGGCCTGAGTTCCCTGTATCAAATAGAGGAATTATAGGGAGTTCCAGAGGTCTAGGATACAGGGGAAGACGTGGATATTTTAGAAGCCACTATTCCAATCCTACACCTGCTAGAACTGTATATGTAGTAGAAACTCATGGCAAAGCCCTTCGTCGGGCTCAACAAGAACAAGAAAGTTCTTCTACACATGGCAGATTCAGTCCTGGCACAGTTATTTTGGAAGATTGGTTAGAGGTTACACCTTCTTCCTCTCAGCAAATAAATAGACCTAGTCAGTCTAATCTGCCAAATCCAGGAGTATTTCTAACTCCTACCCCGATACAAGATGCATCTACTTCCAAAGCATCAACTTCTAAGGCACCTGCGAAACCACATGTTCCTGTTGGGAAACGTAGACCTTTGGACCAAAAGTATGATGTCTTAAAACATTTGTCCCAAGTACTGAACAAGTTATCAATTCTGGATGCCTTGAATCTATCAAAGGATCTTCAAGAGGCACTCATAGAGGCTTTATCAAGTCCTCAGGAATTCAAAACTGAAATTGTTGTGGCTGAATTCTACCATATAGAGAATGATCCTGCATAATGTCATGTAGTGATATCTTTTACAGATGAAGATGAATATGATGTTGTGCATGGACATATTAGACCTTTGTATTTATCTAGAAAGGTCAATGATGTATACATCTAACGAGCTTTCATTGATAATGGTTCATGAGTCAACCTCATCACTATTCATACACTTCGTCGGTTGGGCATCACCGAATCTGATTTATCTCCTTATACTTTGATGTTGCAAGGATATGATAAAAATGAACAAGAACCTTTGGGCAAGATTACACTCAGAACTCAGTTTGGAGACCTTATATCCAATTCAGATTTCATGGTTGTTCGTCATGACATAGCCTTCAACATTTTGCTAGGAAGACCTTGGCTACATAAACATGTGGTTATACCTTCATCATACCATCAATGTCTCAAATATTGTTTCAATGGTCAAATTGGGACATTTTATGGTGATAAAGCCCCATTCAAAATATGTGAATCTCAATACATCGAGGCATAATTCTATCACATGGAGGAAAAGGAGATATCTACGACAAAGGAGGTTATCAAAATTAATGCTCCATATGGTTTGGAAAAGATTCTAGTAAACCCATTCATACATGTGAGTACAGATTATGTGTTACCTATCAGTCAAATTGATAGGATAGACCCAAATCCAAATACTCTTATGGAAACTTCCATAATGTCAATTACGGAAACCAAGACAGAAAGCATAGTAGAAATTGCTGATTCACCAGGAAATGATGAAATCTCAACTGGAGATGTCTTCATTTCATCCGCTGAAATCCAGAAATTCTATACTTCATCAACCAGGCCAGAAAAAGTTGTAGCAATTCTAGAGATGAATGATGATGTTGATTCTCAATCGATCATCTCCTCTTTATTACACAAGGAAGACCCTTCATCATTAATAGGGTCAGAAATGGTAGCCTCTTCTTCAAGATGTTCAAATTTTAACTTCTCTCCTGATAATGGAAATTCTGCTTCATCATCTACTATGCAAGTAGAAACAAAAGAAGTAACACATATTGAAGAAGAGGAGGAAGATCTCAGGGATTCTCCTCCAACATTTGAAGAAGGTATCTCTACCACTGTAGATGAACTCATAGAAATAAATCTGGGTACAGAACAAGATCCATGTCCCACTTTAATTAGTGTGGCCATGACTTTTGAAGAGAAAGAAATGTATATTTCATTTTTAAAGCAAAATCAAGATATATTTTCTTGTAATTATAAATAAATTCCAGGGCTTGATCCTAATGTTTCTACTCATCATTTGAGTTTTCCAGAAGAACATAGAGGATTCAAGAAAGCCGCAAGAAGAACACACCCAACTTATGCCTCCAAAATTGAAACTGAAGTGGATAAGATTATCAAGGATAACTTCGTCAGAGAAGTTCAATATCCCAAATGGCTAGCTAATATTGTCCCTATGAAAAAGAAGAATAGATAAATTATAGTTTTCATTGATTTTAGAGATCTTAATTGGCATTGTCCAAAGGATGATTTTCTAATTCCGATCATAGAACTCTTAATTGATGCAACAGCTGGCTTTGAAGCACTTTCCTTCATGGATGGATATTTTGGGTGTAATCAAATCTGAATGGCTCTAAAAGATGAAAAATCTACAGCCTTTAAATCCCCTCAAGGTGTGTTTTTCTATCAGGTAATGCCCTTTGGATTGAAGAATGGAGGTGAAACATATCAACGTGCCATGCACCGTATCTTCAAACCCTTTTTAGGGAAATTTGTTGAATGTTATGTGGACGATTTGGTGATTAAATCCAAACAACGTTCTAATCACTTTTCTGATTTGGAAATCATATTCCACAAACTTCAACAACCCAATTTGAATATGAACCCCTTGAAATGTGCTTTTGGGGTAACCTCAGGAAAATTTCTTGGCTTTGTTGTATGCCATCGTGGTATCAAAGTTGATATTGAGAAGACAAAATCAATCCTTGGTATGTCACCTCCTCGAAATTTGAAATAATTGAGAGGAATTCAAGGAAACTTGGCCTATATTTGGAATTTCATCACCAATTTGGCAGGAAAATGTTTACCCTTCACCAAATTAATGAAGAAGAGAGTCACTTACCAGTAGACTGAATAATGTCAAGAATCATTCAATATTCTCAAGAAATATCTCTTGAGTCCACTAGTATTAATGCCACCTGTTGAAGGAATACTACTTATCCTCTATGTGACAACTTTAGATCGAGAATTGGGTGTCTTCCTTGCCCAAAAGAATAATAATGGGAATGAAAACAGCCTTTATTATCTCAGTCAGACTTTTCTTGAGGCAGAAACTCGATATTCAAGTATTGAAAAGTGCTTCCTAGTGTTAATATTTGTAGTTCAAAAATTGAGACACTACTTGCAACATCATGAGGTCCAATTGGTATCTTGAAATAACCCGCTCAAATTTATCCTTAGTCGTCCAATGCTTACAGGACATCTGGCAAGGTGGGCAGTTATTTTGCAGCAGTTTGATATCCAGTATGTGTCTCAAAAGGCAATAAAGGGCCAATCTCTGGCTGATTTCCTTGCTGAAAACCCTTCAGTAGAAGATACATCTTTAGATATGGAACTTTCTGATGAGGAAGTCTTCTCAATTCAAGATAATCTTCAAACATGGGAAATGTACTTTGATGGTGCTTCCAGAAGTCCAACAGGAAATAAAATGAAAGATCCTAAATTAAACAAAGTTGGGTTAGGAATTGTACTTATTTCCCCAGAAAAGGCAGTGCTACCCTATTCTTTCTTATTGTTGGAAGGCGGTATAAGCAATGAAGAAGAATATCAAGCTCTCATCGTAGGATTGGAGTTGGCGCTTCAGGCACAGGTGAATCACTTAAAGGTTAAAGGTGATTCAGACCTGGTAATCAAACAAGTCAATGGGGACTATGCCATCAGAAAATAAGAGTTAATCCTTTTTTATGATTACGTTAGAGAGTTAATGACAAAATTTCCTTCTGAATCGACATTTTCTTATGTCCCGCGATCACAAAATTCTCAAGCTGATGCACTGGCTAATCTAGCCACAGCTCTGGAAGATCCAAATCGGGATGAAACAATCATCATTATTGCCCACCGTCATATATTTTCACCTTATGTTAAAATCAGAACAGAGGAAATCAATGAAATTAGTCCCATTTTTGAACCATATGGTAATACTATAGGATGGATGACAGCTATCAGGGAATACCTTCAAAATGGAACACTGCCACCTGATAGAGCTGGGAAAGAACAATTCTGACGATGTGTGGTCAATTTTACTCTTTATGATAACCCATATCACCTAGAAAAAATTATCTACAAGTGATGTTTTGATGGAATTCTCTTCGGATGTATTTATGGTGAAGAGACCATGGTTGTCATGAAAGAAGTACATGCAAGAGTCTGTGGTGCCCACCAGTCTGGACATAGACTGTCTGATCAAATTAAAATACTTGGATAATTTTGGCCTTCAATGATACAAGATTGTGTTGATTTCACTAAGAATCATCATTCTTTCCAAATATGTGCCAACTTCATTCATTAACCCCCAAAGTTGCTTCATACAGCTAAATAATCATGGCCATTTGCCACATGGGGAATGGATGTAGTAGGACCTTACCCTTCGGCTACATCCAAGCAGTTTAAGTATATTCTTACTACTACTAACTTCTTTTATAAATGGGAAAAGGAAATAACTCTCAAAGAAGTTATTTCTAAAAGAATTTTTAGCTTCATCAAGTCTAACATCATTACCAGATTTGGTGTCCCTAATACCATATTTACATACAATGGCACCAACTTCTGTTCATCCGAGGTAAGGAAGTTGTATCAATAATACAAAATCAAATCCAACCATTCATCTTGGTATAATACAGCAGCCAATGTCCAAATAGAAGCCTTCAATAAGACTCTTTCAAACATACTGCAAAAGATGGTGTATAAAGATAAGAAATCATGGCCTGATAAACTTTTTCATGCTTTATGGGCTTATCAGACCACCACACACACTGCTACGTGGTCAACTCCATATTCATTGGTATATGGAACAGAAGCAGTCTTGCCTATTGAGGTTCAATTACCTTCACTCAGAGTATCCATTTGTGATCAGTCATCTACAGATGAACAATCTAAAAAGCGATTGGATGAATTGGAATGATTAGATGAAAAAATATTGTGCACCCTGCACCACTTGGAAGTCTATCAGAATTGAATAGCAGGGGATTTCAATAAAAAAGTTCATCTTCGTTCATTCATTCAAGGAGAATTGTTATTGATCCTCAGAACTCCAATGATACCAGGAAAGAAACCTCCCAAGCTTGATCCAAAGTGGGAAGGACCTTATTCAATACATAAGGTCTACTCCAATAGAGATTATTCTTTAATCTCAATGGATGGAGAACTCATCACGACTCCAACCAATGCCAGATTTCTGAAGAAGTATTTTGTGTAACACAAATACATATTTAGTCCTTACTGCAAGAATTTAAACTGCACGGTCCCTCTATCATCCAACATGACGTTAAACTATGTCCCTTTTTTCCTACATGACGTTAAACTGTGCACATGTCCTACAAGACATTAAACTACAATACGTCCTAGCTACATGATGTTAAACTGTACAGCACTCCATTTTCCAACATGATGTTAAACTATGTCCAGTCCCTTATATGTCCTACATGATGTTAAACTGTTCATCGTTAGGGTTGTTTCCACCTCTTGTTTCTCACACCGAGCATGACTCACGTGAGCTTAGAGTAAGATTCAACCATAACACCCTCTCTGGGCCGCTAACCATGCGTAAGTACCAACATCATCTTTGGGTTTTCCTCAAGTACAACTTGATCACCAATTCATTTTCAATTGAACTATGTAGACTGTGATCCTTATCTTCTACGCTAGGTATGTAGGAAACCTCCTGAGGTTCAAGACCAAAACCAACATCTTCACATCGGTTCACCTCTATCTCATATGATGTTGATCTGTGAAGCCCCCTCCCCCCAAAACCAATATCTTCACATTGGTTCACTATCGTCCTTGCTATATGACGTTAAACTATATAGTCCCCCATTGTCCTCACTGCAATACATTAAACTACATATCAATATGTCTTAGCTACATGACGCTAAACTATGCAGCACCGGTCCATGCATATGACCCAAAACTATTCTTACTTTTTTCCTATATAACAATAAACTACCACAGTCTTTGACACCCTCACCTGAGAGGGAATCATTATTGACATTGATCTCCAACCATGCCATATTTCAAGGACTACATGCATACATGGAAATGCCCGAACCTTTAATCTTGGGTCCAACCATCATTGCACTAAAGTCCCTATTGATGATCCTTTCATCACAAATTCTAAAGATTGGAAAAGGGGAATATCTTAGCTCAAATTGATTCAAACTTTGGACAAATATCAAAAATTGATAAAGGAAGGAATAAGAAGAACATTGCGCAGGGGTCGCGCAAGTTCTAACATGGTCGCGTAAGTACACTTGCGTGCCGAAGTTGGTCGCACAATTCACTTGTGAACCCTCTTTGAAAACCGCTCAGGGTCTTCTCCAGCCTATAAATATCCCCGGTGGGCCCCACATTGGGGAGGAATTTTTCCAGAATTCAGATATAGAGCTCTGAACGCTCAAGTATCTTCTTCAAGTCTTCCGAACACTTCTAAGGTAATTCTTTACCTAGAATAGAAGGTCTAAACAAGAGGAATAAGGTCTAAGTGTTAGAAATCACTAACACTTGCGTGCCTAAATGTTTTTCCCTTAAGGGAAATGAAAACACTTGTGCGCCTCCTTACCTATTCATTAAAACTTGCACGCCACTCTTCTGGAAGTACCTCAGGATGATTCTAAAGGATTTGGTCAAGAATCACCCAAGTATTACTCTACAGGTAAAGGATCATGAAAGTAACCATGTGTCGTGCAGGTATACCTGCACGACCAATACTTGCGTGCCCATGAAGTACCTGCGCGCCTGCCAAGACTTGCGTGCCCTTATATTTTTTGGCTACCCTTTCTGTCCATTTAACCCCTCTTATGCCATTCCACCTCTCCTATTCAAGATTCAGTCTTCAGGACACTCTTCAAAGCCATTTATGACATGTTTTCTTGATTGACATCCTTATTTTAAAGGAATTCCGTAGAACATCTCTCAAAACCTAGTGATTTATACATATTTATGTCACTAAAGTTAGAGAGTTCATTCATTCAACCGCATCCTTTAATATGAGAGAATCCCTTTAACCTAGGCATCCTTTTCAGGAGTAAGCCCCAAGTCCTCATTAATTTGGGCATCCTTCTCAGGAGTAAGCCCTAATTCCTCATTGATTTGGGCCTCCTTCTTAGGAGTAAGCCCCAATCATAATTTCCCTTAACCTGGGCCTCCTTTTTAGGAGTAAGCCCCAATAGAAGTTTTCTTAAATGGGAATCCTCCTCAAGATTAAGCCTCATGTACCCTAATTTGGGCATCCTCCTCGAGAGTAAGCCCCAACCATAATTCTCTTAACCTGGTCCTCCTTTTCAGGAGTAATCCCCAGTCTCAAATATGGGCATCCTCCTTAGGATTAAGCCCCAAGTCCCTTAATTTTCAAATCCCTTTAACCTGGGCCTCCTTTTCAGGAGTAAGTCCCAGTCTTAATTTCTCTTGACTAGTCATAATTCCTTTTGATCTGGGATTCCTTCTTAGGAGTAAAACCCAATCATAAGTCCTATTCTAACTTAGTAATCTTTCTTAGGAGTAAGACCCAAGATTAGAGTATCAAAATCTCCATGAAGCACATATACCTTTATGGACCCTGTTCATGGATTTCTTCCCTGAAGTAAACCTTAATCCTCATATATTTGGGTATTTATACATACATAATCCCCACATCATTGCATGGCACAATTGTCTGGTTTCACCAATACCTCTTGTTTCTCACACCGAGCATGACTCACGTGAGCTTAGAGTGTAAAATTAATCATGACATATTTCTTTGAGCCATAAATCATGCATAAACATTATACTCCCTTACTCGAACTACGTGGGTTCTGATTCCTTTTCCAAAACAAAGGATATGTAGGTAGACCATCAGTGGGTATGATCCCAACTCTGAAATAATCCATGTACTCCTGAATGAAAATAAACTTCAAGTGCCCCACTGAGTGGATTTAAAACCAGTATGGTCATCAGAATGACCAAGAGAATTTTTTGTATTTAAGGATACCATCAACTAAGAATCTCTAACAAATACAGATGATTCTCTATCGATGAAGAACCTCGAATACATATAAAATATTCTCTAAATTTCCTTCATATCAATCATTGATTGTCATATTTAAAGTAAAGCACATTTTATACCTAGTAATGTAATAAGGATTCACGAACATAACTTAAATCTATAAAGAGAGTCCCGGAGTAGACAATAATTCCCCTCAAAAAGGTGTGATGAGTCTAACCTCTCATCCTTTTGACCAATGCAAATTCCTAAGCCTCATCAGTCCACAACTAATGAGTACCCACCTTTGTAAAGTAGGTCCAAATGGATATGGAATCATTGGATGTTTCCGATTCTACGAACAAACCCGTTAGAAAACGATTGAAATGTTTGAACCTTCAATCAATGAGGTAATCCCCAATTCCAGAGGGAAACAAAAATATGGTGAACCTGACGTGAATCCTTAACCAAGTTAAAATGATTCTTTGCTTATTTGTTAGGCCCCTATTTAAACTCAATGAGAGGGCCAACAAAGCAATCAATGACATATTTTATCATCCAAAAGATGTAGTGTCCGGACTTATCTTTATTATGTCTGTTATATCAAATAGGAACTTTTTTCCAAGATCTTATGAATTTCCAGAATGTCTTCTCTTAAGTTCACATTTGTGAATAAGTCTACCGTGAAAACCTCTGCTGTGAATGCCACTCCTGCTACTCCTGCTGGATCATCGTCCGCTCTGAGGATGATATCACCTACTCAGCATCTTCAACGCTGGGTATCAAATGTGATGGTTAAGGAGTAACGTCAAAACGGTACTATTCTAACTCTGGAGGCCACTTGAAAAGCCCTCCAAGTCAATAATTAAACCCGGTCGTCCGGACAGCGACAACCAATGATCAAGAAGTAGGTGGTGCTAACCACCGTCTCCAACCGTTTTGGGTCGTTATCCCCGGAACACAATCACCTTTCACTCCCATATTCTAAGGAGGTGAATGATCAGTTCCATCAGGGCCTTAATTCAAGGAAGCAGAAGTCCTTCCCGAGGGCTCCCATCAACAATCGTCGTCAGACTCGTGTGGCAGTGCACCCTCAACATGATGAGGGTATCGACTCCAAGCGTTTGGATCAGGTTCCTGGAACCCAAGCAGGCAAGAGGAATCGCCAGAGGTAAAATTCGTTCAAAAGTGAGCAGGTTCTCATCTCTGCTATATCTGGAGAAGTCCACCAACCTAACTAGGTGGCAAAAAACGAGCGGGCACATACACCCGTCCGTTTTAATTCCGCTGTCCAGTAGACTTGTCTGGCAGCATCATACCAATCCCTCCAGGCAATTCTGGCGCAGTACTATAGGTAAGAATATACACCTGTTTATACGTCATCAGCTAGTCAGTAAGCTCGTCTAACTACATATGATGGATCTTTTCAACCACGTTCGATGAAGTACAATCAGCAGACACATACACATGCTAGTATTGATCAAGCCTACCAACAGTCTCGCTTGGTAGAACTCGGAGAAGTCAGTCGGAAAGTTCCGATGACAAATAAGAGGCAGACTCAACTCTCTGCTCCCACACTTGAGTACTTTCAGGATTCACTGACAGGAAAAGGAGGACAAGAGCAGGCACACACACCTACTCAAAGTACAGAATGGACATATATCCCTGTTCCGGCAGCTGAAGTCACCAACCATATTCTATCAATGGTGAAAGAGAAGAAGCAAATCTCTTATCATATTCTGGATGCATGCCAGGATATTATAATAGCTTCAGTAGCATCTCAGGGAAAGACACATAAATCTATCCCTACCAGTGGAGTGAAAAATCAACAGTTCACTCCGAAACAGACACACACATCTGTTCCAGTCCAAGAGGGTTGTGGGGGTGTATTCCCCCATATCATACGGACAACCAAGTCAGGCACATACACTTGATTTGAGTGGAGATCGTCAGCCTAACCTGGCCATCTCTCCTGATCAGGCACATACACCTGCTCAGAGTAGCCACTTTCGTCAATAAGTGGTTTCCAAGGTGAGTAAGAAGGCGTCTAAGAAGAAGACCCACCCAGCACAGTTAAGAGATCAAGAGCTAATCTGTAACAAGGCCTTGCTTGATGTTGGAGTTCTTGAATCCCTCAGACAGTTATCTGTTGGAATCCAAGATTCTACTCCCTCATTCCCCAATAGTGGGAACATTAATTCTGAAGGTCTTCAACAGAAACTTCCTCATGAAGGCTTGATTCATGACAGTTCGGTCGATCTAAAAGTTTCATCTTCAGATGAGAGCCACAAGAACCCTCTGTGTGGTCAGAAGACCAAGGATCAAGAGATCTCATCTTTTGTTGTAACCCACCATGGTGGTCCTCCCCATGATGATGAATTTCTCTGCGAAATTCCTCTCCACAGTAGTGATGCACATTTCCCGGGAAATGCTTCAGTGGACAATGTAGTGCCGAGAAATACCTATTATCTTGAGGCACTTGCAAATGCGAAACTAGTCATGTATGATGCTTCATCGCTAGCAGGTGAAATACTTTCTCAACAAGAAGATAGCCTAGGGTGTAGGTCATTCTCTGAACCACCCTTAAGTCATGCATCTTCTAGTTTGATCAGTGATTTCTCTACCAATCTTGTTGAATCTGATGAAGCAACAAGGAAACACCAACTCTGGTCAAATCAGGTAGAAGAATATTCATTGAATGATAAAGAGGAAATGCTGAGCATGAGAAAACAGCTGGAAAAAGGTGAAGTGCGAGTCATGTTTTGGCCTCTGGATGACTCTCAATATGACATTCCAGAGATGTTGACGGAAGATGAAATTCATGACATTCATCTCAACATATGGAAAACTCTTTGTCAGTTGAAAAAGAAAGTATTATCTTATGATGAATATGAAAATCATCTTAAGATAATAGAAGGGTTACAACGTCAGATTGATTTGGCATCTCTATTAGTCTCTCGATATCTAAAGGCTGAAAAGTAGAAGAGAGCCCTTCAATGTTCTTGCCCTGGCACACTAAGAATATTGCGCCAATTAATTTTCAATGCCCCGTCTAGTATTCATGTCAGAGGATGGGGTGTTCATGGAGCACTACATTTACCTATGCCCTCAAGTCAGTAAAGCCCGCTAAAAATGGTCTCATGCAATGTTATTGCCCGTAGTCGGCCACATTCAATGGGTTTTGTTTGTAATCAAAAGCTTTCCCAAGAACAGGCCTCAACTAGTTCTTCTCAAAATCAAGAATACAGAGAAAAATTTGTTGAATTACTCCTACATCAAGCAAACTAGAATATTTAACATGCCTCTCGTATAGAGTAAGCACATCATCAAGTGATATAAGTGTTAGAAATCATCCAACGATCATTTGAACTGGGTGATAAAAGTGGATGTCGATTGATGCATCCAGCTAATTTTCGGGCTAAGGTCCGCAAGATTAGGAGAGGTTTTAAGAAAGTATTAGACATAGCATGTCAAGAGCCACCCCATCTTGCCAGACTGGGGACTCTTTTAAAACAACCCTCAGAATCAACAAATAGGATTCGAGGAGTTTAGCAGGAACAGCAGGAACAGTCCCAGTCTACAGGACTAGGTACTTTTTCAAATCCTCAATCCCTCCCTAAAAGAAAGTCGGTCTTCTCTCGATTAGGGAAGAATCCCCAAGAGGAACGAAGAGCCAAATTATCAGGAGACTCTCTCCAAATTACGGTTCGCCAAGAAGTTCCTGAGGGATCGAATCAACGAAAGGAAACATCTCATCAAGGGCATGGTAGAAGTCAATATCACAGAAATGCTGATAGAAGGGATGCAATGCATTTTGTATCAATTAATGTCATCAATGTCGTTGTTGCTGATCCACCAGATGAAGCTCACTCTGAGGGATCAGATAAAGAGGTTCCTACTCAAGAATTTGTACGCACAGACATAAATTAAGAAGGTGTGCGTACACAAAATCAAAGGATTACTCAGAACCTAGGTAATCCTTTAGGTAATCCACTTCCCCCTCTCCAAAAGGGAGCCAACAAGGGGAAAGGAAAGAATCAGGTAACATACCCTTCCTTTGGAGAAGGCCAATCGCTCTCACTAGATCAAATATTTGCACAACAAGAGGAATAAATGAAGGAATTGAGGAGGATGAATACAGAATTACTTCAAGGTAGTCTTCTTCCTAAGCGTGATGGAGTCATTCAGTCAAAGGAATTTTTTGTGGCTACTGAAATGGATCAATAATATCCTCCTTTATTAGTACACCCTCATAGGTCTAATCCTACGGGTCAAGTGCAACAACAATTGGCGGTGCTACCATCAGTTACAACAGCAGCTACCACATCTGTACCATCTCCAGTCATTGCACCTGCCCAAGTATATGTTCAATCAGATGTTTCTCAAAAGTTAATAACTACCATTGAGTCATTAACAGCTCAGTTAGAGACTATGGAAGGTAAGCGTACGTAGTTTCAACCAGAAAAGAGAGCTTACCCTAAATGGGTAGATTCAATCTCTCCCCAATAAAGTTTTGGAAACCCTGTATTCCCTATTTTCAATGGATCAGGCGATCCTGAACAGCATTTGACGCATTATGTGTCTTGTTGCCATCCTATGATGGTAACTCCAGAAAAGAAAGAAGCAGTGAAACTCAGATGCTTCGTGCGAACCTTGAAAGGACCAGCTTTTTTATGGTACACAAGCTTGCAATCTCGGTCAATTACCGGATGGGAAGATCTCCGTTAAAAATTCCTTCTCTAATTCAGCTCAACATTGCCAAAGACAAAAGTTTTTAACCTTACAAACTATAAGAAAAGGGAGAATGAAAGGGTCTCATATTTCATTACTCGTTGGAAGGGATTAACATATTCCCTAAGCTTAGCACTTCCTCAAGAGGAATTGTTTCCAATTTGTGTAGAAAATTTTCATGATGAGTTGCGCACACCGTTGATACCTGTGAAATACACAGGAGGGTTTCGAGACCTTACTTCAATCGCTCAATAGATTGAAGATTCTCTTATACAGACTAAGGCTAAATCTGGTGTAATCCCATCAGCTCTAGGAAGGAGAATGGGTAAAGCAGAAACTATTACAATTATGCTTAAACAAGCACCTATACCTACTTCTACTTCAAAACCTTCATCTTCTCGAAGGACTCCACCTCCTGAGCGCCAACAACATAGGCTATTTTGTCAAGATAATCAAAGATATCAAATAAGAAAACAAATTGAGGATTTGAAAAGAAAATTTTACTCTTTCTGAAATGAACAAGTTCCTAGTTATTTCATTTCGGTTCTGGAAAATAATTTGGTTCAATTGTCAATGCCCAAGAGGCTAAACAAGGAAGGAGATGAAGACCGTCCCAACTATTTACCGTTTCATCAAATGTTGGGGCATCCCATCCAGGAGTGTTTTGTCTTCAAAGATCTCCTGAAAAAGATGGTTGGCTTGGGACAAGTCAAACTAAAAGGTTCTTCAGCTCAGGTAGCATGTGTTACTGCTACATTTCCAGAGGAATAAGGTGAAAGGCAAGAAGTCAAAAAAAAATGCACAGAAATATGATGATTGGATGGTTAGAAAAATGATCAACCGAACTCATGCCATTTTGCGAACTCAATTGAAGAAACCAATTGTTCCTTCTTCCATGAATGTCGCAGCAAAACCCTCTTCATCAGAGGAAAAATCCTCAAAGAAACAGAATGATTCAAATAAAGAAAAATAATTAGAAGAAGATGAGTGTGTGTCAAATCCTAGGTTGTCTCTGACTCTGGCAGACTTCATGCCATCTACTTCAAATTCACGGGCACCGCCCCACCAAACGGCATAGCCTAAACAGGATAATCAGGTAGAGTCTTCATCGAATGAAGAGTTGATTTTCGGTTCTGTTAATATGATTCAATTAACAGATCCATATGTCAGTTACAATTTCAATTTTGATGAGCCTGAATTCCCTATATCTAATAGAGGAATCAGAGGAAGTTTTAGAGGATCAGGATACAGAGGAAGACGTGGATCTTTCAGAGGCCACTATTCCAATTCTACCCCTACTAGAACTGTGTATGTGGCAGAAACTCGTGGTAGAGCCCTTCAACGAGCTCAAAAAGAACAAGAAAGTTCTTCCACCAGTAGCAAATTCAATCCTAGAACAGTTATTCTGGAGGATCGGTTGGGGGTTCCACCTTAATCCTCTCAAAAAGTAAATGGATCTAATTAGTCTAATCTTCCAAAACTAAGAATATTGTCAACTCTTATCTCGATACAAGATTCATCAAATTCAAAGGCATCAACTTCCAAGGCACCTACTAAACCACATGTTCCTATTGGGAAACGCAGACCTCTGGACCAAAAGTATGATGTATTGAAACACCTGGCCCAAGTACCAGCCAAGTTATCAATTTTGGATGCTTTGAATCTATCAAAGGATCTTCAAGAGGCACTCATCAAGGCTTTTTCTAGTCCTCAGGAGTTTGAAACTGAAATTGTTACATCTGAAGTCTACCATATAGAGAATAATCCTGCAGAATGCCATGAAGTAATATCTTTTAATGATGAAGATGAAGATGATGTCGTGCATGGACATATTAGACCTTTGTACTTATCTGGTAAGGTCAATGGCATAGACATCCTAAGAGCTTTCATTGATAATGGTTCAGGAGTCAACCTCATGCTCATTCGTACACTTCGTCGATTGGGCCTCACGGAATCTGATTTATCTCCTTCTACCATGATGTTACAAGGATATGATAAAAATGAACAAGAACCACTAGGAGAGATTACACTCAAAACTCAGTTTGGAGATCTTGTGTCCAATTCAGATTTCATGGTTATTGATCAAGACTCAGCCTTCAACATCTTACTTGGAAGACCCTGGCTATATCAGCATGTGGTTATCCCTTCATCATACCATCAATGTCTCAAGTTTTATTTATATGGTCAAGTTGGGACATTTTATGGTGATAAGGTCCCATTCAAGACATGTGAATCTCAATACATTGAGGCGGAATTATATCACATGAAGGGAAGGGAGAAATCCATAGCAAAGGAGATTACCAAAGTTAATGCTCTGTATGGTTTGGAAAAGATTCTAGTAAATCCATTTGCACATGTGAGTACAGATTATGTGTTGCCTATCAGTCAAATTGACAGGATAGACCCAAATCAAAATACTCTTATGGAAATATCCATAATTTCAATTACGGAAATCGAGCCAGACAACATGGGAGAAAGTGGTGATTCACCAAGCAATGATGAAAGCTCAAATGGAGATTTCTTCATTTCATCTACTGAAATCCAACAAGTCTATAATTCACCAACCAGGTTAGAAGAAGTTATAGCAATGTCAGAGGTAAACGATTATGTCGATTCTCAATCCATCATCTCCTCTTTATTACTCAAAGAAGACCCTTCATCATCAATCGGGTTGGAAATGGAAGCTTCTTCTTCAAGATGTGCAAATTTTGACATCTCTTCTGATCATGAAAATTCTGCTTCATCATCTACTATGCAAGTGGAAACAGAGAAAATAAAACATGTTGAAGAAGAAGAGGAAGATCTCAGGGATGCTCCTCCAGCATTTAAATAGGGTATCTCTACCACTGTGGATGAACTCAGAGAAATCAATATAGGTACAAAAGAATATCCATGCCCCACTTTAATCAGTGCGGCCATGACTCTTGAAGAGCAAGAGATGTATATTTCCTTTTTAAAGCAAAATCTAGATATATTTTCTTGGAACTATATAGAGATGCCAGCACTTGATCCTGATGTTGCCACTCATTATTTGGGTTTTCTAGAAGAACATTAAGGATTCAAACAAGCTGCTAGAAGAACACACCCAACCTATTCTTCCAAAATTGAGGCTGAAGTGGATAAGATCATCAAAGCTAACTTCATCAGAGAATTTCAATATCCCAAGTGGTTGGATAATATTGTCCCAGTGAAAAAGAAGAATGGGAAAATTAGAGTTTGCATTGATTTCAGAGATCTTAATCGACATTGTCCTAAGGATTATTTTCCAATTCTGATTACAGAACTCTTGATTGATGCGACAGCTGGCTATGAAGTGCTTTCCTTCATAGATGGATATTCTAGATATAATCAAATCCATATGGCTCTATAAGATGAAGAATCTACAGCCTTCAGAGCCCCTCAGGGTGTGTTTTGCTATCGGGTAATTTCCTTCGGCTTAAAGAATGCAGGCTCAACATATCAGCGTGCCATGAATCGTATCTTCAAACCCTTTTTAGGGAAGTTTGTTTAATGCTATGTGGATGATTTTGTGGTCAAATACAAACAATGTTCTAATCACTTGGCTGATTTGGAAGTCATATTCCGCAATCTTCGACAACATAATTTGAAGATGAACCCCTTAAAATGTGCTTTTGGGGTAACCTCAAGAAAATTTCTTGGCTTTGTTGTACACCATCGTGGTATTGAAGTCAATCCTGAGAAGACCAAGTCAATCATTGGTATGTAACCACCTAAAAATTTGAAAGAATTAAGAGGACTTCAAGGACACTTATCCTATATTCGGGGTTTCATCTCCAAATTTGGCAGGCAAAAGTTTACCCTTCACCAAATTGATGAAGAAGGGAGTCACTTACCAGTGGACTGAAGAATGTCAAGAAGCATTCAATATTCTCAAGAAATACCTCTTGAGTCCACCGGTACTTATGCCACCTGTTGAAGGAAGACCACTTATCCTCTATGGACAGCTCTCGAGTGATCATTGGGTGTCTTTCTTGCTCATAAGAATGATGCAGGGAATGAAAACAACCTCTACTATCTTAGTCGGACTATGCTCGAAGCAAAAACCTGGTATTCAAATATTGAGAAGTGATGCCTAGCATTAATATTTGCAGTTCAGAAGTTGAGACACTAC
Source organism: Viscum album (assembly GCA_963277665.1). Classification (NCBI taxonomy): domain Eukaryota; kingdom Viridiplantae; phylum Streptophyta; class Magnoliopsida; order Santalales; family Viscaceae; genus Viscum; species Viscum album. The sequence goes on along the minus strand of OY728139.1, from coordinate 661,608,140 downwards.
CTGCAACATCATGAGGTCCAATTGGTATCTTGTAATAACCCACTCAAATTCATCCTTAGTCGTCCAATGCTTACAGGACGTCTGGCAAGATGGGCAGTTATTTTGCAGCAATTCGACATTCAGTATGTGTCCCAAAAGGCAATAAAGGGCCAAGCTCTGGATGATTTCCTTTCTGAACACCCTTCAGTGGAAGACACATCTTCATATATTGAACTTCCCGATGAAGAAGTATTCTCTGTTCAAGAAATTCCTCAGGCATGGGAAATGTATTTTGATGGTGCTTCCAAAAGTCCAACAGGGAGGAAAATGGAAAATCCTAAATTCAACAAAGTTGGCTTAGGAATTGTGCTCATTTCTCCAGAAAAGGTAGTTTTAACTTATTCCTTCTTATTTTGGGAAGGTGGTACCAATAAAGAAGTAGAATACCAAGCTCTCATCGCAGGCTTGGAATTGGTGCTTCAAGCACAAGTGAATCATTTAAGGGTGAAAGGTGATTCACACCTAGTAATCAAACAAGTCAATGGGTATTATTCCATCAGAAAAGAAGAATTAATCCCTTTGTATGATTACATCAGAGAGTTAATGGTTGAATTCCCTTTGGAACCAACATTTTATTATATCCCAAGATCACAAAATACCCAAGCTGATGCATTGGATAATATAGACACAGCTCTGGCAGATCCAGATCGGGACGAGACAACCATCAGTATTGCCCACCGTCATGCGATTTCACCTTATGTTCGAACCAAAACAGAGGAGATTAATGAAATTAGTCCCATTTCTGAACCGTATGGTCATACTACAGGATGAATGAAACCTATTAGGGAATACCTTCAAAATGGAACACTTCCACCTAATAGAGCCGGTAAAGAACAAATCTGGCGACGTGTGGTCAACTTTACTATTTATGATGGCCCAGATCACCTAGAGAAAATTCTCTACAAGCATGGTTTTGATGGAGTTCTCTTCAGATGCATTGATGGTGAAGAGACAATGGTTGTCATGAAAGAAGTGCATGCAGGAGTCTGTGGTGCCCAATAGTCTGGACATAGACTGTCTGATCAGATTCGAAGGCATGGATACTTTTGGCCTTCAATGATACAAGATTGTGTTGATTTCACAAAGAAGTTTCATTCATGCCAAGTACATGCCAACTTCATTCATCAACCTCCATAGTTGCTTCATATAGCTAAATACTCGTGGCCATTTGCCACATGAGGAATGGATGTGGTGGGACCTTACCCTTCAGCTACGGCCAAGCAGTTTAAGTATATTCTTACTACTACTGATTTCTTTTCCAAATGGGTAGAGGCAGTACCTCACAAGGAAGTCAGTTCTAAATGCATTGTTAGCTTCATCAAGTTTAACATTATTACCAGATTTGGTGTCCCTCATACCATATTGATGGACAATGGCACCAACTTCTATTCATCCGAGGTGAAGAAGTTGTATCAAGAATACAACATCAAATCCAATCATTCATCTCGGTATCATGCAGCGGCCAATGGCTAGATAGAAGCCTTCAATAAGACTATTTCAAATATACTGTAAAATATGGTGGATAAAGATAAGAAATCATGGCCTGATAAACTCTTTCATGCTTTATGGGCTTATCGGACCACCACCCGCACTGCAACGCGGTCAACTCCATATTCATTGGTATATGGAACGGAATCAGTATTGACAATTGAATTTAAACTACCCTCACTCAGAGTAGCCATTTGTGATCAGTCATCTATAGATGAGAAATCTCAAAAGCGATTGAATGAATTGGAACGGTTAGATGAGAAAAGATTGTGCACTTTACACCACTTGGAAGTCTATCAGAATCGAATAGCACGAGCTTTCAACAAAAAATTTCGTCTTCGTTCATTCGTTCAGGGAGAATTTGTATTAGTTCTCAGAACTCCAATGATACCAGGAAAGAAACCTCCCAAGCTTGAGCCAAAATGGGAAGGACCTTATTCAATACATAGGGTCTACTCCAATGGAGCTTATTCATTAATCTCGATGGATGGAGAACTCATCACTACTCCAACCAATGCCATATTTTTGAAGAAGTATTTTTTATAAACAAAAAATATATTCACCATCGTCCAACATGATGTTAAAATGTGTCCCCTTCATCGTCCTTGCTTTATGACGTTAAACTATACAGCAACGGTCTATGCATACGAACTTAAACTATTTGCATTTCTTTCATCCAACATGATGTTAAACTGTAACGTCCTAGCTACATGACGCTAAACTATATAGAAGTCCCTTACATTCAGCAAGATGTTAAACTGCATAACCAACGGTCCATGCATACGACCTTAAACTATTGGCACTTACATCCAACATGATGCTAAACTGTATCATCCCTATTTCATCCAACATGACGTTAAACTGTGAAAAAAGTCCCTAATACATCCAACATGACATTAAATGGTTTACTCTTTTGTCCTCACTGCATGACATTAAACTGAACAGTCCCCCTTTTGTCCAACATGATGTTAAACTATATTTTCCCCATCATCCTAGCTACATGATGATAAACTGTACAAAAGTCCTTTAATATGTCCTACATGAAATTAAACTGTACTTTGTCCCTGCTACATGACATTAAACTGTGCAGCACCAATAGTCCTAACTGCAAGACTTTAAACTGCATAGTCCCTTCATATGTCCTACATGAAATTAAACTATGCATCGTTAAGGTTGTTGTTACCTCTTGTTTCTCACACTGAGTATGACTCACGTGAGCTTAGAGAAAATTTCAACCATAACACCCTCTTTGGGCCGCTAACCACGTGTAAGTCCCAACATCATTTTTTAGGTCGTTGTCCCCAAGAACAACTTGATCATTAATTCATTCTTTAATTGAACTATGCGGACTTTGATCCTTTACTTCTAGGATGGGTACGTAGGAAACCTCCTGAGGTTCAAGCCCAAAACCAATATCTTTACAACGGTTCACCTCCATCTCATACGATATTGATTCATGAAACCGTCCCCAGAATCAATATCTTTACATTGGTTCACTTTCATCCTTGTTATATGACGTTAAACTTTACAACACTTTTTGTCATGTATGACAATAAACTACAATATTCTTTGATACCCTCACCTGAGAGGGAATCATTATTTACATTTATTTTTCAATCATGTTTCATTCCAAAGACTATGTGTATACATGGCAATGCCCAAACCTTTTATCTTGGGTTAAATCGTCATTGCACTAAAGTCCCATTTCACCCTTCACATGTATGAACTAAATTTGTACAGAGGGTAGTTCTAGAACTACGTGGGCTTGATTCCCATCCTTATGAGATACGTAGGAACATTCGAGTGTCCCTCAAATCCAGCCCCAAGTCTTTTGGTCTTAATCCCAAAATTCCACTTTCAGTCCCCTAGCTGAAAAGTCCCCATGAAAACACACACTGTGTATTTCTTATAATGGTCCTAGATCTATGCCCCTAAACTAAGATCTCCAATCCTTTTGTCTCGCATGACATTAAACTGTAGTTTAAGAACTACGTATGGCTTTATTCCCATCCTTATGGGATATGTGGTGAAGTCCAACATTTCAATTCAGGACCCAGCCACAACATGATTATGGTTAGCATTGATCTGTGTATCTCTGCATACACTGGAAAATACCCATCTTTATGTGTCATAATCCTAACCTTAAATATTTTCAGATCTTCATAACTCTTTTTCTTAACTTCTAATCACAAAAGGCCTGAAATTCTAAAAGTTCTTTTTCTTGACCATGCAGCACGTGCCCTTAGGTTAACTTGCATAAACAGTCTACATAACGGACCTGTCAGCCAAAATATGCTATTATTTGATTATGCAGTCAATGCCCTTTGGTGGCCCTGCATAATTCAACCCCCTAATGGGTTTGTTAAATACTGGTAACTTCATTCTTGGGAAGAAAGCCTCTTTTGTCCTTATTTGTCTTAATGAAAATATTTAGGGATCCACAAAAATAGTCATCCTTAACATACTTGTCCCGTATCCTTTTTCATGATCAGAAAGTATTCAAGTCTATGGTTTATATTCTCCTTCCCTACATTTGGGTCAGACCTTCATAGGAGTGATATTCATCCAGTTCTTCGATAATATTGTTTGGAAATATCTTCTCCATATTCAAGTACCTCTTTCCATACAGAAAACTCTATACTTTGGAAAATTTGAATCTTCATAAACTTTCACTAGCTTTTTAACACTAGGAAAGTAAATTTCTGAGAGTTCTTTTGCCTGACTATGCAGCACGTGCCCTTAGGCGGACTTGCATAAGTAGTCCACATAATGGACCTGTCAGTCAAAAGATGTTATTTATTTGACTATGCAGCCAATGCCCTTAGGTGGCCCTGCATAATTCAACCCCCTAATGGGTTTGTTAAATAATGGAAACTTCATTCTTGGAAACTACTTCTTCTAATGCCTTTTAGCTCTTTTTCATATCATTCCTCATATTCAAATATTCTTAAGTCATAGTTTACATATTTTCCCTCATAATTGAGTATGGTAATGTGTTTTCAGATAAATTGTCAAGGAATTGAGTCAATTTTAATCCATTTCGGTCAAAGATATTTCAACCTTAAACATTAGCCTATTTATGTTTGATGTACATGACTTTAAACTGCCCAAAAAATACAAAGGAACTCTGAATAAAAGTCAAGTTCCAGCTCACTAAACATACATTTTGTATGATTTAGGTAATATTGAGCAATTAAAAGATTCAAATTTTGTAGGGTTATTTACATTAATCCTAGTAAAAATCAAACTATGCTTACTAGGCCCATTGTCTTAGGTAAAATTTAAAGCAGGTAGTGAAAGAATATAAGCATAGATGATTGAAGATAAAAGTACTCTCCGTTAATGCACAAGAATTAGAGGGGAATCCATAGATTGGAGCCTCTTCTCTTTTTCAAGAAATTACAAAAGACTATCAACATAAGTCTTCACTTGATGTACAGCATCCTGAGCTTCATCAGCAGCTACTTGGAGCTCATGCACTCGACCAACTTCACTCTTATCAGCTTGATGGAGTGCCTTCTTGGCATCTGCAATGGATTTCATGCCATTAGTTTGAACTCCCTCCAATGATTTATTGAGCTGGTCAAGTTCCCTAGTAACAGCATCTAACTGTTGCTGGAGATGCACCTGTTGGATGACTTTTTCTTTGATCTTATGCTTCAGCTCCTTCATCTTGGCAGCATAATCAGCCTCAGGTTGGGATACTGCAGCCTCAAATACGCTGATATTGACTGACAGCTTCACCCTGGTCAGATCTTTATGGCACTTTTTCTCCTGCTCCCTTTTTAAGATGACTTGTTTCACCACGGTATGGATCTCTTGGTATCCAAAACTGCTAAGTCCTAGCATGACGAACTGGGATGATAACCGAGAAATCTTTGATGACAGCTCTTCAAGAGGCACTTCAGATATGATTTTCCATATGTTGTTCCATGCCTTGCGTCGTGAAAAGCTGAGCACCTTAAGCACCTCCGGGTCTGATTCGATATCATCATCACAGGGGGGGCATGTAATATGGGATTAATGCACTTAAGGAAGTTCCTTGTTCTGCTCCTTCCCCCCTGACCTTGGTTGCTTCACCTTCTACTACTGTTTGGGCGGGAGTTGAGACTTCACCTCCAGTTCTATCCATTTAAGTTGATATCCCTATTTGATCAATTAAAAGTATGGTTAGTTTCATAGAATAATGAAAGTTGGTTGTCTATATTGAAAACTCAGTACAATCATTACCTAATAGTGGATTATCATCTTGAGAAGACTCCTCCCCATCTTTACCAGTTTCAACAGGATCTTCAAGATGGGTCTCAGGAGGGTTTATTGGGTTTAGCTCCACTTGAGCTAATGTTTCTGCAATGATAGGGTTGACATCAATGTCCACACCCTCTTCAAGCATTGGCATTTCAGCAGCTTCTATGGATGGAACTGCATATTATTTTCAGTCATGATTAGAAGTGTAAATTATAAGAAAATTTACTAGACGAAGGATAACACTCATGCCCAAGGTCTTCTAAATCACATGATAACTTAGCATGGTCATAAAATTCTGCGAAATACATGCCATGATTCATCATTTCATCCAATGATATTTCAGAATCATGGTTAGTCTCACCAGTGGGAGCATTTGATGTGTCCTCTTGGAGACCCTCATTCTACGGCCCTTGTAGTAGTAGCAGGAGCAGTACTGGGAATAGATGTTGGCTCTTTTCCAGAAGCAGCCAAGTCAGCCTGAATTTGCATTTGTTCCACAGCACCCTCTGTGGTCCTCAAAGGAGGATCAGTCCTTTCCCTCAGATGGGAAATTGAAGAATCCCCTGCAATCCTAAGGAAAATGAGCAATCTTTTTCATGGTTTAAAATTCATGATTATTCGAAGGACTTACCACTACTGATAAAGCATTTAGTGATGGACTTCCTCCTTCATCGCCTTTGTCCTTTTCGCTTTTTAGGAGTATCATCGTTCTCCCTTATAGGCACCTGAATTGGAGAATGGAAGGCTATTTCCAACTCCTCATTCATGGCCTGCTGGCCTGGAGATATCTCGCCCAATTCACGAGGAGATTCAGTAGAAGCCCCGATGGCAGTACCACCAGGGCTATACTGAGGCAAAGGAACCTCAGTAGTTTTGGAAAGCTACAAGATGAAGAAAACAATTTCATTTAATAACAAACCTTCGACTGAAATCAAGTTGCAAAGAAAATAAGGAAATAAAACTTACATCTTCAGGAGCCACATACTCATGCCACTCCTCATCAGTGGCGCCGTGATCCATCATTTCCTTCACCCTCTTGGTGATAGGGATAGAATATTCAGTGGCATATATGTAGGCCTTAAAATATTTTACATAGGCTCTTACTTCATTAGGGTTATCCTTGAAATGAATATTTGCAAGATCCTGAAGAGTCCCTATTCTAGGAAGACGTAACCCTTCACATAGCTCTAGCCAGATAGTTTCAGTATCGCAGTATAAATCCCGCCATACTTGGATGGACTCTGGTAATAGATATGTAGGTGTACTAGAAGGCTGTGAAGAGGGTCATATGACCATGGATTTTAATTTCTTTATAGCTCCTACAACTATAAAAAGAGAGTGAAAACTTGTTACTCTATAAAGTTACTTGCAATTAAAATTTCCTCAATAAAGTAACTCACCATGAGTTTATGGAGTGGCTCTCTTGATTATGACAGGAGGATTATATACGGAACGTGGCCGCTTTGACACATGTTGTATTTCCTGAGAATCTGATGAATCAGCCTTGGTTGAAGAACTCGGTGAACCAGCTTTAGGAGTGGAAGAATCACCTGCCACCTGAATTGTTTATTTCTCAATGGTTCTATTCTTCTTCCCAACCCGATAAACAGGTTTATTCAATATGGCCTCAGGATATGACACTATCCAGTTTTCATCATACCATATGGTCAAATTGCTTACCACTTCAGTATCTGGTAAGTCAAAGACTACCCCAGTCCTTTCCATAGCCATTAGCAACCATGGTTGTCGAGCAACCATTGGATGCTGTTCTGATCTGACGTGCACTAGAGGAGATACAACAGTCGTCTGTAGACACTTGAATTGGCATGCAAATTGATATGGAGCATAGGCCTCACATATAATTTCCCCATCAATTCTAGTGGCCAGCACACCATCTCCGCAGGCCATCATGTAAGACCTCTGTTCCAAGCTAGCTAATCCATTATCAACGAATCGCTCTGTCGGTGGATTTTCGTAGGGAAAGAAGTGGAATTCCTTATGCATACCCAACCTTGGCCTAATATCATAGGCATTGAAGGCCAAAGGAAAAACTCCAGAGAAGGCCTGAACAGACGGCCTGAAAGAACTTCCAGGAATTTGTATTCCATTTTGAACAGCATATGTCCGAAAGTGAGTGGAGATCCATACCCGTAAAACTTGGAATGGTCCCACTAATCTCAAAGGAGACTCACCCATATAGACATGGAGTAATCTCCTGTAAATCTTTGCCAAAACTGGGGTAGCCAACCCCATAATCTTCCTTTCAGCCAACTTCGCTGCAATAACGAAGGTCCCTGGCCTGACGCCTCCCTTTAAATCTCTGACTGGTAAAAGATAGACACTGAGCCATAAGGCTAAAAAGCCTACCAGACGGGTCTTCTCTGGGATTTTATGATTCAATTCATACCCCCATTTCTCAAACTCCCCTGCTTCTAAAGTTGGCCAGAATGTGCCAGGAACACCCCTCTTCTCTGTTTTGGGGCAGGTGGTAGGACAGGTGGGCCTTTTATCCTTGGATTTCTCTTTCTTGGATCCCTTCTCCTTTGGATCCTTCTCTTTATTCTCGATAAGAAATATATTCATCCACTCATCCGGATGAATTTCCCTTCTAGAATGAGTCTTTGAAGTATTTGAGATTTTGAGCTTATGATAAATCTTCAATAACTCTCGAACCAAATCTGGAGTCTTCTTTGGATCATTCATGGTTGCCTTTGGAGGGACGAATTCGTCATACATATCACCCAAGATTGGAACCCCTGAGATCTTGTAGACATCCCACAAAATAATGCCTACTTCTCCATGGGTCAGATGGAAAGAATTAGTTTCCTGGCTCTAGCGGCTAAGCAATTCTGGTGCAAAATTATCATTCCTATAAACATATGTCTGCCCAGCCCTGACGGCTTCATAAATTTCAGCTCCCTTCAGATCCTCGATAAACTCTTCACAAGTTTATCACACCCAATAATCCCACATCCAAGTTGGCTTCACCCCTCCTCTAGAATGGAATTCTCATTTCTCCTTCCAGCCTTTGGATTGATCCATCTGAGAGTTTCAAAAGACTGAAGGATAACAATGTGGTTGCAGCTCAAGCTTGTGAAGTTTCAGATCTGGTGCACACGAGATATGATGCATTATATAAGCTTTATTTACTGTTCCAGCAACAAAAAATGTTCCTGCAATTGAGACATTTTCTGAAGAAAAGTTGGTATATGACTGAAACCAGGAATGCGGCAGATAATTCTTTGCTTATGGAATATTGACATCTTGCAAGTGTCCATGGCCAAACAGAGGTAGATAGATGCTATGCGAGAAGTTAATATGATGCTTCTTCAAGTACTAGGCTAATTCTGGGAGATTACTTTTGCAGGGGGAATAATAATCGTGGCCAACGATGTCCATCATCTCATCAATTCTTTTGCTTTCCTGTTCATCTGCCGTTTCGATTCTCTTTGGAGCCATTTGATCTGCCCAAAAGTTGAATAATTAACTCTTAAAGTATGTTAATTTTTCATAAAATTTGTGAAGGATTTGAAGAAATTGGCTAAGTCATTAAGGTGCGCAAGTCCCATAGTTGGCACACAAGTCTCCTTCAATCGCGCAAGTATTGGGCGTGCAGGTTTCACCGCGCAAGTCTAAATACCTTAACAGCAGCGTGACACAAGAAACAAAAGCACGACGCAAGAAGCAAGAAGCACGGACAAGAGAGATCTGGGAGTCAACTTGCACACCGAGAACAAAAAACAAGCAAGAGTCGAGTGCTTTGTGCGAAGTGAGGCCCTCTATTTATAGACAAGGCCGTACCCCTGCACGCTAGACCCTACGTGCCAGACCCTGTGCGCCCAAAGCTCATTTGCTTGCCATACCCTGCACACCCCAATTTCCTTTTGATTCTCGATTTCCTCAGAGTCAAATCCTCATTCCTTTTGGATCAAACTCTGAGGGGGGACTTTTGTAGACGCTCCTTTCATCACAGAGTCTAAATATTGGAAAATGGGAATATCTTAGCTCAAAGTGATTCAACCTTTGGACAAATATCAAAAATTGACAAAGGAGGGAATAAGAAGAACATTGCGCAAGGGTCGCGCAAGTTCTACCATGGTCGTGCAAGTACACTTGCGCGCCAAATTTGGTCATGAAAGTCACTTGCGCGCCATCTTTGAAAACCGCTCAGGGTCTTCTCCAGACTATAAATACCCCCGGTGGGCCCCACATTGGGGAGGAATTTTTCCAGAATTCAGATATAGAGTTCTGAACACCCAAGTCTCTTCTTCAATTCTTCCTAACACTTATAAGGTAATTCTTTACCTAGAATGGAAGGTCTAAACAAGAGGAATAAGGTCTAAGTGTTAGAAATCACTAACACTTGCGCGTGTAAATGTTTTTCCCTTAAGGGAAATGAACACACTTGTGCGCCTCCTTACCTATTCATTAAAACTTGTGCGCCACTCTTCTGGAAGTACCTCAGGATGATTCTAAAGGCTTTGGTCAAGAATCTCCCAAGTATTACTCTACAGGTCAAGGATTGTGCAAGTAACCATGTGTCGCGCAGGTATACCTACACGACCAATACTTGCGTGCCCACACATTAACTGCGCGTCTACCAGGACTTGCGCGCCCTTATATTTTTTGGGTGCCCTTCCTACCCATTTAACCCCTCTTATGCCATTCCACCTCTCCTATTCAAGATTCAGTCTTCAAGACACTCTTCAAAGCAATTTATGGCATGTTTTCTTGATTGACATCCTTATCTGAAAGGAATTCCGTGGAACATCTCTCAAAACCTAGTGATTTATACATCTTTATGTCACTAAAGTTAGAGATTTCATTCATTCAACCTCATCCTTTAAGATGAGAGAATCCCTTTAACATGGGCCTCCTTTTCATGAGTAAGCCCCAAGTCCTCATTAATTTGGGCATCCTTCTCAGGAGTAAGCCCCAATTCCTCATTGATTTGGGCCTCCTTCTCAGGAGTAATCCCAAGTCATAATTTCCATTAACCTGGGCCTCCTTTTCAGGAGTAAGACCTAGTCCAAGTTTTATTAAATAGGAATCCTCCTCAGGAGTAAGCCCCATGTCCCCTAATTTGGGCATCCTCCTCAGGAGTAAGCCCCAACCATAATTATCTTAACTTGGGCCTCCTTTTTAGGAGTAAGCCCCAGTCTCAAATATGGTCATCCTCCTTGAGAGTAAGCCCCGAGTCCCTTAATTTTCAAATCCCTTTAACCTGGGCCTCCTTTTCAGGAGTAAGTCCCAGTCTTAATTTCTCTTGACTAGTCATAATTCCTTTTGATCTGGGCTTCCTTCTCTGGATTAAAACCCAATCATAAGTCCCCTCCTAACTTGGGAATCTTTCTTAGGAGTAAGCCCCAAGATTAGAGTATCCAAATATTCATGAAGCACATATACCTTTATAGACCCTGTTCATGGATTTCTTCCCTAAATTAAACCTTAATCCTTATCTATTTGGGCAGTTATACATACATAATCCCCACATCATTGCATGGCACAATTGTCTGGTTTCACCAATACCTCTTATTTCTCACACTGAGCATGACTCACGTAAGCTTACAGTGTAAAAGTAATCATGACATCTTTCTTTGAGCCATCAATCATGCATGAAAATCATACTCCCTTACTCAAACTACGTGGGTTCTAATTCCTTTTCCAAAACAAAGGATACGCAGGTAGCCTATCAGCGGGTACGATCCCAAATCTGAAATAATCCATGTCCTCCTGAATTACAATGAACTTAAAGTGCCCCACTGAGTGGATTTAAAACCAGTATGGTCATCATAATGACCAAGATAATTTTTTTTATTTAAGGATACCATCAACTAAGAATCTCTAACAAATACAGATGATTCTCTATCGATGAATAACCTTGAATACATATAAAAGATTCTCTAAATTTCCTTCATATCAATCATTGATTTTCAGATTTAAAGGAAAGAACATTTTATACCTGGTAATGTAATAAGGATTCACGAACATAACTTAAATCTATAAAGAGAGTCTCGAAGTAGACAATAATTCCCCTAAAAAAGGTGTGATGAGTCCGACCTCCCATCCTCTCGACCAATGCAAATTTCTAAGCCTCATCAGTCCACAACTAATGAGCACCTACCTTTAGAAAGTAGGTCCAAATGGATATGGAATCATTGGATATTTCCGGTTCTATGAACAAACCCGTTAGAAACCGATTGGAATGTTTGAACCTTCAATCAATGAGGTAATCCCCAATTCCAGAGGGAAACAGTCCCCTTTCACCCTTCACTTGTACAAACCAAATCTATACAAAGGGTATTTCAAGAACTATGTATGGCTTGATTCCCATCCTTATGGGATACGTAGGAATGTTCGAGCATCCCTAGAATCTAGCCCCAAGTCTTTGGGACTAACCCCAAATTCCACTTTCAGTCCCTTGGCTGAAAATTCCCCCTGTGAAAACATGATTATGGTATGAAAACCCTAGTCTTCATTCACATCAGGTTTATAAAACACACAATGTGTATTCCTCATTATGGTCCAAGCTCTGTGACCATAAACTAAGATCTTCTACACTCTCATCCCACATGACATTAAACTGTATTTCAAGAACTATGTATGGATTGATTCCCATCCTTATGGGATACATAGTGAAGTCCAGCATCTCAATTCAGGACCCAACCACAACATGATTATGGTTAGCATTGGTCTGTGTATCTCCTTCATGCATTGGACAATACCCATGTTGATGTGTCATGCTCCTAACCTTAAATACTTCCAGATCTTCATAACACTTTTCTTGACTTCTGGTCACAAAATGTCTGATACCCAGGAATTCTTTTACCTGACTATGCAGCACATGCCCTTAGGTGGCCTTGCATAAGTAGTCTACATAACTAACCTGTCAGCCAAAAGATGCTATTATTTTACTATGCATCCAATGCCCTTAAGTGTCCCTTCATAATTCAACCCCCTAACGGGTTTTTCAAATAGTGGTAAATTCATTATTGGGAGAAAAACCTATTTTGTCCTTATTAGTCTTAATGAAAATATGTAGGTATCCGCAAAAAATATCCATCCTTAACATATTTGTCCCATAATCTTTTTCATGATCTAAAAGTATTTAAGTCTATGGTTTATATTTACCTTCCCTATGTTTGGGTCAGACCTTCACAGGAGTGACATTCATCCAATTTTTTGACATTCTTGATTGGGAATATCCTCTCAATATTCAAGTACTTCTCTCCATACAGAAAACTCTATTCTTTGGAAAATTTTAATCTCCATAAACTTTCACTGGATTTTAGCAATAGAAAAGTAAAATTTCTGAGAGTTATTTTTCCTGACTATGCAGCATGTGCCCCTAGGTGGCCTTGCATAAGTAGTCTACATAACGGACCTATCAGCCAAAAGATGCTATTATTTGACTATGCAGCCAATGACCTTAAGTGGCCCTGCATAATTCAACCCCCTAACTGGTTTGTTAAATATTGATAACTTCACTCTTAGAAAATACTTCCTCTAATTCCTTTTAGCCCCTTTTCATATCATCCCTCATATTCAAAATATCTTAGGTCATAGTTTACATGTTTTCCCCCATAATTGAATGTGGTAATATGTTTTTAAAAAAATTGTCAAGGAATTGAGTCAATTTTAATCCAATCGATCAAAGCTATTCGACCTTTAAACATTAGCCTTTTTTTATGTTTGACATGCATGAATTTAAACTGCCAACAAAAGATAGGGTACTTATTAAATTGGGAACTTGTAAAAGGAACTCTGAATAAAATTTGAGTCCAAACTCGCTAAACGTACATATTGAATGATTTAGGAAATATTGAGCAAAAAAAGATTCAAAGTTTGTAGGGTTATTTTTATAATCCTAGAAACAATCAAACTATGCTTATTAGGCCCATTGGCTTAGGTAAAATTAATTGAATCAAGTAGCAAGAGAATGCAGGCACAAATGATTGAAGATGAAAGTGTTTTTCATTGATGCACAAGAGTTAGAAGGACATCCATAGACTGGAGCCTCTTCTCTTTTTCAATAATTATAAGAGGCTTTAAACATAACTCTTCATTTGATTTACAGAATCCTGAGCTTCATCATCAACCACATAGAATTCATTCATTCAATTGGATACAATAAGAGACACAGTGATACCATCTCTTCTTGGAACAATTGTAAAAGAATGTTCTTGAGTGCGGTTTGAGAAAATTTTCTGCTAATCAAACAGTGACTTTATTTCTATCCAATAGACTTGGAAGATGGATACATGGATTTGAGAATGGATCATTGGAATAAAAGAGCCATTTGGAGAGATTACTCTTTTTAGATATTGTTCTAACGTCATGATAGTATACTCTCCACCAACCGTAAGCGAAAAACATATAGGCCGATGGGTTTTCCATTTTCATATCTGCAAGGAAATGGAATGGAGGAAAATTTTTAAAGTTCACACCATTTTTTCTGCTCTTAATTCATAACATAACTGAAATAGAGGGGTATCAGTGCGGCTGCATCTCGGGCATATAGTTCTTTGCATCTGGAACATTGACTCCTTGAAGATGACCATGGACATATAAAGGCAAGTAAATACTTTGTGGGAAATTGAAATGATACTTCTTCAAGTACTTGTCTAAATCTGGGAGAGTGTTGTCATAGATATCATAGTAATCATGGAAAATAATGTTCATCATGTCATCAATCCGCTTGCTATTCAGCTCATCAGTCGATCCAATTCTCCTTGGAGCCATTGAATCTGTGAAAAGATCGAATAATTAACTTTTAAGTAAGTTGGTTTTTCATATAAAAATTTAATAAATTGAAAAAAAATGGCTAACTCATTAAGGCACGCAAGTCTAATATTAGCGCGCAAGTCTAAGATGGTCGCGCAAGTCAGAAACAGACTGAGGAAGTGCAGATGAGCAAAAAGCCAAGACACCTGCGTGACGAGAGCAAGAAGCATTTGAAATCCGGGTGCTTTGCACAAAAGTGGAACCCATATTTATAGGCAAAGGAGTACCCTTGCGCACCTTAACCTGCATGCCTCGCACCTGCGCACCGATACCTGCGCGCTGAAACACTACGCGCCCTAAATCCTTGGTTTTCTCCTTTACCTCAGAGTCAAATCCTATTTCATTTTTCGGATCCAACACTGAGGGGGGGCTTTTGTTGGTGCTCTATTCCATCATAGAGTCCAGAGATTGACTAAGGGAAGTACCTCAAGAAAAAAAGAGGGAAGAACATCAATAATTTTGCAAAGGCATTAAGGCGCGCAAGTATACCTGCGCGCCAGCCTTGGGCAAGCAAGTCACTTGCACTCCAAACATGAGGAGTGAAAGTCACTTGCGCACCCAAAGTGAAATTTCTTCCAAACCTTAGGTGGCCTATAAATACCCCCTGTGGGCCCCCCATTTCAGGGACAGAAAAATCCAAAACTCAGATTCAATATCTGGTCACTAAAGTCTCTGTTTGAAGTCTTCCGAACACTCCTAAGGTAATTCTTTACCTAGAATATAAGCTCTCAAGAGGAAGAATAAGGCATAAGTATTGGAACTCATCAATACTTCTGCGCATAAGTGTCCATCCCTTAAGGGAAGTGAATACACTTGCGTGCCGCCTTCCCCTCTTAAGGAAACTTGCGCTCCACCCATCTGAAAGCCTCTAGGAATGATACTAAGGGCTCCAATTCAAAGTCGCCCAAGTATCACTTCACAGGTTCTTTGTCGCCCAAGTGAACTCATGTCATGCAAGTATAATTGTGCGACCAAGACTTGCATGCCAGACCAATACTTGTGTGCCTCCTTCCAATTCACTTCCTTTACTCAAATTCACCTCTCCTCTTCAAGATTTATCCTTCAAAACCCTCTTCAAATCCATTTATGGCATGGTTACTTTGTTGGCTTCCTTATCTAAAAGGAATTCTATGGAACATCTCTCAAAACCTCATGATTTACATAACTTTATGTCACTAAGGTTAGAGATTTCCTTCATTCAACCTCATCCTTTAAGATGAGAATATCTTTAATGTGGGCATCCTCCTTAGGAGTAATCCCCAAGTTCCTTGTTCATGGGCATCCTCCTTAGGAGTAAGCCCCAAGTTCCTTGTTCATGGGCATCCTCCTTAGGAGTAAGACCCAAGTTCCTTGTTCATGGGCATCCTCATTAGAAGTAAGCCCCAAGTTCCTTGTTCATGGTCATCCTCCTTAGAAGTAATCCCCAAGTTCCTTGTTCATGGGCATCCTCCTTAGGAGTAAGCCCCAAGTTCCCTAATTTGGGAATCCTCCTTAGGAGTAAGCCAAAATCATAATTTCTCATAACCTAGGCCTCCTTTTTCAGGAGTAAGCCCCAGTCATAAGTTCCTTAATATGGGCCTCCTTCTCAGGAGTAAGACCCAAATTACAAGTCCCCTTTATATGGACCTCCTTCTTAGGAGTAAGCCCTAGTATTAATTTCTTTTGATTTGGGCTTCCTTTTCAAGAATAAAACCCAATCATAAGTCCCTCTTAAATTTTGGCTTCCTTTTCAGGAGTAATTCTTGAGTTAAAATTCCAAATCTCTATAAAGTACAAACAACTTTATGGACCCTGCTCTTGGGGTTCTTTTCTAAAAGTCTTTGTCTTCATTTACTTGGGAAGTCATACATATGTAAGCCCCACATTCTTTCTTATTATTGCATCTTTCGTGGCATAGTTGTCAGGTTTTAATGATACATCTTGTTTCTCACATCGAGCATGAATCACGTGATCTTAGAGTGTAAAAGTAATTATGACATCTCTCTTTGGGCCATTAATCATGCATAAACCCCATACTTCTTCACTCGAACTACGTGAGTTCTGATTCCTTTTCTAACAAGGATACGTAGGTAGCCCATTTGCGGGTACGATCTCAACTCTGAAATAATCCCTATCTTTCTGAATGATAATAAACTTCAAGTGCCCCACTGAGTGGATTTAAAACCAGTATGGTCATCATAATGACCAAGAGAGTTCTATATAATGTATCGAATGATACCATTGAATAATAATCACTAATTCATATGGATGATTCTCTATTTATGAAGAACCTCAAATACATATAAAAGATTCTCTAAATCACCTACATATCAATCATTAATTGCAAGGTCTAAAGGAAAAACTCATTTTCATGCTTGGTAAATTAATAAGGATTCACGAACATAACTCAAATCTATAAGAGAGTCCCAGAGTATAAAATAATTCCCCCAAAAAAGGTGTGATGAGTCTGACCTCCCATCCTATCGACCAATGAAAATTCTTAAGCCTCATCAGTCCACAACTAATGGGCACCTACCTTTGGAAAGTAGGTCCAAATGGATATAGAATAATTTTATGTTTCTGTTTCTATGAATAAACTCATTAGAAACCGATTGGAATGTTTAAACCTTATACAAACAAGGTCATCCCCATTTCCAGAAGAAACAAGTAGAAATACAAAAGTAAAGTATTTTAAAGTTATTGGATGAAAGGTTTATATCTTGAACACCAAGGATAATTTTGGTAAGTTTGATCCAAAATCAGATGAAGGAATATTTTTGGGATATTCTGTTACCTCTAAAGCATATAGACTGTTTAATAAAAATCCAAGGATTATTGAAAAATCAGTTCATATGAAGTTTGATGAAACTGGACCTTTCAATAAAGAGAAATATCAAACTGATGAAGTCACTGACTCTTTTGATAACATGAGACTTGAAACCCATAAAATGATTTTGAAAATGATATTAATAAAATTAAGTCAAGTTCTAAAGAACATGAAACTGAAGAACTTGAAATTGTTCTACCTAGACAGGCTAGAACCCTAAAAAACTATCCTTTTGAAACTATAATAGGAGATTTAGACATAGGAATTAGAACTAGAATAAATATAGGAAACCTGATAGAATTTTCTACCTTTTTATCTTAGTTAGAACCTAATACTATTGAAGAAGCCTTGGATGATGAGAGTTGGATGTTAGAAATATAAGAAGAGATAAACCAGTTCAAAAGAAATGAAGTTTGGGAACTAGTAGAGAGACAAACCAATTATCCAATTATAGGAACTAAGTGGGTTTTTAGGAATAAATAGGATGATCAAGAGATCATCACAAGGAATAAATCCATATTAGTAGCTAAAGGATATAATCAGAAAGAAGGTATATATTATGATAAAACCTTTACCCATGTAGCTAGATTAAAATCCATTAGAATCCTTTTAGCCTATGTATATCATATGAATTTTAAATTGTATTATATGGATGTTAAATCTTCCTTTTTAAATGGTTACTTAATGGAGAAAGTTTGTGTTGAACAACCCCCTAGTTTTAAAAATCCTCAAAAACCTAATTTTTTTTAAACTTACCAAAGCTCCCTATGGACTTAAACAAGCACATAGAGCTTGGTATGAAAGATTAAGTTCTTTTATTTTGAAAAATGGATTCACTATTGGTTTGGAATATCCAACACTTTTTAAGAAAACTATTTGTTCTCATATTTTATTAGTTCAAATTTATGTTGATGATGTTACTTTTGGTTCAACCAATAAAAATCTTTGTCATGTTTTTTTAAATCTAATGCAAAAAATAATTTGAAATGAGTATGATAAGAGAGCTTAATTTCTTTTAGGATTCCAGATTTATCAAAAAGTTTTTAAAAATTTGTTGAATCAAAGTAAATATATTATGGATTTATTGAAAAATTTTGGACTTGAGAATAGAAAGACATATACAAATCCCATGTGCACTAATATAAAACTTGATTTGGATGAAGCTGGAAAACAAGTTGACAACAAGTTATATAGAGGTATGATTAGTAGTTTGTTATATCTTACTGCTATCAGACTAGACATCATGTTTTATTTATGTATTTGGGCTATATTTTAGTCAAACATAAAATAATCTCATCTTAATACTATTAAAATGTTTTTTAGATATTTAAAAGGAACTATTTTTCAATCTTTTATTTACCCCAAAACTTCTGATTTTAATTTAATTTTATATTTAGATGCTGAATTTGGAGGTTGTAGATTAGATAGAAAAATTACCTCGGTGACTTGTCACTTTTTAGTAAAATAGTTAGTTTCATGTTCTATTAAGAATCAATAGTCATTTTCCTTGTCAACCGCTGAGGAGGAATAGGTTTTTTCTAGAAATTTTTGTGCATAAGTATTATGGATGAAAAATAATCTCCTAGACTTTGGAATAAACTTTAATAGTATTCCTATTTTATGTGATAATACTAGTGCTATTAATATTTCTAAAAATCCTATAAGTCATTCTAGAACTAAGAACATTGATATAAGACATCATTTTCTAATAGATCATGTCCTTAAAAAGGATATTTCTTTAGATATTGTTAATACTGAATATCAATTAGATGATATTTTTACTAAACCACTTCCCAGTGCTAGTTTTGATTTAATTAAGAGGAAATTATGATTATTTGAGTTTAAGTAATTATTTATTAATTTATTTTAAGTTTCTCTACTTTTACTTTAATATGTTTTATTTAATATGTTTTATTCAATTTTAGTTTTTTTTTTAAAATAATTTAATTTTGAGTTTATTTTATTTGTCTTTTCAAAATTAAAAACTTATTGAGTACATCCTCGATCAACGCGAGAAAATTGTTTTCCTTCTCCTTCTCTCATACTCCTCTCTATTTGACTTATAGAGTACCTCTCTCTTTCTATTCTCATCTATCAAAAACCCTAAACCTTCAATCCCTTCTATCTAGAAACCTTTAGAAATGGAAAATTCATGAAGATCTGCTGATGCTGAGTTGGATAACAGTATGTGTGTTATGGATAAATCTTGCAAAGTCTTTCAAGTAAAGGTAATAGATTTTGAATATTTAGATTATATGAATTTGTATCTTAAAGATTATATGCAATTTCAAGGCCTGGTTTATGCCTTTGGAGAAGATAATATGCCAATGGTTTATGAAATAGAAGTTAAAGAATTTTGTAATAATTATTTATTTAGTTTTTCTTTTTATGAATATTTTGTTCTTTCTAAGATTGATAATAAGGAGTTTTAATTATCATCTATTGAAATGGATGAAATATTAAGATGTCCCTATGAGGGAGAGTTTTAGTTTGATTTAAGGAATATTGGAAATGGAAGACATACATATGAGGACATTATGTTTTCTCTGTTTGGAATAAGGGTTGTCAAGAAAGTGTTTATGAAAGAACTTTCTCCTGACCGACGAGTTATGATGAATTTTATTCAATCAGGGATTTTGGCCAGAACCACTGATCTTGAGAAGGTTCTATATCCAGACATGTACATCATGTTTCCACTTTTAAATAATTTTAATTTTAATTTCTCTCATTTTATGATCCATTATCTAAATCACTACTACCACATAGATTCCAAATGGGATATTATCCCTATGTTAGGATACCTTCATTATTTTTGTGAAGAAAATGGAAGATTGTGAATATGTTTTTTGGAATATCCTATCACCACAGCAATAAGTTGAATGCTGGGACAGTCAAGAAGCTTGGTTTTGTATGGAGTAACTCTTGAAATAGTTTACTGCCAGTTTTTTCTAAGAAACAGTAGAAGTTATTAGAAGTTACTCAGGGGGAGAAAAGTATTATCCCTTCAGTGGGCTCTATGAGACAAAGGCTTGATGATGATGAAGAGTCAACACCATAAGTCTCTCTTGTTTGAATAAGAAGAGTATCTTTTAATGTTCCAGGAGTGTTTTTTGAGGCTGCAGTTGGAAATGTGGATGTAATTCCACCTGGTGAACAAGTAGAATCTACTGGTCATGAGAACCCAGTATATAAGAAAGTTGAGAAGGAGGCTCAAATTCAAGAGATCACTGATCTTGGAACTCATATTGTTCCTGATTCTGGTGTTTTAGGAGGATCGGATTTGGGAAATAGACCAGAGGGAGATTGTGATCTAAGCCTAAATTTAATTGAAGTTGATCAAATAAGATCTAATTCTACTAAATATTCAGGTTTAGAGTCTAATGATCATGTTATAAAGATATAGCTTTTGGATGCTCAAGTTTTTTTTAATAGAACAGTTGGAAGTTGAGAAGAAAAGGTTTGAAGAATACAGAGTTATTTCAGTACCGAGATCAGATTATGAAGCCGAGAAGCTTCATTTAAGATAATTTAAAAAAAATATCATTTTACTTGGATATCTTAAGGAGCTTATAGCCAAGATTTCAAGAGAATTTTGTTTATTGAAGGATGAATCTATCAAGAATATAGAGTTTGATGAATTCAAGTTAATTATTATAAGAGAGTTCTAGTCTCTCAAGGAAATAAACATAGTATCTACCTCTTCTCAACAAACACCACCATAATTGATTAGTAATTTTGAAGCAATTAGCATTATACAAGCTAATTTTAATGATAGGATACACACTATTCAGTGTGATATCATACCTTTGAAAGTGTTTTTGGAAAATTGGAGACATCTGTTGAGTCAGCATACTTAGAATGAATCTTGGTTGGGACCAGTGATTAATCAAGTCAAGGACAAGCTTAACTCTTTCATCCAGTCTGAATAAGCTATGAATTCTTTTGTGAAGATAAATTTGGTTTAGAGCTTGATGGTTGTAAATGATTCCAAGAATCTAATTCAATATTGGAAATAAGTTGTCAAAAACCATTTCCAGAGCTTGCTATTGAATTTGATTGATCTTAGAAGTGCAGTTCATGCCCTTCCTCATTCAGAAGAACCCTCTATCCCTATCAAAACGGAACTCTAAACCATTCATTTTGAAGACTCTAGTTGACTTTGGATTGTACTATAACCTTTCAAAAAAATTGAATGTCTGTTTAAATTACTTTAGTTTATTCGTATTTTGATTTATTTACATTTATTTAGGTTCAATACTTCACTACCAATCTTAGATTTATTTTTCCAAATGAAAGAATACATAACTATTCATTTATAGTTGTGTGCTATATTAAATTGTGGTTTATTTCATTTATTCTTTCAAACCGTCTTTTTTATATCATAAAAAAGGGAGAAAATCTAAGTTTATGAATAGAAGCTATATTTGATAGATATGGGGAGAATATTTTCAACCATAATATTTTCTTTTGAAAATTTTCTTTATCTAAATAGTTCTGTGAAATTGAAATTTTGAGAAAAAATTTATATCTACTTTTGTGTTTTACAAATAATATATTTTATTTAATTTTTTTAAGGATTATTTTATGGGTTTTATGATCATAAAAATGGGGGAGGTTGTTGGGAATGTATTGTCTCAACAATAATCTATAATTTATGATGATTTTGATGTTTACAAATACCCCTATTTGTTTTCTAATAAAATTTTGTTAAGTGAGTTTTAGAAGAATTTATATTCTATTTTAAAGGAATTTAGCATTACGGGAATGATTTTGGAAGCACTATTTTCAACCCTACGTTATGATGAAAATATATCATTTGCATATGGTATCAACCCTACATTACACTAAAGAGTTTATGTATGGACCGGCAACCCTACATTTGGAGAATGATAAACATAAGGAATATCAACCCTACATTGGAGTCTGGATTTACTATTTGAAACCCTACATTCGGGAAAATTGAACGTATGGTAAATCAATGCTATGTTCGGGATTTGATACTGACAAGGATGAATGTATGGAACACCATCCCTATGCTACACAAATTAACCCTACACTACACAAAGGAACCCTACGATATACAAAGGAACCCTACACTACGCAACTCAACCTTACGCTGTGTTCTCAACGATGAAGTTTTTCATACCTTGTTTTCAATCCAAGATTATTACAATGATCGAGTCAGAATTAAAGATTGATTCAAGGATTATTTTTATTGTTTCAAAGAACTGATTTTATCATAATAAATCATTCCTATTTATAAGGGAAGTTACGACTCTCTTGGTCAATTGAAATTTGAATTTTCACGATCAATCAAGATATTATTTTGGATATGGAATATCAAATAAATAAATCTGATATATATATTCTTTTAGAGTATCTCTTCACATGTGTGATAAGTGATTCACATATACAACTATTTTATTTGATAATTCTTTACAATGTTACTGTGAATAATGATCAATTCTGAAAGAAGCTACACTTTGGTGATAAACATGTTCAATCTTTTACTGTTGTTTAAGTTGCTACCTTATTAAAGATCTTTTTGCAATCGGATCTCTTCAGACTGTTTCAATCTTGAAGATATTATTTTTTGAAGAAGAAGATTCATCTATTTTCAATTGTTTTCTACTCTAATTGTCAAGTTTAACCTATTTCAAACAAATCAATATATATTGATTCATTTAAAGTTTTCAATTGTACTTACTCAGTTGTGGTGGAGTATCAACTTCTCGAGCTAAGCTATGGATAATCAGTTCTCTATTATATAACTAGAAGATTATATAATTTGTCTTTTTTTTAAGGTTTCAACTTCCTACACTCATTTGTGGAATTTTGGTCTTATGATAATAGGACCAGACTGGTGAAATTCACCAAGATCATAGAGATAGTATTTGTTGGAGTGGACTACGAGATCTTTGTTCCCCAAACCAATATAAAAAGTTGTGTTCTTTATTTCTGTTAATCCACTGCATATTTTCATATAGAAGAAAAACACTGCACATCTGTATAAATCAAAGTGGGTATCAAAAGTCAGAATTATGAAATTTTTTGAAAATACACAATTCACCCCCTTCTTGTGCGTTACTTTTTATATTTCGACTTAACAAAAAGATGGATAAGTATGAAAAAGCTACCTTGGGAATAAATTAGAATAATTTTGTGAACACAAATTATTCTAAGAAGATATCAATTAAGGAAACTGAGAAGACCCTAGATTCTAAACCTAGGATGTTGAAGGGTAGTACATACAAAAGAAATACTAAGAGGGGTGACACTCAGAAGAACCCATGTGGAAGATCCAAATTTGTTGTAACCATTCCTAAGGACATATTAGTTATTTGGTGAGAATATTTGGAAATAATGAGAAAACTTGAAGATGCACAGGCTAAGTCAGGTGAAAATGGAAAAGAAAATATTCAACATTATGAAGAAAAAGTGAATGATTGTTTTTAAACAAAAGGCTACTCTTGTGTTAAAGAAGTTTTGTGTGAGAGATGAAAAAAATCTAGACACATTGAAAAAGGTTGTTTAACCTTACTACCAGAACAATAAGTGGTCCTTAAGATGAGTAATAATGTATCATCCATGAAGACTATTAAGAATAAAAATTCTCCACACAAAGTAGAAGAGAATGTGAATAGATCCATTATAACATAACATAAATCATAATAGATGTTCAAATGTGTAAGCATGAAGACTTTAGAAAATAGGGAAACTTGGTTGAGAAGATAATCTCAACCATGAAGTTCATATTGATAAATCAAGGAGGATCCAACTTATTCCCTTAAACTTTTCTTATTATATTTTTGATTATAATGTTGGGAATTGAAATATGAATCATATTCTCATAGGGATAACCTGAGAAGTAGTGAGGTCTGTCATTTTTCCTTTGATAGCCAAGCTGAAGAAGTCATCATCCATGAATGATTCCTCGATTTGGTATTCAAATGAAAACATGAGGGAGGATCATTTTTGGATGAAGCTAAAGATTTTCTATCCTGGACAACTAGGATAAATAAAGTACCATCTTGGCATGATCTTATTTCTGGTATCCTAAAGAACAAGTGTTCAAGAATATTACCCTTAGTGAAGTTGTGAAAGTTATCCAATGTGGACAGCCATAATATGAAGAACCATTCTGTTGTTTTCTCCATACTGAAATTTATTGAAATCAATTCTTGATGAGATCCACCATTATGAAGATTCTGATAATTATTTACCTTAAGGATGAGACAAATGAAGAATGATGAAGAAGATTCCATAATCATTATTTCAATTGTTATTTAACCTGATTATTCTAGAAATTTCTTGAAGATCATATCATTAGAAAAGGATTTTTAGGTATCATGATTAGTGGTTAAGGGACATATTCAAATGTTTAAATAATGGAAGGCTTTTAAAATATTCTAGTCTAACACAAATAATATGATTCAGAAGAAGAATCAGGAGAAGAAACGATGGTTGAAGAAACTTCATATAAACCTCATAGGAGAAACATAAGATAATAAATTGATCAAAAAAATATCATCACGGATTGAACTGCATCAACACAGACATAGGACATTGGAAATGTGATCAGAAACAAGGCATGTCTAGTGTGTAAAGGTTATACACATATTGAAGTAATTGATGTCGAAGAAACATTTTATTCAGTGGTGAGAATGGAGTCAATCAACATTTTCTTAGAAATGGTCATTCAAAGAGGATATAAAGTTTATAATATGGATTTCAAAACATCATTCCTAAATGGTGTTCTTGAAGAATAATTCTATATAGAACAACCAATGGGTTTTCTACTTGGTAATGATGAAATGAAGGTTTGAAGATTAAATAAGGTACTCTATGGTTTGAAGAAGGTGCCATAAGAATGGTATTCTCAACTGGATTCTTATTTAAAGAATATATAATTTAAAAGAGGGGGAGTGGATCACAATATTTGTGTGAAGAATTCTCAAAAATATTAGTTCATGGTGATAGTGTACGTAGATGATATTATATTTGGAGGAAGCAGGCAGGGATAAGTGGATGAATTTTCCAATCACATGAGATCAAAATTTGAAATTTCTATAATTGGAGAAATTACATACTTATTATACCTATAAGTGTTTCAGAGTAAAGAATACACTTTCATTTATCAGGAAAAGTATGCAAGAGATAATCTGAATAAATTTAATATGCATGACTCCAAACCAATGTCAACTTCGATTGCAGTTGGAACAAAACTTAGAAAGTATGAGTATGGGACTTCTGTGGATCCCACCATGTATAGAAGAATCATTGGAAGCTTATTTTCTTTGCAAAATTATTAGTAGAATAATTTTAAAGTAATTTGAAGGAATAACATATGGTGGGAGTTAAAAGAATCATGAGGTGCATTCAAGGTACTAACAATTATGGATTATACTTTACTACAGGAATAGATAATGAATTATCATCATTTTCTTATGCGGACTGGGCTATATATTTGGTGGATAGAAAGTTCATAAGTGGTAGATCATTCTTTATTGGAAATAAATGTGTGGTTTATTGAGTAAGAAATAGGAAATCACTTCTCTCAGTACTGTTGAAGTGGAGTTTTTATCCGCTACAAAGGATTGCACTCAGCTACTTTGGATGAAGAAACAACTCAATGATATTGGTGATGAGGTGAAACAACCAATTTTGGTTCAATATGATAAAAAATCATGATAGATATTATTAATAATCTTGTTTAACATTCTCATACGAAACATATTGAAATCATATATCACTTCATCAAAGAAAATATTGATCAAGGTATAATTAAAATGGATCGTGTTGGAATTAATGACCAAGTGGCTGACATTCTAACCAAGCCATTGGCATCACATGTGTTTGAGAAACATTATTTGAAACTTGATGTTCAATCACCTCCCAATGCATGATGAGGTTTTGGAATATCCCCTCTCCCCAGTTGTATTAACTGTTTTAATATGTTTATGAAGGTGGTGTAGGTTTATGGGGGAGATATGGTCTAGGGAGTGTGTTTTGAGATCTTCAAGTACAAATACATGTCCTTTGGGTTTATTTCCAAATGGGGATAATGGATAAATTCAACATGACAAAGGGGGATAATGAGAGGAGAATGAGAAATTTAATATGATAAAGGGGGAGAATGAAAATTTAGAATGAGGAAGGATAAAGAAATTCAACATTTTTCTAGTTTTCTAGTTGTAGGTTTTTGAACCATGTAATTATTCGGTGACATAATGAAAATTTGGTTCTTATGAGGAAATAGACAGAGCTTATCTTGGACATCTTTAATCATTCAAAAACACAAGAACCAAATTCATGCTTCCCCTCTTATTTTTTACACTGATCTTTTCTCGCATATACTTGGAGTGTTGGATGATTTATTCCTTGTGTATTAGGTTTTGATAGTGGCTGGTCTTTTTTTGAATTTATATGCAGATTGATAACAAATACAAAGGGAAAGATTTTGTAACCAAGGTTTTTATTTGCTGGAAATGGAGTCTAGTTTGTGTTTGTTGTCAATCCTCACTTGGATGATTAGGGAGTTTACAAGGTAGGTGATCTTATAGTACAAGCTGACTACAATATTGAAGTTGGCATCATTTCCTAGTGTTTTCTAAATTTTTGGGCTCAAAATTTGAAGGAAGAATCTAGCATCATGAAAGGTTGTTTTCTAGAATCGAAACTTCATAAAAATGATAAAGGCATGGGTTTCCTAAAGACTGAGTTAAGTTTCATGAAGATGTGGAGCATCAAAATTGGAGATGGTGTTCTCCACGATTACGAGAAGAGGAACATCACGACTGCATGATGATTTGATGGAGATATTCGCAAAAATGAAAAATCTCAAGGGAACTTTATAAATGGAGGAGCACCACGAAGATATTTTTGTAAGATCCTAAAAATATAATGCAGTCAGTGGAGCATCATGAACGTCTGAGTCTATAAATATGAGGCTACCCCCACTTAATTTTATAGGAAAAAATAATTGGAGAAGATTCGGAATAACTCTAATTTCATGAAGGTTGGGGAGATTTTCAAATCTAGTTTTCTATGTGATCTTGAGCATCACAAAAATAATAGTTAATTATTGACTAATGTCAATGCTTCTAAGTAATGGGTGTTTCACAATGATGGGGTATTCCACGTTGGCTCAATGAGCTTCACTAAGGAGTTTGTTCCATGAAAGCAGTTTGCTCCATGAAGTTAGTGAGCTTCGTGAAGTTTCTCCATGAACAGTTGTTCTGAATATCAGGTTTTAGTGAATAGTGCTTTCAAAGTGCATCAACTCAAGTATATGGTGCAAGAAAAGTCTCGTTCTAGATAGGAAAAAGACTTTAATGACAATCTACTAAAGTGACCTTCAATTCGATAAACTGAGTACGACTTCACCCAAGGCAGTGAGCTAGGGGGATTTGATGGAAGTGCTCTAAGGGACGCAGTGAGATATCCCTAAAATCTTGTAAATATAGAATTCTTGGAATAGAGTGACTATGTCTGAACTTCTGTATTCCAAAACTAGTTAAGATTATTTTATTTAGGTATGAATGACAAACTATCGGCATAAGCTCCTTGGACTAGCCCTTAGTGGTGAACCAAGTAAAACTATTGTGTGGTCTCTTTACATGTGAATGTTTAATTACTAAACTATTTCAACAAATAGTTTTAACAAGTTACTATCAGTGTGGGAACAAAATCCATTACTTTAAAAGAAAAATTTGACAGCTTGATTCACTCCTCCCCTCTTAGGGTGCTCTGGGGTCCTATAGTTGATCAACATGGTAATACTTCACTAAATCTATGACCATGGTAGAAGAAATTAAGTATGTCTAGTTAGGTAAATGAATAGTAAAACAAGAAAGGATGATGACATAAATTGTGTGTCCTTATTTATTAGATATCATGAGATACAGATATTATATTACACAGCATGTGTTTATAGGAAATGTAATTTTTTCTATTATTATTCCTTATCTCATTAGGGGACTTTATGGATTGCTAAACTCTACTCTTAGTCTTTTAATAGTATGCACTTCTATCCAGATAAGGTCCTAGAGGGTCACACACTTAGGATATTCAAAATTATATCCCTATTGTAATAAATTGGAGTTTAGGAAATTATGGTCGCCACCATTAGGGTCTAAGGATGATCGTGAATATACGATCACCAAGTAATAAATAAATTTATATTATTCAAGTTTAGAATAATTAGTATTGAGTTTATTTATTAAAAGTATTCACAAGATATTAAGTGGATAGAGATTGCCTTCAATTTTGGATTTTCCTTGATGAGCTCCTCAAATTGGAATGTCGTCATTTCCCATATCATTATATGTTTCCCCAAGATAGTCTTCCCCTCATTGAAGCCACATATCAAAATTTGATTTTGTTTATCAATCAAAGAAACTTTTTCTTAATTCAAATACACTTGTAGTGGTCTTTCAAAAATTATATGATCATCCACCTTAGAAATATTGATCTTTAAGGAATCCTCTGGCATCGTTTCATTAGAATGAAGAAGGATCTCCTAAACCTCTACTCTATTATCAACCTCCTTGTTTGCACCCTTCGGAGCACTAACAATTGAAATCAGATTTGGATTAGGGAAGCTTTCACTATCATCATGAGTCCCCATCAAAATATCTGATTCCATGCTCATGCCACCTTGTTCCTCCTCAGTCCTGACACTAGAAGTTGAGGCTTGCTTTCAATTTATATCAAGATTCTGAGTAACATATTCAACAAAACAATTAAATTTAATGACTTGGTTTTATCACATAATATATTTATTATAATATAAGTGATAAAAATATAAATGATAGTTATGACTCATTAACTCATTAATAAGAAGTCTTTTATTTCTAATTTAGCGGGTAATACATATTTTGGGACCGTGGATCCATTTTTTTGTATTTGTAACCTCACTATATAAGTGGTAGGAGTCTCTATTTTCAATAATTATTCATCACACAAAATTTAGAGCCTCTTTATCCTCTCTATCATATCCTAGATATAGAATCTATCAATATAAGAAACTGATTTGAGTTCTCATTCATGGAATAAGGGATTGATGCAGTGATGATCGTCGGGACATCGAAGGCACCATCAAGTATACATACTAACACTTGGATTCCAAAAATAAATTCTCCCAAAGATTTTTAAAGCATGTTTGGATGATCTATAAGTATTTGAATTTTGTTATTTTGAGAAATGGTCATTGGTGATGAGAAGTTTTCAAATGCACCTTCAAATCAAACGAGGTGAATTTTTAGTTTAGTTTTTATGCTTAAATTATTCACACAAGATCCCAGGCTTCCATAATGGGTTGTGTATCACCAGAGATGACATAGTTACATTGATATGGTGATATGGTGATGAAAATTTGTAAATAATTGGCCCATCTACTTCTGTTGTGCACCATGGTACCTTAACTTGTGTCATTGTGTTATGTCATCTATAATATCTATAAAATCCCAAACCCCCTCGAACCCCATCACTCTTCTAGTTTTTCACTCAATTATTGGAAAACCCAAGCATGTATCTAGGGGGTATTTCAACACCCTTTCCTTGAACTTCAACACTGGTCTTTGGTAATTGATCCTTGGTGGTTTTAGGTGAGTTTACCTCTTTCCTTCTCCCTATTTTCTCCCTATTATTCATCCTGAGAAGGTTGTTTTCAAGGTAACTATTGGTTTTGGTAATGATTTGGTAAGGGAGTGATGTGGGTTATTGTGTTCTAGGTTGATTGATGTGTTTTCCTTCATTGTGGTTCTTTGTGATCATATCCTTATTTTTCTAACCTTGTGCAGTGGTTTAGAGAGATTTGTTTGAGGTAGGGGATCCTTATTATCTATTCTAGTTGTCCATGTAGGAAGGATCGTGTTTTTATTTTCCATTAGGGAGGTAGTATTCATAGGAAAAATAAATATAATGAGTTGATTTAAATTAAATTTAAGGTAAAGAGGAAAGGAAACGCATCATCATCATCGATTGAATTTTTATTAAAATATGGAAATAACACCCACACAAAAAGTCGTGGGCAAAGCTAAAGATACAAGATTAGGGTGGTCTAAAGTAGTGAAGACCAAGATGGTCTCCCCATATAAAATTCACTCCCTCTGGTTCAATTAGATTAGAATTTTGGAAACAATTAATGTAAGTAACTTGTTCTTCCGCCACCAAGGAAGAAAAATAGTTGGCCACCTTATTACCTTTGCGCCACGTGTGCACCACCTAGATGTTGCTGCTACTGAGGCTAGAACGACACCTTCTGATGATATAGGCTATCGACCAAGGAGGAGAGATTTTTCCCTGCATGAAATCATGTATTACCATAGAGTCTGTTTCAATATGATTCAAAGAAATATTCTTTTGAGCACATAGTCTAAGACCAGAATACATAGCATTTTCCTCTGCTTGGATGGAGCTTCCCCTCCCATAATATGCAGAAAAAACCAGTAGGAAACTTTCCCTATAGTCCCTAACCACTCCACAACCATTCATAATACCCGAAATACATGAACCATCAAAGTTAAGTTTGAAACCCATAATAGGCGGTAACCAGTGCACCCACTTACCTCTTATCCCAGGACAAGACTACTACATACCCACTGCATTCACCTATATAGCTCTCAAAGAAGGAGAATTACACCAATTTTTAATACTTTTAACAAGATCAATTAAAAAGGATTTTGTTCTCATGATAACAGAATCCCATGTGGAAGAAATTCCTTCAAATATGGCCTTATTTCTGGCCTGCCAGATGCACCAACATCCATCATTTAAAATCATCGATCTTGCCACTTTTTCTGGCCCCTTGCAGATTGAACCATGAAACCATTTTTCAATAAAAGAAGCACCAATATGTTCAGAAGATAACAAACTAGTGAACTCACCAAAGAACCTCCAAACTGACATGGCCCATTCATCTTCAAGAAACAAATGATCTGAACTCTCCTCATTATATACCCTACAACAATGGAATATGGATACAATACTGATACCCATCTTCCTCACATTGTCATCAGTGGGTACAGCCTGATTTCTTATCCTCCATAAGAGGAGGTTTAACTTAGTTGGAATACTGTCACACCATATTAGATTATTCTAGGAGTCCTGTTGTCCCTAAGGAAAAGAAATCCTGCAAAATTCCTTTGTAGAAAAGTTCCCATAACTAGAAACAGTAAAAACACATTTATCAGGGTCGGAATTTAAATCAATGAGATCAAAAACCTCTCGTTTGTCCTTATCCAGGACAAAATTAATGAATCATGAATACATGCTTGCCTCCCGAAAAGAAATCAACATGGTAGAACATCCCGGGAAGCCAATTGCCGAGCCAACCTAGTTTTGATGCCAGAAATATATATCCCCTCTTCCTATAATCCATTGAGAATGTTGTCTGATTTTTGGTATCATGTCATTTATTAATAACCATAAAGGAGAGCCATGATTTCTAACCTTATCTGCAAACCTTTCATCTTTGTAAGACATAATTTTCCCCCAAAGAGTATGTTCCTGCACAACTTCCCATGCAAGCCTTGCAAGCATGCAGTGAACACTATCTGTCAGACTTTGAACATTGATTCCGCCCTCACAAACAGGTCTCTCCAATCTAGCCCAAGAAGTCCAATGGAGATTCCCCTCAGTTTTCGCATCCCAAATAAAGTTTTTCGGTACTTTGTCAATATAAGAGAGAACCCCTTTCGGTACCTTTCATGTAGATAATGCATGGATAGGGATGGATGATAAAACACTATTAATTAGAGTTATCCAACCTCTGAAAGATAATAAGTGATTTTTAAAATTTAGTACACGACTTACAATCATGTTAAAAATATTATCAAAATCCAGGATCCGAATTTGTCTAAGAGTAATAGGAGATCCAAGATAAACCATTGGAAAAGTTCCCCATCTCATATTCAGACTGCTGCACAAGGAAGAAGCATGTATGTCTCCACATTTGTTTGAAATATATATATTACTCTTGGATATGTTGATCATCATCCCACTCCATAAACAGTATTCATCCAGTATGTTAGATAACACACCAATAGATCTCCCACTTTCATTCATAAAAATAATCGTGTCATCCGTAAACATTAGATGAGATATCTAAGGATGGTTCATTTTCCTTCGGTATGGCAGTAGTTCTCCCATGGATATTTTTTTATTAATAATCTAGCTTAGGGGATCTTGCATGAGGATAAATATGGTCGGAGATATAGGGTCCCCTTGTCTGAGCCCACGAGAAGTTTTGAAAAAACCATATGTTTTTTCCATAAAAGAAACTGCCATCCAGGAAGAACTAAAACATATAAAAATAATATCCGCAACCCAAGTGGAAAGACCCATAACTTTGAGCACCCTATTGATAAAACCCCATTCCATGTGTTCATATGCTTTATTCATATCCAACTTTAAGGCCATATTGGATCCTCATGTTTTGAAGTTAATATCCTGAATCATCTCTTGGGCCAAGCCCACCGCTCCCTGAATAGACCGTCCTTTAACAAAACCATGTTGCTCAAGAGATATCCACCGAGGAACATACATGGATAGCCATGAGTTTATAATGCTCGATAAAATTTTATAAGGGAAATTACACATGCTTAATGGCCTATAGTCATGAATGGAATATGGGTCTTTGATCTTTGGAAGCATGACCAGAGTTGTTTCACCCGACACCCTTGGAATTAAACCACCCTGGAAGAAGTCTTGAATGGCCATAGTTATATCATCCTTAATCACCTCCCATGACCCTCTATAGAACGAACCCTGAAATCCATCCAGGCCCGGAGCACTCTCCGGGTTGAGTTTCATCATAGCATCATAAATCTCCTTCTCACTAGGAATCACTTACAAGAAAGCATTATCATTTTCAGACATCATGTTAGGAATTTCCTCAAAAAGTTCATCATTTCCACTAGGATACCCATCTTCCATACTCTGGTTAGGACCTGCAAGTAAATCTTTGAAAACAGAAAAGGCCATATTTCCAACTACATTTATATCATCCGAATAGGATCCATCTTCAAGAGGAAAGGAAACACATGTTTTACTGCTTTGATGTTAATGTTATTGAGGTTATATATGATTGATACCTTACTAAAAATCACATCCATTGGGGGATTCATTTGTATTGTATTTGATATTTTTATAAAACCATTGTTGTGTGATTGTTTTATATCAAATTGAATAAATGGATAATCACTTATATTCAACTAATGAATTAGTTCCCCATGGAATTTTGGTTGTGTGATAAGGCCCTTTGAAAGTAAAGTAAATGGGATAAGAATCCCCATGTTTAAATATGAAATAAGATATGTAAAATATGTGAAAAGTGGTTGTGTTGTGTGGTTGTGGTGTGTGGGGTGTATATGATGATATGTGGAAATGATACGCGGTGGTCAGGATGAGTGGTGTTGGTAATGTGGGTATTGTTGGAATGAGGAGGATGGGTTGTTGTGTTATAATTTTTTGTGTTATATTCCTAGTAGTGATGGATTAAATTTTTAATAATGAAACTAAAATTTCATGGGTTTGAATAGAAAATGACTACTTGAATTAAAATGTTAAGTGTAGTTAGAAGTGTTTGATGCTTAAATATGAAATAAATGGGTTGGTTAAATGAAATTGTTTGGTAATGTAAAATCTATAAATGGGATTAACTTGAAGAATAAAAAAAGTGGGATATAGCTTTTGTTTGTGGAGTACTTGTGTGGTTTTATGCATCTAGAGGTGGAAGAGAAATTAGTAAAGGTTGTGAGGATTTGGAGGTTATGTTATGAGTTAAGATGAAATTATTGTTATGAACCATAGTATGGGATTGTGTGTGTGGATATAATATATATGTATTGTATTTTCCATTATGATTTCTATACACATCCCACCCTTTTTGAGCACCATGTGCCAACACCCAAATGTTTTGGGGGTGTTTTTTCCAAAATATTAATGGTGAGGATGGATGGATGGTTACCCCCTCTTACCTTATCTCTATTCCAAATGATATTGATATTCATGGGTTGTGATGTCCAAAAGTCAAAAGTAAACTAGTGATGATGATTTATGAGATGATGAGGTTATTCATGGTGGCGGTCTTGTATAGTAGGAGGATGTCATGAGGTTGATGTCCTTCATATTTTTGATACCATAATATATTGGTTAGAGTTGTGGTTGTAATGTGATAGACCAGGTTTATGTGGGAGAGATATGATGTGATGGACCAAGTGTCTTCGGACAGGGTTATTATACAGAATTGAGGAGAGTTTTAGGATATATGATGTTGGGGTGTGAAATCGGCACACCAATGGTAAAGTGGTGAGGGCTGATCTTTTATCGATATGATTATTATTATGTTATTATAATTGGATGCATTATTTGGGAATCATTCCTTGGTGAGTATAATATTAGTTAATTGGCATGTTTAGGTGTTATTAGTTCAACTGTTTTCTCACTGGTGCTTTAGTATTCTCTTTTCACATGCGAATAAGAGACTTTGGGTTTGATACTACTGAGTATACATGTATTATCACCCTATATATATACAAACTATTTTTTAGGTTTCTGGGAGGACTTTGTAGACCATGTTGGACATTACTAGCTTTGAATTTGGGGTTGTTGTTGTGTCTCTATCTTAGGATTTTATTTTGGGTATTTATTTAGAGGCTCAATGTATTTGTTTACAATATACATGCATTGGTGGGTGGTTTTGGTTTCCTTTATTTTATATTCATACATGTAGTTTCTTTATGTATGATATCTTATCTCCCTAGACTATCATTCTTAAGGGTAATTCCTTCTATATGTGATATTTTTATACCCTATTTTCTATTCATCAACTCGAGTTCTACTGAAGCTAGGGCTTGGGGGTCATTATCTCTCTTCCTTCATTGTCATCCCAGAAGGGGTACCTTTGAAGGGAGGGTTTATGACAGAGTGGTATTAAATATTTTGGTAGATAGATATGGAGGATTTTAGAGTTAGACACTGAGAATTGCATGGGTTGGTATGGAAACAATGTTAGTTGATCTTAGAGAGTTATATAAACCAGGGAAGAATATCTAGGATGTGATATTTTTAGGGGGCCCAATGATTTTATGAAAGGACTCTAAGACTAAAGAGTGATTAAGTTAGGTGACACCACTTATAGGGTTAAGACCTAAGGGAGGTTCATACATCATGATTATTTGTGTTCTTATTTGATTTGTGTGGTTTTGGGAAGTTAAAATGAATTAAATGGATCTTAATAAAAATTTATACTATCGAACTTATGAAATCCTGGTTTCCCTTTTTAGCTATGGATTCTATACATCATCCATGTGTGGTTTGGGATTGTAAGGTATATAAAGCTAACCCAATTGATCATTGGAGGGTTGATCCCATTGAGAAGGATGATCTATGGTAGAGGACATTTCATGACTTCTAGAAGAATACTTTGGGGAAGTATGAGGGATGCATCTTTAATCTAGAGAAAGAGTGCTAGTTGGAGGAGCTCTAGATTTCCTTTAGTTTGATATGGGCCCAGGCAGAGTACTAGGTCTCATTGGTAGTCAGTCAAATGTGAGTATTTGTGCATCAGTGGTGGGTATTATATATAGGTTAGTAGAAGGAGACAGATGTTTCATAGGCTGACTTCTAGAAGGAGTTATGAGCTGAGTTCCCCCCATAGACCATGAAGGCAATAAAGAGGTGAGATATTCTCTCTCTTTGGTAGGGGAGTATGTATATATGGGATTTTTGGATTAAGTTCAAATATCTTTTTAGTTTCACCCTTGATATTTTTTCTGATGATGAGTCTCGTGCGTGGTGACTTGAGGAGGCACTCCACCCTTATATCCGATATTAAATTACTCATTTTATGTTTCCTACATACTTATAGGTACAAAAGAAGGTAGAAGTAATTGATCATATACACTCACTATGAGGTTTTTTGTGATAGGGGAACTATCAGGGTTCCTCAAGGAACTGTGTTAATAGTGATAGGTCTCAAGCACTAAGGCTTTCAAGATTTCAACCAGTAGGGAATCGACCTCAGCATCTTTCCTTCTAGTCCTCTAGGTATAGTGGTTTCTGTTATTTTCCTAGGGAATTTTGGAAAGTGTGCTACATCTATTTGGATCATGGTCATCATCATAATTAGTTCCCCATATTTCTTGGAGCTCAGCATAGTAGAGGTGGTCTAGTTCAGTTTTGGCCTCAGTAGTAGCCACAAGTGAGATTGTTTCGGTAGAAAGGGTAGTAGTATTATGCTATGTTGAGAGGATATAAGGTAGGTATAGGTTAACCTCATGATGCTCCTAACCTTTAGGAACCTTAACATGAGTGTGTTCATGGAGGTAGTCATTATTAGCGAGGCAAGGGAGCTGGGCATAGATAGTTTCATGCAGTGGTGGTGCCAGCACAAAAGGGGTCAAAGATTTTTTGAGGTGAGATTAACTTATCATCCACCCTTATTTGTATCTTGTTTGATTCAGTAGTTTCACATTCCTTTATTTCATTCTCTCTATTACATGATCTAGTACTAGATGTAGAGAGGCTTCCTATACCCCTGGGGTTTACTATGCTACTTGGAGGATAGAACAACTTGTTTGATGTGTTCTGGGGGTGTAGACTGGTGATGGGGAAACATCAGTCATGTGGGGATCTCTTCTTGTTGTAGATGTATTCATACAATGTATTCCTTGTAATTTAATGGTTGTATTATGTTCATGCATTTATCAACTTCTTCTAGTGTAGGGTCATGTTCTTTCATGTGTATGGTCAGCATTCACTTTTCATTGGTGAACAAGGTTATCAAATGGGTAGTATACATGTGGATCCCATTATTTCCTTGATGGACTAGTTGTCAATAAAATTAGTAGATGTTGTGATGTAGGAGGTTCCTGAGGTCATCAAAGGGTTTATGGATGTTTTCCCTAAGTATTTTTTGATGCTACCCCCTTGATGTGATATCAAGTTCGAGATATATCTACAACCCAGTATTTCTCTGATTTTGATGGCCCCTTATTAGATGGAACCCTATAAATTTTGGTAGTTGTGTATTTAGATAGATGATCTAATGTATAATGTTTTCATCTAGCCCAATGTGTTGTTGTGGGGTGCTCTAGTGTTATTCACCAAGAAGGTGGATGGAAGTCTGAGGCTATGTATAGAATACCGGAGGCTAAATCAGGTGATGATCAAGAATTGCTACACTTTTCTAAGGATTGGTGATATTTTTAACCAGTTGATAGAAGATATATGGTTCTCTAAGAATGATATATAGCCATTATAGCACTGGTTGAGGGTGAAGGAGGAATATTTTTGGAGTTTGTGTCCTATGATCAATTTTATGTACTTTGATTACATGTATATTCAATATATTGAATATTAATAAAATTTATTATTAAATATTTTTAATTATTTTGCATGAATTTAATGTAATAATGTCCTAGAGTATATGTCACATTGATAAGGTCATAGAATTTACCCACTATGATGAGAACCTTGAAGTGCTGTGATGATATTCTTAAATGATGTTTTGTAGTTGTATAACATATTATGATGGTACACATAGTATATAGACTATAAGATGAGAGTACTTGTAAGTGGATGAGACTTTTTCTCATGAAGCTCTCACTAGGTAATCTCCAAGACTGGAGATTATGAGAACAGACTCACCAGTAGAAATTTCACATGTTTTTTTGTCATCAGATATTCCTATCTGTGAGCATGTGTAATGGTCCTTAGACTTTAACATTTATCATTAATGAATGTCATGACTCGCACACTTAGATTTACTGAAAAAAACATCATGAAATATGTTGTTGGTATTTTGGGTGCGTCACGATTGACTTGTTATTAATAGATAAGTTGAGGAAGGATTTGTCCCTTCTATCTTTATGGAAGTTGATATCTTGGCCCTTTTATTGGAATAGAACCTCCACCATAAATTCCACGGTCATGGTGTAACAACTTTTTTATTTCAAATAGTTAAAGAAAGGCATATCGCACATATAGGTTGGTGTTGGTGACATAGATGTGAAACCTTCTTGATGAGATATTGAGACAAATGTATTATATTATATAGTGATTGTTCATATTCAGTTATCATCATTGCAATATTAAGTTATTTATCTTGGGTTCCTTGACCTGTTCCTAGACAGTAATCTTGGACTTTAGTGAAGCCCACCTAATGCCAACAGGAAAGAGTCCTAAAGGGTCACACACTAAGTGTTTTGGATGATCTTGATTAAATTATATTTGAATTTAATTATTAAAATAAATATTATTCTCAAGATCGAGGAATAATTTTATTCAAGTTTTATTGATTGATAATAATGACAAGGTAATAAATAATTATTTATTTATTAATAAATAATTTATTTGATTACATGAATATATATAAAATATTTGTCCATTGGATTGTGAATAAAATATTTATTTTATTTATTGAATATTTTAATAAATATTTGTTCTCTAGATTGTGAATAAAATATTTATTTATGAATAACATATTTATTCAGGTGTTCAATAAATGCTAGAGGAGTTCAAATGTACCAAGACCAATTTTGGTAACAAATATTAATTAAAAATATGGTTAAATAATATTTGTTATTGTGCAAGTTGGAGTGCACCATAAAATAATAATAATGATATTTTTATTATATGGATTGGGGATTATTAAAGTATTTAAATGTTATTTAATGGCCATCATGAAACTAAATAATATTTTAACTTAAACCATATCTCTATAAATGAAGGTTATGTCTATTGTATATTGCAATTGAATATCGAAAAGAATTGATTATCGAGAATAGAGAATTATTGCGCACAATGAATTATCTTTTGACTCCTCCTTTATCTCTTCCTATCAAGAATGAGAAACGTTAGAGAGATCCCTTCAAGATTGAAGGATGAGAAATAAACATAAGTAATTTAAGATAATTGACTTATCACTCTAGCACTCAGAGATTGATTGGAATTGGTCAGAGATCAAAGGAGAATGTGTGGATCACCACTAGAGGGATTCTATCCTTGGATCCTCACAACGTAATGAAGGCAATCTAAAAGGGTCTTTTTTGGATGACCAACATCATTATCAAAGAAAGTCTCTTAAGCCAAGGTAATCGTTTTTTATAATATTAAATAAATTAATTATAAATTTTACATGTAATATCCTCACTCTTGGTTTCAGACATTGAAATATGTAAATATATTTTAATATATATCACCCAAAACTTCTCACTTTTGTTGTGCCCAGAACCATTAAGTGGTATCAGAGCAGTCACATTTAAATTTATAATTATTTATTTGATTGTTAATCCATATGAAATCATGGCTAAATTTTTATTTCTTACTATTAATTATTTAATCTAATTTGAATTAAAATGATTCAACATATTAATCATGTTCATTTAGTGTTTCATTTACTTAAAGGTTTAAGAATAGATGAACAACGATTAGAGATGGCATCGGGAGGTTTAAAATCTTTGGCTAGTAAAATTGGGTTACATGGAGTGTGGCTAGATTACACAATGTGTACACATGCACATTGTTCCTGGATACACTGGGTAGTTAATTACGTGAAGTGCATTTATTGCACACCTTGTATTGACTAGGAAAACCTGGAACACGAAAAGTGGATACATGGTGTGTAGCTTTCATGTACACTCTGTGTAGTCCGACCGAGTTAACATAAAGATTCCCCATGCATCTGTCTTGGATACATGAAAATCAAGGTACATAGCATGTAGTTGGACAGTATCCACCATGTAGTCAACCATTAAAATACATAAATAAAACTTACATTAAATTGAAAATTGTAGCATTAAAACCTTGTTTTATTGATTGAAGAACCAATGTGTGTTTGACAATTTAATTATGGTTTTAAAGAATATTAAATGCTTAATTTATTTATTGTAATTAATGTGTCGTTATTGGTTCTACTATTTATTTTCTATGAATGCCATAAATAATGGGTATCTCTAATTAAGTTTGGATGATTATTAATATAAAATGGAATTAATTAATTAATTAATTAATTAATGAAAGCATGTTCATCTTAAATAATAAAGAATGAATAAATAAATTAATGTTATCCAGTTACTTTTGTGTATTCATTGCATGTATGACCATCCATGAGCTTGACCAAGACCTATGTATACATTGGATGTTTTAATTTAATTTATTACTTGGGTTTTAAAATATTTATTATTAAATTAAATATGATGGTCTGTATGTCATCCCTACCTCCATTATTATGTAGGATCTATATGTACAAGGATATTTATGTAATTACATTTCAACTAATCCTTTGGTTCCGCTCACCTACATTTGAGTCATAAATACATGTAATTAATGGAGTATCCCAAGGCATGTGGAGGCGGTTCAAGATGGAACTATCATGATACAAACTCAAGTGATACATAGGTAGACAGGTAGAATGTTTTAACTCATGACAAGTCCAACAATAGTAGTTATTTCCCCTAAGTTAATGGTTAATTTAATGTATGTTCATTAAATCAACCATTAGATAAAGCTCATGAATAAATCATTTAATTGTTTATTTATTTATGACTATGTAATTATTTATTTTATGGTTTCCAGACCACAATCACATAAATAAATGAATTAATGTGAAAATATGGAATTTAAATAAAATTTTTATGTGTAAATGTTTTATCCAATATGGTTAATTAATTAAGTAACTTCGATCTAATATTAACAAGACATGTAAAGAATTAAAAAAGATAAAAATTTTGCATAATAAATTAAATAAATTAATTATACATAAATGTTTTATCCAAAATTTTTATTAATTAAGTAAAATAAATTTAATATTAAAAGACATATAAAGGGTAAAATGAGATAAATTTTATGTATAATTAATTAAAATACCTTATCTTGATATTAAGTTAGACTAAGCATTCCATTACTTTATTAGGAACAAAAATCAATATAACTAAGTGTTTGAATAACTCTTCTTGGGACACTTACTTTTATAAGCGGAGTTCTTATGAAGGTTTTGGTTTGAATTAACCATTTTACATAAAGCTAAGTATCCCTTGCTAGACTTAGTGTAATTTGGAGGCAAGTGTTAAAGAAATCCAAGTCAGTATTTCATGATTGGGGAGTCCACTCAACGGATCAAGGAGCTGCAATCACACAATTGGAAGACATGTATAATTAAATACCTTTAAGTAGCTTGACCAACCCTTTTGGGGGTTATGAGAAGGTGAATATGGATCCTTGACACTATAATATTAAAGAAACTAGACATTCCAAGTTTAATGGTGAGGGTTATTGGGACTTGAAAAAATAGCGGGAGATTTAATAAAATTATTTATTTATTTATTTATCACATAATTTATAATTAATAATAATTAATAATAATTTTCTATTTTAATTATAGAATAAAATAGAAAGCTCATCATCCATGTTATCCCTATGATCAATATTGGATAAAGACATCCTCTTAACTAGCAGTAACTTTCAGGAGTGGTTTAGATGCCTTAGGGTTGTGTTATGCCATGAATAGAAATATTGCATGCTAGAATCCTTAATGTTAGGTCCACCTGCTAAAGAGGTGAGTGATGAAGAGTACCTTTTCTAAAAAAACATATGATCAATGCATTATATGTTCAATGTTTGATGCTTTCATCGATGTCTACTGAACTCGCGAAGTCTCACAAAAACATGGATGTGTATAGCATGCTTTGGCACCTCTATGTTCATTACTAGGAGAGAGCTATATAGGAATGTTTTGAGATTTTCAAGGCACTATTTTAGAGAAATCTTGGAGAGGGTTTCCTATTTGGGTCTCGCATAGTCAACCTCATTGGATACATTGAGTTCTTAGTGGTTCTAGGGATTAAACTCCCTGGAGAACTAGGAATCGATCTCATTCTGGCATCACTCACTGTTGACGCTCCTTTCGTCACAGAATCTAAAGATCGGAAAAGGGAATATCTGAGCTCAAAATGATTCATCCTTTAAATAAAACATCAAAAATCGACAAAGGCAGGAAGAAAGGATCAACAGCAACTGCACCGCGTAAGTTATCTCACTGTCGCGCAAGTGGACTTGCGCGACGCCTTTGGTCGCGCAAGTGACTTGTGCGACCTAAGTGGTAACCGCCCAGTAACCGCCCGGGGTCTTCTTTTGCCTATAAATAGACCCTGTGGGCCCCCCATTCGATAGGATCTTTTTCCAAAAACTCGGATTGAAGCTCCCGACGCCCAAGTCTCTTCTCAAAGCTTCCGGAACACTTATAAGGTAATTTCTTACCTAGAACGGAAGATTTAAAGAGAAAAAGGAAGGCCTAAGTGTTGAAACTCATCAACACTTGCGCGCCGACTTATTCCTTCAATAGAACTTGCGCGTCCCTTTTTTGGAAGAACCTCAAGAGGATTCTAAAGGGATTTATAAAGAGTCACTCAAATATTCTAATGATGTTTGAGAATCGCGCAAGTACCCCTCATGTCGCGCAAGTATACTTGCGCGACCAATACTTACGCGCCGCCGCAATACTTGCGCGCCTTTCAAGAATTGCACGCCCCTACCTTTTTGGGTGCCTATCTTGCCCATTTTACCCCTCTTAAGCCATCACACCTTTCCTTTTCAAGATTCAGTCTTCAAGACACTCTTCAAAGCTATTTATGGCATGATTTCTTGATTTGGCTTCCTTATCTGAAAGGAATTCTGTGGAATATCTCTCAAAGTCTAGTGATTTAAATATCCTTATGTCACTAAATATGGAGAGTTCATTCATTCAACCTCATCCTTTAAGATGAGAGAATCCTAACCT
The DNA here is from genome assembly GCA_963277665.1 of Viscum album. Classification (NCBI taxonomy): domain Eukaryota; kingdom Viridiplantae; phylum Streptophyta; class Magnoliopsida; order Santalales; family Viscaceae; genus Viscum; species Viscum album. Next base: position 661,564,992 of record OY728139.1, on the reverse strand, counting down.
GGGTCTCCTTTTCAGGAATAATCCCCAGTTCTAAATCCTTTAATCTGGGCATCTTCCTCAGGAGTAAGCCCCAAATTCTTAAAGTTCCTAAACTTGGGCATCCTCTTCAGGAGTAAGCCCCAATCTCAGTCATGGGCATCCTTCTTAGGAGTAAGACCCAATCTCAAATGTGGGCATCCTCCTCAGGAGTAAGCCCCAAACCTTAATCTCTAACCTGGGTCTCCTTTTCAGGAATAAGATTCAGTCATAATCTTGGGCTTCCTTTTTAGGAGTAAACCTCAAGCCCCCCTTTAATTTCTCTTAACCAGTCATAATTTACCCTTGATTTGGGTTTCTTTTTCAGGAGTAAAACCCAATCATAAGTCTCCTCCTAATTTGGGCATCCTCCTTAGGAGTAAGCCCCAAGATTAGAGTATTCAAATCTCCATAAAGCACATATACCTTTATGGACCCTGTTCCTAGATTTTCTCCCTAAAAGTAAATCCTAAACCTTCATCTATTTGGGCAGTCATACATACATAAGCCCCAAACAATTTCTTATGATTGCATCTTTCATGGCACAATTGTCTAATTTTTACCAATACCTCTTGTTTCTCACACCGATCATGACTCACGTGAGCTTAGAGTGTAAAAGTAATTATGACATTCTTCTTTGAGCCATCAATCATAAACATCATACTCCATTACTTGAACTACGTGGGTTATGATTCCTTTTCCAAAACAAAGGATACGTAGGTAGCCCATTTATGGGTTCGATCCCAACTTTGAAATAATCCATGTCCTTCTGAATGACAATAAACTTCAAGTGCCTCACTGAGTGGCTTTAAAACCAGCCCGGTCATCATAATGACCAAGAGACTTTTATAAATGTTTCGAAGGATACCATTGACCAAGAATCTATAAATAGATACAGATGATTCTCTATTGATGAAGAACCTCGAATACATATAAAATATTCTCTAAATTTCTTGCATATTTAATCATTGATTGTTAAAACTTAAGGGAAGCTCATTTTATACTTGGTAATGTAATAAGGATTCACGAACATAACTTAAATCTATAAAGAGAGTCCCGGAGTAGACAATAATTCCCCTCAAAAAGGTGTGATGAGTCCGACCTCCCATCCTCTCGACCAATGCAAATTCCTAAGCCTCATTAGTCCACAAACTAATGAGCTCCTACCTTTGGAAAGTAGGTCCAAACAGATGTGGAATCATTGTATGTTTCCGGTTCTACAAACAAACCCGTTAGAAACCGATCGGAACGTTTGAATCTCCCGTCCAGGAGGTCATCCCCGAAATCCGTGAGGAAACAAAAATGGTGAACCTGACATGAATCCTTAACCAAGTTAAAGTGATGTTTTTCTTATTTGTTAGGCCCCTTGGGCCAACAAATCAATCATTGACATGTGATCATCCAAAAGATGCAGTGGCCGGATTCATCTTGATTATGTCTGTTATATGGAACAGGCACTCTTTTCTCAAGATCTTCTGCAAAATGGCTTTCCTTAAATTCACCCTTGTGAATACTGCTGCTGTGAACACCTCTACTGTGAGGTCTGCTGTTGTGAAAACCAATCCTGCTACTCCTGATAGAACGTCGTCCACTCTGAGGATGACATCACCAACTCAGCGTCTTCAACGCTGGGTTTCTAATGCACTGGTTAAAGAGTACCGTCGCAACGGTACTATCCCAACTCTGGAGGCCGCTCGTCAAGCCCTCCAAGTTAACAACTCTACCTGGTCATCCGGACAACGGCGGCCAGCGATCAAGAAGCAGGCGGTGCTGACTACCGTCTCCAACCGTTTTGGGTCATTATCCCCGAAACGCAATTTCCATTCATTACCTTACTCTGAGGAAGTGAATGAGCAGGTCCCGCAGGGCCTTAATTCAAAAACACAGGAGTCCTTCTCGAGGGCTCCCATCAACAATCGCCGCCAGACTCGTGCGGTAGTGCGCCCTCAACATGATGAGGGTACCGACTCCAGGCATTCAACTCAGGTTCCTCGAACCCGAGCAGGCAAGATGAACCGCCAGAGACGGAATCCGGTTAACAATAGGCAGGTTGTCATCCCTGCCATCTCCGGAGAAGTCCACCAACCTAACTTGGTGGCAAATAACGAGCAGGCACAATCACCTGTCCGTTTTAATTCCGCTGTCCAGCAGACTCGTCTGGCAGCATCACGCCAATCCCTCCAGGCAATTCCGGTGGAGTACTATAGGCAGGAACATGCACCTGCTTATACATCACCAGTTAGTCAGCAGGCTCGTCTGACTACATATGATGGATCTCGTCAACCGCGTTTGGCGAAGTGTAATTAGCAGGCACATATACTTGCTAATACTAATCAAGCCTACCAACAGTCTCGCTTGGTAGCACACGGAGAAGTCAGTCGGAAAGTCCCGACGAAAAACAGGAGGAAGACTCAACTCTCTGCCTCCACACTTGAGTACTGTCAGGATTCACTGACAGGAAAAGGAGGACAGGAGCAGGCACATACACCTACTCCAAGCCCGGAATGGACGTATATCCCCGTTCCGACGGCTGAAGTCACCAAACATATTTTGTCAATGGTGAAAGAGCAGAAGCAAATTCCTGCTCATATTCTGGATGCTTGCCAGGATATCATAACAGCTTCAGCATCATCACAGGGACAGACACATAAATCTATCCCTAGCAGTGGAGTGACACATCAATGATTCACTCCGGAACAGACACACATATCTGTTCCAGTCCAAGAGGGTTATGGGGCATACTCCCCCATATCATACGGACAACCAAGTCAGGCACATACACCTGATTTGAGTGGAGATCGTCAGCCTAACCTGACCATCTTTCCTGATCAGGCACATACACCTGCTCAGAGTAATCACTTTCATCATCAATTAGTTTCTAAAGCGAGTAAGAAGGCATCTAAGAAAAAGATCCGCCCAGCACAGTCAGGAGATCAAAGGCCAATCTGTAACCAAGCCTTGCTCGATGCTAGAGTTCTTGAATCCCTCAGACATTTATCTGTCGGAATTCAAGATTCTACTCCCTCAGTTCCCAATAACGGGAACATTAATTCTGAAGGTCTTCAACAGACACTTCCTCATGAAGACTTGCTTCATGAAAGTTCAGTCAATCTTGAAGTTTCTTCTTCAGATGAGAGCCACAGGAACCCTCTGTGTGGTCAGAAGACCAAGGAGCAAGAGATTTCATCTTTTGCTGTAACCCATCATGACGGTCCTCCTCATGGTGATGAACTTCGCTGCGAAAGTCCTCTCCGCAGTAGTGATTCACGTTGTCTCGAAAATTCTTCAGAAGGCAATGTAGTGACGAGAAAGCCCTCCTATCTCGAGGCACTTGCAAACGTAAAACCAGTCATGTCTGATGCTTTACTATCAGCAGGTGAAACTCTTTCTCCATCAGAAGATATCCTGGGGTTCAGGTTATTCTCCGAACCATCCCTGGGTCATTCATCTTCCAGCATGAATAGTGATCTCTCTACCAATCTTGTTGAATCCAATGAAGCAACAAGGAAACACCAACTCTGGTCCAAACAGGTAGAAGAATCTTCATTTAATGATAAAGAAGAAATGCTGAACATGAGGAAAAAACTGGCAAAAGGTGAAGTACCAGTCATGTTTTGGCCTTTGGCTGACTCCCAGTACGACATTCCAAAGATGTTGACGGATGATGGAATCCATGATATTCGTCTCAACATATGGAAGACTCTTTGTCAATTGAAGAAGAAATTATTATCTTATGTTGATTATGAAAATCATATTAAGATAATAGAAGGGTTACAACGCCAGATTGATTTGGCATCTCTATCAGTCTATCGGTATCCAAAGGCTGAAAAGCAATAGAGAACCCTTCAACGTTCATGCCTTGGCGCACTAAGAAAATTGCGTCAGTTAATTGCCAATGCTCCATCTGATGTTCATATAAGAGGATGGGGTGTTCACGGAGCACTACATTTCACAGTGCTTTCCGGTCAGCAAAGCCCGCCGAAAATGGTCTCATGCAATGTTATTGCCCATGGTCGGCCACAGTCAATGGGCTTTGTTCATAATCAAAAGCTTGCTCAAGAACAGGCTTCAACTAGTTCCTCTCAAAATCAAGTATATAGAGAACAAGTTGTTGAATTTATCCTACATCAAACAGGCGAGAATATTTCACAAGCCTCTCGTCTGGAGCAAACACGTCATCAAATGACAGAAGTTTCGGAAATCATCCAACGGTCTGTTGAACCAGGTGATAAAAGTGGATATAGTTTAATGCATCCAGATAATTTCCGAACTAAGATTCGCAAGATCAAGAGAGATTTTAAGAAGATCTCAGACATAGCATGTCAAGAGACACCCCAGCTTGTCAGACTGGGGACTTCTCTAACCCAACCCTCAGAGTCAACAAATGGGATTCGAGGAGTTGAGCGGAAGCAGCAGGAACATCCCCAGTCCACCGGACTGGGGACTTTTTCAAATCCTCAATCCCTCCCTCATAGAAAGTCAGTATTCTCTCGATTATGGAATAAGCCTCAAGAGGAACGAAGAGCCAAGCTATCAGGAGATTCTCTCCAAGTGACGGTTCTCCAAGAAGTTCCTGAGGGATCAAGTCAACGGAATGCCATGTCTCATCATGGACATGGAAGAATACAATATCACAGAAATGCTGATAGAAAGGATTCCATGCAATATGCATCCATTAATGTCATCAATGTCGTTGCTGCTGATTCACCAGATGAGGCTCAATCAGAGGGATCAGACGAAGAGGTTCCTGCTCAAGAAGTTGCGCGCACAGACCTAAATGAAGAAGGTGTGCGCACACGTAAGGCTTACCCAAAATCTGGGTATTCCTTCAAGTAACCCACTTCCCCCTCTCCGAAAAGGATCCAATAAGGGGAAAGGAAAGAATCAGGTTACTTCTCACCCTTCCTCTGAAGGAGGTCAATCGCTCTCATTAGAGCAAAGGTTTTCACAACAGGAGGAAGAAATGAAAGAATTAAGAAGGTTAAATGCAGAACTACTTCAGAGTAGTCTTCTTCTTAAGAATGCTGAAGTCCGACAGCCGAAGGAATTTGTTGTAACTACTGAGATGGATCAGGAATATCCTCCTTTATCAGTACACCCTCAGAGGTCTAATCCTACGGGTCAAACGCAACAACGGTTGGCAGCACTACCATCAGTTGCAGCACCAACCACCACGTCTGTCCAAGCTCCATTAATTGCACCTACCCAAAACCAAGTTCAACCTGATGTTTCTCAAAAGTTAATAACTACTATTGAGTCATTAACAGCTCGGTTAGAAACTATGGAAGGGAAACAGGCGCAAGTTCAACCTGAAAATAAAGTTTACCCTGAATGGGTAGATTCAATTTCTCCTTCATCCAGTTTTGGAAACCCTATTTTCCCTACTTTCAATGGATCAGGCGACCCTGAACAACATTTGACGCATTACGTGTCTTGTTGTGATCCTATGATGGGAACTCCAGAGCAGCAAGAAGCAGTGAAACTCAGATGCTTCGTGCAAACCTTGCAAGGACCAGCTTTTGTCTGGTATACAAGCTTGCAATCCTGATTAGTCATCGGATTGGAGGATCTTCGTCAAAAATTCCTTCTTCAGTTTAGCTCAACTTTGCCAAAAACGACAGTTTTCGATCTTACAAACTGCAAGTAAAGGGAGAATGAAAGAGTCTCTGATTTCATTACTCGTTGGAAGGGATTAACGTATTCCCTGAGTTTAACACTCCCTCAGGAGGAATTGTTGCCAATCTGTGTGGAAAATTTGCGTGACGAATTACGCACGCCATTGATCCCTGTGAAATACACAGGAGGGTTTCGAGACCTTACTTCAATCGCTCAACAGATTGAATATTCCCTTATACAGGCTAAGGTTAAATTTCGTATAATTCCATCAGCTCCAGGAAGAAGAATGGGTAAAGCAGAAACTGCTACAGTTATGCTTAAACAAGCACTTGTACCTATATCTACTTCAAAACCTTCATCTTCTCGAAGGACTCCACCTCCTGAACGCCAACAACAAAGGTCGTTTCGTCCAAATGATCAAAGAGATCAACGACGAAAACAATTTGAGGATATGAAGAGTAAAACATACTCTTTCCGAAATGAGCAAGTTCCTGGTTACTTCATTTCAGCTCTGGAAAATAATTTGGTTCAATTACCAGTGCCCAAGAGGCCAAACAAGGAAGGAGATGAAGACTGTCCCAATTATTGTCCCTTTCATCAAATGTTGGGGAATCCCATACAGGAGTGTTTTGTCTTTAAAGACCTCCTGCAAAAGATGGTCGACTTGGGACAAGTCAAATTGAAGGGTTCTTCAGCTCATGTAGCGTGTATTACCGCTACAGATCCAGAGGAAGGAGGCGAGTGGCAGGAAGTCAAAAGAAAAACTGCGAAAAAATATGATGATTGGATGGTCAGAAAGACAATCAATCGGACCCATTCCATTTTGTGAACACAATTGAAGAATCCAATTTTGTCTCCTACAAAAGCTACAATAAAGCCTCCATCAAAAGACAAATCCTCAAAAGGGCAGCGCAATTCAAAGAAGAAAGAGGAATCAGGAGAAGATGAGTATGTATCAAAGCCTAAATTGTCTTTGACTCTGGAAGATTTCATGCCATCTACTTCAAAGCCACGGGCACCGCCCCATCAAACGGCACAGCCTAAACAGGCTAACCAGGAAGAGTCTTTATCAGACGAAGAGTTAATCTTTGGTTCTGTTAATATGATTCAATTAACAGATTCATATTCCAGTCTTGATGAGCCTGAATTCCCTGTATCAAATAAGGGAATCCGAAGAGGTTCTAGAGGTTCAGGATATAGGGGAAGACGTAGATCTTTCCGAAGCCACTACTCTAATTTTACCCCTACTAGCACTGTATATGCAGCAGAAACTCGTGGTAGAGCCCTTCAGCGAGCTCAAAAAGAAAAGGCAAGTTCTTCTGCCAATGGCCAACTCAGTTTTGGCACAGTTATTTTGGAAGACTGATTAAAGGTTCCATCTTATTTATCTCAGCAAGTAAATGGATCTAATCAGTCTAATCTTCCAAAACCAAGGATGTTGCCAACTTCAATACAAGATGCATCATCTTCCAAAGCATCTGCTTCCAAGGTACCTGCTAAACCGCATATTCCTATTGGGAAACGCAGACCTCTAGATCAAAAGTATGATATATTGAAACACTTGGCCCAATTAACATCCAAGTTATTAATTTTGGATGCTTTGAATCTGTCAAAAGATCTTTGGGAAGCACTCATCGAAGCTTTGTCAAGTCCTCATGAGTTTGAAGCTGAAATTGCTGCAGCTGAAATCTATCACATAGAGAATAATCCTGCAGAATGTCATGCAGTGATATCTTTTACTGATAAAGATGAAGATGATTTTGTGCATGGGCACATAAAACCTTTGTACTTATCTGGCAAAGTCAATGGTATAGATATTCGAAGAGCTTTCATTGACAATGGTTCAGGAGTCAACCTCATGCCCATTCGTACACTTCGTCGATTGGGCCTCACGGAATCTAATTTATCTCCTTCTACCATGATGTTACAAGGATATGATAAAAATGAACAAGAACCACTGGGAGAAGTTACACTCAGAACTCAGTTTGGAGATCTTGTTTCCAATTCGGATTTCATGATTGTTGATCAAGACTCAGCTTTCAATATCTTGCTTGGAAGACCCTGGCTACATCAGCATGCAGCTATTCCATCATCATACCATCAATGTCTCAAATACTATTTCGATGGTCAAGTTGGAACATTGTATGGTGATAAGGCCCCGTTCAAGACATGTGAGTCTCAATACATTGAGGCGGAATTTTATCACATGAAGGGAAGATAAAAATCTACAATGAAGGAAATTACCAAAGTTAATGCTCCATATGGTTTGGAAAAAATTCCAATAAATCCATTTTCACATGTGAGTACAGATTATGTGTTACCTATCAGTCAAATTGACAAAATAGGCCCAAATCAAAATACTCTTATGGAAAGATCCATAATGTCAATTACGGCAATCGAGCTAGACAACATGGGAGAAATTTGTAACTTACCAAGCAGTGATGAAAGCATAAGTGGTGACGTTTTCATTTCGTCTGCTGAAATCCAACAAGTATATACTTCTCTAACCAGGCCAGAAGAAGTTATAGCAACACTAGAGGTGAATAATGATGTCGATTCTCAATCCATCATCTCCTCTTTATTTCCCAAAGAATACCCTTTATCATCAATAGGGTCGGAAATGGAAGCTTATTCTTCAAAATGTGAAAATTTTGACATCTCTTATGATCATGAGAATTTCGTTTTTTCATCTACTTTGCAAGTAGAAACGGAATAAATAACACATGATGAAGAGGAAGAGGAAGATCTTAGAGATGCTCCTCCAGCATTTGAAGAGGGTATCTCTACCACTGTGGATGAACTCAGAGAAGTAAATCTGGGTACAGAGAAAGATCCACACCCCACTTTAATTAGTGTGGCCATGACCCTTGAAGAGCAAGAGATGTATATTTCTTTTCTAAAGTAAAATAAAGATATTTTTGCTTGGAATTATACAGAAATTCTTGGGCTTGATCCTGATGTTGCTACTCATCATTTGGGTTTACCAAAAGAACATCGAGGATTCAAGCAAGCCGCGAGAAGAACACACCCAACCTATGCTTCCAAAATTGAGGCTGAAGTGGATAAGCTTATCAAAGATAACTTCGTCAGAGAAGTTCAATATCCCAAGTGGTTGGCTAATATTGTCCCTGTAAAGAAGAAGAACGGACAAATTAGGGTTTGTATCGATTTCAGAGATCTTAATCGGTATTGTCCTAAAGATGATTTCCCAGTTCCGATTACAGAACTCTTAATTGATGCGACGGATGGATATGAAGTACTTTCTTTCATGGATGGATATTCTGGATATAATCAGATCCTAATGGCCCCAGAAGATGAGGAATATACAGCCTTCAGAGATCCTCAAGGTGTGTTTTGTTACCGGGTGATGCCCTTTGGTTTAAAGAATGCAGGTGCAACATATCAACGCGCCATGCATCGTATCTTCAAACCTCTTTTAGGGAAGTTTGTTGAATGCTATGTAGATGATTTGGTGGTTAAATCCAAACAACGTTCTAATCACTTGGCTGATTTGAAAGTCATATTCCACAAGCTTCGACAACATAATTTGAAGATGAACCCCTTAAAATGTGCTTTTGGGGTAACCTCAGGAAAATTCCTCGGCTTTGTTGTACGCCATTGTGGTATTGAAGTCGATCCTGAGAAGACCAAATCAATCCTTGGTATGTCACCTCCTCAGAATTTGAAAGAATTAAGAGGACTTCAAGGACACTTAGCCTATATTCGGCATTTCATCGCCAATTTGGCAGGCAAAAGTTTACCCTTTACCAAATTATTGAAGAAAGGAGTCACTTACCAGTGGACTGAAGAATGTCAAGAAACATTTGATGTTCTCAAGAAATACCTCTTGAGTCCACCAGTACTCATGCCACCTGTTGAGGGTAGACCTCTTATCCTCTATGTGACAGCTTTAGAGCGATCTTTGGGTGCCTTTCTCGCTCAAAAGAATGATGCTGGGAATGAAAATAGTCTATACTATCTCAGTAGAACTATGCTTGAAGCAGAAACCCGGTATTCAAGTATTGAAAAGTGCTGCCTAGCATTAATCTTTGCAGTTCAGAAACTGAGACACTACCTACAACATCATGAGGTTCAATTGGTATCTCGTAATAATCCGCTCAAATTCATCCTTAGTCGTCCAATGCTTACAGGACATCTGGCAAGGTGGGCGGTTATTCTACAGCAGTTCGACATTCAGTATGTGTCTCAAAAGGCAATTAAGGGCCAAGCTCGGGCTGATTTCCTGGCTGAACATCCTTCAGTGGAAGACACCTATTCAGATATCAAACTCCCTGATGAGGAAGTTTTCTCTATTCAATAGAGTCCTCAAACATGGGAAATATATTTTGATGGTGCTTCTAGAAGTCCAACAGGGAAGAAAATGGAAAATCCTAAATTCAACAAAGTTGGTTTAGTAATTGTGCTCATTTCTCCAGATAAGGCAGTGTTACCTTATTCCTTTTTGTTGTGGGAAGGTGGTACCAATAATGAAGCTGAATACCAAGCTCTCATTACAGGCTTGGAGTTAGCGCTTCAAGCACAAGTGAATCACTTAAAGGTGAAAGGTGATTCAGACCTGGTAATCAAACAAGTCAATGGGGATGATGCCATCAGAAAATAAGAGTTAATCCCTTTGTATGATTACGTCAGAGAGTTAATGTCGGAATTCCCTTCAGAACTGACATTTTCTTATGTCCCAAGATCACAAAATGCTCAAGCTGGTGCACTGGCTAATATAGCCACAGCTTTAGCAGATCCAAATCGGGACGAGACAACCATCTGTATTGCCCACCGTCGTGCAATTTCACCTTATGTTCAAGTCAGAACAGAGGAAATTAATGAAATTAGTCCCATTCCTGAACTGTATGGTCATACTACAGGATGGATGTCACCTATCAGGGAATACCTTCAAAATGGAACACTTCCACCTGATAGAGCCGAGAAAGAACAAATCCAGCGACGTGTGGTCAATTTTACTCTTTATGATAGCCCAAACCACCTCGATAAAATTCTCTACAAACGTGGTTTTGATGGAGTTCTCTTCAGATGTATTGATGGTGAAGAGACAATGACTGTCATAAAAGAAGTGCATGCAGGAGTCTGTGGTGCCCACCAGTCTGGACATAGACTGTCTGATCAAATTTGAAGGCTTGGATACTTTTGGCCTTCAATGATACAAGATTGTGTTAATTTCACAAAGAAGTGTCATTCATGCCAAGTATATGCCAACTTCATTCATCAACCTCCAGAGTTGCTTCATACAGCTAAATACTCATGGCCATTTTCCACATGGGGAATGGATGTGGTGGGACCTTACCCTTCAGCTACGGCCAAGCAGTTTAAGTACATTCTTACTGCTACTGATTTCTTTTCCAAATGGGCAGAGGCAGTACCTCTCAAAGAAGTCAGTTCTAAATGCATTGTTAGCTTCATCAAGTCTAACATCATTACTAGATTTGGTGTCCCTCATACCATATTGACGGACAACGGCACCAACTTCTGTTCTTCTGAGGTAAAGAAATTGTATCAAGAATACAACATTAAGTCCAACCATTCATCTCGATATCATGCAGCGGCTAATGGTCAGATAGAAGCCTTCAATAAGACTCTTTCAAATATACTGCAAAAGATGGTGGATAAAGATAAGAGGTCATGGCCTGATAAACTCTTTCATGCTTTATGGGCTTATCAGACTACCACTCGCAATGCAACGCGGTCAACTCCATATTCATTGGTATATGGAACAGAAGCAGTCTTGCCAATTGAAGTTCAATTTCCCTCACTCAGAATAGCCATTTGTGATCAGTTATCTACAGATGAGCAATCCCAAAAGCGGTTGAATGAATTGGAACAATTAGATGAGAAAAGATTGTGCACTTTGCACCACTTGGAAATCTATCAGAATCGAATAGCACGAGCTTTTAACAAAAAAGTTCATCTTCGTTCATTCATTCAGGGAGAATTGGTATTGGTTCTCAGAGCACCAATGATACCAGGAAAGAAGCCTCCCAATCTTGAACCAAAATGGGAAGGACCTTATTCAATACATAAGGTCTACTCCAATGGAGCGTATTCTCTAATCTCAATGGATGGAGAACACATCACGACTCCAACTAATGCCAGATTTCTGAAGAAGTATTTTGTATAAACACAAAATATTGTTCCCAGAGCCAAAACAATCACATTGGTTCATGTATTATGTCCTACATGACACTAAACTGTATTATGTCCTATCTACATGACATTAAACTGTACAGAAGTTCCTTATTTGTCCGAGATGACATTAAAATATATTTTGTTCGAGATGACATTAAACTATATTGTGTCCTAGAAACATGACATTAAACTGTGTGGCACTTCCAACGTCCAGCATGATGATAAACTGTAAAAAGTCCCCAGAACTGATATCCTCGTATTGGTTCACCTTAGTCCTAGCTACATGACTTTAAACTGTACAGCACCAGTTCGTCCTTGCTATATGACATTAAAACTATACAGCAATGGTCCATTATGACTTTAAACTGCAACTTCATCCCACATGACATTAAACTGTGAAAAAGTTCCATGAACCGTCCAGCATGACCTTAAACTGCATCATCCCTAGTCCATGTATATGACCATAAACTATTTGCAAATCCCTTATGTCCAGCAAGACGTTAAACTGTGACGTCCTAAACTACATGACGCTAAACTGTATAAAAGTCCCTCACGTCCGAAAAGACGTTAAACTATATAATCATCAAAGGTCCAGCATGACATTAAACCGCACCATCCACGGTCCATGAATATGACCTTAAACTATTCGCACTTTCGTCCAATATGACGTTAAACTGTATTGTCCCCATCGTCCTAACTACATGATGCTAAACTGTACAGAAAGTCCTTGATATGTCCTACATGGCATTAAACTGTTATTTTGTCTCTGCTACATGACACTAAACTGTGCAGCACCAATAGTCCTAACTGCAAGACTTTAAATTGCATAGTCCCTTTTTTATGTCATACATGACATTAAACTGTGCATCGTTAAGGTTGTTATTACCTCTTGTTTCTCACACCGAGTATGACTCACGTGAGCTTAGAGAAAACCTCAACCATAACACTCTCTTTGGGCCCCTAACCATGTGTAAGTCCCAACAACATTTTAATTAGATTGTTGTCCCCAAGAACAACTTGATCATTAATTAATTCTTTAATTAAACTACACGGACTTTGATCCTTTCCCTCCAGGCTGGGTATGTAGGCAACCTCCCAGGGTTCAAGCCCAAAAACAATCTCTTCACATCGGTTCACCACTATCTAATATGATGTTGATTCGTGAAACCGCCCCTGGAATCAATATCTTTACATTGATTCACTTTCGTCCTTGTTATATGACGTTAAACTATACAACACTTTTGTCCAGTACGACAATAAACTACAATATTCTTTGATTTCCTCATTTGAGAAGGAACCATTATTGACATTGATTTTTTCAATCATGTTTCATTTCAAAAGACTACGTGCATACATGGTAATGCCTAAACTTTTTATCTTAGGTTAAACCATCATTGCACTAAAGTACCCTTTCACCCTTCACATGTACGAACCAAATTTGTACAAAGGGTAGTTCTAGAACTACGTGGACTTGATTCCCATCCTTATGGGATACGTAGGAACATTCGAGTGTCCCTCGAATCCAGTCCCAAGTCTTTTGGGCCTAACCCCAAATTTCACTTTCAGTCCCTTGGTTGAAAAGTCCTCATGAAAACACACACTGTGTATTCATTATTATGGTCTGAATTCTATGACCCTAAACTAAGATCACTCATACTTTCGTCCTGCACGACGTTAAAATGCATTTCAAGAACTACGTATGGCTTGATTCTCATTCTTATGAGATACGTAGTGAAGTCCAAGTTTTCAGGACCCAGCCACAACATGATTATGGTTATCATTGACCTATGTATCTCTATATACATTGGACAATACCCATCTTTATGTGTTATAATCCTAACCTTAAATATTTTCAGATCTTCATAACCCTTTTCATGACTTCTAATCATAAAAATGTCAAACTTCTGAGAATTCTTGTGCCTGACTATGCAGCACGTGCCCATAGGTGGCCTTGCATAAACAGTCCACATAACAGACTTGTCAGCCAAAAGATGTTATTTATTTGACCATGCAGCCAATTCCCTTAGGTGGCCCTGCATATTTCAACCCCCTAACGGGTTTGTTAAATAATGGTAACTTAATTCTTGGGAAGAATTCCTCTTTTGTCCTTATTTGTCTTAAACGACAGTATGTAGGGATCCGCAAAAAATAGCCATCCTTAACATATTTGTCCCATATCCTTTTTCATGATCTAAAAGTATTCAAGTCTATGGTTTATTCTTCTTCCCTACGTTTGGGTCAGACCTTCGTAGGAGTGATATTCATCCAGTTCTTCGATATTCTTGTTCGGAAATATCTTCTCCATATTCAAGTACCCCTTTCCACACAACAAACTCTATACTTTAGAAAATTTGAATCTCCATAAACTTTCACTGGCTTTTAGCACTAGGAAAGTAAATTTCTGGGAGTTCTTTTTCCTGACTATGCAGCACGTGCCCATAGGTGGCCTTGCATAAACAGTCCACATAACAGACTTGTCAGCCGAAAGATGCTATTTATTTAACCATGCAGCCAATGCCCTTAGGTGGCCCTGCATATTTCAACCCCCTAACGGGTTTTGTTAAATAATAGTAACTTCATTCTTGGAAACTACTTCTTCTAATGCCTTTTAGCTCTTTTTCATATCATTCCTCATATTCAAATATTCTTAAGCCATAGTTTACATTTTTTCTCTCATACTTGAGTATGGTAATATATTTTCAGATAAATTGTCAAAGAATTGAATCAATTTTAATCCATTTTGGTCAAAGCTATTTCGACTTTAAACATTAGCCCCTTTATGTCCAGCATGCATGACTTTAAACTGCCCACAAAAGACAAAGGAACTCTGAATAAAGGTCAAGTTCCAGCTCACTAAATATACATTTTTTGTATGATTTAGGTAATATTGAGCAATTAAGAGATTCAAAGTTTGTAGGATTATTTTTAATAATCCTAGTAAAAATCAAACTATGCTTACTAAGCCCATTGGCTTAAGTAAATTTGAAGCAGGTAATGAAATAATGCAGGTACAAATGATTGAAGACAAAAGTGTTTTTCATTGATACACAGGAGATAGAAGGACATCCACAGACTGGAGTCTCTTCTCTTTTTCAAGAATTACAAAAGGCTTTCAACATAACACTTCATTTGATTTACGGCATCCTGAGCTTCATCAACAACCACCTGGAATCCATTCATTCAACCGGATACAATAAGAGATGTAGTGATACTATCTCTTCTTGGAACAATTGTAAAAGGATATTCTTGAGTACGGTTTGAGAAAATTTTCTGCTGATCAAACAGTGACTCTGTTTCTGTCCAAGAGACTTGGAAGATGGATACATGGATTTGAGAATGGAGCATTGGAAGTAAAGAGCCATTTGGAGAGAGTACTCTTTTCAGATATTTCTCTAATACCATGTTTGTCTTCTCTCCACCAACTGGCAGTGGAAAACATTTCAGCCCATGGGTTTGCCATTTTCATATCTGCAAGGAAATGGCATGGAAGGAGAATTTGAAAGTTCACACCATTGTTGTTGCTCTTAATGCACAGCATAACCGAAATGAAGAAGTAGCAGCGCAGCTGTATTTTAGGCGTATAGTTGTTTGCATTTGGAACATTGACTCCTTGCAAGTGACCATGATCACATAGAGACAGGTAGATGCTCTGTGGGAAATTAAGATGATATTTCTTCAAGTACTTAGCCAAATCTGGGAGAGTGCTGTTGCAGATATCATAGTAATCATGGCCAATGATGTTCATCATGTCATCAATCTGCTTGCTAGCCAGTTCATCAGCCATTCCAATTTCCTTAGGAACCATTGAATCTGCACAAAAGATGAATAAACTAACTCTTAAATAGGTTTTATTTTTCATAAAATTTGTGAAGAAATTTGGAAAAATGGCTAAGGCATTTAAGTCGCGCAAGTCTAAACATGGCGCACAAGTATTCGTGTGTCGCGCTAGTTTTTGACGCGCAAGTATAAACCGCGCAAGTACAAATACCTTTACAGTGGCGCGACATCAAGGAAAACACTAGAAAACAGAGCAACCTGCGCGGCGAGAGCTCGAAGGTATGAAGTCCGGAAATCCATATGCTTGTACGGAGGTGAGGCCATGTATTTATAGGCCAGGAGACCTATCTGCGTGCCACACCCAGAGCGATTAAGGCCTGCGCGACGCAAACTTGCGCGCCGCCCTCTGTGCACTGAAGACTTGCGCGCCTCCCTTTTCCTTTGGAGGGATTCGATTTCCTCAGAGTCAAATCCTCATTTATCTCCGGATCCAACTCTGAGGGGGGACTTTTGTTGACGCTCCTTTCGTCACAGAATCTAAAGATCGGAAAAGGGAATATCTGAGCTCAAAATGATTCATCCTTTGAAGAAAACATCAAAAATCGACAAAGCCAGGAAGAAAGGATCAACAGCAACTGCACCGCGTAAGTTATCTCACTGTCGCGCAAGTGGACTTGCGCGAAGCCTTTGGTTGCGCAAGTGACTTGCGTGACCTAAGTGGTAACCGCCCGGTAACCGCCCGGGGTCTTCTTTTACCTATAAATAGACCCTGTGGGCCCCCCATTCGAGAGGATCTTTTTCCAAAAACTTGGATTGAAGCTCCCGACGCCCAAGTCTCTTATCAAAGCTTCTGGAACACTTCTAAGGTAATTTCTTACCTAGAACGGAAGATTTAAAGAGAAGAAGGAAGGCTTAAGTGTTGAAACTCATCAACACTTGCGCACCGACTTATTCCTTCAATAGAACTTGCGCGTCCCTTTTTTGGAAGAACCTCAAGAGGATTCTAAAGGGATTTATAAAGAGTCTCTCAAATATTCTAATGATGTTTGAGAATCGCGCAAGTATACTTGCGCGACCAATACTTGCGCGCCGCCGCAATACTTGCGCGCCTTTCAAGACTTGCGCGCCCTACCTTTTTGGGTGCCTATCTTGCCCATTTTACCCCTCTTAAGCCATCACACCTTTCCTTTTCAAGATTCAGTCTTCAAGACACTCTTCAAAGCTATTTATGGCATGATTTCTTGATTTGACTTCCTTATCTGAAAGGAATTATGTGGAATATCTCTCAAAGTCTAGTGATTTAAATATCCTTATGTCACTAAATATGGAGAGTTCATTCATTCAACCTCATCCTTTATGATGAGAGAATCCTAACCTGGGTCTCCTTTTCAGGAATAATCCCCAGTTCTAAATCCTTTAATCTGGGCATCTTCCTCAGGAGTAAGCCCCAAATTCTTAAAGTTCCTAAACTTGGGCATCCTCTTCAGGAGTAAGCCCCAATCTCAGTCATGGGCATCCTTCTTAGGAGTAATCCCCAATCTCAAATGTGGGCATCCTACTCAGGAGTAAGCCCCAAACCTTAATCCCTAACCTGGGTCTCCTTTTCAGGAATAAGATTCAGTCATAATCTTGGGCTTCCTTTTTAGGAGTAAACCTCAAGCCCCCCTTTAATTTCTCTTAACCAGTCATAATTTACCCTTGATTTGGGTTTCTTTTTCAGGAGTAAAACCCAATCATAAGTCTCCTCCTAATTTGGGCATCCTCCTTAGGAGTAAGCCCCAAGATTAGAGTATTCAAATCTCCATAAAGCACATATAACTTTATGGACCCTGTTCCTGGATTTTCTCCCTAAAAGTAAATCCTAAACCTTCATCTATTTGGGCAGTCATACATACATAAGCCCCAAACAATTTCTTATGATTGCATCTTTCATGGCACAATTGTCTAATTTTTACCAATACCTCTTATTTCTCACACCGAGCATGACTCACGTGAGCTTAGAGTGTAAAAGTAATTATGACATTCTTCTTTGAGCCATCAATCATAAACATCATACTCCATTACTCGAACTACGTGGGTTCTGATTCCTTTTCCAAAACAAAGTATACGTAGGTAGCCCATTTATGGGTTCGATCCCAACTTTGAAATAATCCATGTCCTTCTGAATGACGATAAACTTCAAGTGCCTCACTGAGTGGCTTTAAAACCAGCCCGGTCATCATAATGACCAAGAGACTTTTATAAATGTTTCGAAGGATACCATTGACCAAGAATCTCTAAATAGATACAGATGATTCTCTATTGATGAAGAACCTCGAATACATATAAAAGATTCTCTAAATTTCTTGCATATTTAATCATTGATTGTTAAAACTTAAGGAAAGCTCATTTTATACTTGGTAATGTAATAAGGATTCACGAACATAACTTAAATCTATAAAGAGAGTCCCGGAGTAGAAAATAATTCCCCTCAAAAAGGTGTGATGAGTCCGACCTCCCATCCTCTCGACCAATGCAAATTCTTAAGCCTCATTAGTCCACAAACTAATGAGCGCCTACCTTTGGAAAGTAGGTCCAAACGGATGTGGAATCATTGGATGTTTCCGGTTCTACGAACAAACCCATTAGAAACCGATCGGAACGTTTGAATCTCCCGTCTAGGAGGTCATCCCCGAAATCCGTGAGGAAACACTCACTACAAGAAAACCGCCACGAAGCACGTTTTCGGGCCGCCATTTCACGGCGGTTTTAAGAACCGCCGTGAAAAAATCGTTGCTAAACGGAAAAAAAATTATTTTTTTTTAATTTTTTTTTTATATTTATTCGAGGATTAGCAGCGGTTTTTTAAAAAACCGCCGCGAAATAGCGGCGGTTTCCGTAAAACCGCCGCGAAATGAAATGAAAAAAAATAAAAAAACGCGAGAAACCCCGAAATCACTAAAACGACCATAACTTTTGATCCGGGTGTCCGTTGAAGTGCCACGACCAGTCAAATCGAAGCTCATGAAGAGATCTAGAGGCACATATAATCAAAACCGTGAGACGGTCTAAGGTGTGGAAGATATTAGAGTTATAAGAAAGTTGAAAAAAGTTCTCCAACTTCAAACAGCCATAACTTTCGCTCCGGGTGTCCGTTTGGGCTCTACCACATATCAAATCGAAGCCAGCAAAGAGAGCTACACACCAATTCTCGACCCCAAAACCCCTCCGAAGGCCTCTAAAACCCTGTTTCCGTCACCGGTGTCCCGTCGAACTTGTCTTCAAACAGACCTAACTTTCGATCCGCATGTCAGTTCGGCCTCCTCCACCAGCCAGATCATATCTCATTCCATGAACTTCAGTTTGACTGGTCCTGGTGCCCACATGCACTCCTAGATCATATGTTATGGCCTTTTTAGTGGGTATCGGGTTTGTTATGTTTTTCAATGCCTCGTTTCTAGCACCCGTTCTCCGTCAGCTTTTTTTAAATGGTCATAACTTCCGATCCGTCTGTCCATTCGGACTCTTTCACCTTTCAGGTTGAAGAGTGTTTCAAGATCTTTGATTTGATAGGTTGCGGATCTAAAACGGACTCTCGGGTCATAAGTTATATTCGTTAATGTGAGTCCAATGTTTTTGTCTCTATGACCGTTTTGACGGGTTTTAACAGTAGCTCCATTTATTACTGTTTATTTGGGTTTCCATGACTTTTTATCTTTATCAATGGTTTTTTATGGGTTATTAGGATGATTATGTTGAATTATTAAAGAGTTTTCCAGAGTTGTTACGAGTTTTCATGCGTTCTCATTTTTTCTAATGCCTCATTCTTCATATGCTTCTCCATCCTTTTTCATGTGTTTTCATGATTTTTCATCCCTTATCACGTCTTTTCATACTTTTTCATGTGTTTCCTTTATTATTTATTATTTATTATTTATAATACACTTTAATTTATTTATTATCTATTATTTGTAATTGGTTATTTATTATTTATTATTTATTATTTATTATTTATATTTATTTATTAGTTATTATTTATTATTTATTATTTATATTTATTTATATTTATTTATATTTATTTATTATTTCTATTTATTTATTATTTATTATTTATTATTTATTATTTTTATTTATTTATTATTTATTATTTATATTTATTTATTATTTATTATTTATTATTTATTATTTATTATTGATTATTTATTATTTATATTTATTTATTATTTATATTTATTTATTATTTATTATTTATATTTATTTATTATTTATTATTTATTATTTATATTTATTTATTATTTATATTTATTTATTATTTATTATTTATTATTTATGATTTATATTTATTTATTATTTATTATTTATATTTATTTATATTTTATTATTTATTATTTATATTTATTTATTATTTATTATTTATATTTATTTATTATTTATTATTTATATTTATTTATTATTTATTATTTATTATTTATTATTTATATTTATTTATTATTTATTATTTATATTTATTTATTATTTATTATTTATATTTATTTATTAGTTATTATTTATTAGTTATTAGTTATTATTTATTATTTTTTATTTATTATTTATTATTTATATTTATTTATTATTTATTATTTATTAGTTATGTTTATTTATTATTTATTATTTATATTTATTTATTATTTATTATTTATTATTTATTATTTATTATTTATTATTTATTATTTATTTATTATTTATTATTTATTATTTATTATTTATTATTTATTATTTATTATTTATTAGTTATTATTTATTTATATTTATTTATTATTTCTATTTATTTATTATTTATATTTATTTATTATTCATATTTATTTATTATTTATTATCTATATTTATTTATTATTTATTATTTATATTTATTTATTATTTATATTTATTTATTATTTATATTTATTTATTATTTATTATTTATTATTTATTATTTATTATTTATTATTTATTATTTATTATTTATATTTATTTATTATTTATTACTTATATTTATTTATTATTTATGATTTATATTTATTTATTATTTATATTTATTTATTATTTATTATTTATATTTATTTATTATTTATTATTTATTATTTATTATTTATTATTTCTATTTATTATTTATTATTTATTATTTATATTTATTTATTATTTATTACTTATTATTTATTACTTATTATTTATTATTTATTATTTATTATTTATATTTATTTATTAGTTATTATTTATTAGTTATTATTTATTATTTATTATTTATTATTTATTATTTATATTTATTTATTTTTTATTATTTATATTTATTTATTATTTATTATTTATATTTATTTATTATTTATTATTTATTATTTATTTATTATTTATTATTTGTTATTTATTATTTATATTTATTTATTATTTATTATTTATTATTTATTATTTATATTTATTTATTATTTATTATTTATTATTTATATTTATTTATTATTTATTATTTATTATTTATATTTATTTATTATTTATTATTTTCTATTTATTATTTATTATTTATTATTTATATTTATTTATTATTTATTATTTATTATTTATTAGTTATTAGTTATTAGTTATTATTTATTATTTATTATTTATTATTTATTATTTATTATTTATTATTTATTATTTATTATTTATTATTTATTATTTATTATTTATTATTTATTATTTATTATTTATTATTTATTATTTATTATTTATTATTTATTATTTATTATTTATTATTTATTATTTATTATTTATTATTTATATTTATTTATTAGTTATTATTTATTAGTTATTATTTATTAGTTATTATTTATTAGTTATTATTTATATTTATTTATTATTTATTATTTATATTTATTATTCCTTATTTATTATTTATTATTTATTATTTATTATTATTGAGTTTATATCTATTATTTATGTATTATTTGTTTTTTCAATTAATATATATAAGTATATTAAATTTTGTTTATTAACCACGTGGCGAGCTTGCTGGAGTGGTAAAGTCTTTGGAAAATATGCAAGAGGTAGGTAAGTAAGTAAGTAAGTAAGTAAGTAACTAAGTAAGTAAATAAGTAAATAAGTAAATAAGTAAATAAGTAAATAAGTAAATAAGTAAATAAGTAAATAAGTAAATAAGTAAATAAGTAAATAAGTAAATAAGTAAATAAGTAAATAAGTAAATAAGTAAATAAGTAAATAAGTAAATAACTAAATAAGTAAATAACTAAATAAGTAAATAAATAAATAAATAAATAAATAAATAAATAAATATGTAAATAAATATATAAATATATATATATATGTAAATATATATATATATATATGTAAATAAATATATATATATATGTAAATAAATATATATATATATGTAAATAAATATATATATATATGTAAATAAATATATATATATGTAAATAAATATATATATATATATGTAAATAAATATATATATATATATATATGTAAATAAATATATATATATGTAAATAAATATATATATATGTAAATAAATAAATATATATATATATATATATATGTAAATAAATATATATATATATATATATGTAAATAAATATATAAATATATATATATGTGTAAATAAATATATATATATATATATGTAAATAAATAAATATATATATATATATATATGTGTGTAAATAAATATATAAATATATATATGTAAATAAATATATAAATATATATATATGTAAATAAATATATAAATATATATATATATGTAAATAAATATATATATATATGTAAATCATTTAGCGGCGGTTTAAACCGCCGCTAAATATAGGAACCAAGCATATTGAAAAATATTGACTGAGGGGAGGTAGATCTATGATTATCCAAAAAAGATAAACTTTCTACTATAGATATCGAGGACTACCACCTCATGTTGTCGATCGGAATGATCTTGATTTTAAAGGGTTTTTATTATGTGCCTTTAGTTATCAAAAACGTTATTTCTATATACATACTAGATATGAATGGATTTATTTTCAAATTTGGAAATAAATGTTGCTTATTTTATAAATATAGAATTTTTTATGGTAAGACACATTTAAATGATAGTCTTTATGTGTTTTATTACACATACCAAGTAATATTAATCGATAACAAAGTTACTTCACATGACTTATACCACACACAACTTTGGCATCACTAGCTAGGTCATGTAAACAAAAATCACTTGACTAAATTACATCAAGATGGATATTTAGATTCATTTGAACTAAAACCACTTGGTTTATATCATGTATGTTTACAAGGAAAAATGACCAAATCCCCATTTAGTGGGAAAGGTGAAAGGGCTAAATATATTCTTGAATTAGTTTATATTAATGTGTGTGGACCATTTATTATTGAATTAAGGGGTGGGTACTCATATATCATAACTTTTACTAATGATTTTAGTAGAAATTGATATTTCTACTTAATGAGTTATAATTCAGTTTAATTTAATAAATTCAAGGAATAAAAGAATGAAGTTGTGAACTATCTTAGTAAGAAGGTTATGATACTCCGCTCAGACCATGGTGGAGAATATCTTAATCAAGAATTCATTGATTACTTATGGGATTTTTTGATCCTATCCCAATTCAATTGTCCTAACACACCATAGTGGAATGGTGTAAGAGAAAGGAGGAATCAATCCTTGTTGGACATGGTGAGATCAATAATGATTCATGTGAGTCTTCCATTATCTTTTTGGGGATATGCATTACAAACAGCTACAAATATACTAAACTAAGTACCAACTAAATCTATAAATGGTATTCTATACAAATTTTGGAGTGGAAGAAAAACCATGTTGTTGAATTTATATGTGTGGGGTTGTGAAGTGTTTGGTAAGGCCTCTTTAGGAAACAAACTTGCACCCTAAGTCACAAAGTGTTCCATTATAGGATCCCCCAAAGAAATAAGGGGATATTACCTATATGACCCCTCAGAAAAAAAAAGGTAATAGTGTAAATACACACCATATTCCTTAAGATGGAGAACATATCAAATAGATAGTGGGAGTGAGATAGACTTCGGTGAAGTTGAGGATCAAGGTACATAAGAGTTAGAATAGGAATAGATTCCACAAAGTATCATGGAAGAAGAAATTATTCTAGAGACACAAGTACTTCATGGGAGTAAAAGAGAGGTTATAGAACTAGAATGGTATGGTTTTATAGTCACCAAGGATAGTGAATCATTATTAGTTGATAATAATGATCCTCTCACCTATAAGGAAACGGTAATTGGAATAGATGTTTCCAAGTGGAAAGAAACCATGAATTCTGAAATGAATTCCATGTATCAAAATCAAGTCTAGATTTTGGTAGATCCTATAGTGGATGTAAATAACATTGGTTACAAATGGATATTCAAGCAGAAAAAGTAAATGGAAGGAAAATTAAGTACTTATAAGGCATGACTGGTTTCAAAAGGGTTTAAATGGTGATAATTCATTAAGTACAATGAAACTTGTTCACCAGTTGCAATGATGAAATCCATCATAATTATAATTTTCATTATGGATCACTGTAACTATGAGATTTTTAAAATGGATGTAAAAATAGCCTTCCTTAATGGGAACCTTTAGAAATATTTCTATATGACAGAACCCGAAGGTTTTGTGACTCCAAAGAATGTCAACAAGATATGAAAATTTCAAAAATCTATTTATGGATTAAAGTAAGAATCTAGTTCATGGAACATTTGTTTTGATGAATCTATAATATAATTTAGTTTCATAAAGAATGAGTGTGATCCATGTGTCTACAAATGGTTTACTGGGAGTGTAGTAATTTTCTTAATAGTATATATTGATGACATGTTACTCATTAGAAACAAAATAATAGTCTTAAAATCTGTTAAGGAATGGTTGAATAAATTCTTCTCTATAAAGGACTTGGGTGAGGCAACATATGTTCTTGGGATAAAGACCCATTGTGATAGATCCAAGAGGTTGATTAGTCTAATTCAAAGTACATACATTGACAAGATGCTGAAGAGGTTTAGTGTGGAAAAATCCAAGAGGGGATTGTTGTCTGTGTCACATAGCATTCATCTTTTCAGGAAAATGTTTCCTCAGACACATGAGGAAATAAATAGAATGCAAAGGATTCCATATGTAATAGTGATTGAGAAGGTCATGTATGTTATGATATGTACTAGGATATATGTCACATGTGCATTGAGTGTGGTAGGAAGATATCAAGCTGATCCAGGTAACCTCCATTAGATGGAAGCCAAGACTATTCTTAAGCATCTGAGGTGTAGTAAGTATATGTTCCTGGTTTTTATAGGAGATGAGGAACTAGTCATCAGATGATATGTAGATGATAGTTTCCAAACTATTCAATATGACATAAAGTCATATACGTGATACATCTTCACTTTGAATAGAGGTGTTGTGATATAGAGGACCTCAAAAAAGGTTGTGGTCGCAGATTCTATAATAGATTCCAAGTATATTATGGCTTATGAGGTATCTAAATAAGTAGTATGGGTGTGAAACTTCATCCAAGAGCTTGAAATTGTACCTAGTATTGAATATCTTATCATGATCTATTGTGATAATATTGCAGTGGTGGATCCCAAAAAAGAGTCAAATCCACATCACTAGATGAAGAACATACTTCTAAAGTATCATATCTTGAGGGATTTTTATCATAGAGGTGAGGTAACAGTGATTAGTGCCATGGAAGATAACATAGAATACCCCTTGACTAAATCCTTGACTCAATATAAACATGATTATCATGTGAGTTATAGTGGACTAAAAGTCATAAGCAGTTTTCTCTAGTCCAGGTGGGAGTTTGTTGGATTTTGTGCCCTAGGACCAACTGTTTGTACTTTTATTACATGTATATTCAATATATTGAATACTAATAAAACTTCTTATTATATATTTTTCATTTTTCTACATGACTCTAATGTAATAATTTCCTAAATTATATGTCACATTGATAAGGCCATAGCATTTCCCTGCTATGATGAGAACCTTGAAGTGCTATGATGATATTCTTAAATAATTTTCTATAGTTGGATAAAGTACAATAATGGGACACATAGTACATAGGCTTTCAGAAGTGAGTACTCATAAGTGGATGAGGCTTCTTCTCATTATTTTTTCACTTGTTAATCTCTAATATGGGAGATTATGAGAACAAACCCACAAATAGGAATTATGTATGTTTTGGTGTCATTGGATATTCCTATTTGTGAGCATGTGTAATGGTCCTTAGACTTTAATATTATCATTGATTCATTTCATGAATTGTGCGCTTATATTTACTGACTAAAACTATCATGCAATATGTTTGTGAGAATTAGGGTACTTTGAGTGCATCACAATTGACATGTCATTAATGGATAATTTGAATAAGGATTTGTTTGATAAGTTGAGGAATGATTTTTCCATTCTATATTTATGAAAACTAATATCTTATCCCTTTTATTATAATAGAACCATCACCATAAATTCTATGTTCATGGTGTAACAATGTATTTATATCAGATAATCAAAGAATAACGTATCAAGCATATAGGTTAGTGACATAGATGTGTAACCTTCTTGATAGTGATATTGAGAAAAAATGATTATATTATATAGTGAGCATTCATATGTAGTTATCATCATTGTGATATTAAGTTCTTTTTCTTGGGTCCATGACCCATTACTAGATAGTAATATTAGACTTTAAGAAATCTTTCCTAATGTCAATGAGAAAGAATCCTAAAGGGTCACACACTAAGTATTTCTGATGACCTCGATTAAATAATTCTTGAATTTAATTATTGGAATAAATATTATTTTCAAGACCAAGGAATAGTTTTATTCAAGTTTTAATTATCGTTAATATTCACAAGGTAATAAATAATTTTTTTTATTAATAAATAATTTATTTTATTACATGTATATATATATATAATATTTATTCTATGCATTTTGAATAAAATATTTATTTTATTTATTAAATATTTTAATAAATATTTATTCGCTCGATTGTGAATAAAATATTTATTCTGGTGTTTAATAAATGATGGAGGAGTTCTAACAGACCAAGACTGAGTCCAGTGATAAATATTAATTAACAAGATGATTAAATAATTTTTTTTATTTCCCAATTTGGAGTGGGACACAAAATAATAATAATGATATTATTATTATATGGTGTGGGGATTATTAAAGGTTTAAAATATTATTTAATGATCGGCATGAAATTAAATAATATTTAAATCTAAACTCTATCTCAATAAATAGATGGTTATGTCTATTTTATATTGCAATCAAATATAAAAAATAATTGAATATCGAAAATAATCGAATATCAAGAATAGAGAATTGTTGTACACAATGAATTCCCACTCGACTCCTCCTTTATCTATTCCTCTCAAGAACTATAAGAATAAGATAAATCCCTTCAATATTGAAGGAAAATTGGTCAACATGAGTAATGAAAGACAATCAAATCACCATGCTAGCACCTGAAGATCAATTGGATCTTCTCTTAGATCAAAGGAGAACATGTGTATCACTGCTAGAGGGATTCTATACTTGGATCATCACAATAAAACAAAGACAATCTGAAAGAATCTTTTTTAGATGATCAACATCATCCATAAAGAAAGGTTCCTAAGACAAGGTAATCATTTCTTATGATATTAAATAAATTAATTATAAATTTGATGTGTAAGATCCTCACTATTGGTTTTGGTCATTGAAATATTAAAATTAATTTTAATACATATCTTCCGCCACCGAATGCTTTCACTACACCTGGAACCATCAAAGATATCTCAAAGACTATATTATGATGTATTTATAGGAACCTTGATTTTGTGGTCATGTTGTTTAGTGTCACAAATGAACTAACTATGTTCATGGGGGATCATGAACTCCATGTTCCATGATTTCCTAAACCAATTCATAGTCATGTTCATCAATGAAATATTTATATACTCAAATTTAAAGGAGGAGAATGTGGATCATCTTAGAGTTGTCTTATAGGTCCTTCAACACCACTAGATCTATGTAAAGTTGTCCAAGTGTAAGTTTTGGACTCTAGATTTGCATTTCCTTGGTCATGTGGTGTCCTAATAGGGTGTCGTCATAGACCCATCAAATATTTTAGCAGTTGTTTCTTAAGAAGAACCCTAGAATGTGACAGAGGTTTATAGTTTTCTTGATATCATGGGATATTACTGGAGGTTCGTGTCTAATTTATCATGGATTGTGGTCCTATTGATAGCTTTGGCCAGGAAAGACCATACTTTTATCTAAATTGATTAGTGTCAGACATATTTGTATTACCTTAAGTGGAGATTGTTTGGTGATTTAGTTTCCAATGGAGGTGGTGACATTTGAGGTGTTCTATGATGCTTCCCATATAGGCTTAGGATGCATATTGGTGTAGCAGAAAGCAGTGATCTCTTATAGATATTGGAAGTTACGTCACCATGAATGTAATTGTTCCACCAATGATCTAGAGATGGAAGCGATTATGATTGTGTTGAATTTGTGGGGACTTTAACTTATTGGGGAATGTCTTATGGTCATCATATATCATAAGAGATTTAGGTATATATTTTCTCAGTGTGACCTAAATATATAATAGCAGAGGTGGATGGAGTTTCCCTATAAGTATGACTTTGATACCTACTTTTCCTCAGGAAAGGTGAATATTTTGGTTGATGTGTAGAGTAGGAAGTCACAGAAGGATGTCATTCAGGTGTCTGGATATGCTTGGATGAAAATGAAGGAGTTGGAAACCCTTCACCTATATACAAGGTTGGTTGATAAAGGGAGTTTCTTATTTCAGATGACAGCATAGTATTCTCTGATGTAGTGGGTGGAAGAGTATCGATTAGGATACTTAGAGGCATAGGTGATGTACAGTCATGTTGGTCATAGTTATGCTCTAGAGGGGTGGTTAGAGGATGTTCAGAATTGTATGATGCTTCAGGGGAATTTTTTTCATTCTGGTGGCGATACACAAGGTATTCCTTCATGAGTTTAAAAACTTTCCTTTAGTAGTGAATTCGAGAGTGTATAAGATGCACTGTAGTCTCATGATTCAATTTTGGTGGCCTGATATGAAATAGGTGGTGGAAAAGTTTGTGGCTCGGTGTCTGGTTTTCCAGTAGGTAATGGTTGAGCATCGTGTTCCTGGCAGTTTTTTATAGCCCTTTAATGTTCTCAAATGGAAGTGGGATGATATCTTGATGGAATTAATAATAGGGTTACACCAAGATCATTTAGGATGTGATGAAATCTATGTAATCATATATTAGTTGATGAATTCAGCTCACTTCTTAGAAATCAAGGAGTTTGGTACAATGAATGTTTTGAAAATGAGGTATGGGGATGAGTTTGTGCAGCTACATAAAGTTTTGAGGTCCATAATCTTATATCGGGATACTCATTTTACCTCACAATTCTAGAGGTGATTTTAGCATTCTTTTGGAACTCAGTTACACCTCAATACTACTTTCTACCCTCAAATAGACTGGTAGACAAAGCATAACATCCAGACACTAGAGGATATATTGTGCTCATGATCTTGGAATTTAGATAATCTTGGGAAAATCAATTTCCTTTGGTTTAGTTTCCTTATAAAAATATATACCACTCATACTTATCATAGGTAGTAGAGGTTTGTCATGGGGTAAGCTTTCACCTTGGTTCGTGGGACCTTTGAAGGTGTTAGGGTGCATTGGTGATGTGGATTATCAGTTGGTGCTCCCACAGTGGTTGTATGGGATCCATGATGTCTTCCACATGTCTCGTATATATCATCACTTCACAATGACTCACATATCATTGAATGTGGAGAGTTGGATATTGAGGACAATGCAATATTCATGGAGCATCCAGTAAAGATCCAGGATCATTGAGAGAAAGTGTTGCATGGACAAATTATTCCTTTGGTTCATGTGTTGTGGAGGCATGGTGACCTAGAGGAGAGTACTTGGGAGTGATAGATTCATATGTGTGCCCAGTAAACAGATTTTTTTTTTTTTGAGTTTTTCCTTGTTCTATTTTACTTGATGATGTGATGTTTAGAACTAGTTAGTTTATGGAATATTCATTTTACTTAATATGATGTGTGTTAAAGATTCAAGAATATGAGGAGGGAATAACCCTTTCTTAATCAAGACACATTATACTATGAAACATTTTAAAACCATTATAGTGAGTTATTTCCATCCAAAGAAGATAATATCTTGATACAGAAGGTGGAATTCCTCAATTTGTGTGCTTGGTACCGTGTTGTGTGATAGTTGTGATGGTTTCCAGCTTGGTATGTGTGAAGGTTGAGATAGATGTTTAGAAAGGTAGTGACTTGTGGCTAGTGTAAAATAATGAGGTTATTTGGTTGTGTGGAATGTTTTTTTCTAATTTTTTAGGATTTTATTGGTATGTTTGGTTGGTGGTAGTGTTTTAGGTGTAACGAGATACCTAATAAGTATCTCGCGGGATGGTTGTTAAAACCCTTCTATTTTCCTTTCTCAGTTTTGTTTTGATTCTCAAGGATAAGAATAGTTTTATAGGTATATTATGTAATGGTATACACCTTATAACCCATTACTTTGTGAGAGTTCTAGTGATGGAGGTGTCCAGGGGAATTTCCAAGGAAGTTGGACGAAAAAATTAGTAGCTAAAGAATTCAGTTGAGAATAATTTTGTAGTATAGAGGCTTGTGCTATGTAGTAGAGTAGAGTAGTTTCAATGTGGGGAGTCCAGTTTCAGCATACATTCTTGGAGGAGGAGTTTTGGTGGATCTTATATTTTTTTAATAGTTGTAGTGTGGATAGGCTGGCTACTACGTGAAGTCTGGGAGGAAAATTTTTGTGGTTCTGTCAATTTTGGGGTAGCTGCGCCATGGAGTTGGTTTGCAGAATGGCCTCCTTCTTAGTCATTCTGGTCTATGTAATAGTGGTTCCTTTCTACATCATGGTATTCCATAGTTTTTAGTATTCCTAGCATAGACCTCTATATGTTTCTCATGAATGGATTTGACTAGCCCCACTATGGCATGGTCTCTTCCCATGTGTCATGGTTTTTCCTTTTTCGGTAGTTTTGAGTTGTGGTGATGGGTCTTACACTAGGGTGTTATATTTTCCAGATTGGCTATAAAATCTCAAACCCCCTCAAACCCCATCATTCTTCTAGATTTTCTCTCGATTCTTAGGTGACCCAAGTGCATCCCTTGGGGGTATTTCAACACCCTTTATTTTAATTTCAACCCCATCCTTGGGAGATAGATCCTTGATGGTTTTAGGTTAGTTCCCATATTTCCTTATCCATATTTTCTCCCTAATCTTTATCGTGAGAATGATGTTTTCAAGGAAACCATTGGTTTTGGTAATGCTTTAGTAAGTGAATGATGTGTCCTATTGTGTTCTAGGTTGATCGAGGTGTTTCCTTCATTGTGGTGCTTCACGGTTGTCTCCTTCTTATTCCAACCTTGGGTAGCAGTTTAAAGAGATTCATTTGAGGTAGGGGATCCTTCATCTTTCTTCTAGTTGTCTATGCAGTAGTTATCATGATTTTATTTTCCTTTGGGTAAGTAGTATACACCAGCTTAATAAAGACAATTAATTAGTTTAAATTAAATTAAAGGGAAAGGGGTAAGTGAACACATGTTTTAATACTTTAATATTATTGTTATCGAGGTTTCTTGATGTCTTGATAAAAATCATGGTTTTGGGGGGATTTTTTTGTATTATAGTTCATATGCTTGTGAAACCCTTATTGTGTGATTGTTTGATATCACCTTGAATAAATGGATAATCACTTATATCTGGCTAATGAAATGGTTTCCCATGGAATTATGGTTTGTGTGAAAATTACCTTCAAAAGTAAAGTAAATGTGATGAGAACCCCCTTATTTAAATTTGAAATAAGATATGTGAAATATGTGAAAAGTGGTTGGGATGTGTGGGTTTGGTGTGTTGGGTGGATTTGATGAGATTTGGTTGTGATACATGGTAGATGTGATAAGAAAGTGGTTGTGATGTGTGGTGGTGGAAATGTGAGGAATTTTGGCATGAGGGGGATGGGTTTTTGTGTTGTGATGTACTTTTCAAGTTGCCCAGTAGTGATGGAATAAATTGTTAATAATTAAATTTAAATGGCATGTGTTGTAATGGCTAATGAATGCTTAAATTAAAATAAGAAGTGTGATTAGAAGTGGTTGAGGCTTAAATATGAAATAAATGGATTGGTTAAATGAAATTGGTTGGTAATAGAAAATATATAAATTGGATTAACTTTAAAAGTAAGGTGGTATGTGGCTTGTGGTTGTAGCATGATCATGTAGTGTTATGAAAATATAGTTGGCAGTGAAAGTAGTGAAGGTTGTGAGGCCTTGGGGGTGATGTTGCGAGTTAGTATAAAATTATTTTTATGAACTATAATATGGGATTTTGTGTGTGGATATTATATATATGTATTGTATTTTCCATTTTTATTTCTATATGCACCCCACCCACATCGATCACCATGTGTCGACACCCAAATTTTTTGAGGGCATTTTTTCCAACATCCTGATGGTGAGGATAGATGGCTGACTACCCCCTATTACCCACTATCTCTTCTACTTAAGATTGATATGCATGAGTTGTGATGGGCAGAATTCAAAAGTGCACTAGTGGTGATGATTGATGATATAATGAGGTTTTTCATGGTGGGGGGGCATGCATAGTAAGAGGAGGGAACGGGGTTAGTGTCCTTCATGTTCATGAAATAGGTGATATGTTATGTGATGGTCTAGGTGTCTTTAGGTGAGATGTGATGTAATGGATTGGGTATCTTCAATCAGTGTTATTATATGAAAGATATGGGAGTGTCATAACATACAATGTTAGGGTGTAATAGAGGTACACCAATGGGAAATTGGCATAGGGTGAACTTTTATCGATATAATTCTTATTATGTTACTATAATTGGATGCATTATTTAGTGAGTGTGCCTTGGTGAGGTTGGGATTGGTTAGTTGACCTGTTTAGGTGTTGTTGGTTTTTTTTGTTTTCTCACTGGTGCTTTATCATGATCTTTTCACATGTGCACATGATTCTTTGGGTGTGATCCTATAGAGTATACATATATGTTCACCCTATGTATATAAAAAACTATTTTTCAGGTTTCTAGGAGTACTTCATGGACTATGTTGGACATTACTAGCTTGGAATTTTGAGTTGTTGTCATGTTGCTATCTTTAGGATTTTCTTTTGGGTATTTATTTAGAGACTTTGTATTTTTTTCATTGTATATGCATTTTGGGATGGTTTTTTTCCTTTCTTTTATATTATTTCATGGAATTTATTGATGGATGATAACTTATCTTCCAATCCTATATCATCCTTTAAGGTAATGCCTCCTATATATGATATTCTTATACCCTTAGTGCTAGTCACCAACCCAGGGCCTACTGAATGTGGGACTCAGGGGTAATTATCTATCTTCCTTCAATTTTTTCCTAAGAGGGGTACCTTTGAAGGGAGGGGGTCATGATAGGTATGTTCTCGTAATCTCCTCTCTTAAAGATTAACAGGGAAAAAATTCATGATAAGTCTTAATATCCTATGAGCCTCCTACCCCTGATAGCATGTATCATCTGTATCCATTCAAATGGTTTAATTTTTATATACAACATGTATTCATATCATATAGGGTAACCGCTATGGTATTTTAATGAAAAATATACTCTAAGGAAATTATCACATTAAATGTTACACATAAGAATAATCATCATGTAATAAGATATTTATTAATATTCAAACCCATGAATATATTGGTAATCGAAAGTAAAAAGTTATTGAATCTAGGTAACCAGCTCCAACAAGGATAAACATAATGGTTAGTACCTACATAAGAGTAACCAGTAGTGTGCATGCCTTTCATAAAGATAATACCATAGGCCTAGTTTTTATACCTTATGGTAAGCTACTATGTAGCATTAATCTCATGTTTCAGTAACCCACATAAGATTAAAACAATGTGTGATGACCTATATAAGGTGAGCGAGTTATCATGGATTATGATTGTTTCCCACATCAAAATAATCCAGCACACGGTGACTTATGTAGGATTAACCTGGCACACCTAGCGATCATGGATTATGATAAGATGCTACATAAGGGTAATACCATGTAGTTAGTATCTATATAAGATTAATATCATGAAAATTTAGCATGTGTAAGAATAATCAATATTGTCTTATGATATAAAACACATAGCATTAAACCCTTCAGTGTATAGACATTATGATACTTTGTTTTTTCAATAGTATTCAAAACTTCATTCTAAACATGATTTCAAGAATCAAATCGCATGACATAAGTCTAATACCACTGAAAGGTTTATTGAGATAAAACAATACTAATTTATCAAATATAAAGAAATTAGAAACCTTAAATCCCAAGATCTATCATGTGTAAATAATAAAACCATGAATATATATAGAATAAAGAATATTTAACACCTTACACTAGTAAATATTCTACTATTATCTTCATCATAGAGGTTGATAATGATCATCAAGGAAAAACTGAAGGACTCTTCTATCTATAGTTTATCCATGGGTAAAAACCAAATCAACCATTTCATGGAGGGGACTCTCTATCCTTTACATGATATATTAGTTTCTTATAATACAAATAAAGGAAGAGAGAGTGATTTGAGAATGGAAGAATTAACAGGATGAAAGGTGTATCAAATCATCACCATCACATGGTGATTAGATCCTTATATAGCCACCAGACTATTCCCATACATTAACTCATTTTTTTATAATGTATGATTTTATTCACTAATTATTCATGAATTCATCACATGAGTACATTAATCCACCCATGTTTTTCATCACATGAAACATCCAAATAATGATAGACCATGTAGAAGAATTGAACATTAATCCTTTAACATTCCACTATAAATCCAAGGCCTTATGATATTCCTTTATTTTCATGCATGTTATGCCTTACATCCTACACATGTCATACAATATGATATGGCCCAATGTGCATAAAATATGCATGATATTTAGGGAATATCTCATTTAGTTATTTAGTGGTACTTTAATTTTATGGTTTTTTATGAGTTTCCTTTTTTATTACGCCATGTTTGGGTTCTTTTTTATATTTGGTGAATTGTTTTTTTGGGTGAAAAACTCTCTAATATATGGAAATTACATGTTATGTTCTCTAGAAAAACTCCTTACTGTCCATTTAATTATTTATGGGGTAAAACTATTTTCAAATGTGTATTCATGATGTGCAGGCACTAGTTTCCAGCCCATGAAGACTAGAAATTCCCTTTGGGCCTTGTGATGAGCTGACTTAGGTATCGAGGAGGGGTAGCTTGAGTTAGTTCATAAAAAAATGGTATTAAAGCCTAGTTTTTTATGTTATTTGGGAAGTAATGATAGAAATAATATAGGATTTTCGAGACTTTAGGGGTAAGTTGTGAGTGATTGTATAGACAATACTCATTATAATGAGCCTTAAGTTTCCATGTGTTGTCCAGAAATGAGTATTAATAGTTTTAATTTGATTTAACTATGAATTTTGAGTAATTTTATGTCAATGAATGGAGAATTTGAGGGAATTTCCAAGGTGCATGGTTAAGGTTCATGAGTATTAGACCATGCAATAACCATTTAGCTTATTCTGGAAGGCTTATGGAATGCCTTGCACAGTTGTCACATGATTTGGAAAAACATGTGTCTTAACCATTCATAGTGGGAGATTATGTGATTTTATTATTCTTTTTTTCCTTTTATATTCTATTATATGGAATCATTGACCATTTATTAGATATTTATGATTTTAATTAATGTTATTAAATTGATTTTAAAAGGGTTTCAAATATTTTAATGTATTTTATTTTTCATTTATTTATTTTATATAGTACCATGCCTCACTAAAGAGATCTAGTGAATCATCTAAAGGGTGATTCAAATAATTTCTTGGAATCCAATTATCTAGTATATCAAAATATTATTGAGACTATGATACATACGATTTGGGATATGGAACAAGGGTTTGGACCTAGGATGACTCAATATGAAGAAATGGGACCGAGTTTAAATCAATATAAGGACCAATATCAAGAATTATTTTTCCATAAACCTCTATATTTTTTAAGGAGGTAACAATCCTCTAGAGGTGGAGTATTGGATAGAGAAGGTATAAATGATATTCAAATTTATATAGACTCTTGAATCCATTAAGGTGAAATGTGTTATGTTTATGCTCGAGGGACCCAATCGAAAATAGTGGGAGTTTTTTGTTTAGGATAAGATGCATGGAAACTTGGATTAGAAAGAATTCAAATTCATGTTCACTAAATACTGGTTAATTTATCCTGAGAAATTATTTTCCTATAGTAGGGAAATTGAATGGTCATTAAATATGTTAATTGGTTCATCAAATTGGTTAATTTTTCACTAAAGATGGTCTCAAATAATAACATGAAATCTCATTGATTTGAAATGTGCATTTGATTATGCATTTGATCTTAGGTTTTCTTATTAAAACTCACCACCTAGGCTGAAGTAGTGGATCGAGCTCTGATGGTGGAAATAGACCAGGTCGGAATGTTAGGGATGTTTGATGCCCCTTGTAATGCCACAATATTTTTGTATTAATTTCCCTTAAATATTTCATTGAATATATTATTTCACATGAAAAAAAGAACTAAAATAAACCATGACATACCTTATTAAAATAATGCATTATGATGTGAAACATAAATAAGAAAATTATAATAAGAATAAAACCTAAATTAAATAAAAATATAATAAATTATTTATTATAAAAACATATATCTTAATTCCTTATATATTATTATTATTATTAAATAATGATTGATGTATTTTAATACTATTTAATTGGTTAAATTTAATGGTTATAAGATAAATAATTAATAGTGTGTGATTAAAACTATTTAACATAAAAAAGGGATATTTTTTCAAATAAATGTTTTTAAAGTGATTTTTATTTTATCCCAATAATTTAAATTGATCAATTTTAAAATATGATTATAATAATATATAATCTTTCTATAAATGAATTTTTCTTTATATTTTATATTTTCATTTAAAATCTAAATTTATAAATTTTGGAATTTGAATTTGAAAAAATCAACATAATTTTTTGATTCTTCACAACAATAATAGATTATGGTGAATTTTTTGGATTTTATAAAATAGTTTATTTTTAGTAAAATAGTGAAAAATACAATTTTTATTAATACCATAGCTTTTTTGACTTTATCCTAAGCTTGGTTTAGTTGTAAGAATCCTATAATACTACATCAAAAATGGGGGGTTCAAAACCCATTGGGTGCAGGTACTGTAGAAGTACTATAGCATACTATAGAATATTATAGGAGTGGTAAAACTATCGACTAGCAGTACTGTAGTGGTGGCGGGCACTGTAGTAGCGGCATCACTATAGCAGTTCAGGTACTGTAGTAACACTATTCACTAGAGGGCCTTTGGTTCAAAAATTTGGGCTTACGAGCCATGTAATGGGATTCATGCCCAATTTTCCTATAGGCCATGTATTGAATAAATAAGGGCTTGTTGGGTGGGCTATCCCCTTGGGGGTCTATGGCCCATCTTTCCGACATGTGTGTGTGGTCTGTGTGTGTGTGTTTAATGTAATTGTATTCCCAAGCACCTAATATATATTAAAAATGACTTAAAACTTTTAAAAAAAATTCATAACCAATAATATATTTAAGGAATAAAATTATTCATTTAAAACACTATATTTAATTTATAAAATTCATGTTTAACATTTTGAAACTTAAGTAATCTTGTATTCTACTAAAAACTTTTTTTATATTTTTACTCTAATTGTGATTTCACAAGGTGAGACTATTTTTTAGATTACTTTGAAATACACATAAAACTTATTTGTGTAATAATAAACCAATTAATTTCATGGTAATCAAAAACATCAATAATTTTATCTTAAATATAATTTTTAGGCTTAAGAATACACTTTTTCTAAAAATGGTTTTTACAGGTTATGTGTGCTAACATTAAAATTAATTTTTCTAACCCTTATAAATTTTATTTGATAAAATGGATTTCATATTTGGAATAATTAGTTATAAATTATGTAGGAAGGCCATTTTATTTTTTTTCATTAAAATAAAATTACATAGGTAAAAATTAATTACCCTGGTAAAAATAAAAAAATGGTAAAAGTGAAAAATATAAGAGTAAAAGACTTAAAAACATGTTAAAACATGTATATAAATGAATATTTGAGTGTTTCTTAACCATACCTAATACAACTCTCTTTTATCATCTATTTGGATCCACATACCATGTGAAATATGTGATCTATTAAAATTAAGAAATTATGTTTACAAAAATGTCATGCTCTTCACTTATAAAAGGGGTCTTCCAGCACCTCTTCAAGGTCACTCAAAAATTATAATTCATCTTGAAACCATACCATTTATACTTCTACTAGAATATTATATCATTTCCCTAATCCTATGGTCATAATAATTTGGTCTAATTCCTCTAATTAAAATAATTCCTCAAAGGGAAAGATCAATTTCTTAATGAGGTAAGAGCACGTTCAACTAAGAAATAATAAAAGGTAAGGGATTTTTAACACAATTATTATTTATTGAGTTATGGTTATTCTTATTTAACTTTATTATCATAAGTTGTATATTCCCTAACTTATTATTATATTATTCTAAATTTTCTCTTTATTTTCCAAAGATTTAATTTTCTATCACATGAACCCCTTTTCAAACATTATTGCTTCCTAAACTATGATGTCCGTAAGGGTTTCATATCAAATTTATTTCTTTGAGATATGTTTTTTATTATACATCTATTTTGTTTATATATAGTATATGCTTCCTATTTTAAGTATTGTATCATGATTCTCTCGTTATTCATGATATTTAAAGTCTAATTACAATTTTTCTCTCTCATGATATTTTGAATCAAATGTTATAAAATCCATAAGGGTTTTTATCTTCTCAATTTTCATTCTTTAAGACACATTCCATATTCACCACTTGATTTATTTTATGTGGTGTATCTACTACCCTATGAGTTACTCCCATTATACCTTTAATTAAATTCAAGGTACTTTAATTAAATTCAAGGTATTTATTAATCCATCTCGTGTTCACTTTCTAAGGGTTTTCGATTCAAGTGATTTTAAAGTTGTGAGAGATTTTTGTTAACTCAAACTTCCTTTCTTTGGGTTATAATGTTACTTCTTAAACTTAATTATACTAAGTTTCCTATATTATTATATTTCCCATTACATATTATGCTCTTTTTTATTTCTCAAGGGAAAATGACACTTTAAATTCAAATATTCTTCTTGGATATACTTCTTTCTCATAAAATTACAACATGGTTGAGAATAATTTTCATCCTCTTTTATGATGATTTCTCCTCCATATCTATATTTTATCTTCCCACCAATGTTATACTTATTTGGAAACCTAATTATGAATGAGTTCATATGACCATCATATTTCCCTTTATCTCTTTTTAAAAGGAAGTTTTATTATCTATTTTTATGATATAGATTTCAATATATGTGTTTCTAAATTATTAAAAAAATGGCCTTTTATGGTCATATGTTTTATCTTATGCTCCACATTTTAATTATATAAACTTTATGTATTTTTCATGATTCCATTATTAAAGGTTCTTTTTAAAATTTACATCTTTAAAAGTTTTTCACTCCACCTTTTTAAGAATGGATCTTAAATGTTACCTATAACTTTATCTATTATGAAAATATTAAAAACATTTTCTAAAATATTTTAGGGTTTTATTTCCATTTTCCTCATTATATAAAAAATATTTATGGAAATTATTTTTTATGAATTAACATTTAAATTCCATTATATTATTTTTATTCTTAGGGATTAAACTCATGGTATCAAATGATCAAATTATTGATCCCATATTATGTGGTAATATTCAAATTATTCATCTTATAAATGTGTTTTCCATCTATGTCAGCATCCTTCAATGTTTTTAAGCTTCACTATGGATATGTACTTATAATACCATCCACCTTATTTCTCTGTATGTCTTGTGAAATTTTATATGATTTTTTTCATGAAACCCATATATTTTCATAGGTTAATTTAGTGATGCTGAAAAATGAATTTTTTCATGTCTTCATGCATCTCATATGCATGGATTATCTTTATGTGATGGTTTGGGTCTTATATAGTCCTAAAATTAATTAGGTAAAGATTAATATATCATGATATGATGTTTTTTTTCATGGGTGTAATCATGGTTAATATATGATCATAAGATTCTGAGTGGATATAATTGTGGTTAAGCTATGCTCACAAGATTGTGTGTGGGAGTAATTATGATTAATCTATACTCATAAGACTATGTGTGTACATAATTTAAATTAAGATATGTTCATAATGATATGCTTTACTATGATTATTATTGTACCACATTCATATGTTTTTCAATATATTCCTATTATGATGACTCATTAATTATGTCAATCATGGATCCTTATGCTTTGATTTTGATTTATGATCAATGTTTATTTGAGTATGATTTTCTAATGGTATGTTCATGGACCTTTATTATGATATTATACCCATATGATTATCTTATACTCTATTATGATCATCATTTGATATCTCTTATGTTTACCCTTACTAAGCATCTGAGCTTACCCCTTTCTTATGTTTCCACTTCCCTAGATTATAAAGATGATTGTGACTTATGAGAAGTCTTAAAGGAGGTCTAGTATGGTTAAATTATAGAGAAATGTTCAAAAGTTTTATAAAATAAGTTTCTTATGAATATTATCCTAAAATAAACTAAACATTTTTTTCTTATCATTGTGTGATTATTTGTGAGATGTAAAGTTTAACTTATGTAAATGATGTAAAATAAAGACATGTATAGCTTGGTCCATCTCACTTAATATCAAGAATATGTGTAAAGTGTGTTATTTTAGTGCTATATATAATAGTGTGAGTCTAAGGAACCTCACCCCTACCATACATAATGATATTGAAATAGTTTTTATAGAGAATAAGAGGAAAATAGATGAGTTCAAATAGGGAAGTAATAGTGAATCAAGGCATCTATCTCAAACAGATTCCTTTACACCAATGGAGAATGAATCTATTATCTTTAATCAATATGGAAAGGGTGAGTATGTGAAACCATATACTATAATCCCCCAATAATTTTCACACTTGTATTTGTATAGTATATCTCTGTAGGTTTTGAATAATTAATCCCTCGCAAAGAATTAGTGCTTGTTCCTCAACCCCCAAGGGGTCTCAAATGAAATCAGATGCCTCTAAAAAAAGGGAATTCAACATAAAGGGAATAGACATAGTTTTAGTTTATATTATGGGCATATTTAATTGATAACTAAGCCTCATATTAATTGTAGTCCTTATACTCATTCTGAGGTGAGGTAGTTTCATGCGGTAGAACAAGTTCCTGCAGAATCAAAAGCAGGGCTGACCATGATGTGAGGTATTGTTCTTATTGAATAATATTTATCTATTTATTTATTTGATATGTATTACTAATACTATTTCATCTATAATAATATTTTGGATCTATTAAATCTTATATATGATCTTATATTGTATGTGATGTAGATATATACACCCCCTTGGTAAGAAGAGATAACAAAATTATGATTCCTGTCATGTCTGGTCTCCCTAGATGAGGTGAAGATGACATGAGATATTGTCATTATAGAGATAAAAATCATTTATATCATTATAGGAATTTATTTTATTATTTACTTAAAAACTTTTATTGATGGTTTCCATAAAATGGTAAACTTTACCTTACCTGGTGGAATCTCCTAGTTGTTTCAAGGAGAATAATATTTGAGATCTAGTTAGGTGGGACCGCCTCTTCTTAAGGTTTGTAGGATAATATTCCATGTATCATCTCTTTTGATAGATTTTTATAATGGGAACTCTAGGAGTGATCTTCCTCTTATGGTTAGAGGGTTTCATGATGTGTTTCCAAATGACTTCTCAGGGTTTCCTCCTGAGTGGGAAGGTGAGTTCTTTATTGATTTGATTCCTAAGACACAACTAATTTCATTACCTTATTATTATATAGAACCCACTTAATTAAATAATTTTAAGGTTTGAATGTATAATTTATAAGTTAAAGTATTTATTCATCCTAGTGTCTCTACACGGTCCACCCCTATACTCTTTTCTAGGAAGGCAGATGGAACTCTATGCTTGTGTATTGATAACAGTAAGTTGAATCATGTGACCATCAAGAATAAATACTCTTTACCCCATATTGATTATATATTTTATAAATTAAAGTGGGTAGGTGGTTTTTAAAAATTGATATTTTATTAGGGATCCACCAACTTCGGGTAAAGTGGTTTGGCATACCCAAGACTACTTTCAGAAGCACTTATGGTCACTTTGAATATCTAGGGATCTATTCATCCCAACTAATGATCCTATAGTATTTATTGCCCTTATTAAATGGATATTCCACTGATACCTTGAATTTTTTATCATGGTGTTCATGGAATACATCTTGGTTTATTCTAAAACCAGATAAGAGCATGGGAATCATTTTAGGATTGTGTTGTAACTCTTTATGATCATTACCTTTATGAGAATCTGGAAAAAAAATAACTTTTGGATCAAATGGGTCAAATTCTTGGGACATGTGTAAGAACCCTAACCTTCTTTTCAGGTATGTTTTTCCTTTTCTGGTCGTTTTTGGGAAAAAGAGGAGAATCTGGAAATTTTCTAAGTGCACGTAGTGTACTTTATAAGTATATGTCATGTACTTTATAAGTACATTCCATGTAATTTGATGCCGCTCGAGGCCATGTGTTGGTCGTGTCATAGACACACACATGGCCATGTAGGGGTGAGGTGGAGGATGCTTAACGCGGAGTACAGAAAAGCCTAGTACACGCCAAGTACTCCAAAAGTACGCATCGTGTACTTTCTTTTCTTTTTTGTTAAATGGACCGGGGTCACGTCTTAACCCCAAAAACACATTCTTCTCCAACTTCTTTGACCAAGAGTGAGGTACGACCATGGATCTTCTCCGAGCCACTGATCTGTCACCGGTTATCCAAATCGAACGTCGTCGGTTGCAATAGAATCTCAACAGTGAGTTCTTGTTTCTTCTTTGGCCATGTTTCCTGATTCCTTCTATTATGAGAGTTATCTGAGGTTGAACGTTTTAGATGTTTTTGTAGATCTACTCCATTCTAGGCAGATTCACGGGCCGAGGTTCAAGTATATCAATCTCCTAGGATCGAGGTAGGTGGTTTTTTGCCTTATGTTGAATGTATTTGAGTTTTTGTGAAAAAGTGTCGGATACCCATGTATCGGGTATCTCAGGTTAGGGTTTTGATATTGCTTTATTATCTGCCTTAGACTACTTATATTCTTGTGGCTATTATATGAATAATGATTGCTTGTTAGCATGTTTGAGGATCACCCCATGGGTGTTTCCCTTGTTTTGGTTGTTTATCGTCGTTTGTCTTAGGTTGCCTGTGAGGCAGACCTTGTTGCGTTGATTGTATGCCTTGATATAATTGATTGCATGTATTTCCTAATATTTATATACTTATGATTCATTGTATCTATTATCCAAGTAGTTGTTAAACTTACTTAGGGCTGCTGACAGTGGATTACGCATGACTTGACTGCTCAGGGCTGTGTGAACCTGGTACAGTAGACTAAAGAGGAAATTGATGATTAAGGGCTTCCCTAGAGAGTCTGTTA
This sequence comes from Viscum album, assembly GCA_963277665.1. Taxonomy (NCBI): domain Eukaryota; kingdom Viridiplantae; phylum Streptophyta; class Magnoliopsida; order Santalales; family Viscaceae; genus Viscum; species Viscum album. Next base: position 661,521,641 of record OY728139.1, on the reverse strand, counting down.
TAAATTGTATCATTCACAGGACCTACAGGAATTGGAATTTGTGATTCCTCAGAGTATCCCTAGTTACGTATCGAGACTACAGGGGGGATTGGATGTAAGTGCTTCCTCAGAGATTCTATAGCTATCTTTGCAAGACCGTAGGGGAATTAACGGTGAGAGATTCCCAGAGTGTCTGTACCTTTGTATGATTACTTGACTAGAGGGTTCTGGCAGTGTGATCCACCTAGAGAGTTAGTGTGAATATTGTTTGGTTGGTTGTGATGAGTCCACCAAGCCAAAGAACAAGCTTGGGTTTTGTACTACTTGTGTTTAGGTAGTTTGCTGAGATACCTGTTGTGTTACTTGCTATTCCTTGAGAATATAGAGTTGTTTTCTAGATTCCTTTGTTGATAATTAAATGATTGAGTTAAATTAATAAATAAATGTAAATGGAGAATGGTAGGATTGTTTACTTTAAGTGTGATCATGCTCCTCTGTTGCATTTATTTCCTTTACTTTTGCTATATTGCTCACTGACAGTAGGGCATAGATCTTGTGGTGGTTGCCTACTGGTATTAGTCTCACATCCTGTTTGGGTCCTAATTTTCGTCCCAAACAGGTTATATGGTTGTAGGTGTGGATAGGAATTGTGGACCTTCTACTTCAGGTACATGATTGATGGTTGGAGATGGAGAGCATAGGACTGATCTTAGGCTTGCGATGCTACTGGAGTTGCTGTTTACTTTTAGTACTTCATTCTCAGTTGTATTTTAGCACGTTATTGTGGTTACTGTTTTACTTGGATACCTGTACCTACTGCATCATTATCATCATTATTATGTATTCATTACTTCCGCTCTTTAGTTTCAGTTGTTGTATGTTGTTTACTGCTTCCACTATTGACTGTTATTTCCTTTCCCTTGTATACCTTACCAAATGAGGGCATAGTTTCCCCAATGACTCACTAAGGCCCTCGCTACTAGTCGGCAGCCTCTGGCGTTTGGGGAAATGCGCTTGAGTTCATGTGGCGAACTGGGTATGGGGTACCAGTTGAGTGGCTCCGGATCCAGGTCGTTACAAAGTGGTATCAGAGGAGGTTCTTTTCTTTTCTTTTCTATTAACTTACTATTTAGCGGCATTAGACAGGGATAGGAAAGAATATGTGAATGGTAAATAGTTATGCCCGGGAGTTCTATAACCCGTGTATAGGGAAAAATCCAGGTTACCTAGAATATTGCAATTTTTGAATTCTGAAAATGTTACAGTTTAATTGACTTCACCATTTGGTGGTGCACTTGTTTTGTGTTGTTACTATTTATATGATTGTGGTTCTATTTTGTTGTAACCTGATGAGATGAGGGTATGCCATCTCATGAATCATATATGCACTTGTTAGGAAATCACATGTCATGCATTTTTCCATGCCATCTAAATTTCATTAGAGATTGCATGTTGTTGTGATATAATTGGTGATAGACTATGCATGTTGTTGTGATAGTTACTGTGATAGAATCCCTGCTATGTTGATAGAGTATCGTTTGTTTAGAGAATTTTTATCATGGACACCAAAATTTGGTCTTAGAGGTGTTATGGGCCCTTATTGACCGAAATTTGGTGTATCACTGATCTGTTTACTTGTTATATGTATTGTTATGATGCCAAGCTTTGATTCGCGGGGAGTATGGGCCCTCACGAATCGGAATTTGGCACTTTAATGCTGGTTTTCTTTGTTTTCTGGGCTCCGGAGTAGTTTCTGAGTCTACTGTCCACAAAAACCCAGAATACATGGCATGTAATTTATGGTTACACACCGTGTAGTCTATAGTCGTGTCACTGACCGTACGAGCAAGGACACGGGGTTCTGGAAAATCCTATAGGAACACGCCGTGTACTAATTTAGCACGCCGTGTAGTATGAAATAGGTACCCGACCGTGTCACGGACAACACAGGTCATGTTATCTTTTCACATACACACCGTGTCTGAATATTACACACTGTGTAGTTTGAAATAGGTACCCGACCATGTCACGAACAACACGGGTCGGTGTCATCCTTACTCTTACACATCGTGTTCTCCTAAAACACGATGTGTAGTATCAGCCATGTAGTCGGCTGTGTAGCTAATCAACACAGTCTGTTAGGATTTCTTAGTACACATCGTGTCCTTCTGGAACACGCCATGTAGTGTGACCTGGGTACATAGGCCGTGTCACTAACAACGCGGGCCATGTGAAACTCATTAAGTACACGTCGTGTATGCCTTGAACACGCCGTGTAGTGTTGTCTTAGGACAACCGTGTGGATTAACCATGTAGAAGGACTCGGGCAAGGAAGGAAATTCAAGTACAAACCATGTTTTGGGACAACACACCGTGTATTTGGGGTGTTGCACGACCAGTTTAGGTAGGAGTACATGCCCATGTAAATGACTTAAGAGAACACATTGTGTAGTAAAAGAAAACGCCGTGTAGTCATGTTTTTCATAACTTGAGTGCCTTATTTTCCTTGTTCCTTCTTGTGACTTTAGTTTTCCTATATTGGTTAATCCTGAATCTGAGGTGTGCTTTTTGACCTTTTAGATCTATGGCACCGAGACGTCCTCCCGTTGTCCGCCAGGAACCGGGCAGTGACCGTACGCCTAATATGGCAGATTAGGGACTACCTGTAGTTACGCCTATCATTCCGGACATGGCACCTGCAGTGATTCTAGACACTGGTGTCAACACCCAGTTCAGAGAGGTTTTCATGAGTTTCATGCAGACCTTCTAGGGAGCTCATCATCCTGCCCCGTCTATAGCAGAGCTGACGTGGGTTTTTCAGCAGCAGCATCCTCCCACTTTCACAGGGGATGGAGGACCACAGGCTACGGAGTCATGGCTATAAGCCATGCTATCCATCTTCAAGAATCTGGAGACACCTCCAGAGAGGAGAGTGAATATCACGACTTATATGCTGTGAGACTCCTCCAAGAGATGGTGGGATGTGGTTTCGCAGGTAGGGAGACAACAGGTTATGGCTTGGGATGAGTTTTAGCACACGTTCTACGACTACTTCTACCCAGCGACGCTAAGGGCTGATAGAGCCAGAGATTTCATGAACCTGCAGCAGGGTACTCTCACTATTATAGAGTATTCCTCTCACTTCACAGAGTTACGTCGTTTCACTCCCATTCTGGGGAATGAAGAGCTTTTTTTAGCGAGGAAGTTTGAGGAAGGCCTCAGACCAGACATCAGATCACAGGTGAACGTCTTTAAGTTGACTTCTATTACTCTAATAGTCAACCAAGCGCTTATCACGGAGAGAAATTTGAGGGAGACTGGAGCTTTAGACCAGGGTGGTTCAGCATCCAGGGCTGATCCATTTCAGATAGATAGCAGGAAGTGCCACTGAAAGTCTACACAAGGTGACCCGAGGAAGTGAGGTATTCCTTCTAGTAGACGGGATCTTCCTTCTGGAAACCAAGTGGTATTCTATCAGTGTGTAAAAATCGGTAATAAGAAGCCTCAGTGCCCGAGAGACCCATTGGAGTGCCGATATTGCGGCAATATGGTTCATCTGTAGCATTTCTGCAAGGTTCTCCTTCCAGCGGCTAGTGAAAGAGGATCAATTTTGACTCCGCATACAGGAGCAGGATTACCAGTTCCGCAGCAGACTGGGGTATGGAATTCTTCAGGTCATTCAGGCCATAGTAGAGGTCATGGATGCAGTGGTCAGGCTCAGGGAGGGTCATCTCAGGGATCTCAGGCTACTACACAGGGCCGCAGTGCAGGCCAGACTTTTGCGGTAGAGCAGATTCATCCGGAGCAGGATCTTGGACCTTCTATAGTTCGAGATACAATTTTAGTAGCCTTAGTTTTATCCTATGCACTTTTCGATACAGGATCTTCTCATAGCTTTATTTATGTGCATACTGTGGAAAGCCTTAGACTTACTATTTATACTTCTGAGGACATGTTGACACTATAGACACCGTTGGGGACTAGAACGACTAGTATACGTCAGTGCAAGGAGTGCCCTCTAGAGGTGGCTGGGTATCACTTTCTATGGGACCTCTATGTCCTAGAGATGATAGGATATGATATCATTCTTGGAATGGACTGGCTCGTTCCCTTCCGAGTAGTCGTTGACTGTTATCGTCGTAGGGTAAGTTTCACATCATCGTAGGGCAGATCTTTTCTTTATAAGGGTGAATGGGATGTCCAGGTGACCAGAGATGGACCAGAGCATCATGGGCTAGGCGGAGTTACAGCTCAGATTTCTAGTCTATATCTGGATGACCAGGGGACTTCACATAAAGACTTTCCTCCAGTGGTGGATCGTTTCGGGGATGTCTTTCTATAGGACTTTTCAGGTTTTCCTCTGGATCGTGAGGTAGAATTTTCTATTGATCTTGTGCCAGGAGTGGAATCGGTGTCCATTCCTCCTTATAGGATAGCTACACCTGAGTTTCAGTATCTCAAGAAGTAGTTGGAGGAGTTGCAGGCAAAGGGTTTCATCTGACCCAGTAATTCTCCTTGGGGTTCTCTTATCCTGTTTGCGAAGAAGGCAGACGGCACCCTTAGGATTTGTGTGGATTATCGGAAGCTGAACCATTTGATGGTCAAGAACCGATACCCATTTCCACAGATAGATGATATCTTTGATCAGCTTCAAGGAGCCATAGTGTTCTCAAAGATTGACTTGAGATCCGTCTATCATCAGTTACTTGCCAGGCCATCTGATATACCTCTTACAGCCTTCCGGAGCAGGTATGATCTGTATTAGTATTTGTTTAGTTGTTTGGTCTCACAAACGCACCTGTAGTTTTCATGGTGCTGATGAACAAAGTTTCCATCCTTACTTGGCTTCTTTCGTGGTTGTTTTCATGTACGATATCTTGGTGTACTCTCACACTCGACACGACCATGCTACCCATCTTGAGATCATTTTGAGTACACTAAGGGAGCATCAGTTGTATACTAAGCTCTCAAAGTACCACTTTTGGATGGAAGAGACTCACTTCCTGGGTCATGTCATCTCAGAGACAGGAGTATCAGTAGACCCAAAGAAGGTGAGATCAGTAGTTACCTGGGAGCAGCTAAAGAATGTCTTTGAGGTACGAAGTTTCTTAGGGCTGGCTAGTTACTACAGGCGGTTTATATAGGACTTCTCATGATTATCAGCATCGTTAACGGGCTTGACTAAGAAGGGGGTGAAGTATGTTTGGTCAGAAGCCTACGATTCAGCCTTTCAAGAGCTGAAGGTGAGATTTACTTCAGCACCGATTCTAGTTTTTCCAGAGTCGGGCAAGAGTTATACAGTTTTTTGTGATGCATCTGGCATTGGGCTTGGAGCAGTGCTTATTCATGAGGATTGTGTCGTTGCATATGGATCTCGGTAGTTGAAGCCACATGATAGGAACTATCCTACGCACGACCTAGAGTTGGCTGTAGTTGTTCATGCTTTGCGTTGTTGGAGACATTACCTTCTGGGAGAGCATTTTGTGGTATATACTGACCACAAGAGACTCAATTATATCTTCATGCAGCGTGACTTGAACCTGAGACAATAGAGGTGGGTTGAGTACCTATAGTCTTTTGATTTCGAGCTTGCTTATATGCCTGGGAAAGGCAACGCTATGGCAGATGCACTAAGCAAGAGGACACAGATATAGGCAGTTCAGGAAGCCAGCAGCGAGTGGAAGCTTATGGCTCTATTCTCTGAAATTCACTTGGAGGTGCACGACAGACAAGGTCAGACTTTTCTTTCTTCTGTAGCTATTACCTCTACCCTTCTTGACCGAGTTTTAATGAGGCATCTATCAGATTCTGAAGGCCTAGTCCTACGGGAAATCATGTCAGGAGAGGACCCTCTTCCTGGATGGACCGTAGGTGAGGGTGAGATATTGCGTTTCCAAGGACGCGTATGGGTGCCAGTAGATATACGCGAGGCGCTGATGCGAGACTTTCATTCCTCAGTGTAGGCAGTTCATCCTGGCATCACCAAGATGTATCGTGATCTACACCACCAGTATTGGTGGTCACGGATGAAGATAGATGTTATTGGTTTTGTCATGAGGTGTTCCACCTGTCAGTAGGTGAAGGCGGAGCACCAGCGACCAGCAGGGCTTTTACAGTAGCTACTCATTCCTGAGTGGAAGTGGAATGATATCACGATGGAATTCGTGACAGGGTTATCAAGATCGCCTCGAGGGAATGACGTGGTATGGGTGGTCATTGACAGGCTCACGAAGGTTGTTCACTTCTTACCGATTAAGAAGATATTCGGTGTTGATGAGCTTGGACGGTTGTACATCCGTGAGATTTTACGCTTGCATAGGGTTCCTAGTACTATCATTTCAGATATGTACGCCCGCTTCACATTGCATTTCTGGCAAGGGCTACAGAGGGCTTTGGGTATACAGGTAATTCTGAGTACAACTTACCATCCCAAGACAGATGGCCAGTCAGATCACACAATTCAAGTGCTAGAGTACATACTACGAGCATGCGTCCTTGATTTTAGAGGTTCTTGGGAGAGATATATACCTCTAGTGGAGTTTTCCTACAATAATAGTTTTCAAGAAACTATTCAGATGGCACCTTACGAGGCTTTGTACGGTAGGCCATGCCGATCACCCTTGTGTTGGCTGGAGGCAGGAGAGGCAGCTATGTTGGGACCTCATCTTGTTCAGGAGACCACAGAATAGGTGGAGTTGATTCAGAAAAGGATGGAAACTGCACAGTCACGACAGAAATCTTATGATGATCAGTGGAGATGACCATTGGATTTCAAGGTAAGAGATCAAGTCTTTCTACGTGTTACCCCGAGGTTGGGACACAAGAGGATCAGGAGACAGGGTAAGCTTTCACCAAGATATGTTGGGCCGTTTGAGGTTCTGGAGAGAGTCGGGTTGGTTGCTTATAGGTTTCAGTTACCTCAAAGGTACCAGGCTATGCATGACATCTTCCATGTTTCTCAACTTCGAAGCTATTTCTCAGACCCGTCTCAGGTTTTTCAACCCGAGGAGGTTGAGCTAGAGAATGATGCATCATTCAAGGAGCATCCTATCAGGATTGTTGATCGCAGTACAAAGGTACTATGTGGATAGTCTGTTCCTCTCGTACAGGTGCTATGGTAGCACAGCCATGTACAAGATGAGACTTGGGAGAGGGAGGCCGATATGTGATCACAGTGGCCAGAGTTATTCGAGGTTTCTTATTTGCCACCTTATTGGGGAAATTTGGGGATGAATTTCTTTAAGGGGGGAAGTTTTTAAGAACCCGGACCTTCTTTTCAGGTATGTTTTTCCTTTTCTGGTCATTTTTTGGAAAATAGGAGAATCTGAAAATTTTCTAAGTACACGTCGCTTACTTTGATGCCACTCGAGGCCGTGTGATGGTCGTGTCACGGCCACACACACGACCATGTAGGGGTGAGGTGGAGGCCACTTAACGTGGAGTATGGAAAAGCCTAGTACACATCGTGTACTCTAAAATTACACACTGTGTACTTTCTTTTTTTCATTAAACGGACCGGGGTCGCATCTTAACCCAAAAAACACATTCTTCTCCAGCTACTTCGACTGAGAGTGAGGTACAATCAGGGATCTTCTCCGAGCCACCAATCCTTCACCCGTTATCCAAATTTAATGTTGTCGGTTGCAATAGAATTGAAGCAGTGAGTTCTTGGTTCTTCTTTGGCCACGTTTCCTGATTCCTTATCTTATGAGAGTTATCTGAGGTTGAACGTTTTAGAATTTTTTGCAGATCTACTCCATTCTAGGCTGATTCACAAGTCTAGGTTCAAGTATATCGATCTCCAAGGATCGAGGTAGGTGGTTTGTTACCTTACATTGAATGTCTTTGAGTTTTTGTTCAAAATTGTCGGATACCCATGTATCGAGTATCTCGAGTTAGGGTTTTGATCCTGATTTATTATCTATCTTAGACTGCTTGTATGCTCGTGGCTATTAGATGAATAATGATTGCTTGTTATCATGTTTGAGGATCACCCCATGGTTGTTTCCCTTGTTTTGGTTGTTTATCGCTGTTTGGCTTAGGTTGCCTGTGAGGCAGACCTTGTTGCGTTGATTGCCTTCCTTGATATAATTGATTTCATGTATTTCTTACTGTTTATATGCTTCTGATGCATTGTAGTTGTTATCCAAGTAGTTGTTGAACTTACTTAGGGATTTTGACAGTAGATTACACATGACTTGACTGCTTAGGGTTGTGTGAACCTGGTGCAGCAGACTAAAGAGGGAATTGATGATTAAGGGCTTCCCTAGAGAGTCTGTTATAAATTTTATCATTAACAGGACCTACGGGAATTGGACTTTGTGCTTCTTTAGAGTGTCCCTAGTTACGTATCAAGACTATAGGGGGAATTAGACGTAAGTGCTTCCTTAGAGAGTCTATAGCTATCATTGCAAGACCGCAGGGGAATTAACGGTGAGAGCTTCCCAGTGTGTCTGTGCCTTTGTATGATTACTTGACTAGAGGGGTCTTCCAGTGTGAGCCACCCAAAGAGTCAGTGTGAATATTTTTTGGTTGGTTGTGACGAGTCCACCAAGCCAAAGAACAAGCTTGGGTTTTGTACTGCTTGTGTTTAGGTAGTCTGTTGACGTACATGTTGTGTTACTTGCTATGCCTTGGGAATATAGAGTTTTTTTCTAGATTCCTTGGTTGATAATTAAATTATTGAGTTAAATTAATAAATAAATGTAAATGTAGAATGGTATGATTGTTTACTTTAGTGTGCTCATGTTTCTCTGTTGCATTTATTTCCTTTACTTTTGTTATATTTCTCACTGACAGTAGGGCACAGATCTTGTGGTGGTTGCCTGTTGGGATTAGTCTCACACCCTGTTTGGGTCCTGCTTTTTGGCCCAAACAGGTTATATGGTTACTGGTGTGGATAGTTATTGTGGTCCTTCTACTTCAGGTACATGATTGCTGGTTGGAGCTGGAGAGCATAGGACCGAGCTTAGTCTTTCGATACTGCTGGAGTTGCTGTTTACTTTTAGTACTTTATTCTCAGTTGTATTTCATCACATTGTTGTGGTCGCTTATTTCCTTGGATACTTGTACCTGCTGCATCATTATCATCATTATTATGTATTCATTGCTTCCGTTGTTTAGTTTCAATTGTTGTATGTTGTTTACTACTTCCGCTATTGACTGTTATTTCCTTTCCCTTGTATACCTTACAAAATGAGGGCATAGTTTCCCCAATGACTCACCAAGGCCCTCAATGTTAGTCGGAATCCTCTGGCGTTTGGGGAAATGCACTTGAGGTCATGTGGCGAACCAGGTATGGGGTACCAGTTGAGTGTCTCCGGATCTGGGTCGTTACAACATGTGGTGTTAGAATAAGGAATTTTGGTTGACCTTGAGAGGTTAAAGGCCATTATGACTTGGGAAGATCCAAATGACATCTTCAAGATACATGGATTCTTGGTTTTTACATGTTACTATAAGAGATTTTTTAGGGAATTTTCTAAGTTGGATTCTCCTTTAACCACCCTTACTTGAAAAGGGTGAAATTTATATGGAGCCTTGAATATTAAATTTCTTTTGATAAATCAATTCAGTGGTTAACATCATCCCTGGGGTCGATCTTACTTAAACCTTATGAGGTATATTTCATGTATTTTGATGCATCAGGCATGTTATTAGGTTGTGTACTTATATAAGATAACCATGTGGTGGTATATGGATCTCGCAAGATTCACCCACATGAAAAGAATTATTCGACCTAGGATCTTGATCTAGTGGTGGTCATGAACACACTCAATTGTTTATGGTATTATCTCTTTAGTGAAAATTACATAGTGTATACTGACCATAAAACCTTGATTTATATCTTTTATCAAAATGTTCTTGAATCCTAGGTAGAGTTAATGTATAGAACACCTGCAAGATTTTTTACTTTGATATTGCTTATACACCAAGAAAGGGTAACATGGTTTCTAATGCTCTCAACCAAAATATGTCATTATAATACCTGAAGGAAGATAGTTATGAATGGAACCTAATGAGTCTCCTTACAGAAATTCATTTGTAATTATAGGAAGCAAAGGAGGTTAATTTTCTTATTAATGTTAAGCTGGAACCTTAAGGAATAATCAAAGTGAAGTGATAGATTTATCTCACATTATTATCCAGATCAAATGACACTCGAATCCATTAAGAATCAATGAAGATATCACTTTGGAGTTGAAGAGAGTAATAAAAGAACACTTCCAATCATATTTTATACATTCTAATTATAAATACCTCGTTTCCCTTTTAATATTTCATTGTAACATTTTATTAACATTTTAGAAAAATCTAGAGAATCTTGTTAAACTCAAAATTTAGAAAACACTCAAACCCCTAAAAAACTTATGTATCATATATATATATATATATATTACATATTATATATATATAAACCCTATGTATAGGAATATGTAATATTCTCCCTCCATACGTAATATTTTCTCTTTGTTAAAAATGTGATATGTAATATTCTATAACTAATAAAAAATATATTTCTCCATGTGAAATATATATATACTTCAAAAATAATATTTTATCTCATGTGTAATGTTTTTTCCATAGCATAAAATCCATATGTAAGATTCTCCCCCTTATAAAGGTTTTTACCTTAAGAAAAACATCATACATAATATATTTATTTTTATATGTATGGTTTTTCCCTTTAGGAAAAACATTTATGTAATATAAACTTTTCTAACATAATATATATTTCTTATGTATAATAATTTTTCATGTACATAATATATTTTTATTCCATATGTAATATATATTTTCTCCCCTATAATACATAAGGTTTTAGACTTAGTGAAATTTTTTAAAAATATGTTGCAACATCCAAAAATACCTAAAATCATTCTAAAAAAAATTAAAATATTTTTACACCTATAAAACCCCTTTAAAACTGTATAAGCTAAGAATAAATAGTATCAACCAACCCCTAACCCTAACCAGTTCTTGCGACTTGATTCCCAACCTATTCTTACACCCTTGAAACCTCTATGGGGTCTCAATACACATGGTTAACCAAAGGTTTGACCCAAATCACTATTATCATATACCTAACCATTACATAATAGTTTAAAACACTAAAATATACTAATTTCAAAAAAACAAACAGGTTTTGTTTTTTGGAAAAAAAATTATACAAATTCATAACTTGACTGGTATGAGATGTTACAACCTCCCCACTATTATAAGATCCTAGTTTTTCATAGAGGTATGGATATTTTAAATTTCAGTCTCAACCTTTCTTTTTCTCTTAATAGAAGTGTATAAAGTGGTTATAGAGGTTTTAAGATCATTCAAACATGGTTCAGAACTCGAAGTTATAGTTTTTTAAAGAAAGAGGTAGGTGCACAATTAGCACATGGTTAGTGGTAATCATGTACCTTAACCATATGAACCTTTAAGGGAAGATCACAGTAAGTTAAACCATAAAAGAGGCCACATAGACATGCGAAACCTATAATTTATTACAGAGTTAAATCGCATGGTGTGTGCATGGTTTTTCTAACTGTGTAGATAAATCATGCGAGGTGTGGGTCTTGAGATAGTGCCAAATGAATGGTTTTCACATGGTATGTCTAACTATTCACATGAATTGTGCGAGGTGTGGCACCTTGTACAGTAGGTGTGTACAGTTGACACATAGTTTGTTTAATCGTGCAACCAAACCATGCTTCCTATTAAAAACCTTGTAAATTACTATTTTCCCCTCCTTTACCCATAAAATCTAATTCCTTATTCCTCGTCATTTGCATAGAAGCGGATCGTATGGATCTCTCCTCTACCTCTTCTCTAGGCTTTGTGATATCTCCTCTATACGAGCTCCAATTTGAACATCATAGGTCACATTGGATAACCCCAATTAGTCTATCATTACTCTTGCTTCTTTTCTCGATTTCTCTCACCATCTTTAATGTTATTTTCATGTGACCTTATATACCCTTTTAGGGTGTTTTTATAGTTTCTCTATTTTCTCTCATTCCAATCTGAATCTAATTTTGATACTAGACAAGGAGTCTACTACCATGTTAAGGTAGGTAGTATATTAGTTTTACCTAAAATTATAGGTGTTTATAAATTGTGTCTTTGTTATGTACACCAGACTTTCCATGCATTACTCATAAAATTAATATTCTTTTAAATTGATGTGTGAACTCGTTTTTTTAAGTTCTATGAGACCCATTGACACCCTAGGAGGTTGGAGATTACAACATGAAACACCCCTTAGATTTTATGATATTGGATTCTCTTGACTACTTATAAATGTAATAATCTAATGGAAATTATGGACTTGTTAATGGCTTAGACACTTTACTTCCCCTATGACCAAAACACCACTAAGGTGTGTTTGGCTTGCCATGCTGGTGAAATGTTTAATTGAAGCAATGAATTGTATAGGGAATGGATGATTTCCTTGGAACTTCCTAGTCACTTATAGATAAAGGACTAGTAAAATGAAATGAATTGATTTGATAAATGGAATATACATTAACATGGACCCTTTGACCACTTATATGTTATGCTTTTTTAAGGTTATGAACATGGATATTTATATAGGTGTGGTCTACCTTGAGTAAGACTTGGATTACTGATGTGGAATTCCTTGAGAAAACTCATAGGATTCCAACTGATTTATTAATGTGGCTGCCAAGTGGCACACTAGCCATGGGATAGATCAATGTCTTAGATACATGGATTTCTCAGTATGACACTGGAAATTCACTTTCATATTCTAGAAATTTGGATGCCTTATATTATCTCATTAGATCCATATTGATGTCCTTGGACATGGAACTCCTCATATTATATCATTGGGCTCCAATTAATTCTATACCAAGTTTACCTTGGATGAGATCCTTATACTCGAAGAGGATTCCTTGGCCAAGAGCCTTGGGTTCCTAGCCTACTAAAGGTCTGACACTCATAGATATCTAGTATATGTTGAAGCTAGTGGTATTTACCTAGTTTACTTTAATGTATATTTTATCTTGATTCATGTAATGAGCACTATCACAAATTATACTTGTGGACTCAATTATATAGACTCTATTTATAGCTTTACTTTTGTTATATGTATTGTACACTATTATGACTTATATACACAAACTAAATTTATAATAGACACCATTGGTGGTACCTTACTGAGTTTTACTCACACCCTATTTAGTTCACTATTTGGTACCAAGGAATATTACATAGATACAATTAAGGACAAGGGGAAGCACCCAACTATAGACACTTGACCTTATTTAGGATGGGTGTTGGGAGCAGATGACTGAGCTAGTGCTTGGGATGCATTATAGATAGATTTTTAGTCTTTTTGGTTTCCTTTTGTATATTTTTTATTATATTTATGTTTGCTTCCATGTATTCTTGTTCATTTTTCATAGACATGACATCATCTGTATACAATATTGTACTTTTATTTATTACCATAATTGATATTATATGATTTACTTCTGTTATTCTTTCATATTATTTCCACTACCTTATTATTATTCTCATTGCTTACTATTCTAATCATTATTATGATCTACCCTAGTAAAGAGGGTATAGTATCCCCACCATACCACTATAGACCCTTGATTCTAGTTAGAAAACTCTGGCATATGAGGAGGCACGCTTGAGGCTATGTGGCCAACTGGGTTTGGTTACTTATGAGTGAACCGGGTCCAAAACATCATAAAGTGGTATTAAAGCAGGTTTTATTTTCTTTTATCTTACTATTTTAGGATATTATATAGGATACTAAGAAGTTTTAGAGCTTGGTAATAATTTTTATCCCATATTAGCAAACCCATGTTCGGGGAAAAGCTAAGTTGCCAAGGATAGGACTATCATTCTGGATTTTCCTATTATAGTTGCACTATTTCATCATTAGGTGTCGTTCATGACTTATGAAATTTGTTATTATTATTTATTTATACCCTTGTTTTGATATGTTAAGGGTTTATTACCTCATGAATCATAGTAAGAACTTAGGGATTTATATGTCAGGTATATGTCATGCCATGTTTATTTTATTTCTTGTACTGGTCATTGCATGTCCTATGTGCCTTAATTTATATACTTGTAATTTCACTAATCTTTCTTTCATGAAAAATGAGGAATTATTTAGTTACTTAAAGTTTCTACATCAGCCTAAATGGTTATTCCCCATATATCTTGATGGTGTCACTTTATCTAACCAATTTTAACATGATTGAGCTATGGAATCTTGGTTTCTTATACTGAAATATTAGTTGGTTGTGATTAAATGGATTCTAATTGGAATTTATTTTTTTATGCCTATATAAACTAGGAATGGTGATTTATATAATTGAACCATCATATATGTTCTTGTTATATCCTGAGACTAAATGTAAAAGTCTGGTTACAGTTACATGAAATGTCAATAGTAACTTATAATGTTTGGGTCTTTATAACTTAGGAATTACTATAAATCTAACTGAACCATTATATATAAACTTTCTAAATTATAAATTTTAATGAAATGGTTTTTTTAGATGGGGATGTAAATTACAACTTAAATAGTGTTTTCCTCTATAACTTGGAATTAAACTCCATATAAAAAAACATTTATAGTTAAATTTGAATTTCACCTTTGACCCAGCCTTAGAAGTAGTTGGATGGGTTAGTGTTTTTCATAGATAGTGAGGATATGTACCTATCATGTTCCCTATTAGTAATACTTTCTACCTATTATCTATTATGATTTGTGTTCTTATCATTTTAGAGATATACCTCTACAACATCCTCAGGTCAAACAATGGGAAGGTGGTGATGACCATGCTCCTGAGGTGGTGGGACCTGAACAACCTATAGTGCCACTTGTGGAACCTCCTATAGTAACACATATTATTCTTGGACTAGGCATTTATACTCAACATCGAGAGGGTTTTCTATAACTAGTTCAATATATTAAGGGATATCTATGACCTACAACATCAATGTCAGATTTGACAAGATAATTCTAGCCACATCATATTAAAACCTTTTTTAGGGGAAGGAGGACCCTAGGATGCTAAATCTTTATTAGAGTCCACACTATCAATCTTTGAGCATCCAAAGAAGTCTTTGGAAAGGAGGTTAAATCTCATAGCTTATATGCTTCATGGATCCACCAAGCGATGTGGGATGTTCTTACTCAAGTAGATCAGCACCGGGGTATGATCTGGAGGGAGTTGCATACTAGTTTCTACAACTACTTTTCGTAGAGACATTAAGAGATAATTTATCTAGGGAGTTTATTCATATAGAGAAGGGTGTTATGTTTGTTTTGGATTACTCATATCATTTCACTGAGTTTAAATGCTTCTTACCCAATTTTAATATTGATGAAATGTCTAGGGTGAGATGTTTTGAGGATAGGTTTAAGTATTCCATCCTATCTCAGGTGAACATATTCTAATTGAAAACCATGACCGAGATAGTAAATTAGGACCTTATCTCTGACCGAAACCTCAGTTCAGTGAAGGTCTATTTGAGTGTTGATCCTGCAACAGGATGAGTTATCTTCAGAGATTTTGTAGGACCTTTCCACAAATTCTCAGGGGGAGAGGATATGCATAAGCTCTGAATTTTGGAGTAGAACTAATATCTCTACACTGGGTAAGAAGATGTAGTATTACCAGGAAATCAAGACAATGTGGCAGTTGTGATCAAGGAAGCCAAACTTATGATGTGCAACGCCGTCAGAGAGGACCTACTCAAGGTGTTCAGGTTGTAGCTCAAGTCCATAGATCAGGCCAGTTATATATAGTACAGCCTACACCTAAGGAGTAGAGTGTCAAACCATCTATAGTATTTGGTTTGATTTTATTATCCTTGACTTTAGTATCTACTTTATTTGACATCGACGCTTCATAATCATTCTTATTTATTACTTTAACAGAGAGTCTTGGACTCGATATTGAGTATTATTTCAAGGGTAATGACTATTGATACTCCATTGGGAGCACATTCATAAAGTGTTTTCCAGTGCAAGGAGTGTCCTCTCAAGATCAATGATTACCATTTCTTATTTAAACCTTTTTTCCTTGAGATGATATGTTTTGATATAATTCTAAATATGGATTGGTTAGTACCATATGGATCCTATGTTGATTGTTATCATTGGAGGGTGTCTTTTATATCACCTATGGGCGATGTATATGCTCATAAAGAATAATGGGATGTCCAATAAATTTGATATGGACCTGAGAATCATGGGCTGGGAGGAATGTTGGTCCATGTTATCAATATTTTTCTTGATGTTATAGGACTATGATGGACTATTTTTCCTCTAATGGTGGACTGATTCAATGATATTTTCCCTAAATAATTTTTAGGTCTAACTATAGAGACATAGATGGGGCTCACCATTGATCTTTTTCTAGGAGCGGAACTAGTGTTTATTCCTCCATATAGGATGGAACCTACTGAGATTCAAGAACTCAAGTGGCAGTCAAAGGACCTTGAAGAAAAAAGGTTTATATGAACCAGTTCTTCTCCTTAGGGTTCACCTATTCTTCTCACTACAAAGAAAGATGGAAACTTATGTTTATGTATGGATTATTGGTAGTTGAATCATCTTATAGTTAAGAACTGGTATCCACTTCCTCATATAGATGACCTCTTTGATCATCTCTAAGGAGATAGGGTCTTCTCAAATATTTATTTGAGGTTAGGCTATCATCATGTTCAATTTAGGACTTTAGATACACCATGTATGACATTACGAAGTAGTTATGTCTTGTACAAGTATTTTTTTATGTCATTTGGTCTAATCAATGCACATGTTGTCTTTATGACCTTGATGAATCAGGTTTTCCACATGTACCCAGATTTTTTCATAGTTGTTTATGTGGATGATATCTTAGTGTGCTATCAGACTTGGTACAGTCATTCCAAACACATTGACATCATACTAAGTACACTTAGATAGAAATATTTTATACCAAGATCATAAAATGTCACTTATGGATTGATAAAGTTCACTTATTGTGTCACACTATCTCAGAATCAGGAGTATTTTTGGATCTAGAGAAGTTGAGAGATATTTTTTCCTAGTATCATCCTAATAACTTATTTGATATATGGATTTTTTTTGGGCTATCCTGTAACACCCCAAGATTTCATAGTGTGTTACTTCTTCAAAATAATTCAATAACTTGAACTACACGCAACACCGAGTTCAAGTGCACCATGACTTACCAAACAATCCATTCAAAAGAGGTTATGAATATTATTAACTAAATTTTAAACTTTATATAATCCTTATAATTTTAGAATCCATATTATGAGTTTCTTGGACATAATGTAAGAACAAATTCATTTTTTCAGATAAAATAAGTATTTTTCAAAAATGCACTTTTATCAACTTTTAATAGTGAACCCTTTTAAGTCTAATATTTTAAACTTTTATATATTAAATTTGACAAAATAAATTTATTTTTTAGAATGGGGACATCAAAAATTTACAATGAAACACCCCAAGATTCCATGGTACGCTTCTCTTTGAATAAAACAGTAGCGTGTGTTGTACGCAACTTCGAGTTCTAACACACACCACAACCAATCAAACTAGCCGTTATGAATAGTAATACATACTTTTTGAAATTTTATAAATTTTATCTCTCAAAATGGACTTCATTTTTGGATTTGGAATATCAAATTTATCCTAGGGTGAAATTTTGGTACTTTTCGGATAACTTTTATATTTTGATGAATAGTGAAAATTACTAAATTTTAATTAAAAACAACTTTTTTAATCAAAATAATTAATAGTGATAAATTATGAATTTGAGTGGTTTTAAAGTATATTTAGAATATATTTTTACCGTTTAATAAAATTTTGGTCATTGGACATAATTTCACAATTAAACCAGACATAAACAAGTGTCAATCTTTTGATAGTTATTATATCTTAAAAACACGCTTTTTGTTTTGACAGTGGGAATTAATTTTAAATTAATTTCTTCCAGTTCTGTGTTTTGAATTTGGAAAAATGGATTCCATATTTTGAATCAGGATGTCCAAATTTTGTAAATAGGTAACTTTTATTTTTAGACATTTTTTATAATTACTTCGGTAAATATTTTATTTACCATGGTTAAAGGGTAAATCCGGTAAATAAGGGTTAAAAAAATAATATTATAATAATAAAAAATTACCCTAAAACATGTCCTAACCTTATTGGTGGATACATGTCCGACCATTGGCATCTTTGGGTCAATTTTTTGGACCCCATGGAGCCACTTGTAGGTGATAGGGACACTTTATTTTAATTAAGATAAAGTAAAAATAAAAATGACATAAGCTTATATCTTTTAGAAAAACAATTTTTACATAGGGTTATATATGCTATATTTTGGATTATAAATATTCATTAGAAAGATAAAAAGATTTACTACATAATTATATTTTATTTATAATTTTTAGACATTGAAAAAGCAAAAATATATATCACACAATAATGATGTAGTATTTTCCTTATTAATGAAAGAATCAAATGATTGGTATTATAAATGTTAAAATAAATATAATTTGAAGGTTTTGATGACATAAACGAATTTTATTGGTTAATATAACATGTTAGGATTTCTTAAATTAATTTTTTATGAATTAATAAAGTTTTTATAAATTCAACAAAAATCAATTATTGAGTAGTGTCAAAATTGACATAAATGAGTTTTTAAAACAAATATTATATTATTAATTTATATTATATTTCTAAAAACCTAAAGTTCGGACAAAGGACTTATATAATTATTTTTGTTTCATTAATGTACCACTTTGGGGTATCTTGGATGTATATAGTAAGTTTATTAACTATATATTATAAAAATACAATTTGACATGGTAAGTGTTAAACTAATTAACCAAGAGTTAAAACTAAAAGATAAGGTTAATATAATGACCCAAAACTGTCTAAAATCTATTGGTTTAAAGGATTTAGAGCCATACCCATATTAGACTTTGAATAATCCACTTTTTATCCTTTAGAAACCGAATATGAATTTATTATAAATTAATACTTTAAGTTTTTTCTAAAGAGCCCCTCCTCCCCCTTATAAAAGGACCCAACTTCTAACCAATTCTTCACACCTTCAAAGCCTTTTGGTTCGGCCAAACCCTGCCCAAATACTCTCTCAACTTCCCTCACTTCATCCTAGAGGACTTAGTTTGATCAGAAATCTAACCTAAGGAGCCATTTTGATCAAATCAAAAGTAAGAAACCGAAGAAGAGGTAACGTCTTCACCACCCTCTTTAAAGTTCCTTTCCTCTTCAACTTATTCTTTCCTTGTTATTTCCAATATAAAATAATAACTCCAGTATATTATATATACTGTGATGTTATTATAATTATGAAACAAGCAAATTCATTATTCTATCCATCCCTTGAATGACTTGTCACCATACGTGCGTACGTACGGCCTACCGTCTCCACGTTGTGGTGTAATTGTTATTCAATATATTATTATTTAGATGGTTATAATAATGATGTATAATTCATGTAAATAATAAATATAACATGATAATTATTATGTATATATGATATAACATCCAATTATATATTATTTTAATATCAAAATAATGATATTTTCGCTCGTGCGTACGTACGGATTACCATCTCCACGACGCGATGAGATTCATTTCTAAGTTCACCATTCATCGACAATTATAAAAATATATATATTACTAATAAGTATGTAATATATGACATAATAATTATACTGTAGATATATATATTTATATATATAAGTATTTGTGTACTTACATATATCTTATTCACTTACTTCCGTTCAATACTATATGAAAATAGAAACAACGTTTATGCGTACATACGGACTACCGTCTCCATAAACGATGTTTTCCATTTCATATATATGTCTATTATACATATTTATATTCTAAATATATATGATATATTTATCATGTTTTATATTCTGGAAGTATTTAAATCATGATCTATGTGATACAATCAAGAGTGACAAGTTAAAACACGTACGATAAAGAAAATGATTATTACCCGAAATGTTAATTTAACATGGAAATTATTATTAAATGGTTAGTATAAAGTTATAAATGAATCATGTATGATATCATAAATATTAACATGGTTCTGGTATAATTTAATAATGTACTATAATCTTCGTACAGGAGGTTAAACGTACCCTCGACTAAAGGAAAGTGCAAGGTAAGGGGGTTTCATCTCACTCCTTATTCCCATGAGATTCATACCATATCACCACTATTACCTTTTGTGTGGTGTATGTACTGACCATAATTGTATTCTTTGTGTAATAAACTTTAATTTATGTGTATTTACATATTCATTGTATGATACCTCTTTCATGGTTTGTATGTTTCGTAAGTTACAAAATTGGTAAGGGTTAATTCCTCAATCTCATTATTATCCGAGATTGTTTATGTGTAAGTATTTACTGGGACATTTTTATCATCCATGTCCATTTTTCATAAAAATGATTTCAAAATGAATATTTTAAGGGTTTTGAAAGGTACTCTTTATCAAGATTAGAATTTCAAATGGTTTAAAGATTTATCTTTCTAAATCTTTTTTATTAATGTCCTTGTTTTCAAAATGATTTTAAGGATTTATTTATATGGACATGAATGTTTTGAAATGATAATCCTTTTCAAAAGTTTCAAAGTGGTATGGGACACTTTGATTCAAAAATACCTTTTAAATTACTTCCTTTATAAATGTGTGACTTTTAAATGATTTTACAAAAAGGATATTTCTCTCAAAAAGTTTTACTCATCATTTTCAACTATGTCAGCATCCTCTACTGGATATTATTTTGGATTGAGGTTGATTTATTATAATACAATATTCCTTATTGTATTGAATGAGTTATGATATGTTTGACTATGGATGTGTTATTTTTATACCATTCATGGTTTATGGATAAAGTATTGAAATTTCGTATTCCAGTTTTAATATGAATGTTTATGTTATGTTTAAACATGTTCATATGAGGAATGCATTGGACTTAATAAGTGACGGGTGGAGCCCGGTATAGCTCATCGATGCATTGGTAGGTCTCATGAGACAAACTAGTGTCTTGGAACGAGGCCTTGAAAAAATCTTATTTTTAGTCTTGGCACGAGGCCTTGGCTACGTGGTTATGATAGTCTGACATTATGCATTCCATCATTATAAAAGTGGTTAGTGATATTGAATGTGATCATTCGACTAGTAGAATATCCATGTGAATAAGTAAATGGCATTATTTCATTTTATTTTTGCCATATTTTGCTGAAGTTCAAGTTTAAAAGGCTTTTGTTTTAGTTATACATTGCCTTAAATGTTTATCCTTATTTATGAAAGTTTTTGTTGTATTGCTTACCCTTACTGAGCATTTGAGCTCACCCCTTTCTATGTTTTATTTTTCCCAGGATTCCAAGAAGTGTATTGTGATTGATATTCAGGGTTAAGACAAGGGAATAATGGAATTCATAAAGGATTATTTATGTTGTTTTTTATGTTATGAAGTGTAATGTAACATTCATGTATGTAATCTATTTTCCAAGACTGCTAAACAGATCGGTCCTTTGGGACTTGATTCCTTGTAATAATGCCAATGTATTAAAATAATGCACTGACTCTGGGTAACTAGGGTCGGGGCATTACAGTTGGTATCAGAGGAAGTTTAGCAATAACCTTGGAAGCTAGATTTATATAAACTCTGATTAGAGCACATAGCCCTAAGATGGACTTTGATGATTAGTATAGAAGAACTTCCTAGAATTTTGGTATTGTAGAGATTTTCTGAGTTTTCTGCGTAATACATCTCTGTCTGGATACGAGCAGGTAGAGGCGGCTCTAGAACAGATGTACCTAGGGGTAAAACCCGAAAACACCGCTTTGAGCTAGACTCGAACGGGAACTAGTGCACGACAACGGGCCTTGATGCACTCTTGGTTACGACACTCCCGGGGGATATGCTTAGGATAATTCTCATTTTATTTACAAACCATTATGAAGGGCTCATGAGTATATACTTACTCAAAGAAAACATTTTTTATGATTATGGATTCTATCCATAAACTGTTCAATTTGAGTTAGGTATTTTACATGTTTGTAATTATTCATTATAATTCATAAACTAACCTAGTTTATGCTATTGTATAGAAATGGAACCCAGTAGAAGGAATGTAAACTCTAGTAATACGTATGATCCAAAGAGTAAGAAGGATCATATCTTTCATGTCCCTAAGCCAGAATTTAGAAGGGAAATAGTCTCCCACGTATTATCATCATATGAAGAAATAGTATCATATGTTGATAAGATAAGTAAAGAATTCTCATAGTCCTATGGATTTGAAGGGAATCCAGAGAATAAAAGGATGATAGAGAGAAGGATAGATAAAGGGAAGAAGGTAAAGAATGGTTTTCCCATATGTGATAACTGTGGAAAGAATCGCCTTGGAAAATGCTTGAAGGTAATGGGAGTATGTTATAAGTGTGGAGAAAAAGGACACCAAGTATGTGACTGCAAGTGTAAGAAAAAGGTTTCAAATGTACAATGCTTCATCTGTAAAGAGTTTGGACACTACGCGAACCAATGTTCCAGTTATCATACTATGCCACAAATAATGCTATTGGATAATAGTCAAGTTATGATACCACCACAGATGAAGAGGAATGACTAGTGTTTTTATGTTGTTATTTTGGAATTATTTCATTGAAGTGTTGTATCAATGATGTACTGGAAATAAATAAGGATTGTACTATAGTATTATTTCATTGAGGATTTGAGATTTTATGGTACTAAGAAAAGTGACTCTACAAAGAGTTAAACTTTTGGAAATTACATGGTTGAAGGAAATATAAACCTTAATGTGGTCCTAATATTGAGGTACTGATTTTGGAATAAGATATGGTTGATTTGGTAAATTATATTGGATATTCTTGACTGCCTTGAAACTGATTAAAGATTTGTATATCCCATCATTGTTGGAGTTTACAACATTTTTGGATGGATGAAGTATATCCAGTATTCTATAAGGAATGAGGGAGCATGAATGTAATCAATAAGGTTTTATGGTAATTCAGGATGTTTCGGTGTTTTAAAAGAATACATGATGAAGGTATTCACATGCTATTACGCAGAAAAAAGGATCTTCATTGTGTTTACCTTCCTTATAAATTTTGGACTGAGAGTTTACAGAAGTAATTTGGATAAGTATAAAGGTTGGAAGAGCTTAAGTTTGAAAGGTTATTTTTGGATTTTTATAAAAGGACAACACGCAGACCGTGTGACGACCCGTCGTGTCGGACAAAGCTGCGGGAATCAAACCCACAACCATAGTGCAATTGGGATTTATCACCTACCATTGTGCTACATGAAGTTCCTAGATGGTATAATGTATTTTCTTTTCATAAAGGGTCTGATATGTGAATTGTAAATTCATTATATTTGGAACCCTATACGATTAGGATAAATAGAATATTTTTGAGTTGTATTATGTTTTGGGGTGAAAGATGAGTTTTTGGTAGAAATTTATTAATGGATAAAACTCTAATTATAAAGTAAGTATATCTCCTTATGATCTAAGCCAATCTCATAAATAAATTCCTCAACATTAAGAAAAGGAACTTAGAACAAAAATGTTGTCCTAGATGGTACCTTAGATCATTACTAATTTATTGCTTTGGGAATGTTGACCTTTTCATAGCCATGTTCTCTACCATTCTCCATCAGATAATTGATGGTTAGATTTCTCTTCAATATCCATATTTTCCAACATGGAACCCTGGTATGTGTTATTTTTGGTAATCTTCATACTTACCACTCTTTATTTTAAATAGAGGCCTCATTAATTCATTTTTCGATGTGTGATTTCAACTAAGATATTTTGAAACGTCAAAAATGTGTTATCCTAATACCTTATGTTTTTTTGAACCGATGGTATTTTAAATCATCATATATTGATGAATTTATGGACCTCAATTTTAAACATGTTTGTGATTGATGACCTCAATCACTACCTATAAATATTTATGTTTTTCCTCCAATTATATGTCTCTAATTTCCACCAATGTTCTCCTAATCGAGATCATAATTTGGTAGTTACCCTTTCATTTCTCTTTTCCTCTTATTAAGACTAAATTTTATTAACCAAATTTCCGATGTGGGTTTTCCCAAAAAGATATTTTCTATTTTCAACCTTTATTTTCAAAAAACAATATCAAATTGTGAGGAAGCAACTTATTGAAGGAGGGAAGAATGTAACACCCCAAGATTTCATAGTGTGTTACTTCTTCAAAATAATTCAATAACTTGAACTACATGCAACACCGAGTTCAAGCGTACCATGACTTACCAAACAAGTCATTCAAAAGAGGTTATGAATAGTATTAACTAAATTTTGAACTTTATATAATCCTTATAATTTTAGAATCCATATTATGAGTTTCATAGACATAATGTATGAACAAATTCATTTTTTCAGATAAAAGAAGTATTTTTCAAAAATGCACTTTTACCAACTTTTAATAGTGGACCCTTTTAAGTCCAATATTTTAAACTTTTATATATTCAATTTGACAAAATAAATTTATTTTTTTAGAATGGGGACATCAAAAATTTACAATGAAACACCCCAAGCTTCCACGGTATGCTACTCTTTGAATAAAACAGTAGCGTGTGTTGTACGCAACTTCGAGTTCTAACACACACCACAACCAATCAAACACTACGTGAAAAATGGTTAATAGCGACGGGGTATTTGTGACGGGAATTATTCCCGTCGCAAATACCTTTCGCAAAGGAGTATTTGCGACGGGCAACTATTCCCGTCGCGAATAACAGATTATTTGCGACGGGTTTTTTTACCCGTCGCAAATAGTTTGGCGCGAAATGCGCGCCAAACTAAGGTAAGTTTATTTGCGACGGGGATAGAACCCCGTCGCAAATAACTGGCGGCGGTTAAAGACTATTTGCGACGGGACTGCAGTCCCGTCGTAAATACCCAGCCGGCAAAAATTATTTGCGACGGTACCCGTCGCCAATAACCGTTTTAATGCCGCCCATAATTAAATGCGGTCAGGGTTATTTGCGATGGGGATAGAACCCCGTCGCAAATAACCGACGGCGGTTAAAGACTATTTGCGACGGGCATGCAGTCCCGTCGCAAATACCCCGGCGGCAGGGGCTTTTTGCGACGGGCCCCGTCGCAAATAACCGTTTTAATACCGCCAATAATTAAATGCGGTCATGGTTATTTGCGACGGGCCCCGTCGCAAATATTGTTATTTGCGACGGAAAACCCATCGCAAAAAAGCCCGTCGCAATTAATCCAACCTATAAATACTGCCAACCATTACAATTTCTCCACTCTCAACTCTCAACCGTTCCAATTTTTTTACTCTGAATCTTTTACGACTTTCAGTTGTAAATTTTTTTTCCGATTTCGAGGATTCAGTTGGTGGTGTTCTACAATTACAGCGGCTCGACATTGACATCAAGTTTAAGGTTTTTATCTGAATTTTAATTTAATATTTATTATATTTATTATATTTATTTAGTTTAAATTTTTAGAATTTTTTTTTTTGATTTCTAATTAGAAATAATTATGAAGTATTAATAATTAATAGTAATTAGAGACAATTAAACACTAATTAATTTAAAATAGTTAGCTGTAATTACAATTAATTAGCAGTAATTATGAAAAATTAAAATTAATTAGGAATAATTACGAATAATCAGGAATAATTACCAATAATTAGGAATAATTATCAATAATTAGGAATAATTACCAATAATTAGGAATAATTACCAATAATTGGGAATAATTACCAATAATTAGGAATAATTACCAATAATTAGGAATAATTACCAATAATTAGTAATAATTACAAATAATTAGTAATAATTCGTAATGATTACCAATAACTACCAATAATTACCAATAATTAGTAATAATTTCCAATAATTAGTAATAATTACCAATAATTAGTAATAAATACCAATAATTAGTAATAAATACCAATAATTAGGAATAAATACCAATAATTAGGAATAAATACCAATAATTAGGAATAATTACCAATAATTAGGAATAATTAGTAATAATTAGGAATAATTACCAATAATTACCAATAATTACCAATAATTAGTAATAATTGGTAATAATTACCAATAATTAGTAATAATTGCCAATAATTAGTAATAATTACCAATAATTAGTAATAATTACCAATAATTAGTAATAATTAGTAATAATTACCAATAATTACGAATAATTAGTAATAATTAGTAATAATTAGTAATAATTATCAATAATTAGTAATAATTACCAATAATTTGTAATAATTACCATTAATTACCATTAATTAGGAATAATTACCAATAATTACCAATAATTAGGAATAATTGGCAATAATTACCAATAATTACCAATAATTATCAGTAATTACCAATAATTACCAATAATTAGTAATAATTCGTAATGATTACCAATAATTAGTAATAATTACCAATAATTACCAATAATTACCAATAATTAGTAAAAAAATCAATAATTAGTAATAATTGCCAATAATTAGTAATAAATAGTAATAATAAGTAATAATTACCAATAATTAGGAATAATTAGTAATAATTACCAATAATTACCAATAATTAGTAATAATTAGTAATAATTACCAATAATTAGCAATAATTAGTAATAATTACCAATAATTAGTAATAATTACCAATAATTACCAATAATTAGTAATAATTGGTAATAATTATCACTAATTACCAATAACTAGTAATAATTAGTAATAATTAGTAATAATTACCAATAATTAGTAATAATTATAATAATTACCAATAATTAATAATAATTAGAAATAATTACCAATAATTACCAATAATTAGTAATAATTAATAATAATTACCAATAATTAGTAATAATTAGTAATAATTACTAATAATTAGTAATAATTAGTAATAATTACCAATAATTAACAATAATTACCAATAATTAGTAATAATTAGTAATAATTATCAATAATTAGTAATAATTACCAATAATTCGTAATAATTACCAATAATTAGTAATAATTTGTAAAAATTACCAATAATTAATAATAATTACTAATAACTAGTAATAATTGCCAATAATTAGTAATAATTACCAATAATTAGTAATAATTACCAATAATTAGTAATAATTAGAAATAATTACCAATAATTACCATTAATTAGAAATAATTACCAATAATTACCATTAATTAGTAATAATTACTAATAATTACCAATAATTACTAATAATTGGTAATAATTATCAATAATTACCAATAATTACCAGTAATTAGTAATAATTACCAAATACTAGTAATAATTACCAATAATTTCTAATAATTACTAATAATTACCAGTAATTACCAATAATTATTAATAATTATTAATAATTAGTAATAATTCATAATAATTAGTAATAATTACCAATAATTAGAAATAATTACCAATAATTACCAATAATTACAAATAATTAATAATAATTAGTAATAATTAGTAATAATTAGTAATAATTACCAAAAATTAGTAATAATTAACAATAATTACCAATAACTAGTAATAATTAACAATAATTACCAATAACTAGTAATAATTACTAATAATTACCAATAATTACTAATAATTACTAATAATTACCAATAATTACCAATAATTACCAATAATTACCAATAATTAGTAATAATTAGTAATAATTAGTAATAATTCGTAATAATTACCAATAATTAGTAATAATTCGTAATAATTAGTAATAATTCGTAATAATTACCAATAATTAGCAATAATTACCAATAATTACCAATAGTTACCAATAATTAGTAATAATTACCAATAATTACCAATAATTAGGAATAATTACCAATAATTAGGAATAATTACCAATAATTAGGAATAATTACCAATAATTACCAATAATTACCATCAATTAGAAATAATTACCAATAGTTACCATTAATTAGTAATAATTATTATTAATTACCAATAATTACTAATAATTGGTAATAATTACCAATAATTACCAATAATTACCAGTAATTAGTAATAATTACCAAATATTAGTAATAATTACCAATAATTACTAATTATTACTAATAATTACCAGTAATTACCAATAATTATTAATAATTAGTAATAATTAGTAATAATACGTAATAATTAGTAATAATTAGTAATAATTAGTAATAATTAGTAATAATTAGTAATAATTAGTAATAATTAGTAATAATTAGTAATAATTAGTAATAATTAGTAATAATTAGTAGTAATTAGTAGTAATTAGTAATAATTAGTAACAATTAGTAATAATTACCAAAAATTAGTAATAATTAACAATAATTACCAATAACTAGTAATAATTAACAATAATTACCAATAACTAGTAATAATTACTAATAATTACCAATAATTACTAATAATTACTAATAATTACCAATAATTACCAATAATTACCAATAATTACCAATAATTAGTAATAATTAGTAATAATTCGTAATAATTACCAATAATTAGTAGTAATTCAGAATAATTAGTAATTATTCATAATAATTACCAATAATTAGTAATAATTACCAATAATTACCAATAATTACCAATAATTAGTAATAATTACCAATAATTACCAATAATTAGGAATAATTACCAATAATTAGGAATAATTACCAATAATTAGGAATAATAACATTATTACATTATTAGTATATTTTATTATTAATATTAAAATCATATAATTTTCTATATTATATACAATTCTCCTTTCATCTGTGTGTTTTCTGTCTCCACATGTAATATTTGCATTCTTTTTCAAAATTATCAACCTACTCACCAATGGAGAGGTGAAAGTGAATGAAAATATTACATATGGAGACAGAATGTTAAACACACAGATGAAAGGAGAATTGTATATAATATAGAAAATTATATTATTTTAATATTAATAATAAAATATACTAATAATGTAATAACGTTATAATTATCCTTGCTTGAGTGTTTTTTCTAACAAATTATTCAAAACCAGTAATGCTTTTATATTTTATAGAAAAATATGGAACAACGAGGTCGTCAACAGTCATTATTAGATGACCGCATATGGATAAATCAACGTAGAAATCCAAACGGTTCTGGTTTAAATCCAGTATATATAGAGGGTGTGGAGACTTTTTTATCATTTACGGCATCAAATCCAGAATTTGTTTCAGAAGGAAAAATAAAATTCCCTTGAAGAAAATGTGCATTGAGAACGTTTGACACGTTTGACAAAGTGGGGGGACATCTCTTGCGTTTTGGTTTTCAACCAGATTATTTTTTTTGGTATCAACACGGTGAACGCAGTTCTAGAGTAGGTGATACCAACTTGATTCTGGATCCATCCCGGTTTCAAGATTTAGTACATGATGTTGCAGGTTCATCTGTTCAACATACAAAAACTCCGGCTGATATAGCTTCAAATCCTGAGTTGGCACCGTCTGAATTTTATGAGTTGTTGAGGTCTGCTGAGGATGCATTATATCCTGGCTGCAAGATGAGCAAATTAGAAGCAGTTGCAAAATTTATGGCTATCAAATCAGATAACGGAATGTCAAACATCTGTTTTGACCAGATATTTTCTTTGCTTAAAACACTGTTACCCGAAGGAAATGTTTTGCCTGCAAATTACTATGAGAGTAAGAGGCTGGTTCGAAATTTGGGACTTACTTGTCAGAAGATTCATGCATGTTCAACTGACTGCATTTTATATTCTGGGGAAAATGAGTCGTTGGATAGTTGTCCCACATATGGGAAACTGAGATATAAAGAAGGGCAACATGGGAAGTCTGGTTTGATTCCTGTAAAACAGTTGAGATATTTTCCGCTTACATCCAGACTTCAGCATTTATTCATGTCTAAGAATACAGTGACAATGATGTCATGGCATAAAGCGAATATTTCAACCGATAAAAGCTTGAATCATCCATCTGATGGTGATTCATGGAAACATTTTGATAGAGTGCATTCATCCTTTGATTTAGAAGCTAGAAATGTTCGACTGGGCCTTTCCACTGATGGTTTCTGTCCGTTCGGATCTTATGGTATTCATTATTCATGTTGGCCTATTTTTTTAACTCCGTACAATTTACCTCCATGGATGTTGATGAAGGAGCCATATATCTTTTTGACTTTACTAATTTCAGGACATCCGAAGAAGAATATTGATGTTTATTTGAAACCATTGATTGATGAATTAAGTTTATTGTGGAGTACTGGTGTCAGTACATATGATGTTGCTACGAAATAGAATTTCATACTGAGAGCAGCATTGATGTGGACAATTAGTGACTTCCTGGCTTATGGGATGTTATCTGGCTGGAGTACACATGGTCAGAAATCATGTCCTTACTGTATGGGAGAGAACAAAGCATTTATGCTCATTCATGGAAAGAAACCTTGTTATTTTGACTGTCATCGCATATTTCTTCCAGCTGATCATCCTTTTCACAGAAACAGATCTCATTTTAGAAAAGGAACAGTTGAAAGGGATGGACCTCCAAAAATACTATCAGGTTTTAAGTTAAAATCAGTTTTATTTTCATTACCTCTCATTACTTTTGGTCCCACAATAAACCAACAGAAAATTTCTGGTTTTGGTAAAGAACACAATTGGATTAAACGTAGCATATTTTGGGATTTTCCATATTGGTATGATTTTTTGGTCCGTCACATGTTGGATGTCATGCATATTGAGAAGAACTATTTTGATAATTTGTTTCATAGAGTTTTGGATATGCCAGGAAAGAGCAAAGACAATGTAAATGCACGTTTAGATCTTGCCCAAATTTGTAGGCGTCCAGAACTGGAACTGTTTGAGAATGTCAGAACAGAAAGGTTACTGAAACCAAAAGCAGCTTATACACTGTCTAAAGAAAACCATTTATTATTTTGTCATTGGATTGCAGATTTGAGACTTCCAGATGGTTGTGCTTCCAATTTGGGTAGATGTGTAAAGAATGGTCATATTACTGGATTAAAAACTCATGATTGTCATGTTATAATGGAAAGACTTCTACCCATTGGATTAAGAGGTCTGTTGAATTCTATGATTTGGGATTCCATAACAGACATGTCTCATTTTTTTCGGGAAATTTGTGCAGCTACAGCAGATTATGATGCTCTATACAAACTTGAAAAAGATGTTGTTGTAATTATATGTAAACTGGAAAAAATATTTATGCCGTCTTTCTTCGACTCAATGGAACATTTGATGTTATATTTTCCATATGAAGCCAAATGTGGAGGTCCAGTACAGTTTCGATGGATGTACCCATTTGAAAGATGCATACAAAAATTGAAAAGAAAAATACGTAACAAAGCATCTGTTGAAGGATCTATTGTAGAAACTTATTTTCAAGAGGAAATATCTTTTTTCTGCTCCCATTATTTTGAATCGGAGTATCCTTCAAAACACAACCGAATGGGACGGAATGAGAGGAATATTGATGAAATTGACAATCAATTATCTATTTTCAACCAGCCAGAGCTTGGTTTTGGTGGAGTTTATGAACACTGGCTTTCAGATGATGAACATCACAGAGCTCATACGTATGTTCTGCTCAACTGTGAAGAGATGACATCAGTTGTACTGTAAGTGTTTATATCACTTATTCTATCATTTATGTTAAAGTAAATAACTTTGTTTTTTATAGGTTGTATGATAATCATATAAAGAAACAAATTCCATAAATTACAGCAGCTGCTCTCGAAGAACGCCGACAGAAAAATTTCTCTCAGTGGTTTCAAAAACTGGTAACATAAATTCTCTATCTTTTAGCAACTCATTCAATGTATAGTTTACTACATTGATAATTATTTCACAAATTTTCAGGTGTCTCGACATGCTGATAAAATTGAAAAACGGCTGTGTATATTGAGTAACCCACCTTCCAAACTTGTTAAAACTTATAATGCATATGTGGTGAATGAATTTCGATTTCACACACATGCATATGGGGAATCAAAAAAAACAATGAATAGTGGAGTTATCTTGAGAGGATATCATCATTGAGAAAATGAACTTGAATTTTATGGCATACTTGATGAAATCATTGAACTCTGTTATCTTGGACAACATTACATAACCATGTTCAAATTTCGGTGGTTGGATACAGAGAGAGGCGTGCGTGTTCATCTGACTCATGGAATCATCGATATTAAATGTAAAAGTGTTCTCGCAGTAAATGAACCATTCTTATTGGCTCAAAAGGCACATAAAGTTTATTACGCAAAGTATTGTGCTACATCAACAGACTTGACTGATTGGTGGAGTATAATAAAAATCAAAATTCGATACAATCAGTTTAGTCAAAGTGAATGTGCTTTCACTGATGTGCAAAGAATTGAAGTTTTTCAAGAGAGTACTCAAAATCAATCTTTTTTACAAAGAGACATGAGTATCGATGACGACACCCCACATTTAAGAGTCGGTGATGACGATGATGTTAATGATGTCACATATGAATTTGAAATGGTAAGAGATGAAGCAACTGGAACTCGAATGGATATCAATGATGTTGAGGAGGAATATGAAGATGACATTGACATATATGAAGATGATGATGAAGATGAACACTGATAGAATTCCATGGTAGTTATATACAATCATAACTAATATATATGTATATATAATAGTAATTATCAATTATTTGCTAACAACATTAACATTTTTTGTTTCAGATGGACGACGACACATTTCGTGCGTTGGCGGATGCTGACCTGCCTTTCGATGCGGATGAGTTGTTGGCAGATGACCGTCAGCCTGAAGGCACTCCAGGGAGTATGAGGAGGGGGCGCGGTCTTGCATGATAGATGATTCCTGACCCCGTCTCTGAGCGACGTCCACGTCTTGGGTTTGATCCACGCACACAGAGGTGTACTAACCTGTGTGATAACCTGTGGATTTGACTAAGATTTCATTAATCTATTCACATAATAAATGTTTATTATTTTTACAGTTTTCCGCATATAGCAGTCAGACAGGGCAGCGCTATTTTGCGCAACTATTTCTCTCAGCCTTAGACCACATGGGAGCAGATTCCCATTGATGTGAAGTAGGCCATGTTCGGCCATTGGTTGGTACGTACGTAAATAAATAATTTTTATTTTGAAAATTATTTCATTTTTAACTTGATATTTTGATTTATTTGTAGGGTTTATGGTATTCGATCGAGGATACCATGTGTGACGCCATCCACGAGGCATGGGAGGTGGCCATGCGTGATCGCTTTTGTCAGTTTTTGCACAATTTAAGAAAAGTTGTCACGAAGAAAGCAGGAGTGTCAGATTTTGACGAGTCATGTAGAGCACACCGACCGGAGTACATTTCATCCCATGTATGGGATGGATTATGTGTGCACTGGTTGAGTGATGCCTTTCAGAGGAGATCATCGGTGGGGAGATAGGAGGTGACTCATCGAGCTGGGAGTCGTACTTTCAGTACTCATAAACAGCATCTGGTACGTACATTATTTATAAATATTTTATATAACTATAAATATTAACAGTTTATTTTTTATTCTTATAGGCTGTCGAGCACCCCGATATTACAGAGTACGACGTATATCGGAGGATGTATAGTGATCCTATTACTGGGGAGCTCAGAGGTGATTGTCAGCGTCACATCGTGGTCAGTATTATTTGTTTTCAAGTTTAAAAATTAACTGCATATAATATATTCACAATTTTAATTTTAAATTGCAACTACAGGAGTCATATGAGGCCGCAGCGTCATAGACCCGGCCTGAGAGTCAGGCCGAGTCATCAGATCAGACCACTGGTCGTCAGTTTGATGAGGCGGCATGGATGCAGGCCACCCAGTATGCCTTCGAGAAGGGTCGGGTAGTTGGTATCAGCTCTCGACTGACTCCCAGAGATTATTATGGTAGTGCTGCGATGTCGGCATCCAGCTCGAGAAGAGCTCATGCATCTTCTTCTGCTACACAGTATGAGGATCAGTTGCGATCTCAGACTGCACTGATAGAGAGTCTCCGACAGGAGCAGGAGTAGATGCGTCAGCAGCAGCAGCAGCATGAGGAGGAGCGTCGACGCCAGCAGCAGCTGTACGAGGAGCAGATGAGTCGGTGGCAGCAGCAGCATCAGGAGCAGATGGAGTACATGCGCCGACTCACTCATGCTTTGGGGATGAAGTTTCCTCCACCAGCATCTGCAGATCCGCCCCCCTCCCCACCCCCTCCCCCCCCCCTCCTTCAGATTAGAGTTTGTTTTTATGTTATAAAGTTTATTAAATCAAAATATGAATTTTTTTTCGATTCGTAGTTTCTGTCTCATTATAAAATATTAATAATATTATATTTTGAAATAACAATATTAATATGAAAAATAATATTATTTATATTTTATAATATTAAATTATATATATATATATTAAAATTTTATAATATTATAATTTAATTATATTTTTTTGTAATATTAGAATTATTTTAATATTTGAATGTAAAATAATTCTATTATTTTTATATTAATTAAAATAACTTATTAATATTTTTTTTATTTATGAATTATAATTCTAATATTATTATATTAATTAAAATAATTTATTAATATTCTATTATTTTTTATTTTTTAGTTTTGAATTATAATTCTATTATTATTATATTAATTAAAATAATTTATTAATAATTTATTAATTTTATTTGTGAATTATAATTCTATTATTATATTAATTAAAACCATTTATTAATATTGTATTATTTTTTATTTTTGAATTATAATTCTATTATTATTATATTAATTAAAATAATTTATTAATAATTTATTATTTTTATTTGTGAATTATAATTCTATTATTATATTAATTAAAATCATTTATTAATATTTTTTTATTTTTGAATTATAATTGGATTATTATTATATTAATTAAAATAATTTATTAATAATTTTTTTTTTTTTATTTTTTTATAGTATTTGCGACGGGATACTATGCCCGTCGCAAATAGTATTATTATTATATTCATTAAAATAATTTATTAATATTTTTTAAATTTTTTTAAAAAAATGGTAATTGCGACGGGCCCGTCGCAAATACGATTTTAAAAAGTTTTCACAAATATACGGACTAATATTTGCGACGGGAAGGATTGTCGTCACAAATAATATCTTTAGCGACGGGCCCGTCGCAAATAATTGTTGTTGCGACGCCGTTTTCCGTGACGGGCTATTTGCGACGGGTCCCCGTCCCAAAAGCCTATTAGCGACGGGTCCCCGTCGCAAAAGTCTATTAGCGACGGGTCCCCGTCGCAAAAGCCTATTAGCGACGGGATCCCGACGCAAATGCCCCGTCGCAAATGTCATTATTTCCAGTAGTGAAACTAGCCGTTATGAATAGTAATACCTAATTTTTGAAATTTTATAAATTTTATCTCTCAAAATGGACTTCATTTTTGGATTCGTAATATTTAATTTAGCCTAGGGTGAAATTTTGGTACTTTTTGGATAACTTTTATATTTTGATGAATAGTGAAAAATACTAAATTTTAATTAAAAACAACTTTTTTAATTGAAATAATTAATAGTGATAAATTATGAATTTGAGTGGTTTTAAAGTATATTTAGAATATATTTTTACAATTTAATAAAATTTTGGTCATTGGACATAATTTCACAATTAAACCGGACATAAACAAGTGTCAATCTTTTGATAGTTATTATATCTTAAAAACACGCTTTTTGTTTTGACAGCGAGAATTAATTTTAAATTAATTTCTGCCACTTTTGTGTTTTGAATTTGGAAAAATGGATTCTATATTTGGAATCAGGATGTCCAAATTTTGTAAATAGCTAACTTTTATTTTTAGACATTTTGAATAATTACTTCGGTAAATATTTTATTTACCATGGTTAAAGGGTAAATCCGGTAAATAAAGGTTAAAAAATAATATTATAATAATAATAAATTACCCTAAAATGTTTCCTAACCTTATTGGTGGATACATTTATGACCATGGGCATATTTGGGTCAATTTTTGGGACCCCATGGAGCCACTTGTAGGTGATAGGGACACTTTATTTTAATTAAGATAAAGTAAATACAAAAATAACATAAGCTTATATCTTTTAGCAAAAAAATTTTTACATAGGGTTATATATGCTATATTTTCGATTATAAATATTCATTATAAATATAAAAAGATTTACTACATAATGATATTTTATATATAATTTTTAAACATTGAAAAAGTAAAAATATATATGACACAATAATGATGCAGTATTTTCCTTATTAATGAAAGAATCAAATAATTGGTATTAAAAATGTTAAAATAAATATAATTTGAAAGTTTTGATGACATACACTAATTTTATTGGTTAATATGAAATTTTAGGATTTCTTAAATGAATTTGGTATGAATTAATAAAGTTTTTATGACTTTAACAAAAATCAATTATTGAGTAGTGTCAAAATTGACATAAATGGGTTTTTAAAACAAATATTATATTATTAATTTATATTCTATTCCTAAAAACCTAATGTTAGGCCAAAAGACTTATATAATTATTGGTGTATCATTAATGGACCACTTGGGGGTCTCTTGGATGTATATAGTAAGTTTATTAACTATATATTATAAAAATACAATGTGACATGGTAAGTGTTAAACTAATTAACCAAGAGTTAAAACTAAAATATAAGGTTAATATAATGACCCAAACCTATCTAAAATATATTGGTTGAAAGGATTTCGACCCATACCCAACTTATACTTTTAATAATCTACTTTGGATCCTTTAGAAATCGAATATGAATTTATTATAAATTAATACTTTAAGTTTTTCCTAAAGAGCCCCTCCTCCCCCTTATAAAAGGACCCAACTTCTAACCAATTCTTCACACCTTCAAAGCCTTTTGGTTCGGCCAAACCCTGCCCAAATACTCTCTCAACTTCCATCAGTTCATCCTAGAGGACTTATTTTGATCATAAAGCCAACCTAAGGATCCATTTTGATCAAATCAAAAGGAAGAACCCGAAGAAGAGGTAACGTCTTCACCACCCTCTTTAAAGTTCCTTTCCTCTTCAACTTCTTCTTTCCTTGTTATTTTCATTATAAAATAATAAATCCAGTATCTTATATATACTGTGATGTTATTATAATTATGGAACAAACAAATTCATTATTCTATCCATCCCTTGAATGACATGTCACCATACGTGCGTACATACAACCTACCGTCTCCACGTTGTGGTGTAATTGTTATTCAATATATTATTATTTAGATGGTTATAATAATGATGTATAATTTAGGTAAATAATAAATATAACATGATAATTATTCTATATATATGATATACCATCCAATTATATATTATTTTAATATCAAAAGAATGATATTTTCACTCGTGCGTACGTACGGATTACCGTCTCCAAGACGCGATGAGATTCATTTCCAAGTTCATCATTCATCGACGATTATAAAAATATATATATTACTAATAAGTATGTAATATATGACATAATAATGATAATGGATATATATATATATATATATAAGTATTTATTTACTTACATATATCTTATTCACTAACTTCCGTTCAATACTATATGAAAACAGAAACAACGTTTATGCGTACGTACGGACTACCATCTCCATAAACGGTGTTTTCCATTTAATATATATGTCTGTTATACATATTTATATTCTAAATATATATGATATATTTATCATTTTTTATATTCTGGAATTATTTAAATCATTATCTATGTGATACAATCAAGAGTAACAAGTTAAAACACGTGCGATAAAGAAAACAATTATTAACAAAAATGTTAATTTAACATGGAAATTATTATTAAATGGTTAGTATAAAGTCATAAATGAATCATGTATGATATCATAAATATTAACATGGTTCTTGTATAATTTAATAACATACTACGATCTTCTTACAGGAGGTTAAACGTACCCTCGACTAAAGGAAAGTGCAAGGTAAGGGGTTTTCATCTCACTCCTTATTCCCATGAGATTCGTACAATATCGCCACTATTACCTTTTTTATGGTGCATTTACTGACCATAATTGTATTATTTGTGTAATAAACTTTAATTTATGTGTATTTACATATTCATTGAATGATACCTCTTTCATGGGTTGTATGTTTCGTAAGTTACAAAATTGGTAAGGGTTAATTCCTCAATCTCATTATTATCCGAGATAGTTTATGTGTAAGTATTTACTGGGACATTTTAATCATCCATGTCCATTTTTCATAAAAATGATTTCAAAATGAAGATTTTAAGGATTTTGAAAGGTACTCTTTATGAAGATCATAATTTCAAATGGTTTAAAGATTTATCTTTCTAAATCTTTTTAATTAATGTCCATGTTTTCAAAATGATTTTAAGGATTTATTTATATGGACATGAATGTTTTGAAATGATAATCCTTTTCAAAAGTTTCAAAGTGGTATGGGACACTTTGATTCAAAAATATCTTTTACATTACTTCCTTTATAAATGTGTGACTTTTAAATGATTTTACAAAAAGGTTATTTCTCTCAAAAAGTTTTACTCATCATTTTCAACTATGTCACCATCCTCTACTGGATATTATTTTGGATTGAGGTTAATTTATTATAATAAAATATTCCTTATTGTATTGAATGAGTTATGATATGTTTGAATGTGGATGTGTTATTTTTATACCATTCTTGGTTTATGGATAAATTATTGACATTTCGTATTCTAGTTTTAATATGAATGTTTATGTTATGTTTAAACATGTTCATATGAGGAATGAATTGGACTTAATAAGTGACGGGTGGAGCCCTTTATATCTCCTCGATGCATCGGTATGTCTCATGAGACAAACTAGTGTCTTGGCACGAGGCCTTGACAAAATCTTATTTGTAGTCTTGGCACGAGGCCTTGGTTACGTGGTTATGATAGTCTGGAATTATGCATTCCATCATTATGAAAGTGGTTAGTGATATTGCATGTGATCATTCGACTAGTAGAATATCCATGTGAATAAGTAAATGGCATTATTTCATTTTATTTTTTCCATATTTTGATGAAGTTCAAGTTTAAAAGGATTTTATTTTAGTTATACATTGCCTTAAATGTTTATGCTTATTTATGAAAGTTTTCGCTGTATTGCTTACCCTTATTGAGCGTTCAAGATCACCCCTTTCTATGTTTTATTTTTCCCAGGATTTCAAGAAGTGTATTGTGATTGATATGCAGGGTTAAGACAAGGGAATAATGGAATTCATAAAGGATTATTTATGTTGGTTTGTATGTTATGAAGTGTAATGTAACATTCATGTATGTAATCTATTTTCCAAGACTGCTAAACCGATCGGTCCTTTGGGACTTGATTCCTTGTAATCATGCCAATGTATTAAAATAATGCACCGAATCTGGGTAATTGGGGTAGGGGTGTTACATATCCGGTTACTATCGTCATTTCATTCATAATTTCTCATGTCATGTAGCACCACTTGCAGAATTTACCAAGAATGGTGTAAATTGTATATGGTCTGAAGATTGTATGGAATCCTTTTAGGATTTGAAAGGGAGTATGGCCTCAACACCAATCTTGATTCTGCCTAAGCTGGGTAGAGACTATATATTTTATTGTGACAAATAATACATCAGGATGGGAGTTTTTTTATGAAAGGGGAATTATTAATTGCGTATGAGTCTCATTAGTTGAAAGCATATGATCAAAATTACCTAACTCATAACTTCGAGTTAGAAATATTTATTCATGATTTGTGTTGCTGGAGGCATTATTTATTGGTAGAGAGATTTTTGGTATACACGGACCATAAAATCCTTGAGTATATATTCACTTGACATGAATTGAACCTTCGATAATGAATATGGGTCGAATACCTTTAGCATTCAACTTGGATCTTTCTTATATGCCTGTAAAGGGAAATGCAGTTGCTAATTCTCTGATCCAGAATACTCAAATGAAATTTGTTTAGGAGGCTAGTAGTGTGTGGTAGTTGATGGTGATACATTCTAAAGTGTATCTGGAATTTCAAGAGTGTAATAAATAGTCTTTTATTATGAATTTGGTGGTGACTTCATAACTTATGTATAGGATAAGGTGGGGGGATATTTTAGATCCTAAAATCTTGGTCCTGAGGTAGAGTGTTTCTAGAGAGGACCCCTAATCTGGTTGGGTTGTTTATGAGGATGAGATCATACATATCCATGGGTGTGTATAGGTTCCTACACAAATTCAAGAGGAATTGATGTGAGAATATCATGCTTCCAAATGGGTAGTACATCCTAGACTTACTAGATGTATCATGATATGCATTGTCAGTATTGGTGGGTAGAGATGAAAAAGGAATTCACAAATTTTGTTACTTGATGTTCCACCTATCTACAGATGAAGGAAGAACACCAGCAGCATGCTGGTATATTACATTCATTACCCATCCTAAAATGGAAATGACATAATGTCTCTGTGGATTTTGTGATGAGGTTACCGATATCACATTGAGGTAGTAATGTAGTATGGGTAGTTGTTGATAGGATGATGAAGGTCACTCATTTCTTACCTATTCAGGAGGTCTTCTCAGTGGAAGAGCTTAGGAGACTTTATATCTGAGAGATCATATGCCTTCATGGAGTCCTATGTACCATATTATTAGATAGGGATGCTTAGCATCTCAGTTCTTGTAGGGGTTAAAGAATAATTTGGTTTCATATGTGCTTCTATGTATAGAATATCACCTTTAGACCAACAGTCAGTCTGAGCATACTATACAGGTATTAGAGGACATTCTTAGAGCATACATCCCTAATTTTGGAGGTTTTTGGGAGAAATACTTATTTATTTTATAGTTCTCTTATAATAATAGTTCCCAAATTCATATGGCTCTATACGATGCACTCTATTGTAGGCCTTTATGTTATCCCATGTGCTGGTTAGAGGTAGGAGAAACAACATTACTGGGACCTTGCCTCGTTCAGGAGACATCAAAGTAGGTACAGTTGATTAGGAAACGTATGGTTGCAACTCAGTCTAATAAAAGGTATTATGTTGATCATCATTACTTACCTTTATAGTTCGAGGTGGGAGATCGAGTGTACTTCTGTGTTTTTCCTAGATTGGGTCATCAATGAATTCAGAGACAAGGGAAGTTTGAATTTAGATTTTTCAGGCCTTTTGAGATATTAGAGAGAGTCGAGTTGATATCCTATCAAATATCACTACATTATAGGTATCAGGTCATGCATGATTCCTTCCATGTTTCTCATCTTTTCATTTCTATTCGGACATGTCTCATGTTTTTTATTATAAGGAAGTCCAATTAGTGATGGTTACTTCTTTTGGTGAGTACCTAGTTTATACCGTTGATCATAGAATGAGCCTCTTAAAGGTGGGTTATTTCTGCTAGTATTAGTTATATGGAAGCATGGTCATGTATAATATGAGACCTAGGAGCAAGATTCTGATATATGTGCTCAGTGGTTAGAGTTATTCTTGGATACAACTCAACCACCCTCGCATGGGAAACTCAAGGATGAGTTATTTTAAGGAGGGGAGGTTGTAAGATATCAGTTTTTTGTAAAGTTATGGATCCTTTAAATTTGAATCTCAACCTTTATTTTTATCTTAATAGAAGTTTATAAAGATTTCATGGAGGTTTTGGGAGTTTTTGAACATGGTTTGGAGCTTGGTGTTTTGATTTTTGAAAGAAAAGGGGAGGCGCACGACTAGTGATAACCATGTACATCAATCATACATCCCTATAAGGGGAGATAATAGTTAGTTAAACAATGAAATATAGGTTTCATGGCCATGTGAAACCTATAATTTATTGAAAATATAAATTACATGGTGTGTTCACAGTTTTTCTAACCATGTGAGGTGTGGGTCTTAAGACAGTTCCAAACGCACAGTTTGTGTATAATTTTTCGAACTGTGCGCATGAGTTGTGTGAGGTGTGGAACCTTGTATAGTAGGTGTGCACTATTGGCACATTTTTTGTTTAAT
The DNA here is from genome assembly GCA_963277665.1 of Viscum album. Classification (NCBI taxonomy): domain Eukaryota; kingdom Viridiplantae; phylum Streptophyta; class Magnoliopsida; order Santalales; family Viscaceae; genus Viscum; species Viscum album. The sequence continues at coordinate 661,479,610 of OY728139.1, read as the reverse complement.
TGTGTGACCAAATTGTTCACCCTATTAAAAAACTATAAATTTTCATTTTTCCCTCCTCTACCCATAAAATTTAATTCCTTCTTCCTCCTCATTTTCACAACAGTGGACCATAGGGAGCTCTCCTCTCACTCTTATTTAGGATGTGTGATATAAATTATGTACGAGATTTTATTTTAATGTTCTTGGTAATGTTCGATCCCCTCAGTTATTCTATCATTCCTATTTCTTCTTTTCTTAGTTTCTCTTTCCATCTTTAGTGTTGTTTCCATGCGACCTTATATACCCTATTTTTGGGGAGTTTGTCTGGTTTATCTATTTTCTCTCTTTTCATACCAAATATGAGGTTGATACTAGATGAGGAGTCTACTACTATGTTAAGGTAGGTGTTATGTTACTTTTACCTAAAGTCTTGGTGTTTATACATTACGTTGTTGTTCCTCATGCTGAAATTTTTTAGCATTGCTCCTAAAATTAATATTCATTTAAATTGATATTTGGAATCATTTTTTTAAAAGTTCTATGAGACCCATTGACACCCTTGGAGGTTGGTGACCTCAACATGAACCACCCCCTTAGGGTGTTTTTTCTTAGATTCCCTTAACTTCTTATAAATGGAATGACCTAATAGAAATTATGGAGTTGTTAATGGATTATCTACTTTACCTACTATATGACCAAAACACAACTAAGGAGTGTTTATCTTGACATGTTGGTGAAATGTTTAATTGAAGTAAAGGATTATAGAGGGAATGGATTATTTCCTTGGCCCCTCCTAGTCACTTATAGATAAAGTAACATTAAAATGAAATTAATTGAATTGATAAATGGAATGGACATTAACATTTCACCTTTGATCACTTATATGTTATAATTGTTGATGGTTTTGAACATGGATCTCTATTTAGAAATATCCTTCCTTGAGTAAGCCTTGGATTCTCAATGTGGAATGACTTGAGTGAACTCATAGGTTGTTATCTGATTCATTGATGTGACTACCAAGTGGAATACCAGCCTTGGGTTTGATCAATGTCTTAGATATGTGGATGAATTGGTATGACACTGACGATTCACTTGCATATTCTTGAAATTTGGATGCCTTGTATTATCTCCTTGGATCTGTCTTGATGTCCATAGACACAGACCACCTAATATTATCTCCTTGGGCTCCAATAAAGTCTATATTGAGTTTACCTTGTATGAGCTCCTCATACTCGAAGAGGATGCCTTATAAATGAGCCTTGGGTTCTTGGCCTACTAACGGTCTGACACTCATAAATATCTAGTATATTCCTAAGCTAGTGAGATTTACCTAGTTTATTTTCATGTATAGTTTATATTGATTCATGTACTAAGAACTATCATAGATTATACTTGTGGACATGATTGTATAGACTTCATTTACATCTTTACTTTTATTATATGCATTTCAAATTATTACATCCTATATACATATATTTTATTTATATTAGATATCATTGGTGGTGGCCTACTAAGTTTTACTCACAACCAATTTGGGTCATCATTTGGTACTCGGGTAAATTGCATGGATGCAGGTAAGGATAAGGGGAAGCACCCAGCTATGGATGCTTGACTTTATTTAGGATGGGAGTTGGGATAATATAACTCATATAGTACTCGAGATGCCTTGGAGGTAGCTTTTTGGTATTTTTGGTTTCCTTTTGTTTATAGTGTATTATATGTATGTTTGTTTCCATGTATGCATGTTCATTTTTTATGGACATGAAATCATTTTTATCATGGTGTCGAAAATTTCCATCGATTCCACAATAATTCCCCACTTCTGATGGAATTTATGAATCCTTAATTCATCGATGTCACACCTCGTCAGTTGATGTCATTGGTCTATACCCGACCCTCACCCACCTAGTGTCACACCCGAGTGTCACCTGACCATCCTCATCAGAATCCATAGTCTCATTCCTGTGACCATATCTATAATACAAGGACCCACCTCATTGTCCATTTTAAAGTGTTGTCCATGAGAATCGATATTCCGCAGACCCGATCACTCCACTGAGCCTTTTCCTAAAACACACACCCCAGAAATATCACCTGACCATTATCCTACACCCAATAGATGTCAATTACCAATATTATTGACCCTTGTTGATTTCATTGATCAATACCCATATCTAGGTATTTTCCATTTTCACACATAACTTGTTTTCTTACCTCCAAGCTCTATCACAAATCCACAACCACCCTTTTTCGGGTCTATTAACATGTCACTCCCAACATATACTTAAAACTACTCAAAATGAGTGTCACACATTTAAATAATATATGGTGGTTCCCAACCATAAGACTTCCCTTATACCACTCCTCAATCACAATTCCTGAAAAGTCCCCACATTGCATGCATATTGATCCACTTGAGTTATGGTCTTCGGATACCTAACAAATCATATCAAGGAACAAGCTCAAATAAACTATATCACAATACCCTAATACATTTCTAATGTATCCTATAATCATATAGGGACACCTACCATCCCTATAAAAACCATATAATACCATTCTTACAAGTGTATCATTGATTCCCTCAGCCCGTACATGGGTTATCACTGATCTACAAGCAAAAACCTACCCAATATACAATGACAACTAGACACTAACACTCATGATCACCACCTATATTTCTTGAATAGGTCCATACCCTAATCCCTAATTTATATTCTAATGATATCTCAATGTCTCACAAGACTGATTTCAATACTGCCAATAATTTGTTATCATACACCTAGTCCCAACAGATATCACTCAAGTTCCACGACCTTGCTCAGTACCACATGAATCTCACATTCTATCCCGCTATAATATCTACCTAGTCCTTCTAGAAACTCATAATCATATCGGTTCCCAACACTTAATAGTTGATGCACTCTCCTAATTCCTTATCCATTGCACTGAGCCACTCAACACTTTGAAATTAACAAGTCCCAATGGTCATGTAACTATTTATCACTTTCCACAAGATCAAAACTTATCCCTCGCATGAGTTGGTCATATCAACGTATCCACAATATCAAGACCTGTTATTCATCCTTTGTATCATCACAAAGACATCATCTCACTCACTAATCACACCCCAATGCACCGGTTCCACTTTCCAAATCTACCTAACCATCCCTTAGAGAAATCCCAACTCTAACCAACACATGTCATAAGATTGAGGTTGAACACCCTTTTCCCATTATTCAATTGCATGAAGGTGTATCACACCTTTTCATTATCATCTCATATCAAATCACTATTCAAACATGATCACCCACTGGTCCCATTAGTTTTAAGCAAACACATCTAATCCATTGGCTAACCATGCATCACACATGTACCTATCTCATCAATTCTAGGATCACTTTCCAATATAATCAGTTAACCATGCCACTCATGCATGTTAGGCCTATCACCACACCAGCACTACCCACTTCTATATCTATAATACCAAGGAATCCTCAGGCTTATATCACACATCATACAAAACCTCTAATATATTAGTCAAATCTCAAGGCATCTTCCCATGCTTCCTATCTCTGAAGGCACTTAGAATCTCGGTCTAACCACTCTTTCAGGATACCATTGCATATCACAACTCATCTCAAAAAACATTAGGAAGATCATTTTGTTACCCAATTATAGAACTCAACTCACCAACATCCTGAGTCACATATCAAGGTTATTGGGTTCTCCCACCTATCCTGTAATCATACCTCACATAGGTCACAACTCATAAATCAATGTTTACACTCCCATTTTAGATATAAAAATCCAACTCACATGCCATAACACCCTCTCTAGGGTTCTCACAAACATACATATTAGGAATATCATACTCAAGTCATATACTCACTCTATGGTACTAATACTTGTCAGGCATCTGTATATCAGACCACCCCCTCAAGGTTTAAGGTCTCTTACATGTGAATGTATATATATATATATGAAATTTCTATATAATGATTCATATCAAGTATATTATAATTATGGTTCGGTTAAATGAAACAACATTCATAATTTTTATAAGAAAACACTTTATATGTTATTATTGGAATTTCATTTAACTTGTATCATATACTAAATAACAAATCATCTCATTCGGTTAAGTATAATGACAAAAATAATCTATATGGGAAAAATATATTTAGGTTATTACTGATAATTTAAGTAATTAAAACTATCTTATTTTCTTTTTTATTTTCCCATAGTTGATGTTTCAATCACACATAATTATGCACATGTTATGTAAACCTATATTCCTAATATGATACATGAATGAATGCTTCTTTCCACCCCAGGATAAGAGTAAAAAATAGAAATTAATAAATTCAAAATATCACTTTTATCAAGAATTAACTTAATTGTAACATTAAAAACTAGAATAATAATCCTAGCTCATTGGTAACTTGGAATTCAGATCATGCAGGTGTTAGTCAAGCACACGACATAGATTTTATACCAAGTTCAGACCAGTCCTATCTCATTTATACCATATCCTAAATAGTAATACAAATAAAACAATGCTCTGATGCCACTTCGTAACATCTTGGATCAATTCACTCTACATTATCTAGACTAGTTTTCTATGTGACCTAAATAGCATATCCCTATATGTCAGAGGCCACTAACTATTATTAAGGGTATAAGGTGATATTGTGGGGATACTTTACCCTCATATCAAAGTAATAAAACAATGGTAATGTTATAAAAAATAGTCATCATAATATCTAAATAATAAATAAACATCATAGAAAAATCCACTAGAAATAAATAATGCATCACATGTTGTAACAAAAGAACTATCTAGAATATCACATGTGTCATTGAATCATTAATAAAAAATTCCCTGGGTAGATCATATACAACCCAAAAAAATATACAAAACATGAAAAATAACCACCACTTAGTCCTAAGTCCCAACCTAGTCCCAATTCCCAACTTGGTCCCATATCCTAACTTTGTATAAGTTATCCAACTTGACCAATCAATACTAGTCCTCTACCCTACTTGTACATGTGTTCATTAGGTATTATCGAGTAACAAAGTTTTAGGGATTCCCAATAAAGGTGTGAGTAAAACTCTGTCAAGCCATAATTTCTATTTTTTTCTTTTGTTTCGAGTTATCCTTTTGTTCTTGGTTTCTCTCTCGAGTTTCTGGTGTTTTGGATTTAGGTTTTGAGTTTTTGGGTGTTTTCTTTCTATTTAATGGATTGGGTGCATGATTAATTGGTAAACATGTGACCTCTTGATGATAAATCTTTTTTAGTTCATTTTGAACTTGCACTGTTTGAGTTGCACGGGGTGCACACAGTTTGCTCAAAATCGTGTGGATCCAAGGAATAATCATGAAATACTTGGGATGTCTCTGTTCAAGGGTGCATGGACCAAGAATGGTTAGAAAAATTGTGCGGAATTCATGCGCATGGTTACACAAATTTGGATATAACCATGTCACACGATTGGCTCACCGTTTCACAAACCATGTAGGTGCCCAGTCTGTTCAGTGAGGGGAGAAAGGTTGGAACATGGTTTGGAAAACCATACATCCTAACCATGTGTACTTCCCAGGTCATTAAAAGTGTGAATTTTCATTTCTACCATCTTTGGATTTTAACCCCAAAATACCCCATTTCTTCTTCTCTTGGCTCATGCAACCCAAAGGGAGACCCTCCCTTATTCTCCAAGGTTCCTCTCCTCTCCCAATATGTGGATATAGGTATTTATTCAATGTTTTAGGGAGATTTCTCAAGGTAATAATCTCCTCACTTCTTCCTATTCATCCTTCCATTTTCTCTTGAGTTCTTCATCTTCCTTGGTCTTGGGGATCTAGGGTTCATGTTTCTTTGAGTTTAAATTAGGTTTTTTGTTTTTTTAAGGTTTTTCTTGGGTGATCTTTCTTATTGGAACCCTCGTAAATTTTTTTTTGGTTAGATTTGTTTAAGCGCTCATGGTTTGAGGTAGGTTCCCTTTACATTTTCCCTTTTTATTTAAGAATATATTGATTTCTTACTTTTTGTGCCTTCCTTATATGTTAATTAGCGATGTGTGATTTTTATAATAATTTTTTGATGTGAAATGAGGTGGTTTCCTTCATATTTTAAAGTATATAAAAAAAATTCTTAGGTGTTTCACATCAAGTGTTGGTTAGAATGCTCGGTTGGATTTTGTAGGTGATTTATGATTTCTAAGGCATGGTTTTAGATTTGTAAATGTATTTGGATTATAAAATTTTGGTTTAGGTTTATTAAAAGGATTTATAAGTGGTTTTGGATGTGTAAATGATGTGTTGGATTTCCAGTTTTAAAGGTGGTGTGTGTTTGGTTCTTTAAGAAATGGTTTAACATGTGAAGGTTATGTAATGCCCATTTGGAACTTTTGAAAAAATTGGTTTTTTTGGAAAAATATCCTTGTATAATCCTCTTATATTGGATATTTTTAATGGGTTGGGAGTTCCTCAGTGTGAAATCCTTTTTTATTTATTTTTTTGAAGGAAATAGATTGATCCTTAGGGTGATTTGGGGTAATTATTGTGAGTGATGCTTGTGTGTGATGCTCTTGGATGTGATATTGTATATATGGTTGGTTTCTTATTTGGCCTAATTGGATAACCCCACTTTGATATTGACATGGGAACCTAGAATATCTAGAAAATTTTTATTGAATGGTTACTGCACTAGCTTAGTATTCTTCTCTGGCCAATGGCCCTTAGTATGGACCTTGTTCTGCTTTGGGATAGTGCCCCTTGGTTAGACCAAGTAGGGTAAGAACCAAACATGTGGGGCATAATAATGTCATCAGGTGAAGTATTCCTATAGGATGAGTTATATGTATAGTAAGTTCTAGATTATTCACTGATCTTTTAGGTTCTCCCATGCTCTTCAGTACTTAGTTGTCTATAGAAGATGATTAAGATTCATTGTTGGTTGATTACTCATATTTTCTATATTCCATTACCCTTGTTGTGTGATCATTGTTGTAGATCTATTTTGTTGCATACTTCATTGTTCAAAGTGAAATTTTGGTTTTCAAATGTTTATAAAAAATTACCTAAAAATTATTTTCACATTCTTTCTCCCTTTTTAAGTGAAAACAATCTTTCTTTCTCTCTAAAATGCTAATGTCTCTTTTTTGAAGAAGTGCGTGGTTTTAAATGGAAAAAGGAAAATAGGCCATGTTTTTTTTAAAGAAAAATTGTGTGAAAACCTATATTGAATATATTTTATTTCAAACCTTAAATTAATGTTTCTTTTATTTTATGGAAATGCATTAGGAATAGATTTATTCAGGCATGCCTAGTGAGTTTTAATACTCACACCTATAGTTCTTTTCTTGTTTTTAGCTTCTATTGCAGGTTCTAGCTTGGGTTCAATCACCATGGAAGATGGTTGGTTATGGATTGGAGAGTGACCCTTAGGATCTTATAGAGACTTAGTGGTCATCAAGTTAAGTTTGGGTTTTTGATGTTAGGTTTGTTGTATATTCATTTTTTGTACAAATGATGTTTAGTTTGGAAATTTTATTTATTTTGAGTTTATCTATTTATTTCCACTATTTTAGTTTATCTATATTTGGATAAATCATTCCCTTCATCTCTCTTTGATTCCCTAGTGTTTGTCACTAGCTCTAAAGGATCGAGAACTCCTCTTGATCCTTGTCTTGGGCCAACTCAGGTGACTAGTTCAGGGTTGACCCAGGTTTGTTCATGAAAAAATGGTATCATAGCTAGTTTCTTTAGAGGATCTAGCTTTTAGAGCACCATTTTTTATTTTTTATGTCAAGGTAGATGGAGTAGTACTATTGGATCTTGGGGTGTTGGTATGGGGGGTGTCTGGTTTCTGGAACGAACCTTGAGTTTCCATGGGAAGTTGGGATTGGTTTGGTTTGTTTGGTTTTTGTGGGATGTTTTGTGCTTGTAAAAAATAAATAAGAGTCATTATAATGGTGTCAATGAGCTTTTAGGTCCTGGAAATCCATGTGTAGATGAGTACATGGTCCTAAAATACTCTCTGTGATGATGGAGATATTGACATGTGCCGCCAAACATATGGCCAAGTCATAGTCGACACTATCCCCCCCCCCTTTTATCTTGTTTTGGTCATCTTGATTTTGAGTTAGTCTTGAAAATATCATTTTGGATTGTAAAAATATGATTTCAAGAAGTAATTTTATGGTTATTGAAAGATGGAAAATGAGTTTTCAAAAAAATTCAAGGAAAGTCTTGTCAAATTAATTTTTAATAAGATTAATTTTGGGGTAAAATGGGGATTGGTTATAAAAAATTGGATTTATATAATCAAAACTTGGAGTTTATTGAAATTGGTTGTTGGGGAGATGGAAATTGATTTTTATATGAATCATTTTTTAGAAAATGTTTTGGGGAATTTCTGAAATTTTTTGAGAAATTTAAAATGGGAAGAAGATTGAGAGTTTTAGAATTTTAAAATTAGGTTGTTTTGAAAGTGGGAAAGTATTATTTTGACCTTTGGTATTCTCATGAGTGCTCACATACATGAATGTGTTTGAGAAATTGGATGAGTAATGGCATAGGAAGATGAGTTCTTGGATTGGCACGGGAATGTTTGTGTGTGAGGCCCCATGGAGTACCATTGGTGAGGGTGCAATTCACCAAGTTATTTTCCTTTCAAAAGTGTTTTAAGAAGAAAAATTGTAATGTTTTGATAACCGATGGTTGTATAGTGCGTTTTCTTGTGATTTTGGAAAAAAAATTAAGTGTTGCTTTGAGTTTGAGTTCTTGTTGGTGAATTGGTTTTGAAGTGGTGTTTAACGGGTTTCTATAAAAATATTTTTGGAAGATTTTGAGTTGGTTACCTTTTGTGTTTGGTGTTTTTTTGTGGTGAGTTTTGGTAGATGAATTAGTTTTGATTAGGTTTTTGGTTTTCCTTGTTGTTTCGTGTACGCCCCCACCAAGGTCTCAATGGACATTCAAGGTGGAGCTATAGGTGGTTCACCATTAGCAGACCCTCCAGTTGATCAACCTAAGTACTCTATCCTTGATTTTTTAAAGTTGAATCATCCTCTCTTTTATGGTCAAGAGTACCCTTTGGAAGTGGAAGAGTGGATAAGGAAAATGGAAAGGATATTTAGATTCCTTGAGTTTCCTAAGTCTCTAAAGGTTAATTTTGCTACTTTTATGCTTGAAGGTTTAATTTAGAAGTGGTTGAAGTTAGTTTCTATAACCAAGCCTTGAGAATAACTTTCTTGGGAATTATTCAAGGCTTTATTCGTTCGGCGGTATTTCTATGAGGTTGTGAAGGTGAGGAAGGCAATGGAGATGTTTTGTCTTTGAAAAGGTGATGGATCAATGTTGTAGTTTATTCATCATTTTTATGATCTATATTCTTATCGACTAAATTGGACCAAGAATGATTCCCTGAAATCTAGGAATTTTGAAAACATGATTCATCCTGATCAGCAGTCGAAGGTGTTGGAGTTTGGTCTAAGATCCTTTGCCGATGTGGTGAGAAAAGTTGTTCGGTTGAATCTGTTCTAGCTAGATTGCTTGAGATGGCCAATATTTCTTCAATCCCTAGAAGTGGTAAAGGTAATACTAGTAAGGAGATTATAAAGAAACCTGAATTTAGTGATTCTAGTAGTGGAATTAAGATTCCCTAAAACCTTTCAACTATTTCTTCCAGACGTAGGTCCGTATTGTGCCATCAATGTGAAAATCTTGTTCATAAGAATCCATCGTGTGCAAGTTCTCAAAATACCTACCATACCTGTGGACACCTAGGTCACTTGTAACAGTTTTGATGAGGTGTTTCTAGTAAGAGGCATGGAGTCAGATCCACCCCTTCAGAAGAAACTCCAGCCCATTTTCAAGAGCAAGGTATTGTATCAGGTTTGGTTTGAGGGCCCTCTCTGTTTGGGTATTTCATTTTTTTAGTGGTGGTGTTTTGTAGCATTTTCCTTTTCTTGTAGTAATAAAGGATTTTGTTCACCTTTTGTGAGCCTTCATTTGAATGAAAGTGTCTTTTGGAAAAATAAATCTTAATCTTTCTGGTTTAAGTGGAGGTGTGTTCTGTTGTGTATCTTATTTCAGTTTTTTCTCATTTGGGGTGAAAAAGGATGATGTATGTGTGTGTGTATTCTAAGTCCCTGCTTGGGTGAGAGTGACTCATTGGAATGAAGTGAGTTTCATTATGTTTCATTTTCATTTGGTTCTTTCTAGGGTTGTTGGTGGTCGTTCTAGTTTAAAGTGTCAGTATTCAGTGAGTGATGATGTTCAGGCATCTGGATACAAATTTAAAATGGTGGGGAGTCTATTATGGCATCCCATATTGAATATAGTGAGTCTTTGTTTTCATTTGTTTTGTTCTTTCTTTCTCCTATTCTTGGTGAATGTTGGGTTCTTGGAGTAATCCTGGTGGTTTTGTTGGGGAAAGGTTAAAGAGGTTGTAGTTCGGGTTTTTTTTCAAAGGTGTTTTGAGCTTGTTGTCTTGTTTCGGGTAGAGGTGTGACTTTTTGTCTTAGTGGTGGTTTTAACATTCTTGGTTTAATAGGTTGGATCATGTTTCCATGTTAACCTTTTTTTTGATCGATCAACTAGAAACTTTGAGGCTTTCTGGGGGAATAAATCATTATGGTGGGGAGAATTGTCACACCCTGATTTTTATTTTCTTCATTTGTTTCAAGTTATCCTTTTGTTCTTGGTTTCTCTCTCAATCTTCGGGTGTTCTGGATTTAATTTATTATTTTTGGGATGTTTTACTTCTATTTCATTGTTTAGGTTTATGGTTAAGGAATAATCATGTAAACTATTAATTATAATTATTTTTTTAGTTAATTTTGAACTTGCAAAGTTTGAGTTGCATGAGGTGAATACGGTTTGGTCAAAACCATGTGGCTACAAGGGAAAATTATGCTAGCCTTGGGATGTCTCTATTCAAGGGTTCATAGACCAATAATTTTTAGAAAAAAACACGTGTAAGGCGTGTGCATGGTTCTGTAAATTTGGACAAAACCATGTCGCATGGTTGGTGTATAGTTCCTTAAACCATGCGGCCAAACTGTGTGGGTGTTCAGGTCATTAAAAGTGTGAATTTTCATTTCTACCCTCTTTTAATTTTAACCCCAAAACACCCCATTTATTATTCTCCTAGCTCTTGTGACCCAAAAGGAGCCCCTCCCTTCTTATCTAAGCTTCCTCCCCTCCCCGAAGGTGTGGATATAGCTCTTTCTTCAAGGCTTTGGGGTGATTTATCCAGGTAATCTTCTCCTCTCCTCTTTCTCTTACTCCTTCCATTTTCTCTTGAATTATTCATCTTACTTAGTCTTGGGGATCTAGGGTTCATGTTTCTTTGAGTTTAAATTATGTGTTTTATGTTATTAAGGTTTCTCTTGGGTGCCCTTGATTCTTTTAACCCTCTTGAAGTTGTTTCAGGTTGGCATTGTTGAATCACTCATGGTTTGAGGTAGATTCCCTTTTCATTTTCCCTTTTTATTTAATAATGTATTGATTTATCATTTTTTCACCCTCCTTATATGTTAATTAGTGATGTATGATTTTTAGAATAATTATTTTATGTGAAAATAGTTTGTTTCCTCATGTTTTAAAGTATATGAAATTGTTTTGTTAAGTGTGGCACACCAAGTGTTTGATAAAATGCTTGGTTGGATTTTGTAACTGATTTGTAATTTATAAGGCATGGTTTTGGATTTGTAAATGTATTTGTCTTCTAAAATGATGTTTTGGGTTTCTAAAATGGAACTGGTTTTGGATGTCAAAATGATGTATTGGATTTCCAGTTTTGAAGGTGGTGTGTGTTGGGTTATTTAAGAAATGGTTTTACATGTGAAGGTTATGTAAGGCCAGTTTGGAACTTGTGAAAAAATTGATTTTGTTAGAAAAATATATTTGGATAATCCTCTTTCCTTGGATATGTTGAATGTTCTGGGAGGTCCTAGGTGTGGACTCCGTCGTGATTTATTGGTTAAAAGGCAAGATATTTATCCTTGGGGTGATTCGGGGTGATGCTTGTGTGTGATGCTTGTGCGTGACACTCATGGATGTGATATATGTATATGTGGTTGGTTTGATCTTTGGATTTATTGTATTACCCCACTTTCATCTTAACATGGGAACCTATCATAGATAGTGAATTTTCAGTGAACGGTTGCTCTATTAGCTTAGGATTCTGCTCTGGCCAGTGGCCCTTATTATATACCTTGCTCTACTTTGGGATAGTTCCCCTCGGTTAGACCAAGTAGGGTAAGAACCAAGCGTGTGGGTGAGAATGATGTCATCATGTGAGGCATTCCTACAGCATGATTCAGTTGTATAGTATGTTCTAGATTATTCACTGAGCTCCTCATAAGTTCTCCAATGCCCTTTGGAACTTAGTTGTCTATGGAAGATGATTAAGATGCATTGTTGGTTGGTTACTCATATGTGCTTTATTCTATTTCCCTTTTTGTGTGATCATTGTTGTGGCTCTCTTTTATTGTGTACTTCATTGTTCAATGTGATTTGTTGGTTTGAAAATGTTTATAGAAAATTACCTAAAAATGTTTTTCACTTTTTTTCTCCCTTTTTAAGTGAAATCGGACTTTCTCTATCTCTAAATTGCTAATGTATCTTTTTTAAAGAAGGGTCTGGTTTTAAATGCAAAAAGGGAAATGGACTATGTTTTTTTAAGAGAAAATGTGTGAAAACCTATGTTGTATATATTTTATTTCAAACCTGAAATTAATGTTTTTTTATTTGAAGGAAGTGTATTGGGAATATATTTATTCAGGCATACCTATTGAGTTTTAATAATCACGCTTATAGTTTTTTTCTTGTTTTTAGATTTTTCTACAAGTTCTAGCTTGGGTTCGATCACTATGGGCGATGGATGGTTATGGATTACAGAGTGACCCTCAGCATCACATGGAGACTTAGTGGTCTTCAAGTTCAGTTTGGGTTTTTGATGTTAGGTTTTTTGTATATTCAATTTGTGTACAAAATATTTTCAATTTGTAAAGTTTATTTATTTAGGGATACTCTGTTTATTTATGCTATTTTAGTTTATATATATTGGGATAAATTATTTCTTTGGTCTCTCATTGATTCACTGGTGCTTGTCGCTAGCCTAAGAGGATTAGGAACACCTCTCAAGCCTTGTCTTAGGCTGAATCAGGTAACCGGTTCAAGGTCAACCCAGGTTGGTTTGTGACACTCAATAGACCAATACAAATAGTATTTATAACATAACTATCAAATAAAATGTATTAATAATGTGATATTCTCATCATAATCAAATAAATAACTAAAAACATGATAAATAAATCATCTTCGATCCTCAGGTTCTAAGGTGACACCTGAGGTCATCCATACCTACTTCAGATAGTGTTGTATGTCTTTGAGAAAGACACTGTCAATCCTTGGGTTATAAGGTGATTCCCTAGGTCGAACATAGGTTCTCCATCTAGTACCATATTCCTTTGATAAAGTCACATAACCACATATCATCGAGGGTAATGGATCCCCACCTTGAAATATCATATCACATCAAGGAGAATAGAGTTCTACCCTAGAATCACATATAACATCAACGAAAATTATGATCCACCTTTCTCTATCTCATCCATATCAATATCAGGGTGGAATGGATCCCCACCCTACTACAGCTCACCATATCAATATCAGGGGGGAGTGACACCCCACCCTACTCTATATCACAATATTAATATCAGGGTGAATGGAACCCTATACTGATCCAGCTCATCCGTATCAATATAAGGGGGAATGGAACCCCTCCATTCTCTAAATCACTATAATATCATCAGGGGAATAACACCCCAACTTGGAATAATTTAACATGTATGGGGGAAAGTCACCCCACCTGTAATACCATCATATTCATCTATCACTATTAAAGGGGTCGTCTACTCTCCCAAAAACCCACATAAATTTCCTAGTTTATCCTCTCAAGCATGAAACCTAATATCTAAACCACATGTATACTAGTTTATCTTTATGCTAGACTCCCTATTCCAATACTCTCTAGGGTAAACATGAGACTATGGCACCCACTATAGTCCCCCAAGTCACATCCTAGTCTAGACACCCCTTAAGGGTTCCTTCATTTCTTTCCCAACTATAGGGTTAAATCCCATCACTCAGAGGGAATAATGTCCCTCAATATAACCTTGGTTACATCATGGTATAAATGGCATGCTGGCAAAGTTATATAGGCACCATACAAAGTGAAGGTGTAACACTCATCATAAGGTCAATCTAGGTTGATCCACTCACCAAACCTACGCACTAAACCTTTCCATGGTATCTACACTAGGATATAAACATATACTAATAGAAAAAGGAAACACCCACCCCACACCTGATCATCTAGACAAGAGGAACTTGAGCACTCTGTGGTTCTTTTTGGTCTACCCCTAGGCCACCCATTCCAATTTTACCACTCTTACTTACATAGAGGAGACTAAGGGTGTATTCTTAAGGTCCACTACACTTCATTCATTCAATTCATACCCATATAGGGTATTTATGTCACACAACACACATTTATAGTTCAATCATCAATCATAAAAAACTGAGGCATCAAGCTAATGTCCAAGGATCTATCGAGTCCCAAGACACTTCCATTATTTCCATGGTTTTTTAGAAGAAACAATTCGTTTTTTTAATTTGAGTTCAATCACACAAAAGTAACGAGACTATATATCATACACTATATAATAAATTCATAAACTTTATGGAGATATTTAGGGACTGCATACCTCATTTCTAGAGTTATTCCATTTTTATGTAAGATCAACCACCCACACCTATACTCGTTCATGACCGAATGGACATCAGCCATCAATATGAGGCTCTAAATCCATCAAAATCATCCAAATTAATTAAAAAACTATAATCAATTTATAAATTAAATATATAGTAATTCAAAAATTAATATCTATGGTATATTAGGGAATAACTTACCACATGATTTCCCAAGGTCTAATCCTTGGGAAAAGGGGTGTGCACCACCCCAATATCCACTCATACCATTATCACACAAAATCCTGATGTAATGACTCTAGTTTTTATAGTCAAACCCTTAGAATATGTTAATATATATTTCTATGTTTATTTTCAAAGTCGACATGAAGATATGGGCAGCATGGTGACCCAATGTTAATGTATTAAAAATAATTTATTTTTTAACATGCTCATGTGAATATTCAAGAATAATTCCTTTAATCCTAAATAGAGTCTTGGATGGGAAAATGGTGTCCATGGTTGAGTCCAAAATTTGGATTTTACCCTAGGAATAGTATTGGTTTCATTTGCATCAAGTCCCATGGATGTTCACTATCGTAGGTGAAATAATTGGATCAATTAATAAATTAAATCATAAATTGAGTTAATTATATTTTAACCTAATAATCCTCTATATAAACATATCCTTATATAATCTTTAGGGTTATCCACACCAAAACCTAGGATTAGAGCATCATCATGTGGATAAGATGTGAGAGATCAAGGAGGATTCATAAGTGATGAACAAACTCAACATGAATCTCTAATGGCATCAACATGAATTTCTTCTTCTCTAGATACCAAACCCCTATCAAGGTTGTTAGGCCCAAGTTGTGTTTTGGTTGTATTTTTTGTCAATTGATCAATATGTTGAATAAATAAGGCATGTTGAGAAAGATGATGGATGGAAATCATATTGATCATTGTTTTCAAAATAATCAGATTCACTCTATCAATCGTAATAAGGAATTTATTATCATCAAATTCACTCTGAATTCAATATTAAAGAAGTAGTTGTTTTGATGAAGTATCAAAGTCTGCATGACTATGATAAAATTAAATGTGATGATTATTTTCTGATTCATATTTCATAAATCATAAGTTAATGGAGAACTTATGATGCAATCATGGTGTAAGAAAGGGGGAGTGAAAAAGATCTAGGTTGATTGTATTCATGGGAATCAGATTCAGACTAAAAAGGAAAGAAAGTAGGTGCTAAGGATTTTAACCATATTAATTGTACCAAGATTAATCATATCTGGGTGAAAGTGGAGAAATAAATGGCATCTATTTACTACAGTATTCAACCATACATATGAAGAATACAAAATTTTTCTTACCTAGGATGATCATACTTAAGCTCAGAAAGGAAAAATATCATACTCAGAAATGATTGTACCTAGAATGATTATATTCATAAATGATCATACCCAGACCAATCATACTCTGAAAGATCATACTCTGCACAATCATAATTAGAATGAGTTGAGTGGTTGATTAAATTTATGAAGGAAGAGCTGATTTGTTTTCAAATGTTTTCATCAAGTGGTTCAAGAGTTGAATTACTTTGTTTTTCTCTTCAAGAATTTTCTTTTAAGTGGGTCAAGAGAAGAGTATAAGATGAAGTTTTGTATCTCAAGTGGGTCAAGATAAAAATAGGAGTTTGTTGAATGTACTATCAAGGGGGATCTCAACATTAATAAGGATGATCATGTTAATCAAATCATATTGGTATCCATTTATTCATACACTTTATTAAAATTGGTGTAGAGCTTTGTTTTGAAGAAATTAGATTCAGAATATCAGACTCATGTATTGAAACTGGACTGGTGAGTCAAATGAAAGTCTGAAGAAGGAGATGAATTTTGAAGAATAATATATAATATTTTAGAAGATTTGAAGAAGTCAAAATTCATCTCAATATTTCAGGGGGGGGTTGAATTTAGGGTGAATTTGTGTGAGCGGGAAAGATTTTTTTGATTCCCACCAAAGTTATTCAAGGGTTAACTATAAAAGGAGAAGTACTTTGTACTTTCTAATAGTTCGTACTGATCATTGCAGTAGAGAGAGAATCTATGAGTTTTCAATGAGATAAATAAGATATTGTATTGACCTTTGTTGAAGATATTATAATGGGAAGAATACATAGAAGAAGAGACAAGATTGCAATGTTGTTGTTAGCTGATAATCATACTTAGTGATTATCATATTCAGCTAATTACCATATTCATATTTTCAATTATATCCGACTGATCATCATATCAGGCTGGATTAATTGGCTTCAGGATTTCCATGTTGTGTTTCTCAAACTGAGGAATAATCGTACTTGGTTTTATAATACTCAGGAATTGAAGTGGTGATGATTCATTTCTATTATATTATAAAAGAAAATCAGATTGGAGGAATTGTATCTATGAGATTGATACTCAGAGGAATCAGATTTAGAAAATCAGAATGAGTTTTTCAAAACAAAGTTTAAGAAGTTCTTACCATCTTCTGGGTAAGAAATTGAAGAATTGTATTTCAATTGAATACATTTATGGAATTGAACAAAAGTACAGGTAACATGAGTTGTTTCACAAACATTGTCTTACCCTATTTATGCTAAGAGGGTGCACGCGCACTATTGGGATTGTTTACATAGTGATACATGAGTGAAAGGGTATATCATACTCATTGTAATCTAAGGATTTTTTTTCTAGTGGATTGTGTGGTATTGGATCATTTAAAAACTATACCAAGGACATAGTTATTCTTATTGAATAGTGAACCTTGTAAATAATTTTGTTCCTATAGATGTGTGTTTGAATTTTTTTCAATAGGGAATATAATATTTAATAGGAGGTAAAGGTTTTTTCAATTCAAGGGAAACATAAAATAAAAAGTATCACTAATTCACTCCCTCTACCTCTTAGTGATACAATCATTCTCATTGGTCACTTTTAAGTAGTATCAGAGGGTAGGTTCCCTTTGCTTTTTCTTTGATGATGGAGAATTTGAATTGTGTGAATAGTAAAGGTATTCTGGTCTTTGATGGAAATAATTATCATATATTGAAGGATATAATGTTTCCCTGTCTTATGTTCATCAGTTGTGATGTTCTTTAAGCCACAACAATTGTTTTTACTCTCATTGATGATAAATTTCCACTAATATTTGTTGATAAGAAGTATTTGGAGAATGATAGAAGGTCCAATAATGTTATATTATCATCAATTTTTGAAAGTGAATTATTAATAGTGAAAGTTGTTTCCATAGCCAAAGGTATATAAGATAAATTGAAAAACATATACTAAGGAAATACAAAAGTGAAGAAGGCAAATTTGCAAATATGGAGATTGAAGTATGAAGACCTCAAGATGGGTGAGCATGAATATATTGATGAATTCTTTACCAGGTAAAATGACATTTTGATCACTATCAAATTTCTTGGTGAAAATTTGTAAGATTCTACTATTGTTGAAAAGATCTTGATAATTCTTCCTAATAAGTTTGATGCCAAGGTTTCTTCGTTGGAATATAGAGATACAAAAACATTTTCTCTAGATGATTTTTGTAGTACTCTCGTTACTTATGAAATGAGAAGGGAGAATTCTATGAAATAAAAAAACAAAAGTTTATAGAGAAATGTATTTCAAGTATACCAAGAAAAAAAAGTAAAATAATATTCTTGAAGAAGAATAAGTCAAAGATTCTGATTCCAAAAATGAGGTATGTAAAAATCTTAATGATATTTTATCCTTGTTTTCTAAAAATGTGAAAAGAGGTATAGGAAGGTATAAAGGTAAACTTCCCTTAAAATGTTTTGGATGTGGATCTGTTGGGAATTTTGTTTCCAATTTTCCTCAAAGAGGCAATGAAGAATAAAGTGATGAAGAAGGAAGTGAAGAAGAAGAAAGAAGACTGAGAAGATCTTGGAAGAAAAAGAGTGATAAAGAAAAATTCTATTCCAAGAGGGAAGATAAGAAGTTATCAAAATCCAAAAGGATAATATTTTTGAATAAGGATGATGATAGTGAGTATGTTACAAATGACATTGAAGAGAACATGTTTATTTGAATAGTTAATGAGGAAAGTTCTTCTAATGGTGAAAGTAGTTTCTCTGAAGAGGAAGAAGAAAGTGAATCCAAATCTAAAAAATTTATTGAGCATACTAGGGAAAATACTTTTATTACAACAATAAATGATGAAGAATTCAGAAGAAGTATTTCTAATGAAGAATAAACTCAACTTTAAATGCATTTAAAAGAATATTTGAAAGAATGATTGAAAAAGATCAGAAGACTTGAAAATAAAAACAAGATGTTGTAAGATGAATGCTCTTAAAAAAGTAATAAAGAATGTTTTTCAGATGATAAAGTGAAGATGGAATAATAGATTGATGGTTTGAAGAAATCTCTTGAGGAATAAAAGAATCATAATGAGCATTTGGAAGTGAAATTGAAAAAAAAGAGTTGGAACTTGTCCAATCAAACTTTCCAAAGATGAACAAAGAAATACAAGTTTCGAAAACTCTATTTCTAGAGTTGGTAAAAGTTCTCAAAAGTAGATTCATGAGAAGGATAAAAAAATATACCTTCAAAGTTTTAAAATAATGATGGAATTATTTCTATAAATAATAAATTTGGAAAAGTCATATATGTATCCAAAACCAACAAACCTTCTATATTCAGAGGCAAATACTCATTTTATAGGTATTGCTAGTATTGCGGTGGATTTGGACATACATAAAATATATGTTGGTTTAACCAATGATATTTCTATTATTCTACAAGTTTTTAAAGGCAAGGTTTTAGGGTGATATAATTCCCTCAAAATAATAAGTCTGAGAGGATTGTTTTGAAGAAACCTAAAAAGGTTGGAGTAAAGATTGAAAATAGGTTCCAACCCCTAGAAACTATTTGTGAAAGATATGAACAACTTGGACATATTTCAAAATGTGTCTTTGTTTTGTTATCATCACAAAAAAAGTTTCATAACAATTCTCAAAAGTTGTATGTTTTGGAAGTAAATAAAATCAGATCTATTGAGTCCAAAAAGAAAGAGTGCTTAGTTATCTAGCCATAACACATTAACTTGGATAAGAAATTAGAGGAAGAAAAACACTCAGTGAAATAAGAGAGGAAGAAAAAGACTTATGAAGATATAATAAATGCTGGAAAAAAGGTATCAATAGATTGTGTATATTAGAAAGAAAGGAATGATATCAAAATCTATTCAACTATCTTTCTAGAAGAAAAGACAAGCATGGGGAAAATGTTACAAACCGATTGTAACCAATATTTTTCTAAAGATGTTGAAAATTAAAAATCCTCATCAGAAGATTCCATAGATAAGAATAAAGTTGTTACAAAACCTGAGAAGGATGAAAAAAGGAATAAATCACATCTAATGAAAAATCCAAGAAAAATAAGAAGATGTCTGAACTGAGAGAGGACTCTCAGTCTAATTATTGTTTCTAAGGAACAATAGAGGTTCCTTCTTATTCCCAAAACCTTTGTATACTTGTTCTAACTTGTAGGGAATTGAAGGAGTAGAAATAAGAAAGCTAGAATTAATGAGTCACTTACTATTCTTTCAAAAGAAAGTAATGAGGTTACAAAAAACATGAGATTTTGAAAATATGTGTTTTTATACACATGAACTTTCTGATATGTTTGTTGAGATGGGTGCAGGTTATTTTTATCTTAAACAAATTCTTTCAAGGTTTTCCCCAATCATGAGAATGTTGAAAGAAATGGTAAAAGGTACTACATGTAAGTTATGTTATGGAAAACATTGATCACCTTGATTATACACTCTTGTTTTCTACACCGGGTTCACCCACATAGACTTAGATTTGTTAAGTTAAAGATTCTTTGTTAAGAAACTTGTGTGATACCCATGTTGAAGAAAAGTTTAAAGATTCAGATATGAAAAGTTACAACCCCTAGAAATGATAACATTGGTGGGAAACTTATATTTATGGACCCTTTGAATTTGATTGTCAATAAGGGGGGTGATAAGAGAAAGGGGGAGTTAAAAGAAATAGGGTAGAAAAAAATAAATGGAGAGAATAAAAATTAAGAAAAGAAAAACAATACCGCTTATTGTTTTCAAGTGGTTGAAGTGGTTGAAGTGGGTATTGACAAAAAATACAAAGGGGGGGATTGTTAGTCCCAAGTTGTGTTTTGGTTGTATTTTTTTCAATCAATCAGTATTTTGAAGAAATAATGTATATTGAGAAATATGATGGATGGAAATCGTATTGATCATTATTTTCAAAAGAATCAGATTCAATCTATCGATCATAATGAGGAATTGATTGTCATCGGATTCACTATGAATTCGATATGAAAATGTGATTATTTTGATGAAGTATTAGAGTCTACATGACTATGATAAAATTAAATGTGAAGATGATTTTTTGATTCATATTTCATAAATCATAAGTTAATTGGATAACTTATGATACAAGCTTGGTGTAAGAAAGGGGAAGTGAAAAAGATCCAAGATGATTGTATTAATGGAAATCGGATTCAGACTAAGAAGGAAAGAAAGGAGGTGTTGAGGATCATATCCAGATTAATCGTACCCAGATTAATTGTTTCTAGGTGAAACTAGAGAAATAGATGATGTCAATTTACTATATCATATGATCATCTATTTGAATCATAGAAAAAATTGTACCCAGGGTGATCATACTCAGGCTCATAAAGGAAAAAGATTGTACTCAGAAATGATCGTACCTAGAATTATCATATTCAAAAATGATCTTACCTAGGCTAATCGTACTCAGAAAGACCATACTTTTCATAATCATAATCAGACTGAGTTGAATGGTTGATTAAATTATTGAAGGAATATATATATTAACTCTGATTTGTTTTCAAATGTTTTCATCAAGTGGGTCAAGAGTTTAATTACTTTGTTTTTCTCTTTAAGAATTCTTTTTCAAATGGTCCAAGAGAAGAGGAGAAGATTAAGTTTTGTATCTTGAGTGGGTTAAGAGAAAAATTGAATAAGTTTGTTGAATTTACTATCAAGGGGGGATCTACATTCTTAAGTATGATTGTGTTCATCAAATCAGAATGGTATCCATTTCTTTATACACTTTCTTATAATTGGTGTATATCTTTGTTTTAAAGAAACATGATTCACAAAATTGGACTCCTGTATTGAAATTGGACTGATGAGTCAAATGAAAGTCTGAAGAAGGAGATTAAGTTTGAGGAATAATCAAGAAGCTTCTAGAAGAGTTGACGAAGTCAAAATGCATCCTAAGATTTCAGAGGGGAAATTAAATTTTGGGTGAATTTGTGTGAGTGGGAAAGATTTTTGGGATTCTTGACAAATTCATTTGAGGGTCGCCTATAAAAGGAGAAGTACTTTGTACTTTTTGATAGTTGGTATTGTTCACTACAGTATAGAGAGAAGCTCTGAGTTTTTAGTGGGAGAAAGAAGATACCATATTGACCTTTATTGAAGACATTCTAACAGTAATAATACATAAAATAAGAGACAAGATTTCAAAGTTTGTGTTAGCTGATAATAGTACTTAGTGATTATCGTATTTAGCTGATTATTGTATTTGTCTTGCAATTGTATTTGGTTGATCATCATATCAGGCTAGATTAATCAGCTTCTGGATTTTCATGTTGGGTTTCTCATACTAAGGAAGAATTGTACTGGGTTTTATTGCACTCAATAATTGAAGTGGTGTCGATTCATTTCTATTGTATTATGAAATAAAATCGGATTGGAGGAATTGTATCGGTGAGATTCATACTCTCGGGAATCGAACTTGGAAAATCAGACTGATTTTTTTAAAACAAATTCCAAGAAGTTCTTTACATATTTTGGATAAGAAAGTGAATAATTGTATTTCAATTTAATACATTTGTGGAATTGAATAGAATCATAGGTAACATGAGTTGTTACACAAACATTGCATTACCCTATTTTTGATAAGAGGGTGCACATGCACTATTGGGATTGTTTATATAGTGCTACACGAGTGAAAGGGTATATCCTACTCATTGTAATCCAGGGATTATTTTCTAGTGGATTGTGTGGTATTGGATCATTTACAAACCATACTAAGGATGTATATATTATTATTGAATAAGGAAACTTGTAAATACTTATGTTCCTGTGAATGTGTGTTTGAATTATTTTCAGTAGGGAATATAATCTTTAATAGGAAGCGAAGTTTGTTTCAATTCAAGGGAAACATAAAAGAAAAAGTATCACTGATTCACCCCCCCCATCAATGATACAATCATCCTCATTGGGCACTTTCATAGGTATGGATTTATTATTGTTGGATTTCACTCATTCTCTTATGATTTCCATGAATAAATTGATAATATTAATAGATTCAAAATTTATGCATAGTCTTATAAATTTACAATTTATAATTGGCCCGAATAAATTTTTTGGTTTTGTATTTAATTTTTTCATTGATTTTTCATATTAACGATCGATGGTCGGGTTCAAAATATTCATCATAGATAATCACTTGATTGTTTATTTGGATTTATCCCACCATTCTTCACATATTTTTCATTGGCCTACAGTTAGTTTGGTGATTTTAATTTCTTGGTCTTATTTGAATCACGATCGAATCTCTAGACAGTATGTGATTTTTGGGTTTTTATGAAGAAGGTTGTGGCAAGTAGAATGATCCTTGGATGATAGTGTAATTCAAAGGCTGGGAGGTTTAGTTTCTTCCCGAGTGATAATATACTATGGTGGGAGTCTCATATAGATGGAGGTGGATCCATTTTCCAAAAATCAATGGCTGAATATAGATTCTCGGTGATGTTACATCCATAATTGGGGCCATAGACAAAGGAACAGGTGTGATCAGAGGTGAAATCAGATAATGTAGTGAGATTTTAGGGTGATAAGATAAATATGATTTTGAAAACTTGACTATACAGTGTGTAGTTTGGAAGAACACGAGTTTCATATCTTGGTTAGTGTGATGGATATGGTTTTAGTCTGAGTTAAATATCACATGTCATCTGACTTAACCCACATTCCATGTGCCCCTAGATAACCAATATGCCATATACAAGGAGTACATTCCCAGGTGGTCATTTGACCTTATATGTTGTGTGAGTCAGGACCACATATTTTATATCTATGGAACATGACATGGGTAGCGGTGGTACATTCCTAGTACCTCACTTGGCATGAAATTCCATATAGAAGGTCCTTGCACACCATGTAGTGTGTCAGTGCATGGATAAGTTGTTTCTCAAGGGTTACACATCACGTACCCTATATCACATGTTGTGAACTCCTTCCAAACCCTATGAATTATCATATATCCTTTCTCATAACTCAAATTTGGGAAATTAAATAGCACATTCTAAGTTTTTTCCATATATAATGCAATCTAACATTTACTTTGATATCATATATGAGACATGATATGGTACGAGTAGGTTACTCTTTCTTCAGCTTTGAATAATTGATGACAAGATTCATATGTGATCACCATAGTGATATTAGAGTCGGTATCCCCTAGTGTCATAGTTATGTTAGGATTTGGGCCCCCCAATTTCTTTATACATATAGGGTTGGTATCCCCCCATACACACCTATGATGTATGTATTCTATATGAGGTGTTGGTATCCCCTGTCTAAGAGCTCGGGCAGGATGTGGGTCCTCCCCCAGGGTCAATATCACCTTGATCATTTCATATCCATCGTCACGACGTGAGTCCCCCACCACTATTCTGGAGAGGTTATATAGATTATTGACTTGTTTAGTTCATATTAGTAGAGTTGCATGTGGACTTCACCTACGACTGGTTGTAAAGATTGAGACCTCTTTTGTTGTATTGGGTTATTCTCCTTTGATAGTATCAGGGTATTTTATTATCCCCCCCCCAATTTGTGTTTATTATCTTACTAATCTTTTGATATATCTTTATGGATTTTTGGGCGTCCTACTAGGTATGTATATACTCACCCCTGCATGGGCATTTTTCCCACACATGTTGTGACTTATGCAGATGATGGGAAGATCGATGAAGATCACGGTGGACCAGATATCGGTGGATCTTAGCGGTTCTTGGTGGTGGTGATAGCAGGCGATATTTATATTTGAGAGTGTGATCATGGACCTTCCTCATATCAGCTGTTAGGTTGGGTTTCCTTTTTCTATTGGTCACGTATCTTTCCCCTTTACATTATGTTATATTTATTACTATTCACCTATGGATCCTAAAGGTTTTTGAATACATCTATCACATTTATTCATTGGTTCTATTATTGCTTTGCATTATCATGGTATGTATAGAGGTGTAAACTGTGTATAGGTATTTAGGCTAAGGTCTCCCATTTGATTCATTATACCATAGCCTATTAGATGCGGTCTTGGGGTGGCTTTCTCAACTTACCACTGCTTGAGAGGGGTCCCAGTGGGTTTGGTCGGGTCACCCAATTTCTCATTCCAACTTACCCATTAATTTTACCCAGAATGATATGAAAACACTAAATAATTTATGACATGACATACATTAATTGAACCACACAAAGCCCGAGTGCACTCATCTTCTCGGGATACCCTTCATCCAAGCCACACCAAAGACCTTTCGCATCAAGACAATTCCACCATGATCTAGTGGAATATTAATTAAAAACCTAAATCAAGTTATAACAAAACAACATTTAATATAAGGGGAATAAATTGAGGAAAATAGAATGAGAGCGATAAATTTACCTCAAGTTATCACCTGGATCAAATGACACTTAAATCTTTTAGAAACTGATAAAGATAACACTTTTGAGTCAAATAGAGGGATGAAATAACGTTTCCAATCAGATTCTCTACATTATCATTGTAAATAATCTATTTGCCTTTACTATTATATTTTAACATTTTAGAAAAATCTATAAAATCTTACCAAACTCAAAATTTGGAAAACACTTGAACCCTTAAAAAAGAAAAGTTGTGTATCATATATATATATATATTTATTTATTTATTTAAGTGCCCTAGAATTTGTTGAATAAGTTTATTTTGTGGTTAACACCATATAATAGATATATTGTAATCCTTGAGAAGTACTTTTTGAGATGCTTTGAATTGTTCTGAAATATTTTTGGAAGTTTTTTGATTCTTTTTATAATTTTCTAGAAGTTATGTATAATGGCTGCAAATTGACAAATGAAATTATATTATGCATAGGATAATTCACCTATGTGTAATTTTTTTCATCTATGAAGATAATTTTGGGAAAATGGAAAAGGGAATTATCCTATACAGAAGTGATTTAACCATCACATAAGCGGATTTATTTGTGAGAAAAACTTTTGAGAGGTTAGTAAGATATTTTTTTAATCCTTTACAATATTTAAGTTGGATAAAATTTCATAAAGTGAAAAATCTTATGGTGTATGACATTTTTATAGGGTGTAAGACATTTTAGTATCTTATAAGATATTTGAGATTTCCTCTTTTCAGTGAAATCTAAGTCTGTATGACTTTGTGAAGATCGTACAATGTTTTTGGAACCCATAAGATATTTGAGGTGCACATAGGAGAATTTACCTATCTATAAGTGGTTTGAGTCACCTATATGATATTTATCAGCTCGTATGATATTCCCACTTGGAGAATTTTTTATAAAAACTTAACCAAAATCTTTGTAAGGGTCATCTGAAAATGGTTACCTGTGTAAAGGTAACATTGAAAAACAGGAGTTGCATAAAGATAGTATGATCTCTACGTTTGGATAACTTAAAGATTCTAAAATCTTAATAAGGGTCATTTTGACCTACATAAAGGTAATTAGAATTTTTTTAAAGGTCATCCTAACTTGCGTAATGGTAGTCCGAGTTTATAGAATTTTGAATTTTGATGAAAGGGGTAATTAAGTATAAAAAAACTTTATTATTTATTTATTTTAAAAATATCATGAGCTTGTTCAACACTTATGATTCAAAATGAGATTCAAGGAGGTTTTAATTGAGATTAAATGAGAAGTACCATGACTAAATCTTACATATATTTTGAATTCAAATATTTGAAATCACTCTTCATGATATTTTCTACTATTTTTTAGTAAGAAATTGACTGATATTTTTAGTTTAGCTGAGAATAAAGGAGTTTACCTAAATAATTATGGAGATTTTATTCACAAAATTATGAATATAAAAAAGGAGAAATAAAAAATAGGATCCTTTAGTTGTCTTAACCAAAAGAAAACCAATATTTTTCAAAGAAGAAAAGAGGAGAGCCAGTTATCACTACTTTTCTTAACAGTATCGAAGAAGAATAAAGAGATAAAGAATAAGAGACTGATGTTGTGGTTGTTATCTACACTTTTCATTAATACTATTTAATATTTAGAACCATTATGATTAAATATCACATTGAGTCTGAGTAAAGAATAAGGCCTCCTTGCATGTGTGTTTGTTAATCATTCATTGGTGATTGAAGACCTATTTTTTGGTTCATGGAGGACTCTCAAGGAATTAGTGTTACTAGTATAAATAATTCCATCACACTAGCAAGAGGATGAAAAACTACAGGGAGATAGTTAACATCACAAGACTTAAGGAAGAACACTACCCTTATCTTGCATAAAACATACGTAATATAGTGTGAACATTTTCTTAGGATTCTAGGAAGAACACCACCCTTATTCTATTGTAGTCACTCCCCCAAATTTTATTGATAACTCCAGGTCATAGAACACAATATAAAACTATAATGTATTAAGATATCATGTTGAGTTTGAACCATGTAACTCACATTGTGTTGTTACTCTTTTTTATTATACATTACATATTAGGGTGAGAGTAAAGAGTGAATTATTAGATCCATTTCCATTAACCAAGATAAAGGTTTGAGTTTAATATGGGGGTAATTTAAAGGAAAGAAAAACTCATTAAAAGTTTGGTATACTAATTCACCCCCCCCCCCCACCCCCCCACCCCCACCCCCCACCCCTCAGTGTCCCTGTATAAACATCAGGTTCCACAAGTGGTATTAGATAGTAGTTCTAACTCAAATTAGATCAAATTGTGTTTTCCTAGTTGTTTTTACAAGATTTATATGGAATTAATATTTAAAGAAAATTTTTATGTGTCTCAGATAAAGAATTCAGATTCCATCCTCATTAAAACTAAAGGCAAGGTTTTGGGAAAAACCTTAAAGAATGAGAAGAAGAAATGGGAAAATAGATTGAGAAAAATCTCAAATAATTAAAAGAAGGATTAATCACCATTTGAATTTGATCGAGGTGATAACTTATCATCTCATAAATATATTGATAATGATATTTTTAAAGAAGCAAGTTTAAGTTGTGGATAATATGAATAGGGTGAATCTATAAAAACTGTTGAAGACTTATACTCTCAATTTGAAAGGTCTTTGAATAATTATCATGTTGAAGTAGTCACAAATATACATGGTTTTTTTCAAGGGAATTATTGATGATAATGCATAACTAGAATAATAAAATCAGGAAATGGAAGATTCACTAAGTAGAAAATTTAAAAAGTGAAATTCTCTCACAGACCTAGTTGAAGTCAAGGCAGAACCTATGGTTATTTACAATAAAAATATTTCCTTAATTGGAGAATTTTTTCAAGAGAATTTTTGTGAGAAATAAGTAACAATAATTATTATTGAAGAATAAATTCATGCATTGACAAAATTATACAACACTTCCATGAATCTCAAATATTCCCAACAGGAGGTTAAAGTAAGAAAAATAAAAGAGCTTGATAATTATTTATAATAATTAATCAAGACACATTAATATTATATTCATAAGTTGAATAAGGAATGAGAAGTTGAGTTGAGATCAGTTGAGGATGAAAAATTAAAATGAATCAATATTTTAATACATAAATATTATATCTTTTTATATGAATATTCCCTATATTACACATATACATGCTTGAGGATCATAAAGGTATAGTGCCTTTGGAAACTTGGAAATATAAATAACTGGTTTATAAAATATATACATTATCTCTCACTTATTTATACATAACTATAAACTTTTTTACATATCATACTTAATACCTTTATTTATATCCTAGGAAAAAGAAACATAAGAAAAGAGTTCTCAGATGCTCAGTAAGGGTAAAAAAGAGAGATATTAATGATTTTTTAATAATAACATGAGCATAAGGGCATAAGAACATGAACATGAAATTTTAAAATTATACCTTACATATCATAAATCATAATATGGAGTTAGGGACTAAATCTTGGAAATTCTTAAGACATGAATCATAAAATAACATGAACCTTGAAAAAATAACATTGGTATAAGACATAGAATTTTGGCATACACATAAGCATAGAAATTATATCCTTAGTAGTCAAGACTCTTTACAAAGGCTATCATAGTGGATTGGGTTCAATCCCCAAATCATCATAGTAGTCAAGGTTCACTCCCAATACTATTATAGTGGAATTGGTTTTCTCCCCAAACCATCATAACAGTCAAGGTTCACTTCCAAGACTATCATAATGGACAATGTCCCTTACTAAACTGATTTCACTCCCCATTTTAGTCCTATCTATCTCGTGATATATAAATAATTACTCAATGAATTGAAGATAGATATAGGTCTCACACCTCACATAAATAAAACCATACATATTTTTTCTATAAGAACAAAAACCATTCATCACATTAGAACCCATGAAAAGAAATATGTTTCATAAATATTTCATCATAACATAACCTATGGAAAAGGAACATGTTTCATAAATATCATGCCATCATAAACATAAACCAACTAAATAAATATTAAGGATGGTATACTTGGATCATATCCCCTTAAAATAATAAGTAAAATCAAATAATTTTATATTATAAGGAAACTTCTTTTGAAGGGTTACTTGAAATAATTCTAAAGGAAAATATCCTTTCCATTTTGAAATAATTTTTTTAAAGCCACGCAATTATAAAGGAAAAAATTTTCATTGAAAATAATCTTGTAAGGTTGTAAAGAAAGATTAAAAGCATTAAGGTGTCATGATAATGGAAAAATATTCTCATTCCATATAAGTTAAAAAAATATTCCTTCTATATTTTTATTGGAAAAGTCACAAAGAACCTCATTTAGAAAACAACAAAAAGATTCCTTTTAAACCATTTTATAAAAAGTCAAACATGGGTAAAAATGATTTTATAAAATTTTAAGATAATATTTAAAACCTTTTTGAATTTTTTTTATAAAACATTTAAATGGAAGAGAAATATTCCCCATCATATACTTAAATATAAATAATCCCGAATAATGATGAGATTGTGAGATAAACCCCTACCTCAAGTCTCACCTTTCCTCGTTCATTTTCAAACCTCCTGTATAATAAATATGGATTTATTGCAGATGAATTAAATAAAATTAATTATATAATACCATGTATGATTTAATTATAACATCTTATCACCCATTTATTAATAATTTTTTATTGAAATCACTATTATGGATGATAACTGCTTCATTTTCCAAGCATGTTTCAGTTCGGCAGTCCCAATCCTTATACTTTGATCATGGTCCCATAATTTCCAGAATTTTTATCATGTTATAAACATAATATATATTTATTATATGCATATTTATAATCATTAATAAAAAATAGATATACAAAAATAAATTGCACCATTCATGGAGATAGTAGGTCGTACGTACGCATGAACATTGTTTCCATTTTTCGTCCGATGGAATGAACAAAAGGTAAATAAAAATACACCTTTATAGGATCAATATTATGGTATTTATATATATATTTATATATATATATATATATTATTCTTAAAATCCATACTTATTACCATCCATGTGAAATATAAATGAAAAATGAATCGCATCGCATCGTGGATATGGTAGTCTATACGTACGCACGAGCGACGTTATCATTTCTCAAAAGATTGAATGATAAGAATGTGTACATGGTATTATCATTATATAAGTATAATTATGTCATAAATATCATATATAAACATTATATCCATCATAATACCCCTCCATAAAATATTGTGGTGAAAAATGAATTGTATCGCTACGTGGAGATGGTAAACGGTACGTACGCACGACCGATACTTTCACTTCTCATTTGATGGGAAAGAAGGTATATAATGATTTTTTAAATAATAAAAATAAAATATAAACATATTTAATATAATTAAGTTATTATTTTATGATAAATATCCTAAATTTAGAGGAGTTAATAAAGAATAAAAAAGGAAGTGATTGGTTAGAGTGATTACCTCTTCTTTGAAACGACTCATTTAGATCTCCTCTAAAGGGATCTAGGGTTGGTATTTTGAGAAGACTAGAACCTAAAGAATTTTTCTAGGTAATTTGATAATAGAATTTTGTATAGTATGTTTGATATATAAGGCTCAAAGTTTTGTAATGAATTGAGGGATGAGATGTCCTTTTATAATGGAAGTGAGAGACACTTTTGGAATTTTTCAAAAGATTAAAATATAATAAGAATATTCTAGATCCAAATGATTCTAAATATCCTACAAATTCATTGGGGATGAAATTTTACAAAATAAATTATCCCATTTATATTTATTAAATATTTTTATGATTTTTAAATAATTTCATAAAACAACCCATAAAATATCATTATTGTCAATTTTGATACTATTCATTACATTGACTTTAAAAACATTAAGATAACAAGTAAAATTAGAAAAATATATTTAATTATATCTTAAATATGTTAATTTAATTTATATAATTCTTTTATTGTCTTAAATATCTAAAATTATATTTATTTTAATATTTTTAATATCATTTATTTGATTTTTCCATTAATTGAATAATTACTATATCAGCATTGTGTAAGCATTTAAGGTAATTATTTATTAACTAAAAAATTAAAAATAAATTACCAAGAAGAATATAAATCATTTATATTTCATAATAATATCCATAGTAAAAAATATCCTCTGGAAAACCATATATTAAAAATATTATAGTTATTAAAAACACGAGTGTGGCGTATTTGACTTTTCATTAAATAAAATATTATAAAGGTCATAATCTTATCAAAGTGGATCCAAAATGTCACAAATTTGACAATTTTATGATTATGGTCTATATATACTCATCAAATATTATTTAGATAATTTTTTTGTCATTTAATAGTTCTTATAATTTTATTTTTAACCTTTAATTACCCAATTTATCCTTTAACATGATAACAAAAATTACTAAGTTTACGGTTCATATTGTCCAAAAATAAAAGGGGAAAATTTACTAAATTTGGATATCCTAATTAAAAATATGGAATATATTTTTAAAAATTCAAATCATATAATTTTCATAATTTATTTTAAAATAAAATCAGCAAAACACAAAGAAAAACGATTTTTCGAAAAAATGCCTTTTTAAAATAAAAATGTTTTTATACTAAATTCAAGTATAAAATCCATTTCAAAAACCATAATTTAATTATATTAAATAAAAATTAAATGATAAAATTTTAATACTAACCAAAATAAAATTTTACTTTATAAATACTTTAAAATAAAAATATAGTTTTTAATAAAATCAGTATTTTTTCAATATTCATTGAAAAAACTATCTTTTCAGAAAATTCTCAAAAATTTATCTTAAGATAATTTTGAAATGGTGAATTCATAAATGGAATTATTTTTTAAAAATAAATTTCTAAAACATTCATAAATTAATTATAATATTTAATCATAAGAAAACCATTTTTAGAGAAAATATATTTTTGAAGAATAAAATGACTACTAAAAAATTGTGTGATTATTTTATAAGTATTTTTTAAAACGTTTATATTGATTTGAACCATTATATTTATTTAATAAATCAGTTAATCCTATTAATACCCTTCAATCTAATGTATGGTCAATAACATACACAATATTTTAATAATATTACGTTGTTCGTTTAAACTCGTTATTGTGTGCAATGCAAGCTATCTAAAAAAATAAAATTATTTAAAGAGAAATATTTCATAAAATCTTGAGGGGTTACATTCTACCCTCTTACAATGAATTTATCCCTTGAAATTAATCACTCAGATATAAATTGATTAGGATACCTCTACCTCATCACATCCTCAGGTTCATACATAGCTTCCTCAAATTGGTGGTTTCGTCACAAAAACTTAACCAGATGAGGGGTCTTATTTAATAAAACTTTCTCTATACGATCCAGAATCTCTATTAGTTATTCTTAATAAGAAAGATCTTTCTCCAATTGTACGAACTCTGAGTTTAGTACATGTGAAGAACTAGGTATGTACTTTCTTATTAGATATTCATGGAAGACATCATGAACTTGAGAGAGATTTGGTGGAAGCGTCGATCGATATAATACCATCCCGATATGATCAAGAATTTCAAAAGGACCAATATACCTAAGTATTATTTTGACCTTATTTCATAATCTCATCACTCTCTTCTAGGGAGATATTCATAGGAATACCTTTTCACTCACTTCAAAATCTAGATATTTCCAACGATTTTCAGCATAACTTTTTTGTCAGCTCTGAGCTGATCTTATGTGCTTATTTATAAGGATTCATCTGAATACATGAGTGAAAGAAGTTATTGTCAAAAAACTATATTGAAGGAAGGTTTTTATCTCAACCACGTTTAAAATCCATATAGAAAGCTCTCAATATTTCTTCTAGAGTTTTGATGGTCCTATTAGACTAACCATTTATCTGAGGATGACAAGCAGTGTTGAAACTTAACTCTATATTCAGAGTCTGCTAAAGACTGCACCAGAACTTCAAGGTAAACCTCGCATCCCGATTAAATAAAATGGAAAGTGGTACTCCATGTAACATTACCACTTACTAAATATATATTCTGGCAAGCTGATCAAGAGATAAATCTTCTCTAATTATAATAAAGTGTGCCATCTTTATAAGGAGATTGACTATAACCCATATATCATTATGTAATTTATATGTTTTGGGGATTATTACAACAAAATCCATGGGGATTTTTCTCATTTCCATTCAGGTATGGTTAATGATTGCAACATCCCCTTAGACTTATGTCTCTCAACCTTAACTTACTAACAAACCAAGCATAGAGAAAAATACTCTACAATATCTCTCTTCATTTTATCTCATCATAAATACTCTTTTAAACATTTATACATCTTTGTACTTCTAGGAAGAATAGAGAATGATGAACTATGAGCCTCATCAAACAGCTCCTTAAAATCTGGTAAGGGTGGGACACATACATGGTTCTCAAACCTTATTACTCCATAATAATCAAGGTTGAACTCAAGAACATTTATTACCTTCTTTTTCATCACTAAATCATCCTTTTGTAGATCTTTAATCTTCACTTATATAGATGGTTGAACATCCATTTGAGATAGATAAGATTTCTCTGTTTCCTTTAACATTTCCAAGTTTATCCTTTATAAATCCATAAATATTGGATTTTTTCTGATCCTCATCATAGATAAGCTAGCATGATCCTTTCTTCTCAAAGCATATTCCACCCTGTTCACTTTCCCATAGTAGTAATGGAGTGATCAATCATAATCTTTAATCAGCTCCAACCATCTTCTTTGACACATGTTCAACTCTTTTTAAGTGAAAATATACTTTAAAATTTTGTGATCAGTAAAAATTTCACTCCTTTCTCCATAGAGATAATTCCTCAATATCTTTAATGAAAAAATTACCACAACTAAATATAAATCATGCGTTGGGTAATTTTTTTCATGGACCTTCAACTGGAAAAAAGCATAAGCTATCACCATATGAATTTTCATGAGTAAACATGTCACACCCCAACCCATGTGACATTTTCATTTTAATTATTTTATGCCTTAAATATTTTTGTGGGGTTCAGGTTGAGTCTCGAACAAAATTTTTCTTTAAGTAATATTAAAAAGTGTGTTTTTAGTTTTGATGTTGTCAGGCGCATGAAAGGAGCACGATACTATGCAGCTTTGGACAAACAACTGCACAGCCTATTCGTCTCTAAAAAAATAAAATGGGTAATTTTTTCTTGTGATTAAAAATAAATGTTAATTATGGTGTCGTATAAAATTTTTATTGTTAATAATTTTATTATTATTAAAATGGAATAAATACTTTTATTATTTTTATTTTTATCATCATGATTTTATTTTTATTATTATTATTATTATTATTTTGTTTATATTTTAATTAGTTATTTTTTAGGGTTTTTTTAGAAAACCCTAACCTGCACTACCCTCCCCCCCCCCCTTTCCCTGGTGTGTGGCGTGAGTAGGGCCAGCACCCTCCCTCTTCCCAGTAGTAGCCCTCAGCCTCCTTCTCAGTATGCTCCAGCACCCCGATCGGCCAGCGGCTCTTCCCCAGCTACCCATCGGCTCCTCTAGTGCACCCCAGCGGCTCATCCCCTAGAGCCTCCTTCTCAGCGTAGTAGCTAGCCACCCCGTTTCCTCCTCCTCTCCAGAGGCACGCCCTCCCCACCCAGGCGCATGTCTACAGCATCCCCCTCTCATTCACCTCAGTCCAGCTGACTCTAAAGCACGCCCCAACACTCCCCTCACCTTGATCCTACTTCTCCCAACACACCCAGCGCCTTCTCTTGAGGCCAGCCGCTATTGTCCCCCGCCTTCCCGTCGCTACCACCGGTCCTGCCTCATCCTAGCTGCTCCCTCCTCCGACCGATTCTCCACTGGTGTCGCAGCTCTCGGCCGACCCACTCCTAGCTGCAATCCTCCCACTTTCTAAGTTCACAACCAGCGTTCACTCCACCCTACTATTCGGCACGCACAACATGACCGGACCTCCCTTCGGTCGCGACCCCTTCTTCCGGCACCTCACCCTCTCCCGACAAGCACGCGCCTCCCTAGCGTCTCCCTCCACTAATGTGTTTTCTCCCCATTGGTATAACATTATACTTCCTACTTTATTCTTGTTTTTATCTTTGTTTTGTTAGGGTGTTTTGTTAATTGATAATTTTTCTTGATAGAATTGATGTTTTAGAACCCGCACAGAGTGATTCTGAGTGAGAGTTATCGTCGCGCCTTGGTTCTGAGGTAGGTTTCCCATGTTCTAACCTTCTAAATTTAAGAATCATTAATTTTATGTTTTTATCCACTTATATTAATGTTAAATATAGTTTATTACTCTATTGGTTAAGTGTTTAGTGTGCGTATAATGTTTTAAGGCTTGGTTTTTTATAATTTGAGTTGTTCTACTAAATTAGTACACACCGCGTGTTTGAAAAAAATTGCTTGGTTGGCCTTAAAAATTGTTTTGTGACATTGAATGTATAGTGTGGTTTTGTTAACAAGATTTTGGAATTTTAAATGTTGGTTTCAGGTTTCTTGAAAGAGATTTATTTTGAACATTTTTATGTTAAAGGAAGTGCGCTTTAGTTTTTTTTAAGTTACTTTGTCTTTTGAAATTAGCTTTTATTTTTAAATTAGTTTGTCATGTGATATTTAATTGTAGCCTGGTTGGCATTTCATAAAAGTTTGTTTTGTTTGTAAGTGTGTTGGAAATGATTTAAAGGTGGTTTAATAAATGCTTTTATATGGTAAATGGTGTGTCTTGTACCTCTTTAGAAATTGTTTTGCATCCTTGGTAAAGAATATTTTTATGGAATGTTTAAGGGCCCGTTTGGCCACTTTGTGAAAATAGGAGGAAGTTATTTTTATGAAAACCTCCATTGGTTGATCCTCATGCCTTGCTAACATGGAATGGTTGGGATGTACTCAGTATGGGATCCTCGGGTTCCATTATGTGGGTTCCCTGGTTGGTAACCATTGTAATCTATTTACTTAAAGGCATGAGAGTCATCCATAGGGAGACTCGAGGTGAGTCCTTCTATGAATTATTATTATAAATATAGGTTGTGATTTGATGATTAGTGGCATATGTTGGCTCAACTCCTTTTATACTTGTGACATGTGAACCTGGCATATTGAGAGAATTGTCTGAGATGAGTATTGCACTGTTAGGTTATGGTACTGACCAGGGGCCTATAGTAGGCAGATATGTTTGGGTTTATTGCTATGGGATTTTCCCTTGGCCTACCTTAGAAAGGATGGTTGATCATTTTGGAGTGTTAGATTTCATCGTATGTGGCATGCTACTATAGACGGGGTCATAGGTATTAGTGTCGTCTGGATTATTCTCGATCTCTCGGGTTTGCCTATGTCTAGTGGTTTTTAGCTATTGAACTGTTATTGAGATACTATCATACCTATTTACATTTCCCTTTTAGTATCTTCCTTGGTACCCTTGTGTGGTGTTTTTTTATAAAAAGTGACATTTTCATTTCTTAACTCCCATGAAAATGTTTTTTCAAAATAAAATGTGTTTGAAACTCTTTTGTTCTGGTTTTTCAAATGACTAAGGGTAATGGTTTGTACTTTTTTTTCAAGTAAAAATTCTAGAAATGCATACTTTAATATATTTTAGTTCAAACTTAGAGTTGATGTTTATATTTTAAGGGTGGTTCATTGAGAATAGATATCGGGATATCCTACTGAGTTTTAACACTCACACCTATAGTTATTTTCTATTTTTAGTCCTTGTGTAGGTTACAGATTGGGTGTGTTTGCCTTGGGATACGTTTGATTGTTGAGTCGAAGAGTGACCTGCGGGGTCACACAGAGTTAGTTCGGGCGTCGAGTTTGGTTAGTTTTATTTTCTTTTATTCTTATTTAGTCATTTTATTTGGTTTATTTATTATGTGCTTCTTTTTATTATTTCCTCTACTTTCATTTATTTATACTGGTCAAAACCGTTCCTATAGTCTATATCGATGCCCTGGCACTTGTCGCTAGCCCAGGAGGATTGGGAACGCCTCTCGGGCCTTACCGCGGACCAGCTCAGGCGACTGGTTCAGGGTCGACCTGGGTTGGTTTGTGACAAAATGGTATCAGAAGAGGTCGGATCTTAGAAAACCTTTATTTTCATAGTGCCCTTTGTTATTTGGGATGTCAAGGTAGATGGAGTATGATTTTTTGGACTCGAGGGGTAAGTGCGGGAAGAGCATCACGAACTCTTTCTCATTCTAATCCTCAGGTTTCCATGGGAAGTCTAGTCTAATTAGTTTCTTTGGGTTTTTATGGAATGTTTTGTGATTGGGATATGACAAATAGAGTTGGACTAATAGTCATCATGAGCCACATGGCCTGGAAAACCATGTGGAGCTAGGGGAATGGTCCAAAAAGGCTCTCTGTGTCGGTGATGTGTTTGGCATATGGCCTCCAACCATATGGTCAAGTCACCCACTGACACTAGTTCCCTATTTGAGTTGTTTTGGGTTTCCTCTAACTTCTGGAAATTGTTGTATTAGAAAAATTGGTTTTGAAAAATGGTTGTTTGAAATGACATGTTTAATTTTGGGATTTTTTAAAGGAAATGGAATGAATTATTTGTTTTTGGAAAATGAAGTTTTGTTTTGACCTTGGTGTTTCTATGGGTGCTCACATGCATAGTGGTGTGTTGGAATATGAATGGATGTCTGGTATAGCGGATGGATGCCCAGGGTGGCACTGATACATGCATGTGAGTGAGAATCTAAAGAATACCAATGACAAGGTTTTAACCCACCAAGCCTGTTTTAAATTAAATATGTTTTCAAAAAAGTAAAGTTTTGATGTTGTGATAGATTGTTTTATTGTGTTTAGAGATTTTCATCCATCGATGTTTGATTTTGAGGATTTTATTTATTGAGTTGGACCTGATTGGGTTCTTGTATTTTCTTGTCCAACAGTTTCTCCCTTGAAGATTTGATGGGTGATCGTAGTTCGATTGATCAACCTAAGGATTTTATGCTTGAGTTTCGAAAGCTAGATCAATCTCTCTTTTATGGTAAAGTAGACCCTTCCATAGTGGAGGAGTGAATGTGGAGGATTGAAAAGGACTTTAACCTCGTTGAGTTGCCTGATTTGTTGAAGGTCAAGTTTGAAACCTTCATGATTGAAGGTTCACCGTGGATGTGGTGGAAGTCAGTGTCTCGGAACAAGCCCCGTCAAGAGATTACTTGGGAGTTTTTCAAGGATTTATTGATTCGTCGGTATTTATATGAAGAATAAAGGTTGAGAAAGAGCATGGAGATGCATTATCTACAATAGGGTGACAGATCCATGTTGGAATATTTCCAGCGCTTTGTGGAGCTAGTCCCTTATGATTCAGGGTATGCCATAGATTACTCCATGAAGGATCGACATTTCGAGGCAGGTCTCCACCCCGGTCTACAGTCAAGGGTGTTAGCATCCAACCTAACCTCATTTTCTGATGTGGTGAGACAATATTTTCATGTTGAATCTGTGATGGTGGGAGTGCTCAAAGTATTCCTCCCTCCTTCAATACCTATGAGTAGTGGTGAAGATTCTGGTAAGGAGATAAGGAAGCAATTGAAATTGGATGGAAAAGTTCATGGAATAAAAAGGCCTTGGGATCTTTTATCAACCTCTTTGGAGTGAGATATATTCATGTGTTATTAGTGTGGAAAGTTAGGTCACAAAAATTCATCGTGAGAAAATGCTCTGAAGCCCTGGCAGGCATGCAGATGCCTAGGTCACTTGTGGCGATTCTGTTAGGGCGTTTCTAGAAAGCGTCGTGGGGGAAGTTCTCAGAAGTGATGTGTTGTTGGGTTTTTTGTTTAAAGTTTCTTGTGTAATTTTCCTTTAATTGTAAGGGATACCTTATCGTTGCGGTTTACTGATGGTGTTTTGGGTTTTGAAATGTGTGGGAATGTCATGGGTCTTTTGATGAACTCTAGTTTTCAATGTAGTGTGGTTTTTATTTCAAAAGATTTTGTTCTTTAATCTATCATATCAAAAGATGTATGTTTCTTATTAGGATTATTAGAACCTGAATGCGAGGAAGGAGATGCTTCATCCATCAGAGCTCCATCCAAAAAGCCTCAGAGTGAAGTCGGCGCATAGTCAGGAACCCCGAAGGAATTTTAAGGAGCTTAGTTAAGGTTGTGGCTATATCGTTGCGGTGATATAGTTTTAGTGTTTATATTATGGTTTCTATGTCATTGTAATTCTCCTATTTTCACAAAGAGCGTGATGGACTTATCCCTCACGCAATGTAGGTAATTGTGCCTTTTTGAATGCGAGTTTCCAATCAGTGGCCTTACGTGGACCACCCATGTGAAACAGTTGTGTTTTTTGTTTGTGTCCATCCCGAAGTGATGAGTCATGAGTAGTTGTCCATCATAGTTTCATTGATCCAATCCTTAGGACCTCCCTCCCAGCCCATGGGGTGAGGATTTTTAGTTCATGCAGAGTTTTCATTTAATCTCTTATCTCTTTCGGATGGGAGTGAGTGGTTTGAATTTTCTTGTTATGTTTCTTTTAGATTGAGTAAGGCTCGGTTCAAGTCTAAGTTGGATTTCTGTTTGGTCGCTAGTAGGTTGGTTCTTTATGGTGGGGAGACCCACTGTCTCTTTGGGTTTTCTCTTAAGTCATTATCGGCTTCTAGTTGAATTCTTATGGTGGGGAGTCCATTTGGGCCTCCCCTATGGTAGTGATCTATTTCGGGCAATAGGGTTGAGTCCCATTGGTGGTCGATGGAATGTCCTTGGACTAAGAAATTGGATCGTGTTTATGTGGAATCCTTAGGTGTTGATCGATCAGCTGGAAAGTGTTGTGTATTTCTGAGGGTGGAAAGTATTATGGTGGGGAGAATTGTCACACCCCAACCTATGTGACTTTTTCATTTTAATTATTTTCTACCTTAAATATTTCTGTGGGGTTCTGGTTGAGTCCTGAACAAAAATTTTATTCGAGTAATATTAAAAAGTGTGTTTTTTTATTGTTGACGTTGTCGAGCGCATGAGTGGAGCGCGATACCGAAAAACTTCAGACAAACAACTGTGCGGCCTGTTCGTCTTCAAAAAATTAAAATGGGTAATTTTTTCTTGCGATTAAAAATAAATGTTAACTATGGCGTCGTCTAACATTTTTATTGTTAAGAATTTTATTATTATTAAAATGAAATAAATACTTTTATTATTTTTATTTTTATCATCATGATTTTATTATTAATATTATTATTATTATGTTTATATTTTAATTAGTTCTTTTTTAGGCTTTTTTTTATAAAACCCCAACCTGCGCTACCCTTCCCCCCTTTACTTGGTGTGTGGCGCGAGCAGGGCCAACACCCTCCCTCTTCCCAGTAGCAGCCCTCATCCTTCTTCTCAGCATGATCCAGCACCCCGACCAGCCAACGGCTCTTCCCCAGCTACCCAGCGGCTCCTCCGGCGCGCCCCAGCAGCTCTTCCCCTAACGCCTCCTTCTCAGTGTGGCAACCCGCTGCCTCGTTTCCTCCTCTCCAGCAGTGTGCCCTCCCCAACGAGCCACCTGTCTGCAGCAACCCCCTCACCCTCGCTTCCATCCAACTGACTCTGAAGCATGCCCCAACACTCCCCTCGCCTCGATCCTGCTTCTCCCAGTGCACCCGGGGCCTTCTCTTAAGGCCAACCATTGTTGGCCCCCGCCATCCCATCGCTACCCCCAGTCCTGCCTCATCTTGGCTGCTCCCTCCTCCTGCCAGTTCTCCACCAGTGTCGCAGCTCTCAACTGACCCACTCCCAGCCGCAACCCTCCCCCTTTCTTAGTGCATATCTAGCACGTGTAGCCCGACCAGACCTCCCTCTAGTCGTGACCCCTTCTTCTGGTGCCTCACCCTCTCTCAACCAGCATGCGCCTCCCCGACATCACCCTCCACTGATGCTTTTTCTCCCCGTCAGTATAACATTCTACCTCCTACTTTATTCTTGTTTTTATCTTTGTTCTGTTATGGGTTTTTGTCAATTAATATTTTTTCTTGATAGAATTGATGTTTTAGAACCCACACGGAGCGATTTTGAGTGAGTGTCGTCGTCGCGCCTTGGTTCCGTGGTAGGTTTCCCATGCACTAACCTTCTAAAATTAAGAATCATTAATTTTATGTTTTTTCCAATTATATTAATGTTAAATATAGTTTAGTACCCTCTTAGTTAAGTGTTTAGTGTGTGGATAATGTTTTAAGGCTTGGTTTTTTATAATTTGGTATGTTCTTCTAAATTAGCGTACACCGCATGTTTGAAAAATATTGTATGGTTGGCCTTTAGAATTTTTTTGTGACATCAAATGTATAGTGTGGTTTTGTTAACAAGCTTTTGGAATTTGAAATTTTGGTTTTTGGTTTCTTGAAAGAAATTTCTTTTGAACATTTTTATGGTAATGGAAGTGCACTTTGGTTTTTTTAAAGTTACTTTTTCTTTTGAAATTAGCTTGTATTTTTAAATTAGTTTGTCCCGTGATATTGAATTGTAGCCCGGTTGGAGCTTCATAAAAGTTTATTTTGTTTGGAAGTGTGTTAGAAATGCTTTGAAGGGGGTTTTACAAATACTTTTATATGGTAAACGGTGTGTCTTGCACCTCTTTAGAAATTGGTTTGCATCCTTGGTAAAGAATGTTTTTATGGAATGTTTAAGGGATTGTTTGTCCACTTTGTAAAAATAAGAGGAAGATATTATTATGAAAACCTCCATTGGTTTCTCCTCATGCCTTTACAACATGTAATGGTTGGGATGTCCTCAATATGGGATCTCGGGGTTCCATTATGTGGGTTCCCCGGTTGGGAACCATTGTAATCTATTTACTTAAAGGCATGAGAGTCGTCCTTAGAGAGACTCGGAGTGAGTCCTACTGTGAATTATTATTATAAATATAGGTTGTGATTTGATGCTCGACAGCATCTATTGGCTCACCTCATTTTATACTTGCGAAATACGAACCTGGCATATTGAGAGAATTTTTTGAGACGAGTACTGTAGTGGTAGGTTATAGTACTAACCAGTGGCCCATAGTAGGCAAATATATTTGGGTTTATTACTATGGGATTTGCCCTCAGTCTACCTGAGAAAGGATAGTTGAGAATTTTGTAGTGTTAGATTTCATTGTATGTGACATGATACTGTAGATGGGGTTGCAGGTATTAGTGTCGTCTGGATTATTCTCGATCTATCAGGTTCACCTATGTCTAGTGGTTTTTAGCTATTGAACTATTAATGAGATACTAGCATACCTATTTACATTTCCCTTGTTGTATTTTCCTTGGTACCCTTGTGTGGTGTTTTTCATGAAAAGTGAAATTTTAGTTTCTTAACTCCCATGAAAATGTTTTTTCAAAAGAAAATGTGTTTCAAACTCTTTTGTTCTAGTTTATCAAATGACTAAGGGCAATGGTTTGTACTTTTTTTTAAGTAAAAATTGTATAAATGAATACTTTAATATATTGTAGTTCAAACTTAGAGTTGATTTTTCTTATTTTTTAAGGGTAGTGCATTGAGAATAGATATCAGGCTAGCCTACTGAGTTTTAACACTCACGCCTATAGTTCTTTTCTATTTTTAGTCCTTGTATGTAGGTTACAGCTTAGGTGTGTTTTCATTGGGCGATGTTTGATCATTGAGTCGAAGAGTGACCCGTGGGGTCACACAAAGTTCATTCGAGCATCGTGTTCAGTTAGTTTTATTTTCTTTTGTTCCTGTTTAGTTATTTTATTTAGTTTATTTATTCTGCGCTTATTTTTATTATTTCCTCTACTTTCATTTATTTGTACTGGGAGAAACTGTTCCCATAGTCTCTATTGATTCCCTGGAACTTATCGCCAGCCCAGGAGGATCGGGAACACCTCTCGGGCCTTACTCCAGACTGGCTTGGGTGACCGGTTCAGGTTCGACCTAGGTTGGTTCATGACAAAACATCTTAATCCCTTCTTTGACATATCACTATAGATCACAAACCTTTCTACACTACAGGGTAGTGTGAGCATAGGTGTACTGACCAACCTTCTTTTTAACTCCTTGAAATTATCTTCACATTCTTTTGTCTATATAAACTCAACTCCTTTTTAAGTCAACTTGGAGAGTGAATTATATAATCGTGAGAAATATTTCACAAAATGCTGATAATATCAATCCAACCCAAAAAAACTACAAATTTCAGTTATCATGGTTGGTCTAGTACATTTCTCAATAGATTATGTCTTTTAAGGATTGGTTAATATACCCTCACTTTAGATTATATGACCCAAAAAATGAAACTTCTTGAATCCAAAATTCACACTTGGTAAATTTTACATAAAGCTTATCCTTATTCAGCATCTTCAACACAATCCTCGAGTGATCTTTATGCTCTTACTTTCTCTTTGAATATAAAATAATTTCATCTATAAATACTACCACAAAATTATCAAGATAGTCTCTAAATACTCTATTCATTAATTCTATGAATATTGTGAGGGAATTAGTAAGTCCAAAAGGCGTCACTATAAATTCATAGTGTCCATACCTTGTATGGAATACCATCTTGGGTATATCCACCTTCTTAACCTTCAATTGATGATATCATGAATGAAGGTAAATCTTGGAAAAGTATTTATATTCATTTAATTTATCAAATAAGTCATCAATATATGGAATAATATACTTGTTCTTGATAGTTATCTTGTTAAGCACTCAATAATCAATACAGAATCGCATTGATCCATCTTTTTTCTTAACAAACAGAACAAGTGGAACCCAAGGTGACACACTAAGGAATATGAATCTCTTATCATTATAGAGTTACTTTTTCAATTCCTACAACTCAATTGGGGTCATTCTATAAGGATTCTTTAAAATAGACATAGCACCGTGTATGGGTTCTATTGAAAACTCAACTTCACGATT
The DNA here is from genome assembly GCA_963277665.1 of Viscum album. Lineage (NCBI taxonomy): Eukaryota > Viridiplantae > Streptophyta > Magnoliopsida > Santalales > Viscaceae > Viscum > Viscum album. The sequence goes on along the minus strand of OY728139.1, from coordinate 661,435,144 downwards.
TGGTGGAAGACCTAGAAATTCTTTAGGAAATACATCAAAAAAATATCATACAATAGGTGTATCCTTAACATTGAGTTTCTATTCAACCATATTATATAGATAACCTTCATTTATATGAATTAATACCCACAAGATTGAATTAACTTGCAGTGGAAGTTCAGATTCATCCATTCATCAATAAATGATCATAGTTTCATTCGAAATATGAAATGTGACTTCCCTTCCTCAGAAATTGATATGATCTCCATATAGAGAAATCCAATACATATCAAGAATCACATCAAATTCAACTAAAGGGAGAATTATAATATTTGTAGGAAGCACTTTCCCACAAACTTCAATCAGAGAAGAACTATAAACTTATGATGTGACTATTGTTCCATTATGAGTTTTCACAGCTAACTTAACATCTAATTATTGAGGTGATAGTGATACCAATATAAAATTATTTAGAAATAAATGAGTGTATGGATCCAGAATCAAATAAGACATTAGTTGTTCTATAGTGGATGATAAGTGTACCTTTCACCACATCATTCTCATAACCCACTTCAGAAGTTGTGATCACATGAGAATTCCCTTTGTCTTAGTAGTTAATAGGTTGTTGGCGCTGATCATCAAAAACCTTAGGATTCATGTATTGGTTGGCATAATTCTCATACTCCTTTCATTTATAGCATTGGATTGTGGGTGGTATATTCTGTAGTGCTTTTTCATCAATAATTATCTTTTTCCCATCACATCGACATTAATTTTCCCAATGACCTTCCTTTCCACACTTGAAACATTTACCAGTACCCTTAAGACAATTTCCCTCATGTTTACTTCCAAACTTCTAGAAAAAAGGAAAGCTCTTCTTATTTTATCTATGGTTTTTAGAATTGCATTTTAATTTCATTTTTATTTTCTTATCAAAACCATGAGACTGATGGGTAACTTCAATATCTATATCCACCTTGAGAGAACATCGAAAAATTTATTTATAGGTACTGAAGTCTCTTATATCTAATGCTTTTTGGAGACTTGGTTTTAGTCTACCAAAGAATCGATCAGTTTTACTTTCAGGGCTGATAATTAAACTAGATGCGTACCTTGCAAGCCTTGTAAAATTTGCCTCATATATACCAATGGATTCTTCATCCTTTTTCTTCAACTCAAGAAATTACTTCTCTATCTTTGTGTGAATAATATGAGGAAATTACATATTAAAAAATAAATTCTTAAACTCATCATAATCCATGGAGTCAATTTCTTCATTTTGCCTCATATTCTTGATAAGATTCCACCATTGATCTAATTTTTCTTCCTGACAATAAATATCTAGGACAACTTTTTCATGTCTTGAGCATTGAAGAACATAAAATATTTTCTCAATGATATTGATCCATCACTCAACCACTATTGGATCAAAAGATCCACTAAAAAAGGTGGATGTTGCCTCATGAAATATTCAACAGTACATTATTCCCTCCTTTGATCATTTGGAAACTCAAAATGATTCATATACTGATAAATTTGCATGATTATAGTAGTAATATTCAACATTCCATCTCCCATAACATTTTTTCCTCAGTTATACAATCATTTCATTGTCCATCACATTTAGCATTAACGCAATTCCTTCAAGTTACATCCATTGACTAAAACCAAAAATCATAGTGCGAGAAAAAATAATAATATGAAAATTCATTTATAATATGTCTAAATCATGAAAACTTATTTTATGACACTTTAGGCTTAACCTAGGTTATTAGTGATCGTTATCAAAACTTTAGGATTTTATCCTATACTTATACTCAACCCTAAAGTTTTCTCATCCTAGTTTCCAAAGGTTATCTAAACCCATCCTTTGATACCAACTATAAAGACCCAATATTTTCATAAATAGATATTACATCTTTTTAAATGAATATTCCTTACATTACAGATACACACACTTAAGGATCATAAAGGTATAGTATCTTTAGAAACTTGGAAACATAAACAACTGGTTCATAAAATATCTACATCATCTCCCAATTATTTCTTCATAACTAGAACCCTTTTTACATATCATATTTAATACCTTTATTCATATCCCAAGGAAAAGAAACATAAGAAAAGGGTGATATCATATGTTCAATAAGGTTAAATAAGGGAGATATCAATTATTTCATAAGCATAACATGAGCATAATGACATAAGAATATGAACATAACATTTGAAAATTATAACATGAATATCATAGATAATAATATCGAGTCATGGAATAAATATTGGTATTTTATAAGACATTAATCATAAAATAGCACGATCCATGAGAGAATAACACTGGCATAAGACATGAAATTGTGGCATACACATAAGCATATAAAATCATTTCCTTAGTAGTCAAGACTCTTTTTCGAGACTATCATAATGGATTGGGTTCACTCCCCATACCATAATAGTAGTCAAGGTTAATTCCCAATACTATCATGGTGTAATGGGTTCACTCCCTAAACAATATTAGTAGTTAAGGTTTACTTCCAAGACTGTCATAATGGACAATGTCCCTTACTGAACTGAGTTTACTCCCCATTCCAGTTCTGTCTATCTCATGAGATGTAAATATTTATCCAATGTATTAGAGGGGGATATAGTTCTCACATATCACATGATGAAAACATATATATGCGTTCTATAATAACATAAATCATTCATCATATTATAACCCATGAAAAGAAATGGGTTTCATAAACATTTTATCATAACATAACCCATGGAAAAGGTGAAGGTTTCATACATATCATGTCATCATTAACATAAACCAACCAGATAAAGAGTAAGGATGGTATCCTTGGATAATATTCCTATTAAATCATAAGTAACATCAAATAATTTAATATTATATGGAAAATTATTTAGAAGGATTACTTGAAATAACTATCGAGGAAAATATCCTTTCTATTTTGAAATCATTTTTTTAAGTCGCGCAATTATAAAGGAAAAGATTTTATTTGAAAAGAACCTTGTAATATTGTAAAAAAATCTTTAAATCATTAATTATTCATTATGGTGGGAAAATACACTCATTCTATATAAGTTAAAAAATCATTCCTTATGTATTTTTGTCAGAAAAGTCATAAAGAACCTCGTTTAGAAAATTACAAAAAGATTCCTTTCAATCCATTTTATAAAAATTAAATCATGGGTAAAAATGATTTTATAAAAATGTTGGGGAATATTGAAAACCTTTTTGAAAACAAATTTAGATAACATAGACATGGAAGATAAATATTTCCCTATAGAGTTTTAAACGTAAACAATCCTGAATAGTGATGGGATTGCGAAATAAACCCTTACCTCAAGTCACGCCTTTCCCCATTCATGTTCAAACCTCTTGTATGATAAATATAGATTTATTATACATTTATTACATAACATTAATTCTATCATACCATGTATTATTTAATTATAACATCTTATTATCTGTTTATTATAAATTTTTTATTAAAATCATTGTCCTGGATGATAACTACTTTATTTTCCAAACATGTTTTGGTTAGATAGTCCCAATCCTTATACTTTGATGATGGTACCATAATTTAAATAATTATTATCATGGTATAAACATAATATATATTAATTATATACATATTTATAATCATTCATAAAAATTAGAGTTAGAAAAATGAATTACATTGTTCATGGAGATGGTAGGTCATACGTACGCATGAATGTTGTTTCCATTTTTTCTCTAATGGAATAAAAGAAAGGTAAATAATAATTCAGCTTTAAATAATCATTATTATGTTATATATATATATATATTATTCATAAAATCTATCCTTAATACCATCCATGTGAAATATAAATGAAAAAAATCACATCGCATCGTGGAGATGGTAGTTCATACATACGCATGAACGACATTATCATTTTCCAAAAGATTGGATGATAAGATTGTAGACATGGTATTATCATTCCAGAAGAATAATTATATCATAAATATCATATATAAATATTATATCCATCATAATACCACTCCATAAAATATTATGGTGAAAAATGAATTGCATCACTACATGGAGATGATAAGTTGTGCGTACGCACGAGCGATACTTTCACTTCTTGTTTGATGGAAAAGAGGGTATATAATGGTGATTTCATAATTACAATAACATTTAATATTATTTAAGATACTAAATTTATTATTTTATGATAAATATAATATATTTATAGGAGGTAAATAAGAGTATAAAAAGAAAGTAATCAGTTAGAGCGATTACCTCTTCTTCAAAATGACTCCTTTCGATCTCCTCTAAAAGGCTCTAGGGTTGGTCTTTTGGGAAGACCAGAACCTCCAGAATGAATCTAAGTAATTTGAGAAGATAATTTGTTAGAGTGTGGTTGAGATAAAATTCTCAAATTTTTGTAATTAATTGAGGGAGGATATGTCCTTTTATAATGTAAGTGAGGGGCGCTTTGGGAATTTCTCAAAATATTAAAATATAATAAGACTATTCCAGATCCAAATGATTCCAAATAGACTATAAATGAAAATGGGATGCAATTTTACACTATATAGTATCCCATTTGTGATTATTTAATAATTTTATGATTTTTAAATAATTTAATAAAATAATAATCTAATAAAATAACATTATTGTCAGTTTTGATATTATTCATTACATTGACTTTAAAAACATCAATACAACAATTAAAATTAAAAACAACTATTTTATTATATCCTAAATATGTAAAATTTTATATATATAATTCTTGTATCATATTAAATATCTCAAATTATGTTTATTTTAATATTTTTAATATCATTTATTTGATTTTTCAATTAATTGAATAATTATTGCATCAGTGTTGTGTAAGAATTTAAGGTAATCAGTTATTTACTAAAAATTTAAAAATAAATTACCAAGATGAATATAAATATTTTATATTTAAAAATACTACCTATAGTCAAACATATGCTTTGGATAAATACATGTTAAAAATATTGTGGTTATTAAAAATAAGGGTGTGACATATTTGACTTTTCATTAAATAAAATATTATAAATGTCATAATCTTATACAAGTGGCTCCAAAATATCATAAATTCAACCCTTGGATGATTATGGTATATATATATTCATAAAATAATACTTAGTTAATTTTTTGGGTCATTTAATAGTTCTTATCATTTTATTTTTAACCTTTAATTACCCGATTATCCTTTAACGTGATAACAAAAATTGTTACGTTTACTATTCGTATTGTCCAAAAATAAAAGGGAACTATTTAATAAATTTGGAGATTATGATTAAAAATATGGAATCCAATTTTAAAAATTTAAATCACAAAGTTTAAAAATTTAATTTAAAATCAAATCAATGAAATGCAAAGAAAAACAGTTTTTCGGAAAAAATGCCTTTTAAAATATAAATATTTTTATACTAAATTCAAGTATATAATCCAGTTAAAAAACCATAATTGAATTATTTTAAATCAAAATGAACTAATAAAATTTTAATACTAACCAAAATATAATTTTACTTTTTAAATACTTTAAAATAAAAATGCAGTTTTCAATAAGATAAATATTTTCACTATTCATTGAAAAAGCGATGTTTTCAGAAAAATTTCAAAAATTAATCTGAAGATAATTTTGAAATTATTAATTCATAAATGAAATTAATTTTTTCAAATTCATTTTCTAAAACATTCATAAATTAATTATAATATTTACTCATAAGAAAACCAGTTTTGGAGAAAATATATTTTTGAAGAATAAAATGACTTTACTAAAAAATTGTGCGATTATTTTATAAGAATTTTTCAATGTATTTATATTGAGTTTTACTTTTATATTTATTTCATAAATCAGTTAATATTATTCATACCAATCAATTCAATGGCTAGGCAATAATAGACAAGTAACATTTTAATAATATTATGTTGTTCGTTTAAACACGTTATTGCATGTAATGAAATATATCAAAGAAATAAAATTATTTAAAGAGAATTATTTCATAAAATATTGGGGTGTTGCAAAAATATTACCTCAGCATTAAGTTTCTTTATTTTGGTATAAAACTAAGAAATCTAGAAACTACCCAAGTTGGAACTTCCAAGACTTGTGAAAATAGATATGTTACCGCACAAGTTTCTATTGAGAGTTATGAATTTAATATAACTAATTTCATTATTAATAAGATTTTGAAATGATATCCTAATTAAACTACATCAAGATATTTGGAAAAGGTACCATCCAAATCAATATCCTTTGATCATGCTCAATCGATTTCTCTGGATAATGAAGGTTTTAAAGAAAAAATTACACAAAATGGATTAGGAAAATTGATGTGAAGTCCTCCGCTATGTTAAGGGTGTCTAGAAGAGTGTTTGTAAAAGGAATTTCCCCAAAATAATCCCAAAAATATATGATAAATTTCTAAAATTAATATTTAATATTGATGACTCTTGTTCTCAAGATCTCATGCGGGGAGGAGGCATCATTCATGACTCCATGGGCTCCATATTATTCGCCTTTAGCTCCTTCTATGGGACTGGTGATTATCTTAGGTTAGAGGAATGGGCCATGTGTAATGGAATTGACTTGCGCCATTCTAATGGTGTATCCCTGGCTTTGGTGGAGAAAAACTCAAAGATTATTTGTAATTCTCTGATAGGTCTCTCTTTGACTCCCTGGAACATCATGCACTTGATTCGCAAATGCAAGTCTCTCCTTCCATCTGGATTTGAGATTTTACACACATGGAATGAAGGGAACTTCTTGGTTGACTGTCTAGCCTCTAATTCTTCCCCTAAGGTCCTCTCTAGGGTGTTTAATATTATAGTATCTCTCCCCCTGGGGTGCTGATATTATCATGGGGGATGCTCTAGGTCTCCACTTCTATAGGACCCCTTGATTATTTTGTACTCCCCCCCCCCCACCATTTTTAATAAAATCCATGATGTTGTTGTTGTTGAGATGAAGAGGAAACCTTGGAAAAATTTCAAAAGAATAAAGTTGGAAACATTATTCCCAATAATTTCTCAAAGAAGATTGATGGTGCATCCTTGGGTAAAAAATCCAGGAATTCCAAGAGGAGTGTTATGATCAACTGCATATATTGTGGAGAAATATGACATACCATGGACACATTCAAACAAGACATGGATGTTTTTATTATTAGAATAAAACAAAAACAAAATGGGAAATAATTCCGATAAAAACACAAAGGGACTGATTTGATGAAAATCACTCAGAAGAAGAAGTCATGTGGAGACTCCAAGAAAGCTTTCAATGTGCCTAAAAAATGATTAATAATATAGCCAGTAGATTTATAGAAGGAAAAAAGGATGAAAAAAGCACAAGAAAAACCATGTGCTAAAAGAAAAGGGAATATTTCACATAAAGATCTCAAATTTCCAGAGTGGTTGTCAATAAATGACAACCCAGTAGTTCCAGAAGAGTTATGTGGGAGGTTTCATGAGGCTAAACATATTTCCATAAATTCCTTAACCATATATCCAACCCAAAAATAAATATTAAAGAAGATAAATATGGGAAAAGGAGTTTCACATTCCTTAATGACTTATAAAAATTGGAACGTCCCACACAAATGGGTTAATTTGGTGAAGAGTTACATGTTTTCCAAATCAAAAATAAAATTAAAGACCAAACATGAAAGCATGAAAGATGAAGTGAAAGAAGCAGTTTGGTTGAGAAGGTCTTCTCAAACTCATTTTTCACATTAAGGAACAAGGAGTTCCACCTTATTCCCTTAATTTTTTATTATATTTATGTTCTTTAAATATAATAAATCAAAAGGTGAAATAAGGAGGTGAGTGAGTTGTCATGGCTTGGAAACAACATGAATAAGAGATGATATGGAATCACTATTCCATATCTGGTGAAAGTTTAAAATGTCCCATTTTGGTGCACTCTCAACATGGTAAATCTTGAATCCTATCCAATAGAGAAATCCACCTTGATGAAGATGACTAGGTGTATCCCTTGAGGGGAAAAATCATGAGGAGGAGCTACCAAATCATTACCATGTAGTAATTCTGAATTCTGGGAAACCCTTAGAGAATTAGAGTATAACACATCCTAATCATACTTTCATACTTTTCATTTGTTATATCAAGTATGTTAATAGAGGGGTGGGTATTGGTTAATGGGAAATAATACTTAAGGGTGAGTAAACCTTGATGCACTTGAATTGTTTTGATGGGTGACATGAGTGAAGGTATAAATATTTTTGATAAATCTGTTTTCCATCCCTTAAGGTGAGGAGTTGAGATTGGTTTTACATGTATAATGGTTTATACACAACTTTCAATACCTTGGTTACTCACTCATATTTTCTATATCAGGTTATCCCATATAAAATTAGATTTTTTTAACTAGAGGCTAAAAGCTAAGTGAATATGTGATGATAATCCTTTTTTTAATTGATTCAAGTTGAATTTAAAATTATAAATGGAAGGAGAGTTTGTTTAAAGAATGAGTGATTTTTCACCCCTGAAAACACCTTTGTATTTGTTATTAATAATGGAGAGATGAAAAGGTTAATATACACACATATTGACTTAAAGGTATCTGAGGGTATTGAAAATAAAAACAAAGGGTGAGAGAGGGTGAATAACTCTTTAGAGTGAGTTGGAAATATAATAAACAAGCCTCAGTCACACTGAGTACTATATAGTCTGAATTTGTTACTACTACTAATGCTTATACTCAAATGATCTAGATGAAGGAGCAGTTGAATGATTTGAGGGTGAAGGTGGAAAAACCACCTAAAATTCATTGTGACAATAAATGTTTTATCAGCCTCTCTAAAAATCATGTGCAACACTCAAGGTCCAAAAATATTGATATAAGGTATCATTTCATTAAAGAGAAGGTGGAAACTAGATACATCAAGCTAGAATTTGTCCATAATCAAGACCAGTTGGATGAAATTTTCACCAAAGTTATACTTAAGGATAGATTTGAGTTTCTAAGGTTTAACATGGGTGTTAAACCCCCTTGTTCATCATTAAATATCCTTGGGAGGTTCCCCCACTAAGTCATGGATTGTTTTGTAAAAGGGGGAGATAAGGTGCACAAATATTTGTTTGAAAAGTACCATTTTTTCCTTATCTATTCTTTTTAAGTGTCAGTGTTTATTATGAAAATGGGGGTTGTTTAAAGATAGTTAGTTCATGGATCAAGGGGGGACATCTTATAACTTTTCCAAAAGTGTTTATTTTCACTAAGATATGGAGTTATATAAAAAAAATTACTCTAACCTATGGTGTGGTGTCAATATGTTTGTTTTTTTACAAAGGTTTTGATTTGGTGTTTCTTTGTTGAGAAGACGAGGTTTGAGATTATATTGAAAAATAGTTTCATTGGGTTGAAAAAAAATCCAAAGTGGGAGATTGAAGTGCCCTTAAAATTTTTAAATCATTTTTTTTCTTATCAACCCCATATAAGAGATATGTTTTGATTCTTGAAAAGTGGTTTTTGCGAAGCTTTGAAGTGGTCGAAAAAAAAATTAGAAGTTTTTGAATTATTTTTATAATTTTCTGGAAGTTCTGGATAATGGTTATAAATTGAAAAAGGAAAGTATCCTACACATAGGATAATTCACCTATGCATAATATATTTCATCTATGAAATTGAGTTTGGAAAATGGTAAAGGACATTATCCTACATAGAAGTGATTTTACCAATGTATAAGAGAATTCATCTATGCGGAAGACTTTTGGGAGGGTCGTAAGATACATTCTGAAGCCCATATGATATTTGAGTCGGCTGAAATTTCACAAAGGAAAAAATATTATGAATTTTTACATTTTGATAGGTTTTAATACATTTGAGAATCTCATATGATATTTTAGATTGTCACTTTTTAGTGAAAGTCGGGTCCGCATGACTTTGTGAAGCTTGTACGATGTTTTTAGAACCCACAAGACATTTTAGATGAGTATGGGAGAATTTACGTACGTGTAAGAGGTTTGATTTGCCTGTATGATATTTTTATACTCATATAATATTCAAACTTAGAGGAATCTCAAGAAGAACTTAACCAACATCTACATAGGGGTCATCTAAAAATGGTTACCTATGTAAAGGTAACATTGAAAAACATGAGTTGTATAAAGATGGTATGATCTATGTGTTAAGGAAACTTAAAGATTATTAAGGTTATGTAAGGGACATCTAGACCTACATAAGGGAAACCAACATCTGTGTAATGGTCATCCTAACTTGCGTAAAGGTGATTTGAGTTTCTAGATTTTCACATTCTTAAGAAAAGGAAAATTGAGTTTAATGATGCTTTTTTGTTCATTTATTTCAAAAATATCATGGGTTTGGTCAACAATAATGATGAAAGATGAGATGATAGGAGGTTTAAATAGAGATTAAATGGGAAGGATCATGACCTGATCTTGAAGATATTTCAAATTCAAATATTTGAAATCACTCTCCATGATATTTGTTGTTATTTTTCAGGAAGACATTGATCGAGATTTTTAGTGTAGCTGAGAATCAAGGAGTTTCCATAAATCATTATGTAATTTTTATTCAAAAAAATTTGAATACAAAAATGATAAATGGAAAAGATAATCCTTTGGCTGGTGCAACCAAAAAGAAACCAATATTTTTCAAAGAAGAAAATAGGAGTCTGATATCATTGTTTTCCTTACTAGTATTGAATCTAAAGAAAGAAATAGAGAATAAGAGACTGATTATGTGGTTCTTGTCTACACTTTTCATTGAGACTCTTAGAGATTTAGAACCATTGTGATTAAATATCATAGCGAGTCTGAGTAGAGAACAAGGATGGTCTACATGTATGTTTGTCACTCATTCTTTGGAGGTTGAAGACATGTATGTTGGTTCATGAAGGACTCTTCAGGAACTAGTGGTACCATTATAAATAACATTGTCATGCTAGTGAGAGGCTAAAGAAATACATGGAAATAATTATTTATGCAATAATCAAGGGAGAAAACTACACTTATCTTGCATAAAACTTATGTAATATAGTGTAGGAAGTCTATTAGTATGCAAGGAATAATTCCACCCTCATTCTGTTGTAATCACTCTATCATGTTTTAATGATTACTCCAGATCTTAAAACTCAAGCCAAACCTGGAAAGGATTAAGCTATCACATTGAGGCAAAGCCTTGTAAATCTATGTGCATTGTTTCTCTTGTCTATTCTACATTGCATATGAGGTTGAGGTTTGAGAACACATCAATAGATCCATTTCTCTTAACTGGGACATAGGTTCAAGTTTAAGAGGAAATAATTTAAAGGAAATAAAAACTCGGTAAAAGTTGAGTACATTGATTCACCCCCTCCCAGTGTCTCTATATGACCACTAGGCACCACACACACACGCGCGCGCATTATGTATTATATATATAAAAAACCCACATATGGGCATATGTAATATCCTTCCTCTATATGTAATATTTTCCCTTCACCAAAAATTTGATACATAATATTCTCTAGCTGATACATAATATATTTCTTAATGAATAACATATATACTCCATACATAGTATTTTATCTCATGTGTAAAGTTTTTTCCCCAATATAAAATTCATACATAATATTCTCTCTCTACATAAGGTTTTCCCCTCAGGAAAAACTTCATACTTAGTATATTAATTTTCATACATAAGATTTTTCCCTTTGGGAAAAACCTTTGCATAATATAAAATTTTCACATGTAACATATATTTTTCTTGTACGTAATATTTTTTTCTCATGTGTAATATATTTTTATTCTATACAAAATATATATTTTTCCCTTACAGCGCCTAAGGTTTTATACTTAGGGAAAATTTTCAAAAATTTGTAGCAGCATCAAAAAATACCCAAAAAAAATTAAAATCATTTTAAAAAGATATCAGCACCTATGAATCCCCTCCAAACCTGCAACAACCAAGAAAAATTTATAGCGACCAGCCCTTGACTCAGGTCAATTCCCAAGACGTGGTTCTCAACCCATTCTACTACCCCAGATGGCTCTATGAGGTCCCAATACACATGGTCAACCTAAGGTTAGATCCAAATCACTATTTTTTCATATTCAGTCATTAAATAATAGTTTAAAACATTAAAATATACTGATTTCAATAATATTTCAAATGGGTTTGAGTTTTTGGGAAAAAATTATACAAATTCATACCATGACTGGTCTAAGATATTACACACATCATCCACTAACAGTTTCAAAGATTAAAGGTAAGTGGTTCTATTTATAACTTTTGTTTGAGGAACCATAAGTGCTTGATTTTATGAAGTGATGATTTAATTATTTTAAAGTATTATATGCCATATTTGAGGAATGAAATATATGTTTAATGACTATATTTTAATCTTCCCTTTTTACATGGGTATTTTAGTGGAATTTGATGTTGTATATATCATGTTTGATGAAATACCTCAACCAATTTTCATAGGATTGTTTCTTTAAAAGCATGTGTTCCTAAAGGGATGAGTTTATGAGAAAATAAAAAATGGTTTCAGGAAAAGGGGACTCGTGGAATGAAACTTTTGATATGTGAAATGATTTTAAAAATGGAATTAAAATCTTTAATAATGGATGCTTCATGGGAACCATGGGTACTTAGGTGTGGACCCAGGATAAGTTCCTTGTTATGTATCAATGTCATTATGCACACCCCATTACACACTCATCACTAGTTATGACATCAATCCGACTAGTGTTCCTATGATCTCACCACTGGTGAAGGATTTTGTTGGTCGGAGTAAGACACTAAAGAGGGGGATGAATCGATTTCCAATAAAAAATTCTGCCAAAAATATTTATTTAAAAGTCCCCAATTTGAAATAAAAATAACCCAGTTAACTAAAGGAGCAGTTTATAAAAGATTTGGTTATTCAAAGGATTTCTCAAAGAGTGATTAGTTTTTAGTTAAAATAATATGAATTATTAATTTAACTTTTGAAATAAATATACTAAAGAAAATTATAATATGAACACTATCTAAGATTAATTATCAAAGCAAAGTGAAGTTTTCTGATTTAAATAAACAAAAATAGAGAAAACTAAACTTTTAAGAACACAACAAAATTTAAACAAGAGCTTCAGTCTCAACCTAAGTCTTAATCATCTCCACTTGGCAATCACCTGCTACCAAGAAGTTTATATAAATAAACTTTGATCCACACCTTGGATTGGGGTAAACAACAACATACACAGCTTTTTAGGTCAAAAAAACCTATTACAGAGTTTTTGTGGGAGTACAAAAAACAAACAGGTCACACAAGGACCTATTCCACTATTATCTGTGGGAGTGTAATGTGTAAATGATAGATTGTAAAGATATTTGCGTATCTTCTAATTTTTCATAGGATTCGGTGTGTATTCATAGAATATATATAGACACACACTGATCATAATATAAAAATAGTACACAAGCATATCAAATTAAAGAGAAGAGAGTTAGAAAGCTCTGTGTGATAGGAAATGCAACTTGCAACTCCTATAATTTATCTTGAATTGTAGCTTGAGTCAAATTTTAGAAACAAACAACAAAACATAGCATTGTGAGAGATTTTATCTTCTGTTTCCAGTGAGGTATTAATTTGCTCGATGAGTTATTATCCTCTCTTAGTTTGTTTCTGAAAAAATGTTATTTGCTTTGAGTTCTTAGTAGTATCTCCTTGTATCCACAACAAGTAGTTCTCATGTTTTTCTCAGGCACACAACTTCACAACTTTGGATTTAACATCTTCCTTTTTTATGAGGTATTTTCTGTATATACTACCACCGACATAGAGCATGATCTCAATCGTATCTTGGTACCTCATACCCCGTACTTTAGTCTGAAAATGATTTTAATGTTGTCTAAAATAGGTCATTAATTTAATCAGTTACATTAAATTTCACAAATATGACTGTTAGAAATAAATTTGAATTTAAATGAAAAAGGAAGAATTGATGGTGTCTCTGAATTGTGACCTGGTCTAATGGTGTCTTTGAACAGTGACTTGGAATGGTGTCTTAGACTTATCTTGTAACTCTCTTTGGAGTGGTGATTCAAGAATGATGAGTCAAGTAGCACTAAGTCTCTCTAGCAGTAGTTCAACTTGATGATGACTTGTATCTGACATTAGGTCGACTTAACAATGAATCATGCCAACTATAACTCGTACTTTTTGAAAATTATGGATTGAGCCTGTTGGTAGCTTGATGCGACGATGACTCATACTTCGCGAAAAATTCTTAGAGGTTGTTGACTGTGGGTTGAATAGCGGTGTCTCGTCCTTTGTCAGATTTCAACATTTGTACTGACAATGAGACACTTTAAAATAAGACATCTTAACAGTGATTCTACGTTAATGGTAACTCATACTTAGCCTATTTTCTACCATTATTGAGGTGTACAACAGTGATTCCACCTTAACAGTGACTCATCCTTTTTCATATTTTTTCAACCTTTCATATGATGTAAAATAATAACATAACAGATAAAGATTATAGGTAAACATGAGTAAACATAAGTAAACATGATTTAACTTGATAAATAATGATTTGTGATCATTAAAACCAGAGGAGGCCAACAATATCCCCCTTTTGATGATCACAAATCATGGCATTATACAAAACACAATAGGTCATTCATAATGATCAAAGTACAAAAGACAATTGTTCTACTTAACATGTCATACAGATCATGAGAGATTAAATTATAAGATAAACATAATAAAATAAAATTAAATACCATACTTATTCTCATTCTTAGGTAAATTCTATACTCATTCTCCCACTTTTGGGATTATCAAAAGGATAAAAAATAAGAAGAGAGGAAGAATATAGAATAGATGAAAATAGATAATATATTGGATGATAAAAAGATAATACATTGGATGATAAAAAGGTCAAAAATTCATCCCTATCAAAGAATAATCCAAAAAAATCAATGTTTCTCCTAGGAAGGATCCATGGTTTCCTTTCCCTTATCAGAAGAAGTAGGTGGAGAAACAACAGGTATAGAAGTGGCTGAGGTATAGAATTTATGAATGGTGGTCGAGGTGCTGGTTGAAGGGATAAGAACTCCTGAAGGCACTGTAGAGGTAAGACTTTGAGTGGAAGTAGGAGTCGATGTAAATTCTCGATAGACAACAAGCCTCAGATGATGAAGTGCCTGAGCTGGATACATAGGAAAAGGTTGAAAGGTTAGAGGAAGAGGAGCAAAAGGATCTCGAGTGAAATAAACCCTGAACTAAGGATCAAAATAATGGTAGATGGAACTAGAGGGAATATTCTCAGTGATAGGTCAAATTTGGAAGGTCTTTGGAGCTATAATGATAGTACTCTGAACATGCAAATAGGGATTCAAGAGGTTGATAAAATCTAGGATGATCTGCCCACCTTTCTACATTGCCTTAGTAAAGTCATCCTTGTTTTTCATGAAAGTTTGAAGGGAAAGAGTAAGCTCCTTGAGTTGTCTAACCTGTTCCTTGAAAGCTTGGGTGACAGGGAGAATCCTTAAATTCTCAACTATGAATTTAAAATGAGAATTGAGCTGGTGCTTCATGTAAATTTTGGAGAAGTAATAATCCGCCTTTTTTGTGATGGCCTCCTGATCTGTTATGGCCTCTTTCATGTAATGCCTTACCATGCCATGCACATGATTACTGTTCTATCGGATTTTACTAATGCCTGATTGATCAACACCACATATCAAGGATTGAAGATCTTTTATTACCACTGATATGATCATATCAAGGTCAAGATTCTAATAAAGAGGAGTAGTTGAGGTTGATGAAACTTTTAATTCATCTCTAAAAACTGATCTTAAAAGATCCAAGTCAAGTACTGGAGGATGAGGTGTAGCATCCTGAGAAGACTTAGAAGAGGTATCTCTAAGACTTTTCACAACAATTTACAAAGATTATATGTATTCATATGTCATGACTTTAACTAAATGAATGAGATCAACAAGTTCATCACTCAATTTTTTATTCTCCATTCTTATTTCCTGAAGTTCAGAAACCATTTGCAGTTGAAGTTGTGAGATAACTTTATATGAAAGAAAATCAGCATCACTTTCACTAAGATTGTTTATTGGCGGTGGTTGATGTTAAAGGATATATTTGATAGGTGATCACAATTCTTCTTTAAAATCTTTGAAATCATTCTGACTTACATAATCAGTAGGCAAAAGTGAAACTAAAGGAGTAGGAACACCATTGGATCTTTTCCAACTTGAACTCTCTGAGTAGGATCTAATTCTTCAACCATGGATCCCTTAGGATCAGATTCTTCAACATCGGAGTTTGGATAGTCCAATACCATTATGACATATCTAGGATATCTTTTACATTCATCCACTACAAACAAATCAAAAGGAGTAAGAGTGTTTACTTTAACTCTATGAGACTGTTGTTCCCCCTCAACAGGTGCTTCCTTCTTAACATTAACTTGATATATCAATTGAACATCTAAAAATTCATCATCAACTAAAACTAATTATGGAGCCTTTTTAGATTACAAGACTATTTCCTTTTCCACTGAATCAGTTTCAGCAATATTTTCAGGTTTTTCATCATGACCTTGATCACTATCAGGATGATCTGAGTCACCATCAGTTTCACCATTTTCTTCTTCTTCCCTGTCTTCACCATTTTCTTCTTCATCATCATCATTATTGTCTTCTTCTTGGATTCCACTTCCACTAGCATATTCAACATCTTCATATTCGTATGCCTCATCATCATCATCCCCTAGGAGATCTTCTCTTATAGAAAGATCTTTTGGAGGGCTAGGAGGTTCATATGTAATTCTTTTAGGACTTCATGAAATGTCAGGATCACTTCTGCCATTAATAGAGGATTATTTTTCTTTATATTACTCATATTTTTTCCTCATCATTTGAATACTTTACAACCTCATCTAGTATTAAATTGGGATCAACTATATCCTTTGGTCTTGTGGGGTGTTGAACTTGATTAAACTCTTCATAGATTTTCTAATTGTCTTCTACCCACTGTTTCTTACAAGGATTCCATCTTATCTTAATTCTTTTTAATATATCCTTGGTAATGCAAAATCCATCATAATTTGTGATAGTTTTCTCACCTCCATTCACCAGTCCTTTAGATTTCAACATGGCAGAAATAAACTCTGAATAGAAAATGGAATTTGACTTTGAATGTGGCTTTATCATATCACACATACAAACCATTAGGTATCTGCATAGGTTGATCTTGTGTCCTTGTTTCATAAGATACAGTAAATAAACATCCTGATACTTTAAAGAGGCAAAGTCACCTTTCCTTGGACATAGTTGATACTGAATAAATTTAAACATTAATATGCATTCTCCATCAAGTTCAGTGGTTATGGGTCTTCTATTAATTATATCTATGGTTAGCTCAACAAAGGATTTTTCATAACAAAATATGTCACTTGGGGGTGGATCACTACCTTGGTGATCTTTATAAATACCTCTATGGGGTATATTCAAACACTCATCCCATTGCCTAGAATAAAAGGTAGTCCTTTGTTCATTTATCTTAGACTTTATCCAATATTCATTTGTTCCCTTGAGAATGAACTCCACATACTAATAAAACTCGTGAACTATCCTCGGATATAGAGTTTATTTGTTTTTGGAGAACTATTCTAACTAACCTTGTCCATTCAACACTTACAACACAAGAGACTTACTTGATAAAAGCCAGTCGGCATGCATTTCCTTTTCTGGAATGACTATTCAGTTTTTGAGTTTGGGGTTAATAGGTTCGGCTTTATATTCACTCGAGTCACCTTTTTTATTCTTCAAACAATGAGAATAATCTAGATAAATCTCAAAGAAATGCTTTACTCGAGCCATTTTGAAATATTTTGAGGGTTTGGTTCGAAGGAAGAAGGTAGTAGAGGTTTAAGAGATAAGGGTTTGGTTTTGGGAAAAGAGTGCAAGTGAGAGTAAGTGATAAGTGATTTGGATCGATTTGATTTTTATCATTTAGGGATTTCAAAATCATAAATTGAAAATTTGGAATAAAATAAAGAAAAATAAATAAAACATTTATTTTTAAGTCTGAGTGAGAAAAATGACAAAGTAAAGAACTGTAAGACACAACGGTGAGTCCTAATAGTGATTCATCAATAGTGAGTCCCAACGGTGAGTCATCAATAGTGAGTCCCAATGTTGAGTCATCAACGGTGAGTCCCAACGGTGAGTCCCAATGGTGAGTCATCAACAGTGAGTCCTAAGGGCGAGTCATCAATGGTGAGTCATCAATAGTGAGTCCCAACGGTGAGTCATCAATGGTGAGTCCCAATGGGGAGTCATCAACGATGAGTCCCAATGGGGAGTCCCAATGGTGAGTCCCAATGGTGATTCACTCAAAATTGAACATCCCCAACTAATGTATGATGTAACTTATTTTCTCATAATTTAATGGTTTAGTAAAAATATCAGCAAGCTGATGGTCAGTACCAATGAATTCAAGAGTTATATCACTTTTTTTATAATGATATCTCAAAAATTTATGTCTTACATCAATATGATTTGTTCTTGAATGATAAACAGGGTTCTTATAAATGTTAATAGCACTTTTTTGTCATATTTTACAGTGACATGTCTAAATTGATATCCATAGTCTAATAATGTGTGTTTCATCCACAAAATTTGAGCACAAGAACTACCAGCAGCTATGTATTCAACTTCAACAGTAGATAATGAAAAAAAATCTTTCTTACTAAACCATGAAACTAGCAACTTGACTCAAAAATGACATGTTCCAGATGTGATTTTTCTATCTAACTTTCAACCACCATAATCAACATCATAATAACTAACTAAGTCAAATGATTGTCCTCTAGGGTAGAACAGTCCTAAGTTGGTAGTATATTTAAGGTATTTAAAAATTCTTTTGAAAAAATGAAGGTGTGACTCTTTAGGATTTTCTTGAAAACGAGCACACATATATACACTAAACATAATATCAAGTCGACTAGCAGTTAAGTAGAGAAGACTTCTAATCATACCTCTATAATTGGTTTGATCCACTAATTTTCCATCTTCATCAAGATCAAATTTATAGGTGGTACTCATAGAAGTATCACTAATTTTAGTGATATCCAATCCAAAAAAATTTAAAAGATATTTAGTATATTTACTCTGATTTAAAATAATACCTTCCTTATTTTGAAAAATTTTAAATCCAAGAAAGAATTTGAGTTCACCCATTAAACTCATTTCAAACTCATTTCACATCATTTTTTGAAAATTCAATACATAAATATTTTTTTGAAAATACAAAAATAATATTATCAACATATATTTGAACAACTAAAACATCTTTAGAGATTCTTTTTATGAAAAGTGTGGGATCAATTATACCTTTAAAAAACCTTTAGAAATAAGAAAAGTGTTAAACCTATTACACCAAGCTCTTGGATATTATTTTAAACCATATAAATCTTTTGTTAACTTGAAAAAATGATTTAAAATATGAGTATTTTTAAAACCAGGGGGTTGTTCAACAAAAACATCCTCAACTATATAATCATTTAGGGATGCACTTTTGACATCCATTTGATAAATTTTGAAAATAATATGTGTTGCATAAGCTAGTATTATTATAATGGCTTCAAGTTGGGATGTTGGTGAAAGGGTCTCTTCATAGTCTATGCCTTCTTCTTGACTATAACCTTGTGTAACTAGTCTGGACTTATTTCTTACGATAGTGTCAGATTTATCCACTTTGTTTCTAAACACCCATTTAATGCCTATGGTCAAGGTTTCTTTGGTTCTATCAATAATCTCCTGTACTTTGTTTCTCTCAAACTGATTTAATTCTTCTTGCATAGCCATCATACAGAATTCATCATTGATTGCATCATTGATGTTCTTAGGTTCAAGTTGTGACAAAAAGGCTTGATGTTCAACCTGGTTTCTTAGAGAAGCTCTAGTCTATGTTTCTTTGTCTAAGTATCCAACTATAGCATCTAAATGATGATTTTTAAGAGTTCTAACACTACTATAAAAAGGGTCTATACCCATGCATCTATACCCACAGTTTTAAAAATCGTGGGTATAGGTGGTATATTTTTAGCTATTCTCATGGTTTTGTTAAAACTGTGGGTATAATAACCTCAATTTGAAGTTTTTATCAGGATGCACCTCCCGATTTTCCATTTCCTCCCCCACATCTCCCCCAATCCCTAGCCTCTCTGCTCTCTCATCCCCTCTCTGACCTTGACCTCCCACCCCGGACTCCGCCTCCTTGCCTCGCCTCCCTCCCTCTGCCTTCTTGCCTCCTTCTCCACATACACGACCACCTCTGCCTCTACCTCCTATCCCCCACCTCCGCCTCTCGGCCCTCGCCTCTACCTCTACAGTCGCCTCCCCCTTCATCACCTGCCAGACTCTACCTACTAGACTCTTCCTCCTCCCAGACTTCGCCTCCTAGCCTCAAAAGGTATTCCTCCTATTCTGCTCACCTCTTCCTTTTCTCATTTCTTTTAATCTTTATCAATGAATTAAATATTTTTAGGTGAATCCCACCTAATCATGGTGGAATTCATCTTGGTTAAAGGGGTTATCTATTATCTTGTATAAAGGAGGCTGTTGTGGGTATCCTGCAAACCATTTTTCTCTATTTCGATGGAATGTGTCCAAGGTATGTTGTGTCCTAGGGTCTTCTATATTTTAGGGTGAAATCTTGGGATACTCTATTAAAGTTATTTGGTACTTTAGTCTTGTGGAACTTTGGGTTAATTTTTTGTAAGTTGATTGCATTGGTTTGCCTTAGGTATTAGTTATTCTTTTATTGTAGTTATTATATAATTGAATTTATTTAGTGATAGACTTTGGTTTGTTAATTTTTAGGTGATTCTTGAAGGTTTTTTGGAGTATTAAAGCTCACCTATGATATTGGTATGTGATCTTGACATTTTTTATGATAAATACATAGGACACATTATGACTCGTTGGGATTAGGTAGGTGATTGTTTCATATACTTCATGTATCTTGATAATGGAATGTCTATGATATTATATATATATATTTTTCAAAGGTTGATGTTGATTTTTAAAAAACCTCGATAGTGATTGATATTCATTTGTAGTAATTAATAATATATTATATGTTCTCTAAAATAGAGTATTGTGTGTGACATAATTACCATGATTTGAAGGGTCTTTTTATTTTACAATGATTTTTTTGTGACATTATAAGATTGATTATGAAATTTTTTATAAAAATAGTGATTTGAAAGAGAAAAATGAACTCCATCCTTCCTTTAGGTGTTTTATCAAAATGTGTTTGTAAATGAACTCACTCCTCTTCCCTTTTTTATCTTTTATTTTTTTATATTATAAACCAATGTATTCTAAAATATGATTTTTAACACCTTATTAAAATAGCGATTTATGAAGTTGGTTTCCAAACATTCTTTTAGGTCATGGGAACTTATAACTTAAAAAATAATTTACTTACGTGTTTTATAGAAGATACGTTTTTACTTAAAGATGAAGTCTTAAATTAATGAAGTGGTGATTTAAAATATATTAGTCTATATTAACATTTGTGACCAACCCATTTCTGATAAATAATACCTTACAACCTTTTACTTTTGATCATTGGAAATTTTTTGATACTTTTCCAAACACGATAGTTGGTCTCTAGTTTATGCCTCATTTTTGTTGTTTATACCATGTGTGATATTGATGTGCATGACATGACTATAGATTCATTTGACATCTACCTAGTATGTCTTAAGGGTTTAAAGTGGCATACCCGTTCTTTATTTGGATTGAGATTGTCATGTTTGATTGTAGTGTTATTATATTTTATTTATGGATAGTTTAATAGATTTTTCATGGTTAAACATCATGGTTATTATTATCATACTAGCTTGGTGTTATAATAGTGCATAGTGAGCATGTGCAATATGATTTACTTTAATTTCATGTTTATTTACTTTAGAACAGACCCAATCTATTATTTTCCCATAGGATATGTTTACAGATTTGACATAGAACGTGTCTATTATTATAATGTGAAACATTTTTATTGTTTTATATAGAGCACATTTTGTAGGTTTTTCTTTAGGTTGTTTCTTGATGTTTAGGGCTCTTGGGTCTGATTGGCCTTTATACGAAAATTTTTCCATGTAAAATGAAAAAACCAAACCAAACCAAACCAAAATTGTACCTATCCAAATTAAACGGACATGCATAAACCCATGCGAACCTGACATGAACTGTTTATAACCAAACTTTATTGAATTAAATCAAATCAAATCAATGAAACCTAATCCATAATGGATAGAATAAAACCAAATTAAAATATAATGAAACATTTTTAAAAAAAATATGTCATGTTGTAACTAGTGACATGGTTGATTAGAAGTTATTATACCAATTTTTTTACTAAATTTGGTCTTAATGTTCTTATTCATAGCTTATTTAAATCTCATTATACAAGTATAATAGTTAATGTTGGATATAAAATCATGATCATAATTTCTAATATTGAACATAAAAATTGTTATAATTGAAGAGTATTTGAGAATAGATTATATTTATATATGTAGAGCATGATTTCAACCTATTTTATTAAGCATTATAGTTGATATAGTTAGTATTTTTTTCCTAAGAATGGATACTGTTTAAATAGATTTGTGACTACAGTAGAAGGGGTGCATATATTTTTGTTATATAAAATACAAAATGGCGTGTTAGCCAATGATGTATATGGTTGAATGGGATATGTCTTACAAAATGTCTACATATACCCCTTTCCCCTTTCCACTAATGGGATGGGACCCTGGAGCACTAAATCTAGTATACACTTTCACCTTTCCATGTGATGGAGGTCTTCTTCTAACCGCCATAGGTAGAAAATACATACACATGGTTTGTGGGGATGGGTCATTGATTGTCCCTATCCCACTCATCTTAGATTCCTTGTGTTATCCTGAATCAGATAATATTGGTGTGGACCCTCTCGGTATTATGTGTTATTATTTATATCTAGTTTTTTATATATAAATACCTTTGGTGACCATTATTATTCTATCACTGTTAACTTCTTGTAAAGTTGTTGTATTATATTTATTTAACTGAGTAGACATGCTCATGCATACACTTGTTTATTCTCCACTGTGTTAAGACATCGTAGGTGGTTCCCTACTAACCATGTATATACTCACACCCTTCACAGTCACTCTAGTAGACATACATCATTGCATGCAACATTTCAAGTTTAGATAGGTATGTTGTTATGAATTAGATATATGTATCCTAATTGATCTTGGTTGTTGTTAGGTGCCTATTTTATGGAGTCTAGTTGGGGTATTTTTGATGCCATGATAGTCACATAGAACAAGTGCAATGGCGTTATCCTAGGTTGATCCAGAGGTGTCTCCACAGGTTGGGCATACCTTTTTAGATTTTTATGTCTTGTTTGGTTTATGAATTTCGTATACATGTGGAGTTTATTTAGTTTCTCATATTTTATATATTTTTAAATTATTTGAAACTTGGTTTAATGTCCATGCATGCTCATATAGATTATATATTTATTATAGTCTAGAAATTCTATAGAACGATTATCTTGGTAGTGACCTACTTCTCTGGAGGTCCTGTTGAATTACCATCATGGCTTCTATTTTTGATTTTAAAATACTACTAGGTAAACCACATCCCACTATTTGGTTTTCAACCCTTTTAATTTATTCCAACCTCTAGCGATCTGGAGGTGCGCTTGAGGTGAGTTGGTGTATCTTTTGGGAATTAGAATATGGGGACTATGGAGATAGTCATTCTTCTGGGGTTTATATATAGGGTATAGTGAATGCCTTGAAGATGTTCGATAGGTTGGTGCATCCTTTGTGTAGTAGGATATTTGGGTGGTTGGTGATTTTTATTATTTTAGAAGTCATACAGTGGAGCATGGTGGGGTTATGGGTTTGTATTGGTATGTTAATTGTATGTGTTTTTGGGAAGAATAATATTTTGTGGAATTTGATGAGTTAATATGGTGTTGGGAGTTTTTCATTATAGGTCTATATCAATGCCTCAACCTCGACCTCGACCTCGACCTCGACCTCAACCTCAACCTTAACCTCGACCTCGACCTCGACCTCGACCTCGACCTCAACTTCCCAGCCTCCGACTCCACCTTGACCTCCCGGCCTCCACCTCAACCTCTCAGCCTCCCCGCCCCAGCCCCCACGTCTCTCCCTCTGTGTCCTCCCCCCAACCCCCTCCCTCACTCCACCTCAACCAACTGGCCTCCAACTCCTAGCCTCCCCCCTTCACTTGTTGGGCCACCCCACTCCCTGTAGGTCTATTTCCCTCTCCCCCATAGGTTGAGTGATTTTCTCACCCGATCGACGACCAACTTTCTCCTCCTCCGGCATTATCCTCTAATCTACTTTGTTGATGTGCATCCCATCAAGAATATCATGTTCATCAAGGCGCACCCCTCTAGGTCGAGGCGTGTTTCTGTTTTTCAAGGGTAATCTCTTATTCATCCATCATTCTACTCTGATTGGGTTTTTTGTGATTCTGGTCTTATTTGATAGTGAGTTCCTAATCCTTCTATATCTAGTGTTTTGAAAACCACAATACACTTTAATTTGATTTAGATTAACTTGATGTTTGTTTTTAAGTTCCTTATGCGAAGACTATAATTTCTAATTCCATGTTCTATTGAACTATAAGATTCATATATTTTCTATAGAATCATGAAATTGAGATAAATTTATTTCATAAAAAGTAATAACTACTTCAAATGTGTGTATAAAGATATCTTTGATATGTTTCACTGAATTTATCTTAGTGAAATATTTAGTTATGATTTTTTCTTCTAATGATGTATCATCTAAACTTGAAGTTCTCAGAATAAAATTGTTGGATCTTATTATGAATTAATTTTGAAATTAAACAATGACATTGAGGATTATGAGTTGTTATAAAATATGAATGCGATGAAGCATAGCTGTAAATTTTATTGAAGCCTACATTATCTCGTGACTAGTGTGGTTGTGATTGTATTTTTAAAATTTATTGTATTTTCAAAAGAGATTCCATTATCTGAATTATCATTGTAAAATCACTTAGTTTTTCTTTTGTAATGACATTTTATGATCCTACATGATCAAAGAGTTTTCAAGGATAGAAAACTGAATCTTCTAAATGTTTATTGATGATGTCTAGTGTTGGACATTATAGATCATGTAGAAAGAATATGAGTACCAGATGATACAGGATGTCATGGACGCTTCCCCACTTCACCCCGTTGCCTGGACTACGATCTAGGTATCACCGAGCATCCACCGTAGGCCTGTCTATGTATTTAAGTTTTGTTTTTTAATTGTGCAGGCATGATTATATGTAATTGTGTTATTATTTAATTGTTTTTGTCAACTGCCCACATTTAATTATTGTTTTTCAGATTTAATCATATTATATTTCAGGTTCAAGTAAAATGACTATTGATATTGGAATTTGAGCATCTAATGTGGTATAATCTATAACACGTGACTTTTTTTATTGCAATTCTACATCACAAACTCAATCGTTACTTTTACAAAACCACATTTATTCCAGTACTCTTGAATGCAATATTACTACTACTTGTGAATATCACTTTATATAAAATAATAGTTGTTTGGGTATCACCTTTTAAAAAAATAATATATAAAGAGGTTCTATGTATTGAAAGTTTGAAACATTATTGTGTTGTTTGGGTGCTAATTTTTGCCTTTAATTTTCTTTAGTGTTGGATAATAGTTTTGGTAAAAAAAATTACAGTTACCATCCATTTTTATTTCTCTTTGCATGTTCTCTCCTGTGATCATTTATGTTTTTGGCTTGCTTCAGTTGTATAATTTTCCTAAGATCTAAATAATGGCATTTTTCATATTCATACTTCTCACATTTGCCTGAGATTAAAGTAATCACTCTGCTCATAATTTTTTCATCATGAAGGAGAATATTTAGGTAATTTTACATATTTATAATTCATTAATATTTTTGTAAAAATAATTATTATAAAATGATTTATTTTATGATATGATGTGAATTTCTTCCTACAATGTCATGCATTTTGATTATGTTTTCATCAGGGGTGTTAAATGGGAATTATTTAGTAATTTCTCTCACTATGAACATTAATTTTATGATGTGAATTTATTCTATTATGCAATGACATGAATTTTTAGTGTTTGAAATCATCATCAATTAGAATTTCTATGACATGTGTTTTGATTCTATCTGGCTACTAGTGTTTGAAATAATCATCAAATCAATCAGGATTTATTTAATTATAAAATAATCTAAACATATTAATTTATATGACTAAAGGATCCCCCTTTTCTGCTATGACATGTATTTTTTACATTCAGAAATTTTCTTATTCATTTCTATTCTTCACAGGAGGATGTCTGAAATCTCGTGGTAGTGGTATGATGTGAATTTTTATTCTTCTAAACAGTCATTCCAAACTGATTATTATACCGCTATGTTGTGTTATCATATGGGGTGTTTTTTTATTCCAATTCTACAATGACCTGTATCCATTGGTCTTCATCGGTATTTGAATCCCTCTATTGGATTTCTCTTCAAAATCATTTTCATCTCCCATTTCATTCCCTTCTTCTATGGATGGCTAACCAAGCTCCTCTACTCTACTGTGGGTAGCGTTATTGTATTATGGAGCATGTCGGTGCTCACATCAACCCCCACCTTCAGGACTGCAATCATTTTGAGGATGCCACTCAATGTGAGTACAATTTTCACGACCATGATGATCTTCAAGATTTTGTGGGAACCCATTGGGACCTTCCCTCAAACCATGATCTTGATGTCCCAAGCCATTATCTCCCTCAAGATATTGGATCATTACACGACCAGTGCTAAATTGTCGGTAGATTTAATAGAGATAGTGGAGCATTGGGATGGTTCCATCACCATCAAGGTTAAAAATGGACCTTTTATCTTGGATGACAATGATGAAGAACCCTGTTTGAGGAATTTGAACCTGGAGATTCACAGAGGGGAGCTTGAAACCATAGTTAGGACTGTTGGATTGAGTAAGTCTTCTCTCTTGGATTCAATTCTTAGTGAAATGCACAAAACAAATGGGAATGTTTGTACTTGTACAGTGACTAATTTTTTATTTATTATTTCATCACTTGAATATATTTATTATTCCATAGATTTGTATGATTTATTTCCTTTCATCAGGTCAGGATTTTTGGCACAACTGCATACATTTCCCAAACATCATGGATTCAAAGCAGTTCCATTCAAGAAAACATCTAGTTTTGCTTGACGATGAACCTGGAAAGATACAGGGAAGTCATTCGGGCCTGTTGTTTGGATAAATACTTGGAAATTATGGAATCCGGGGACTAGAATGAAATTGGGGAGCGGGGCATTAACCTCAGTGGTGGCCAAAAACAGTGCATACAGCTTGCCAGATCTATTTATCAAGATCTTTACATTTACCTACTTGATGATGTTTTTAGTGAAATAGATGCCCACACTATAATTTTAATAATATTATATATCATTTTTGATACATTCCATTCTTTTTTCAGGAATGTGTGAGGGGGTTTCTCAAAGGCAAGGCCATTTTACTGGTTACC
This sequence comes from Viscum album, assembly GCA_963277665.1. Lineage (NCBI taxonomy): Eukaryota > Viridiplantae > Streptophyta > Magnoliopsida > Santalales > Viscaceae > Viscum > Viscum album. Next base: position 661,407,524 of record OY728139.1, on the reverse strand, counting down.
CATCAAGTTGACTTCTTGCATAATTTTGACAGCATGTATGTGAGTTTCCTTTAGTCCATTTTATTGTTTGTGAAGTGGGTCTTTGCTGAGTTGACATAGAAAATAGTTTGTGAGATATGAGATGGTAGTGTAATGATTCACGCTCAAATTTACCCAAGATATGAAGGTAGAATGGTCCTTGTAGTGTAGCTTGGGTTGTCGAATCCACTGAGACCTAAGAAGATACCTAAGATGCACAACCTATGAGATGGATTTTTGGTTATGAAGTGGACAACTTGGTTTTGATTTTAGATGGTTTTAAAGAAAACTAAGAAACCTAAGTGAATTAAATTTAATGAAAATGGGTTGATCTTAGGATTATTCTCGGGGTGGATTGAATGAATTTTACTTCTTTAGACAATTTTGGTTTTATTAATTCTTGATGAATCAATTCTTCAAAATAACACTACCTTCATCATTTTTTGGTTTGATGCTAAATAAAATCAATTACTAATCCCCTGAACACTTATAGAACCAAATTCATGATCTCTCCAAGGTATATGGTGATTTTAGTACTTGGATTTAGCTTCCTCAAACACAGTGAAGATGAAGAGTGGAAATAACTGAAGAATGGGAGTCTTAAATTAGTTAACCAATTAACAACAATTCATTCATAAAATAACCTTAAATCCAGCCTTTTCATATTCCTAAAATCATCCCATTAAAGGGTTAGACCTTCATTGATGGTATACTCTTAATGGTAGGCGGAAGATGGCTTACAAGAATTGGATTGAAGAAATTAAAACTGCGGAAATAACGAGCAATCCTCCGTGTATGTGAATGAAATTCACACCTATGTGCGAACTAATTCACCACAATATAGAGATATAACTGTGATTTGTGATTATATAGTTTTAATGAAAAAAATGGGAATAATATAAGATAAATATATTGATTAATAACATAGAAATACAAAAAGAAACTTACATGGTAATTGAAAACATCACAAAGGAACTTTGACATAATAACATTACATCAAAAACAAGAGATGTCTCTTCCCCTTCACCACCACTGCCTTAAATAGAAAATTGGTAAGCCTCAGTAAGATCCTAAATCAATTTATTCCCAATTATTAAATTAATTTATGCCTTAGGGTGGTGGAAAGTAGTGGATAAGAATTAATTCCCTCCTTTGACTCGAAGTGGAAGCCAGCTTGCATCCACCGAACATATGCATAGAAATGACCTTCTAGATGGTCGAATTAGAGTGGTCCATAGAATAATAAAATGGATCTATGTATATATCCTAACCTTCTATAACATTTGGGATCATTTGAAGTTGTGAATCGGTAGTTATGGCTGATTTAGTGGGATAACATTCTAGGCTACAGATTCGGGCCTAGATTTTGATATTCTATTTGGGTCACCTTAATTGCCACCATGGAGGCCGAATTATCCCTAGATCATAAATAATTATTTGTTATTATATATGTATTCTATCATCCCACGAAATTTGGGCTTCATTGGGCTTGTATTGTGGTCCCCACATTCTCATCAGTGGGATGGTGTCCAATCTACCTTCTCTAGAATTGTTTCCATTCATCTCCAAATATCCTCGTCATCCTTTATGAATACTCCATTGATCCTTGAATGAAAAATGTTCATATTAAAGTGTATATAAATTTCAAAAAATATCAAATTAAAATATGGAAAATTAAATTCCTTAAAATCATATGAATCATTGGGCCTAAATTGGTGTACATTAGGCATTAAATGCACAAATGATGAGAATGGATGTTCAAAATTAAAATCCACTAACTCAGACCCATAAGATGAAAAATGAAAATTTAATGCCATTAAAATGTAATTAACATATGTGTTTTTATTGTCTAATCATGCAATCTATGAATTATATAGATATACTTGAATATAGATTAGATTTAATGATTTGGTGATGGCCGATGACAACTCTATGGAACCAGAAGAAACAGGCTGCAATGTGCCTACCATGAGTTCCCCTAAAACACCAAACTCACCAGAAGTATCGTTGGAATGTTCATAATCCACCATTTAAGGCATGTATCTCAAATATGTTATTTCACCTAAAGTATCATATGAACCGCGTGATTCTGTTTAGTCTTCATTTGAACCTTAAAATATGTTTTGTCAAGTATCTTGTCATTCATCTTTATCTGTCTTCATATGTCTTCAAATCTATTTTGTATTTTTTTTACAGGTCAAGATCTATACCCATGGTTCATTGAACCATGGGTATATTATTTGTGGTGTGATAATCTATACCCATGATTTTGTAAACCATGGGTATAGATATATACCCATGGTTCAACTAAAACTATGGGTATTATGGAATTTTCCAGGCCTATACCCATGGTTCTATAGAATCATGGGTATAGCTCTATCCCGATGCCTCAGTAGCCCACAGTTCATAGAACTGTGGGTATATCCTATACCCATGGTTATAGGGGGTATACCCACGGTTCCAAACCATGGGTATAAGTGATATTTCCAGTAGTATAATAGGTCTATAAAAAGAAGGGTCGATCAATTCAGGTTCTTCTATAGGTTCAAGTTCCACTTGGTTAGAATCTGAAAATTTTCCAGAACTAGAGGATTTTTTGCAAGTTTAACAATAGAATCATAAGATTTAGTACTTAAGTCTATATTTGATAGACTATCCTCAAAATTTTCTAAGGAGGTTTTGGATTCATGTGGACCTGTTTCATCAAATTTGACATGCATAGATTCTTCCATACATTTGGTTCTATTATTAAAGACTCTATAGGCTTTACTAGAGATTGAATAACCTATGAAAATTCTTTCATCAGTCTTGGAGGAAAATTTTTCAATATTATCTTTTTTATTAAGAATAAAGACTTTTCATCCAAAAACATTGAATTGATTAACCTTAGGTTTCATATTACTCCACAACTCATAGGGGGTTTTCTTTAGGATATGTCTAATTAAGACTCTATTGATTATATAACAATCTATATTCAAAATTTCTACCCAAAAATAAACAGGTAGATCATATTTATTAAGCATAGTCTGGGCTATCTCTTATAAGGTTCTATTTATTCTTTACATAACTCCATTTTATTAGGGTGTCCTAAGAGTATAGAAGTTATGACTATATCCATTTTGTGATAAAAAAGATTCAAATTCTTAATTTTCAAAATCACATCCATGGTCACTTCTTAAGGTTTTGATTCTAAGTCCATTTGAGTTTTCTACTGATCTAGCATACTTGGTGAAATAAGAACAAGCCTCACTTTTGTGAGCTAAAAAAAGTCCAAGTATACCTCGAAAAGCCATATACTAGAACATAAACATAGTGCTTCCCATTAAAGCTTGAAACTCTATATGGTCCAAACAAATCCATGTGAACCAAATCAAGAGGTTGATAAGTTGAAACTTTTTTATTTGGTTTAAAAGATATTTTATGTTGTTTTCCTTTTTGATAAGGATCTCCAAATTTATCATTTAGAAATTCTAGTTTAGGTATATCCTTGACTAATCCTTTTATAGTAAGCTTTTTGAGAGAGTGAATGTTACAATGACCTAGTCTCCTATACCAAATCCAATATTCTATATAAAAGGCACTTAATCAAGAAAATTTTTATAAGACTAAGGAATTTATATTAACAGCATAAACATTTTCATTTCTAAAAGCAGTAAAGACTAAATCATTCTTAGAATTGAAAACATTTTAAGAATTATTTTCAAATTTAACATGAAAACCATCATCACATAACTGTGAAATACTAAGTATATTGTACTTTAGATCATCAACAAAAATAACTTTTGAAATTAAAATTGAATTGTTGTTACCGATTTGGTCAAGGATGATAATTTCCCCTTTTACATTGTCACCAAAGGTGACATGTCCCCATCAATTTTTATGAGGTTTTTGAAGCTAGAGTATTCCCCTGTCATGTGTCTTGAACACCTGTTGTCCAAGTACTATAAGCTCTTACATGAACTCTTCAAACAACTTTCCTACAAAAATAGTTTAAACAAGAAAAGACTTGGGTACCCAGATTTTCTTGGGTCTAGTAATATTAGTAATTAAGGCTTTAGGAACCCACATTTTCTTCATGGGTTTCCTATAAGAAGTTTGTAAATTTTTAGAAAAATAAAATTTATTAGGTCCAAAGGAATTAAAAGCAGTAAAAGATTTTCCAGCACTGGAACTTGCAGAAAATTTTTCAGATCTAGGCATAAAAATGAATTTTCTTGATTTAGATATAAAATTGTTTTTAACAAAATTTCATTGACCAAGTTGATAACCAAGGTCATTAGTATATTTAGGAGAAACTTTTTTTTCAAGCATTTGAGTTAAGGTATTTTACCATTTGTAAATTTTCTATATCCCTCTTTAATTACTCATTAGAAAGTTTAAGTTAAGTATTCTTGTTGAGCAGTTGAGCATTATTCTCTTTTTCTATAGTGAGTTCAGATTTAACAGTAGTAGAAAGAACATATTGTTTCTTAAGAGATTTATATTTATCTTTTATCTCATTGAAATTATCCACAAGCATTTTGCAGTATTCAAACATTTCCCCATTGGTCATATTTTCAGAAGTGTCAAATTCAGATTCATCTCTAGAATAGTAATAATTCTATATAGAAGATACTAAGGTTACCTCAAATGTGTTTATCATAAAACAAATTTTGGCTTTGTCAGCCTTTTCATCATGAGATGATTCGGATTCACTAGAGTTGTCCTTAGAATCACTTTAGGTGGCCTTTATAGCCTTCTTGTATTTTCTATCTTTGTCCTCATATTTCTTTTAGTACTTCAGTTTTTAGTAGTCATCCTTCACATGTACTTTTCTTTTTTATTCATAACAGATTATCTCATTCATATTATCACTTCTTTTCCAATCCTTTTTCTAGTTACCATTTTTTATCATATTGCCCTCTGTAGCTAGGATTTTAAAATAACTTTTTCTTTCTGTAGAATTTCTCAAATCTCCTGGCTAGATGAGTCATTTCCTCATCACTATCAGTTGATGAATCTTTAATACTATAACTTTTAGCATGAAATTGAATTTTTTCTTTTTGTTTGGATGTAGTGGTTTTGAAATCCACTGACTTTCTTCTAGGTTCATCATCTTCTTCTCAATTAACCTTCAACTCTTCCTCATACATCATCAGCATTCCTATCAGCTCCATTAAAAGTAGTGAATCATTGTCACAAGATTCTCTAATTAATACTAATTTCCCTCTCAATCTTTCTAGAAGACATCTCAAGATTCACATGATTTGTTCTTTTGCAGTGACTGTCTTTCCTAGTGAGCTCATTGTATTCATGATCTCATTGAACCTAAGATACATGTTAGAGATAGGATAATCATGCTTCATTTTGAAGTTATCATATTTAATAGTATATATGTTAAGACTCATTTCCTTAACATTAGTGGTTCCTTCATGTGAAATAGCTAAAGTATCTCAAATATCAAAGGTTGTTTTACATATAGAAATCCTATTGAATTCTTCATCACCTAGATCACAATATAAGGCATTCATAGATTTGCAGTTATTATTATAGGATACCTTAGTTAGGTCATCCCAAGTACTTCTAGCTATATCTGGGATCTTATATTCATCTATAATTAAAGACCAAATTTCAAAACCCATGCTTTCTAAATGAATTTTCATTTTGATTTCCCACTGAGCATAATTTGTGTCATTGAAAAAGGGAGTTTTGTTAGTAGCATCACCTTTCTATCTATTATACATGTTAAAGAATAAAAACAAGTTTTAAAGAACTGAAAATTTTGAACTGGCAAAAAATATGAGATCTGTAAAACACAACTAAAATCATAGTTGAAAAGATTTGAAAACTTTAAAAATTTTGAAACACAAAAAGTTCCTCTGATACCAAATGTTGGTCGGAGTAGGACACTCAAGAGGGGGGTGAATTGAGTTCCTATAAAAATTTATGTCTAAAATATTTATTTAAAAGTCCCAAATTTGAAGTAAAAATGGTCCAGTTAACCAAAGGAGCAGTTTATAAAATAATTGGTTATTCGAAGGATTTCTCAAAGAGTGATTAGTTCTCAGTTAAAACAATATGAATTATTACTTTAAATTTTTAAATTGATCTACTAAAGTAAATTATAATATTAAAAATATCTAAGGTTAACTATCAAAGTAAATTGAAGTTTTCTGATTTAAATAAACACAAATAGAGAAAACTAAACTTGTAAGAATACAATGGAATTTAAATAAGAGGTTTAATCTCAAGCTGAGACTTAATCCTCTCCACTTGGTAATCACCAGCTACCAAGCAGTTTATATAAATAAATTTTGATCCACACCCTGGATTAGGGTAAACAACAACATACATAACTATCTAGGTCAACAATACCTCTTCCACAGTTTTCGTGGGAGTACAAAAAATAAATAGGCCACACAGAGACCTCTTCTACTATTATTTGTGGGAGTGTAAGGTGTAAAAGATAGATTATGAAGATATCTGTGTATCTTCCAGTTTTTCATAGGATTTAGTGTGTGTTCATAGAATAGAGATAGACACACGCTGCTTGTAATGTAAAAATAGTACACAAATAGAGAAAATTAGAGAGAAGAGAGTTAGAAAGCTTTGTGTGATAGAAAATGCAACTTGCGACTCCTAGAAGTTATCTTGAAGTGCAACTTGAGTCGACTTTTAGAAATAGACAGCAAAACAGAGCGTCATGAGAGCTTTTGTCTTCTGTTTCTAGTGAGGTATTGATTTACTTGATGAGTTCTTCTCCTCTATTTAGTTTGTTGCTGCAAAAATTTTCTTTTCTTTGAGTTCTCAGCAGTATCTCCTTGTATCCACAATAAGCAGTTCTCGTGTTTTTCTCAGGCGCATGACTTCACGACTTTGGCTTCAACATTTTCCTTTTTGATCAGGTATTTTCTTATACACTACAGCCAACAAAGAGCATGATCTCGATCGTATCTTGGTACCTCTTACCTCATACTGTAGTCTGACAATGATTTTAATATTGTCTGCAAAAGGTCATTAATTTAATCAGTTGCATTAAATTTTACAAATATGACCATTAGAAAGAAATTTGAATTTAAATGACAAAGGAAGAATTGACGGTGTCTCTAAATGGTGACTTGGTCTGACAGTGTCTCTAAATGGTGACTTGGAATGGTGTCTCTAAACGGTGTCTTGGACTTAACTTGTAACTCTCTTTGGAGCCATGACTCATGAATGGTGAGTCAAGTAGCGGTAAGTCACCCTGGCGGTAGGTCGATTTGATGGTGACTTGTATCTGAGAGTAGGTCAACCTAGCAGTGACTCATGCCAACGGTAACTCATACTTTACAAAAATCTTGGATTGAGCCTATCAGTGGCTTGATGTGAGGATGACTCATACTTCGTGAAAATTTTGTGAGGATGTTGTCTATTGGTTGAGTAACAGTGTCTCGTCCTTTGTTAGATTTTAGCATCTATGCTGACGGTGAGACACTTGACAGTGAGACATCTTAACAGTGAGTCTACCTTAATGATAACTTATACTTAGTCGACTTTTTTCTAGCAGTGAGGTGTCCAACAGTGAGTCCACCTTTACGGTGACTCATCCTTTATCATATTTTTCCAACCAATCTTATGATGCAAAATACTAACACAACATATTAATATTATATATAAACACGAGTAAACATAAGTAAATATGATTTAACTTAATGAAGCATGATTTGTGGGCATTGAAACTAGAGGAGGCCAACAAATTCTACTCTAGTAAATGGTCATACCCAATAGTTTAGGATGTCACTCTGGCTAGTAATTTGCATGTGATTTGATATGTTTGGACTGGATATGGATCAGTATGGGAATCCTAAGGTGCCCTGACCTTAGTTACCCAGAGCTTATCCCATGATGCTTGGTTGAGATTGTATGTTTTACAAGCTCTTTACTTGCATGCATATTTCGTTAGAAGATTGGTTAAATTGTTGTGTGTTACTTGCTTTCTCAAAACTAAAAATTTACTTGTCTAATAAAGGTTTCTCATAGAGCACTTAGTGGGATCCTACTAGGCTAGTTATGCTCACACCCTACACACACCCTCCGAGGTTATGTATACCTTGTTTCAACTAATACTAGTAAAGGCAAGGTTTAACTTGGAGGCAGTGGTTATTTGTGTTAGCTTGGATCATGTTTGGAGAAGGTGGCATGAAGGGAGATGGCCCTCACGTCACATGAAGATGGGTTGCAACTGTTTTTTTATCCATTTTGTTTTTTGTTTTTGTTTTTTATCATGTTCATCCTATGTATATCTCCTTATCGGCTTCCCATCCCATTTCCCCTTTTTTGTTTTTGGATCACTTGGCTCGTTTATATGTTTAGTTTTAGGATTATGTTCAATGGTTTGGAATGTTGTTTATTTGTAATTTGATGTTATGGTTTTTGTCATGAGTCTCCTTTTTTTATTATGCCATATCTGGGTTCTTGTTTATGTTTGATAAATTGCTTATTTGGGTGCCTGACTCGCCAATGTATGCTGAGGTCATGTTGGGTTCTTGAGGTGAACTCCTTCATTTCTCTTTATTGGGTGAGGTTATTCCCGAAGGTGTATTCTTGATGTTCGGGAACTAATTGTTAGTCTTTGAGGATTAGGAACACCCTTTGGGCATTGTGACAGGCCAACTTAGGTATCGAGGAGGGGTAGCCTAAATTGGTTTATGATAGATTTGATTTCCACGTCCTATGTATTTACATTAATTATGTTATCTTTTGATCAATTTCACGTGAACCGCTGAATTTACCCACCACTGCATCAACGGTGCTATATGAATTCACTAAACACACAAAAGAGAGATGTCGAATCCCCCCACCTCGATTTTCAATTCGATGTTTGTTTTTTCAAAATCAAGATTCGCCACCCTATATTTTCATGTCCGCTGAATCAAAATTGGAGAAAGGATCCTCTCAAATCTAAAATCAAATATTCTAAATCAATTTACAATATCCCATCACTATAAACCTAATCCACCAGAACACATATCTCTGAGATAGAAAGGAGTTAGATCAAGGAGATAATAAATATATAGATTTCACCTCCATTCTAAAGACGATCTAATTATCCAACAATATTGATTCGTTAATCCTTTAAAGAGAGCACAAAAAACCACCCCAAGGAGTCCAAAAAAGTTGAATGGGATGATTACGGTTGATTAAGGGGGGGAAATGACATTTTGTTGCACAATTTATAAGCAGTGCAACAAACCATGCAAAACTCTCTAGGTGATTATCCAACCTTGCACACTTCGACAAGCCAAACAACACACCATGCATCATGGTAAAACTCCTTATAACTTCAATCAACATTTTGAAATCTCACAAAACTCGAACCCCATGATAAACACCCAATTCCAAATCCAACGATGTAGTCAAAAATCACTTATAAAATCATTTAAACCGCTCTCTCGCACTTTCAGTTCCCACAGTCCATGAAACACTTGGTAAAAATCACACTGTCAACAAAAAAAGGTTTTAGGACTCTACATGCATTAGTGTCGGGAGACATTGATTTACAAGAGAGTTTAAAAGATAATTTCCACCCTTACTACAACCACTTAATGATATTAGTGTTCAGTATGCCTCAAGTGGTTCAGGTCATGCCAAATACACGATCATCCACACCAAGGACCAACCTTGTAAATTGCGTGTTTTCCAAAAAATTTAATGCGAGTGGTTGCTTGATAAGTGAATAGTTCCCTTTTAACCAATGACCAAATTTGATCAATATAGTCGTAAAAGAATAATTAAAGTGAAAAGTTTCTCCCATTGATTCACCCATTTCTTAGTGGACCACTCACTATTTTAGGGGGTTTTCACCCTCTTCAAACGCATCACTATATCCATAGTACCTTACGCTTCAAACAAACTACCTCAATCATGAACGTCGTGCAACAACACGAAAAAACAAAGAAAACCTTTTACATAAAAGATGATAAGCTTTAATGGAAGATTAAAATTGTACTATATATCCAAGCGAGAACATATCGTTTGAAATCTTTTCCACATGCTATCCACCATAAAAATATGTTATCTATCACAACATCATTGTCATCCATGCATATCATGCAACCGTCTTTAAGGATGTATTTAAAAGTTAATTTTTGAGTGACATAAAATCAAATGAGATGAAAACTTTATGATTTAATAGAATTTTTTACGAGATGGTTTAATGGTCATTAAAACTCCTTTAAGACCACAATAAATTTATTTTTTCCATTCATCCAAATAATAGGATGCATAACAAATCATTATAATATTTTTAAAAACACTAAAAAGAAAACAGTTGAAAATTATAATGATAGTTTTGAAAATTATAAATAAAATTGCAGCTTATTGCATTTATATTATGTAAAGATTCAAATAATGATACAACATGACCATTCTACTCCTTCCGCACTTCGAGGACAACCGGCGAGCCGCGGCAGTGAACCCAGCGGCACCACACCTCTAGCACAGCGGGATGTCGCAGTTTTGGAAACCCGGCAACGAGAGGCCTCGCCTGCTTGATGACGAAGAAGGCGGCGTCCTCTTTTTTTCTTCCGCTCAACGCGCTTCTTCAGGGTATGTTTCCCTGTTATCTTTATCGTGCGTCTCTTGATATTCTTCATCTCGTTCATTGCTTTTGATCGTTTTTGTATCTTGAAGCTGTAATTTCTTCGTTTTTCTTTCTAGGTTCGGTCACGCCGGCTCCGAGAAGCAGAGGCAGAGGCTTCCTGTGTATAAGTACCGAACAGCTATACTCTATCTAGTGGAGAGTCACGCCAGCACCATTATCGTCGGTGAGACTGGCAGTGGCAAGACCACACAAATCCCTCAGGTGCTCCCTACCTCTCTGATGAAACACTGCATTATATGAAACGGAATATTTCACTCCCTTAGAAATTTTCTTCCAACAGCGGCACGCATTGGTGCTAACGATTTATTTCAACAATTGAACTGTTTATTGTTTTCATGTTGTTTTCAAATCGCAGTACCTTAAAGAGGCTGGCTGGGCTGATGGTGGCCGGGTTATAGCTTGCACCCAACCAAGACGACTGGCAGTTCAGGTAGTTTCCTGGTTTCATTCTTTTAATTGCTCCTCTAAATCTGTCCCCTGGTCATGTACTACTGCACAGCTCTGTTGCAAAATAAAGATTGTTTCGATTGATAGGTTCCTTAAAAATCCGAACCACGAAAGAAACGTTTTATTACAAGCAAAGAATGTGATATGCATGGGAACCTATTCTATATCCCAGGCCTTCTCTCTGTCATAATAAACTGTTTTCCTGCAGGAGGTGCTGTGAAATCAAAGTTCTATCTTAATTTTTTTCTGGGCATTGTTTTTAACATTTATATAAAATTCCCTAAACTTTTGGCAAATTGTTGTCCAGTTAAATGTTGCAAAATGGTTAATTTATCTCAAGGGTGGGCTTGTTTTTATCGTTCTTCATTTAAATTTGATGTTTGAAATAAACGGCTAATTTTACAAAATGTTTAGTCTGTGGCATCAAGGGTGGCTGAAGAAATGGGTGTCAAGCTTGGAGAGGAAGTTGGGTATGCAATTCGCTTTGAAGATGTAACAAACAAAGTGAGTTTGCTTCTCCTCCTTCCTCGCTCCCTCTCTCTTTTTTTTAATTTTTTGTTCTTGGTAACTGGCAGGGGTTCATTTTTTTTTTGTTTTTATGTTTGTTTTTCCTGCTTTTGTTTTTGGCAGCCATTCACTCCAATTATTTTTCTAGTTAAATACCTTAGCCAATGAGATTGATCTCCTTTGATTATCTGGTAACAATCTTTTGTTAGTAGAAACCATTCACATAAAAAGACACACACACAGTCGCGCGTGTGTGTGTTTGTAGTATATATATGTATTTATCTTCATGTGTGTGTATTTGTTGTCATTTGTAGTGATTTTCATACCGGAAGTTTTTGTGTCTGGCAGCACAGGATGTGACCATGATAAAATTTCTCACAGATGGGGTATTGCTGAGGGAAATGATGGATGATCCTCTTTTGACCAAGTACAGGTGTTATATGATCCCTTTTTTATGGATTCTTTTTTATTAGCCGAGATGCCATTGGCATCCATCTTTTTATGTGTCCTTAAATTATTATTTTTGGACATGATCCTGTTAGTGTAATTATGGTGGATGAGGCCCATGAAAGATCCCTTTCGACAGATATCTTATTGGGACTCCTGAAAAAGGTATTTTTTTTTTGTAAGATCGATCTCTGTGAAATTTGTCCAGAAGCCGAACAGTTCATCTGTATCCTTTTTGCACTCATCATCATAAATCCAGATCCAACATTGTCGACCCGAACTGCGCCTCATTATCTCATCAGCTACAATTGAAGCAAAATCAATGTCTGCTTTTTTCCAGAGGAGGTTTTGTTTCAAGGACTAATATGCGATACAATTCATCTTTTTTTTTGTTTGTGGGATGGGTGTTTCCATTCAATCATGCTGATAACACTTATTTTAAATATTGCAAATTAGCAGAAAGCGTCGAGGAGTGAATGGTGTGGACCTTGGACCCAAGGCTGAACCTGCTATCTTATCCGTTGAGGCATGTTGTTTTTATTGTTTGACTTTTTCCCCTCAACTCTTATAAATTCGCACCCTCTGGCCTTTTATCTTTCTTTGGCTTTTCTTCTTCTACTACTACTTTAAAAAACCAAAAAATCACGCTTAAGCAACCAGTTTGGCTTGTAGTGGTGCTATGTTTTTTGTGACACAACAACAAACAAGCCTTATACCCAATTTTTTTTTGGGTGATATTATGACAATTTAATTGGACCTATCAGGGCAGGGGATTTGATGTGCAAATCTATTATGTTGAAGAACCTGTCTCGGATTATCTTCAAGCCTCGGTTTCGACTGTTATGTCAATCCATGATCAGGTACTGTTGTCTTTGGAGTAACTTGTTGATGTGATGATAAGTTCATGCACACGTTTTCTGAATGTTCAATCCACTGTAGAGTGCCTATTTCATATTCTTATCAATGATCTATCCTTCAAATGGTTTTCATTTGCATTTATGGAATTGTTTTCAATGCTTTTTATTTACACTTATTTTCCTCGTGGTGTATCTCATAGTTTCAGATCAAATATAAATAATTTATCTTAAAAAAATGCAATCTTGCATATTTATTTCCCATACGCTATTTAGGAGCCCACGGGTGATGTTTTAGTATTTCTTACGGGGCAAGATGATATCGATGCTGCAGTCCAGTTGCTAACTGAAGAAACTCAAAACAATGGAAGAAAGTCTTCAGGTGCGTTTGTCATATATTTTACAGAATTCTAGTTTCCATTTAAGATTGTATGATTACTCAAATTCATTGGGATAGGCTGATAATTGGTTAGAGCGATCTTAGGATGCTGGTGTGGATAATTATTCATTCTTTGGCTATTTCGCTAAATATGACCAAAAGTGGTGGGGACACAAAAGTTGTTTTAAGTACTTGATATTTGGTTTCCCACAACCTAGTTAAATTGTTATTTATGGGTGGTGACTGGGTTGCCTGTAAATTTATAAATGCAGAGTGCATGCTTTCATATTATGGCCACGTTATCTTACTGTCTTCCTTGATTGATCTTTTTTTTTCTAGGATTAATTATAGTGCCTTTGTATTCTGGTCTCTCTCGTGTGGATCAGGTTGGTGGCACATCATATACTAATTATTAATGATGTACTGTCACTGGGATAATTCAGTTCATTGAATTTTCAACTATTAAACTCATGTTCTCTGAACAGGACATTGTGTTTTCTCCCACTCCTAGAGGAAAGAGGAAAGTAGTGCTTTCCACCAATATCTCCGAGACGTCACTGACATTAGAGGTGATCTGTACATGCATTTGTTCGGGAAATGTATTGGATGTCATATTTTGTTTCATGGCACTTAGCAAATTGTCAACTGGTTGCCGTTTGCAGGGTATTGTTTATGTTGTTGATAGTGGGTTCTCAAAACAACGGTTCTACAATCCGGTATTTAATTTTCATCCAGTCTCGTACCCATTCTTTTGTTTGGCACAACCAGGTTATGTTTGGAATGGAGGAGCAGTAGTCCGGGAAGAGGAATGAGTGATGGTAGAGTCAGAAATTATGTTTGGTATGATACAGAGGAGAGAGAGGGAGTGTCGGTTTCATCGTGTAAGGGAAGCATATTCCTTCGGGTGCAATGCTCATTCTTTTTTTGGAAAATAAATTTTATGGGTATAATTGGCCCTGATTCTATATGTTCTTATTATTATTTTTGAAGAACTCCGGGGAAATCCCTCACAGGCTCATATTACATAGGTACACCAGGTCCACAATCGTGGACAGCACACTCACACACCTGGATTTGCATATTTACCCATGGGGCAAAACAGCCCTGCAACACCTGCCCCTGGACCCACAAAGATTTATTTTCGGTGTGCAAAATTATGACCTTGCGGCAACTAGCGAGAATTAAACTCTTGACCATGCAACAACCGATGAGACGACCTACCATTGGAACACCCCGACGGGGGCTTTTATATATCATTGCCAAGAATGCTCCTTAAACAACAGAGAAATTATGTTATATATTTTTTGTTATCACCCACACACCCACACATTCTCAGTGCCTTATCCCAAGTTGAAGCTTAGGATTGTTTCTAAATTATTAAAAGTCCTCTTAAGGGTAGAGGAAAACCAAAATATATAAAAGGGAAGTCACACTACAGAACTGAGTGCTCTTCCAAAAAGAACAAACAAGAGAAACAAACCAAGAACAACATTATTGAACATCCTGAGTGTTGGGATCCCAGGCGAGACATGGATTGTAACACCCTCAGTTTGAGCTATTTCCTATTTTATGGCTTATTTAAAGTTAGGGAATGTTTGGGTTAAGACTTGGGAAGTTTCTGGAAGGTTTTGGAAGCATTTTTGAAGGTGCACGGTTAGTAGAAATCGTGCTCAAGTCTCCAGGAAATCATGCGAGATGTTTGGAGGTCACTGGACTGATGCACGATTGACGCATGGTCATAGTAGTCAAACTCGGATCGCGGTACGACGCGGCGGGGTCCTATAACGGGATAGCGGCGACGCGGATCGCGTCGCGGCCGCTTTTTTATCCAATCGCGGATCAATTAATATAATTTAAATTATAAAATTCAACACATATATATGCTGAAAAATTAAAATATGTTAAATTAAAATATGATAAATAAAATATAAAACATAATAAAAATAAAACAAAACAAAAAATATGATAAATAAAGTATAAAACATGATAAAAATATCAAAAGAAAAAAAATTAAAAAGTCCAGCGGAAGGGAAATTAACCAAAAACGCATAAAAAAAAATAAAAAAAAATTAAAAACTAGAGTCGTGGCACCGTCGGGATTGGCGTAGTTGTCGGTGTCGAGGGGTTCGGCGGGATCACAGGCTAGAGTCGGTGGGAGCGGCGGCGGCGTTGCAGGCGAGGGTGGCGACAACGTCGCATGCTAGAGACGGCGTGGACGGTGGCAGCATCGTAGGCGGGGGGCGACAGCGGCATTGCAGGCGGGGGGCGGCAGCGACGTCGCGGTCGGGGGGAAAAAAGGCATTTGTTTATAGGACGCGGCCGCTTCCGCCAGAATCGCAGCGAACTGCGACAGCCGGGATCGCGGTGGACGCAGTGCGATCGCGTTCCGCGCGCGATCCACCCACCAGAAGCGGAGGGCCACCGTTCCGCACCGCGACGACGAGATCGCGGCCGAGACGCCGCTATTTGACAACTATGCGCATGGTTTGAGCAAACCATGCGAATTGGAATCTTTCGAGACAGAGCTGATGCACACGGTTAGTATATGGTTTGTCAAACCATGCGGCATAACCGTGCAACGAGAATTTAATTGTACAAAAATTGGCTTTTAAACCTGAAACTTGCCTGAAAAGTCTCATTTCTCCTCCACTGACGGTTCTTGGAGCGTTTGATCGTGAAAATCAATGGTTATGACTCCGTTATTTCTTACCAACTTGGATCTTCTTGTTTCTTCTTGAACGAAACCTTAGACCAGAGTTGTTATACCCGGATCTATGGGATTAGTCGAGTTTTGATCGGTTTGTCTTGGGATTTGATAGGGTAACAAAAGGAAGAGGTTGGATTTGCGAGATTGTCTAAAGAATCATTGTGCCAAATGAACCCGAGTTAGGTGTTTTTTCTCTTCTTCCTCTTTTCTTGGAATGTGAAAGCTCTTATGACCGCTGTCTGGTTGAATGAAAATTCTATTGCGAAAACTCTGCTGAATTTTCTCCGTTTTTGGTTTTGGGGATGTGGGTGACGCCACATGGGATTTGAAACGATGGTTTTTGAAAAAAAAAAACCTTTGGTAAATCAAAGAGGTTTTGATTAGTGTTCTTGACATGCTATAGATTGCTTTTGTTCTTGTGCAATGGGAAAATGGACCATGGATGGGAGTTACCATGATCACATGACTGTTTTGGGCGGTTTAGGGTATGCATGTGTGTGTGTGGATACGTGGAATTGCTATGCCAAGTTACATTAAATAAATTATTTATGAATGGATCATGGGCGGAAGTCATCATGATCACAGGACTGTTTTGGGAGGTTCGAGTGTGTGAGTGGAATCATGGAATTGACGTTTGGATAATCTGGTTCTGCCGCTTTTAAAAGAAAAGTTCATTTTGGTAAAAACAGCTTTGATCACCGAATTTCGGGTTTAGAACTGCTTTGTTAAATCTGCTTATCTGTTTATATTGGTATAAATTGTTTTAAATTGCCTTTGATATTCCTCCCACTGTTTTATAAAACCGTGAGCTAACTTGATTTTGGTCTTAGTGGCATGTGGGAAAAGTCACTTCGGGTTGCCTACCGGGTGCATATGCACCCCGGTGCATATGTGGATGCCGTCTTCTGTGAAACAGGAAAGAGACAGGTTTTGTACTTCCAGTGGAGCACCTTGATAGTGGGTGTTGTGGATGTTCGAAGATGGAGTTTGGACGCATGGTCGTGTCTTGGAGTTTAAAGTGGTGCCACCTTGGTGCCCGAGTTTAGCTGGTTTTGTTATTTTATTTCAGTTGTTACTCTAATATTGTCTTGTTGATTCTTTTGAGTTGTTGGATATTATCTCATGCATCATTATATAGTTGTCTCTTGCATTGCTTATATGCTCGCCTCATCTTGATTCTTGTGTATGGTGATTTGCTTGTTTTTAAGGGTAAAACATTCCCCCCTTACGTCCTCGTGTTAAATCCTCGACATTTATTGCCCGCTTTTGGTGTCCGGGAAATGTCATCTAAGGTCAGTGGCACCTCTGACCAGCCCAAGCCAATGAGTTGGGTAGGCATGTTACAAATGGTATCAGTTTGGTCGGTCCTTGAGTTGGGATGGTAGCAAGGAGATAGGATGTGTCGGGACTTGAAATGTATTGCATAAAAAGACACAATTAACCCTTTATGTTGAACTTCAAGTTACTAGGATAGTTCGGGTACAAAAAGTATTTTAAAACACTTTTAGTCGCATTGTCAACTCATCGTTGTGGGTTTAGCCGATGAGTGTTAGGTATCATGCATTAGTGAAGAGACTTTCCACTAAGACTATATTGTCACGTGATTATTTGATTATGATACTGTGATATTGTGATTGTCTTGCCTTAGATGTATATAATAAAACCTGTGATAAAAATATTGTAATGAAATTAATTGGAAATTGTTGATGTGGTTTTAAAACGAAAATGCCACCAGTGAGGAGAACGAGAAACTAGAGTGTGCAACAACTTAGTGGTTTAGTCGACACCTCAGTAGGGGAGCAAGAATTATTCTATCGGGGTTGATCAACAGCTTTATGGAGTTGAGCAGACTATTCAGACCGAGCTGCCAGGTCCCTCCGCGGTGCGAGGTACTATCCTTTTGAGCTCGACTCTTATGCATGTTTTATTTGATACTGGTGCGTCACATTCCTTTCTTGCTTTTCATGTGGTTAAACAATTGGGATTGCACGTCGAGATGATGCCTCACATCATGAGTATCAAGTCACCTCTTGGGCAGCGGGAGTGCAGAGGATTCAAGTGTTCAGTATGTTCCATTACCATTGATGGCATGCAGTTTTTTGGGAGTTTACGGTCCTAAAGATGAATATTTTTGATCTGATCTTCGAAATGGATTGACTCGTGGAATTTAAAGCCCACATTGACTGTTATGCTTGACAAGTAACTTTTACATCCCTTGATGGTACCGTTCATGTATTCAAGGGGGATTGAGATATTAATGCAAGCAGAGTAGAAACTTTAGTAAAAGTGGACGGACCATCTCTGGCCAGTTGGACACTGACCTTGGGCGCTGGAGATGAAACTGAGAATAGGGCTCTTCCTGTTATAGTAAGATCGATACCGGAATGTCTTTCCGACTAATTTCTTGGGGTTACCACCTCTGCAGGAACTCGAATTTACTATTGATCCACTCTCAGGAACTACTCCTATTTTGCTTCCGTCATACAAAATGGCTTTAACGTAACTGCTGGAATTAAAGGTCCAACTCAAAGAGTTGGAAAGCAAGGGCTTCATTAGACCTAGCGCATCGCCTTGGGCTGCTCGAGTTCTATTCGTAAAGAAGGTGATTATGTGTTGATTATCGTAGATTGAACCAAGTCACGATCAAGAATTGATATCCTCTTCCTGACATTGATGATCTATTTGACCAATCAACGGGCGCAATGTGGTTCTTTAAGATTGATCTACAATCGGGATACCACCAACTCAGAGTTAGGAAATGAGATATTCCGAAGACAACATTTCAGAGTCGATACGATCATTACGAATATGTGGTCATGTCCTTTGGTATGATGAATGCCCCTGCAGTTTTCTGTTGGATCGGTGTAGTTTGATTCGGTTTGGATGTTTGGGTTGAATGCTTGTGCCTTGTACTGCGCACTAGGCCGCAAATTCTATGGGTCGAGCTCCGTGGTGAGCTCTTTGGGGGTTGCAAGGGGCAATCCACCATGCTCCGGGGGTCGAAGGCCCCCGACCCATTTTTTTTGGGGCACGATAGCAATGCTGACCACTATAACAGAGCTGACCAACCGACATCGACATGGCACTGTAGCGGCGCAAACTTCCACCCGCTATTCACTGTAGCTCCTTGAACTTCCAGCCGGCAGCCACTGTAGCACTTTTGACTTGGGTGACCGTCTTTCACTGTAGCGATGCGGACTTCCTGTGCAGTTGGTGGAACAGTGGATCGTCTTCCTCCTTTTGTAGCTCATTTCAGGCTAGGGTTTTGTGTTAGAAACTCTGAGAAATCTCTCGTTGAAGGAAGAGGAAGATAACCACAGCGAGATAATCGTAGAGGGCGATCAAAATCAATAGGGAAAAGCCGAGACAAGGCAAAGTGGTCTGGTCCTACCTTCTGGACATGCGGAAAGAAAGGACATGTCAAGGAGTGCAGAGAAAAACAGAAGGGACCTGAAACCAGTGGAGCAAACACGACGGCTAAAGGAACTGATGACGTGTTGCTGTTGAGCGTGGATAGCCTTACGGAGTCTTGGATTTTAGACTCAGGGGCGTCTTTCAATTCCACGTTAGAGAAAGGTTTTCTGAACAATTTTGTTTTTGGAAATTTGTCAAGGTACATCTTGTTGATGATGAACTTTTGCAGATTGTGGGGAAAGGTGATGCACGGATCAAGACCAACAGTGAGAGTTTGCTGGTTCTGGAAAATGTGAGGTATATCTCTGGTTTAAGAAGAAATCTTATATCTATTGGGCAATTGATGATGCATGCTTCAGTACCATGTTTATTGGTGGTGCATGAAAGATTACCAAGGGAGCTATGGTCAGCTCGGGAAGCAAAAAATGGTACTCTGTACAACATGATAGAGACCTGCATGAACATGGTAGCATCAGTAAATGCTACTGGAGATTCTCAACTGTGGCATTATAGACTCTTCCACATGAGTGAAAAGGGGATGAAGGTGTTGACAACAAAAGGGCTGCTACCAGAGTTGAAGTCTGTGGAAGTTGGTTTATGTGAAGATTGTATCCTTGGAAAGCAGAAGAAGATATCATTTGCAGAAGGAGACAGAACACCGAAGGTTGGGAAGCTGGACTTGGTGTGCACAGATGTTTGGGGGCCTACACCAGTACTTTCCCTCGGAGGGTCACAATACTATGTGACATTCATCGACGACTCATCAAGGTATGAGTTTATTTTCTGAAAAGGAAATCTGATGTGTTTAAGATGTTTCAGGAGTGGAATGTCATGGTGGAGAATGAGTCGGGATCAAAGCTGGAAATGTTTGAGGTCTAACAACGGTGGAGAGTATGGCGGTCAGGAGTTCAGGGAATTCTGTTCTGATAGTGGAATTCGGTGGGAGAAGACTATTTCAGGTACACCACAACAGAATGGTGTAGCAGAGAGGATGAATAGGACGTTGAATGAACGTGCCAGGAGTATGAGGTTACACTCGGGGTTGCCCAAGACCTTTTGGGCTGATGTAGTTAACATGACAACATATCTCATCAACAGGAGTCCATCTGTACCAATGGGAGAATGTTTACCCGAGGAGCTCTGGTCTGGTAAGGCGGTAAGACTCACATTTATGAGTCTTTGGCAGTTTGACATATGTTCACGTTGATGCTAATGCAAGGGACAAACTTGATGCCAAGTGTAAAAGATGTTTCTTTATTGGCTATATGGTACTGAGGAGTTTGGTTATCGCTTTTGGGATAATCTCAACAAGACGGTTATCAGGAGCCAGAATGTGATATTCAATGAAGGTGTTATGTACAAAGATCGTCATGCAGCTCAAGATGAAAATGAGAACATAGAATCAGAGTGAAAAGAGCAGGTGAAGTTTGAAGGTGTATCTGAGCATGAGACATTGGAACCGGTGGAACCTACCACTCCAGTGGAGTTGAGGAGGTCAATAAGGGTGAGAAGGCCTGTGCAGAGGTATTCACCATCCTTACATTATGTGTTATTGACTGACGGTGGAGAACCATAATGTTTTGAAGAAGTAATGCAGTTGAAGGAGTCGAGCAAGTGAGAGTTGGCCATGAAGGACATGACAACAAAACTTGGGAGTTGACGCCTCTACCACAAGGAAAGAGAGCATTGCAGAACAAATGGGTATATCGGGTCAAGGAAAAACATGATGGAAAGAGGGAGTACAAGGCAAGACTGGTGGTGAAAGACTTTCACTAGAGGGAAGGTGTGAACATCACTGAAATCTTTTCGCCTCTAGTGAAGCTTACCACCACCCGGGTTGTTCTCAGTATTTTTGCATCAGAAGATTTATACCTTGAGCAACTTGATGTCAAGACTGCTTTCCTTCATGGAGATTTGGAGGACATCTATATGCAACAGCCCTAGGGATATATTGAGTCTGGGAAAGAAGACCTGGTGTGTAAACTCCAGAAGAGCTTATATGGATCGAAGCGAGCACCTGGTACAAAAAGTTTGATTAATTTATGTCTAAAAATGAATATAAACGATGTGACATGGATCAATGTTACTACATCAAGTCTTTTGGTGATGAATATATTATATTGATTCTTTATGTGGATGACATGCTCATTGCAGGATCATGTATGCAGAGGATTGATGAGTTGAAAGGGCAGTTGACTGAGGAGTTCGAAATGAAGGATCTTGGAGAAGCTAGCAAGATTTTGGGGATGAAGATCAAGAGACCTTGCAGCTGGAACCTTAATGTTATCACAGACTGACTACATCGGGAAGGTTTTGAGAAGATTCAGTATGCTGGAAGCAAAGACAGTCTCTATTCCCTTGGCGGGCCATTTCAAACACTCAAAGGAGCAATCACTGAAGACGACAGAAGAGGCTGAATACATGGCAAAGGTTCCATACGCATCAGCTGTTGGAAGCTTGATGTATGCCATGGTTTGCACTCGACCTGACATCGCTCATGCAGTGGGAGTTGTGAGCAGGTGCTAACCCTAGAAAGCAACATTGGGAAGTTGTGAAGTGGATACTGAGGTATTTGAAGGGCAACAATGGGGTATCTTTGTGCTTTGGGAAAAGAAATTCATTGCAGGGGTATGTGGATGTTGACCTTGACAGTAGGAGTACTACAGGTTATGTATTTATCTGTGGAGGAACTGCGATAAGTTGGATATCACTATTGCAGAAGGTGGTGACTTTATCCACCACAGAGACAAAATACATTGCTGTAACAAAAGCCGAGGAGGAGATGGTTTGGTTGAAGAACTTTTTGGATGAGTTGAGAAGAAAACGAGAGGAGAATGTATTGCACTGTGACAGTCAGAGTGTTATACATCTTGCAAAGAACCCAGTGTTTTATGCCCGGACGAAACACATTCAGTTGAAGTACCATTTCATTAGAGGTTTGATACAGGATGGGTTGTTGACATTTCAGAAGATTTGTGGAACCAACAATCCGATAAACATGTTGACAAAGCCGATGGTAATACAAAAGTTGAGGTACTGCTGTGCCTCTGTTGGTCTCCACTGATGAATGGAGGATGAGAGGCAGAATAAGGGTGGACACAATGGGAGCACAAGAGGAAAACAACTTGTATTTCATGAATCATCAGCTTGGAATTGAAGTTGTGAATGGAAAGCACGCGCACTGGTAAGTGAAGAAGAGGAAGAACTCAAATTAAGTAAGTTGTCTTAGTTAGTGGCATCGAAGCATAACAATGTAGTGGATCAGATTCCAAGTGAGAGATTGTTGGATTGGTGTAGCCTGATCCGGTTTGGATGTTTGGGCCGAATGCTTGTGGCTTGTACTGCGCACCAGGCCACAACTTTTGCTGGTCGAGCTCTGCGGTGAGCTCATTGGGGGTTGCAGGGGGCAACGCGCCCTGCTCCGGGGGTCAAAGGTTCCCGACCCAAACTTTTTTGGGCATTGTAGCAATGCTGACCACTATAGCAGAGCTGACCGACCGACATGACACTTAGCGATGCTAACTTCCAGCCGCCATTTACTGTAGCTCCTTGGACTTTCATCCAGCAGCCACTGTAGCACTTTTTGACTTGGGTGACCACCTTTCACTGTAGCGATGCGGACTTCCTGTGCAGTTGGTGGAACAGTGGATTGCCTTCCTCCTTTTGTAGCCCATTTCGGGCTAGAGTTTTGTGTTAGAAACTTTGAAAAATCTCCCTGTAATTTGTGCTCTTGACATTTAGTGAAATTTTGCCTCTCTGTGGTCGTAGGGATTATTCCCGAACCACGTAAATCCTTGTGTTCTTGCTCTGTTTTTTTTCCTTTTACTCTTCTTCGAATCTTTTCTTTCCGTCGTTATGACTTTCTACGTTTCCGCATCATTTTCATGGCCCTGATGAACTGTATCTTCCAGTGGTACCTTGATTCTTTTGTTGACAATATTTTTGGTTTATTTTAGGAACAAGAATGACCATGAGTAGTTGTATTGATCAGGTTGCATGATCATCGACTTTACGCTAAATTTTCTAAGTGCGACTGTTACGACCCATCCTCCGGGGCCCGTGCCGTGACTACCCCAAGCCCGTCTTCCATAGGCTAGGGGTTGGCGACTAGCACCGGAAAGACATATCCCAAAAAGGGAAGACATTGCCTTTAAATCTGTACGCACACAGACTAGGTACACGACAAAAGTAAACCACAAAGTAAAACTGCTGATAGTAAAAGTGTGAACCGAAAGTAAAAAGGACCATTATACAAACCCAACTGAATAGAAAGTAAAACAAAAAGGAAAAAATGTGCTTCGAAGGTCGTCCACCAAGGATCCTATTTGAAGGGTAGGTACAACTCGTCGTTTGTCGTCACTGCTGCTCATCACATCTATCAATCACCTTCGAGCACAGTCTAGCCCAGGCTCTCCAAGTCTCAGTCAAGCTATTCGTTGTCTGCACAAGACACAACAAGGTACGGGCGAAGCCCGTGCGGGGGTGAGTATAACAATACCCAGTAGGGACCTCGAGACCCCCGAAGGTCTCCCAGAATTTCACTAAGGAAAAACCACAAAACATGATCTGAATCACAAAGCATAAAGTAAAAGTCAACTCACACCAGGTATACAACTTAGAGAACAGGAATAAAGATGATTAGTCTTGAGCTAGATCATTTTATTCTGTTGAGAGGTTCTGCTGCTGATCCACGAAGGGTCGCTCTACTGCCGATCCACAGAGGGTCGCACTGTTGGCGATCCACGAAGGGTCGCACTGCTGTCGATCCACAGAGGGTCGCTGTCATGCCGATCCACGGAGGGTCGCTCTTCACTTGACAGCCAACTACAGGATTCCCGCACATGGTGCGCTTGAGTTCCGGAGATTCTGCTCTTCATAATATCGGACGTATCTTAACCGCCACGAAGTCCCACGAAGAAGTAACCCAAAGGACCGCCTTGTCGTAAGGGTTCCAACGCGACAGACGACGCGTCAATCGGACACCCGGTCTGTATGATATAAGCAAAAAGGTAAATAGGGTTCGGTTGGATTCGAGTCTGATCCAACCCGGCCGTATTCCAACTCCTGCTAAAACCCGAGTAGAGTATCTCAAAAGGACCGCCTCGTCCCAAGGGTCCCAACGTTGCAGACGACGCGTCAATCGGACGCTCGGTTTGCGAGGTACTCAAGTTTTAATGAAACGAGACTGGTCGGGTCCGGGTCCGGTAGGGGTCTGGCCCGCATGGGAAACCCGGCCCGCATGCGGGCCGGTTCTCCCAGCTGGCGTCGCCAGCGGGGCGTCGCCCCTCCTTCTGACATGGTCGGCTGGAGCCGACCGTTGGTGTCTAGCCGAGCAGCGCGTCGGCGTCGCGCCTTCCACCCGCCGCGACGCCTGCCGGCGCTGCCATCTCCACGCGGCAGGCTCGACCGGCCGCCACCGCCGGTCGTCGGCGCCGCCGCGCCGACGGTTGCTTCTGCGGGCTACCGGAGATGCTTTGGTGGTCCATTTTTGTTCCCGTCTGCGCCTACGGGCCTCCCGGGTCGCCGCCTTCATTGCGAAGCCCACGGAATCGCCTTGCCGCCACGTTGCTTGGTCTCCCACGAAGAACGCATGAAACCCAAGAGCAGCCGGGGGGTCCGAGCCTTGTTTGGATTGGCCCATGCCCTCCGCGTTAGCGTTTAATCAAAGAGGTGGAATAATGATCAACAAAAGTTTAAAATTATCCCAAAATTAAAACCCCGCAACAACCACCCGCATGAACAAACGAGACGCGAATCAACCTGTTAGTCGGTTGATCCTCTTTCGTTGTATTTTCCAAGAATGGAATGAGAGGAATCATAAAACACTTAGAAATCAATTTAATTCTCCTACCTGGATTCGGTGGAATTCGTTGCGGATGAAGGAATCCGCGTTCAAAGACGTTCGTCGATGTTCGGTTCAAATCTTTCAACGTTCGTCAATGTCCGGTTCGAATCCTCCAACGTTCGTCGATGTCCAGTTCGAATCCTCCAACGTTCGTCGATCGATCACCGTTCTTCGTTGGAGGGTGACGTCGCCGGCGTTTCGTTAGAGCTTCCTCCCGTCGCTTGTGAATTTCCTTGCCAACGGTTTGTTTAATAAAAGAAATAATCCTCCACGTTGTGTTCAGTATTATGATTTATTAATGAATCTTAATTAATGAACCTATTAAACACACGGGCGTTGCGGTTACACAAACTAAGGGACGAGTCATTAAATGACCCTCATTTATTGACCGTAGTTACACTGCGGTTCCACCAACTGCCGCTCAACGGTATTTTATTATTATTTTTTTCCGAAAGTCCAAAAATTAACTTTTTCCTTTGACTCCTGTCGGTCGAAGTTAAGCTTCGTCTAAGAGAATCCCGGCGCTGCGAATCTCATATCTGCGAATCCCGGCGGTGCGAATCCAACGGTGCCCTCGGAATTTCAATCCGAACACCGGTTCAAAATATAGAAATTCCCGCCTGCACGTTTACTGAACGTACCTTAAAAAAAAGTTCAAAATTCTGTTTCGGGCTCTCTGGGTCTCGGAATCCCGTGCCGTCAATTTTTGCAGTCATAATAATTCTATATAATTAAAAAAAAAAATTATACGGAATTTTCGGGTCTTTACATTCTCCCCACCTTAGGGCTTTACGTTTTCGAAAGCCACAACAAAAGTTAAGGAAACAAATGGGGGTACTGAGCACGAATCTGAGCCTCCCGCTCCTATGTGCTCTCCTGGAGGTTCCCGTGCTGCCACTGAACTCGCACCAGAGGAATCGACCGTCCACGAAGGACCCGCTTCTGTCGATCCTTTATCTCCACCGGGAACTTCGCGAACGTCGCCCCATCATCAATGTCCAGCTCGCCCCAGTCGATGACGTGCGACGGATCATGCATGTATCTCCTTAGCTGCGACACGTGGAAAACATTATGCACTCGGTGCATCTGTGGGGGAAGAGTTAGGCGGTACGCCACCTCGCCAACACTGCTGAGAACCTGGAAAGGTTCGATGAGCCTCGAAGATAGTTTACCGCCCCGGCCAAATCTCCGTAGTCCTCGTCGAGGTGAGACCTGTAGGAAGACATGACCTCCCTCCTCGAACTCCAAAGGTCTCCTGCTTTGTGCAGTCTTCATCCGTTACTGGATGATCTGCACCTTTTCAGTGGTAGCCCGTACCAACTCTGAACTCATAAGTTTTGACTCCCCTGGGTCTGTCCAGCATAGAGGCG